>OY728148.1:23443268-25943268 GCA_963277665.1 Viscum album | reverse complement strand
GATTTTTTATTAGGGATTTTAATGGGGTTTTTTTGGTTTTTAGGTTTTTAGGGGTCTAATTTTTAGGTTTTTAGGGGTCTAATGTTTTTAGGGATTTTTCGATCTTTTAGGAGCTTTATGGTTTTCTAATTTTAGAATTTTTTTATTTATTTGTGTTAATTTTTTTAGATTTTTATGTTTTTCTTAGGGGTTTTCAAGTGTTTTACGATTTTTAGATTTTTAGGGATATTTAGTACTTTTTTAGGATTTTGTATATTTCTAGAGTTTTTAGGTATTTTGAGGGGTTTAATTGTTTTTAGGTATTTTATGGGTTTTAGTTTTTTGTTTGATTTGTTAATTATTTTGATGGTTTTCAGAGTCCTTAATCATTTTTGGGGTTTAATGGGTTTTTAGTGATTTTTTTGGGTTTTCATGTTTTAAGGGTTTTCAGGGTTTTTATGGTTTTCAAGAAAAGGAAGGTGCCTGACCAGGATATACCTGGTCCCCCTAAAATGTATAAAAAGAAAATAGACAACAAAAATTATGGGATGTTCAGTATCAAATAAACCACATCCAAAATCCCCAACACACCCCTACAAACCAAAACCCTAGAAACACCCAAAAAATCACATAAAACTGAACAAGCCCGCACCATAAGTGTAATCATCCGCTCCACATCCAGTAACCACATCAGCAAAGCATATGTCCTAGTCCACTACTATGTTTGTAGATTCTCATCCAGACTCAAAGTCCTCCCACAGTCTGACCAGCGCCATGTACATCTCCTTGAGCATATCCGGCTCGGTAGTGCGTGGAGGTCGCTTCTACTTGTTGTCTTTTATTTTCAACTAAGCCACCCTTGAGGTATCCCAAGTTTCCATGGGCATAGTAAGAGAAGAATAATCTATCAACTGCCTTCTTTTTAATGGGGAGGTGAAACCAGCCACATGAGATGCCTTCCCGTATATGATTCCATCTTTATCCAAACTTGTGGCCCCTTTGTCACCATCACTACTCACTGGTCCATAGGACGCTCCATCATTCTTTTGAGAGGAATCCCCATTCTTCGCTCCTTCCCTTCTTATACTAGGCCATATTGACATTTATCATATATTCCTACTATGAAATGATCTTCACTAATATTATTTCCTCTTCCTCGATGGGGAACCTTGGTCATTACACCACCACCATGTCATACAGGGCCACACAATGGTCTTTAGAAGATGTGGCTCCAGACACACCATGTCCTTCTACATATCCAAGGCCAAACATCCTTCACCAATTCTTCCCTCAATCCCCAGCAGTAAAAGTCCAACCATCTCCTCTGTGTCATCTGTACCAAACTCCTCACTATGGAACACTGAGAACACCCCCATGCCATCCCTCCAAATTTCACCACGATTGGGTGACATCACCAAGGGTTCATCCATGCTCTGACCAGGGGGTCCCTCATCAAAACTGGGGGTCTACTTCCCCACCAAATTCAGCTCCTTCCTAGCCATAATCATCTCCTACCCAATCCCATCTCTCGCCTCCTACCCGAACACCTCCCCCTGCTCATACACCCTCTGCACAACATCATCACCAGCTGACTCAACCGAAGCCAACTCCTCAAACCTAGTATTCAATGCAACATCATCCATAACTGGAAAATTGATTCTACTAGAATGCCCACTTCCCTTCCTGTAGGCCACTACAACACCTCCTGGGGGCTACATCATGGGGATCTCCTTATGCCCAAGCCCATCCAAGTCTCCATTCTCATCCACCTTCCCCTACTCGTTTCCACCATTTAAACTCACAACTTCCATCTTGCTCACTTCTCCAATTTAAAGCCACCCTTTTATACATGCACTACACTTCAACCCTAGTACCTCGCATTCCACAAAAATTCTCATCCAATATCGAAATCATTCCACCTGAAGCCACCACCACTACCTCCATATCATGCCCAACCTTAGAATCTATTTATAGTCTCAAAAAACCCATAGAAACCATTGGATTTGTGGGCCGTAGCTTGGGAATTCTCATTCTCTCCTACTCCTCCACCACATTCTAGCTGCTCTCACCAGACCTTGCCTTACCCAGACTCACTCCACTCCTATCATTGGCACCAAAACCAGAAGACTGCCTAGTATGCCCAAATTTATAGCACTAAGAAAAAAATTTATCCCCTAATTCAAAAACAACCTGTTGCTTCGTATGTAGCTCTTCACCCACAGAAATCCACACAAAATCTACTGGATCCTTATCAGCATAAAATTTGATAAATTCCCTTTTAGAAAAAGGGTGTAAGGGGAACCGAATTCGGATATCCATACATAGAAACCTTCCCACCATATTCCCTAACATGAAATTTAAATAAATATTTCGAAAAGGGAGGAGAAGTTTAGTAAATCTTACCAAAGATGCAAACATTGGAGAGTTGCAATTCAGATGAAGGTAAAAATTCCACTGGAAGAGGGAGAAGTGAGCACTACTGCAGCTTTGGGGGCCTCGAACCAAGAAAAAATAATATCCTCCTTAGATGCAAAGAAAATCGTGATTTTATCACTATCAACGAAACCCAATGTTGGTCGATCTTGAAGATCACAATGCTCAAAAACAAACCTATCAAAAAATTCCATTGGGGGTGTCACTTCAAAAATCTCACAACCAGAGTTAGACGATGCATCGTCGAGGATTCATTAAACTCCTAGATTGAAAACAGAAGATGTGGGAAACCATAAAAACGTTTTGGAACCTTCATAGAAAGCTTTGTCTGTGAAAAAAAAAGCATCAAGTCAGGATACTAGAATAGGATGAAAGTGCGGTACTCATTAATAACCAGTTGAGCCCCCCTATAGGGGGGAGTCATCGAGACCTTCGTCGTCTTCAACCAGGAAGGGGAGGGGACCAGTCACCACCTAGGATTAGGAGAGACAATGAGACCACAATATTCATTCCTCCTAGTTTATAGGTTCTTTTGGGGATTTTGGTTTTTTGTTATTGTTTTCAAGGGTTTTATGGTTTTTTAGGTCGATGAGTTTTTTTTTGGTTTTTAGAATTTTTATGTTTTAGTGGATTTATGTGTTTTTAGGTTTTAATATTTTTCTCATGGATTTTCAGGTTTTAAAGGGTTTTTATGTTTTACGAATTTTTTAGCATTTTTTAGTCCGATTTTTAGGGATTTTATTGATTTTGAGGGTTTTTAAATTTTTATGTTTTTTTTTGGTTTTTTGGTCTTTTAGTGTGTTTTTTTTTCATTTTTTAGTATTTTAATGTTTTTAGAGTTTTTTAATTTCTTAAGGGTTTAATTTATTTTAGTGTTTTTAGTGGTTTTTAGGGAATTTATGGATTTTTTTAGGTTTTTCATGGTTTCTGTATTTTTTAAAGGTTTATGGGTTTTTAGAATTTTTAGGTTTTTATATATTTTAATTATTTTTAGGTTTTTAAGGTTTTATTATGGTTTTTCTTGTTTTTAGAGCGTTTACATTTTTAGAGAATTTTAGTGGATTCATAAGATTTTTATGGTTTTTTGAGGTTTTAAAAATTTTGAGGGTTTTTCTCATTTTTTAGGGTTTTTATGGTTTTCTGGGGATTTATGGTTTTTTTAATCATTTTTGAATTTTAACAGTTTTTAGAGGTTTTTAATGTTTTTAGTTTTTTAGTAGTTTTGTGGGTTTTATGTGTTTTTAGGGTTTATAGGGTTTTTAAAAGATTTTGTGGTTTTATGTGTTTCTTAAAAGTTTTTTTAATTTTTTAGTTTTTAGGGGTTTATGTGTATTTCATTATTTAAGGATTTCTTATGGTTTCTCCAGGTTTTCAGGATTTTTTATGTTTTATGGTTTTTAGGTATTTTTAATGATTTTTATGTTTTTAAGGTTTTTAGGTATTTTGTGGGTTTTAAGGGTTTTATAGGGGTTTTATGGTTTTCTTTGGAGTTTAATTATTTTTAGGTTTTTTTAAAATTTACGATTATAATGAGTTTTTTGTGTTTTTAATGGTTTTTAGTGTTTTTATGGGTTTTAGTAATTTTTGGGTTTTTAGGGTCTTTATGGTTTTTATCAATTTTTAGGTTATCATGTGTTTTAAATAATTTTTAGGCTTCTATGTTTTTCATTAGGGTTTTAGGGTATTTTTAAATTTTTATGTTTTTTTAGGGATTATTTTAGGATTTATATGGGTGTTTGTATTTTTAGGGATTCTGAGGGTCGTTAGGGGGTTTTAAGGGTTTTAGGGATTTAATATTTTTTATGGTTTTTATAGATTTTTTTTGTTTTTTCTGAGTTTTAGTGTTTTTAAGGATTTTAGTATTTTATATGTTTTTTAGAGCCTCTAGTGGGTTTTGGTTCTTCTTTGGTTTTATGAATTTTAAAGGTGTTTAACATTTTTTATGGGTTTTAAATGTTTTAGGGTATTTTACTGTTTCAACATTGTTAAATATTTTAGGGGTTTAAAGTTTTTTTTGGTTTTATGGGTTATGGAATTTTTGGTTAGTTTGGATTTTAATGGATATTTAGGGGTTTTATGTTTTTTGATTTCATAGGGACCTTGAGAGGTTATTATAAATTTTTAGGTTTTAGGGGTTTTGTGTGTTTTTAGGTTTTTAATTTTTTATTATGATTTTTATGATATTTAGTGTTTTTTAATTTTATGTAATTTTATAGTTTTTTAGTATTTTAATGTGTTTTTATATTTTTTATACATTTTTAGGGTTTTGATGATTTTTTAGATTTTTTTACATTTTATTGGTTTAAATGGTATTTATAGTATTTAGTGTTTTTATGGTTTTTAGGTTTTCTAAGGGGTTTTATGTGATTTTCAGTTTTGTTGGGGTTTTTAAGGTTTAGGGGTTTTTAATTTTTTATGGTTTTTAAGGGTTTTATGTGTTTAATTTTCTATGGATTTATTATGGTTTAAAAGTGTATTTTAAGGTTTTTTCTTTATTAGGTATTTTTAATTATTATTTTTTTGGATTTTATGGTTTTCACTATTTTTATAAACTTTGAGGGGTTTTAGGGTTTTTTACATATTTTATTTTGTTTATGGTTTTTTATTTTTTTTTTCTTATTTTGAGTTTTTATGGATTTTATCATTATGTTGAGTTTTTTAATGTTTTTATGTGCTTAAATGGTTTCCATATCTCTTATTAGTTTTTTATGTTTTTATATTTTTTTGTGGTTTTAGCGGTTTCAATTGTTTTCAGTGGTTTTTTAAGGTTTTTAGGGTCTTTTAGGATTTTAAGAATTTTTTATGTTTTTAATAGTTTGATGTTTTAGGGTTTTAATTATTTTGTAGTGTATTTTGTGTTTTTAGGGGTTTTTATGTTTTTATGATTTTTTTGATTTTAGGTTTTTTATCATTTTCAGGGTTTTAATAGATTTTCAGGGATTTTATGTTACTTTAGGCATTTTGGAGTTTTTAGGTTTTTTAACCTTTTTCATGTTTTTATCATTTTATATATTTTAGTAGGTTTATATGTTTTAATGTTCTTATGGGTTTCTTATGGGTTTTCATTTTTAGAGTTTTTTTACCTTTTTTGGTATTTTTAGGGATTTTTAGGATTTTAATGGAATTTTAAGATTTTTAGGGATTTTCATGGATTTTGAGGTTTTTAGTGTTTTTAAGGGTTTTATGTGTTTTAATTTAAGTTTTTATGTTTTTTTCATATTTTTAGGGTTTTAATTTTTTTACATTTGTTTAAAATTATAGAGTTTCAATGGGATTATATTTTTTAGTAGTTTATGGTTTTTATGGGGTTTTATGTTTTCAATATTTTTTGGAGTTTTCTGGTTTTCAGGTTTTTATAGGATTTTTAGATTTTTAGGGGTTTTATGGGTCTAATGTGTTTTATGATATTTAGGTTTGATTAGGGTTTTTTCTATAGTTTTGTGGATTTTAAATTATTAGGGATTTTATTATTATTTTGGATTTTTATGGGTTTTATGGTGTTTAGGGATTTGAAGGATTTTATGGGTTTCTATGGATTTTTTTGGGTTTTTTGGATTTTTTTGAGTTTCTTTGGTTTTTTAAGGGTTTTTAGATTTTGTAAAAATTATTATAGTTTTAAAGGGTTACCGGGGTATTTTTATGAATTTTTATGGATTTTGTGGGGTTTTAGAGTTTTTTAAGGTTAAAGGGGGTTTTATGGATTTTAGGGGTATATCGGGGGATTCTTGTTTTTTGGGAATTTGTCATGTTATTAAGGGATTTAAAGTATTTTTCGTTTATTGTGCTTTTCTAAAATATTTTTAGGGTTTTTAGTGTTTTTTATGTTTTTATATATTATTAGGCATTTAACAGGGTTTTATGATTCTTAGGGATTATCATGGCGTTTTAGGTTTTTAGGGGTTTTTTGGGATTTTAGGATTTTTTGGCTTTTTTAGTGGATTATGGATTTTTAGAGTTTTTTAAAATACCTAGGGGTTTAAAAGATTTTATAGTTTTAGTGGTTTTAAGTTTTTTTGGGGGTTTCATGGATTTTAATGTTTTAGGGTTTTAAGAGTTTTTAGTGTTGGTATGTTTTTTAGGGGTATTACTATTTTTAGGTTTTCAAGGTATTCATTGGTGTTTTCAGGTTCTTTAGGGATTCTTATATTTTTAGGGTTTTTAGGTAATTTTTAAGATTTTTTTGAGGTTTTAGTTTATTTAGGTATTTTGAGGTGTTTTAGATTTTTCTGGGGGTTTAGTGTATTTTTTTGGTTTTTAGGGTTTTCATGGTTTTTAGGGGTTGTAAGTGGTTAATGATTATTTGGGGTTTAAAGGGTTTTAGAGTTTCTATGTTATTTGTATTTTTATGTGTTTTTAAGGATTTTTTTATTTTTAGTAATTTTTATGGTCTTTAAGGTATTTAGTTTTTTAGGGGTTTTATCATTTTTGAGTATTTAGTGGTTTTTAGTGTTTTTATGTTTTAAGGTTATCTTAGGTTTTTTTGGGTTTATAGGGTTTTTATGTTTTTAGAGATTTTTTTTTTGATTTTTAGTATTTTGTCTTTTTTGGTTTTTGTGGATTTTGAGGGTTTGGTTATGATTTTAGGGTTTTTATGGTTTTTGATGGGTTTTATATTTTTTTTGGTTTTAGGGGTTTTAAGTGAATTTTGGTTTTATGGTTTTTTAAGTTTTCCAAGGTTTTTTGGGTTTTTTTATATTTTTTGAGAATTCATGTAGTTTTTAGTATTCTTATGTTTTTAGGGATTTTAGGTATTTTGAGATTTTTTTTGGGTTTTTTAGCATTTTTTGGGGGTTTACGGGTTTTTTTTTATTTTATAGATTTTATGATTTTTAGGGGTTTTGATGTTTTTTTGAGTTTTTAATATTTTTATATGATTAAAGGTGTTTTGGAGTTTGTATTGGGTTTTTGTTAGTTTTTAGAGTTTTATGGTTTTTTGTGGATTTAATTGTTTTAGGGATTTATAGTTTTTTAGTATTCTTAGAACTTTTTAGATTATTTTTGGGGTTGAAATGTTTTTAGGTTTTCAATTTTTTGGTCGTTTCGGGCATTTTTTTATTTTTAACGATTTTTGATATTTTTATTGATTTTTAGGATTTTTATTAGTTTTTAAAATTTTTATGGTTATTGGGGGTTTTAGTGGGTTTTAGGATATTTATGGTTTTTATGTATTTTTAACATTTTAGCTGTTTAAATAGTTTTGCAGTTATTAAGTGTTTAAATGGTTTTTATGGGTTTTAGGGGTCTTTGTAGATTTTATGTGTTTTTATTGTTTCTATTAAAAACAATGGAATCAGTCTCTTTTTACACTACTATATTAGAATACAAATGACCCATGGGAGGTCTGTAGAATGACCATTCCCTTAAAATGTCTTCTGGTTGAGAAAGTATTTCACCTGTTAATGACAAGGTACTATACATGACTAGCCTTGTGTTGGAAAGTGCCTCAAGATAAGAGGAATTTCTCATCACAACATTGTCAATTATAGAATTATCATGAAAATGTGAAACACTAATTTGGAGGGAACTTTTGGAGAGAATTCCATTATGGGGAGGACCACCATGGTGGATAACAACAAGGGGTAAATCCTCTTACTCCTTGGTCTTCTGGTCACAAAGAGGGTTGTCGTTGCTCTCATCTGGTGATAGGCTCTCTGGATTTACCAAATTTTTATGAAGAAATTCATCATGATGAAGTTTCTGATGGGGAACGTTAGAATTAATGCTAACATTCCAATAATTTGGTTATGAGAGTGTATGATATTAATCTTCAACACATAAATGTATGAGGGCTTCATGAACTCTAGCATTAGGAGGAGCCAGATTACAGCTTGGCTCTTGATTTTCCAACAATGTTTGAAGAGTCTCTTCTGGGATTCTCCCTTACACTTAGTTGGGCCCACTTTCTAGGTGAAGTGGTTATAATAGGTAGTTATATGTGCCTAACTTGGTGTAGTAATCAGAAAAGGCTAATTACCTCCAATTGGAAAGGGTGTATGTTTCCGATCCGATTGTCCGTATGATATCGGGGAGTATGACAGATAAACCGCCCGGACTGGAACAAAGTATGTATCTGCTCCGGGATGGCATGTCGATGTGTCATAATAGCTATTGAAATATATTTATGTGTCTATTTCCCTAGTACTGTGGAAGTTTTTGTTATGATAAAATGGCATGCTTTTAGAATATGGGCAGGAATTTTTGTTTTCCCTTTCACCATATCCAAGACGTGTTTGGTGACTTTAGCAGTCGGAACGAGAATATATGTCCATTCTATAGTTGGAGTAGGTATATGTTCCTGCTCATATCCTCCTTTTATTATTAATGGGTACTGACAGTTCTCATGTATGGGGGCAGAGAGTTGAGTCTACCCCAGATTTGTGGTCAGAGCTTTTGGACTAACTTCTTCAGGTGCTTCCAAACGAGACTGTTGGTAGGATTGATGAATGATGGATGGTTTATGTACCTACATGATATTTTCTATAATGTATGGTTGAATAACTTATTTGATTACTAAGAGACAAAACTTTTGGAAGAATTGGTGAGTGTAAGTAGGTGTATGTTCCTGTTTACCAGTATCCACCACATTTGATTGGGAGGATTCCTTAAATGCAGTTAGGAGATCCTGCTAACTGGATGATAATTTGTAAATAGGTGTATGTAACTATTGATACACCACTAGTTATTCCTAGAAGGATTTGTGGGTCTCTACCAGATGAGTATGTTGGGTAGTGGAATTAGGATGGATGGGTGTATGTGCCCGCTCTTTGTTTGCGATCAAGTTAGGTTGATGGACTTCTTCGGAAGGGGGAAATTTAAGAACCTGCTCCCTCTTGACTGGAAGTTATACCCAATGGATCTTCTTGCATGCTCGAGTCTAGGGGACTTGGGATGAATAGCCATAGGAAACACCCCCATCATGTTGGGGGTTCACTGCCACACCATTTTGCTTGTGGTGATAGTTGGTGGGATTCCCTGGGAATAACCCATGCATCTTTGATTTCAGGCCAGAAGTGACCTCTTGTTCCACCAAACTATATTAAGAGAGGGACTGGTTATTTCATTCCTGGGATAAGGACCTGAAATTGTTGAAGACAATGTTTGGAACTGTCTGCTTCTTGACCATCGGTCATCACTGAACAAAAAATCAAGGGTTGTTCTTAACATGGAGAGCCTGTCCGGTAGACTCCAAGGTTGGTATAGTACCATGATAATGGTATTATTTTACCAGAACATTGGAGACCCAGTGTTGATGACGCTGAGTGGGAGATTATGTCCTTTCGTTGGTTGATTATCTAGTTTCAATAGCGGTCAGGACATTCACAAGTGAAAACTTAAAGGAATCCATTTGGAGTGAAAAGACTTCTTGAAAAAAAAACACGAAAACAACAATAAACTCCATTAAATAAATATATTCATGATGGATACATGCATGATTAATTCCTTTATCTGGACTTATTTTATCAATTGATAACATCCTGACATGTTGGTAATAGTATTCACTTGGTTAAGGATTAATGTTGAGTTCACAATTTTTTTCCTAGTTCCTTGAAATGCGTGGTCTAGTTTAAGAATCACTACTTCGAGGCGGTTTCCATTAGATTTATTCAGGGAACCAAAAACATCAAAAAAATTATTTATCCAATAGGGGCTATCTTTCCAAAGGAAGGCGTTCGTTAATATTGAAATTTTAAATACTTAATAATATTCATTGGTTAAGAGGATGGGAGTTTGGAATCATCACACCCTTTTGTGGGGAATTATTTTCTACTTCATGACTCTCTTTATAAATTTAAGATATTTTCATGAATCCTTATTAATTCACCAAGTATAAAATAGGTTTCCCTTTGAATTTTAAATCACATTTTATTATATGTGAAATTCTTAATCATCTATTCTTATTTGAGGTTCATCATTAATAGAGATATCCATATGTATTCTAAGTTCTCCACCAGTGGAATCCTCTCATATACTATTTAGAGATTCCTTTAATAATCATTATGATGATACTAGTTTTAAGCCACTCAATGGGGCACACTAGAATTAATTTTCATCTAGGGAGACTGATGTTTGTTTTGATATTGGGATCATACCCATAAAATGGGCTACCTACGTATCCTTGTGAAAAGAATCATAACCCTTGTAGTTCTGTAACACTTAATGCAGCACATCATACCTATTAAGGTCATGTGATAAAGACCTAACTGTATAGTTTAATATCATGTGGCAAGGAAATCTAAGACAAAGGTTCTTAGTCAATGTTTGGTGTGGGACTTATAACTAATAAGACCATGAGACATGGAAATAATATGGGTTTCCAAGTAATATTATACCCTTTTGGGAATATGGACCAAAGAGAACACGGTTCCGTTGAAATGTTGAGTTTAAACCCCAAGGAGGCTTCCTACGTATCACATTTTAATGGGAATCAAATCCCACATAGTTCAAAATGTCTTATAAGAAATTATAGTCCTTTGATATAAATTAGTTCGGGCATACTTTTTGAAAAGGATGCCTCGATGACTTGGGAGTTTAATTTGGGCCTTATTCCTAAAGAGGATTCCTAGAGTAAAATAATTAGGGTTAGATTCCTGAAGAAGATATCCAATGAGCTTGAGCCCCGATGAAGTCTTCATAAATATCCCAGTTATGGTGAGAATATGAGTTATCATACTTCCTTAATTGTGTTGTGTCTTATGCATGAGAGCATCCCAATAGAGGGGTCATGATATGGTGAACCCTTTTGGAAGGGCACCCTTTTGAGATCGGGCCTTCAAGAAGGCGTCCTATATATACTGGATTGAATAGGAATCATATTTCTTGTAGTTCAAGTGGTCTGGTGAAAAATTTCTGATCATGAAAAATCTTTATGCCCACGTGAGTCATGATTTGTGTGAGAAACAAGATGATGTCAAAAAATCAACAAAGACAACCACTATTTTATTTTTCAACTGGTGGAAGACGGTGCACCTATAGCGGTGATGGTGGATGAGGAAAAGGTGACCAGGGAAGAGGACGAGGTGATGATCCTTCCCTCTATTCACTTTACATTTGAAAAGGGTCCACTATAAGGAAGGTGTAAAGGTGAAGGAAGTAGAGTGGAGAAAGACTGCAACCTCCTAATTGAAAGAGTATGGCCTTACACCAGGATGGTTTCCCTCATCAAACATTGTAGGGGATGGAGACATCTCCTTTTCTTTCATATGAAAACATGTGTGATCCGTACCTTCCCTACCAGAGACATGAGGTTCTGAGTTTTAGAGATGAGAAGGGAGGGTCAGAAACCAAACCCTAATCCTTCAAATGAAAAACTTCCAAACAATTTTCTTGGGAGAAAGGTCCATGTGACTGTAGATATAGAAACCCAAATAAACTCTATAAACCCTAACCCCATTGTGAAACAAATCTGGGAAACCTACTACTATTGATATAAAATCCTAAAAAAGAATCACATTTATGTGACTTTACTAAAGGATTGATAAGTTATGAGGTTTTTGTGGTGGTATCAATATAAAACCTTCCATACAAGGCATCTAATGAAGAATAATCCTTTTAATTAATTGCTTTGATGAGGGATTTTATGTCTTGTAAACTAAAGTGATTAGGTGAATCAAAGAGGGGTTCGCAAGTAGATACTGGCGAGCACATATGGGTGTGAAAGAAGGATTGGGAGACCTGATGTTCAATTAACTGATGAACAACATAGATGTTAATAATTGGGTGTGACCTGAATCAAGCCATTAAGAGTATTAATAGGTATTCCCAGAAGTAGGGACCTCAAGTTCTAGTGAGAGGAATAGGTGGCGTTCATGTTTTTTTGATTTAGGGAGGTTGGGTGATTTAGGTGAGCGAGTGTTATGGATTTGAAACCCTAAAAGGACTTAATTCTAATGATCCTCCTTCAATTCCTCCACTTTAGGTATTAAACAAAGACCTTTAATGTTTTATAAGACTTGGCTGAAACACTTGGGCGACTAGGGAAGCAATTAGGCTTCCGAGAAATTCTTCGATACATATGAATTCCCCCAGGATCTATTTATAGGAAAAAATAAGACACTGGGAGAAAAGATATTGGGTGAACAAGTGTCTTGCATTCCAAATTATAGTGCGCAAGTACCTTGTGCATCGATGGTGTTTGGATAAACTAAGGCGATCCAATGTTCAAGCCATTGCAAACCTTTATTTTTTCTTGTCCATTCTCCTATTTTTTCTAATGTATTTCCATTTTCCCTTTTTAGAATCGATGATGGAATAGAGTGTAAAAAATGTTTTCTAATGTTTTTTGGTTTTTTTAGATTTATATGGGTTTTAGGGGTTTTTTTGGATTTTATGGAGTTTTAGGGTTTTAGTGTATGTTTTAGTGCTTTTAAGGGTTTTATTTTTTTTGGGTTTCACAGGGGTTTATGAGTTTTGAAGATTTAGAATTTTCTTTAAGGTTTTTTGGGATTTTAGGGTTTTTATGTTTTTAGTAATTTCTATGGATTTTTTGTTATTTTTATTATTTCTATGGGTTTTAGGGATTTTGATGGTTTTATGAGTTCTATGGATCCTAGGGGTTTTTTGGGGTTTAGGAGTTTTTTAGTTATTTTTTGGTTTTATATTTTCTAGGTTTTGAATTTTTTCTTCTTGGTTTTCAGGGGTTTAATGGTTTTTTAATTTTTTAGAAAATTTTAGAACTTTTTTAGTATTTTTATGCATTTTTTGAGTTTTTATAAATTTTATGGTTTCATAGGGTTATATGTTTTATTTGTTTTTTTAGTTTATTTTTTGAGTTTTTAAGGTTTTTAATGTTTTTTGAGTTCTTTAACATTTTTACGGGTTTAAATTTTTTTAGTTTTTTTTGGGTTTTTATTGGTATTATTGGGTCTTAGGGGTTTTATGATTTTTATAGGGTTTATGGTTTTCAGGGTTTGTAGGGTTTGTAGGGTTATTAGATTTTTATAGGGGTTTTTCAGGAATAAGTATTTATATGTTTTAATGTTATCTTTGGGACTTTAGTATTTCATGGTTTATGAGTTTTTAGATATTTTTAGGGAGTTTTTTGGGAGTTTTTTGGTTTTTAATTATTTTTTAGAATTTATAGGGATTTTGAGGAGGTTTAGAGTGTTTAGTATTTTTAGGGTATTTAGGGGTTTTAAGTGTTGTTGTTTTTTATTTTTTATTTGTGGGTTTCAAGGGGTTCATTTGTTTGACGTTTTTATAAATTTTCACGGGGTTTTTGGATTTTTATGGGGTTTCATGGGCTTTATGGATTTTGACTGGTTTTTATGGGTTTTAGGGGGTTTATTGGGTTTTATGAGTTTTTGGGTATTCTATATTTTTTATGGATTTACTTATTTTTGTATTGTTTTATAATATTTTTATGGGATTAAATGTTTTGTAGAGTATTAGTGGGGTTTTAAGGGTTTTATGGGGTTTTTATGGTTTCTACTATTTTTTGTCTTTTAGCAGTTTTTGGGTTTCAGGATCATTTAAGATATTTGGGGTTTTTTAGAATTTTTTATGTTATATGGGGTTTAAAAAAATTATATTTTTATGTTTTCTAATTTTTTCACTATTTTAGGGGATTTACGTTTTAATGGATTTTTAAAGGGTTTTTATGATTTTTTTGGTATTTGGGGTTTTTAGGGATTTTGAGGGTTTCTGGGGTTTTTAGGAATTTAAGTGTTTTTATTTATTTTTATGTTATTGATGGTTTTCATGTTTTTTAGTTTTTAAGGTTATATTAGGATTTTTTATAATTTTTAGGGTTTTAAATATTTTTAGTGATTTTTATAGATTTTTAAGATTTTATAGGTTCTTAGGGTTCTTAGCGATTTTGAGATTTTTAGGGGTTTTATGGTTTTTTAACATTTCATTGGTTTAATGGGTATTATAGATTTTTTAGTGGTTTTTACGGTATTTATGTATTCATTGGTTCTTATGATATTTAGTGGTTTTAGAGCTTTCAGGGACTTTTAGGTCTTTTTTGAGTTTTTAACATTTTTATATTTTTTGGGGGGTTTAAGTTTATTCAGGTCTCTACGTTTTTCTTTAGGATTTTAATGTATTTTTCGTTTTTATAATTTTATGATTTTAAGGATTTTCGTGTAGTTTTATGATTTTGAGGAGTTTTTGGGATTTTCAGGTTTTTATAGTTTTTTGGGTTTTAGCATTTTTCAAATCTTTAGTGGTTTTAATTGATTTTAGGATTTTATGGTTTTTATGTCTCTTTCTAGATTTCTTTGGGATTTTAACGTTTTTAAGGATTTTTATGTCTTTTTTCTGATCTTTTTGGATTTTAAGGAATTTTTGGAATTTGAGGGTTTTTTTCGGTTTTTTGGGTTTTTTGCATTTTTTTCTTTTTTTCTTTTTTTTTATTTTTGAGGTTTTTTCAAGATTTTTTATTAATTTTATTATTTTAAACTATTTTTAGACTATTTAGTGGGTTTTAGGGTTTTATGGGGTTTTAGAGTTTTAGGGATTTTAGGGGTTATATGGTTTTTAGTAATTATTATTGTTTTTAATTTATTTATATGGGTTTTTATCATTTTAATTATTTAATGGGTTTTAATTGTTTTTTTGGTTTTAATGGTTTATTAGGGGTTTTAGGGTTTTTACATTTTGTGTTATTTTTAGGATTTTTAAAGATTTTTTTGATTTTTTGGGGTTTTAAGGATTTTAGAGTTGTTAGGGGTTTTAGCATTTTTAGGATTTTCAGGGGTTTTTAGGTTTTTAGTGATTAAGTGTTTTTATGTTTTTGAGGTTTTCTTATGGTTTTTCAGGGTTTAAAGTGGTTATTAAAAATTTAGGGATTTTTTGGGATTTTAAGGATATTTTTTTTGTATTTAGAAATTTTTGGGATTTTGAGGGTATTTAGGATTTTTAGGGGTTTTGTTGGTTTTTAAGATTTTTAGCATTTTTGGGGGTTTTATATGTTTTTATTTATTTTATAGTTTTCTTAGGGTTTTCAGGGTTTCTAAGGGGTTTTAGGTTTTTAGGTGTTTTATGGATTTTTATAATGGTTGTTTCTTTTAGGATATTTAGGGATTTTGAGGGACTAATGGTTTTTAGTTTCTTTAGGGTGTTCATGTTTTTTTAGGTTATTTCGGACTTTTTAATGGTTTTTATTGTTTTTTGGAGTTATTAGGTCTCTTTTGGGAGGGTTTTTTGATTTTTATTGGTTTTTAGAGTTTTATGGGGTGTTAGGGGTTTTTACAGTTTTGGGGACTTTTATGATTTTCAAGGGTTTTTGGGCATTTAGTATATTTAGGGTCTTTTAGGGGTTTTATGGTTTTAAGTGTTTTTATGTTTTTAAGGGTTTTATGTATTTTTTAAGGTTTTACTATGGGTTTTCATGGGTTTTAAGTATTTTTTCATTTAGGGATTGTTTATTTGTATTTTTAGGATTTTTATGCGTTTTTTGGTTCTTAGGGATTTTGAAGGTTTTTCGGTTTTTATGATTTTTTATCATTTTTTTTGTTTTTAGGGGGTTTAATTGTTTATAGGTTTTCATAGGGGTTTACAAGGTTTTTTGGTATTTTATGTTTTTAGGTATTTTTATGACCTTTCAGTAATTTGATAATTTTATTGTATTTTTAGGGATATTGAGGACCTTGAGGTTTTTTAGTGTTTTTTGGTTTTTTGGGTTTTTAGGGTTTTTTTTGTTTTTCCATGTTTTTAATTTTCATTTAGAGTTTTTAACATTTTAGTTGTTTAAAGGGTTTTAGATTATATAGTACATTTTAGTGTTTTATGGGGTTTTGTGAGGTTTTATTTTTTTAAGGTTTCAAGGGGGTTTAAGGGATTTTAAGATCTATAGGGTCTTTTAGGGATTTCTCATTTTTTTTAGTTTCTATAGGTTTTAAGGGTTTTATTATTTTAAGGTTTTCCTAGGATTTTATCAGGGGTTTATAATAATTTTATGTTTCTAGGGATTTTAGTTCATTTCTATTATTTTTATGACTTTTTATGATTTTATTTGTATTTTGAGGTTTTTTAGTTGATTTTAGATTTTTTATTACTTTTTTAATTTTATAGGTTGTTAGCGGTTTTATGTGTTTTTATGTTTTGAAGGTTTTCTTAGGGATTTATGAGGTTTGTATGGTTATTTATTTTTTTCATTATTTTTAGGGAATTTTAATGAATTTAATAGATTTCTAGAGGTTTGTTTTTGGATTTTGATGGTGTTTTGGGGTGTTTTGGGGTTTTAGGGGTTTCATGGTTTTTTTGTATTGTTATGATTTTTGGAGTTTTTTATGGTTGTCAATATTTTTAATATATTTTTAAAATTTTTATGGATTTAATGTTTTTTTAGTTTTTAGTATCGTTTAGGGGTTTTATGGTCTTTTAGGGTCTTTTAGGGTTTTTATCGTTTTAAGGGTTTTTTTGATTTTTTGTGATTTTAGTGTTTTTTAGATTTTTATGGGTTTTAAGTGTTTTTATATTTTTAAGGTTTTCTTAGTCTATACTTTTGGTTTTGGGTGTTTTTATGTTTTTATAGATTTTTATAACCTTTTAGGATTTTATGGTTTTTTGTTTTTTTGGGTTTTTTGGGGTTTTATGGTTTTTTTGTGGTGTTGGTGTTTTATGAGTTTGAGGGTTTTTCATTATTTTTGGAGTTATTTAACATTTTTAGGGTTTAATGTTTCTTGAGTCTTTTTTGGGTTTTAGGTTTTTATGGATTTTTATGTTTTTAGGCCTTTTACGGTTTGTAGGGTTTTAAGGGTATTGGGCTCTCTTTAAGGTATTTAATTTTTTTTTTAGGTTTTCAGTTATTATGATTTTTTAGGTTTTTATGGTTTTTCAATGTGTTTTTAAGATATTTATGTTTTTCAATATTTTAATGATTTTTAGTTTTTATTTAGGATTTTTTTGGTCTTATGGGTTTTAGGGATTCTGATGGTTTTTATTTTTCTTAGGCTCTTTATCATTATTAGGTTCTTATGGGGTTTCTTTGTTTTTAGGTTTTTAAGGTTTTATTTGGGGTTTTGAATGTTTTTATTGTTTTTATTGTTTTTATGGATTTAAAAATATTTTTTAGGATTTTATGGTATTTAGTGTTTTTATGGATTTAGATGGTTTATAAAGTTTTATGGTTTTTTTGATTTTTTATGGGGTTTTTTGGGGTTTAGGGTTTTTTGTGTTTTTTTAGAATTTTTATGATTTTTCAAGATTTTTCATATTTTTAGGGGTACACAGGGATTTTAGTGTTTTTAGAGGGGTTATAGGTGTTTAATGTGGTTTTATGGATTTTTAAGTCTTTTATAATTTTTTATAGTTTTTATGGGTTTTATAGTTTTTTTTGATCTTGTGGGGTTTTAAGTTTTTCTATGTTTTAAAGGTTTTATTAGGAGCTTCCATGGTTTTTTACATTTTTTGTTTTTTTATTTTTTATGGTTTTTATTGTTTTTAAGTTTTTTTATTTCGAGGGTTTTTAGGGTTTTAGGGATTTTTAGGGTATTTTTCTTTTAAGGGTTTTAGGGGTTTAAAGTGTTTTATGTTTTAAAGTCTTTATTAGGTTTTTTTGTTTTTTAGGGGTTTTTACCCTTTTAGGGTTTTAGTGTTTTTTAGTATCTTTATGGGTTTTAGGGTTTTTAGTGATTTTGAGTTGGGGGGGTTTGGATTCTATGAGTTTTATAGTTTTTTGGGGTTTTAGTGTTTTTTTTGAGTTTTTTACAGTTTTATGTTTTTATTGTTTTTTATATTTTTTATGGGTTCAAATGGTGTTTAGTGATTTAATGGTTTTTAGGGTTTTTTGTTTTTTATGGTTTTTTAATTTTCTTAAGGGTTTTTAATATATTTAAGGGTTTTTAGGGGGTTTTGGGTGTTTTGGGGTTTTTATTATTTTCATCATTATTTTGGTTTTTATTTTATCTAAGTGTTTTTAGGTTTGAATATATTTCTTAGCGTTTTCAAGGTATTTATCATTTTTTTATGTTTTTGGAATTTTTGTGATGTTTATTTTTTATAGTGTTTTTTGGATTTTATGTGATTTTGAGGGTTTTGAGGGTTTTTATGTATTTTATTTTTTAAGAGGTTTAATTATTTTTAGGTTTTATGGTTTTCTTAGTGTATTTTGGGGTTTTTAGTTTTGTATGCATTTTTAATTTTTACCTTCAAATTTTTATGTTTTTAGGGAATTTGAGGAGTTATCCGGTTATTAGTATTTTTATTGTTTTATGGTATTTTAGGGTGTTTTTTAGTTTTTTGGGGGTTTTATGTTTTTTTTTGTTTTTTAACATTTTTTGGGGTTTAAAGTGCTTTTCTATTTTTTAATTGTTTTTACTATTTTATATGTATTTAGTGGTTTTAATGGTTTTCAATGGGATTTACTATTTTAATAGGGTTTTATGGTTTTGAGGTTCATTTAATGGTTTTATCATTATTTAGTATTGAGGTTTTTTACGATTTATGGTATTCTTACTATTTTATTAGGGTTTTAAGGGTTTTGATGTTTTTAAGAATTATTTCAGATTTTCATGGTTTTTAAAAAATTTAGGGATTTTTAGGGGTTTATGGTTTATTAGATTTTTTATAATTTTCTTGGGTTTCTAGTTTTTTTAGGTTTTAGGGGTTTTATGTGTTTTATGGTTGTTATATATTCTATGGTTTTTATAGGTTTTTATATGTTCTTTACAATTATAGTGATTTTTATTGGTTTTTATAGTTTTTTCTGTTTTTATGGTTTTTGGTACATTGATGGTTTTAAAGATTTTAATGTTCATAGGGTTTTTTATTATTTATGGTTTTGGGGGGGGGGTTGTGTTTTTTTATGTTTTCTTAGGGGTTTTCAGTGTTTTTTTTAAATTTTATCTATTTTTCGTTCTATTTAGTTTTTTTTATTTATTGATGTTTTATGGATTTTTACGGGTGTAAGGGTTTTTTGGGGTTTTATTGTTTTTATGGGTATATTGGGTATTAAAGGTTTTATGGATTTTTAACAATTTTTGGGGTTTTTAGAGTTTTTAATGTTTTAGGGTTTTAAAATGTTTATAGATTTTTTGTTGGCTTTAGGGTTTCTATGAGTTTAAATTTTTATGGTTTTTAGGGGTCTATGGGGTTTAAGGGTTTCTAGATACTTTTTATTGTTTTTAAAAATTTTAGTGTTATTTAAATTTGTAGTGGTTATAATTGTTTTTAAGGTTTTAAGGTTTTTATAGGGACATTAAAGGTTTTTAGGGTTTTTATGATTCTAGGTTTTTTTAATGAGTTTTTATAAATTTTATATTTTTTGGGTTCTTAGGGATTTTTTTGGGTTTTAAGGTTTTTAAGGGTTTTATAGATTTTTAGGGGTCTTTTTTGTTTTTAGGGTTTTAGGGTTTTTTATTATTTTTACGATTTTATAGTTTTCTTTGAGGTTTTCAGCGCATTATGGGTTTTTATCATTTTTATAGAATTTAGGGTGTTTTTTTAGATTTTTATGGGTTTTACTGTTTTTAGGGATTTTGATGGATTTAGGGATTTTATGGGTTTTAGGGTTTTTATAGTTTGTAGTGAGTTTTTAGGATTTTATGTGATTTTATATGGTTTTATGGTTTTTTGGGGTTTATAAATAACTATTGTGTTATTTAATGGTTGAGGTTTTTTTAGTTTTTTAATATTTTTGGGGTTTAAAGGGTTATTAGAGTTTTTAGAGGAGTTTTGGGAGGATTTTAATGGTTTTTAATTTTTTAGGGTTTTTATGGTTTTTTTGGGATTTTAGGTTCTTTATGTTTTTTAGGGTTTTAAATTTTTTTTATGTTTTTATGGTTTTATTTTTTTAGGATTTTAAAGGTTTCTTTGGGACTTTAGGTAATTTTGTGTTTTTTTAATTTTATAGGAATTTTTTAGGATTTTTATGTTTTTTGCGGTTTTTTTGTTTTTTTGGCTTTTATGAATATTTTTGGGTTTTCAGGGTTTTCAAGGTTCTTTGGAGTTTTTGGTTTTTTGGGGGTTTTAAACATCTTTATGATTTTAAGGTTTGTTTAGAGTCTTTCATCATTTTAGGATTTTTATGATATTTAGGAATTTTATTGACTTTTTCGGATTTTCCTAGTATTTTATTGTTTTTAAGGATTTTGTGGGTTTTTTTGGGTATTCTGGTTTTTTTGGGTATTCTGGTTTTTTTGGGTTTTCTTGGTTTTTAGGTTTTTTATGAGTTCTAAGGTTTTTTTACCATTTTTATCAATTTTCGGGGGTCAAATTGGTTTTAGAGTTTTTGGGGTTTCAGTGATTATATGGGCTTAGGGTATTTTTAAGGCATTAGGTGTTTTAATGATTTTTAAGGGTTTTATAGATTTTACAGTCTTTTTAGGGGTTTTAATGTCTTCAGGTTTTTAAGGGGTCTAATTGTTTTATGTTTTTCAGGTTTTCTTAGATTTTAAGGTTTTTTGTGTCTTCTATGTTTTCTGGATTTTTAGAGCCTTTTTATATTTTTTATGGGTTTTATGGTTTTAGGAATTTTTAGGGTTTTGGGGTTTTTTAGGGTTTCTAGGTTCTTTATTATTTTTAATTATTTTAGGTTTTACTGGGTTTTAAGTGTTTTTAGGTTTTAAATTTTTTAAGGGTTTTAAGGGTTTTATGGGTTTATTATAGTTTATGGGATTTTAGGGATTTTATAGTATTTTTATTGTTTTTATAAATTTCATGGTTTTTTTAGGGTTTTTAGTTTTTTAGTGGCTGTAAGTTTTTTATGGTTTTTTTCAAGCTTCAGGGTTTTTTTTATTTTCAGTGTTTTCAAGGGTTTTTAGAGTTTGTTATTGTTTTTAATAGTTTAAAGGGTTTTTATAGTTTTTTGTAATTTATATTCTTTTTATGTGTTTTTATGGTTTTGATGGTTTTTATGGGTTTTTATGTTTTTTGAGGTTTTTAGTCATTGCATAGTCTTTTTTATAGATTTTATGTTTTTTTGTGTTTTTTTAGGTTTTTAGTGTTTTTATGTGTTTTTATATTTTTATGGATTTCTTTGGGGTTTTTAGGGTTTTTTTACATTTTAGTATATTTTATGAAATTTCTATAGTTGTAGGGAATTTGGGATTTTGAGGGATTTTAGGGGTTTTAGGGGTTTTAGTGTATTTTAAGGGGTTTTAGTATTTTTATATATTTTAGGGTTTTGGGTGTTTTTATATTTTTAAGTTTTTATTAGTGTTTTCTATGGTTTTAGGGTTTTTATGTTTTTATGGGTTTTTTTGGGGGGTTTTAGGATATTTATTATTTTTTATTATTTTTAGGGTTCTTTTGGGTTTTAGTGATTTTCTTATTTTTTAAAGTTTTTTTGATTGTTTGGTGTTTTTAATATATTTTATAGTTTTTAATGGTTTTAGGATTTTAAGGGGTTTTTATAGTTTTAGTGGTATTTAGGGGTTTTATGGGTTTTGGGTATTTTAAGAGTTTTAGTTATTTTTTTAGCGGTTTTACAGTATTTTTTGGGTTTTCAAATTTTTATGGTTGTAAATCTTTTTAGGTTTTTAAGGGCTACAAATATTTTTTAGGGTTTTTAGGGTTTTATACATTTTCTGTGTTTAAGGAATTTTTTGGGATTTCTATGGGGTTTTATTATTTTTATGTGGATTTAGGGTTTTTATGGATTTATGGTGTTTAAATGTTTTTATGTTTTTTTGGGGTGTTTAGAGGTTTTATGGGTTTTAATGTTTTATGGGATGTTTTGTGTTTTTTGGACTTTTATGGTTTTTAGGATTCATAGGGATTTTAAGGGTTTTCTGTTGGTTTTTAGGGTTTTCAGGTTTTATGGTTTTTAAGACATTGTAACATTTTTAATGGTTTAAGAGTTTTTGGGAGTTTTTAGTGGTTTTTTGGATTTTTATGGGTTTCTAGGAATTTAAATTTCCTGCGGTTTTTGATGTTTTTTGGTACTTTTATGATTTTTTGAAACTTTTATGGTTGTTTAGTTGTTTTAGTGTTCCTTAGGATTTATGGGGTTTTAGTATTTTTAGGTTTTAATATTTTCATAAGTATTTCCATACTTTTTATGGTTTTTTACATTATTGGGTACAGCTATTGTTTTTATTTTATTTAATATGATTTTTGGGTTTTTAGGGTTATTGAGGATTTTTATAGAATTTTTATTTTTTAGTTTTTTTTGGTTTCAATCTGTTTTAGGATTTTTATGGGTTTTATTTTTTTTAATGCTGTATTGTTTTCATAGAGGTTTTCAGGGTGTTACATGTTATTAAATTTTTGGGATATTTTGTAATTTTATAATAATTTAAAGCTTTTTAGAGGTTTTAATGATTTTGACGGTTTTTAGGGGTTAATGGTTTTTGGGTTTATAGGTTTTTTTTCGTTTTTAGGGTTTTAACATTTTTAGTGTTTTCATGATTTTTTGGGGCTTAAATAGTTTTTAATGTTTTTACTAGTTTTGGGTTTTAATAGATTGTATTTTGATTTTAAAGTTTTTAATAAATTTTTTATGGTTATTTAGGGTTTCTTTTGGGTTTTAGGGTTTTTTAAGGATTTTATATTTTTTAGGTTTTTTTAGGTTTTTAGTTTTTTTTATTTTTTAGGTTTTTTAAGAAGTTTTATATTTTTTATTTTTTTAAATGTTTTAAGTGTTCTAAGAGTTTTATGGTTTTTTAAGGTTTTTTCAGTATTTTTAGGGTTTTTATGTTCATAGGGTTTTAGGGTTTTATGATAATTTTTATGATTTTTCAGGGTTTGGGGGTTTTGGAGATTTTTAGGATTTTTAGGGGTTTCTTAGTTCTTTTGGGTTTCTTGGTTTTGTAGTTTTAGGATATTTTCTTTGAGTTTTTAGTGTTTTAAGAGTTTTTATCATTTTTAAGTGCTTAAAGGGTTTCTATAATTTTTAGTGGTTTTTAGAGATTTTAGTGTTTTTTACTAGTGGTTTGGGTTTTTAAGGTACTAAGGTTTTATTTTTTTCAAGGTCTTTTAGGGTTTTTAGTGTTTTTTAAAATTTTGTAGGTTCTAAGTGGTTTTCAGTTTTTCAAGATTTGTATTGTTTTTCTTAACAATTTTCATGAATTTTTGGTTTTTTAAAATTTAAAGTATTTTTTATGATTTGTTTGTTTCGTCATGATTTTTTAGGGTTTTAGTCTTTTTTGGGTTTTAGGGGTTTTTAGGGTTTTATCATTTTGATGTATTTAATGTTTTCGTAGGGGTTTTCAATGTTTTGTTTGGTTTTACATTTTTAGGTGTTGTATGGATTTTTTATGATTTTTATCATTTTTATGGATTTTGAGGGTTTTTTTGGCTTTTAGGGTTTTTTTGGTTTTTATAGTTTGTATGGTTGTTATGGTTTTTTTATTTTTATTTGTTTTATTTAGTTTTTAGTAGTTTAAATGTTTTTTAATGTTCTTTGATGTTTTAAGTTTTTTTGTTGGTTTTATGGGTTTTTATGGTTTTGGTGGTTTTTAGAGTTTTTTGGGATTTAGGGGTTTTAATGTTTTTGATGGAGTTTTACTGATTTTAGGGGTTTTTAGGGGTTTTAGGGTATTTTAGGGTTTTTAGCACTTTTAGGTTTTCATGGGTTTTAAGTTTTCTTATGTTCTTAGGGTTTTGTTTGATTTTTCCAAGGTTTTTTGGGTTCTTGGGTGTTTTTAAGGATTTTAGGGGTATTATGGTTTAGTTGTTTTAGGGGTTTTTGGGTTTTTAACGATATTAAGTTTTTTTAGGTTTTTATGGTTTTCTTAGGTTTTTATAGGGTTTTATGGCGTTTTAGGTTTTTATCTATTCTATATTATTTTAGGTTTTTATTGTATTTATAGTTTAATTGATTTTGATGCTTTTTATCATTTTTTAGTATTTAGGGGTTTAAACTGATTTTAGGATTTAATGATTTCTCTTGGTTTAGATGTTTTTTATATATTTTTAGGTATTTTTTAAATTTATTATGATTTTTATGTGTTTTTGTTGATTTTATTTTTGGTATTTTTATTTTTTAAATGTTTTAATATATTTTTATATTTTTTAAGAATTTAAAGGTTTTCAGAGTTTTTAGTGGTTTTATAGCATTTTTTTGGTGTTTAGTGTTTTATGATTTATATGGGTTTTAATGTTTTTAGGGGTTTTAAGGGTCTTTTATGGTTCTCATAGTTTTTTAGGTTTTTAGAGGTTTTATGAGGTTTTGGGTTTTTATGGTTTTCTTAGTTTTTTAAGTTGTTTATGGTTTTTTCATGATTTAGGAATATTTATTTATTTTTGGGTTTTTATAGTTTCTATGTTTTATAGGGAGTTTAGTGGTTTTTTGGTTTTTTATTGTTTTGGGGTTTTTAAGGTTTTATGGGTTTTAATGCTTCCTATGGGGTTTTATGAGTTTTTTAGATTTAGGGTCTTTTTTGGGTTTTTTTTGTTTTTATTTTTTTATGGGCTTTAAGTGTTTTTGATTTTTTATGGTATTCATAGGGGTTTTATAAGTTTTTTTTTGGTTTTTACATTTTGAGGGATCTTGATGGATTTTATGCATTTTTATGCTTTTTATTGTTTTTAGGGATTTTGAGGGCTTTTGGGGTTTTTGGATTATTAAGGTTTTTAATGTTTTTATATTGTAGCTGTCCTTTGTTTTTTTTGGTTTTTAATGATTTTTTCAGGCTTTTTTGGGGATTTTACATTATTCGGGATGTTTAGGGGGTTTTTAGGATATTTACGGTTTTTAGGTCATTTGGGGGATTTTGAAGGTTGTAGGGTGCTTTATGGTTTTTAGAATTATTGGTGTTTTTAATGGTTTTATTATTATTTATTTATGTTATTAAGGATGTCATAGTTATTTTATAGAGTTTATAAATTATTATACGTTTTTTTGGGTTTTTTGTGTTTTTTAAAAGATTTTTAGGGGTTTTTAGGGTGTTTAGGGAATTTAGGGGTGTTTAGTGGATCGATGGTATTATTTTGTGTTTTTAAATTTTGTTGGGAGATTAAGGTTTTTTAGAGATTACAATTATTTAATGGATTTGAAGGTTTCATTAGTTTTTAGTGGGTTTTAGGTGTTTATAGGTTTTTACTGTTTTTTATGGTTTCTATTGGTTTTAGTGTTTCTAGGGTATTTTATGGTTTTAAAGGGGTTTAATTGTTTTAGGTTTTTAGGTGTTTTAAGTGTTTTTAGGTTTTTAAAGGTTTCATTGGGGATTTCATGGTTATCAGGTTTTTTTGTTTTTATGTATTTTTTGGGTTTAAAGGATTTTTTTGCGTGTTTGGGTTTTTTGGGATTTTGTGTTCCTTTTTAGGGTTTTTTGAGTTTTAGTGGTTTTAGTTTCATAATGGTTTTACATTTTTATATATTTTAATGAACATCCTTGGTTTATTGGGTTAAGATAGTCTTTTTACATTTCTATGAATTTTATTTCTTTTTAAAAAATGTTTTTATGGGTTTTTATGGTTTTTAGGTATTATTATGGTTTTTAGGGTTTTTTATGGTTTTTTAGTATATTGGGTATTTTAGTGTTTTTTTATTTTACTGGTTTTCATAGAGAATTTCTTAGGTTATTTCAGACTTTATAGTTTTTAGGTGTTATTGTAGATTATTAGGGGTTTTTTTATTATTTTTAATGGTTTCTAGAGTTTTTAGTTATTATTAGATTTTTAGGGGTTTTCAAGATTTTTGGGTTTAAAGGGATTTTATGGTTTTTAGCATTTTTATGGTTTTTTGGGTTTTTATGTTTTTCCAGGTTTTAAAAGGTTTTCTTAGAGATTTTCAAGGTTAATAGGGATTTTTTTTGATAATTTCTATGGATTTTTATAAATTTTATTTGTTTTTAGGTTTTTATCAATTTTGAGGGAGTTTAAGGGTATTTTAAGTCTTTTAGGATTTTATCATTTTTAATGTTATAAGGGTTTTAAAAGGATTTTATACTTTTTATTGGTTTTGGGATTTAGGGGTTTTAGGGGTTTTAATGAATTTTAAGGTGTTTTATGGTTTTTAGGGTGTTTTAGGATCTTTTATGGATTTTAGCATTTTTTTTGGTTTTTAGTGGTTTGAACTATTTTTTGATTTTTAAGGGTTTCTTAGGTTTTTGGGGGTTTTACATTTTTAGGTATTTTTGGAGAGATTTTGAGGCTTTTTATTGTTTTGGGTTTTTACTGTTTTTAGGGATATTAAGGGTTTTATGTTTTTTTAAAGACTTTATGGTTTTTTTGGTTTATCAATATTTATAGGTTTTTTACATTTTTAGGGATATATAGTGATTTTATTGATTTTTATGGGTTTTTAGGGTTCCTAGTAATTTTGATGGTTTTAGGTATTTTATGGGGGTTTTTTAGGTTTTAATGTTTTTTGTGTTTTTAAGGATTTTAGATTTTTTTAATGTTTTATAGGTTTACTAGAATTTTAGAGTTCATATTGTTATCTTTTGGATTTTTAGGGGTTTTTGAATTTTTTAAGAGTTTTTTTTTCGTTTTTATGGTTTTAGGGAGTTTTAGTTTTTTTTAAGGTTTTACAATTTTAATGTTTTTAGGGGATTAATGTTTTTTTATTTTCTATTGGGATTCTTAGGGGTTTTAGGGTTTTTTGTTTTTTTATATTTTTATGCATATTTAGGTATGTCGTCACATTTTTTTATTTTTTATTATTTATTGATTTTGAGGTTTTTTTTTGTTTATTGTATATAGGTGTTTTTTGGGGTTTTAGTTTTTTTAGGGTTTTAATTATTTTAAATGTTTTTATGATTCTAGGGTTTTCTTATGGTGTTTTAGGTTTTTTTATATTTTTCACAATTTTTTTGAATTTTTATTGGGTATTAGGATGTTTAATAATTTTTATGGTTTTTATGGTTTTTGTGTTTTTAGGATTTTTAGTGATTTTAGGGATTTTAGAGTATTTAAGGGGTTTTTGGGGGTTTAATTTTTTTTTGGTTCTAAAAGTTTTCATAGGGTTTCTCTGTGATTTGGGGGTTTTGATGTTTTTTTGAAATTTTTTACCATTTTAGTAATTTTAAGGGGTTTTTATAGATTTTGAGGTGTTTTAGGGTATTTAGGGTTTCTAGGGTTTTTTTTATTTTTTATGGGGTTTAATGTGATTTTATTTCGTTACAATTTCTATGGTTTAAATGGTCTTTAGTGTTTTTACTGGTTTCTAGTGTTTTTATGTGGTCTATTGGTTTTTATATATTTTATCTATTTTTTGGGTTTTAAGGTTTTGTTAAGACTTTTATGGTTTATAAGTTATTTATAGGTTTTAATTGTTTTAGGTTGTTAATGTTTTCAATGGGGTTTCTAGGGTTTTAACATTTTTCTTCATTTTGAGGTTTTTTTGGTTAATATGGTTTTCTATAGTTTTGGTCATTTTGTGTTTGTTTTGGTTTTTAAGGATTTCTAATGTTTTATGTTTTTTCATTTTTTAGGATTTTAGGGTTAATAATTATTTTTAGTTTTTTAATGTTTCCTTAAGGATTTTTAGGGTTTTTTTATTTTTTGTTTTTTTGCGTTTTTTGGTTTTTGGTTTTTTGGGCTATTTTAACTTTTTATTAATTTTTATGGATTTTATGATTTTTCCAATATTTTTAGGGGTATAAAGAGATTTATTAGTTTTTAGTGGTTTTGTTATTTTTATAGGGTTTTAGGGTTTTTATGGGTTTTGGGGGTTTTATGGTTTTTAGGGGATTTATGGTTTTTAGGGGTTTATGGTTTTTAGGGGTTTTACAATGTTTAGGTTACTTTAGGGTTTTTAAGGATTTATAGAATTTTTACTATTTTTAGGGGTTTTAATATTTTTGTAGGTTTTTATGGTTTTCTTAGAGTTTTTTAGGGTTTTAAAGGGTTTTTACTTTTTATGGTATTTAAAGACTTATCCATGATTTTTATTGCTTGTGCAACGTTTTTGGGGTTTTTAGGGTTTTTGGATTTTTAAGATTCCCTTTGTGATTTTTGGGGTTTGCAATGATTTTCTTGTTTGTAGTGATTTTAGGTAATTTTTATGATTTTTATTGTATTTAGGGTTTTTTGTATTTTGAGGGCTTTTTGGTCTTTTTGGGTTTTTATGGATTTTAACATTTTTTTGGATATTTAGTCTATTTAAGTATTTTTTATGTCTTTAGGGATTTTATGGTTTTAATGTTTTTAGGGAAATATTGATATTTTTTAATATTTTAATGGATTTTTTGAGGTTTTAGGGACTTTGTGGTGTTTTATGATTTTTATGGTTTTTTTTATGTTTTTAGTGTTTTTTTGAGTTTTTAGGGGTATAAGGTGTTTTAGTGCCATTTAATGTTTTCAAGGGTTTAAATGTTTTTTAGAGTTTTATGAATTTTTTGGGTATTATGTTGTCTTAGGGTTTTAATTATTTGTTGGCGGTTTTGATGATTTTATGGTTTTTAAGGTCTTTAGGGTTTTTAGGTGTTTTAGCGTTTTTTTGGTTTTTTGGGCCTCCATGGGTTTTTAGGTTCTTATGGTTTTGTTAGGAGTATTTATTGTACTTTTTTATTTTTACATTTTTATGGAATTATGGATATTTTTTAGGATTTTTATGTTTTTTTGGGTTTATAGGGATTTTGAGGGTCCTTTGGGTTTTAGTGTTTTTCAGTGTTTTAGGTTTTTTTGTGGTTTTAAGTGTTTTAAGGATTTATTTGTTTTCATAGGGGTTTTCAGGTCTTTTTGGGATTTTACAATTTAGGGAATTTTATTTATTTTTTAGGATTTTTATGTGATTTTAGGGGTTTTAAGGACGTTGAGGGTTGATAGGTTTTTTAGTATTTATAGAAATTTATATGTTTCTAAGGGATTTATGTGTTTTTTGGTTTTCAATGTTTTCGTCATGTTTTTAGGGTTTTTAATGTTTTTAGAGATTTGTAGTGATTTTTAGGTTTTTTATATTTTTAGATTTTTTAGAGATCTTTATTGTTTTTAGGGTTTTTAGCATTTAAGAGTTCTTGTGGGTTTTTTTTATTTCTTTGTCTTTTGGTGTTATTCTAGGATTTTATGTTTTTAGAGCAGTTTTATAGATTTTTATGACGGGGGTTTCGGGTTTTCTAGGATTTACGAGTTTTAGGGGTTTTTAAGGATTTTAGGGATTTTAATGTTCTTATATTGTTTGGGGGGTTTTAAGTGAGTTTAGGTTTTTAAGTTTTTCTATGGTTTTTTAGTTTTTTTTTATTCATAGGGATTGTTTTAGGTTTTTTTAGGATTTTTAATAGTTTTTTGGGTTTTTAGAGATTTTGTGGTTTTTAAGGTTTTTAATGTTTTAAGGGTTTCTAACATTTTTTAGGTTTTTAGGGGTTCAGATTATTTTTATATTTTTTAGTTTTGTTATTGTTTTTCATGTATTTTTGAGTTTTCACGTTTTTATTGATTTGTAAGGATTTTTTGGGATTTTCATTTTAAGGGTTTTTCAGGTTTTCAAGATTTTTTATGGTTCTTTAGGGTTTTTTAGGATTTTTTTGACTTTTTTAAAGGTTTTTAATGTTTTAATAGTTTTTAATTTTTTTAGGGATTTAAAGGTTTTGTTGGGTTTTTAGTGGTTTATGGGTTTTAATAGTTTTTTATGTATTTAAGGTTTTTAGGGGTTTTATGGTTTCCGGATTTTATAGGGTTTTTAGGGATTTTTGGGTTTATATAATATTTATTTTTTTATGGGTTTTATGTGTCTATGTTTTTATAATTTTTTTAGGGTTTTTAGGGTTTTATATTTTTTTACATTTGGGATATTTTTAGGGGTTTTATCATTTTTTGGGTTTTATGAATGTTTAAGGTCTTAGGGCATTATTATTTTTATGATTTTTAGCATTGTTAGGGGTATTATGTTTTTATAGGGTTTAATAGTTTTCAGTGTTTTTTAGGTTTTTTACATTTTAGGGGGTTTTGGGATTTAATTATTTTTATGGGTTTTTGGGTTTTTATTATTTTTATGGTTTTAAGCATTTATAGAATTTTTATGAATTTCATATTTTCTAAAGGTTTTTGGGGTTTTAAGTGTTTTGTGGTTTTATGGTTTTCTTAGGGGTTTTTATGTTTTTATGGGTTTTTACATTTTAGGTATTTTTTGGGGGTTTTAAATATTTTTATGGTTTTTAGGGATTTTAGGCATTTTTTGGGTATTAGGGTTTTTGGAGTTTTATTTTTTTAGTGTAATTAATGTTTTAGGGGTGAATTTTTTCTAAGGATTTCATAGAGGTTTTCAGGGTTTTTTGGGTTTTTTAGGTTTTTTTTTATTTTTAGGTATTTTTAGAATTTTTATGGATTTTTGGGGGATTAAAGTGTTTTTTTGGTTATTATGTGTTTAATGTGTTATTATGTTTTTAAGGTTCACTTTAGGGATTTATGGTTTTTCGAGTTTTTAAGTTTTTTGGGATTTTTTATTTTTTGTAATTTTTATGGTTTTTTTGGAATTTTTCATATTTTTTGGGTTTTTTAGGTTTCTAGGGTTTTTAGGATTTCTATGGTTTTTTTTGTATTAATATTTTTTGTGTCTTTGAAATTTTCATGGTTTTATAGTTTTTAATGTTTTAGGGGTTTAAAGTGTTTTTTGAGTTTGTAATTATTTAAGGTTTTATGAGTTTTAGTGGTTTTCAGTTTTTTGGTTTTTTTATTCTAATGGTTTTTAGATATTTTGGGAATTTTTAATATTTTTTTTTGGTTTTATGCAATTTCTTAAGTTTTTTATGAATTTTCTGTCTTTTTAGGTTATTATTTATTTTCATATTGTTTTAGGGGTTTTGAGGGTTTTTACATTTTTAAGATTTTAGTGATTTTTAGGATATTTATTGATTTTTAATTCTTTTATTGATTCTGACAGCTTTTAAGGTTTTAGGGTTATTTGGGGTTTAAATTGTTTTTATGTTTTTATGGTTTTATCACGATTTTTAGTATTTTTTTATGTTTTTGTATTTTCAAGTGTTCTTATGAATTTTTTTATGACATTTTGGGAATTTTGGGGGTTTATAGGTTTTAGGGTTTTTAGGTTATTATACATTTTACTATTTTTAGGGTTTTAAGGCTTTCTTTTTGGTTTTCATGGTTTTCAATATTTTTTAAATAATTTTAATTTGTTTTAGGTTTTTTATGTTTTTAGGGGTTTTAGGGATTTTTTTGGGGTTTTTGGGTTTTAGAGGTTTTTAGGGTTTTTACCATCTCATAGGTTTTTAAGTGTTTTTAGGTATTTATGGTTTTATTTGGGTTTAGGGTTTTTTATATTTTTTGGGATTTATGGATTATTTATGGTTTTTAGGTTTTTTTGGTTTTTTTATGTTTTAACGGGTTTTTATTTTTTTAGGTTTTTTTTTATTTTTTTAGTTTTTTAATATTTTATAGTTTTTTTGTATATTTTTATGGGTTTAAATGGTTTTTAATGTTTTAGTTTTTTTTGATTTTATGGCTTTTTAGGTTTTTTATGGGATTTAGGGGTTTTCATATTTTTATTTATTTCGGTGTTTTTATGGTTCTTTTAAGGTTTTTGAATTTTTACTTTTTAGCGGTTTTCATTGTATTTCAGTTATTAAGGTTTTCTTAGAGTTTTATGGTTTTACGGTTCTTTACATTTTTAGGTATTCTAAGGGTTTTTAGGATTTTTATGTGTATTTATAGTCTTTAGGTATTTTTATGGTTTTATGTGTATGTAGGGTATTTAGGTTTTTTAATATTTGAATTTGTTTTGAGTGTTTGTAGGTTTTGAATATTTTCTTTCATTTTTTTCAAGGTTTTAATGTTTTTTTTACATTTTTATGGATTTTTTGGTTTTTTCTAGTATATTTATGGTTTTTATGGTTATTTTATATTTTGATGGGTTTTAAGGGTTTCTAGTTTTTTGAGTCTTTTTTCTAATTTAGGGATTTTGGTTTTTTTTTCATAATATTTTAAGGTATTTAAAGCATTTTTTGTGTATTTAGTGGTTTTTAGGGGTTATGGGTTCTTATGGGTTTTAGTGGTTTTAGGGGTTTTGTGGTTTTATGTGTTTCTAGTGTTTTATATTTTTATTGTTTTCTTAGGGGTTTTCAAGGTTTTTAGGGTTATTTCATATTTATACAAATATTTTAGATATTTTTAGTGTATTTATTTTCTTAGTGTTTTAATGATATTTTAGGGTTTTTGGGTTTTTTGGGTTTTTTATGGTTTTATGTGTTTGAGGGTTTTTAGGTATTTTAGGGGTTGTAAGTACATTATGGTTTTTATGGTTCCCTCAAAGAGTTGCAGGGTTTTTAGGGGTTTTATTTTTCTATTGATTTTGTGGCCTTTTTATCATTTTTATGGTTTTTTGGGTTTTGAGGGTGTTTTATGGATTTTGTGGATTAATAGGTTTTTTGGGTTTAATTTTTTTGTTGTTTTTAGGTGTTTTTATTTTTTTAGAGTTTCCAAATTTTTTATTGATCAATGGGGGTTTAATGTTTTTAGTGGTTTTTTGGATTTTTTGGATTTTTTGGTTTTAAATGTTTTTATGTTTTTAGAGTTTTATGGATTTTAGGGGGTTTTATGGAATTTATGGACATTTATGAGGTTTTCAGGGTTTTTAGTGTTTTTGGGTTTTTGGGGGTTTTATGTTTTTTTATGTATTTACATATTTATAGGATATATCTAGGTTGTTTTTGGGTTTTTTACATATTTAGTGAGAATAAGTCATTTTTATGACTTATATGTGGTTTTAGGGATTTTATGGATTTTGTGTTGTTTTTTGGGACTTTGAGGGGTTTTAGGGTTTTGTGGGCTTTTGGGTTTTTAGAATTTTTAGGAATCTTAGGAGTTTTAAGTGATTTTAGGTTTTAAGGAATTATTTAGAGTTTTTAAGCCTTGTAGTATTTTTTTACAATTTTAGGTGTTTTTATGTTTTTTGGGATTTTTATGGTTTTTGAGGTTTTTGGGAATTTTGATGGTTTCATGGGTTTTTAGGATTTTATGAAGTTTTTTATGGTTTTATGTTTTTTTTATTTTTTTGGGGTAGAAAGTTTTTTATATATTTTTTAAAAAAATTAGGATTTAAATGGTTTTTATATTTTTTTCTTGTTTTTAGGATTTTTATGTTTTTTTAGGGTTTTTAATGTTTTTACGAATAACAGAGGTTTTTATAGAATTTTGGGTTTTATGGATTTTGAGGTTTTTTAGACTTTTAGCATTTTCAGGTGTTTTAGGGGATATAATTGTTTTAGTTTTTTAAGTTTATCTTTGAGTTATTTAGGGTTTTTATGTATTTATGGATTTTTTTGATTTTTTAAATATTTATGGTTTTTAGGGTTTTCAATGATTTATTGGGTTTTTATTATTTTTATTTTTTTTTGGGATTTTAGGATATCAAGTATTTGTTAGATTTTTTGAACCTTTTTGGTATTTTAAGGGAGTTTTTATGTTTTTAGTGGGTTATAGGGTTTTAATCGGGTTTTAAGGTTTTTAAGTGTTTTTATAGTTTTTAGGGTTGTTAAGGGTTTTTAGGTTTTTAGCATTTCTAGAAGTTCTATTTGTTTTAAGTTTTTTAATGTTTTCTTATGTTTTTTAATGGTTTTTAGGGTATTTTATATGTTTAATGATTTTTAGTAATTTTATAGTATTATAATTCTTTTTAGGAGTTTGAGTTATTTAGAGGGTTTTAGGGATTTAATGGTTTTTAGTGTATTTTATGTATTTTATCAGTTTTAACAATTTTTATGTTTTAGGGTTTTCTTTGGATTTTTTATGGTTTTGAGGAGTTTTTTATTATTTAGATAATTCAATGTAATTTTTATGATTTTTATAGGTTTTTAATTTTTAGTGATTTTGTGGTTATTTAGCAGTTTTAGGGATTTTTAGCTGTTTTTGGGGTTTTTAGATACTTTATGTCTTTTAGTGGTTTTGAGTGCTTTTATGTTTTTACGGTTTTCTTAGGGGTTTTAATGGATTTTAGGTATTATTAAGTTGTTTCAATTTTTTTGGGATTTTTTGGATTTTAATGTTTTTTAGGTTTTTAATTAGTTTATGGATATTTTGTGTTATATAGGGTTGTTAGGGGTTTTACATTTTTTTGAGGTTTTAGTGTTTTTTTTGTTTCTTAGGATTTAAGGTTTTCTTTTTGTTTCTTTCTAATTTAGGGGTTTAAATATTTATTTATATTTTTTAGTAATTTTTAGGGATTTTTTGTGGTTTATAGTTTTTATGGATTTTAGGAGATTTTATAGTTTTTAGATTTTTATGAGATTTTGGGTCTTTTAAATGTTTTTAGGGGTTTTAGCATTTATTTAGGTTTTTAGGGGTTTTAAGTTATTTTATGTCTTATGTCATTCTAAGTATTTTTCTGTATTTTTATTGTTTTTATGGTTTTAAGGATATTTTGAGCATTTTAATGATTTTTAAGGGGTGTTTGTGTTTTTATGGATTTTGAGGTTTTTTTTGTTTTTTTAGGGTGTCAAGGTTTTTAGGGATTTTAGAGTTTTTTTATGGTTTTTTTTGGTTTTATGTGTTTTAGTATTTTAATCATTACTTAGGGGTTTTCAATTTTTCTAGTGTTTTTAATATTTATTGATTTTTACGTTTATTTGGATTTTTGAGAGTTTTATGGGTTTTTAGGGATTTTGAGTTATTTTACAGTTTTTGGGTTTTTGGGGGTTTTTTGGGGTTTTTAGTGGTATTAGTTTTTTAATGTTCTCTTATTTTTAGTTATTTTTTTTGGAGTTTTTTGGTTTTGAAGAATTTAATTCAATTTTAGGGGTTTGGAGGTTTTTTGTGGGTTTTTTATGACTTGGGGGATTTATGTTTTTTTTTGGATTTTGCTGTTTATTATGAGTTATTAGGGTTTCTATTATTTTATTTTTTAATGTTTTTAGGGATTAAATGGTTTAAATAGGTTTTATTGGCTCTTAGGGTTTTCACGAGTTTTGGGGTTTTAAGTTATTTAAGGGTTTTTTGATTTCTAGGTGTTTTTATTATTTTTAGTGTCTTTGGGGGGGGGGGGGGTTTATGGTTTATAAATTTTTTGGTTTTTTAGTATTTTTATTGTTTTTATCGTTTAATATATTTTTAGGGGTTTATTGTTTTTTTAAGTTTTTAAGGTCTTCATTGGGGTTATTTTGGATTTTTTTTTCGGTTTTAACATTTTAGGAATTCTCATGGATTTTTTTAGTATTTTTTGGTTGTAGAGTTTTTTTAGGATTTTGAGGGTTTTTTGGTTTTTATGATTTTTGGGGTTTTAGGGGTTTTTCTAGGCTTTTTTGGATTTAATCATTTTAAGTGTTTTTTATCATTTTATCGGTTTAACTGATTATTATATATTTTCATGGTTTTTATGGTTTTTATTGGTTTTAAGGGTTTTTATGGGTTTTAGGGTGTTTATGGTTTTTACGCATTTTTAGGGATTTTAGGTATTTATGGGGTTTAAGTGTTATTAAATTATTAATGATTTATTAGGTCACTTCAGGGTTTTTGTGTTTTTAGGGATTTTTATTTCTTTTTTCGTTTTTAGGGATTTTGAGAGTTTTAGGGTTTTTAGTGTTTTTAGTGTTTTTAGGTTTTTTGAGATTTTTGGTGTTTTTAGGTATTTAATGGTTTCTTAGTGGTATTCGGGGTTTTTAGGGTCTTTTAAATTTTTAAGGGTTTTTTAGGTACTTCTTATGAATTTTACGGTTTTTTAGGGATTGCGGGATTTTATGTTTCTTGTGATTATTATGGTTTTTGTAGTATTTTTATGTTATTATGGTTTTTTAGAATTTTAGGGTTTTATTGTTTTTTAGAGTCATTATGGTTTTAGGGTATTAAAGGGTTTTTAGAGTTTCTAGTTGTTTATGGGTTTGGGGGGGGGGGGGGTTAATGTTTTAAGGTTTTAATCATTTTTTTGGGTTTTTGGTTTTTCAGGGTCTATTATGGATTTCTTGGGGTTTTAAACGATTTTTAGGTTTGGATGGGGGGGGATTGGTGTGATTATGTTTTCAAGGGTTTCATAGGGGTTTTTACGGTTTTCAGTTTTTACATTTTAATGAATTTTGAGGGGTTTTTTGGATATCTTTACGATTTAAGGGGTTTTTAGGGTTTTTTGTGCTTTTGAAATTTTTTAGGGATTTTATATTATTATATTTTTAATGTTTTCTTATGGTTTTTGAGGGTTTTAAATTTTTAGATATATTTAAAGGGTTTTTAAAATTTCATTGGTTTTTTTTTTGTTTTTAGAGATTTTGAGGGGTTTTATGGGTTTTCTGTTTTTAGGTTTTTGTATAGTTTTTATGGGTATTTATGGATTTTTATTATTTCTAGTGTTTTTATTGTTTTTAATGATTTTAAAATTATTTGATGTTTTTAGGGTTTAAATATTGTTTTTTATTAGTTTTTAGATGTTTTTTTATATTTCAGGTGTTTTATGTTATTTATGGATTTTTTCTATTTTTAGGGGGTTTTAGGTTCCTCTATTGATTTTAGGGGTTTTAATGTTTTTACGTTTTTCTAAATATTTTTGAGTATTTTTAGATTTTGATTGTACTCTTATAGTTTTATAGTATTTATGGGATTTTTGTTTTTAGGGATTTTTTTGGATTTTTTTGTAATTATGATTTTTTGGGATTTTGATGGGTATCAGAGATTTTAGGGTTTTATGGATTTTTAGTGGTTTTAGCATTTTTAGGGTTTTATTGTTTTTAAGTATATTTAAGATTTAATGGTTTTATTAGGGTTGTTTTGTATTTTTATAGTTTTTATGTTTTTAGGGAATTTTAGGATTTTTATAGTTTTTAGGTTTTTTAGGGATTTTGAGTGTTTTTAGCGGATTAGGGTTTCGATGGTATTTAAGGTATTTTGGTTATTAAGGGTTTTTGTGTTATGAGGGGGGTTAGTTTTTTTATTATTTAACGATTTTAGGTATTCGAAGGGTTTTTAGGGTTTTCAATGGGTTTTAGGGGTTTTTATTGATTTTAAGGTGGTGTTATAGTTTTTACTGGTTTGTATTGATTTTATGGGTTTTTAGGGTTTTAGTGTTTTTTAGGGTTTTTAGTGTTTTTAGTGTTTTTATGATTTTTATAGTTTTTTAGCATTTACAGGGGTTTAAATGGTTTTTAGATATTTTAGTGGGGTTTTATGGTATTATGGATTTTTCAATGTTTTTAATTATTTTTGGGTTTTTATGGTTTTAGGGTTTTTTTATGTTCCTTGTCTTTTAGAGTTCTAGGGGTTTTAGGGGTTTTTTAGGGGTATTAAGTGTTTTTAGGTTTTTAAGTATTTCTTTGGTGTGTTCATGGTTTTTAGGGTTTTAATTTTTTAGGGATTTTAGTGATTTTTTATTATTTTTAAGTTGTTAAGGGTTTTTTTGGGATTCTGAGGATTATTAGGGAAAGGAAGGCTCGAGGCTAGGCTATTCTAATTCCCCCCCCCCAACAAATTTATTAGAAAAAAATGCAGTAGGCAAGGGAGGGGAGGGGTCAATCAACCCACACATAAAAAACCCTGGATGCCCCAACAAAATCCAAAAGTCTCCAAAACACCAAAAAGACCCAAAAAACAAAGAATGAATAAATAGAAGCATCTCTAGCAGCATCTCCGAACCAAATAGAGACCAGCATCTCTCTGCGCCATTTTCATCAACAAACACATATTTCCAATCATATCCACTGCCAGCATCACAGAACCACCAACATTAGAGTCATAAATCTCACGTTTATTACCTCACAACGAAGTAGAAACCATCAGAAAACACCATAATATTTCATCACATCCCGGCTAAGCATCATCCATCACCCAACACATCAGAAACATCGAACGATCAACACTAGAATCCACAGAAACCACATCAGCCATCACCACCATATCAGGGAGATCCATCCCCGGTAGTACAAAGCCACCAGAACCAGAAATAGAGACATCATCCTCATCACATCTCAACCAAGTAACAACCAACATACCAGCAACACGCACACATCAGAACAACTAGGGGCATAGAATCTCTAGCATCTAAGAAGAGAACCAATTCACAGCCCAGACACCCCTTACAGCAGCGCAGAAAATGAAAAACATAGCTAGCATGCAACACTTCCTAACAAAACCAGTAAACAACACCAACATCAACTCACATCCAAACCATCCGCCACCACAAAGCAGCATCCAGCACCAGTCAACAGAACTAGATACCATCATCTATAGCAATGCACAACCAAACCCACCAAAAAATAGAGAACCATAGCCCATCGTAGCCGCCATGATACAACATAACCTAACGAACCCTTCTGCAACAGTATGAAACCAATTTGATAGAGAGAAACCAGAAATAAGAATATGTATCTTCTACAGTGCCTCCCGCATCATCTGAGTAGATCTGAAAGCCCACATCACAACATCGAACACCAATCCCCAAGAACCATCACAAAATAAAAAAAGCCACCAAGAATCACCCATCCCCAGATCTTTTCCACCTCGCCTCGCCTCAACTTGACTTCACACAAGCTATAGGAAGCTAATCAGTGCAAGAATCTATGACAGAGCATGTACCTTTAGCGCAAGTCATTGACCAACAGATTTGATATCCCATACTACAGGACCAAGCACGCCACCAGCAAATTGACACAATTCCCTCGGAAACTACCATATCAGCTAAAACCTATCACCACAGAAACCGATCCACCTAGAGGAAGCCCATACAGAGTTCCTTGTGCAAAGAAACCGATGGAGAAGGACAATCGACCTGAAACCTGAGCCCTCACCACCGTAGATAAAGACCCCCGCCATAATCGACTCTCGAAGCTCGAACCAAGGTAGAGTGATCGAGATGGAGTCAGCCGAAGAGGAGCAGAAGATATCTGGACAAAATCATCTAAAGAGGATCCAAGGTGGAATCCCGGGAGAGCGTATGCCAAGAGGGGGATCACATGAGAGAGCAGAGGCATTTTTTCTATGGGTTATTAGGGATTTTAGTGTTTTTAGGGTTTTTAGGTTTTTAGGCATTTTATGTTTTTTAGGGTTTTAAGGTTCTGTTAGGGGTATTTTTTGTTTTTAATATTTTTAGGGTTTTAGGGATATTTTATAATTTTTAGTGGTTTTAGGGTTTTTATAGATTTTTTATGTTTTTTTGGTTTTATGATTTTTTAAGTTCTTTGGTTTATTAAGGGTTTTAATTTTTTTATCATCCACAAAAACTAAAAAACCCCTAAAATACCAAAAAAACATAAGAACCCCAATATCCTAAAAACCTCAGATTCCCTAAAAACAATAAAACCCATAAAATTCCTAAAAACCTATAACAACATTAAAAATTTAAATAACCCAATGAAATCCTTGAAAACCGAAAAACAAATAAAACCCCTAAAAACCCTAAAAATTATTAAAAAAACATAACAAAAAAAAACCCCTAAATACCCCTAAAACCACTAGAAATCCCTAAAAACCATTATAATAACAAAATTCCTTAAAATCCCTAAAAACTCTAAAAACACAAATAACCCTAAAACCAAAAAAATACAATGAAAAACATAAAAACCATAAAAAACTAAAACATATACAAAAAATAAAAATTATAAAAATTATAAAATCCAAAAAAAGACGATAAAATGCCCTAAAACCATAAAAACCATTAAACTATATAACACCTAAAACCCTTTTAAAACATAATAACCTATAAAAAATCTTTAAAACACTAAAAAATCTCTAAAATCCATTTAAACCCCAAAAAATAATTGAAAACACAAAAAAACCATAAAACCATAAAAATCTAAAAAGACACTAAAAAACTAAAAATCAATAAAACTCTGAAAACACTAAAAACCCTCAAAAATACCTAAAATACTGAAAAAGAATAAAAAACCAAAAAGACAAAGAAATACTTAAGAACATAAAACCCTGAAAAAACATAATAAATAATTAAAAAAATAAATCAATTAAAACCCATAAAATCGTAAAAAATGCATACAACCCTAAAAAAACCCAAAAAACATGAAAAGTCTCATAAAACACTAAAAGTATATACAACCACTAAAATCACATAAATCCCCAAAAGCCATGAAAAACTCAAAAAAACGTTTAATTCCCTACTAATGTTAGAAAGCTCTAAAAACACTTAATAACCTTAAATAACTCAAAGAAACTTAAAACCTAAAAAACCCTAAAAACCTGTAAAAAAACTAAATACAAAAAAATCCCGAAAAACCTTAAAAACCAAAAAAATCCTTCATAATTCATAAAATTGCCAATTTTTTTAGAAAAATCTAAAAACCATGAAAATCCCTAAGAATTCATTAAAAACCTAAAAACACATAAAATCACAAAAACCCCAAAAACATTAAAATACCTAAAAAACCTAAAAACCATAAAATCCCTAAAAATCTCTAAAAAACCATATAAACCATAAAATTTATAAAAAAGAACTACAAATAAAAAAAATTATAAAAACTATTAAACACTAATAACCTTTAAGAACAAAAAAATTATAAAAATAATAAAACCCTAACCTCCCCCCCAAACTATAAAACACTAGAAAACCTTGAAACACTAAATCCTCATTAAACCCTAAACCACTAAAATCTCTAAAAATCCCTAAAAACATTAAAAAATTTAAAAAATTATAAAACATAAAAAAACTCAAAAAAACCCCCTTTAAAATTATAAAAAACCAAAAAACAATAAAAAACCAAACTACCCACAAAATGAAAAAAAATATTAAAACCCATAAAAATCCAAAAAAAGACCTAAAATTCCATAAAAATGAAAATAGAAAAAACCCCTAATAAAAATTAAAAAATCCTTAAAACCCTAAAAACAAATAAACCTATAAAAATAAAAAATGGTAAAAACACTATAAAAACAAAAAATCCAATTAAACATAAAAACCAAAAAACCCTCAAAATCCATAAAACTCAAAAAACCATAAAAATCTATAAAAAGACCAAAAAATATACAAAAATGGAATAAAACATAGCCACCCTATAAAACCCTAAGACATCCTTAAAACATAAAAATACATAAAACCCCTAAAACCTTAAAAAAATTTAAAAACCCATAAAAACCAAAAATAACCATAAAACCCAATAAAACCCTTAAAAACACTAAAACTATAAAAACCCTATAAAATGATTTAAATGTTAAAAAAATTCTAAAATACCATAAACCCTTTAAAAACATAAAACCCCCGTGAAACCCAGTAAAATTATTTGATCCACAAAGACTCAAAAAAACCTAAACCCCTTTAACCAACATAAGAAAATAAAAGACCCTAAGGATCCTAAAAAATAATTAAAAACACTTAAATACAAAAACCTATAAAAACACAAAAACCAAAAAAACCTAACCCCCCCCCCCCCCCAAATCCCTAAAAACACAAATGAATATAAGCACTATAAAAAGTCCCAAAAATTCCCTAAAAACATTAATGAAACCTAAAAACCTATAAAAATCCTACGAAATCCTAAAAAACATAAAAACACATAAAACCACTTAAAACATTAAAAAAATTTATAACCCTAAAAACCCTAAGAACCCTCAACATCCCTAAAAAACCTAAAAACCCATAAATATCCTAAAATTTTTCTAAAAATCCGTAAAAATGTAAAAAACCCAGAAAATCAAAAATAATTCCATAAAACCCTTCCAAACATAAAAAATTTAAAAAAAAAATAAAAAACCCAAAAACATAAAACCACTAAAACCCAAAAAACCCATAAAAACATAAAACCCCTAAAAACCCACAAAACGAATAAAAACCCACTAAAAACCCAAAAAAATGTTAAAAAATATGAGAATTCATTAAACCCAAAACAACTCAAAAAAACACTAAACAACCTCAAAATCCCTAAAAGCCCTGAAAAAAATTAATATTATAAAAAAAACTCTAATACCCCTGATAAACCCTAAGAAAACCATAAAAACATAAAAACACATTAACCCATAAATATCCATAAAATCCTAAAACCCCTAACAAATAATAAAAACCTGAAATAACCTAAAACCCTTAAAAACCCTAAAAACCCAAAACACAATAAAAAAATCTTAAATACCTTGGAAAAACATAAAAAAGACATAAAAACTAAACATAAAAAAAACTTCTAAACCCCTAAAAAAATCTAAAAACCCAAAACACAGTAAAAAACATTAAAATATAAAAACATTCCCTAAAACCCTTAAAAACCCTAAAAACCCATTAAACAAATGAAAACCAGTAAATACTCTAAAAACCATTCAAACCCTAAAAAATGATAAAATCTTTAAAAACCATAAAACCTCTAATAACACAAAAAATTAAAAAACCCATAAAACCCAAAAAATCCCAAAATCTCTCAAAATCCCTAAAAACCCAAAAATCCATAAAAATCATAAAACATTCCAACAAATCCCTAAAAATATAAAGAACCCTAAAACGCCTTAAATAAATTATATAAAATTAAAACTAAAATACACCTAAATCCCCAAAAATCATTAAAACACTAAACACCATGAAAATCCTTAAAACCACTAAAAACACTAAACCCCCCAATATCTGTAAAACCCATAAAAACATTAACGTCATAAAAATCCGTAGATAACCCTAAAAAATTAAAATTCAGAAAAAACAAGGAAAACTCTAAGCGAAAAAAACTCAAAATCACTTAAAACCCATAATAATTAAAAAGCACTAAAAACACTAAAAAACATTAAAACCATAAAAACCATCAACACCATAAAAAACCCGAAAATCCATATAAAACCTAAAACCCTAAAAACAAAATAAAAATATAAAACACTTTAAACCTCTAAAACTGATAAAAACCCAAAAAAACTAGAAAATCCAAAAAAAATATAAACCACAAAAAAATATAAAAAACCTAGAACCCTTAAAAACCCAAAACACCTCAAAATACCTAAAAACCCTAAAAACCATAATAAAATTAAAAACCCCTAAAATATTTAAATATGAAAAAATTATAATGAAACTAAAACACCCTATGAAAACCATCAATCCCAAGAAAAACAATTAAACCCCCTAAAATCTAAAAAATAAAAAAACCCTAAAATATTCTAAAAACCCTAAAATCCTCAAAAATCTCAAAATCCCAAAAAACCCTAACGACGCATAGAAATCCTAAAAATCCCTAAAATAATTTAAAATATTTAAAAACCTAAAACTCTAAAAACCTAAGAACACATCAAAAACATAAAAACACTTTAAAACATAATAAACATAAAAAAAATAATCCTAAAAAACCTAAAAGACCATAAAACCCTAAAAGAAATAAACCCCATAAAACCCTCTAAAAACATAGAAACCCTTAAAAACCCAAAATACCCCATAAAAGATCTAAAACCCATTTAATTCCTTAAGAACATAAAAACCCTATAAAATTGATTAAACCCACTAAAAACTCAGTAGAAACCCTAAAAACCATAACAGCCCTAAAAACCCTGAAAATCCATAGAAAACCTAAAAAATATAAATGTCCTAGAAATCCCTAAAAATACATAAAAATAGAAAAAACATAAAAAACATGAAAATAGCTATGAAAACATTAATAACTTAACAACACTTCAAAACTATGAAAACCATAAATTTATAAAAGTAGTAAAAACCCTAAAAAACCGCAAAAGCCCCTAAATGTTTTAAAAATATTAAAACTGACAAAAACAAGAAAAACCAAAAATACTCTAAAAACACATTAATCCCCTAAAAATGTTAAAAGAAACTTTCAAAAACATTTAATCCCCTAAAAAATCAAAAAACCCAGAATGTTAAAAAAACCATAAAACCCCTCAAAGCCCTAGAATCACCTAAAAACCCTAAAAACCCCTAAAAATTCTAAAAACCATAAAAATCCTAAAAATATAAATAAAAATATTATAAATATTAGAATGCTCTAAAAACCTTCAAAACCCTAAGAAAACATTAAAAACAAAAAAAATTAAAACCCCAAAAAACCCTTAAAATGATAAAAAACTAAAAAACCTAAAAACCATAAAACCCTAAAACCTCTAAAAATCATAAAACCCACATAAAACCCCTAAAAATCCACTAAAACTCAAAAAAACCATTAATTTCATAAATAATGTTAAAAAAAATCAAAGGCATTAAAACCCTAAAAACTCAAAACAGACAAAAAACACTAGAAAACCACTTAAAATACTAAAAACCCCAAAAAACTCAAACCCCCAACCCTCAACTCCCCATAACCTGGAAATACCATAAAAATACTAAGAGGGCCAATATAACCCTAAAATGAATAAAATCATCAAAAAACCCTTGAAAACCCCCCAAAACCCAAAAAAACTAGAAAACATAAAACCTCTCGAAACCATAAAAATTCTAAAAACTCTAACCCCACCCCCTAAAATAAGTAAATTCCCTAAAACCAATAAAACAACTAAAAACCATAAATATCCCCTTAAAACAAATAAATCCCCTTAAAACCGATACAACCACATAAAAAACCTAAGACAACTAAAAACTCAAAAGACCATTTAAACAATTAAACATGTTAAAACACTATGAAACCAAAAAATCCCTAAAAAACATGAATCATTTAAACCCAAAAAGCCATAAAAACCATAAAATCCCTAAAACCCTTAAAATCCATAAAAATAAAAATAAAATCACTTTAATTTATAAATCATCTAAATATTGTAAAATTCCATAATAAAAAAATGAATAACTAAAAAAAAGTAATCCCCTAAAAATTATAAAAACACTAAATCCCCAAAAAAACACTGAAAATCCCTAAAACCCCTAAAAATCCCAAAAATAACATAAAAACCCATAAAATATTAAAACTCCTAAAAATCCATAAAAACATAAAAGAGATAAAAACCCTGAAAACCCCTATAAAAATAGTAAAAACCTAAAATCTATTAAACCCCATGAAAACTAAAAAATCACAAAATACTATAAAAATCTAAAAACCCTAAACCCCAAAGAATAATAAAAACCCATAAAAACATAAAAACATAAAATTACCCAAAAAAACCATAATACCCCACCAAATCTCTAAAAACTATTTAAACCGAAAAAAATCTTAAAAAACATAAAAATCATATTAAAATCGTAAAAAAAATAAAAATCCTAAATACCTAAAAACCATAAAAACTCTCAAAATCCCTAAAAACCACAAAAACCAAAAAAATAATAAAAATTCCTGAAAATCGAAAAAAATCCTAAAATCTAAAAAACCCTACGATAACCATTAAACCCTAAAAAACGGAAATTGCCAAAAAAATCATAAAAATCACTAAAACCCATAATACTGAGAAACAGTAAAAACTAAAAAACCATTAGAAACCATAAATCCCCATAAAAACTCCAAAACCGACTAAAAAAAGAAATAACCAATAATCCCATAAATATGTTAAAAACTTTAAAAAACATTAAAACCTAGAAAAAGTTCAAAACCCATAAAAATTTAAAAAATCCCTAAATACCCAAAACACCTTTAAACCCCTCCAAATCAATAAAAACCCTAAAAACCATTAAAATCATAAAAAATATCTACAAAATACTCATATTTTAAAAAACCCAAATGAAACCGATAAAACCAAAAAACACTTTCAACCCCTAAAAACCTAAAAAACTGTAAAAATCCTAAAAAACCCTAAAACCCTTAAAATCTCTAATACACTAATATCGATAAAAATCCAAAAAATACCTAAAATAAATAAAAACATACAAAAATCCTAAAATCCTAAAAATCCATCACAAAACATTGAAAACCTAAAAACACTTAAAACCCATTAGGAACCTAAAATAGATAATCCCACCAACCCCTAAATACATTTAAAAAACCATAAACCCATAAAAAACACTAAAAAAATCAAAACCTCAAAACCAGTAACACCCTAAAACCACTAAAAAGTCTAAAAACCATTCAAACTACTATAGATGTTAAAAAAATCTAAAAATAAAAAAACCCTAAAAATTAAAAACACCCCATAAACCATAAAAACCATAAAACCCTAAAAAACCATAAATAGTATAAAAATAACTTCAAATCCTAAAATAACAAAAATTGTAAATATCCCTAAAAAATACAGAAAACATATAAAACCCTAAAAACCATGAAAACCCCTAAGAAAACATTAAAAACATAAGGATAATTAAATCCACTAAAAAACCTAAATTCACTAAAAACCCATAAAACCCTAAAAAATGATAATATCCCCTAAAACCCTTAAAATTGCTATAAACCCAAAAAACCATACGAAACTAAAAAAATTATAAATTCATTAAAATGTTAAAAACACTAAAAACCTCAAAAATCTCTATAAAAACGATAAAATCATAAAAAATTTCAATCCCCTTAAAACCTAAAAACACTAATAATCATAAATAACACAAAAAGAATCATCAAAACCACTAAAATCCCAAAAAAAACACCAAAAAATCCCCCTTAGAGCTAAAAAACCCTTCATACCCCTAAAAATTGTTACAAAACATTAAAAAGTTTAAAACCCCAAAAAATAAAATACCAAAAATACCAAAACAATCCACTAATCCCAAAAAACCTTTAAAAACCCAAAAATTATTAAAACCCTAAAAACCCATAAATTTCTTAATAATTCCCTAAAATCACAAAAAATATAAAAACCCTCAAACCCTGAAAACCCATACGAAAACCTGAAAAACCTAAAAACACATAAATCCACTAAAAACATAAAAACTCTAAAAACTAAAAACCCCATAAAAACATAAAGTATGCAAAAAATCTCAAAATCCCTAAAATCCTTTAAAATCATAAAAATAATAAAAATCCCTAAATATAAATAATAACTTAGAGAATCCAAAAAACCAACAAAAATCATAAAAACCTAAAAAAAATTAAAACCGCTAAAATCCTAAAAACAGTTAAAATATTAAAAAACCCTAAAAGAACATATAACACCTATGACCATAAAAACAATAAAAACCAACAAAACCAAAAAACCTCTAAAAACACTAAAAACCCTAAAAAACAAAAAGAACCCATAAAACCCAACAAATCATAAAAATTATAAAAACAATAAAACCAAGAAAATCCCTAAAACCCCTAAAAACCCTAAATAATTTAAAACCCCAAATGTCTAAAAATGAAAAAACTAATAAAAACCCAAAGAAAACCTCATAATCCAAAAACTGTTAAACCAAATAAAATACAAAAAAACAAAAAACCCTAAAACCCCTATGATTCTTTAAAACCCATAAAATATAAAAAATACGTAAGAATCCCAATAAATGTAAAAAACCCTAAAAATGCTGAAGACCCCTAACAAAACCTTAAATAGATAAAAAAATATAAAACCCATAAAAACCCATTAAAGGTTAAAAGAATAAAATAGATAAAAAGACACTAAGCACCCAAAAAACACAAAAAAACCCCAAACCCCAAAAAATAATAAAAAACCCCTAAAACACATTAAAACCCTAATAAACCCATAAAACCCCAAAAAAGAACTAAAAACATAAAAATCCTTTTAACCCCTTAAAGATGTGAAAAACTCAAAAAACAATAAAAACACATAATAATTAAAAAAACCATAAAAGTCCGAAAAAATAAAACCATAAAACCATAAAAACCGTAATAACTCTTAAAAACCTCAAAATCCTTAAAAATCCTAGAAATCCATAAAAATAAAAAAATAATCCATAAAAATTACAAAAATCAAAGAAACACCTAAAACCTCTAAATCCATTGGAAACCCAGTAGAACATCAAATACACTTAAAACCCCTAAAAACTGAAAAAGTGATAAAAACCATAAAATCCCTAAAATCGTAAAAACCATTAAAAACTTGAAAAAAATAAAAAACACTAAAAACCAAAAATTCAAAATACCCACTACAAACCATGTCAACCAATAAAACTATAAAAACATGAAAACCCTTTAAAACCCATAAACACAAAAACCTGTAAAAACCTAAAAATTTTTAATACCCTGAGAAACCATAAAACCATAAAAATACATAAAAACACAAGAAACTATAAAAAAATAAAAAATAACTTTTCCATAAAACCTAAAAAAACATAAATTCACAACTAACCCATATGAAAAATAAAAACACATAAAACCCAAAGAAACAAAAAAATGATAAAACCCCCCGAAACCCCTCAAATTATATAAATCCCATTAAACCATAAAAATCATTAAAATCCCTAAAAAATAACTAAAAACATAAAACCCATAAAAATAAAAATAAAATCCATAAGAAAGCCATAGAAATCAAAAATTAATTTAAACCCCAAAAAATCTAAAAAATTATTAAAACCCTTAAAAACCCCAAATCTACATAAAATAATAAATCCCCCAAAAATCTTAATACCCCATAAAACCTCTAAAGAACAACTAAAAACACTAAAAACACTTCAAAACCATAAAAATGTTAAAAATATATAAAAAAATAAAACTGAGAAACCCCATAATGACACTAAAACCCCTAGAAAACCCCGAAAATCCGTAAAAAACTAAAAACCCTAAAAATAATAAAATTTCCTAAAAATACATAAAAATAAAAACAACACTAAAAACATTAAAAAATCCTAAGAAAACCAAAAAAACCCCTAAAAACCAAAAAAATTCTAAACACCCTAATATCCCTTAAAACCCTAAAATCCATCAAAACCCCTAAAACCCCTAAAATAAATAAAAAACATAAAAAATCCCTAAAAACCAAAAAAAATCCATATAAACCCTCTAAAGCAATATTAAAACTCTAAATATATAAAAACCCTAAAACCTCTAAAATCCTAAAAAATTTCAAACACCCTAAAAGACCCTAAAACTCTATAAGCCAATGAAATCCATCAAATACAAAAAATCTTAAAATCCACAAAATCCAAAAAACCACAAAAATCCAATAAAAAATCAAAAAACACTTTAAACCCCCAAAAGGTTTTAAAAATCTAAAAAACATTAATTTTTTTATATACTCCTAAAACTCCTGAAACCCAAAAAAACATAAAAACCAGAAAACCTTAAAAGCCCTACAAACCCAAAAAAAATCCATAAAAACCTAAAAAACATAAAAATAAGAAAAAATACCAAAAAATAATTTAATAAGAAAAAAACTAAACCCCCTTAAAAACATAAGAAAACCTTAAAAACCTGAAAAACACTTAAAATCTCAAAAAAAAAACACAAAAAACACAAAAACACAAAAAAGTCATAAAAACAAAAAACCATAAAAACATAAAAAATAATAACCCCCCCCCCAAACCCTAAAAAAACGAATCCCTATAATAATATTTGAATCCATAAAACTTTAAAACTTATAAAAACCTAAAAAATGCATATAAACTCAGAAAAACCCCGAAAAACTCAAAAAAACCCTAAAAACCAAAAATACTTAAAAACCCATTAAAACATCACAATCCCTAAAAACCCTAAAAACCATAAAAATATTAAGAATAAAAAAATAAAACCTAAATAAGTAAAAATATGTAAAACCCAATGAAACACTTTGGAACTAAAAAAATTAAAAGCCTTAAAAAACCCAACAATACTAAAAACACTAAAAACCCTAAAACATAAAAATTTTAAAAAAAATTAAAAACCCATAAAAACCCAAAAGTCCAAATAAAATACATTTAGACCCTAACAATATTCAAAAACTATAAAAACCTTAAAAACATTAAAAACTAAAAAACATAAAAATCCATAAAAGTTCAAAAACCCTAAAAATATGAAAAAACCGAAAAGACCGCCCAAATAATTAAAAACACTAAAACCGAATTAAAATATAAAAAAATACCTAAAATTCCATTAAAAAACTAAAAACATTGAAAACCCTATAAAACATTTAAAAACTAAATTTTTTTAAAACCATTAAAATTCCAAAAATTGTAAAAATGATAAAAAAACCTTGAACACCCTGAAAACCCTAAAACCCCTAAGAATCCCTAAAACCCCTAAAAATGTTTAAAATACCAAAATTCCTAAAATTACATAATTTCATAAAAAACCAAAAAAAACCCATTAAATCACTAGTAAAACATAAATAACATATAAACACATAAAACCCTAAAAGCCATAAAATCATTAAAAACCTTGAAAACTCTTAAAACCCAAAGAAACCGTAAAACTATTAAATCACTAAGAAACTGTTAAACATCAAAAATTTCAAAAACACTCTAACATATTAAAAAACATAAAAACACAAAAAACCATAAATACACAAATGTACCAAAAAACACTAAAATATCCAAAGTCATAAGAAACCAAAAAATCCATAATAATCATAAAAAGACCTAAAAGGATCATAAAATGTAAAAATCCATAAAACCATTAAAAAAATTAAAAAAATTAGAACTCCTAAGACCTAAAAAACATTTAAAACACAAAAACCTTAAAAAACACTAAATCCATAAAAAAAATAAATCCACTTACAATCCCAAAAACTAATTATGAAAGCTCAAAAAATTTAATAGTTTAAAATATTTAAAATACTGTAAAAAATTAAATACCCTGAAAACACAAAAAAACCTCAAATTCCATAAAATCCTAAAAAGACAAAAAATCATACAAATGCACAAACATACCTAAAAATGTTAAAAACCCTGAAACCCTAAACCCCTAAAAAAACCTTAAAAACCTAATAAATGTAAAACACCTAAAAACCAATAAACAGTAAAACACCTAAAATCCCTAAAAATACCATAGATGCCTAAAAACCCATAAATTACATAAAAACCAAAAAAAGTATTTAAAACCCAATAAAACAACTAAAAACTCAAAAATCCCTTTAAATCCCAATGAAATGTCAAGAAGCGATTAAAAATTTAAAAATACTTAAAAATAAAAGAAAACTCTAAAACCCCAAAAATAAACCATAAAACTATAAAACAATAAAAAAAATCCACATAAATATCAATCATCTAAAAATTTTAAGATCCATTAAAATCCTAAAATATCCATAAAAATACCTAAAACTTTATAACCCTAAAAACCCAGAAAACCCCTTATAAAAATACTAAATCCTAAAAAAAGTTAATCCCCCCCCCCCCCAAAATAAAAATAGATAAAAACACTGACAAATCAAAAACAACATAGAAACCCTAAAAAAAATAAAAAAAAATAAAAAAATAAAAAAATAATAAATAAATAAATAAATAAATACATAAATAATAAATAAATAAAAATAAATAAAATAAAAAATAAAAAATAAAAAAACATAAAAAAACATCAAAACATAAAAACCCTAAAACTCACAAAAACGCTTAAAACCAAAAATCCATAAAAACAAAAAAATGATAAAAAACTAAAAATCCCAAATAATTCATAAAAACATAATAAACATAAAAACCATTAAAAAATATAATAAAACATGAAAACCCTAAAAACACTTAAAGCCCACAAAAAAATTTAAAAATCCAAAAAATATAAAAAACCTAAAAACCCTAAAACCATAAACCCCCCTAAAACAGTTAAAAGAGAAAAATATTTATAAAAACCATTAAAAATCGTAATCTTTAAAAAAACAAAAAATACTTAAATACGATTAAAAATACAATAACTAATAAACAAAACATCCTAAAAAACTAAAACCCCTAAAATCTTGAAAAAAACTAAAAAACATTAAAAAAATTAAATCACCTAAAACCCCTAAATACCTAAAAATATTGAAACCCTAAAAATATTGAAACCCTAAAAATCCCTAAAAACCCTAAAAATATCAAAATCATAAAAAATAACTAAATTACCCAAAAATGTAAAAACCCTATCAATGTGGAATATCCCTAATAAAAACATAAATACCTAAAAGCACTTTTTACCCCTAAATAACATAATGAAGGTTAAAGAGCCTAAAAACCCTAAAAACCCTAAAAACAATAAAAACCAACAAAAACATAAAACCCCTAAAAAATATAAAAACCAAAACATAATCAAAAATATATCAACCATTTAAACTCTAAAGATGGTTGTAACACTAAAAAAACAAAAAAAAACAATAAAAATATTAAAAAACCCCTATTAACTTAAAAAAATTCAAAAAACCCTAAAACCCTCAAAATCCCTAATACCCATAACACCATATATATCATAAAAATCCCTAAAAATCACTAAATACCTAAATAAACTAAAGAACCTAACATTCACTAACAAATACTTAAATAACCAAAAAACACATTAAACCCCTAAAAACCAAAAAAAATTAAAAACAATTTCAGACCCAAAACACTCAAAATCTCTCAAAAACATAAGAACCCATAAAATTCTAAAAATACATAAAGATCCCTAAAAATACAAAGAACACTAAAATACCTGAAAACCATAACATATTATTATAACCTAAAAAAATATAAAACCATTAAACACATAAAAAATACTAAAAACACTAAAAAACCCTAAACAACCCTAAATCCCATAAAACCGTTCAAACCTAAAAAAACTCCAAACCCCTAAAAAATATTTCAAACCACTACAAACTAAAAATATTTATAAAATCACTAAAAACATTATAAAACTCTAAAAACCCTTAAAAACTATAAAAACTAAAAAAACTAAACACTGAAAAAACCACAAAACCCCTAAAACCATAAAAATTCTCCAAATCCCTAAAACACTAAAAAACATTAAAATCATTAAAAAATCCCTAAATATACCTAAAAACCTAAAAACCACAAAAACCATTGAAAGCCCCCTGAAATCCTCAGAAACTAAAAAAACATAAAAAACCAAAAAAATTGGTGAAGAACCCTAAAAACACTAAAATCCCATAAAATCATCAAAATCACTAAAAATATTAAAAACAGATAAAAATCCTTAAAAAGATCTAAAATCCAAAAAAACATAAATAACCCAAAATCCCTATGAAAACCCTGAGAAATCACATCAAACCTAAAATAAATAATATAGAGAAAACTCAAAAACCACTAAAAATACATTAAATCCCCTAAAAACCCTTATGAAAAAACTCTAAAAAGCATGGCGGCGCACTCTCCTGGAATTCTCTCCTACTTATCGCGACTTCTAGGGTTTCCTCTAGACTCCCTTAGAGAAGGCAGGTTTAGATATCTTCCTTGACTCTCTTGAACTTGTGGGAAGCACTCATGGTGGCATTTGGTCGATGCAGAGTCCTTTGATACAGATGATTCTCTTCGATGACTTCACGTTTCCTCAGCAGCGGTGCCAATTAGGGTTTCGGTACCTTTCGTAGCCCTGCCCCCTAGTGCGTGCGAGGGGAGATCTCAACGAAATCAAACCTCAGTAGTGTTCTCTGGACCAAAGGTGGTAGAAAAAAGTTGGTTCTTCATCATTTCTGTTCTCAGAGTTTTGATCTTGTGATGCAGAAGGTTTGTTCGGTGTTCTGGTCCGATCTTTTCTTCAGCCTGTGAAGAAGATGCAGGTGAGTGTCTGATACGGTCCCTCAGCTTCTTCTCTGCTACAGGATATTAATGCTATATTTGGTCGGATTCCTTGCCTTTTCATAATATTACTTTCTATGGTTGTGTTGATGAGTTACTATGGGTACTGGTTGCGGGATTTTCATAGATTTTTTAAGAATTTTTTGGTGTTTTCTTGCAAGCTTACTCTGGAGTGTTGGGTGTTGTGTTTTGGTTATGGCTATGATTACTGGTGTTTTGTTGGTAGCTATGTTGCGATGCATGGAATGCTAAAATCTATTCGGTCTGAAGGCCTTGTTTGTTGGTTTCTGACCTGTGATCTCTTTGGAGATGATGGGTTAGGGAGTGATGGATGTTGGATTTTGACCTGCTCTCTGATAGGAGCTGGTTGGAATGGAGGTGGTTTTTTTATTATGTTGATACTGGTGATACTGGTGATTCTATTCCTGGTTTCTAGGATTTAAATAAATGGATGTTGGATTTGATGAGGATTGATGGTCACTGCTTGTGTGTACTGTTATTTGGTAGGTTATACCTGGGTTGGTGTTATTGGAAGCTGGATTGTGTTGGTTTTTCTTATTTGCGGTGTTTAGATGATCTGCTAGGTGATTTTTGGGTTTGAATGATGGAGTGCGGCTACCTACCATTGTCGTTTTCCTTAACTCATGCATCCACCTCTGCTCTTGCTTCCCTCCCCATCATATTGGACCCCATCTTGGTTCAGTATAATGGAGCATGTGGTGGTTTTGGGATGGTGTTGGTGGTTCTGCTCGGCGTCAAGGGAGCATCTTGGCGGGGTGGTGGTGTTAAGTGACGATGGGTTGTGAAGCTCAGTTTTGTGTTTTGGTTGATGGTAGTTGATCTCGGTTCGTTGATTAAATATGGTGATGATGTGGCAAGGTTGTTTATGGTGTTGATGATATGGTGCTGGTGAATGTTGATGAAGATTCTGTTTTTGGCTATGGTGTTGTTGGATGAAAGGTGCTGAAGCTAATGCGGTTTTTGTCTCTTGTGTCTTTTTCTTGGTTTTCCCTTTGAGATTTTTTTGGGTATGGGTCGATTGACCCTGCCCCTCCCCTGTCTGCAGTGTCCTCTTTTTTTTCTTAATAAATTGTGGGGGGCCAGGAATAGCCTGTCTCCCGCATCTAACTAGCCCAAAGAACCCATAAAACACATAAAATCCATAAAAATCATTAAAACCCAAAAAACTTCTAAAACCACTAAAAATTCAAAAGAAACCCCATTCAAAAAATATAAACATTATTTTTAAAAAAAAAACTTAAAACCCTAAAAAAATAAATAACCCTAAAATCCAAAAAAAACATACAACCACTAAAACTCAAAAACACCAAAAAATCAATAAAATCCCTAAAAACTCAAAATATCCTAAGCAACTCCTAAAATCCTTAAAAATGTAAAAACTCTAAAGACCATTAAAACCATAAAAAAACCTTTAAAATATAAAAAATACTTAAAATCAAATAAAATCCTAAAAATGTTAAAAACCCTAAACCCTCAATGTCCCTAAAACCCAAAAAAAAAACTAAAAAATCCTAAAATTGTAAAACGTCGTAAATACCTTGAAAACCACAAATAAAACCATAAAAACTGTAAAATAAATAGAAAATCTAAAAACATAGGAATGCAAAATCCCTAAAAACCCATAATGATCCAAAAAACCCCTAAACACCCTAAAACCCATAAAAACCCATAAACCCCAATAAAACCCCTTAAACAAAACAAAAAAAAACTAAAAACTTTTAAACCCTTAAAAATGTTAAAGGACACTAAAAACCTATAAATCCATATAAAATAAAAAAATTCCTAAAACCCCTATTAAACCATAAAAACCCTAAATCCTATAAATAACCAGAAAAATCCACCAAAGTCCATATAACCAATAAAAATACCAAACAATCCCTAAAATAAGAAAAACCCCAAAACCCCCTAATAAAACATCAAAAACTAAAAAAACATTTTCAAACCATAAAAACCAAAAAACATTATAACCCATAAAAACACACAAAATCCATAAAACCATAAAATACCATTAAATTTCTAAAAACCCAAAAAATCCCTAAAACGTGAAAAAAACGAAAACCCAAAAACCCAAAAACATATAATAAAACATTGAAAACCAAAAACCACTTAAATCAACTAAAATCCCTTAAAATGCTAAAATCCTAAAAGACCCTATAAACAAACTTACCCCAAAAACCCATAAAAACCAAAAAACCATAAAACACCAAAAAACCCACTAAGAACTCTAAAACCCATTAATTACCCTAATGATGTCAAAAGAAATCTACAAATTCATAAAACCCCTAAAAACTAAGAAAAAAAACAAAAAAACCTTAAACCCCTAAATATAATCAAAATCCACCAAAACAAAAAAACCCATAAAAATACTAAAAAGACCTAAAAATCCCAAAAAATGTAAAACACTCAAAACCCTATAAAACCATAAAAAAATTAAACCCCCTAAAAACATACGATTCAAAAAAAAACCCTGAAAACCATAAAGACCCTAAATATCCTAAAACATCTCAATAACTCTAAACACCCTAAAAATTAAAAAAATTTAAAATCTCTAAAAACGTACATAATCCTGAAGCCCTAAAAAACTCATAAGAAAAAATTAAAATCATAAAAACACTTAAAACTCTTAAAAATAAAAAAAATTCTAAAAATGTTAAAAAGACCGTAGAAATCAAAATAACTACAAAAAAACATAAAACCATTAAAAATAGACAAACCCATCAAAACCCTAAAAGACAAAAAACACTCTAAAATATTTTAAACCCAAAAAATGTAAATACTCAAAAAACCGTAAAAAACCCAAAAAATTCAAAAGAACATAAAAACCCAAAAAAACCATGAAAACCATAAATAACACTAAAAACACTAAAAAACGAAAAATCCCTAAAAAATTAAAAACCCATAAAAATCCTAAAAACCCAAAAATATATATAGAAATGTAAAAACCCCTAAAATCATTGAAAACATTTAAGAAATCTTCAAAAAACTAAAAATCGTTAAAACACCTAAAAAGCCTAAAGAACACTAAAAACCCGAAAAACCCAACAAAACCTTGTGAACCCTAATAACCTCAATATCTCTATAAATAGTAAAAACAAAAATATTATAAAAAAGCTAAAAAACCTAAAAATATAAAACCATGAAAACACCTGACAAACCCAATGAATCATTTAAAATCCTAAAAACACTTTAAACCATTAAAAACCCATAAAATTCTAAAAACTCTAAAAACCTTAAAACTCCCTAAAAACCCAAAACACCCTAAAAACTATAAAACCCCCTAAAAACATTAAAATTCACTAAAATCCCATAAAACCTCAAAATATAACTAATAATTATACAAAAACATTAAAATCCTAAAAAAATTAAAAACTCTTAAATCCTTAAAATCCATAAAAACTAAAAAAAATAAAACCCCAATAATTCATAGAACCCTAGAACTCCCAAAATAACTAAAAATCTTAAAAACATAAAATATTAAAAAATACATAAAAATCATTAAAATTGTAAAAAAAAACAAAAAAACCCTAACAACCATAAGAAAACCTTAAGAACCTCAAATGAGAGAAAACCTTAAAAATGAAAAGAAATAAAAACCATAAAACATATAAATACCCTAATGTCCCTCAAAATACATAAAATTCATAAAAACCACAGAAATACTAAAAAATCCCTAAAAGTACCTAAAAAAGTTAAAATGCTAAAACCCCTGAAAAAACCTAATAAAACCATAATAACTAAAAAACATAAACTCCTAAAAAACTTAAAAATTTGAAAACACAAAAAAACTAAAAACCCTATAAAAAATAAAATCCCTAAAGTATTAACAATCATTAAAGCCTATAAAACCCCCAAAACAACAAAAAACTCTTAAAATACTTTAAATCCCAAAAAATATAAAAAACACTCTAAAACCCATATTAAATCATACCAAAAAAATAACGAATAATTCAAAATATTAGAAACACCTAAAAACAAAAAAACCAAAAATCCCTAAAAACCCTAAAAACCATAAAAATCCTAAAAAGGCCAAAAAATCCTTAAAAAATTTAAAACACAAATAACTCTGAAATCCTTTAGGAAAAAATTTAAAAAAAATAAAATCACATAAAACATACGAAAAACCTAAAAATTCTAAAAACCCTACAAAACCTAAAAATCCTTAAAAACCACAAAAACTAAAAAACCCAAAAAATAACTAAAAACCTCTAAAAACATAAAAAATATAATAATCATAAGAAAATGATAATAAATCCTTAAAAACATAAAAAAAAATCAAAGCCCATTAAATTATAAATAATGTTAAAACCCTAAAATACACTTAAAAGACTCTGAGAACCCTAAAGGCTATAAAAATTATAAAAATCCCTAAAACCATAAAACCTATGAAATCCCAAAAACACCCAAAAAACCCTAAAACCCAATAAATATCATGAAACTCTAAAAAATGTGTTAAAATCCCTAAATATTTAAAAAAAATTAAAAATAATGAAAACCCATATGAAAACATTAAAAATCTAATTAACCATGAAAACCATAAAAAAATAAAAAAAATTATAATACCATAAAACCCGTTAAAATCCCAAAAAAACATCCAAATCACTAAAAACCATAAAAACCCATAAAAATTAAAAAAATGATATGAAATCCCTATAAAAAAAACCAGAAAATAACATCAAAACCCGAAGGAAAACTATAAATAAATTAGAATACATTATACCCATAAAAACCATAAGAACCCCCAAAACCCATAAATCCCCCTAAAACCTTAAAAACCAAAATACCCATTAAACCCTAAAACCCACTAATAACTAAAAAACTATTTAAAATCCTAAAAATATTAAAAAAATCTTAAAAACCATACAACCCTAAAAAAAAAAAATCCTATAAAATCCATAATAATACATAAAAATGTAAAAAATCTTAAAATCCTTTAAGAAACCTAAAAACCAAAAACACTTAAAACACATAACAACCTAAAACCTGGTAAAAACCCTAAAAACCCATAAAATCCTTAAATACCATAAAATTCATTTAAAGTATTCGAAATACCTATAAATGTAAAAACACTAAAAACTATACAAACCACTGAGAAAACATTAAAATCCTAAAAAACATAAAACCACTAAAAACCTAAAATATGGTAAAAACCACAAAATCCCTAAATTTCCCTTTAAATCCTTATAAACACATAAAAATCATAAAAACGCATAATGTTAACAAAAACCCTAAAACCCCTTAAAAACTCTAAATACCCACTAACAACATTAAAACCATTTAAGCCCCTAAAAACATTTAAAAACTCTAAAAAATTAAATACCCAAAAAACAAAGAAAACCCCTAAAACAAAAAAAACCATAAAACTTTAAAAAAACTAAAAACTCTAAAACCCATTCAAATCTCTAAAAACCCTAAAAACCGTAAAAATAGTAAAACCTACATAAAATTTCATGAAAACATAAAAACCCAAAAAACCTTGAAAATCCCAATAAAAACCCTAAAACCCTAAAAAACTGATAAACCTTCCAAAACCTAAAAAATTATAATACCCCTAGAAAATCTAGAAACCCTAAAAGCCATAAAAATCCACAAATTCCTTAAAAACCCTAAAAAAAATAAAAATTAAAAAAACCCAAAAATTCACAAAACCATAAAAAAACAAAAAACCCTCAAAATTCATAAGAAAACATTAAAATCATAAAAACACTTAAAACCCCTAAAACAACTAAAAATGCAAAAAACACAAAAATTCATAAAATCCCTAAAACCCTTAAAAACCATAAAACCCCTAAACCCTAAAAAACAAAAAAAAATTACAAAATCCCTAAAAACCCAAAAATATGCTAAAAACTCTAAAAATATTAAAAACTTTAAAAACCATAGAACCCCTAAATAATCCAACAAAACCTAAACCAAAAATAAAAAACACAAAACCCTAGAGACCCCAAAAACCCTCATAACCCATAAAAACTATTAAAGTCTATAAAATACAAAAAAAAAACTATAAAAATATTTAAAAAACTAAAACACTCTAGAAATAGTGAAAATCCATTGAAAAAATTAAAATCTTAAAAATACTTAAAACCCATAAAAACCTAAAAAATGTTTAAACCCCTAAAACACACCTAAAACCATAAAAACCCTAAAAATATATAAAAATATTATAAAACAATAATATTCCTAAAATAGGACTAAAAATACCTAAAACCAAAAAACCATAAAAACCCTTATGAAAACCTTAAATAAAATTATAAACTTAAACAGATAAAATTTCAAAAAAACTTTTAAAACCCTAAAAACCTAAAAAAGACCATAAAATCCCAAAACCACTCTAAAAAAATTCAAAACCCCTAATGCCCATAAAATCCAGAAAAACTAATAAAAACATTAAAAACCATTTAGACACCTAAAAACATTTAAAAACTAAAAAACCATAGAAACTAAAAAAACACAAAAAACCCAAAGACCCAAAAAATTCCTATAAAAATCCTAAAACTCATAAAATATATCAAAATCACATTAAACCATAAATAACAATAAAATACTAAAAAATTCAATAAAATACATAATGAAAATAACCCCAAACCCCTTAAATCCTCTAATAAAACCATAAAAACCTAAATAGACTTAAAACCCCTAAAAACCAAAATAAACCCTAATACCCAAAAAACAATCAAAATACCTAAAATACTAAAAATACCCTAAAATCTATAAAATCATACAAAACCTTAAAAATCCAAAAACCCAAAAAGAGTATTGTAAAAAATAAAAATGAAACATTTAAACCTCAAACCCCCTAAATGATGCTAAAAACTGTAAAAACCTTAAAAGACCCAAAAACACCTAAAACCCTAAAACCCATAAAACCCCCAAAAACCCCAAAAATATAAAACCCCTAAATCCCAAATAAAATAATAAAACCCTTTGGACCCAAAACAAATGTTAAAAACTCGGAAAACCCTTAAAAATCTCAAGAAAAAAACTTTTAAAAAACCCAAAAAACCATAAATTCCTTAAAAACCATACAGATTCTGAAAATCTATCAAAAGAGTAAAAACTCCATAAAACAGATAAAAATATAAAAAATACATAAAAATACAAAAATGTAAATAAACCTTAAATCCTTGAAAATCTAAACCAAATCCTCAAAGCCACAAAACACTAAAAACCCCTAAAAATGCTACAAACCCTAAGAAAAACTAAAAACCCCAAAACCACTCAAATCCCAAATACCATAAAAAATATAAAAAACCTAAAAATAATAAATAAATAAAAATCCCAAAAAATCTTGATATATACATAGAAAATATTAAAAACCCAAAACACTTAAATCCCAAAATACAAAAAAAAAAAGAAAAAAACACTCAAAACACTAAAACCCCTTAAAAATAAAAACCTTTCAAAACATAAAAACTACTAAAAACCTTTAAAACCATAAAACCACTAAAAAAATAGAAACCAATTAATCCACTAGAAAACAAAATAACTCATAAAAGCATAAAAACACTAAAAAATTTAAAATCAAAGTAAAATCCCTTAATATATAAATAACCTTAAAACTATGAAGACCCCTAATAATGACATAAAAATCCTAAAAACACTAACCCTCCCCAAAAAAACATAAAAACCCTAAAAACCCAAAACCCCCAAAACCTTCCAAATCCCTTAATAGACTAAAAGGCAATAAAAACCTTAAAAAATCCATAAAACCCATAGAAATGTAGAAACCCCAAAAAACCCAAGAAAATATCTAAGAATACCCTAAAAACCTAATAACACTTAAAACTCATAAAAATCCAAAAAAATGCTAAAGCCTAAATATCCTTATAACCATAAAGACCATAAAACCCCTAAAAACCCATAAAAACCCTAAAACCCACTAAAATATATAAAACACCATTAAACCCATAAAAATATATACTAACTCTTAAAACTCATAAATACTTTAAAGTCTCAATATAATCCTAGAAAACCCAAAAAATAATAAAAACCCTAAAAGCCCTCAAAAACCCCTAAAAACCCATAAAACTCCTAAAAATTCCTAAATATCTCTAAAAAATTTAAAACCCCTAAAAACCATAAAACTGAATAAGAAAACCATAAAAGCCAAAAAAAATCAAACCCCTAAAAAACCTAAAAATGATACAAACCCAAGAACCCGTCAAAACCATAAAAACCCTAACACCACAAAATCATTAAAACCCCTAAAAAATAAAAATCATTAAAAAAGCACAAAACATCCCCATAAATTTATTAAAACCAAAAAACCCCTTAAGAAATCATAACAATTTAAAAATGAATAAAACATCTAAAAAAATATAAATTACTAAAACCCTTAAATACATTAAAAATACAATAAAAACATTAAAAATTATAAAATCCCCAAAAAACCATAAAAACCATAAAAAATATAAAAACCATAGAACCCAACTAAGTAATCTAAAAACAATTTATACGTATAAAAAACATTAAAAACCTCTTATAAACTTTAAAAACCCAAAAAAACTCAAAAAATCCCTTAAAATCAAAAAAACATAAAATCCCTAAAAATCCTAAAAATCACCGAAAAACCTCAAAATCCTTAAAAACATTAAAAACAATAAAAATTTAAAAAATTACCAAAAATTTCATAAAATACATAAAAACCATAAAACCCTAAAAAATTCAATGAAAACCATAAAAATGTAAAAACACTTCTAACCCCCTAATAACCCTAAAAACGCTAAACCCCTAAAAAACTCTACAAACACTAAAACTACTCAAAACCCCTAAAACCCTAAAAAATAATTAAAGACCAAAAAATTGCTAATAACATAAAAACACCTAAAAACCCTAAATACAATAGAATCCCAGAAAACACTAAATCAAAATGAACATAAATAAATCATAACGCCACATAAAAACCCTTAAAACCCTACTAAAAAGAATAAAAACCCTTTAAACCTCTGAAAGCATTTGAAAACTATAAAAAACCTTAAAAACTAAAGAAATAAAAAAAAATAAAAACCCAATTTAACTCATAAAGCCCCCAAAAAAATACCCCTCAAATCTATAAGAACCCTAAAACCCCAACAAATATATAAAAAACCCAAAAACCATAAAAACATAAAATCCCTTATAAACTCGATGAAAACATTATAAATCATAAGGAACAAAAAACCCTTAAAAAATATCTAAATCCCTAAAAATACCTAAAAACGTAAAAAACCCTAAAAATCATAAAAACCATAAATATACCTAAAAACCCTAATAATGTAAAAAACAGAAAAAATCCTTAAAATCCCTTAGAACCCCTTATAAAATAAAAATAATAAAACCCATAAAAACCTAAAAAATGATAAAAACATTCAAAACCCCTAAAATCCTAAAAACCTTAAAAATCGTAAACCCTATAAAACCATATAAACCTACAAAAAAACAAAAAAACCCTTTAAACCCCTAAAAATATTAGGAAACTCTATAAATCCTCAAAACCCCCAAAAAACTCAAAAAATCACTAATATTAAAAAACCATAAAACACATAAAAACAAAAAAATCCTAAGAACCCTCTAAATATCAAAAAATCCAAAAAACATAAACATGTTAAAAAATCTATAGACGTCCCTAAAAATAAAAAAATAAGAAAACCCCAAAAAATACCTTAGAAAAACCTTTAAACCCAAAAAAAATTCAAACCAATACAAAACTAAATACTGCTAAAAACATTAAAATATTAAAAAAATTCCCCAAACCCCTCAAGATCCTTAAAAACCCTACAAAACCCATAAAAATTATAAAAGTCTTAAAAATATCAAAAAATGTAAAAAACCCCTAAAACCTGAAAACCTCTAAAAACATAAGATCCTAAAAACACATAAAAACTCTCAAACCTAAAAGTTATAAAAATTTAAAAAAAACCTTAAAGATAAATTAAAAACACTAAAATCCATAAAACCATAAAACCATAAAACCATTAAAGACCTTAGAAACCCAAAAAATCATAAAACCCACTAAAAACACTAAAAACCCATTAAAATTTTAAAAATCTAAAAAACCACTATAAACCCAAATAAAATTAAAACTCTACCCCTACCAAATTCCAAATACCCTAAAAATCCCTAAAATCCCTAAAAACCCATAAAAATCATAAAAATTCCTAAAAATCATTAAACATTTTAATACCCTAAAACCATAGAAAACCATAAAAAACCCTTAAAAACCTAAAAACACTTAAAAACAATTAAAACCAAAATTACCCAAATCCCTAAAAACCCCCAAAACTAAAAAAATATTAAAAAGACTTAAAAATCAAAAAAAAATTAAAAAAACAAACCCTTGAAAAAACTGAAGGATAACATAAAAAAGTAAAATGGCATAAAATCTATGAAAAACCTAAAAACATTAAAAACCCATTAAATATCTCAAAAATCGTAAAACCCCTATAAATATTAAAACCCCATAAAATCCCTAAAACCCCACTAAGAACTATAAAATAATATAAAACACCTAAAACATTAGAAAACTTTAAATCCTTAAAACACCTAAAAACCCAAAAAGACCGCAAAAACCGGTAAAAACCCTAAAACCCTTCAAATTTAATAAAAACCTAAAAAACATATAAATCAAAAAAAATCCCAAAAAAATGTATGAAAACATAAAAACCCTGAAAGAGTATATATATATCATACTTCAGTTCTCACTCCATGGGTTTTTCTTACTCTCCTAACAAGAGAGGTGAAGACGCATGTGGTATGACACAAGCATTCCATGTCTTGATTCTCATGGTTGGATAAATCTTTTATCCTACTATAGGTAGAAAATACTCAATGAGAAGTTCATATTCTCACCGTTTCGATCTTCTTATCTTTGGATGAGTTTACTTTCACTCTATTATTGGGTTGATTTGTAATAGTTTTTCCATACCTTTATCTATCTGTTGTTTTCCTCTTCAGTATATCTCTTACATCTCACCCTTATCCTTTTCGGGGTGTCCTACTAATTGTTTTTTTATAATCACCCATGCATGGGATTTTCCTACACATGTCGTGCCTTATGCCGATGATATAAATATTGATTGCGACTTCAGAAAATATTAGGGATAAAGGGTTCTTGAACCACATACAATGGTCATAGTTTGGTATCCAGGTGCTGGGCTCTCACAACTATTTTAATTTTTTAGTTGCTACCGGGTTGTGGGACTTTTCTGGTTGATTATGTATTTTACCCCGTTTTACTTTTAGTTCACATTTCAATACTTTTACTATTTAGAGGTCTTTGCATGATTGGTTTATTTAATGAAATGTAACATCTTTTTTTCTTTTCCTCTGTACATTTTCATTGATTTGGATGTTTGTGTGTGTACGGGTACTTAAGAAATGGTATCCCCAAGTATTTTTTGCCTTCTGCCCTTGTCACTACCCCCCTGTCCAATGGAATTAGTTGTAGGGTTGTTGCGACTCGAGCGGTAGAATGAGCCAGGTTGTGACAAAAACTAGTAAGAAAAATTTTAAAAGTAAAAAACTCTTAAACCCCTAAAAATATAAAAAACCCTAAAACCCCAAAAATCTCTATGAAAATCCTAAAACCCATCGAAATCCCTAAAAAATTCTAAAATTCCATTAAAATCTAGAAAAAATACCTATAAATCCCTAAAACATAAAAAAACTTCAAAACCCTAAAAACCCTAAAAAGATAACAACACGTAAAAACCACAATAACCTATAAAATTCCAAAAACCCTAAAAAGACACAAACACCCCAAAAACCTTAAAAACCCATATAGACCATAAAAACGATAAAATCCATAAAAACCACTAAACACTCTAAAAATATTTAAACCCCTTACAATGTTAACAAACTCTACAAAACCATTAAAACCCTAAAAATTCATAAAAATGTAAAAACCCAATAAAATTGTAAAAACCATAAAACTCTAAAACCCCTAAGTGCCCCCAAAATCTATAAAATTCCTAAAAAACATAAAAATAATAAAATACCTTCAAAATCCCTAAAAACATAAAAACCTTAATAACACTAAAAACCCTTTTAAAACTTTTAAAACTGGAGAATAATAAAACCATTAAATAACATAAAGCACTAAATACACTAAAAACCCCACAAACACAAAAAATACTAAATGATCCATAAAAATACCTAAAAATGTAAAAAAACCCATTAATACTGAATAATACCTTAATAAAACCTCAAAAATATAAAAACACTTAAAAACCTCAAAAACAAAAAATGATAAAAAAAACTTAAAACACCTAAAAATAAATTAAAAACCCAGATACCCATAAAAAATTAAAACCACTAATATTCTATAAAACCATAATAACCTATGAGAACTCTAAAACCCATTTAAACATATAAAACATTAAAAAACACTGAAATCCATTATAACCCTAAAATATCTTAAAACCCTCAAAACCCAAAAAAACCAAAAAACCTATTAACCCCCCGCCCCAACCACAAAAAATCACTAAAACCCTAAATAACCATATACTCCTATAAGGATTTAAAAACCACTAAAAAAACCCAAAAAAGCACTATAATCCCTAAGAAAACCTTAAATACTTAAAAACACTTAAAACCACTAATAACCTTAAAAATGATAAAAAAACCCTAACCATAAAAATTATAAAAACCCAAAAAACATCAAAATTTATAAAACCCCGAAAACCATAAAAATAACTAAAACCCTCTAAATAACCCTAAATACTGAAAAAACATAAAATACTAAAAACCTATAAGAAAACCTTAAAAATCATAAAACACTTAAACCCCTAAAAAAAATGGTAAAAATAATAAAAAAACAAAAATTACTGTAAAAACATAAAACCCCTAAAACCATTAGAACCACATAAAAACATAAAAAATCCAAAAAAACCCATAAAAACACTAAAAAACACTTAAAATATAAGACCCCTTTAAACCCGTAAAAATGAAAAAAACTCAAAGAAACATAAAAAACCTAAAAATTCACAAAAAACCCTAAAATCACAAAAAACCATAAAAAGATTAAAAATACTCAATATCATTTAGAACCGTAAAAACATAAAAATTATAAAAATGCCCTAAAAACCATAAAATCAGAAAAACCGAAAAAAACCCTATGAAATCCTAAAAACCCTAAAACCATGAAAACCCCACAGAAATCCTAAAAATTCCTAAACTCTAAAAAACCTAAAATCCCTCAGAATACTAAAAAACCCTAAAAACTATAAAAATCTGAAAAATCCATCAAAATTACTTAAAATGTAAAAAAACCTAAAAACCCTAAACACCTAAAGAAACCTGTAAAAGCCAATAATCACATAGAACCCTTAAAACCTAGAGAAATCTAAAAACCCCAAAACCCCTAAAATCCCTAAAAATCCTAAAAACCCATAAAAACCACAAGACCCCCAAAAACCTTAAACCCCTGTAAAAACCAATAAAAAACCTAAAAACAAAATTAAAACTCTGGAAATAATTAAACCCCTAAAAATGATAAGAACCTATAAAAAACATTAAACCCCCTAAAAATCAAAAAATACCATAAAACCCTAAAACCATATAAACCTAAAAACCCTAATAAAACCTGTAAACCAAAAAATCCATAAAAACAGTAAAAATGCTTAAAATTTCTAAATATCCACAAAAATACCTAAAAACATAAAAAACCTTAAAAAGATGAAATAGCCTAAGAAACCCATAAATACCTAAAAACACATAAAACCCGCCAAAATCCTAAAATTTAAAAAACAATAAAAAATCCAAAACCATTAAAATCCCTAAAAACACTAAAAACTCTAAAAAATAATAAAAAATCCCAAAAAACAATAAATATCTAAAAAACCCTAAAGAACCTAAAAATCCAAAACAAACCATTCATAGATTACAAAACATAAAAACGCTAAAAAACTAATAAATTTAAAAACCCTAAAAAACCTAAATACCCTAAAATAATAAAATCCCTAAAACCACAAATCCCCGAAAACCTTAAAAACCCACTAATAACTCTAAAAACATTACATCCCTAAAAATAGTAAAACCCTCTAAAAAACTTAATAACTCTAAAAAACCAAAATAAATCATAAAACCCCAAAAAACTATAAAAACCAAAAAACCCCAAAAAACCCAACCTCCCCAAAATCAATAAAATTTATAAAAACCATAAAAATCCTAAAAATACATGAAAAAATAACCCTAATACCCCACCAAACACCAAATAATACCTTGATATCCTAAAAATAATTTAAATAATTAAAAACCAAAAATTCTAAAAACCATAAAAACCAAAAAGACCTAAAATACACTCAAAATAATTAAAATCCCCAAATCCCAAAAAATCAATAAATATATGAATAACCCTAACACCTTGACAACCAATAAGATTTTTCTAAAAGACTAAAAACACATAAAATCCATTAAAAACTAAATACAATGAAAACTCTAAACCCCGAAATAAATGCCCTAAAAGACCTTAAGAAACTTAAATACCATAAACCCCCCCTCAAATACATAAAACTCTAAAAACCCATAAAAACTCTTAAAACACACTAAAACCCATAAAAACCACTATAAACTCTAAAATCAATTTAAGCCTCTAAAACATTAATAAACATGAAAAGAACACAAAATCGTTAAAATTAAAAAACCAAAGAAGACGTTAGAAATCCAAAAAAATAAAAAATCAATAAAAACCCAAAAAACAAAAAAAATCCTAAAAAATTCCTAAAATTGCTAGAAAATATGAAAAACCTTAAATCCCTTAAAGAAACCTTTAGAAACCCATAAAACCATTAAAACACTTAAACCTCTTAAAAACACAAAAAACAGTAAATCCACCTAAAATGATCCTATAAGCTCTAAAAATTTTAAAAACATAAAAAACACTAAAAAAATTTAAGAAAATATAAAACCCACTAAAATTGTAAAAACCATTTAAACCCCTATAAATGTTAAAAATATCTCATAAAACATAAAACCCTAAAACCATAAAAAATCGTAAAACGCAAAAAAAAATAATGACAATAAAAACCCTAAAAACCCTCAAAATAAGTAAAAACACTAAAACCCCTAAAAATACTAAAAAATACCTAAATATTTAAAAACCACTAAAAAACATAAAATACCATATGAAATCCTCAAAAATATAAAAACACTTAAAACAAATAAAACCCTAAAAAATGATAAAAACACTAAAAAACCCTAAAACCCTAAAAGCACTAAAACATAAGATTATTAGTAAAATTAAAAACTAAAAACCCATATATACCCTCAAAACATAAAAAAAATAAAAATTATTTAAACCTCTAAACACATTTAAAAACAATAAAAACCATGAAACCCCTAAAAATAAAATTAAAAATTAAAAACCCAAAAAACCATAATAACCCTAAAATCACATAAAATATCTAAAAGCCCGAAAAAACATAAAAAGTAATAATTAACCCTAAAAATAATTAAACATGTAAAAATTGAAAAAAAAAACTAAAACCCATTATGAAAACCGTAAACAAATATAAGCACTAAAAACCCTATAATTTTCTAAAAATCTAAAAACCCATAAAAATTGTTAAAACCCTTAAAATAATAAAATCCCATAATTACCAAAAAAATACAAATACCCTAATCCCATTTAAACCCCTAAAATTTTATAACAATCTAAAAACCATTAAAACCCCTAAAAATCAATTAAAACCTAAAATCTCAAAAAACAATTAACACCCTAAAACCCCTAAAACTAACCTAATTCCCTACAACCAATAAAAACCATATAAAATCCATAAATCCATAAAAAAAATAAAAAATAAAACAAACCATAAAAACCCTGAAAACCCAAAGAGAACATTAAAAATCTAAAAATACATAAAACTCCTAAAAACCAAAAAAACAAAAACCATAAAACCCCTAAACCCCATTAAAACCACTAAAAATCCATAAAAACTCTTAAAACCTCAAAAAACATGAAAACCGCTTTAAAACCCTAAAAAACTAAAAAACACCTAAAATCCCCTAAAATGCTAAGAAAAAACCATGAAAGCCAAAAAAACCCTAGATCCCAAACAAACCTAAAACCACTAAAAACCTAAAAACCATCAAAATCACTAAAAACTATAAACCACATAAAATAAAATAAAAAAACCTAAAATCCCTAAAAACATAGAAAACACACAACCCATCACAAATCCTAAGAAAACCTTAGATACCTACAAACTCTTAAAACCCCCAAAAACCTAAAAACCCCAAAAACCCAAAAACCCATAAAATCCATAAAAACTATAAAACCACTAAAATATCTAAAACCCCTTTAAACCTAAAAAATGTTAAAAAAATATAAAAAATCATAAAACACTAATGTTGTTGATTACCAATGAGAATGTACAAAAGTGGTAAAGGCTCATTCTTGGCATCTAATGGACCAAGGATCAAATTTAAATAGGGAAGAATTTCTAGTACTGTAGAATAACTATAGTAGGTCACTAAAGTAGTATTGTAGTAGTGGTTGAATTGTAGCAGTGGCGACATTGTTGCGGCAAAGGCACTATAGCAGGAACTATAGCAGCGTCCGTTTAGTAGAAGATGGTTACTGTAGCAGTATTATTCACTGAAGGTCACTTTAGGCAAAAAATGGTCTTTAGAGCCTTGTATTCAGACCACTTGGTCTTTGGACACTATGATATGTAATGGATCTCCTTTTACTCAGCTTGAATGAGGTATTTTCTCTAAATAATAAATGATTCCTTATCCGCAACATTTAGAAAAAAACAAAAAAAAATTAAGACCCAAAAAAACCGTAAAACCCTAAAAAATTTAAATCCATAAATATCCCTCAAAACCATAAATCAATATTAAAATTTTTAAAAATCCCAATAATCCCTAAAATGATAAAATACAAAAAAAACCATGAAAACCCATATGTAAACATTTAATGTTTAAATTAACCTAAAACCAAAAGAAACCTAAAACATTCTAAAAATCCCCAAAAACCCAACAACCCCTTAAAAACCCCCAACCCCTTAAAACCCTTAAAAAACCCAAAGAAAATACAAGAAAACCAAAATAATCACAAAAAACATAAAACCCATTAAAAACCCAAAAAACCCAAAAAACCCAAAAAACCCGAAAAAACATTAAAAACTTAAAAAACCCTAAAAATCCTAAAAATGAAAAAAAATACTAATAACTCGAAAAATAAAACAAAAACTAAAGACTATAAAACCCCTAAAATCACTCAAAATCTCTAAGAATCCTAAAATACATTTAAATCCAATAAAAATTCCTAGAACCCTTAAAAATGTAGAAACCCCTAAAACCTTGAAAACCCCATAGAAAACCATAAAAACCAAGAAATGATTAAAACCCATAAAAACATTAAAATTATAAAAACATGAAAAAATACTAAAAAACATAAAACCCATAAAACCCATAAAATATCTAAAAACATAAAATCCTATAAAAATATTTAAAAGTCCCTAAAAATATTTAAAATTTTAAAAAACACTAAAAGCTATAAAAAGACATATCAATACCTTAAAAACATAAAGAATATCATAAAACTCCTAAAAACATAAAATAATAAAAACCATAAAACCCCCTAAAATACCCAAAAAATCTAAACACTTCCAAAACCATAAAAACACTAAAACTATAAAAAACCTAAAAACCGATAAAAACCTAAAACTAAATAAAAACTCTAAAAACCCATTAAACCACTAAAATTGTTATAAAACACTATAAACTGTTAAAGACACTAAATCCAAAAAAAACCCTAAAATCCAAGAAAAACAATAAAACCCAAAAAATCGTAAAAATTTATGAAACCCCTCAAAATCCTCAAAAACCAAAAAATCACATTAGAATCATAAAAAATACCAAAAAAACATTAAATTATAAAACCATGTGAAAACCTTAAAACCTAAAAAATTATTTAAACCACTAAAAACCCTAAAATACACTAAAAACTCTAAAACCCCTAATACCATAAAAATACTAAACACCATAAAACTCCTAAAACCCATAAAAACCCCAAAACCCCATTAAATAAATAAAACTTTGAAAACCCTTTAAAACCCAAAAACACTAATAAAAACTAAAAACATAAAAATAATTAAAAACAAAAAAAACTAAAACCCAATGAAAATAAAAAAACATTAAAAGCCTCAAAATCCCCAAAAACCTTAAAATCCATAAAAATCATAAAAATGCTATAAAATCCTAAAAAACCAAAACAACTCTAAAAACATTGAGAAACTATAAGAAAATTATAAATACTAAAAAATTATTAAAACCCCTAAAACTTTTAAATGATAAAAACACTATAACACCCAAGGACCAAAAAAATCCCTTAACAACCTTCAAATCCCTAAAACCCCTAAAGACCATAAAATTACTAAAAATACCTAAAAAATGTTATATCATAAAAAATCCATAATAAAAATAGAAAAAGTATAAGACCTCATAATAACCCTAAGAAAACCATAAAATCTAAAAAATACATAAAACTTTAGAAAAGTAAAAAACACAAAAAACCCTAAAAACCACAAAACCCTAAAATCCTATACATAATAAGAACCCCTAAAACCATAAAAACCCATAAAAACCTATAAAAATCATAAAAAACCACTAAAAATTCTAATAACCCTTTTAACACATAAAAAATAAAGAGAATTAAAACCCAAAAAACTCAAAAAAAAACCCTAAAACCATTAAACCCTTTAATACACTAAAAATCCTAAAAACTATGAAAATCCATAAAAACTATAAAAACATTAAAAATAATGAAAATAAATATAAATAAAAAAATTAAAACACTTAATAAACAAGAAACCATTAAGAAATCCTTAAAACCCTAAAAACACTTAAAACCCCTAAAAACAAAAAAATGCTAAAAACCCTAAAAAGACACTAAACTCTCTTAAAAAATTAAAAGCATAATACCCATAAAAACCATAAAACCCCTATAATCCATAAAACCACCAAAATCACTAAAAACTCAAAAAACCCTTCAAACCCCTAAAATTTTAAAAAACTCTAAAACCCTTAAAAAGCCAAAAAAACTCAAAAACATACGTAAAAACCCAAAATACCATAACAAATCTAAAAACAATAAAACCATAAAACTATATAAATCCCTAGTGCCCTAAAAAACATTGAAAAACCTAAAAATTTACCAAAGGTCCCTAAAATATAAAAAACCCTAAAAACCCTAGGAAAACCTAATAACCAAAAACACATAAAACCCATAAAATAAAAAAATGATAAAAACCCTAAAAACCATTAAACCTATAAAAATATTAAAAACCCTAAAATCTGTAAAATCCTAAAACCACTAAAAATCTAAATAACCTTTAACCCACTAAACATTTTAACAAACCGAAAAAACCATAAAACCCTAGAAAACAATAAAACAACCTTAACACCCCAAATCAACTCTAAAACCCCTAAAAATACTAAAATCTCACAAAATCCCTAAAAACAAAAAAACCATAAAATTATTAAAAACCCCTAAAAATACATAAATACATAAACACCCTAAAAAAGTAAAAACCCTTAAGATATTCATAAAAATATAAAAGCATTTAAAACCATAAATAAACATAATAAATACTTAAAACCCAAAAAAACAATAAAACCCCTAACCTTAAATGACACAAAAACCCATAAAACCCATAAAACCCCCAAAAGTCTCTAAAAACCATTAAACCCATAAAAACAATAAAAAACTATAAAAACATTAAAAAATTATTGAGAACTATGTCATAGACACTGAGTCGATTACCCATGTGGTGGTGTTGGATTTGTAAGTCCTAATGAAATGAGGGAGATTAAATAGGTTGAATGCTACAAGGGTCCCCATCTCACTTAATTAAAGGTCCAATGGACATTTCCATCTCTGTATAGAGAAAAGTGTCCTATTATCTAACTTATTAAAGCCCAATAATGATTTTTAAAGTCTAACCCACATTGTTTAATGAATTTTGGAATAATTTCTCAAATGAATAATTCTAGAATGACATCTTTGGACACCAAAGTCAAATCTGGTGCCCTAGGAACTCAAAGTCAATTCTTTTGGGATATATATGGAATGATATGTGATAATTTTTATAATATTATTTTGGTATAATTTATCTTCTTTATTTTAAGGGAACAAAGTAAGTTTATCCATAATGACTTTTGGTTATTAGAACTGTGACTATTGTATCACCCCTTGGATATAAATGTCCACCTTTATGACATAGTATTATCATTTATGTTTTCATTAGTGAATGTATGTGATTTTATTACCTCTATTGTGAGTATTGTTACATTCTTCCCCTACACTTGTGTATTATTTCCTTGTTAATATATAAGTTATTTTGGTTATAAATGATCACATAAACACTGATTCTACGCCTCCTCCCAAGTATTTTTTTATTCGAATTGTCCATCACGACTCTATCCCGAGTTTTTTGTCTAAGTAGTAGGTCATGTTCTATATAATTTTAGTTCACTACCTTCTTCCACTCTGCAAATCCATCATCCACCACTTATCCTTGAACCATATCCTTCATCTACTGCCCTATGTTTTAAAGATGGGCCACAACATGCATCTTGTATCAGTTAGTTTTAGAGTTCTTATTTATATTATAGGAATTTATAACCCTTTTTCTACCCCACATATACATTACTATTCTTATAATTATTTATTATAAACCCATTTTAAAATAAAATTATATGTTTTTCATTTAAAACCTTTAGAAATATCTAATATTTTGCAATATTAAAATATTTACATTTAGTAAATTATTTATCCATCTTATTGAGTCTTTTAATTTTCTATATGTGATTTTTATCTGTAAAATAATCAAATTCACTCACAACATCATTCTATTATTTTCAAAAAAAATAGAACATGCTTACTTTGATAGATTTTAAAAAAAAAATCCATTTTTCACTTTGTTCATCATATTGTTCTTTGAAAGAAAAAGCAGAAATATTTTCTGGGTATTTGACAAAAAAAACTAGATTAAATTACATATTATTTATTATTTTCATTACTATCTTTTTACATTTCCATACATCACATTATCCATCATTTTACATTGTCACTATAACATATTTGGAAAATACATTTATTAATGTTTCTTATCTTACATAATTAGATAGCCTAATTTATTTTATCCATCCACCATTTTCCACAATTTACCCATATTTCAACCCTCTTTTCCACCCTCTTCCATTTTTTAAAACCTTTACCACTCAAAAAGTATATATTAAACCATCCACAAGAATAATTATTATTTGGGGAGGATTGGTGGCACACGATCACCCCAAACATTTTATTATATTTCCTAGGATTTAGAGATTTGATTTTTTGTGTTGAGAATATGGAGAAATTAGAAAAAAAATCATGAGTGTGTATCCTTTTGTGTTGGAGTGTGTATATCATGTGTGTGTGGGTGTGTATCCTTTTATGAGTGAGTGTGTCTATCTTCTGTGTGTGAGTGTGTATCCTTCTGTGAGTGAGTGTGTATATCTTGTGTACATGAATGTGTATCCTTGTGCACATGTGTCTGTACATATTGTTTGTGTGAGTGTGTACATCATGTGTGTGTATCTTTGTGTGTGTGTGTGTGTATTTTTTCCCATGTTTGTTTGTGTTTTTGTTATATATTATGGTAGAAGATATCAATAATAGAATTAATAATGCTAATAATGAAGGAAGTTGAAGTATATCTCCCACACAAAACGCTAAACCACTACAATGTAAAGCATTCGTGATGCATTTAAATAATATTCTAGTTAGTAAATTTGAGGTTATATTTGAGAGGATTGAAAAAATTGTGAATCAACCAAGCCCGAGGATGATCCATGATAACCGATGTAATGCTCTGGTACCATTTCCCCCAACATCTAGAAGGAGGAGATAGAGAACATTAGTGATGATTTATGGTATCACCAATAAAAGACATGGATTTTAAAAAATCTTAGAGGAGGCTAAATGAGACCATATAAGGATGACATCCTTTGATGTATCATGGTGAAGGATCCTTCATTTCAAGTGAAATCGGATATAGAAGCATAAATGGAATTGTAGTTGTGGATTGATCAAGTCTTCTCATGCAATACATATTTCCATGAGAAAAATATGAAACATGTAGCACTAATATTCATTTATTATTCATTAATATAGTGGGATAAATTTCGAATATAGGGAGACTGATATGAAGGACGTCTTATACATACATGGTAAGACATGAAGTTCTCCATAAGGAAATGATTTTTCTCTCACACTACCATATATCTCTCCACAACAAGCTTCAATCTCAAATAAGGGAGTAAGTGTGTTTAATATTACTATAAGATTATTGAAATTTCCAGGATTTTAGAAAACATTTAGGAGGATCCAGAGATAACAATGGTACGGTTCTAATATGGGCTCAATCAAGATACTCCCAATCAATTAGAGAGTTACCCCAATGTGGAGATAATAGATATTATCCACCAAGACAATAAGATAGATAAACAAATAAAAAGGAGTACAACATGAGGAAACCCACTACACCTTTCACTCCATAGATATATTTAAGGAAGGATATTGAAGAATTGTCAATGGAGAAAATAGTGATTGATCATAAAAGTAACAAGATAAATCTCCCACCTAACAAACCTACTTTTAAGACTAATCAAACAGTTAATTATGATATTCGATGTTTCAAATGTCCATAAAGGGGTCAAATCAGTTGTGAATTTCTAAAATGGTGCACTATGACCATAAAAAAGTATAGATAAAGGGATAACAATAGAGATATCTCGAATGAGGAAGATGATGAATCCCCTAAAATTGATATTGGAGAATTTTCAAATGATGGTGATATTATTTTCACTATAAAATTACTAAGTGAAAAAATGGCCATTAGCAAGAAGGATATGTGTGATAAACTTTTCCATACAAGGTGTAAGATCCATTTGAATGTATATAGAGTAATTATTAATGGAAAAAGTTGTATCAAAATAGTTAGCACTGAGTTGGGGGAGGAGTTGGGACTTATAGAATTAAATTAGTAACACACATATCAGATTTAAGGGCTGAATGATTGAGGATATATGAACGTTACGAAATAGGTTAATGTATTTTTTTGTATCAGTAAATACAAGTAAGGGGTATTGTGCAATGTTTTTCATATAGAGTTATTCCATTTTATATTGGTTCAACCATTACTGTATGATCAGCATGTCACTCATGATGGGTTCTTTTATTGTCACTCTTTTGTACTCTGAGGGGAATATATAACCTCCAAACCCATGTCCAACAAACAAATTTAGGAATATAGAATTTATAGAGAAAATAAAAAAACAAGTGATGAGGAAAAAATATAGAATATTAAAAGTGAGAGAATAAGGGAAAATGATAAAATGGGAGATGAAAATAAATGTAGAGAAAAGAAAAATCAAGAGGGAAAAACTTTTTAGAGGATATAAAAGTGTGATGTTGGTAAAAATAGTGAGGATAAGGAAGCCTTGATTTCCTAGAAAAACCTTTTATTACTTATGTATGAAGAGGCTATGTTGAACACTAATGGCATAAGATCTCATTATCCGCATGTTGTCTAGAAATTATTACAGGAATTTATGATGTGGGTTTTTGGTTCTTCTGAACTGGATTTGTGTTGTTTTTTGGACATTAGACACCCTTAAATTGACTTTATATAATAAAAAAAATGATTTGCAGGAAGGAGTATAAAATTGGCCACATACCCAGTGCATCACTACTAAACCACCCTATCTATTTCACCAACCTAGAGGATAAAAAACAAATTCAAAGGAATGTTATATATTTTTGGGATATGATTTACATAATATAGAGAGATAGTCCTGATGTTGTACTGTTATATATAGTTCCCAATAAGGATAAATCATGTAGAATGTTCATTGACTTTAGAGCCATGAATTAAATCATGGTTAGTTATTTTCACCCTAAACCTATGTTAAAAGATATTCTAGATGAGTGAAATTGATCTACTATTTTCTAAAAAATTTATTTAATAGGTGGATACCATTATACTTTTATGAAAAAAAGATATCAGTTAAAAAATACATTTAAGACAAAACATGGACATTATGAATGGTTAGTCATGCCCTTTGGTCTCACCAATGTTCCTAACACATTTATCAGGTTAATGAATCATGTACTACATTAATATTTTATAAAAAATTTGTAGTTTAATTTTATGATATTTTGGTGTATTATAAGACTTTACAAGAACATGTTGATCTCTCCAGAAAAGTAACAAATGTGTTAAGGATACATATTTTTTTAGAAACATTAAAAATAGTGAATGTTTCCTATATTAAATTGTTTTCCTTGGATTTTTGGTAAGCAGTGATGGATTTTATGTAGATATTGAGAATATTAAGGATATTTTGGAGTGGATGAATCGAACCTCTGTCATAAATGTAAGAAGTTTCCGTGAGATTTCTTGTTTTTATAGTTGATTTTTGAAGGAAATCATCACACTTGTTGTGTCACTGAATTAGTTGACAATGAATAACATTCCTTTCAAATTGGGAAAAGCTAAAATAAGTGTTTAGAAGAACTCAAAGAGGTACTCACCCATTCACCCCTGCTTATTCTCTCAAACATTGGTAATACATATGAAATTTAATGTGATGAAAACAGATTTTTGATAGGAGGATTACTCATGCTAGAAGGTAAGCATATTTCTTTCATTATATATAAGTTATATAGAACAAATATAGACTATAATAAATATGATATAGAGTTTTATGCATTATTTATAGTACAAGTACCATGGGAGAATTATATTTGGACTAAATAATTTGTGATCCATTCTAATCCTGAGGCTCTTAAATACATATGAATCAAACATAAAAAAATAGGAGAAAAGAAAGATGGCTAAAATTTATTGAATCAATTTCATAATTAATCAATAATAAAAAGGGTAAATTAAATAATATAGTTGACACAATTTTATGAAGATATTCTTTTTTATCCTAGATGGATTACAAACTCCTCGGTTTTGAATATATTAAGGATATATATTCCATTGATAGCGATTTTTGGTGAAACTTATGGTCATTATAAACTTGTAGTTAGTTTGGAAAAGATATATTTACATAATTTATTCTTATTCATAATTGATAAGATTTGAATTACCAATTTCTCTATCCATTTAATTTTACTAAAGGAGTCACATTTTGGTGGGTTAATGGGAAATTTTTATGTATCAAATTATCTATGTGTTTTTAGTGTGAAATTTTATTAGCCTATGATGTCTAGAGTTTTTGAACATTTTGTGGGAAAGTGAATTGTCTTCCATAAATACAAATCAAAACCAAGATCACAAGGATTATATCATCCTCTATCAATCCTCAAGAAACCTTGGGAGGATATATCAATGGACTTTATTTTAGTGTTACCAGGGAAAAATAGGGGAAAGGTTCCATTTTTGTTTTGGTAGATCCGTTTTATAAAATGGCACATCTTATTCCATGTCACAAAAAAGATGTTTCCACTAACATTCCAATGATTTTATTTTAGGAATTATTCAAACTCCATGGAATGCTTAGGATTTTTATGTCAGGTATAGGAAAAAAATCTCAGTTACTTTTGGAAGACTATATAGAGAAAATAGGGTAAACTGTTACTATTCTCCACCACTTGTCACTTCTAAAACAATTGGTAAATAGAGGTGGTGAATTAGACACTATTAACCCTTTTACTGAAAATTTTTAAGAACAATATCGTGAATTGGGAGGAGTTTCTTCTACATGTGGAATCCATATATAACATGGAAAATCATTATACTACTCAATATTAACAAATAGAAATTGTTTATGGAATTAACCCATTTCCCCTATGGATATAGTCCCTTTTCCTATTTAGGAATCAACTAATATAGTTATAAAAGAGTATGGAATTAATCCAGAAACTCCCTGAAGAGGAAAGGAAAAATATCGATCAAATGACCAAGAAAAATGTTGATCATGAAAATAAGAGATGAAAAAAACTATTTTTTGGTCATAGCAATGCAGTCTGGATTCATATGCAAATGGAGAGACATCCCAACCAATAGAAATCAAAACACATTCCATGAGGAGATGAACCTTTTTGAGATCTTAAGAATATTATAAATAATTATTATATGTTTTATGTTCTATTTTCAATGTTTCTTATCTTTCATCATTTTTGGGGTGTAGAGGATGAAGATTTTAGGATGAATCATTTTAAAGAGGTGGTGGCTGATGATAAACATGTCGAAGACACTGAGTCAATTTCCCATGTGGAGGAGTTAGATTTGCAATGCCCAGTGATTCAAGGGATATTAAAGAGATTGATTTCTATAATGGGTGCCTGTATTTATTCTTTAAAGGCCTAATAGATCTCACCATTCATTAATAAATAAAATTGTCCTATTATCTAACAAATTCAAAACCAGACTTGAATTTTTATGGTGGGCCCACTTGGTTGAAAGAAATTTGGAATCATTGGCCACATGGAAAATTCTTGAATTGAATATTTGGACACCAAAGACTAATCTCGTGGGCTAGGAACTCAATGTCATATATGGGTGGATATATTTGGAAAGTTATGTTATACTTTTCCAAAAAAATATTTGGTAGAGTTTATATTATTAAATTGAAGGTTTACATTTAGGTTTAGACATTATAGATTTAGGTTATTAGAACCTTGAATATAGTATAACCACATGTATAAAAAGGGCCACCCCCATGAAATTGTTTTCTCATTAAAAATTTCATTAGACAAACTCTATGAGTTTAGTATCTCCATTGTAAGGATTGTTACTTTATTCCCTTACATGCGTGTATTCATTACATATTAAAATATAAGTTAGATTGATGGTCCATGATCACAAATCCACTAATTACACACCTAAACCCATGTGTGGTGTTGTGTGGATTGGCCATCACATTCACCCCTTTCATGTGTTGTATATGTATTTTTCCATTCTATATATAACATTAGTTGAATAATTTATTCCACTATCCAAATTTATCATCCTCCACCTATCCCCTAATCTTATTCATTTTTCTTCACCCAATATTTTGGATATCAGACCACATCAAGCATCTCGCTTCAAAACACTAAAAAACTCCAAAAAAAAGATGAAAAACCTAAATACCATAAATTATTTAAAAACCCTAAAAGTCTCAAAATCCCAAAAAACCCTATAAACCCATAAAAATCATAAAAAATTCCTAAAATATGTAATATAGAAAAAAACCCTAAAAAACCTAAATATCAATATGAAAAACCTAAAAACCTATATTCACCTAAAACTCCTAAAAACCTATAAAATTCTAAAACCCCTAAAAACCATAAAACCCATGAAACCCCTAAAATGCATAAAACTCCATAAAATTTTAAAAACCCATAAAACCGTATTAAAACTCTAAAAACCACTAAAATATATAAAAACCCTTTGAACCAATAATTTTTTTAAAACCATTAATGAACATAAAACCCCTGTAAACTCAAAGGAACCTTAACTTACAATAAATCCCTAAAACTCAAAAAACTCTCAAAATCACAAAAACCCTGACTCCCATAAAAAGTAAAAAATATCTATAAAAATATTTTAAAAAATAATAAACCCTAAAAACCTTATGAAAACCATAAATATTTTCAAATATGTTAAGACACTTAAATAACCTAAAAACAAAAAAAAAAATATTAAACCAAAAAAACATAAAAACCTTAAAATATTTATAAAACCTTAAAACCTCATAAAAACCATAAAATCGATAAAAACTCTAAGACCCATTTAAACCCTTAAAAACATTAAAAAAAATTGAAAACCATTAAAACCCTTAAAAACTCAAAAATTCTAATAGCCCAAAAAACAAAAAAAAACCCTAAAAAACCTTAAAATCCCAAAAAACCCAAAAAAATATTTAAAAACATAATATCCCTAATAATATATAAAGATATATAAAACCCTAAAATAGTTGAAAACATCCAAGAAAAACTTCTAAACCAAAAAACATATAAAACACTTAAAAATATATAGAATTCTAAAAATCCTAAAAACCATTATAACCCATAAAACACTAAAAACCATAAAAATCAATAATTACCTTAAAACCCAATAAAAACAGTAAAAAACGCTAAAATCCTATATTTTTTGAAAAACTATAAATACATTAAAAACCAAAAAAATTAAAAGAAAACTAAACTACAAAATAACACAAAAATCATACAACCCTAAAACTCTTAAAATCCATAAAAACATATAAAATCATAAAAACATGAAAAATCCTTCAAAAACATTAAAATTTTTTTAAAAAAATTAAAACCCTAAAAACTAAAAAAAATTATACAACCCATAACAACCAAAAAAGCAAAAAAATATCACTAAAACCCATTAAACCCAAAAACACTAAAAACTCTAAAAATCCATTTAAACCCCCAAATAACATTAAAAGTAACTAAAATACATAAAACCCCAAAAATACAAAAAAAACCTAATACCACATGGATCTCTCTTTTGTCAAAATCATATAATTCTTTTATGGCTCTTGTGTGAGGCTGTGGAGGTGGTGAGTAGCTTTTAGGATCTCTCTCTCTTGGTCTTGGGTTCAATGGATGGGTCCCCTTTGAGTATGGTACACATTAGATTCTTCATATATTGTTCATATAAGAATTGTGAGTAACATACTCTCTGGGTAGATAGATGCATAGGCCTTAGAGAAATCATCAGTCATGGTTACCAATAGAGGTTTGTAAGGTTCAATAGTTTCAACTGGAATCATGAAATTATCTTCTCTAAATAAGGAGGCTTCCCTATGTATGAATTAATGGGTCTTTGGGGATTTGGTGTCTGCATCTAATAATTTCCTTAATTTGGTTATGATAGATATGGATTCATCCTTTTTGGATGGTCAGGAGAAGGAGTATATCTTGTTAAGGGGTGATGGTATTATTGAGATTTTAAAGGTTGAGGATTACCCAGCTATTACAATTGGGGTAGTTGTGGGAGTTGTAGATGGTGATGTCTCTGGGGGATCAGTGGATGTGGAATATTCACCTTATTTTACGTAAGCGTTTTTCATATATTTGTATCATCTTATTAGGATAGATATGGGGTATTTTCTAGTGAACTTGTCTATTAAGAATTTGGAGTATTTTTCAAATGAGGGATCTTTAAAGGGTGGTGTTAATGGGGGATCCTATATAACGTTTTGTTTCTAACTGGGCTACTGAAGCAGCTTCCACCAACATGTTCCATGTGGTTAACTTCATGTTTTTGGTTTTCCATCCCCCTTTAGATAGAGGAAATTTTTTTAAGGTTCATCATCCTCCCTTGGTACTTTAAAAGGAAGAATCCAAGTGTAATGACACCATGGTGGATTATTGTTTAGAGGCGAAGCTACCATTTAAATTTTATTCTAGAATAAATTATGAATTGGGGTAGTTGTGGGAGTTGTAGATGGAGATGTTTTTAGGGAATTTTTGGGCCTTTCTTGATTTTAATTGGTTGTAATGTTTTTAGTGATTTTTAGGATTTTAAGGGTTTTATGATTTCTGGGGGTTTTTTGGGTTTTAGGGGACTTTTGTGTTTTTAGTCATTTAAGGTTCTCATAAGAGGTTTTCAGTATTTTTATCATCTTTTTATATTTTTAGGGACTTTTAGGATTTATATGAGGGTTTTTAGGGATTTTTTTTGTTTATACGGGTTTTCAATGTATCATATGGGAATAAATGTTTTTATGGGGTGTGGGGTTTTTGGGGTATTTTATGTTTTTTATGGTTTAAAATAAATATACTTTTTAACATTTCTATTTGTTTAATGTGTTATTATATTTTTTTGTGGTATTTTAAATATTTTCTAGGTTTTTTGGTGTTGTAGTATTTTTAAGGGTTCTATGTTTTTAGGGGTTTTTAAGTTTCTTATGGACTTTTAGGGTTTTTAGTGTTTTTATGTTTTTATGGATTTTAGGTTTTTTTGGTTTTAATGGTTTTCTTAGAGTTTTTCAGGTTTTTTTAGGGTTTTTAAATTTTAGGTTGCTTCTAGGTTGTTGGGATATTTTTTAGTTGTTAGGGGTTTGGATGAATATCATGTTATTTTAAGGGTTTTTGTGTTTTTTAGTGAATTAAATTTTTTATGATTTTCGGGTTTTAATTTTTTATGTTTTTTACATTTTTTGTGTTTTTGGTGATTTTTAGTGTTTTTCTATGTTTTTAATGAATTTAAGGGGTTTTTAGGATTTTTTAGGTTCTTTTTGGTTTATAGTGATATTGAGGGGTTTTTTGGGTTTTAGTGATTTTAGGGGTTTTAGTGTTTTTACAGTTTTTATGGGATTCAATTGATTTTAGGTTTTTAATATTTTCTTGGGGGTTTTCAAGGTTATAGGGGGTTTATAGTTTTAGGGGTTTTGTAATTTTTATGAATTTAATGGGTTTTTTGGTTTTTTAGGTTTTATGATGGTTTATAGGGGTTTTTATGGTTTCTAGAGGTATTTCAAAAAAAATTGGTTTTAGGTTATTTTTGGAGTAATTAGGGTTTTTAAGGGGTTTGGGTAATTTTAATGTATTGATGGGTTTGAAGGGGTTTGATATTTTTTTAGGGATTTTGGGTTTTTTGGGTATTTATGATTATTATGTTTTTATGGGTTTTATGGGTTTTTATGGTATTTAGGGTCTTCTATGAATTTTATCATTATTTTGGTTTTGAGGGGTTTTATGTGTTTTTTTATTTTTATCATTTTATTAGGGATTTTATGTGTTTTAAGGTTTTTTATATTTTTATGGATTTTTTTGTTTTTTTTATATTTTGGTTATCTCTTAGCTATTTCGGAGATTTTGCAGATTTTTGTTGGGTTTTTAATTTTTTTTGTTTTCACATGTTTTTGGTTTTTAATGTTTTTACTGGGGATTTCAGTTTTTTTTGGATTTTTATATTTTCGGTGTTTTAACGAATTTTTCAGTAATTTTTTATTTTTGATGGTTTTAATGATTTTTGAGGTTTTTAGGGGTTTTTTCATATTTTTTTTGTTTTTTATGGGATAAATGGGGATTTAAGGTTTTTTGATATTTTTTGGGGTTTCATGATTTTTATAGATTTTTATTATTTTTATTATTTAAAATAAATTTATACTTTTTAGTGAATTTATTGATTTTATGTGTTTTGGGGTTTTTACTATTTATAGATTTGTTTGTTTCTTTATTGATTTTAAGTTTTTTTAGGGGTTTGAGTTTTTTGAAGGGGTTTTCAGTTCTCTTTGTGTTTTGTACCTTTAATGGAATTTTAAGCATGTATTATGATTTTTATGATTTTTAGGGTTTTTGTTGATTTTAGGGGTCTTGAGGTTTTTTAGCAATTTTTAGATTTCATGAGATTTTTTTAGGTTTATAATGTTTTCTTGGGGGTTTTAAAGGTTTTTAGTGATTTTAAAATATTTAGGTGGTTTATTGGTTTTTTTAATATTTTTATGGTTTTTTATGTTTTAGGGATATTAATGGTTTTTTAGATTTTTTAGGTGTAATTTTGTGTGTTTACGGTTTTTATAGGGTTATTGGTTTTATTTAAGGTTGTAGGTGTTTAATGGTTTATAGAGTTTTTTTTGAACGATTTTAGAGGTGTAAAGGGTTTTTATAGTTTTTATCATTTTATGGGTTTTATAGGTTTTTAGGGTTTTATTGTTTTTGGGGTTTTAGTCCTGTTTAAGGTTTTTAAAATTTTTTGGTTTTTAGGGGTTTTATTTTTTTTAGGTTCATAATGTTTTCATAGTGTTTTTTAGGGTATTCATGATTTTTATGTTTTTTAGGATTTTTTTATTTTTTTAGTTTTTTTGTGGTTTTTTAGTCTTTGGGGGATTTTGAGGGTTGTTTTGGTTTTTATGGATTTTTCAGTTTTACGGGTTTTTGGAGTCTTTTTGGTTTTTTTATAGTTTTTTAATACTTTTAGGAATTTAATTGGTTTTTAAATATTTTAGTAGTATAAGAGTTTTATTGTTTGAAATATGTTTGAGTTTTTTGGATTTTATGTTATTTAGAATTTATTATGGTATTAGGTTTTTTAATGTTTTTATGGTTTTAGGGGTCTTTTGTGTTTTTTGGATTGTAAGGTTTTCGATGGGTTTTACTGGGTTTTACATTTTTTCCCCTTTTGGGGTTTAAATTATTTTTTGGATTTTAGGGGTTTTAAGGGTTTTGCAGAGTTTGAGGTTTTTAGAGTTTTTACGGTTTATACAGTCTTTTGGGGTTTTGGTGTTTCTAGTGCTATTAATGTTTTATGGATTTCTTGTTGCATAACAGTTTTAGGGGTTTAGTGGGTTTTTAGTGTTTTTAGTGGGGTCTTTTAGATTTTTTTGGGTAATTGTGGTTTTTGTGGTTTTTATTGTTTATTATTGGTTTTTTTAGTTTTTTGGGTTATTTCGTTTTTAAGCATTTTATTATTTTTTAGAATTTTTGGGTTTTAAGGTTTTTTTTTATATTTTTATTTTCTCAAAGGGTTTTTTGGTGTTTTTAAATGTTTTAAAATTTTTTAGATAATTTTTGTGATTTCAAATGATTTTGATGTATTTGTATGGTTTATAGGGACTTTCAGGGGTTTTAATGTTATTAAGGTTTTTTAGGATCTGTTAAGGGTTTCTAAATTTTTGGATTCTTTGGGTGTTTAATGTTTTATAGGATTTTATAGGTTTCATAGGGTTAATTGGTGTTGTAGGGTTTTTTACATGTTTTGGAATATTTAGATAGTTTTATGTAATTTTGTAGCATTTTTAGGAATTTTGATGATTTTATGTGTTTTAAGGTTTTAAGGGTTTTTATATTTTTATAGGTTTTTAGGGGTTTTATGTGTTTTTAGGTTATTAATTTTATCCTATTGTTTGTTCGGGTTTTTGTTTTTTAAGGTTTTTAGGTATTTTTGTGGCTTTTTTAGGATTTCTATGGTTGTATAAGGTTTTTTGGTATTTTGAGGGGTTCTAGGGTTTTTTTATTTCTTTAGGTTTCAAGGGGTTTTTCTTTTTTTGCAGTTTTAATGGTTTTTAGAATGTTTTTATCATTTTTACGAGTTAATAAGGTTTTTAATAGATTTTAGGTGTTTTAATGAGTTTTATAGTTTTTTAGGGTTTTTATGTTTTCAGGATCCTTAAATGTTTATTATGGATTTCATAAGGGGCGTTTCAATTGTTTAGTGTTATTTATGTTTTTATAATTTTAAGGGATTTTTAGTATTTTTATAGTTTGTTAGGTTTTTAGGTATTTTGAGTGTATTTAGGGTGTTTTTTCTTTCTCAGGTTTCTAGGGTTTTTTTGGTTTTAGGGTTTTTAGTGGTTTTTAGGGTTTCTACGGGCTTTTAGAGTTTTTATGGTTTTCAATATTTTTAGGGTATTTCTCAGCATTTATAACTTTTTAGGTTTTTAAGGGTTTTAACATTTTTTTTAGTTTTCTATATTTTTCTTATCAAATTTCATATTTTATACAGTTTTTATCTTTTTAGTGGTCTTTTGTTTCTTTTATGTTTTTTATCGATTTTTATTTGTTTTAGGATTTTTAGGGTTTTTAGGTTATTGGGTGTTTTTAAATATTTTGGGGTTTCTAAGGGGTTTTAATGTTTTTATTATTTATATGGGTTAAATGGTTATTAGTGTGTTTAGTGATGTTTGATGTTTTATGGGTTAGGAGGTTTTATAATGCTTTAGGGGTTTTACGATTTTATAGTTTTAAGGGGTTTTTATATTTTTATTGAATTTAGCGTTTTTAGGTTTTTAGTTTTTAACGGTTTTCTTAGGGGTGTTTAGTGTTCATTGTTTTATTCATTTTAAGTGATTTTAGGGATTTTTTCGGTTTTATGGTTTTTACTGATTTTAGGGATTTTGAGGGATTTTAGGTATTTTTTGGGATTTTTTGGTGTTAGGTGCTTTTTTAGTTTTTTGGGATTAATGTTTTAAATGTTTTTCAGCTTTTTAATCGTTTTAAAGGGATATTATTTTTTTATTGGGGTTTTTGGGTTTTTTTGGGTTTTTTTGGGATTTAGGTTTTTTTAAATTTTTAGTGTTTTATTGATTTTTTAGAATTTTATAACATTTTAATGTGTTAAAATGATTTTATAGTTTTTATTGTATTTTTCTGAGTGGGTGGGGTTTTTAGAGTTTTTATGTTTTAGGTGTATTTTATGATTTACTAGGTTATTTGTATGTCATAGGGTTTTTATCATTTATAACTTTTATTATGGTATTTATGTGATTTTATGTTTTTATGGTTTTCATATGGGTTTTCATGGTTTTAAATTTTTTAATGTTTTATGGGATTTTTAGGATTTTTATGGTTTCTAGTTTTTTTCATGATTTTGAGGGGTTTTAGGGTTATTAAGAGGTTTTTTCTTTTTGGGGTCTTCCAGGCGTATATGAGTTTTTTTAATTTTTATGGTATTTATGGTTTTTAGAGTTATTTAACATTTTATTATGTTTAAAGGGTTTTTAGGGTTTTTAATTTTTTTAGGTTTTTTAACGATTCATGGGTTTTTTGGGTTTTTATAGGCTTCACTCTTTTAAGGTCTTTTTGGTTTTTAGCGTTTTTTTCGGTATTTTGGGTTTTTAAATGTTTTTTTGGTTTTTAAGGATTTTATATATTTTTATGGGTTTAATTGGTTTTTATATTTTTACAGATTTTTTAGGGATTTAGAGTATCTTTTATGGTCTTTTGGAGGTTTTACATATTTTGATGGTTATTAGGGTTATGGGTTTTTATGGTATTTTTAGGTATTTAGGTTTTTTTGACATTTATTATTGACTTTATGGTTTTTAGTGTTTTTAATTTCTTTATGGGTTTAATGTATTTTTTGAGTTTTTAGTGGATTGATGTTTTTTATTGGTCTTTAAAAGGTTTTATGGTTTTAGGGGTTTTATGGTTTTTATGGTTTTTTAGGGTTATTACGGTCTTTAGGGTTTTAGCGTGTGTTGTGTATTGTAAGGGTTTTAAGTGTTTTTATATTTTTAAGGTTTTCTTATAGGTTTTTAGGGTTTTTATTGTTTTTTTATTTAATGTATTTTTAGGAATTTTTTTTCTAAATTTATGTTTTTTGATTTTTAGGGACTTTAGAGTTTTTATGCATTTTTAATACTTTTAGTGATTTTATGGTTTTCTATTGTTTTTTATATTTTTTGGGAGTTTAAAGGGTTTTAAATGTTTTTTTTTGTTTTTTGCATTTTATGGTTTTTTAGGGTGTTCAATATTTGACAGGTTTTATGTTTTTTAATGGTCTAGAGTTTTTAGGTTATTTAGTGGGTTTTAAGGGTTTTTATGGTGTTTAATTAATTTATGGTTTTCAGATTTTTAATATTTTTTTGGTTATAAGGGGTTCAAATGGTTTTTCATGGTTTTAATTTTTTTATTTTTTTGGGGAATTTAAGAGGGTTTTAGGACTTTATTATTTTTAGCCTTTTAGTTATTTTGAGGGTTTTTTGGATTTTAAGGTTTAAATTTTTTTTCTTGTTTTAGCCTTTTTAGATTTTAGGGGTTTTACATGTTTTTAGGTTTTTAATGTTTTTAAGTGGTTTTCAGTGTCTTCAAGATTATTTACATTTATATATATTTTAAGGTATATTTTGGATTTTTTATATATTTTCATATTTAATAAGGATTTAGACGTTTTTAAGGGTTTTTAATGGTTCTTTGGTTTTTTTGTGTTTTCATGTTTTTTCAAAAATACATTATAGTTGTTAATTTTTAGATTCTTTTATAATTTTTATGGGATTAAAAGGTTTTTGGAAATTTTAGTTGTTACTTAGGGTTTTATGGAATTTTAGTTTTTTATGGATTTCTGGGTTTTTTTGGATTTTAAGGGTTTTCAGGTTTTCAGGTTTTAGGTCCTTTTGTGGGTTTTAGCCTAAGTTTATAGTGGTTTTATGTCTTTTTATGGTTTCTAGGATTCTCTTAGTGTTTTTTAGCGATTTTAGTTTTCTTAACATATTAGGCATTTTAAGGGTTTTTATGTTTTTTATTTTTTTAATGTTTCTATGGATTTTGTGTGGTTTTTAGGGTTTTAAGGTTTTAAGGTTTTTAGAGACCTTAATGTTATTTACCCGTTTTTTTCAGTTTTTTATGTTTATAGGTGTTTCTTTGAAATTTCAGGGTTTTAAAGGGATTTTATGTCTTTAGTGATCTTTAGGGTTTCTTAATGATATTTAGGGATTTGCATGGTTTTATGGGTTTTGGTGTTTTATTGGGTATTAGGTTTTAGAGGATTTTTATGATTTTTTAACGTTTTTAGGGGTTTAAATGGTTTATGGAATATTATTTTGGGATTTTATGAGTTTTTAAGAGATTTTTGGGGTTATTTGTTTTTAGTTTTTAGAGTATTTTGGGTTTTTAAAGGTTCTTATCATTTTTTATTTTTTTATGGGTCTCTAATTTTTTTTGGGTTTTAAGGTTTTATTAGTGCTCTTCAAGGTTTTGATGGGTTTTTTTATTATAAGGAATTCTAGTTATTTTTTAGGATTTTTATGTTTATTAGGGGTTTTTTTGTGTTTTTTTTGGTTTTTTTGGTTTTTAGAATTTTTATTGGTCTTAAGTTTTTAAAGATATTATCTATTATAGAATTTTTCATGGGTTTTAGGGGTTTTTAGGATTTTTTTTATTTTTAGGTTTTTAGTGGTTTTATGTATTTGTATGTATTTAAGGTTTTCTTAAATTATTTCATGTTCATAGGGTATTTTTAACTTTTTAGTGATTTTTTCCCTTTATTAGGATTTTATGTTTTTTAGGGTTTTTAGGAATTTTTATGTACTTTATTTTTTAGGGATATTATGGTTTTTTTAGTTTTTATGGGTTTTAGGGATTTTTGGGATTTTTATGTTGTTTGGGTTTTTTGGATATTAGGGTTTATATGGTTTTTTGGGTTTTTAGTTTTTTTATTTTGTATTTTTTGGGGGTTAATCTTTTTTATTATTTTAATCATTTTTTGAAGTTTAAATGATTTTTATATTTTCAGTGCATTTTAGGTTTTTATCGGTTTGTTGGGTTTATTATGGTTTTTAAGAGTTTTATGGTTTTTAGGATTTATATGGGTAATATGGTTTTCAGCCCATATTAAGTTTTTAGGGGTTTTAAGAGTTATTAAGGTTTTTAAAAGTATTTTTTATGTTTTTATAGTTTTTCATTTTTAGGGTATTTTATTTATCTTTGAGGATTTTTTTGGTTTTCAGCATTTTTGGGATTTTTGGGGTTTTAGGGATTTTTGTGTTTTTATAATTTTTTGGGTTTTAAAGTGTATTTATTTTTTTATGGTTTTTTGAGGGATATTTTGGGTATTTAATTTTTTTTAAATTTTTTATATATATTTAGGTATTTTTAAGGATTTTATGGTCTTTTTAGGGATTTTAAGGGTTTTAAGGGTTTTAATATTTCAGTACTTTAGGGTTCTTTTGAGTTTTAGAGCTTTCTTTGTGTTTTTAAGGTTATAGACATATTTTAGAGTTTGTTATTGTTTTTAGGGTTTTCAAGGGTTTTAATGTATTTATTGGTCTTTAAAGTCTTTTTAGTTTTATGTGATTTTATGGTATTAGGGGTTTTATGGTTTTTAGTGTTTTTGGGGTTTTTTGGTTTTTTTACAATTTTTCTATTTTTATGTTTTTATAAGGTTTTATATGTGTTTCCATTTTTTACCGTTTTTTACGGGTTTTTTGTGTTTTTGTGTTTTTTTTGTTTTTTTGTTATTTTTAGGCTTTTTAAAGATATTTATTGTATTTTGGGGTTCTTAGTGATTATATGGTTATTTAACATTTTTTAGGGTTTTGTGATTTTTTTAGTATTTTTATCTTTTTCAGGGTTTTAGGGGTATTATGTGTTTTTATGTTTCAAGGTGTTCATAGGGGTTTTCACGGTTTTTAGGGGTTTTTATGTTTTCTATTATTCTTAGGGATTTATTAGGATTTTTTGGTCGTTTGGGTTTTTTTGGGATATCGAGGCTTTTTACAGTTGTTAGTGGTTTCATGGTTTTATGGGTTTTTAGGATTTCTTAGTTTTTGGGGTTTTATGGTTCTATAGTGTTTTTAAGGATTTTAGTGGTTTAAAGTGTTTTTAGAGTTTATAATCGATTTTAGGACTTTTTAGGAGTTTGGGGGTTTTAAATATTTTTTTTGGTTTTCATGGGGTATTAGGGGTTTTAATGTTTTTAATTGTTTAGGGGTTTTATGTTTTTAAAGAATTCCGTAAGGTTTTTGGTTTTTTAGGGGTTTAGTGATTATATTTATTCTTAGAAATTTTTAATATTTTTATGGGTTTTATGGATTTTATGAATTTTGAGTGTCTTCTGGGTTTTTACAGTATTTAGTGTTTTTATGTTTTGGGGGGATTCTCAAGGGTTATTTTGGGTTTTAATGGGGTTTTATGGTGTTTAATAAATTTTTAATGTTTTAGGGACATATATGGGTTTTAGTGTTTTTAGTATTTTCTTATTATTCGATTTGGTTTTACGGTTTTTACGTAATTTTGGCGTTTTATGGTTTTTTGGGGGATTTGGGTTTTTAGAGTATTTTGGTATTTGGGATTTTTTATGATTTTAGTGGTTTTATGTTTTTTTAGTAATTTATGGTTTTCTTTGTGGTTTTCTAGAGTTTTAGGGTTTTTATTTTTTTTGGGTTTCATAGATATATTTAGGATATTTATAGATTTCTAGTTTTTTACGGATTTCAAGAGTTTTTAGGGTTTTAGTTTTTTTGTGTTTTTTGATTTATTAGAAGTTTTAAGTGACTTTAGGTTTTTATGATTTTCTTAGATTTTTTAATAGTTTTTAGGATTTGATGCATTTTTAGTTATTTTTGGCGATTTTTAGCATTTTTTGTGTTTTTAGGGTTTGTAATGTTTTTTTGGTGTTTCAACATTTATAGATTTTTTTAAAATATTGTATGGGTTTGAAGGATTTAATATTGGGGGGGGGGGTTAGTGTTTTTATGGATTTTTAGTTCTTTTTAATGTTTTTTGAGGGTTTTTGGATTTATGAAATTTTTATAGTTTTTTAGGGTTTTTATATTTTTTGGGGTTTTATGTGTTTTTAGGGGTTTTTAGTTTTTCTTAGGGGGTCTTATGGTTTTTAAGAATTTTTTATGTATTCAATAATTTGAAGGTCTTTTTTAGGATTCTTGTTGATTTTTTTTAGTTTATAGGGATTTTATGGTTTTTTAGGGTTTTAAGTGTTGTTTGGCTTTTAGTGTTTTTAGGATTATTAGCATTATTTGGGTTTTAATAAATTTTAAATTTTCAAGGTTTTCTTAGGGGTTTTTTAATTTTTAGGGTTTTTATGTTTTTAGGTTGTTTTAGGAATATTTTAGGATTTTTATGGTTTTTAGAAATTTTGAGAGCTATTAGGTTTTTTGGGTTTTTAAGGTTATTATATTATTTTGTTCATTTTGGCATTTTTTTCAGTTTTTATGGATATAAGGGATTTTGGAGTTTTTTTTCTTTTTTAGGTGTTTAAAGGGTTTTTAGAATTTTTAGTATTTTTAGAGATTTTATGGGGGTTTAGGGTTTTTAATGGTTTTAATGGTTTTAAGGGTTCTAGATTTTTTAGAGGTTTTTAGTGTTTTAGTTGTTTTTTTGGGTTTTATGGGTTTCAATTGTTTATAGGTTTTTAAGGTTTTCATTCGGGCTTTAGGTTTTTTTATTTATCTTTTTAGTTATTCATTGGGTGATTTTAGGTTTTTAATGATTTTTATTTTTTATGGATTTTAGGGATTTTTATGGGTTTTAGGGTTTTTAAAGTTGCATTGGTTTTTAATGTATTTTAACATTTTTTGTGGTTTAATTAGTTTTTAGTTTTTATTGGTTTTTTGGGTTTTTATATGTTTTTAGGGTACTTAAGGTTTTTTGTGCGGATTATAGTTTTCATGGGTTTTTAGTGTCTTAGTGTTTTTTTTGATTATTTGTGTTTTTATGTGTTTCAGGTTTATAAGGTTTTCATTTTTGAAGTGTTTTTTGAGTTTGTCACTTTTTATAGACTTATATGGATTTTTATTATTTTTATTTATTTTTATTGTTTTTATGGATTTTTGGGGGTCTTTATAGAATTTCAAGGTTTTTTGGCCTTTTAGGGGTTTTAGGTTTTTATGTGTTTTTAGGTTTTTAAGATTTTCATTGTATATTTCTGGGTTTTTTTTTACATTTTTTGTGATTTTGAGGGATTTTTTAGTATTTTTATGGGTTTTTTAGGAAATTTTTTTATTTTGAGGGTTTTACTGTTTTAAGGGTTTTAGGGTATTTGTAGATTTTAAGGTTTTAGTGTTATTTTTCAGTTTCTATGGGTGTAAAGGGTTTATTGTTTTTAAAATTTTTAGGGGTCTAAATGGTTTGTTAGGTTATTTTATTTGTAAGGTTTTGAATTTTTAAGAGATTTTAAAGGTTTTTATGAGTTGCTATGTGTTTTTATGGTTTTTAGGGTTTTTTCAGTTTTCTAGTGTTTGTTTGAAATTTTAACATTATTTAGATATTTTTTATTTTTTGTGTTTTTTGGTTTTATAGGTTTTCGTTGAGGTTTTTAGGGATTTTAGGTTTTATACCTTTTTAATGAATTTTATGTACTTTAAGAATTTTTATGGTATTAATTGATTTTGTTGGATTTTAGGATTTTAAAGTTGTTATTGGGGTTTTCAACTGCTTTATCATATTTTAGGGTTTTTAGTGTTTTACATGGTTTTAGGTTTTTTAATTTTTTATTAGTGGATTTTAAGGTTCATAAGGTTTTTAGTTTTTTAAGGATTATTTTGGGATTTTTTAAGATTTTATTTGGTGTTTATTTTTTTTTTGTGTTTTTATAGATTTTGTGTTTTTTTGGGTTTTTTAATTTTTTTATATTTTTATTGGTTTTTTGTTTATTTTTTGTTTTTTATCATTTTTAAATGGAAAAATAGTTTTTAATGTTTTCATTGGGGTTTTTTTAGGGTTTTTAAAATATTTTAAGGGTTTTATTGTTACTAATTGATTTACGGTTTTTCGCAGTTTTTATTATATTTTGGGTTTATATTGGTTTTATGTGTTTTTATGATTTTAAGGCATTCTTAGGGTTTTCAGGGTTATTAGGTTTCTTTTTTTAGTGATATTTTGGGATTTATTATCTATTTTAAGAGGTTATATGGTTTTATGGTCTCTTAGGGTGTTTAGGGGGTTTAAGGGTGTTTAAGGTTTTTTTAATGTTTTTAGCATTTTCAGGTTTTTTTGAGGATTTATATGATTCTAGATTTTAATTATTTAATTATTTTTTCTATGGTTTCTAGGCTTGTTTACCTGTTAGGGAAATTTTTTGGTTTTTTAAGATTTCATGGGTTTTAGCGTCTTTTGGGATTTTAAGGGTTTTTAAGGATTTTGTGGTTTTGTTGGGCTTAAAAAAGACTTTACGTTTTTATAATTTTATGGGTTTTTAGAGTTTTTTATGTTTTTAGGGGTATAAAGTTTTTTTAGATTTTTTATTTGATTTTAAGGTTTTAAGGTTATTTATGAATTTAGGGGGATTTTGGGGTTTGTCATATTTTTTGGTTTTTAATTTTTTCTCACAAGTTTTCCAAGTTTTAGTTTTTTTCAATTTTTTTGGAGTTTTTAGGGGCCTTAGGAGTTTTTTTCATTTTTACGGTTTTTATCTATTTTTAGGGTTTTTGGGGTTTTTTTTGGGTTTTTAGGGTTATCAAGATTTTTTTTTCATTTTATAGGTTTTTAATTTCTGATTAGGGTTTTTAGGATTTTAAATGTTTTTTAGATTTTTACATATTTTTAGGGATTTATTCATTTATTTATTTTTTTATGAATTTTGAGGTTTTAAAAGATGTTAAGAATTTTTTGGGTTTTTTTAAATTATATGGGTTTTTAGAGATTTTGAGGGGTTTTAAGCACTCCTATACTTTTAAATATATTTAGGGGTTTAAAGGATTTTTAGAGTTTTAACTATTTTAGTGTTTTTATTGGTTTTTAGGATTTTTTAATGTTTAGGGTTTTTTTGGTTTTCAGGGGTTTTACTATTTTTTAATATTTTATGGTTATTATGTGTTTTTATGTTATTGTGGGTTTCTTCTAAATTTTAATGGGTTCAAGAGTTTTATGATTTCAGGTATTTCAAGTGATTTTTTGGAATTTTTATGATTTTTAGGTTTTTTGGGATTCTGGGCGTCCTTAGGGGTTTCTTAGGGTTTTATAGTATTTTAGGCATTATCATTTTATTAGTTTTTATAGTTTTTTAGTGATATTAGGTTTTTAAGGTTCTATGATGGGTTTTCATTGTTTTTATGTTATATAAAAATTTAGGTATTTAAATGTAATTTTAAATATTTTTAGAGTTTTTTGTGTTTTATGATGATTGTGGGTTATAGGGGTTTTATGGATTTTTTGGGTTTGTATCATTTTATAAGTTTTTTAGTGTGTTAAGGTTTTGTAGAGTTTTAAAAAAATTTAGTTGTTTAAATGGGTTTTATAGTTTTAGTGTACTTTATTATTTTACGCATTTCTTGGGGTTTTGAGGATTCATTATTGTTTATAGTTTTTATTTCTTTTAGGGTATTTATAATTTTTTGTTAGTATGGTTTTTATGTTTTTTTATGTATTTAGTATTTTCTAATGGTTTCAGGTATTTTACATTTTATAAATGTTTACTAATGTTTTATATTTTTATGGGTTTTTTGGGATTTTGAGTGGCTTTCTTATTTTTAGGGTTTTTAGGGTCTTTATGCATTATTTGGGGTTTTAGTGTTTTTTTGTGTTTTTTAGTTTTTTATACTTTAGAGTTTTTAAATATTTTTTGGGGTTTAAAGGGGTTTTTTGTTTTTAGAGTGTTAATAGGGTTTTATTTGGGTTTTATTGTTTTTAATGGATATAGGGGGTTTTTTATGCTTTGAGGATATTTTCAGGTTTTTTTATAATTTTTTATATTTTTTACTGCTTTTGAATTTTTTTAGGTTTTTAAGGATTCTTAGGGGTTTCATAGATATTAAGGTTTTTTAGGTTATGTGAGATTTTAGGTATTTTAAGGAATTATATGGATTTTTAGGGTTTTTATGTATTTTGAGGGTTTTAATCATTTTATTCTTTTTAGGGATTTTATGTCTCTTTAGCTTTTTATTATTTTCTTAGGGATTATAGGGTTTTTGAGATTTTACATTTTAATATATTTTTATTTCTTTTTAGTTCTTTATTTTATATTTTAGGGGTTTTTGGGATTTTTGGGGTTTTAGGGTATTTTGGGTTTTTTATGGTTTTATGGTTTTTGTAGGGTTTTATGGATAGTTTGTATTTTATAATGTTTTTAGGTTTTTTATTTTTTTGTAATGATTTAAGGGTTTAATAGGTTTTTAGATTTTTTAGCGAGTTTTAGGGTATTTATGGTTTTTATGGTATTTTTGTTTTTTAGGGTTGTTTCTGGTTCTGGGGGGGGGGGTTTAGGTTTTTTATGGATTTTAGAGTTTTTAGGATTATAGAGGTTTTATGTGTTTTTAGGTTATGAATGTATTCTTAGGAATTTTCATGATTTTTTGTGTTTTTATATTATTAAGTATTTTAATGGATTTTTATGCTTATTATGTGTTTTAGGGGTTTAGGGACTTTGAGGATATTCATTGTGTTTAGGGTTTTTAATGGTTTATTTGGGGGTTTTAGGGATTTTTAATGTTTTTAGGGGTTTAAAGTGTGTTTATATTTTTAGTGGTTTTAGGGTTTTTATGGGGTTTTAATGTATTTATGGGGTTTTATGGTTTTTTATGGACTTTAAGGATGTTAAACATTTTTTTTTGTTTTTTAGAGGTTTAAACAATTTTAGGGATTTTAGGATTTGTTAGAGTTGTTATGTTGTTTTATCTTTTTAGGTCTTTTATGTAATTTTTCATTTTAAATGGTTTTAGAGTTTTGAGGTATTTGAGTGGTTTTTCGAGTTTTTAGAATTTTTTATGTTTTTAGGAATTTTAAGTGATTTTAGGTATTTATGTTTTTCATATGGTTTTTTTGGGGTTTTAGGGGTTTTTATATTTTTAGATATTCTAAGGGATTTTAAATATTTTTATGGGTTTTCAAGGTATCTATGGATTTTGGTGGGTTTTAAGTTATTTGGGGTTTTAGGATTTTATGGATTGTTTGGGGTTTAGGGTTTTATTTTTGTTTTTAAGGGTTTAATAGTTTTTTGGATTATTTAATTTTTTAGGGGTTTAAAGTGGTTCTTTTTTTTTTTGGGGTTTATGGTTTTTATGAGTTTTAAGTGTTTTTATGGTTTCTAGGGGTTTTATGGTTTTTAGGGGTTCTTGGGTTTTAGTGTTTTTAGTGTCTTTAGTGTTATTTTTAGGTTTTTATGTGTTTCATGTTTATTTATGTATCTTAGTTTTACATTGGTTTGTTCAAGGGTTGTTAAATTTTTAGGTAATTTTTGGGTATTTTTTTAAATGTTTTATGGATTTTAGGATTTTTTTGGGATTTTTATGGTATTTTGGGTTTTAGGGGTTCAGTAGTTTTTTGGTTTTATTGGGCTTTTTAATTTGTTTTCTTCTTTATTTATGGTTTTTATTGTTTTTTAATGTGTTTAAGAGTTCATAGACTTTGCAGAGTATTATTGGTTTTTTTGGGTTTAATGTATTTTTTGGGTTTTTTAATGGTTTTAAAGGAATCATATTTTTAGGGGGTTTTAATGGTTTTTCAGTCACTTACAGTTTTTTGTGTTTATTAGGTTTTTAGTTGTTTTAGTTTTCTTTAGGTTTTTATAGTTTTGTAATGGTTTTTTTTGGGTTTTTAGAGAATTTCAAATATTTATGGATTTTAGTGTTTTTATGATTTTCAAGTTTTTCGGGTGGGGGGGGGGGTAGAATTAGAGAGTTTTATAATTTTTTTTGTTATTTAGGATATTTTAGGGGTTTTTCATTTTTTCATGTTTTAATTAGTTTTTAGTGTTTTTTATGATTTTTATGGTTTTCTTAGGGTTTTTAGGGTTTTAGGGGTTATAATTTGTTTGGGATTTTTAGAATGGAACTAGGTTTTTTTTAGATTTTTAAGGACTTTAAAGATTTTGAGTGTTTTTTGGGTTTTAGTGTTTTTAGGATTTATATAGTTTTTTTGGGTTTTAGGGTTTTTTGAGTTTTTTTTGTATTTAAGGCTGTTTAAAATTTTCTAATATTAATAGGGGTATAAAGGGTGTTTAGAATTTGTAGTGGGTTTTTATGGTATATGGGTTTGTAGGGATATATAATGTGTCTATGGGGATTATGGGTTTCATGGATTTATTTGTATTTTTAGGGTCTTTTGGGTTTTATGGTTTTTTTGGCTTTTTGCTGTTTTAATGAGTTTTCTGTTTTTTGGGTTTTCTTTTGTGTTTTCTAGATTTTTAGTGACTTTAACTTTTTATGTATTATTAGTATTTTTTGGGTTTAAAGGTTTATATGGATTTTTAGGGGTTTTATGGGTTTTAGGGTTATTCCATTATTTGGTAATTTAGGGGTTTTAAGTATTTTTATGTTAAAAAGTTTCCTTAAATTTTTTTTGGGTTTTGAGGGTTTTTATGTTTTTTTAAATTTTAATTATCTTTTAGGATTTTAATTGTTTTTTTGGATTTTAGGGACTTTGGGTGTTTTTATGATTTTTTATCTTTTTTAGTTTTTTGGGTTTGTTTCAGTTTTTTACCATTTTAAATGTTTTTTTGAAATTTTTTATGTTTTCTGGGGTTTAAAGGGTTTTTAATATTTTTAAGATTCTTATGGGTTTTTAGATTTCTTTAATGTTATAGGGGTTTTATGATATTTATATTTTTTATGCTTTCTACGAGGTGTTTAGGGTTTTTAATAATTTTATACTTTTTTGGATTTTTATGACTTTTCTATGATTTTTATAGTTTTTTTATTTTTATGGGTTTTGAGAGATTTAAAGGTATAACGGTTTTTTGGATTGTTGTGTTTTTTTAGTATATAAGGTTTTTAATTTTTTTATAGCTTTTTATAGTTTTTAGTGGTTTAAAGGGTTTTTAGAATTTTTATTGGTTTTAGGGTTTGTATGGGTTTTTATTGTTTTTAATGTATTTAAAAGATTTTGGTTTTAGGTTTTTTTTTAATTTTTTAAGGTATTTATAGTTTTTTATTTATTTAGTAGTTTAATGGGTATTTATTGTTTTTAATGGTTGTTCGGGTTTTATGGGGTTTTTATGGTTTTTAAGGTGTTTTGGTGGTTTTAGGGTATTTTAGAGTTTTTAGAATTTATTATGTTTTTAGACATTTTAAAGTTTCTGTCTTCTAAGGTTTTCTATGGGGTTTTCAAGGTTTTAGGGTTTTACATTTTTAGAGATTTTTTTGGATTCTTATTATTGTATGGTTTTTAATGATTTTAGGGATTGTGAGAGGATTTAGTGTTTTTTTTATGATTATTATGATTTTTATGGTTTTTTTCTTTTTTTGGGGGGTTTTGAGTGTCTTTAGGTTTTTAATTTTTTCTTAGGGTTTTAGGGAAAAAGAGGTGTGAGGCCAGGCTATTTCTGACACCTCAAAATTTATTATAAAAAAGGAAACAGCAGACAAGGGAGGGGAGGGGTCAAATGGCTCGCACCCAAAAACCCTTAACAACCCTAGACCCAAAGACCCAAAAAAAGAATGATAAAGAAAAAACAAACATAAAATGTAAAAATGAAAAGACACACAGACAAAAAAGAGCGTCGATCAATATCCCCACCAAAGTCATCCAGCTCCGCACCGCGACAACCAAAGCTCACACCAAGGCCAGCGCCCGCTCTAGTAAAGTAGAAGTCTGATTCAGCACCTGTATCCATAGAATCCCAGCCCGACTCGTACTCCTCCTACATTCTGAGCATTGAAAAATGCTTCTCTCTAGCTCTCTCCTGCTCAGTAGTTTGTGAGGCCACTCCCACGAATTGACATTGATATTTAGCTTGGTCTTCATGGAGGTGACCCGTGTCGCCATAGGTCACGGGAGGGAAGAGTAATCCTTATGCAGCTTACGCTTTGGTGGAGCAGAGATATAACCATCCTCATGCACTTCTTTCTCACGAATGACTCCATCACTAGCTGCACTTGAGTCCTTTTTATACCCTTTTTTTTATCTAGACCCAAAACTTTCAACACCACCTTCTAACAGCTTATTCATTTCATCCTTCGACCTAGCCATAACAGCTTTTATCCCGCGGTTATCCTCAGAAAATCTCTCTCCAAGTCTCTTAGCTTCCCCCTCAAGGGGAAACCTTTCCCTTTCAACCATCATCATATCATGTAGTAGTACACAATGATCTTCAGTAGATTGGATACCAAAAATAACCATGGACCATTGTAGGTTTAGGGCCATACTGCCTGAAAAAGCAGTGAGTCGCTGTGGAGAAAACCTCTTAGGGTTTTATGGGTTTTATGTTTTTAGGGAATTTTAGGTAATTTTTATGATTTTTATTATTTTTAATGTTTTAATAATTTTGATGGATTTTATGATTTTTATGGTTTTACATTTTTTTATTATGTTTTTTATAGTTTTTTTGGGTCATAATGGGGTTTAAATGTTTTTTTAACATTTTTAGGTTTTTAAATTGTTTTTTAGATTTTATTGGTTTTCTGAGTTTTATGGTTTTTTTGGTTTTATTATTTTAAATTTTCTTAATGTTTTTATGGTTTTCAATGTTTTTTATGTTTTTAAGGTTTTCATAGGGTTTTAGATGGTTTTTTACGTTTTCAAATATTATTAGGGATGTTAAAAAAATTTCTGGATTTATGAATTTTCGGTATTTTGATGGGTTGTAGGGTTTTTAGGGGTTTTATCATTTTTCAGGTTTTTAGGGATTTTATGTATTTTTTGGTTCGTAGGGTTTTCTTATCATTTTGCTCTGTTTTTATGATTTTTTATCTTTTTAGTGATTTGAGTGATTTTATAAAGTTTTTTATTTTTTTTGGTTTTCTTATTGTTTTTCATGGGTTCTTAGGGTTTTTTAGTATTTTTACAGATTTTTAGTTTGGGAGAGGGTTATGATTTTCTTTTTCAAATTTTTAGTGGTTTGAAGGTTTTTTAGTATATTTTACCATTTTAAAGGTTTATAGGAATTTTAGGAGTTTTAGTAGTAATAAATGGTTTAATGGGGTTTTATAGTTTTTTATGTTTTTATGGGGTTTTTGGTTTTTAGGTTTTTGGTATTAATTATGGTTTTTAGGGTTTCTTTAATTTTTTAGGTTTGTAGGGTTTTAAAATGATTGTAGGTTTTTTTTGGATTATTATTTGTTTTTATGGTATATAATTATTTTTTATATATTTTTGGATTCTTAGGTATTTTTTAGTATTTTTATGGGTTTCTATGGTTTTAGGGATTTTGTGGGTTTTTAGTGTCTTTAAGGTTTTTAGGGTTTTTAGGGTTTTTTTGGGATTTTTGAGGTTTTTGATGTTTTTTATAAATTTTAAGGTTTTTTAGAGTTTTTTAATATTTTTAATGTTTTAAATGGTTTTCTATGTTTTTCTTTATTTTAGGAATTTTATGAAAATTTAGGTATTTTTAATGGTTCCATGGTTTTTATGGTGTTTAGGGGTATTTATGGACATTTAGGGTTTTCAGAAGTTTTGGTTATTTTTTCCTTTTTTGTGTTTTAATTTTTTAAGGTTTTATAAGGGTTTTTAGGGTTTTAGGGTGTAACTTTTTTAAGGGTATTTATGGCTATTTTAAGATTATTTGGGGTTTTAGGGCTTGTAGGGATTTTGAGGGGTTTAAAGAGTTTTTAGTGATATTTAGGTTTTATATCCTTTATTGCGTTTTTTGGGGTGGGGTGGGGGTTTAGGGTTTTCGAATAAAAAAGTTTTAAATGGTCTTTACTAGTTTTAGAAACTTGTATGTTGTTATGGAATTTATATTATTTTGGGGTTTTTATAGTTTTATTAAGTATTTTTGGGTTTTGAGGGTTTTTATGGATTTTTAGGGATCGTTGGGTTTTTATGGTGTTTTGGTGTTTTTTCTAGTTTTTATGGTGTTTAGAGTTTTTAAATTTTTTTGGGTTTAGAGGGTTTTTAGAGTTTTATTGTTTTTTACTTTTAAGGTTTTTATGTTTTTTATGGGTTTTGGGGTTTTATGGTTTTTAGCATATTTTACGGGATTCAGGTGTTTTTAATTTGTTTAGGGTTTTATGGTTTTTTTGAGTTTCATAGGGGTTTTATTGTTTTTTATTTTTTTCATTTTTTATTCTTATTTCTATTTAGGTTTTTAGGGATTTTGAGGGGATTTAGGTTTTGAGTGTTTTTGTCATTTTTTAGGGTTTCTGGGTTTTTTTGTTTTGTTTTTGCTATTTTCTGGTTTTTGAGAATTTTAAGGATTTTAGGTTTTAAAAGTTTTTATATAGTTTATGGTTTTTAGAGTTTGTATGGGGGGTTATGGATTTTAATTCAATTAAGGATTTTACGGGTTTAATGGGGTTTGACAGTTTATAGGGTCATTAGGGGTTTTAGGATTTTTTTTATATTTTTAGAGGTTTTAAGTGTTTTTAGGTTTTAAGGTTTTATTAGTTTTTATGGATTCTAGGGTTTTCTATTATTTTAGGTATTTTTAGGGATTTTTAAAGTTTTTATGGTTTTGAGGATTTTGTTGGGTTTTGGTGGTTTTTATGGTTTATACTGATATTAGGTTTTTTGGGGGTTTATGTTTTTTGTGTTCATGTTGTTTCATTTTGGATTTTCAAGGTTTTAGGGTTGTTTAATTTTTTAGAAATTTTTTATAATTTTATAGAATTTTTATTTTTTTATACGGTTTTATGGATTTGACGGTTTTAGGGTTTTTTAGGAATTTTATGGTTTTTAGGGGTTTTAGTGTTTTTTTTGCATATTTTGGGTTTTTAAAGTTGAATAGAATTTTTATAATTTCTGGGATTTGAAGAGTTTTTATATTTTATTAGTGTGTTTTCAGAGGTTGAGGGGTTATATGTTTTTTGGAGAATAATAATTTTTTTGGGTTTTAATGTGTTTTTTGTGTTTTTATCTCTTTTTGGTTTTAGGGGTTTTAATTTATTTTTGTTTTAAGGTTATGTAATGTTATTTTTGAGTTTTTAGTGTTTTTATTCTTTTAGGTAATTTTTACGTATTTTGGAATTTTTATGTTTATTAGTGTTTGTATGGATTTTGACAATTTTAGGGATTTTATAGATTTTTTCATTTTTTGGTGTTGTAAGTGTTTTTAGGTTTATATGGTTATATTTGGACTTTCAGTGTTTTTAGTGCTTTTAATGTTTTTATGGTTTTTATATATTTTTATTATCTTTTACCGTGTTTTGGGATTTAGGGATTTTAGTGTTTTTTAGTTTTTTAGGGATTTAGAGTTTTCTATGAGTTTTTTAGGATTTTAATGTTTTTATCCTTTTTTATTTTTTGGTGCTTAATGGGTTCTTAGAGTTTTTAGTGGTTTTAGGGTATTTTGAATTTTTTTGGTTTGTTATGTTTTTTTGGGGATTTAATATTTTTTGGGTTTTTAGGGTCTTTTTTCCTTTTTAGATTGTTTTTGTTTTTTATGGGTTTTATGATGCTTTTTAGGTTTTTAATTTATTTAAGTTTTTTTTGTGTTTTGGGGTTTTTAATGTTATGAGGTATTTTTAGTTTTTTTTAGGATTTTATTGTTTTTAGGGTTCTTATAGATTCAAAGGGTTTTTTAAAATTCTTTAGGGTTTTAGGGGTTGTTTTTGTTTTTATAATATTTGGGTTATTAAGGGTTTTTTGGTTTTTTATTTATTTTTAGTTTTGATGGTTTTCATATTGGTTTATAGTGTTTTTAGCATTTTTTTTTGTTTTAGGGGTTTTACAGGATTTATTAATATTTTTTTGGTTATTAGGGGTTTTTGTGATTTTTAGGTTTTTAGGGTTTTTATCAGTGTCAGGGGATTTATGGATTTTCTGTTTTAAGGTTTTTTCCTAATTATTAGGATTTTAAAGGTTTTTTAGGTTATTTAATAATTTTAGGGGTTTCCAGGATTTTTATTTCTTTTTCGGTTTTAAGGTTTTTATGTGTTGTAGGGTTTTTACAATTTTTTTGGGTTTTATAGTGTTTTATGGTTTTATCATCTTTTTGTATTTTTAGAGCTTTTAAGTGTTTTTAGGTTTTTGATTTTTTTCATAAGGTTTTAAGGGGTTTTATTGTTTTATTGATTTTTAAGGATTTTAGATATTTTTTGTTTTTTGGGGTTTTATAGATTTTGGGGGGTTTTAGGTTTTTAGGTGTGTTTAATTTTTTTTGGATTTATTTGGTTTTTAGGGGTTTTTTTATTTTTTATGGTTTTCATATGTTTTTAGGGTTTTTATTCATTTTTAGGACGTAAAGTGTTTTTTGATTATTTAATTGTTTCTTAATGTTTTATTGGGTTGTGTGGTTTTATGGTTTTTGTGTTTTTTATTTTTTTAAGGGGTTCAGGGTTTTAGTGTCTTTTGGGTTATTATAATTTTATACATTTTTATGGGGTTTAATGGTTCTTTGGGTTTTATTTTTTTCTTTGGGTTTTTTTTGTGTTTTAAGAGTTTTTATGGTTTTAGGGATTTCAATTTATTTTTAGGATATTTACAGTTTTTTTTGGTTTTTTTATTGATTTTGAGGGTTTTGATGGTTTTTTTCTTATCTTTTTATGGTTATTAATTATTTTTTAGGTTTTTATGATTTTCATAGGTATTTTTAGGTTTTTAGTATTTTTACATTTTTATGGATATTTTTTTATTTTTTTGATTTATTTGGTTTTTAGTGTTTTTAGGGATTTTGAGAGGTTTTAGGGAATTTATGGGTTTTATGGTTTTTAGGTTATTTAATGGGGGTTTTTTGTATTTTTTAATCATTAGGGATTTCAATTTTTTTAGATTTTTTAATTCTTTTATAGTTTAAATATATTTTTATATTTTTTTGTGTTTTTTAGTGTTTTAAGGGTTCTTAGAACATTTAAAGGGTTTTTAGAGTTTTTAGGGTTTTTAGAGTTTTTAGGGGTTACCCCATTTTCGGGATTTTATGTATTTTTAGATTTTATATAGTTTTCTTATGAGTTTTATGGGTTTTTTGGGATTTTTATGTATTTAGGGATTTTTGGGGAATTGTAGGTTTTCTCTTGATTTTATATGTTTTTCAAGATTTTGATGGTTTCTAGGAATTATGGTTTTTCCGGGTTTTAAGGTTTTCTTTCATTTTTTAGGTATTAAGTATTTTTCGGTTTTTGAGGTTTTCTTAGAGGTTTTTTTGGTTTTTTTGGTTTTACGGATTGTTAGGGGTTTTAATATTTATAAGGTTTTTAGGGTTTTTAGGGATTTTGAGAGTTTTATTATTATTTTTGTTATTTTTTATTTTTGGGTTTTTGAGTTTTAAGTGTTTTTTTATTTTTATGGTTTTTATTGTTTTTATAATTTTCTACATTTACTAGTGTATTTAGAGGGTTTAGTAGGTTTTAGGTATTTTCTTGGGGTCTTAAGGGTTTTATCGGTTTTAATGGTTTATAGGGTTTTATGGTTTTTATTATTTTTAGTGTTTTCTAATTTTATATGGGTTTTATTATTTTTTTTATGTTTCTAAGGTTTTCATTTGTGTTTTAAAGGTTTTTATGAATTTTTATGTTTTTAGGGATTTTTGGGATATTTTAGAAATTTTATGGGTTTTTAGGCGTTTAGGGATTTTTATGGTTTTTAGGTTTTCTAGGGGTTTTATAGATTTTTTGGTTTAAGAGTTATTTTAGATTTCTGGGGTTTTTAAGTGTTTTACTGTTTTTAATGTTTTTAGCGGTTTAAAAGGGTATTTAGAGTTTTTGTTATTTTTTGGATTTCATAGGATTTTATGGAATTTATATTTTTTTAGGGGCTTTAGGTTTTTTAGGTGTTTTATTGCTTTTTAGTATTTTTATTGTTTTTATAGCTTTTAGGGATTTTGAGGGATTTTAGTGTTTTTTTGTGTTTTTTTGTTTTTTTTTTGTTTTTAGGGGTTTTGAGTGTCTTTCAGTTTTTAATTTAATCTTATTATTTTAGGGGTTTATGTTTTTAGTGAATTTTAGGGATTTTATATGTTTTTTATTGTTTTTAGGGTTTTAGGTATTTTGAGGTATTTTGGGATTTTTATGGTTTTACGTATTTTATTTATTTATTAATGATTTTTTGTAGTTTTTTAGGGTCATAATGGTTTTGAAATTGTTTTAAAATTTTTATGATTTTAATTTTTTTTATATTTTAGTGGTTTTTATGATTTTTATGGGTTTTATTTTTTTAATATTTCTTAATGGTTTTTATGGTTTCTAACATTTTTAGCATTTTTATGTTTTTATGGGTTTCAATGGATTTTATTTTTTTAAGGTTTTCATAGGGGTTTTTATGGGTTTTAATATTTTAAAATATATTTAAGGATGTTTCAAATTATTATTATTTTAAGTTATTTTATGTATTTTGATGTATTTTAGGATTTTTAGGGGTTTTTAGTGTTTTTAGTACTATTCAAGGTTTTAGGGATTTTATGTATTTTTTGGTGTATAAGGATATCTTTGCATTTTGCATGGTTTTTAATATTTTTTTATCTTTTAAGTGTTTTTAAATTTTTAGGGGTTTCAAGTGATTTGATGTTTTTAAGGTATTCATAAAGTGTTTTAAGGTTTTGAGGTGTATTTATTTTTTAAGATATATTTTGGCCATTTTTTTGGTTTTTTATGTGTTTTACAGATTTTTAGGGTTTTTAGGGTTTCTGAGGGTTTATAGTTTTTTAGTTTTAAGAGTTGTTTTAGTTTTTTTGGGTTATTAAGTATTTTTCTATTTTTAATTTTTATCACGTTTTAATGGGCTTTTAGTGTTTTTAAAGTTTTATAGGTTTTTAGTGAATTTATGTTTTTTAGGGGTTTAGGGTTTTTGGGGTTTTTATTATTTATTATTTTAAATGTTTTATGTATATATAGTTTTCATTGGGGTTTTAAATGTTCTGTGGGGTTCTAATGTTTTTTGGAGAAATTTATTGGTTTTTTTAATTTTTTATTATTTTTATTTATTTTTAGGATTTTTAGGGTTTTGGAGGTTTTTAAGGTCTTTTAGGGTTTAAAGGGTTTTAATGGAGTTTTAACAATTTTTTATTTTTTAGGTTTTTTATGTGTTTTTCAGTTTTTATGGGTTTCTTACTATTTTTTAGGGTTTTTAATTTTTTTTGGGGTTTTTGGATTTTTATGGGATTTTAGGGTATTGAAGTGTTTTGAGTTTTTTAGGGTTTCAGGGTAGTTGAGTATTTATAAATTTACATTTCAAATAATTTTTTTAATTTTTTATGTTTTTAACTATTTTTAGAGTTTTTATAAACATTTTTAGGGGTCTAAATGGTTGTTAGGTTTTTTTGATTTTAATGGTTTTTATGGAATTTTAGTGATTTTCATGGTTTTTTGTGGTTTTATTGTTTTATTATTTTTAAATATTTGTAGTATTTTTTATGGAATTTAGCTTATTTATTTTAGGGGGTTTACGTTTTTTTGGGTTTTATTGTTTTTATAGGGTATTTTAGGATTGTTTGATTTTTTTTGTTATTTTGGATTTTAGGGTTTATTTGGATTTTTATCGTTTTTCAGGTTTTTACGGATTTTGGGGTGGTTTGGGTTTTAAAGGGATTTTATTGTTGAGGTTTTTTTTATCATTTTTACATTTTAGGGGTACATTATGTGTTTTTAGGTTTTAATATTTTCTTTGGGGTTTTACGGATTATATCACTTTATGGACTTTAAGGTATTTTTTGTAATTTTTTAGTTTTTTGGGATTTTTCATATCATTTGAGGGTTTTATGTTTTTTATAGTTTTTAAGGTTTTTTTGGGTTATATATATATATATATTTTACTTTTTTTATGATTCATAGATATTTTTAATGTTTTTAGAGTTTTTTGTAGTTTTTTATGTGTTTTTAATACTTGAAGGGGTTTAAATGGTTTATAGGTATTTTAGTGTTTTCATGATTTTTAGTATTTTTTAGGTTTTTTGGGGGTTTATGTGTTTTTATATTTTTTAGGTTTTCATATGGTTTTAAGGTTGTTAATAATTTTAGATATTTTTGGTATTTATTAGTTATTTGGGGGGTTTTATGTTTTTTTGGGTTTTTTGGTTCTTTGAGTGTTTTTAGGGTATGTTAGGGTGTTTATGTGTTTTTAATGTTTTAATGTTTTTAGTTTTTGGTGGGGATAATTGTTGTTATTATTTATGGGTTTTAAGGGTTTTAATGGGTTTTTATGTTTTTTGGGATCTTTTCAGAATTTTTATGATATATATGGGTTATTCATGATTAGTAATTTAGAATGTATTAGGGTTTTAGGTGTTTTAAGGGCCTATTGTTTTTTGGGGTTTAGGGTTTTTAATTTTTTATGTTTTTATTATATATTTCTAGAGTTTTTTAGTTTTATGTTGTTCAAAGTTTTCTTAGAGTTTTGTTGGTATTTTTATGGTTTTGTGAATTTAGTGGTTTCTAGGGTCCTTTTAGGGTTATTTAAGGTTTTTATAATTTTTTAGTTTTTTAGGGATTTGATATCATTTAAGATTTTCTTATGGGATTTCTGGGTTTCTTTAGTTTTTAATGATTTTATGTATTTATAGGGCTTGTTTCGTTATTTTGGGGTTTTTAAGTATTTTGAGGGTTGTTAGGGTTTTATGGTTTTCATGTTTTATTGGTTTTTATTTGTTTAATTTTTTTAGGTTTTAATATTTTATTTGGGTCATTATATTTTTAGGGGTTTTTATGTTTTTTAGGTTTTTAAAGATTTCTTGGGTTTTTGGGTTTTTACAGCTTTTTTTTATTTTGTTAGAGGGTTTTATAGTTTCTTTGCGATTTTAACATTTTTAGGGGTTAAAGAATTTTTAATGTGTTTACTATTTTTATTTTTGTTAAGTTGTATAAGACGTTTTATGGTTTTAGGGGGTTTATGGTTTTTAAGTTTTTTATGGTTTTTATGGTTTTTATGTGTTTTTTCACTTTTTGGTTTTTAGGTTTTTAAGTGTTTTTTTGTTTTTAAGGATTTCTTAGGGTTTTTCTCAGGATTGAGGTTTTTCTATGTTTTATGGAATTTTTAATTATTTTTATAGTTTTTTGGGTTTTTAGAGAATATGAGAGGTTTTTAGTTTTTTTATAGTTTTTAGGATTTTTCATTCTTTAATTTTTAGGAGTTTTAAGTGATTTATGGTTTTTATGATTCTATGAAGGTTTTTAATGTTTTAGGGTTTTTAAATATTTAAGGACCCTTATGGATTTATTAGAAAATGTAGGGTTTTTAGGTTTTTATGGGTTTTTAGAGGTTTAGGATTTTTATGTTTTTTTGGGGGGTTTAGGGTTTTTGTTGATTTTTGGGTTTTTATCATTTTTTAATGTTGTTGGGGTTTGATTTTTTTTCATTTTATTATTGTTTTTTAGTGGTTTAATGGGTTTTTTGTGTTTCATAGGGTTTTAGGGTTTTTATGTGTTTTATAATTTTTATGTTTTAGGGGGTTTTATGATTTTTATGGGTTTTTATGGTATTTATTATATTTTTTTAGTGGTTTTAAGAGGTTTTATGATTTTTAGCTTCTTTAAGGGGTTTTTTGGTTAGGTGTTTCATATTTTTATATATTTTTAGTGTTTTTATGATTCTTATGGGTTTTCAGGGTTTTTAGTGTATATATGGATTTTGAAAGGTTTTAAGTATTTTATGATGTTTACAATTTGCATATTTTGTTTGCATGTTAAAGGTTTTTTTAATTTTTAGGGGTATTAAGGTTTTTATATTTTTTAAATTTATTTAGGGGTTTAAAGGGTTTTAGATTTTTTCCGTCATATTTTATGGGATTTATGGGGTTTTAGGGTTTTATATAATTTAGGGGGTCTTTAAGGTTTTTATGGTCTTTTATGGTTTTAACAATTTTTTAGATTTTTAATGGTTTTTGTTTTATTGGGTTTTTAAGGTTTTCTCATGGTTTTTTTGGGTTCATTGGTTCTTTTATGTTTTGAGGGATTTGGGGGATTTTATGGATTTTTATGGGTTTTTGGTATTTTAAAGGATTTTTTGCGTTTTTAGGGCTATTATAGTGTTTATGATTTTAGGGATCGCATGTGTATTTTAGTTTTTATGGTTTTAATAGTTGATTTTTATGGTTTTTAGGTATTTTACATGTTTATGTATTTTATGATTTTTTTGGTTTTTATAGGTATTTTTGGATTTGGGGATATTTTTTGGTATTTTTTTGTTTTTTGGTTTATTGGGGATATTGGGTTAATTTGTTTTTAGGGTTTTAAAGTGTATTTACTATTTTTTAACTTTTTAAGGGGTCTAATTAGTGTTTATATATTTAATGTGTTTTTTTGGGTTTTTAGGATTTTTTAAAGTTTTTAGGTATTTTTATTGTTTTTATGGTTTTAGGAGTTTTTTTCATTTCTGGGCCTTTATTTTTTTATGTGTTCTATGGTTTTTATTTTACTATTATTTTTTATATATTTTTATGGTTTTTATATGTTTTGGTATTTTTAGGTTTTTATGGTTTATTATGAGTTTTATATATTTTTTAGGGATTTTGAGTCTTTTGAGGGAATTAATTATTTGTTTTTGTTTTTTTGGGATTCATTCTTTTTTAGTGTCTTATTGGTTTTTAGAGTATTTTTACTATTTTAATTTATTAAAAGATTCTTTGAGATTTTAGTGGTTTAGCAATTTTATGGTTTTTAGGTGTTTTTAATGTTTTATGGGTTTTTATGGGTTTTAGGGTTTTTAAAGTATTTAAGGGTATCTTAGGGTTTGTAATTTTTTTAGTTTTTTTAGGTGTTTTAAATTTTTTAGGGTTTTCTGGTTTTTATAAGGTTTTTTGGGTTTTTTGGGTTTTCTACATTTTTATGTATTTTAGTCATTTTTAGAATTTTTATAGTTTTTAAAATTTTTAGGTATTTGATATGTTTTTAGGGTCTTTATATGTTTTAATTGTTTTTAACATTTTTTGATATTTTTAGGGATTTAATTTTTTTAGTATTGAATGATTTATTAGTGTTATTCATGGTTCTGAATATTTTAATGGATTTTTAGCAATTTTTTTGGATTTTTTTTATTGTTTTTGTGGTTTTACTGATTTTTTAATGTTTTTTGTTTTTTCGGGGGATTTTGGGTTTTTAGTGTTTTTGAGTTTATTGTTTTTTGTGTTGTTATAGGTTTTAAATATTTTAGTGATTTTAATGTTTTAGGGGTTTTAGTTGGTTTTATTTTTTATGGGTTTTAGGGGTTTTATGATTTTTTGGGCTTTTATGTTTTTTTAGTATTTCTATGGTTTTTAGGGTTTTTTTTTGTTTTTTAGTGGTGTTATTTTTTTTTGGTTTTTTATGATTTATTAGGTTTGTTCAGGATTTTAGAGGTGTTTAATTTTTTTTGATTTTTTTGGTGATTTTTTCAAATATTTATTGGTTTAAGGTTATTATGGATATTTAGTGTTTTATTGTGTTTAGAGGTTTTTGGTGGTTATAGGGTTTTTTATTAGTGTTTTATGGATTTGTTTGATATTTAAAATTGTTTTGGTTTAAAGGGGTCTTACAATTTTTAGTGTCTTTTAGGGAATTTATGCATTTTTAGTTTTTAATGGGTTTTTGGTGGTTTTATACTTTTAAATGTTTTTGGTGTTTTTGTGGTCTCTTAGATTTTTTTAATATTTATTAGGTTTTTAGGGGTTTTAGTTTTGTTTTTAATTGTTATGCATTTTTATGTTTTTTCTAGGATTTTAGGTATGTTCACGTTTTTAATAAATTTCATTGATTTTTTAAGGATTTATTTGGTTTTTGGGTTTTTTTTGGATTTCGAGGGTTTTAGGACATTTTTTTGTTTGTAATTTTTTTGGGTTTTACAATTTTTAAAATTTTTATTGGTTTTATGTTTTTTTAGGTTTTTATATTTTTCATAGGGCTTTAGGTTTTTTAACCTTATAGGAATTTTATGGGGTGTTAATGATTTTTTTATTGATTTTAAGGATTTTTAGGGTTTCTTGATTTTTAGGGTTTTATGTGTTTTTTGGATTTTATGATTTTATATATATTTGGGGTTTTAAAATTATTTATAATTTTTAAACATTATTAGGGATTTAATGTGTTTTATTGGTTTTAGTTTTTTTTAGTGTTTTTATTGATTTTTGAGTTTCTTTAGGGATTTAGGGGTTTCATGGGTTTCATGGGCATAATGGTGTTTTATGGGATTTTAGGGTTTCTGGCATTTTTAGGTTTTATGGGTTTTAACTATATTTAGGGCTTTTTTTCAAAGGGCAAGGAAGGCTCGGGGACAGGCTATTCCCGACTCCCCCCAAAATTTATTAGAAAAAGACACAAAGACACAGTAGACAAGGGAGGGGCGGGGTCAAACGACCCACACCCAAAAACCCCTTAGAACCCACGCCAAAAAAAGAAAAATCAAAAAAGAAAAGAAAAACCAAGCAAGCACTCCAAGGTCCAAACAAAAACCAACACCCTCATCCAGCAGTATCCAGCATCCAACAGCTTGCTTCCAAGAACTAACCAGCTTCTATCCTCACAAAAACAAGCATCCAACAACTTCTAACCAGAACAATCCACCACCAGCAACACATAACCATCAGCACCAGAATCACACAAAAACCAGTAACCAGAGCTCACATCCTTGCAACAACCATCATCCATTCTCACAAAATCCGGTATCCAGCACCTCCTCACCAAGAAGGTCCACCGCAAGCAACACAGAACCAATAACACCAAATTCTAACCTGAAAACTTCATCGCATTCTAACCAAACAGCAACCAGACCACAACAGCATTACCAAAAAACACAACCAATCCAGTTTTTATCAGTTTTTGGTGTCTTTAAAGGTTTTTTATGTTTGAGGGATTTTAGGTATTTTGTAGGATTTTAATAGTTTTTTAGGTTTTTGTTATTTTGAGGGTTTTATGGGTTTTCGTGTTTTAGGGGTTTTTGTGATTTTTGAGGGTTTTAAAGGGTTTATATATTTTTTAATGTTTTCATGGGTTTAATGGTATTTTAGATTTTTTTAGTGCTTTTTAGGGTTATTATGGGTTTTAGGGGGTTTAAAATGTTTTAGGGGTATAATTGATTTTAGGTTTTTTAGGGTTTTTCTGTTTTTAGCATTTTTAGGCTTCTTAATGGGTTTAAGTTTTCAGGTTTTCCTGGTTTTCATCAGGGCTTTCATGCTTTTTAGGGTTTTTATGTTATTTTGGATATTTTTTGGTTTTTATATTTTTATGGTTTTTATGGTTTTTAGTGTTTTTAGGTATTTTGAGGGTTATTTTAATTATTATAGTATTTTTTGGGGTTTTTTATGTATTTTACAGGATTTTAATGTTTTTAACATTTTTGGGGGTTTTTAGGGTTTTTTGAATTTTAAATGGTTTTTGATATTTTATGGGTATTTAAATGTTTTATGGATTTTTATGGGTTTTCAAGGTTCTTAGGATTTTTAGTGACCTTTATGTGTTTTATCATTTATTAGGTATTTTGGGGTTTTAAGTGTTTATGTATTTTTATTATTTCCTGAGGGTTTATCAATGTATTTATGGTTTTTTATGTATTTGTTTATTTTTTGTGGAATTTTTTATCTTTCTCTGCGTTTTATGTTATTTAGGTATTTTTAGTGTTTTATTATTTTTTAGCACTTTTAGTGTTTTAAGGGTTTGTAACATTTTTTATTTTTTAGGGGTTCTAAGAGTTTATTAGTTTTTAAGGTTTTCTTAGTGTTTTTTCAGGGTTTTCTTGGTTTTTTACATTTTTGGGTATTTTTAGGGATTTTGGGGTATTTTTATGTGTTTTTAGTTAATTTAAGTATTTTTAGGGTTTAGGGATTTGTAGGGTTTCAGGGTATTAATAGATTTTATGTTTTTGGTGTTTTTGGGACTTTGTTATGGTTTTCAGAGTTTTTAACATTAAGTGGTTATTTATTTATAGATTTTATATCTATTTGTTTGGGTTTTTATGGGTTTATAATATTATTTATTTATGGGGTTTTATGTTTTTTGGGTTTTTATGTTTTTTTTGGTTTTGTTTGGTCTTTTAGCGATTCTAGAATTTTATATGGTTTTAGAAGTTTTATGTGTTTTTGGATTTTAATGTTTTCTTAGGATTTTTAGGGTTTTTATAATTTTATATTTTTAGGGTTTTTTACGGAATTTATGGATTTTCTTGGGGTTTTACGGTGAATATTGATTTCGGTGGTTTTAGGGTTTTTAATGGTTTTTTAGGTATTTTTGGGGTTTATGTTTTTTATGTTTTCAATGTTTTCCTCAGGATTTTTAGTGGATTTAGGGGTTTTTTATTTTTTTATGAATTCTTAGGAATTTCTAAAGATATTATTTAGATTTACTCTGTTTTTTTGGTTTTTTAGGGTTTTTAGGGTTTTTTTTGTTTTTTAGTGTTTTTTTGGTTTTTATTGTTTTTATGTTTTTTTCAAAATTTATTAACATTATTATAAGTTCAATTGGTTTTTATAAATTTTAGGTGATTTTTAGTTTTTAAATGTTTATAGGGTTTTTATTATTTTTAGGGGTATGTATGGTTTGTATGTATTTTAGTGGTTTTCATAGAGTTTAGTGTTTTGTAATTTTTATAGGGGTTTTAAGTGTTTTAAGGTTTTTATGTTTTTCTTTGGGGTTTTCAAGGTTATTATGTTTTTTATGTCTCTCGGATATTTTATGGCATTATTAGGATTTTAATACTTTTTATAGGTTTTAGGGAATTTATTGGTTTTATGGTTTTTAGGGTGTTCAGGGTTTTTAATGTTTTTAGCGTTTTTAGGTTTTTTGGGGTATTAATTGATTTTAGGTTTATAAAAATTACTTAGGGATTTTCAAGGCCGTATAGTTTTTTATATTTTTGGGGTATTTTAGTAATTTTTGGAATTTTATGGGGTTTTAGTGTTTCTAGGGATTTTGATCATTTTTAGGGGTTTTAGGATTTTTTTTTGTTTTTTTGGGTTTTAGGGGTTTTTGAGTTTACTTAATTTTTATGTGTTTAAAGGGATTTATAATTTTTTTTTTATTTTTTATTGGTTTTTTTGAATTTTGGGGGTTTATGGTTTTACTTCTTTTTAGGTATTTTAGGTTTTTTAACATTTTTTTAGGTTTGAGAGGTTTTAAGTATTTTTTGGTTTTTAAGGATTTTTTTGAGTTTTCATTGTTTTTAGGGTTTTAATGTATTTAGATATTTTTAGGGTGTTTATAGATTTTTCTTTGAGTTTTTTGGGTTTTTTTGGATTTTGAGGGGTTTTAGAGGCTTTATGGATTTTAGGGCTATTTTGGGTTTTTAATTTTATATATGTTTTTATGTGTTTAATTTGTTTTAGTTTTTTAAATTTTTATTATGGCCTTTTAGGATTTTTGCGATTTTAATTTTTTTTAGATTTTTAAGGATTTTTTATGATTTTTATTGTTTTTACGAAATTAGAGAGTTTTTTGGTTTTTACGGTTTTATGGGGTCTTGTGTTTTTATGAGTTTTTCCTGAATTTATTTGGATATTTATGTTTTTAAGAGTAATTAAATTCTTAAGGGTTTAAATTGTTTTTATTTGTTGACTATTTTTACCGTCTTATGGGTTTTATTGTTTTTATGGTTTTTAGTGATTTTATGGGTTTTTAGGGGTTTTTTGTTTTCACATATATTAAGTTGTTAAGCGTTTATTTTTTAGATTTCTAATGTTTTTCTTTTTTTATGTCTTTATGATTTTTTTATGTTTCTTATGAATTTTTACTGATTTAATGGATTTTTAATGGATTTTTTGTTTTTAGGGATTTTACTATTTTTTCAGGGGTTTAGGGATTTTTAAACATTATCATTTTTTAGTTTTTATGGTTTTTTAATTTCATTAAGATATTATGGTTCTTTGAATAATTTTCATTGTTTTTTGGTTTTTTTCATTTTAAGGTATTTTTTTGGATATTTTACAATTTTTGTTGTTTTTGTGTCGTTAGAGTTTTTTTGGGATTTAAGGGGTTTTATGGATTTTTTGTTTCTTTATATTTTTATAATTTTTTATTTTTAATATAGTTTTTATAATTTTTTTTTGGTTTGTTACCATTTTTAGCCGTTTAAATGATTTATTTTGAGTTTTTAATGATATTTTGGGTTTTTAGGTCTTTAGGGGTTTTTATGTTTTTTTAGTTTTCTATTTTTTTGGGGTTTAAGGAATTAATGTTTTTTTGGGTGGTAAGTGTTTTTATCTTTTTATGGTTTTCTAAGTATTTTTTATGTTTTTTGGGGGTTTTATGTTTGTTTGGAGTTTTAGGGGGAATTAATATTTTTATGGGTTTTTAGTGTGTTTAGTAATTTTGATGTTTTAGGGTTTTTAGGGTTTTTTGTTTTGTATGGTTTGTTTGGGTTTTTTGGGACTTTTTTTAGATTTTTTAAGTTTTTATGGTTTTGTAGTTCTTTTAATCATTTTTAGGATTTTAAAGGTGTTTTGTAGTTTTTAAGGGGTTTTAGGGTTTTTCTAGGTCTTAGGTTTTTATTGTTTTATGGAATTTTTAAGGGTTATATGGTGTTTTAGGATTTTTAGTTTTTTGGGATTTTCAAGGGTTTTAGTTTTGTTTGTTTTTTGAGTTTTTCATAGGGTTTTCCATTTTTTAGGGTTTTTATTTTTTTCAAGGATTTTAGGGATTTTAATGATATTTATAGTTTTTTAGGGTTTCTAAGAATTTTGAGGGGTTTTAAGGGTTTATGGGGTTTAAGGGGTTTTATTGTTATTAGGTATTTAAAGTGTATTTATGCTTTTAGGGATTTCTTAGGTGTAGTAAGTTTTTTTATAGTTCTTCAGCTTTTAGTTAATTTTTTTTTGGATTTTTATTATTTTTAGTGTTTTAGGGATTTTTGGTATTTTATGGGTTTTTGGGTTTTCTAGGGGTTTCTTATTTTTTGGGGTTTTTTTGGGTATTCTTGATTTTTAGGGTTTTTTTTGTTTTTTAATGATTTTTGGTGTCTGATTGGATTTTGAGTTTTTAGTGGTATTTAGGGTTTTTAATGGTTTTTGTATCTTTTACTACTTTATGGGTTTTAATGGTTTTTAGGGGTTTTACCAGTTTTTATGTTTTTTAGGTTTTTTAGCATTTTATGGTTTTTTAGGGATATTACATTTTTTAGTTTTTGAGGTCTTCTTTGAAGGTTTTGGTGTTTTATGGTTTTTTTGTTTGTTTTTTGGGTTTTTAAGATTATTATGGGTTTTTTGGGTTTTTAGTGATTTTGATGCTTTTTAGTGTATTTAGAATTTGTGTTACTTCTTTTGGGTAATTTAGGTTTAATGAGTTTTTTAGTTTTTTAAGGTTTCTTATATTTTTTAATGTTTTTTGAAGTTTAATGATTTTTTTGTGTTTTTATTGGGTTTTATGTTTTTTATGGGATTATAATGTTTTAGGGGTTTTATGGTTTTAGGGGTTTTTGGAGTTTCAAAGGTGCTTTACATTTTTAGGGTTTGAGGGGTTTTAATTGTTTTAGACTTTGAAGGTATTCTTAGAGTTTTTAGAGTTTCAAGGTTATTTACATTTTTAAGTATTTTAGGTTTTAAGGATTTTCTTGGTTTGTAGTGTTTATAGGTATTTTCATATTCTGTAGAGTTTTTTTTGGTTTTTAGAGTATTTATCATTTTTAGAGTTTTTATGTTTTTTATTATTTTATGTGTTTTTAGTTTTTTATGGTTTCATTAGGTTTTTTAGGTTTTTAGGTGTTTTTATTTTTTGGATTTCTGGGGTTTTTTATTTTTTGGATGTTTTACGGTATTTAAAGATTTTAATGTTTTTTTTGTTATTTTTCTTTTCATTTGGGTTTTATGGTTTTTTTGTGTGTTTAGGATTATATTTGTGTTTTTATGGTTTTTAAGGTTTTTTAATGCTTTTAATGTTTTTATAGATTTAATGGATCTTTAGATATTTAAGTGGATTTTTTAGTTTTTATGTGTTGGTGTGTTTCTATGGGTTTTAGGGGGTTTTATGATTTTTAGGAATTTTCGGGTTTTTAGGATTTTAGGGTTTTTAGTATTTTTCATATTTTTAAGGGGGTTTAATTGTTTTTATATTTTTATTTTTTCTTTGGGTTGTTTAGAATTTTTAGGTATTTTGGGGGGGTTTTTTAATTTGGATGGGGTTTATGGTTTTAAGTTATTTTGAGTCTTTTAAGTGTTATAATGATTTTTTTGTTTTTTTGGGTTTATAGGGTTTTTTTGTTCTTAGTGTTTTTGGGTTGTTTTATTATTATCTAAATGTTTTAAGGTGTTTAATGGATTTTTAGAGATTTTTTTTGGGGATTTATTAGTTTTTTGGATTTTTATTGTTTTACAGGTTTTTTGGAATAATCACATTTTTAGGGACCTATAGAGATTTTTTATGATATTTATAATTTTTATGGTTTGTTTGGGATTTTGATGGTTTTTTGTGTTTTTTTTTTATTTTTTACATTTGAAGGAATTTTTTAGGGATTTTTATAATTTTTATTGTTTAATGTTTTTTATTGATTTTTGGGGGGGTCTTTGATTTAATAGTTTTTAAGGGTTTTTGGTTTTATTAGTTTTTTTAGTTTTTTTGCGCTTTTAAGTGTTTTTATATTTTTAAAGATTTCTTCTGGGTTTTGGTTTTATTACATTTTTTGGGATTTTTTGGGATTTTTTGGATTTTCATGTTTTCAAGGGTTTATGTGTTTTTCATGGTTTTTATGGTTTATTTTAGGTTTTATAGTTTTTTTGTTTTTACTGTTGTTATGTTTTTTTATATTTTTTAATTTTTTTAGTGGCTTAAAGGCATTTTTGTGTTTTTTTGGTTTTTTTTATTTATTTTTGGTTTTTAGGGCTGTTAATATTTTTTGGCGTTTCAATGGTTTGTAAGGATTTGATAATTTTTTTTGTTAATTTTAGTGTTTTTTAGTATTTATAGGAGTTTTATGTTTTTAGGTTTTTAGGTTTTAAGGGATTTTCAGGGTTGGTGGGTGTTTTTATGTTTTTAGGGATTTTTTGGCATTTATTATATTTTTATGGACATTATAATATTAAGGGTCTTATAAGGGTTTTTAGTGTTTTTAGGGTGTTTTAATATTTTATATATATATATATATATTATTTTCAGGTTTGTGATTGTAATTTTTTATGTTTTTCATAGGGATTTTTATGTATTTTTTACCTTCTTAGGTATAATTTAGGATTTTTATGATTTTTATGGGTTTTTAGTGCCTCGGGATTTTGAATGATTTTAGAGTATTTTGGGGTTTTAGTGTTTTTTGGGGTTTTATGGTTTTACGGGATTTTTGGGGTTTTTATGGGTTTTTATAGTTTTAGTGTTTTTAGGTGTTCAAAGGGTTTTTAGGTTATTTTTTTTAGGTTGTATGGGATTTTTATAGATTTTGGACGGTCTAGGGTATTTTTTTGGTTTTTATGGTTTTTATAATTTTATAGATTTTTATGGATTTTGTTTTTTGGTTTTATGGGTTTTAGGGGTTTTCATAGTTTTTAGAGTTATAATGTTTTTAATAATTTTAAGGGATTTTTTGTATTTTTTTTGGATTTCATGGTTTTTAGTTATTTTGAAGGTTTGGGGGGTTTTATGGGTTTTGAAATTTCTATGTTTTTAGTGGTTTTTATGTTTTTAGGTTTTTAAGGTTTTGTTTGGGTTTTTTGTTCCTTTTTGGTTTTTTACATTATTAGGGATTTGTTACAATTTTTTTTGTTTTCGTGGGTTTTTAGGGTTTTCCGGGATTTTATGGTTTTTCGGGTTTTTATGATTTTTTATTTTTTTATTGATTTTACGGTTTCTTATAGATTTTAGCGATTTTAAGTTGTTAAATGGGTTTTTTAGTTTTTTTAATATTTTAATGGTTATTATTTGTTTTTAGGAATTTATTGTTTTTAATGGGGTTTTACGTTTTTAGGGTTTTAGGGTTTTAGGGTTTTATGGTTTTTAGGGGTTTTCACATTTCTTTTGGTTTTAGAGTTTTATGTGTATTAAGGTTTTTATGTTTTTATTAGGGGTTTTTAGGGTTAAAAGAATTATTATGTTTTTATGGATTTTTATTGATTGTTTAAGACATTTATATTTTTTTGGGTTTTTGGGGAATTTTAGGATTTTTAGGGGGTTTTAGAGTTTTTAGGAATGATAAATTTTTTGTTTTTAGGGGGTTTATGTGATTTAAGGTTTTTCATATACTCTTAGGGACTTTCAATGTTTCAAGGGTTTTTAATTTTCTGGACATTTAAGGATTTTTATGGTTTTTTAGGATTTTTGGTTTTTAAAGCTATTTTAGCTTTTTAGGATTTTTTTGTTTTTGGGTCTTTATCATATTTTAGCGCATTTGGGTTATTTTGGTTTTTGAACTTTTTAAGAATTATTAGTTGTTTAAAGGTTCTTTAGAGTTTTCAGTGGTGTTTTAGGATTTTTATGTGTTTTGGGGGTTTTATGGCTTTTAGGTTATTTATCCCTTTTTCGGTTTTTAAGGGTTTTTAATATTTTTATGTTTTAGGTGTTCTATGGGCTTTAGTATATTTATGGATTTTACACTTTAATTATTTTTAGTATTTTTCAAGATTTCTATGGGTTTTTAGGGTTTTTAGGGTTTTATGATTTTTTAGGAATTTATGATTTTTATCGATTATTTGGTTTTTAGGGTTTTTTTATTTTTATGATTTTTTAAGATTTTAGAGTTTTTAAATGTTTTTAGCGATTTAAATGGTTTTTATATTTTTAGTGTATTTTAGGGGTTTTATGGGGTTTTAGGTTTTTGTATTGTTTATGGAATATTTACAGCACTTAGGTTCTTTTAGTGTTTTATCATTTTAGGTGTTTTTTGGGTTTTTATTATTTTTAGGTTTTTTGGGTTTTCATAGGGTTTTTATTGTTTTTAGGGTTTTTAAATTTTGATGGATTTTACAGATTCTTCGGATTTTTATGGTTTTTATGTTTTTTATGGGTTTCAAAGTTTTGGGGGTTTTATGGGTTTTTAGTTTTTTTATCATTTTAAGGTTTTTAGAGATTTAATGTTTCTTTACATTGTTATGGTTTTTATTTTTGTTTTAAGAGTTTTTAAGGATTTTATGTTTTTTTGGGATATTTAGGGTTTTTAATATTGTTAAGGCTATTAGAGATTTTGGGGGGTTTAGGGTTTTTAGTGATTTTTTGTATATTGTGTTTGGAGGGGTTTGTGTTTTTGGGGTTTTTATGATATTAGTGTTTTTAAATTTTTATGGATTTAATGGGTTTTAATAGTTTTTATTTGGTTCTTATTGTTTATATGGGTTTTCATTGTTTTTAATAATTTTAGGGGTTTTAATGGTTTTAATGGTTTTTTGGTTTTTTAGGGGTTTTAACACTTTTTTGGTCTTTGATGGATTTAAAGTTATTTATGGTTTCTATGGTTTTATTATGCATTTTCATTTTTAGGATGTTTTACTTTTTTAGGAATTTTTAGGTTTTTTAGGTTTATTATGGTTATATGGGTTTTAGGTAATCTGAGGTGTTTAGGGTTTTTATTTTTTTGGGGGGGTTTTTCGGTTTTGTAGTTTTTTTTGGTTTTTCATGGTTTTTTTTCCAATTTTTAGTGGTCTAATGTTTTTTGGTATTTTTACGGGTTTATGAATGTTGTGGGGTTTTAGGGGTTTTTAATGTTTTTTGGGTTTTTATGGATTTTTGGGGGTTTTATGGTTTTTAGTGCCTTTTTAGTTTTTTACAATTCTTAGGGTTTTCATGTGTTTTATGTGGTTTAGGGTTTTCAGGATTTCATAGGGATTTTAGATTTTTAGGGTTTTTTACAATTTTTGGTAATTTATTTATTTTTTGGATTTATATATTTTTAGAGGTTTTTGGTATATTTTAGGTTTTTAGGTTTTTTTTTATTTTTATGGATTTATAATTTTTAGTTTTTATGGTTTTCTGAGGGTTTTTCACAGTTTTTTGGTTTTTTAATATTTTTATGGATTTTTTGCACTTTTTATAATTTTTATGGAATTTTTTGGTTTTGAGGGATTTTGAGGGGTTTTTTTGGTTTTTGGGGTTTTTTTGGAATTATAGAGTTTTCGGGTGTGTGGTACTATTTGGGTTTTTATGATTTTTAAATTTTTTAGTGTATGTTAATGTTTTACGGGTATATATAGTTTTATAGTTTTTAGTGGGTTTTAGTTTTTTATAGGTTTTATGGTTTTTTATGTTTTTAGGGGTTTTTGGGTTTTTATAGTTTTATAAGGTTTTTAGTGTTTTTGGTTTTTAGAGGTTTTAGGTGTTTTTTTAGTTTTTTCATTTTTTTGTGGAGGTTCAATGTTTTTAGGGATTTCTACATTTTTATAAAATTTTGATTATTATTTTATATTGTTATGGGTTAAGGTTTTTTAATGATTTTTAGAGTTTTTTTTAGGTTTTAGGGTTTTTTAAGACTATAGGGAATATTTATTTTTTTACTGTTTTATGGTTTTTTAGAGTTTTTTAGGATTTAGGAGCTTAAATGGGATTTAGAGTTTTTAGTAGTTTTTAGGGGTTTTATGTTTTTCTATGAGATTATTGCTTTAGGCGTTTTTAATGTTTTTATTGGTATTTATGAGTTTCTCAGGTGTCTTATGTTTTTGGAGTTTATTTGGTTTTTAAAGGTTTTATGTTTTTCATGTTTTTATAGCTTTCTTATGGTTTTTCAAGCTTTTTTGGATTTTCACAATTCGAGGAACTTCTAGGGTTTTTTGGATTTTACAATTTTTAAGGCTATTTTGGGATTTAGAGGGTTTCTGTAGATTTTTTTAGAATATATTAGGGCTTTATTTTTTTAGGTTATTAGTGGTTTTAAGGGTCTTTATGTTTTTATGGTTTTCTTAGGGTTCTAGGGGATTCAGTGATTTTATGAATTTTCATCTGTTTTAGTATTTTTTATGATTTTTAGTGATTTTATGTATTTTAAGGGTTTTGGGTTTTTAGTTTTTTTGGATTTTTTGGTCTTTTTTGTGCTTTTGTGTTCATTTAGTTTTTTAGAGTTTTTATTGGTTTTTATAGTTCTTATTCATTGTAAGGGTCTTAAAGTGTTTTTAAAATTTTTTAGTTGGAATTTGGATTTTTATTGATTTGTAGGTATTCTTAGGGGTTTTGGGGTTTTATTATTTTAATGGGGGTTTGGTGGCTTCTATGGGATTTTAGGGTTTTTGAATTATTTGTTTTTTTTGTTTTAATTTTTTAGGTTTTTAGGTTTTCATTAGGGTTTTTAGAGTTTTTAGGTATATTTATATTTTTAGGGATTTTTATGTTTTTATTGTTTTTAATTGTTTTTTGGGTTTCAAAGGATTTTGAGAGGTTTTGGGGTTTTAGGGGAAGGGAGGCTCATGGACAGGCAATTCTTGACCCCCCATAATTTATAAGAGTAAAGACACAACAGACAAGGGGATTTCAATGTTTTTATGGTTTTTCATATTTCTTTTTTATTTTTATGGAATATTTTTGTTTTGTATAGTTTTTATGGTATTAATTGATTTTATGTGTTAAAGAATTTTAGGGGTTTTAGGGATTTTTTGGGATTGTTTCATTTTTTATATTTTAAGGGGTTTTAGTTTTTTTATGGTTTTATGGATTTTTTACAATTTTCTTTTTGGATTTTCAGTGAATTTTTAATATATTTATGGGTTTCTATGATTTTTAAGTATTTATAGGGCTTTAGGGTTTCTTATAGTTCTAGGGTATTTATAGATTTCAGGGTTTGTAGTGTTTTTTTAAAAAAAATTGGGTTTTAAAGGTTTTTAGAGTTTTTATCATTTTTAAGGGTCTAAATTATGGATTGTTTTTTTCTCTATTTGTTAGTGTTTTTATCTGTTTTAATGCCTTTTTATAGTTTTTTGGGGTTTTATGGTTTTTAGGTAATTTAGGGTTTTTAAGGGTTTTTAGGGAATTTAAGGTTTCTTAATGTTTTAGGAGTTTATGTGTTTTTTGTTTTTAGGGATTTACTTGCACTTTTAGTGTTTTATGTTTTTAAGGAGTTCTAGGGATTTTTCAGTATTTCTATGGTTTTTAAAGTATTTATTGATTTTTCTGGATTGTAGTGTTTTTAGGGTATTTAGGTTTTTGGGGGGTTTCTGTTTTTTTAATGTTTTTAATGTTTTGTTATGGTATTTTTGGGTTATAGGGTATTTTTATGTTTTTATGGTTTGTTAGGATTTATATGGATTTTTGGGTATTTATATTGTTTTTTGAGTTTTTGAGGGTGTTTATGATATTTAGAGTTCTTTGAGGTTTTTGTTTTTTTAATGTTTTTTATATTCCTTAAAAATTTTACAGGTTTAAAGGGTTTTTATAATTTTTAGTGGTTTAATGTTTTTAATTTGGTTTTTATGATTTTTAATATTTTTATGGATCTGTATTGTTTTCAGGTATTTTAGTGGTTTTAACAGTTCTTTTAGTGTTCTTAATGATTTTAGGGGTTTAAATTGATTTTAGTTATTTGTGTTTTTCTTATGGGTTATCAGAGTTATTTGGAGTTATTATGATTATATCAAATTTTTTGTGTTTTTTGGTCTTTTTATAGTTTTAATAGTTTTTTGGGTTTTTGTGGGTTTTATGTTTTTAGGGTGTTTAGGTTTTTTAACGGTTTTAGTGTTTTAGGTTGTTTTGGCTTATTAGTGATTTTTAAGGTTTTCCTGCGGGTTTTAGGGAATTTAGTGTTTTTAACATTTATAAGGATATTTTGGGACATTTAGCACAGTTATGTGTTTTTAGTGTCTTTAGGGATTTTGACGGTTTTTTTGGTTTTTAGGGCTTTTAGGTTTTTTTGGGGGTTTATGGGGATTTTAGTTTTTTGTGTTTTTAATGGTTTTTTTAAATTTTTAAAATTTTTAGGTGTCTAATCTGTTTTTATAGTTATATATTTTTTAATATTTCTAATTAATTAATGGGGTTTAGGGGTTTACGTTCTTTGTAGGGGGGTTTAGGTTTTTATCATTATTTAGGTTTTTACGACTTTAAAGTATTTTTTTGGTATTTTTGTTTTTCAAAAAAATTTCAAGGTTTTTCATGTTCTTTATGTTTTTACAAAAAATTTGGGTTTTTTTCAGTATTTTTTCAGGATTTGAGAGGTTTTAGTAATTTTTGGGAGTTTTAGAGTTTTTATTGTTTTATTGGTATTTTGGGATATTAAAATTTTAATGTTTTTTCTGAAATTTAATTTTTTTATTATTTTTAATGTTTTTTAAGAATTTTTAGGAATTTTTAGGTCTTATAATTTTTTGGTATTTTTGAGGATTATTTTTATTTTTACAAAATTCGTGGGGTTTAGGGGTTTTGTGGTTTTTAGGGTTTCTTAGTTTTTCGATGTTTTTACAAGATATTATGAGTTTAGGAGTAGTTTTATGTTTTTATATTTATTAATGTTTTAGGGGTTTATGGGGTTTTTATATTTTTTATTATTTTTACGGTTTTTATGTGTTTAAGGTTTTTTATGGTTTTTAGTGATTTTAAGGGTTTAGGGTTTTTTGGTTTTTACATAATTTTAGGATTTTAGGGGTTTTATTTTTTGTTAGGTTTTTAATGTTTTTTTAGGTTTATATTTTTTTTGTTTCTATGAATTTTTAAGGACTATTTGTATTTTTACTGTTTTGTGGGTTTTAGGTATTTTTAGGGTTTTTAGGGGTTTAGGGTTTTTATGCTAATGATTTTTTTATTTTTTCAAGTGTTTCAAGTGATTTTAGGAATTTAAGTTTATTTGAGGGTTTTTTATGCATTTTTTATATTTTCTTGGGTTTAGGTTTTCTTTGCGTATTTTTCATTTTTTTTCTTTTGGGGGGTTTTATGTTTTTTTAGTTTTTTAAGGTTTTCTAAGTGTTTTTTGGTTTTTTAAGGATTTTATGTTTTTAGGGAATATTTGTGGATTTTCAGAATATTTATGGTTTGTAGGGAATTTAGTTATTTTGATGTTCTATGGGTTTCATGATTTTTATGGATTGTTTGGTATTTTCTGTTTTTTGAGGTTTTTAGTGTTTTTAAGGTTTCTAAAGTGCTAAAAAATTAGGGGTTTAAAGGGTTTTTGGATTCATTAATTTTTTTTCTAGTTTTTATGGGTCTTATTTATTTTTATCGTTTTAGAGAGTTTTTAAGTTGTTTAAGGTGTTTACAGTTTTTTAATTTATTAGGTTTTTATAGTGTTTAAAGTGTTTTGACGTTTTTTAGGACTTATTAGTGTTATTCAGGGGTTTTAGGGTTTTTAATACTTTAAATGATTTTATGGATTTATAATATTTTTATAGTTTTTATGTTTTTTATGATTTTGAAGGGTTTTACGGGTTTTATGGTTTTTATGGTTTTTATCCTTTTTAAGGATTATAAGTGTATTTGCGTTTTTAAGGTTTTCTAAGGATTTTTTAGTTTTTTTATAGATTTAATTCATTTCGGAATTTTTGAGGGATTTTTTTAATTTTTATGGTTTTAAGGTTTCGTAGGTTTTTTGGGTTTTTACGAGTTTTCAGGGTTTTAGGGTATGAAGATATTTTGGGGTTTTATTGTTTTTAGGATTTTACATTTTTAGTGTTTTTTGATGTTTTAGAGTTTTTATGAGGTTTTATTTTTTTTCATATGTTTAGGTTTTTATGGTTTTTATGTTTTTCAAATGTTTTAGGGGTTTTATGTTTTTTAGGAATTTAGTGGTTTTTAAGGGTTTATAGGGGTTTATAGGAGTTTATAGGGGTTTTAGCGTTATTTAGTTTGTTAGGGATATTAATTGTTTTTAGTTTTTTTATGTTTTATTTGGTTTTTTCTTGGTTTTTAGGGTTTTTATGTTATTTGGTATTTTTATTATTTTTAGGATTATTAATAGTTTTTTGGGTTTTGAATATTTTGATGGATTTTTGGGGTTTGTATTGTTTCTTTGGGATTTTTAGGGTTCTTTTTTTTTGTTTTTTATTGTTTTATTTTCTGAGAGTTATAATTTTTTTGGTTTTAATGTTTTTTAGTGATTTTAACATATTTAGGGTTTTATGGGATTCAAATATTTTTAGGGGTTTTAATGCTTTTAGGGTTTTTATGGTTTTAGGGTGTTTTAGTGTTTTTTCATTTTTTTGGATTTTGAGGGGCTTTAAGTGCTTTATATTTTTATGGTTTCTATAGGGTTTTCAGTTTGTAGAGTTATTTGTGTTTTTAGGTAATTTATGGATTTTATAATTTTCATGATTTTCATAATTTTTATGTATTTTTTGGGTTTTTGAGTTTTTAGGGTTTTAATGGTTTTTAATGTTTTTAGAGGTTTTGAGGATTCAAGGGATTTTACGTGTTTTTAGGTTTTTATGGTTTTCTTAGGGGGTTTTATGGTTTTTTAAATTTTTTTAAATTTTTAGGTATTTAAGGATTTTTAGTGGTTTTAGGGTATTTAGTGATTTTGAGAGGTTGTTTTAATTTTTTTTGGTTTTTTGGTTTTATCATTTTTTGTGGGTTTAGTGTATAATTTTGGGTTTTAAAGGTTTTTTAATGTTTCTAATGTTTTTATGGGTTGAATATTTAGTTATAATTTTGACAATGTTTCAGTTTTTTGTGGGCTTTAGGGTTTTATGGTTTTTAATGTTTTTTATGATTTTTACGGATTTTATGGTTTTTATGAAATTGGGGGGTTTTGTTGCTTTTTATAAATTTTTAGGTTTTTTGGGGTTTTAGGGTTTTTCATTTTTATGTTTTCTTAGGGTTGTATAGGATTTTTATGATTTTTGGGATTTTTATGATTTTTTAGGATTTGGATTCGGTTCATGGTTTTTAGGGATTTTGAGGGCCTTTAATTTTTTATAGGTTTTTTCGGTTTATGGGATTTTTGAGTTTTTTTGTTTTAGGGTTTTTATAGTTTATTAATGTTTTTATGAGTTTAAAATATTTTTAGAGTTTTTTGTGGGTATTGTGGTTTTATGTGTTTTTTATTTATATGGTTTTATGTGTTTTTATAGTTTCGTGGGTATTGGGTTTTTTTGGGAAAAATAATGTTTTTAGAAATTATTTGTTTTTAGGGGTTTTATGATTTTTTGGTCTTTATGGTTTTCTTTTTCATTTTCTAGAGATTTTATAGATTTCCATTTTTTAGGGATTTTTAAGGATTTTTAAGGATTTTTATGATTTTTTGGGTTTTTTTTGTGATTTTGGGTGTTTTTAATATTTTTTGGGTTTTTAATATTTTTTATGTTTTTAGGGATATTTTTTTTAGGTTTTAAGGTTTTCTTATGGTTTTTCAGGTTTTTACATTTTTTGGTATTTTTAGGGGTTTTTAGGATTTTTATGCTTTGGGATGGATTTTCTGATTTATAGGGTTTTTTGGGTTTTTTATAGTTTTACAAGTCATATGGGGTTTTGGGTTTTAAGGTTTTCTTTGTTTTTTTGGGTTTCTAAATATTTTTTATTATTTTAAAAATTATAATAAGTTTAAAGGGTTTATAGATATTTTAGTTTGATTTTATGGTTTTATTTGATTATAGGGTTTTTTATTAGTTTTAGGAGTTTTTATGTTTTTATAGTTTAATGGGGTTTTCTGGTATTCAGGGTATTTTACTATTTTTGGCATTTTATGGGTTTTTTGAGGTTTCAATTGTTTTTATGATTTTTATATTTTCATAATGGTTTTCAAGGTTTTTTGGGTTTTTTATGTTTTTATGGATATTTACATTTTTTATTTGTTTTTAGGGGTTCTTAATAATGTATAGGGGTTTTGGGTTTTATAAGGCATCTAACATTTTTTTGGTTATTTAGGGTTTTTAATGTTTTCATAGAGTTTATTTGGAGATTTTATGATTTAATATATTGTTAGTAATATTTATATTTTTATGATTTTATGGGTTTTTCGGACATTAAGGATTTTGAGGGCTTAAGAGTTTTTATTGTTTTTTAGGTTTTATGAATTTTATGAATTTTTTAGGGGTTTAAATGCTTTTAAGAGTTTTTAATAGTTTCAATGGTATAAAAAGACTTTATAGTTTTTAGTTAATTTTAATGGATCTTATGGTTTTTCGGTTTTTATTTTGTTATTGGGTTTTTATAGTTTTCATGTTTCATTATAGGTTTTTAGGGATTTTATCTATTTTTAGGTTTCTAAAGTGTTTTAATTATTTTTAGGTGATTAATATTTTCTAAAGTTTTTTTCTATATTTTTGGGTATTTTATGTTTTTTGGGATTTTAGGTATTATCATTATTTTTGGGGTTTTAGGTTTTTTTGGGATTTTATGGTGGTTTTGAGTTTTATGGAATTTTTAGTTTTTTTTTGAGTTTTTAGGGAGTTTAGGGTTTTTAAATGTTTTTAGGATTTTATAGGTTTTAAATGTTTTATTGGGTTTATTGTTTTATGTATTTTATAATGTATTAAGGGGTTCTTATCATTTTTATGGGTTTATAGGGTTTTATAGGGTATTTTAGAAGTTTAATAATTTTTCGAGTTTTATGTGTTTTAAATTTTTTTTATGTTTTTAAGGTTTTATACATGATTTTTAAAAAAAAAATGTGTATTAATTTTATTGTGGATTTTTAGAGAATTTTTTTATTTTTTATTGACTTTATGTTATCTAGATATTTTTAATATTTTTTGGTTTTTTATATATTTTTAGGCTTTTAAGAGTTTTAATCATTATTTGGTTTTTAATGTTTTCTCAGTGGTTTGCAGGGCACTTATTGTATTTATGTTTATATATATATTAGGTAATTTTTAATAATTTTTGTGTTTATTTGTATTTTTAGTATTTTTACGGTATTTGGGGTTTTGTAAGGGTTTTATGGTGTTTTTTATATTTTTGGGTTCTTATGGTCTTTAGATTTTTATTAATTTTTATGGGTTTGGAGGGTTGTTATAAATATAGTGGGTTTTTAGGGGTTTACAATTTTTTTAGTGGTTTTAGTGTTTTTTGGATTTTTTTTGTTTTTTCATCTTTTATGTTATTAGGGGTTTTATGAGTTTTTTTGGTATTTTTGGTTTTGTTTGGGTTATCATTTTTTAGGGTTTTATAATTTATAGTTATTTTATAGGCTTGATTATGATTTTAATGGTATTTAATGATTTTTTGGGATTGAGTGGGATTTTAGGGTTTCTAGGGTTTTTATGGTTCTTTGGGTTTTTATGGAGTTTTTTTTTAATTTTTATGGTTTTGAGGGTTCTTATAGTTTTTTAATGTTTTGGGGGTTTAATGGGTTTTTAGATTTTTTTAGTTGGTTTTACAATTTTTATGGGTTTTGGGGTTTTCGGCTTTTAGTGTTTTTTTATGGTTTTTAATCGTTTTTAGAATATTATGAGGATTCGTTCGGGTTTTAATATTTTTTAGTTTTTTATTTTTTTTCTTATCTTTTTTTAAGTTTTTGTAGGTTTTTTAGGTTTTTAGAAAATTTTAGTTAATTTTTAGAATTTTAATATTTATTAGGGTTTTAGGGTTTTTTAGAAATTTTAGAGATTTTTTGGTATTCTGTGTTTTTAGAGTTTTTTGTGGACTATTTTTGGTGTTTTATGGGTTTTTAGAGATTTTAATGTTTTTATGGGTTGAAATGGTTTATAGATTTTGTTATTGTTTTTTATGGTTTTATGGGATTTTATGGATTTCAATGGGTTTTAATGGTTTTTATGGTTTTTATGGTTTTTATGGTTTTTAGTGTCTATTCTATTTTTTGATTTTAGGGGTTTGAAGTGTTTTTTGTTTCCTAAGGTTTTCCTAATGTATTTGATGGGTTTTATTATTGTTTATGTTTTCAGAGATTTTTGGGATTTTAATAGTTATTTTGCGTTTCTATGAATTTTGAAGGATTTAGGGGTTTTAGGGTAATTTTGGTGTTTTTCATTTTTTAGGTTTTGTATTGTGTGTAATTGTCTTTATGGGTTTCTAAATGGTTTTTTGCATTTTTAGGGTTTTTATTTTCCTTTGAATTTTTTATGAATTTTTATTTTCTTAGTGTTTGTAGGGATTTGAAGGGTTTTTAGGTTTTTATAGGGGTTTCAGTAGTTTAAGGGGTGTTTTGGTTTTATGAATTTTTTAGATTTTTAGAGGTTTAAAGGTTTTGTATAGTTTTTATCATTTTAATGGGTTTAAAGTGTTATTAGTGTTTTTTTGGTTTTATAGGGTTTATACGGCTTTTAATGTTTTTTAATATTTTATTGGTTCTTAGGGTTTTGATCATTTTTGTCATGAACATTTTTAATTTTTTTTAGGATTTTAAGGTTTTTTTAGTGTTTTTTTGGGTATTAAAGGTTTTTATAAGGGTTTTCTACGTTTTAGTTTTTATAACATTTTCATTGGATTTTTAGGGATGTTTTAATATTTTTTGAGTATTTATGGATTTTAAGGATTTTGAGGGTTTTATGGTTTTTATGGTATTTAATGTTTTTTGAAATTTTTAACGATTTTAAGGTTATAAAATTTTTTAGAGTTTTTTATGGGTTTTTATTTTTTATTGGTTTTAGGGTCTTTAATGTTTTTAGTGGTTTTATGTTTTTAGGTGTTTTTAATGTCAATTTGGGGTTTTATAATATTTTATGTTTTTTAAGGGTTTAAGTTATTTTTAGGGTTTTGAAAGATTTTTTAGGGGTGTTCAATGTTTTTAGGGATTTTTTACCTTTTTAGGATTTTTTAGGGGTTGTTATGGTTTTTAGGGATTTGGAGATTTTGATGGGTTCTAGGATATTTTAGGGTTTTTAGGGATTGTTATGGGTTTACAAAAATTAGTTTTTTAGGGGATTAAATTATTTTTTGGTTTCTATGGTTTCATTAGGGTTTTTATGTTTTTTGGGTTTTTTATATTTTTTTAGATTTTTGTTATTTTTATAAAATTTATGGTTCTTAACGTTTTTTTGGGTTTTGTTGGGTTTTAGGGGGTTTTTTTGAAATTTTAAAGTTTTTAGGGATTTTATAATTTTCTTTGTTTTTAGGAGTTTCTATTTTTTATGGGTTTTAATGTTTTTTTGTTTTTTACTATTTGTAGGGATTTTTTGGTTTTTTATTTTTTATGGGTTTTTAGTTTTTATGATTTTTAGGATTTTTAAGGTTTTTACGAGGATTTGGGTTTCTTTGATTTTTTAAGGTTTTAGGGATATTAGTAATTTTTATGTTTTTAGGGGTTTTAAGTTGTAATATTTTTAATGGTTTTATTTGGGTTTTGATGGCATTTTTATGTTTTTATGTATATAGGTATTTGTATGGATTTTTTTGGTGGTTTATGGGTTTTGGGTTTTTTAGGTTTTTAGGGGTATTTTGAGTTCTCCGGGGTCTTTAAATTTTTTATAATTTTTACAATTTTTTAGGGTAGAATGGGTTTTTATATTTTCGTATGGTTTTAGGGTTTTATGGGTCTTTTTAGGTTTTTATGGGTATTTTTAGGTTTTTATGGATTTAGGGATTTTATGGTTTTTAGTGATTTAGGATTTTTTGAATTTTTCAGGATTTTATAGTCTTTTTCTTTTTTCGGTTTTTTGGTGTTTTAAGTGTTATTAGGTTTTTAATTTTTACTTCATGATTTTATGTTTTTAGGGTTTTTGAAATTTGTTTTATTTTTAGTACTTTTTAGTATTTAGATTGGTTTTGAGTGGTTTAAGGGATTTTAGTTGTTTTCAGATGGTTTTAGGGTTTTTTCTAGTTTTTTTATTTTTAGGGGTTTTTTAGTTATAAGTGTTTAAAGGGAATTTATAAACTTTTTAACTTTTTTAGGTGTTTAGTGTTTTTTACATCTTTTTGTGGTTTTCGGGGTTTTCTTATTTTTTAGGTTTTTTGGGTTTTATGATTTTTGGGTTTTAGGGGTTTTTATTGTTTTTCTGGGTTTTTAACGTCCTTTTGGTTTTTAGGTATATTAATTATTTTTAAGTGTTTATGGATTTATTTGGTGTTTTCAGGATTCTTAATTTTTATGTTATTATTTTAAATTTTTAGTATTTTCATGTTTTTAGATATTTCGAGTATTTTTAGTATTGGTTTTTTTTAGGTTTTTAGTGTATTTCTGATTTTTAGATTTTTTAGTGGTTTTATGTATTTTGTGTTTTTAATGAATTTTTAGGGTTGTATAGTTTTTACATTTTTATGGATTTTGGGGATTTTTTAGGATTTTTTTGGTTTGTTAGAGATTTGGGTTTTTTATAGTTTTTTGAGTTTTTATGGTTTGTATGAATTTTTTCCTTTTTATAGAATTTTCGAATTTTTACAATTTAAATGTTTTTATATTTTTCTAGATTTTTTAGATGTTTAAATGGTTTTATGTGTTTTATTTTGTGTTTTATGGGGTTTTGGGGTTTTAAATTTTTTAGGGGATTTATAGTTTATAGGGTTTTGGGGGGTTTTAAGGTGTTTTATAGTTTTTATGTATTTTATGGGTTTTATGTTTTTTATATTTTCTAATTTTTTCTTGTGAGTTTTAGATATTTTTAGGTATTTAGATATTTTTATGGATTTTTTTAGATTTTTTGGGTTTTAATGATGTTTTTGGGTTTTACGGTTTTTGAGTTAGTTATGATATTTATCATTTCAATAGTTTTTAACAATTTCATGATTTTAATGGATTTTTAGTGTTTTTAATGGATTTAGGGTTTTATAGGGTATTAGGGGGTTTTATGTTTTTATGTGGCATTATGGTTTTCATAGTTCTTAGGATTTGTTAGGTTTTTTTTTGGTTTTTTAGGTTTTTTGGTTTTTAGTGTTATTAGAGTTTTTAGGTTTTTTAGGGTTTTTCAATATTTATAGGAAATTTAGGTTTTATTATAATTTTTCAGTGATTTTTTTGGGGTGGGGTGTTAAATTTTCCGGGATTTTTGGGTTATCTAGTATTTTTATGTTTTTTGGGTTATTGGTTTTTTCAGTTTAAAGTGGTTTTATGAGATTTTAGATTTTTTAATGTTTTTAGAGGTTAAAATGGTTATTATAATTTTAGAGGTTTTTAGGCTTTTATGGGGTTTTGGGGGTTTTAATAATTTTTAGTGGTTTCTATGGTTTTTAGTTTTTTTAGCATAGAATTTTTTTTTCATTTTAATAAAAGGAAAGAAAGAAAACAAAAGCAAGAATCCAAAAAGAGTACGGGAAAAAAGTGTAGCCCAAGATAGAAGCCTATCTACCTATCTTTTTCATAAATCTAGCAATTAGATTTCTCTCTTCTTCTTAAATTGCATTCCATTCAGCCATTTCGCGACCACGCCCCCGTCCTCCAGATCTATGTTTTTTAGTGTTTTTAAGGGTATTATTTTTTTAGGTGTCCTAAGGGTTTTAAAAATTCTTAATTTTCAATTGTTTTCTTAGTGGTTTTAGGGGTTTGAGGGTTTTTTATATATTTTTATTTTTACAAATTTTAATTATTTTAATGGTTTTCATGGTTTTTAGAGATTTTGAATACTTTTAGGGTTTTTGAGGGTTTTCTATAGTTTTAAGGTTTTATAGGGTTTTTATCATTTATTATGTTTTTACAGGTTTTAAGTGTATTTTTTTGGTTTTTTGGTTTTCATATGGATTTTAGGGTTTTAGGGTTTTTTATGTTTTATCTATTTTTCGGGATTTTTATGGATTTAAGGGTTTTGATTTATTAAGGTTTATATGGTTTTAATGGATATTTTGTTGTTTTAGGGGGTTTTTTGAGTTTTTATAGTTTTAATGGTTTTTAGGTTTTCTTATCTTTTTAGGGGATTAAAGGGTTTTAAGATTTTTTTAGTGTTTTTAGGTTTTTTATGGGATTCTTGGGTGTTCTATGGTTTTTAGGGATTTTTATGAGTTTTAGGTTTTTTGGGGTTCTTATCATTTTTAGGATTTTAGGGGTTTTAAGTGTTTTTAGGTTTTCAAGATTTTCTTATTATTTTAAAAAAAATTCGTATTTTTTATTCTAATGGATTTTTAGGGATTTTTTAGTATTTTTAATTGTTTTTATGGTTTTTAGAGAATTTGAGTGTTTTTAGGGTTTTTTGGTTTTATGGTTTTTTTGGATTTTAGGGTTTGATTGAGTTTTTTTGATTTTTAATGATTTTAGTTTTTTTAAAGTAAATAGGGTTTTTAGGGGTTTTAGTGTTTTAGTGTTGTTTAGTATTTTCAGGCATTTTATGGGTTTTTAGGGGTTTTATTGTTTTTAGGGGATTTATGTTTTTACGGTTTTATGGTTTTTACGGTTTTTATCATTTTTAAGTAATTAAGGGTTTTAAACGTTTTCGGTTTTTATGAATTTGACATGGTTTTTTAGAGTTTTAGTTTTGTATAAGTTTTTTGAGATATTTTATATTTTTATGTGTTTTAAAGGATTTTATGGATTTTCAGGGATGTTATGGTTTTTAAACATTGTATCTTTTTTTATATTTTTTTGGTTTTAGTATATTTTTTGGGTTTTTTGGTTTTTATGGTTTTATAGATTTTTCTAAAATTCTTATATATTTAAAGGTTTATTATAGTTTTTATTGTTTTTTGGGTTTTATGTTTTTTGGGTTTTTAATTGTTATTTGGGGTTTTATAGGTTTTAATGGGTTTACAGTTTTTAGGGTCCTTTAGGGGTTTTAGCTTTTTTTTTGATATTTTGGGGCTTTAAGTTTTTTTAGTTTTTTTAGGCATCCTTAGGGTTTTTCAAGAGTTTTAGGGTTGTTTTAAATATTTATTGAATTGTAGGGATTTTTTTGTATTTTTATGGTTTTTAGGTATTTTATGGTTTTTAGGGGTTTTAGGGTTCTTTAGGATTTTATTATTTTTAGGTTTTCATGATTTTATGTTTTTTTATCTTTCTATGATTTTCTTTTTGTTTTTATGGAGTTTTAGGGTTTTTATGTTTTTAGTGAATTTTTGAAATTGTTTATGAATTTATGTAATCTATATTTTCTTGAGATTTTTATTTTTTATAGTTTTTTTAGATTTTTTATGGTTTTTATGGTTTTTTATTTTTTTAGGGTTATGTGGTTGTTATGTTTTTTTAACATTTTTAGGGGTATTAAAGTGTTTTATAATCTTTTAGGGGTTTTAAAATTTTTATTGGTTTTATTGGTTTTATGGATTTTTATAGGGTTTTAGTGGTTTTAGTGTTGTTATAAAATTTATAGATTTTTTAGAGTTTTAAGTGTTTTAGGGTTTTATATATTTCTGAGTGTTCTTTCGAGTTTTATTAGGTTATTTTATGTTTTAGGTATATTAATAGTTTTTATGACTATAATGATGTTTTATGTTTTTTAGTGATTTTGATGGATTATAGGGTTTAAAGTGTTTTTACATTTTTTATGTTTTCTTAGGGTTATAAGTGTTTTTAGTTTTATAATTTTTTTCAAAGGGTTTTTAACAAATTTTAAAGATTTAAGGAAATTTTCAAATATTTTTGGTTTCATGGGTTTTAGGTTTTTGTAGTGTTTTTCTGGTTTTTATTGTTTTGTTAGGATTATTAATTATTTTGAGTTTTTTTAGGTTTTATGGTTTTTAGTGTCTTTTAATATTTTTATGGTTTTCAAGGGTTTTAGATTATTTAGTTTTTTTTTAATATTTGATGAGTTTTTGGGTTTTTTATGGTTTTTGGTGTTTTATAGATTTCAAGGGGTTTATGTTTTTTACTATCTTTGAGGATTTTTAGTGTTTTTATGTTTTTTATAATTTTTAAATTTTTTAAGGTCTTTAATGTTTTCGTAGGGGTTTTTATTTTTTTTATTTTTTTTATTTTTGTTTGGATTTTTTATGATATTTATTCTTTTTAAGGTCTTTAGGGATTATTAGGGTTTTTTGTTTTTTTATGGTTTTTTTTGCTTTTTAGCATTTATTATGTTTTTATAGGTTTTTATTATTTTCATCCTTTTAAGGATTTCACGGGTTTTTCCAGGGTTTTTGGGTTTTTTTAATTTTAGGGATTTCAACAGATTTTTATTATTTTATGTTTTTTTTAATTTTAAAGATTTTTGGGGTTTTCAAGTGTTTTAAGGGTTTTTAATATATTTATGGTTTTTTTTACTTTTAGGTGTATTTTAGTTTTTTACGGGATTTGGGGATTTCTATTTTTTTAATGTTTTAGGGTTTTAAAGGGTTTTTATTTTTTCAGTGGTTTTAAGGTTTTTATTTGTTATAGAGTTTTTTAATTATTTTAGAGGTTTTTATGGTTTTAAGGGGTTTTAGGGGTTTTAATGTTATTTATGGATTCTTTTTGGTTTTAAATGTTTTTATATTTTAAATGATTTCTTCGGGATTATTAATTTTTGGGTTTTTAGGTTTGTAGGAAATTTTATGGCATTTTCAATATGCTATTGTTTTTATGATTTTTAGGGATTTGAGGAGTTTTAGGGTACCTTAGGGTGTTTTGGGATTTATCAGTTTAATGTTTTCAGGGGTTTAAGGTGTTTTTAGGATTTTATGGTCTTCTATGGTTTTCTTGAATTTGTAGGGTTTTTCTATTTTTTGATATTTTTTTGGGATTTTTAATGAATTTTATGAGTTTTTTGGGCTTATAGTGATTTTTACGGGGTTTTTTTTTTGTTTTTTAGGATTTCTGGGTTTTTAGAGGTTTTTTGGTTTTCAATATTTTTATTATGTTTTTAAGGGTTTAAGGTTTGTCAGAGTTTTTTTAATTTTTTTAGTGTTTTAAATAGTTTTTAGAGTTTTTAGTGAGTTTTTAGGGTTTCTAAGAGTTCTTAATATTTTTAGGGGTTTTATGGTTTTTAAGAGATTTTTTGGATTTTCATGTTTTTATGTATTTTTTATTTATTTACGATTTTTATGATTTTTTAGGGTATTTCTGGATTTTGATGGATTTTAGGATTTTCAAGGGATTTTAGGGTTTTATGGATTTGAGTGGTTTAAGATTTTTTTGTTTTTAGGGAGGTTTAAGTTTTATTTTTTTTAATATTTTAGGGGTTTTAAATATTTTTAGAATTTTTTAGTGGATTTTATGTTTTATATCAGTTTTTAGGGTTTTATATATTTTTTGGATTTTTATGGATTTTGGGGGTTTGGGCTTCTTAGGGGTTTTTGGGTATTTATAATTACTTGGATTTTAGGGGTTTAAGTGTTTTTTGGTTTTTATGGTTTTCATTGGGTTTTTTTTTCGGTTTTTGGAGATTTTACATTTGTATGTATTTTTATGGATCTTTTAGGATTTTATGGGTTTTTAGTTATTTTATGGTATTTAGGGGTTTTTTTATTTTCTATAGTTTTTATGTTTTTTATTGTATTTCAATTTTTTAGGTTTATTACGCTTTGGGGATTGTTTTTCTTTTTTAGTGTTTTATGGGTTTTAGGGGTTTTTATGGTTTTTAAGAGTTATATGGTTTTTAATGGTTTTCTATTTTTTGGTGTTTAGGATATTTTTCATTCTTTTGGGTTTTAATGGAGTTAATTGTTTTAGATTTTTACAGTTTTATTAGAGTTTTTCAGGGTTTTTAGGGTTCCTCATAATTTCAGGGGTTTAAGGATTTTTTTAGGATTTTTATAGATTATAGGGTTTCTAGGGATTTTGATGGTTTTTATGGTTTATAAAGGGTTTTATTATATTTAGGTTTTTAGGTTTTTTAAAATATTAGGTATTTTTTATAGTTTTTTATGATTTGTATGGGTCTTAGGGATTCTGGGAATATTTTGGTGTTTAGGGTTTTTTGGGGATTTATGGCATTTTTGGGGTTTAGGGTTTTTTTGATTTTTTATGTGTTATTGGATTTTTTAATTTTTTTGGGTGTATTAAATGTTTTTCAGATTTTTTAGTGATTTTATGGTGTTTTATGCTGTTTTAAAGGTTTTTGATGTTGTTTTGAATTTTTAGTATGTTTTGGGGGTTTTTGGTCCTTTAGGGGTTTTAAATATTTTTTGTTTTCTTGTGGTTTTAAGTGTAATTATGATTTTAAACTTTTCATAGTAGTTTTCAGGGTTTTTAAGGGATTTATTTTTTTAGTAATTTTTTAATATTTTTAGGATTTTAATGGTTTTGATGGATTTCGGGACTTTTTGATGTTTGAGGGGGTTTTATAGTTGTATAGTTTTTCATGTATTTAGCATTTTTTATATTTTTCATGGTTTATATTTTTTGTTTATAAGGTTTTCTTAGGGGTGTTCAGGGTTTTAGGTTTTTTATGTTTATAGGGATTTGAATGGAATTTTTATATTTTTTATTGTTTTTGGTTTTTTAGATATTTTGATCATTTTTTAAGTTTCATTGGGTTTTATTGTTTTTTTTGGGTTTTTTGAAGTTTTTCAAGTTTTATGGTTTATAGAGGTTTTTGACTTTTTAGGGGTCTATAGAGTTTTTATAGTTTTTATTTGTTTTAATTTTTTTAGGTTTTTATGTTTTTAGGGGTTTTAAGTGTTTTATGGTTTTTAGGGTTTTAGAATTTTTTAGGGGTTTAGGGGTTAAAAGTGTTTTTATTTTTTAAGGTTTTTGTGAGGTTTTTCATTATTTTCATTATTTTCTATGTTTTTAATGATTTTAATGACTTATTTTTATTTTTATGGTTTTTATTATTTTATGGATTTTGAAGGGTTTTAGGTTTATTAGAGTTTTTATCATGTTTTTGTGTTTTACGAAATTTTTTATTTTTAGGGTTTTAAAGTGTTTTTTTAGAATTTTAATGTTTTAAAGGGTATAATTTCTTTTACATTTTTTATAGATTTTAGTATTTTCATGTGTTTTAGGTTTTTTAAAAGTTATAGTAGTTATTATGGGTTTATGGTTTCATTGATTTTAAGGTCCTTAAAGGGTAATAGGTTTTTTAGATTTTAGTTCCATTAATTGATTTAGGTGTTTAAAGATTTATTATGGGTTTTTAGGGTTTCTAGGATTTTTATGTTTAAGGTATTTTTTTGATATTTTTATAATTTTAATGCTTTTTAGTATTATTAGGGATTTTGGGGGGGGGGGGGGGTTTAAGTGTTTTAGGTTTTTAAGGTTTTTGGGCTTTTTATATTTTTTGTTTTTATGGGTTTAATGTTTTTTTAGGTTGTTAAGGATTTATTTTTGTTTTTAATGGTCTATAGTATTTTAAATATTTTTTGTGATTCTAAGGGATTTTTTAGGTTTTTATAGTTCTTAGGGATTTTAAAATTTTTATGGGGTTTTAGGGATTTTAGGGTTTTATGGGTTTTTATAGTTTTTAAACGTTTTAAGGGGTTTAAAGGTGGTTTTCAGTTTTTAGTGTTTTTTGGTGTTTTTATTGGTTTTTATAGTTTTTATGGATTTTCGTAATTTATTTACTTCTTGAGGTTTTATAGGTATTTATGATTTTACCATTTTTAATGTTTTTAAGGGTTTTAGGGTTTTTAGGTTTTTATGGTTTTCTTATGGGTTTTAATTTTTTTATGGTTGTTTATGTTTTGATTGTTTTCTCGGGATTTATTCGGAATTTTATGGGGTTTTTGGTTTTTTAGGGTTTTATGGGTTTTATTATTTTTTGAGTTTTGTAGGGGGGTTTTCAAGGTTTTTTCAATTTTTTTTAGAAAATAGTGATTTATTGGTGTTTTTAACATTATTTGCTGGTTTTAGATGATTTATGGATTTTTATGCTTTTTAGGGAATTTAGGGTTTTTAATTGATTTATGTTTTTTAACATTCTTAGGTATTTTATGATTTTTTTTATTTTTTTCATTTATAAGGTTTTATTACATATATTTTAGGTGTTTTTATTTTTCCAAATGTATGGATTTTTAGAAATTTTAAGAATTTTAATGGTTTTTGGGTTTTTTGGGATTTTGAATGTTATATGGTTATTTGGGGTTTTATTTGGGATTTTTGGGTTTTTTGAAATTTTTTGTTTTTAGGGGTTTTATGCTTTTATAGGGGTTTAGTAATTTCTTATAGATTTCATGGTTTTTAAGGCTTGTAATATTTTTATGGATGTTTAGGGATTTTTTGGTTTTTTGTGATGATTTTTTTAGTTTTTAGTGTTGTAATGATATGTAGAGTTTTATAATTTATTTAAGTGTTTAATGGGGTTTAGAGTTTTTATTGGGTTTTTGTTGTTCTTTTTTGTTTTTTTACTTTATTAATGATTTTTATGATTTTTATGGTTTTTAGGGTTTTCAGAAATTTTATAATTTTTAGGGGTTTCATGTTTTTTTGGATTTTAAGGCCTATTTATGGGTTTTCATGGGTTTTTATATTTTCCAGGTTTTTATGTATTTTTATTTCTTTTTTTCTAGTTTTTTATATTTTTAGGTATTTTCATGATTTTTATGGATTTTAGGGGGGGTTTGGTTTTTAGATTTTAATCATTTTTATGGGTTTAAAGAGTTTTTAGGTTTTATGGTTTTCTTAGAGGTTTTCAGTGTTTTTGGAGTTTTTTATTTTTATGGATTTTTAGGGTATTTTGGATTTATATGGTTTCTTAGGGTTTATTTGGTTTTTGAGGAATTTTTTGGTTTTTAGGGTTTTATGTTTTTATGTTTTTTTCGAGTTTTTGTTTGAGTTTTTAAGTTTATTATGTTTTTTTGGAGTTTTTTAACCTTTTAGGAGTTTAATGGGGTTTAGAGTTTTTGGGGGGTTTTAGGATTTTATTGTTTTTTTATTGTATTTATAGGTTTTAATGTATTTTTTTTTATGTTTTTATTGGGTTTTTTGGGTTTTTTGGATTTTTAGGTTTATTAAGGGTTTTATATGTTTTCCTGTTTTAAGTTTTTCTTATGTTTTTAGGGTTTTTTTTTTGATTTTTCAGCATTATTATGGATTTTTAGAGAATTTTTTGTGTTTTAGGGGTTTTTAGTGTTTTAGGGATCCTAAGGGTTTTTAGGGTTTTTAGAGTTTTTAGGGTTTTTATGTTTTTTTATGGTTTTCCATTGTTTTTATGTTTTTTTCATTTTTTGTGATATTTAGGGATTTTTTATTATTTTTGGGCAGTTTTATGGTTTTTAGAGATTTTGAGGATTATTAGGGTTTAAGGGTTTTCCTAGTTTTATTATATTTTTAGGTTTTTCATTGATTTTAAAGGTTTTAATGTTTTATAATTATTTATAAATTTATTTAGGGGTTTAAAGAGATTTTAGAGTCCTTAGTGGCATTAGGTGTTTTGGTATTTTTTTTATTTTTTTCAGTGGGTTTTATAGTTTATATGCGTTATAGAGGCTTTATGTGTTTTGAAATTATTTAGGTTTTTTTTGGGTTTTATATGTTTAGGAATTTATGGTTTTTTTTTTGGGTTTTTATGGTTTTAAGGGTTATTATGTTTTACATAATTTTCATGGATTTTTTTTAGAATTTTTCACTTTTTATGGATTTTAGAAATTTTGACGGGTTTTAGGGTTTTTAAAATTTCAGTGGGTTTTAGGGGTTTTATGCGTTTTTATTATTTTTAGGGTTTTAAAGAATTTTATAGGGTTTTACTGTTTTTATAGCCTTTATGGTTTTTAGTGTTATTTAGTTTTTAGAGATTTTATGTGTTTTTAGGTTTCTGTGTTTTTCTATGATTTTTAACGGATTTTATGGCTTTTACATGTTTAAGAATATTTATTCCTTTTGTATGGTTTTTTAAGGTTTTAAGGGATTTTGTGGGATTAGAGGGTTTTTTTGGGGGGGGGGGGGTTATGGTTTTATGGTTTTTTATCATTGGGTGGTTTTTTTATTCTTTTTTTGTGTGTTTTTTATTTTTTAATGTTTTTAATGGTTAGAAGGGTTTTTAGTCCTTTTAGTGGGTTTTTAGAGTTTTCATGGGGTTTTAGTGTTTTTATGGATTTAAGGGTTTTTTATATGTTTAAGGTTTTTATGAGTGTAGGGTATTTTAGGGTATTTTTTATTTTTTATATTTTTATGGAATTTAATGTTATTTTGGGGTTTTAATGTATTCTTATGGGTTTTTTGGTTTTTTAGGGTTTTTTCATTTTTATGGTTTTTTAGGGATTTTAGGATTTTTATGGTTCTTATGATTTTTATGGATGTTGAGGTTTTTGTAGTTTTTTGGGGTTTTTAGGGATGTTTAGGGTTTTAGTGTTTTTTGGTTTGGTTGTGTTTTAAGTGGTTTTAGGTCTTTAAGGTATTCATACGGGTTTCTAGGTTCTTTAGAGTTTTTTAGGTTGTAGGAGTTTTTAGGGGTGTTTAGGATTTTCTTTGTTTTTTTTATTTTTTAATGATTTTGAGAGCTTAATTGTTTTTAGGTTTTTTTTTATTGCTGTTAGGTTTTTTTTGATTTATTAGGTTTTTTAGTGTTTTTAAATTTTTAACGATTTTATGCATTTAAAGGGTTTTTAGAGTTTTTAGTGGTTTCAAGGGTTTTTATTAGCTTTCCTGGTATTTAAGGTCTTAAATGGGGTTTTGGGTTTTTATGGGTTTTAGGGTGTATAAGGTCTTTTAGGGTTTTTAATTTTTTTCATATTTTTTGGGGTTTCATGTGTTTTAATTTGGTAGAAAAGTTTAAAGAGGCACAAAAATATGATTCTAAATGTGTTGATATGAGGTAAAACCTCAATGGTGGGGTGAGCATTATTTAATTGAATATTGATAAAAGATTAATTTGGTGGTTTCTAGTTTGTATGGTCATACATTTGGTTTGTATAAAAACTTTCCTACATGCTTATAAATTTTTGACATGTGTTGTTCGTCCTAGAATAATATATAAATATATATAAGGTAATGAAATCATAATTTTGGTGGACTAGTGTGAAAAGAATGGTGGATGGGTTTTTAGGATGTGAAACACATATACAGGTTATAAAAGAGAACCAATATCCAACAGATATGTTTTAATATTTCTCGATTCCAATATTGAAATGTTAGAAAATAGATATGTATTTTTAATAAGACTACCAAGGATGGTTTGTAAAAAAGATTCCATATTGGTGAAAGTGTATTGGGTCAAAAATTCAGACCATTTCATCCCAATTGGTGAATCTAATATGTTAAATGACTTGTCAAAAATATTTATCCAATATGTTGTAAAGTGGAATGATATTCTAGTCTTGATTGCATCTAATAGATAACCTAGGTTTACATCTCATTTTTTGAAATATTTATAGAAATTAATTGGGAGCCATTTCACTATGAGCATAATGTATCATCATAAAATTGATGGAAAATCTGAAATGATGGTCTCAATAGTGGATGAAAAGTTCATGTATTGTGTAATGAATCTTTCTAGATCATTGTATGGAAACATACCATTTTTGGAGTTATTTAACAATAAAATTTATTAGGACACAATACAAATGGTTCTTTTTGAATCATTATTTGGGATTCCTTGTAATTATCCACTTTGTTGGGAGGAAATATGTGATACTTTAATAGTTTTACCCAGACTAATTCAAGAGACAATTTAGATGATTAAGTAAATTAGAAAGAGGATGGACATGGAATAGAGTCATCAGAAATCGTATGTGAATCTTCATTGATTGTTATTGTCATTTTAGTTGAGTGATAATTTGTTCTTGGGGATATCTCCAAGGATAGGAAAATTTCATTTTGGATGTAGGTAAAGTTATCTCCTTAATATATATTCACTTTTGATATACATGAATAGGTGGGTGAGGTAGAATATAAAAGGAATTTTCCACCAAATTTCAGTTTAGTGCATAATTTTTTTTCATGTATCTCAATTAAATAACTATAAATCTGACCCTAACCATGTGATTTTATGGGATTGCATTGACATAGATCCATATGATATGGTTTTTCAGGAGTCGATACATATTTTGGGTAGGAAGGAGAAATTATTTCAAGGGGAAATAATTGGTCTAGTGTTGGATACATCGGAATGTCGTTAATTTTAGGAGGAATCATGGTAAAATGAAAAATAAATGACAGATAAATCACTAGAACTCTTTAGTGATAAAACTAGTTTTCTAATTTCTATGGATGGAATGAACAATGGTGGGGAGATTGTTGCACCCCTTTATTTAGGAAACAGACCATTTATATATTTATTTTTAGTATATAAAATTATTTGGTTTTGTTTTGGGAGGTTTTAAGGAGCATTGAAATTTTTTAGGCTTTTCTGTAGGTTCATGGTTTGAGCGTGGTTAGTAGAAACTATGAAACACCTCTCAGAAACTATGAAATTAAAACTATGGAAACTGAGGATGCGATTGGTTAGGAACACAATTTAGTTGCACTATGGGAATTTAAAATAGAAAATTCAAAATTCTGGGAATTGAGTTATATCATGGATGGAACATTGTTTTCATAACCATGTGATCCAAGCATGAGATATGCGTTTAGAGGTTTTAGATCATGTGAAGTTAATGCATAGTTTTCCTAACTATATGCCCAAACTATGAAATGTGGAAAAATAGATTCAAAAATTGTGGATCTAATATGATTTACCTTTTAAAGTATATCATTTTTTCTAAATAGGCCATAAAATGAAATCTATATTCCTCCCAATGTGGTGGAGATGATTCTTTTTTATCGAGGTGCAATTCCTCTAAGAATTTAAGTGTATTGGAAATCAAGATTTGTTGATTAGTTCTTATTCATCATCATATTTCTTAGAACTATTCTCCTCAAATATTATTGAATCATGGATCAAGTTACTTCCTGATATATCTAAGTTGTGTGATTTTAATATTGATAGTATATGATTGTTTTTATTGAATGTAATGAGATCTATGTTAGAATATTGCGCATTTAATCCATTCTATAATAGTTGTTTTATTGTTCTTCATTTTTTCCTAAATTTGAGAGGTTGGTTACTTCTCTCTCATATCTTCTTGTTTATAACTTGAAGGATTGATTTAAAACTTATTTGAATACTCCTTTTTTTAAAAAATCATTGTTTGATTTTCTAGAATTAAATTTTGAATTATGATTTTGGAAATCATGGGAGTGTGATAGATTTTTTGAAAATCATGGTTTATAATTTTAAAATAGTGATTTAAAATTATGATTATTTGATGTAATTAAATTATTTTTTGAAATTATTGTGTTGAAATGGGTTGATATGATTCAGGAATAGTGGTTGGGTATGAGTTTAGTAGTATGGGTAATGGTCATGAAGTTCCACCATCAAAGTGAAAATGTATGGACATGAAGATCAACCATCAATAGTAACACCATGTTTGTGTGAGTGTTTGGGTTGAGGATCTGTATAGATATGGAAATATTTATAAAAAAATCATAAATTGAGAAATGGTACAAATATTTATTAATATTCCCTAAAAATGGCTGTGTTAGTTATTGATTTATTCCTTGAAAAAGAATTAAAGTATTTTTTGACTATTTTCCTTGGAAAACTATTTTTATTAAATAAAAATTACTTTTGAATATTCTAAAAATATTTTATGTAAATTTGAAAACATGTTCAATCTTATTGGAATGAGTTGGAAAGTCATTGGAAAAATTCTAATTAGTTTTATTCTCATCCCCTTCTTTTAAAATATGTTTCATTTTCAGATGTTATATATCGAGACTTAGGTAAAGGTAAGGTATCACAATTCTTTATTGATGCTTCATTATAACTTTGGTTGGGCATGTGGATTTGGAGAATGGAAAATATTGTGATTTGATGATGGTGTATTTTGTGTTTTTTGGTTTTATTATCATTTTTTTCCAGGGGTTATGTCACATTGATTCCTCTTGCAATGTGATATAGTCTTTCAATTTAGTCTTGTATTGCTTTCATTTTAGTACTCATGCATCATTAGAACGTTTGGATCTTATGGTTATCATTGGTTTTGTAATTTTATCATAAAATGGAAAATCACCACCAAACATTTTATGAGTCCATTGGTATTTCAATTCTCAAGCTAATGAGGAGGGTCATGATGTTACAACACAAATCTCACTAGGATTCCATTTTATGGTTCAAATTATTGATTCTACAAAATTTAAATATTAAAAGTTAATCTTATTACCACTGTATTTATTCAGAATAAAATAGTCCAAAAAAATAAATTCTAAATAAATAATTGCAATATCTTGATTCCTCTTTTCATTTATCATATTTCTTCATCTGCTATCTTCCCTTCCAAAAGCTTTTAATTGAGTCCATTTTAATTTTAACTTTGAATTCTAGTTTAGGATAACAAAACTCCATTGATCATTTATATTTTTTGTAATTGGGTAAGAAATAAATAGTAGTCAACATGGTTTCTAAAAGTAAAGAGTGATATATTTTGTAAAAGAAACTAAAATTGGGCTAACACAAGAAAACATAATACTTTCGAGTGTAAATAGGTGAGGGGGTGTCTGAGGTATATATACCATTCTCTTAAAATTTTCTTATATTATTCTTAAATGGTAGAGGATAATAACACTAATAAAAGATAATTTCTGTTATTAATGAGGAGTGAATAATAATAATATGAATTGTTGAATAAAAAGGATGGAATAATTTAGTACCATTTAAATTCTAGTGCAACATGACCAAGGTGGGTCTTGAATAAGAGGTGGGGATATCCAATTTCAAGAGTCGTAAATTTATAGAAAGAAACCATTATGGAGGAGAATCAATGATATTGGAGGATAAAATTTAAGGATCCCATCATTCCAAGGAATGAATGATCCCAAAACATAATAGTAATTGGAATGAAAGGTCGATCACGTTTTATGTCTTTAGAACTATTTGGATAAAAATAATGTGAATTTTTATTTTATGGAATTGAACGACTATGGTAGTATTTTTAGGAAAAACTTAAAATTAAATCAATGAAAAAGTGGATAAATAGTCATCCATACCTGGGTAGATATGAAATTGGAAATGCGTAAGAGTTTTATTTAAAGACATAAGTATTGTGATTTGTTCCTCGAGTTATTGTGATTGATAAAAATAACTATGAATGTTGAGTAATATCTTAAAGAGACAGAGATCATCATGATTTAGGCCAACATTAAAGAGAATCAAGTGGCCACTATGGAATTGTTTTTGGACATCCTCATGACCATCAGGACATAGTGGACATGAACCACTATTTGGATTTGGCGGATCTTCATCACTTGGATAATAAATAAGAGAGGGATGTATAGAAAAGAAGGATGTACTATACATATTATTGTAAGGATTATAAATAATTTTTCATGTTAAAGGATTTAAACCCACAAGAAAATATAAGATAACACAAAACAAATTCAAAGGAGGTGAAAAAATTGAAACCATTATTTCCAAAATCCAAATGTAATATTAAGGGTTAATATGTTTCCAAATCACATGATATCTAATGTTTTTAATTTCAAGGAATTTGTCATTTTTCCTCACAATGCCTAAATAAGTGTACCATGTTTATTTTAGATGATGGAGATGCAATTAGTAATACATAAATAGAATATAAAATGATACAACTTAAGTAGTGTTCACATATGGAAATATATATTCCCATACATGGAGAAATTTATGTGTAAAGGGGTTCTTTGAATTCTCAACCCAATGGATAAAATGATTAAGAGAAAACAGGGAAAATTTTCATAATAAAAGACACATAAAAGATAAGGTATGTATTATGATCACTAATGGGGGTAGTTTACAAAAATATCAAGTGGATTTATAGTTTATTAATTGGGTTTATCTATGAACAAATATCCTATCCCATAGATATTTTAATGGTTAAATAATAGTGGGGATGTTAATGTGAATAAGAAAGAACATGTTTTATTTTATATTGGAATGTATTAATACAAGGTGATATGTGATGTTAATACCATGCATTCTAGTCATATATTGTTAGGTATGACTTTACAACTTGAAAGGAGGGTAAGACATGATGGATACACCAACTCATAATCATTTGAGGACAATGGGAGGATGATTATACTTACACCCTTGAGGTTGTTGCAAGCTTATCAAGACCAGGTGAGGATTGAGAGAGATTATGAAAAGAGAGAAAAATAAAAGGGTGAAAAAAATAGAGAAACAAAAAATTAAGAGTGAAAAGGAGTGATGAGGGACATCAAAGAAAATTAGGGAAAGAAAATTTTTGAAGACATGACTGAAAATAAGAGTGAAAATAAAATTGTTTAGGGAAAAGTGAGTTTATTTTCATGAAAATAAGAGATAAATAGATATTTATATGGGAAAAAAACTCTCATGATTATTAAAAATATAGAATTTATAACCAATAACTCTCTAAAACCATCAGTTCCTTCTTATATTGTGTCTATTTTACAAGATTATTCTGATCAAGAAAGAATATTTTGAAAATAAGATACATTTTATCTTGGTGGTTTAGTTTCAAAAGCCGACTAATAGGGAGGTTCTCATAGAAACAAAAAAAACTTTATCCATGAGGAGATGGATCATTACATTACTTAGAGAAGTTCAATGATAATACCTACAATATTGTGTAACTCGATAGGTATGAAAATTTTATTTTTACCTATAATATTACAGATCACTCTCCCTTTGAATATTTATATTTGAGGATGAATCCTTTTGAAGAGGTAATAGATAATGAGGATCATGGAACACATGGGAATCATGGTGTTTAAGGAAAAATAGATGAGGAGGGTGGAATACGCATGATTTCATATGACTCGCTATGTAGAGTTGGTGGCCCAATGATAAAGAATAAAACCAAGTGAATATGGGGGCCTTAAATGGTCTAATCACAAAATTTCAATGGGATGCCCAATACCCTAGTTTGAGGGATGCATTAGGGCCCATATTTACAATAATTAAGGCCCAAACACACTTTAAGAGATCTATACCATATTTTTCAACAGATTTAAATCCCACCCCATCATGGAATCTTCAAAGTCAAAATGGGTGGTATGAATGTTTTTACTCTACAAAAGGATGTATAACTTGTCCTTTAAATTCATGTCCATGTTCAAAAATTTTCAAAGGAATCATTTTGGCTTTTTAACTTAAGGAAAATTGGTGTTAGAATTTTTTATCACTCTTAGGCTATAAATATCCACCCCTTGTACTCTATGAACATCATGAATGAAGGTTAGGCAATTATCGTGGGTTTTCTCAAAAATGTTGCATTGTTTCTTAATTATTGACTTATCAATGGATTATTAATCCTTTTTGATATCATGTGGATATATTTACAAGACACAATTACTCTTTGGGTTATACCATGACTAACTCTCTCTTATCATCTCTATTTCCACAATTAGATACATTCTTAGTTATTTTCATGCATATATCCCGGTGATCAACACATGCACAATGAACAATGTTCTTAGAATTATTCCTATTGGGACATTGATTGCGTATCATGGTTTTAATTGTTTTATAATTTTCTTTATGGAGTTTGAGGATTTTTATTGTTTTTAGGTTTTGTTTTGTATGTTGATTTTTAAGGGGTTTTTAGGTATTTTATGAGTTTTTTTTTGTTTTTTAGTTTTAATGTATCTAAATGTTTTTTTATTATTTTTATCATTTATAGTGGTTTAATATATTTCTACAGTTTTTAGTGGTTTGTAGGGTTTTTACAGTTTTAGGGGGTTTTATGGTTTTATTGTATTTTTACAGTTTATATGGTTTTTTAATTTTTTATATGTTTAGGGGTGTAATTTGTTTTTTTGTTTTTTAAGGATTTCATAGGATTTTTTCAAGGTTATCATAATTTTTCAAATTTTTACGGATTTTTATGAACTTTTTATGATTTTTTAGTTTTCAGGGATTTTTGGGATTTTAAGGGTTTTAAATTTTTTTAGGGGTTTTAGAAATTTTATAGTTTTTTCATTGTATGTTTTATGTTTTTAATTAATTTTATGGAGGTTTAGAGTTTTTAAATGTTGTAACGGTTTTAGATGTTTTTAGAGTTTTTAGTGCGGCTTTAGGGTGGTAATGAATTGGAAAGTTTTAATGTTTTTATGGATTTTTTGTGCCTTTTTAGGTTTTTATAATTTTTTTATGTTTTTAGGTTTTTTAGTGTTTTTATTTTTTAATGTATTTATTATGGTTTTTCATTGGTTTTCTTATTTTTTTGTTTTTATATTTATTGGTATTTTTTAGGATTTTTATTCTTCTTTTGGTTTTTTATGGGGTTTGAGGGGTTTTAGTTGGTTTTAAGTTGTTTTTAGGGTTTTATTGTTTTTTGAGGGATTAGGTTTCCTTTATTTTGTTTTTAAGGTTCTTATGGTTTTATACAGTTTTATAAAATTTTAAACTATTTAAATGATTTTATATTTTTTAGTGTTTTTAGGGTTTTTATGGCGTTTTCGGGGGGATTTATGTTTTTATGTGTTTTATTTTATATAGGATTATATGGCTTCTATCATCTATTAGGGTTTTTAGTATTTTTTTTGCTTTTATGGGTTTAAATTTTTTTATTTTTAATGGTTTAATTAATAGTTTTTAGTTTTTTTGGTTTTTAGGGTTTTTTACATTTTTAGGTATTTTAGAGATTTTTTTTTGTATTTTTATGTGTTTTATGGGTTTTATGGAGTTTTTTATGGTTCTTAAATATTTTAGGGGTTTTTATGGTTTTTGAAATTTTATAATTTTATTGGTTTAACTATTTTTTACTTTTTTATGTTAATCTTAGGATTTTCATGGTGTTTTATGTTTTTTACATTTTTAGGGATTTTAGCGATTTTTATGGTTTTTATGGGTTTTATGGTTTTTATGTATTCATAAGGGGTTTTTTATTTTTTTGGGTTTATGTGTTTTTTAGTGGTTTTACAGATTTTTATATTTTTTAACGCTTTTGTGTTTTGAAATAATTTTAGAGTATATAGTGGGTTTTAGGGGGTTTAGGGGACTTTATGTGTTTTTAAGGTTTTTAGGGGGGGTTTATGGTTTTAGTTATTTTATGGCTCTTCATGTTTTTATTATTTTAATGGTTTTTAGGGATTTTATGTGTTTTTTGGTTTTTAATGTTTTCAAAGGGATTTTCAGATATTTTAGGGGTTTTATCTTTTTATGGATTCTTAGCTCCGTTTTTGGATTTTAATGGGTTTTAGGGTTTTTAGGTATTTTGTGGGTTTTTATATTTTTAATGGTTTTTTGGTTTTTTGGGTTTTAGGGGTTTTTTATGTTTTTAGGGTTATTTAAGTTTTCCAAATGTTTTTGATTTTTTAGGGTTTAAAGTGTTTTTATAGTTTCTAGTGGGTTTTGGGTTTTTTGATTTTTAGGGTTTTTAAGGTTTTATGGGTTCTATGGATTTTAGGGGATTTTTGACTTTTAAGTTCCTTTTAGGGTTTTTTAGGTTTTTAGTGTATTTTCCTTTTTAGGGGATTAATGTGTTTTCTAGTTTTTAGTTTTTTATAAGGGGTTTTTATGTTTTCATAGTTTTTTATTTTATAGTGTTTTAGGGATTTTTATGGTTTTAAGGATTTTAGGGTTCTTTTGGATTTTTAGGGGTTTTAGGGGTTTTAGGGGTTTTAAAGTATTTAACATTTTTTTTGTTTTTTAGGGGTTTTAATTTTTTTTTATTTTTTTATGGTTTTATAAATTGTTTTCATTGATTTTATGGTTTTATAGGTTTTAAGGGATATTTAAGGATTTTATGGTTATTTATGTCTTTTAGGAGTGGTAGGGATTTTGAGGGTTTTTATTGTTTTCATGTGTTTTAAGGTTTATTTGGGTTTTTGGGTTTTTTCTACGTTTTTAATGGTTTAAGGTTTTTAATATTTTATCACATTTTCAAAGCTTTAAACTGTTTTTAGAGATATTAGTATATTTATGGGTTTTAGGGTTATTTAGGGTTTTAGGTGTTTTTATGGTTTTTTGGGTTTTTTGGGTTTTTTAGGTTTTTATGTGTTCTTAGTTTTTTATGTTTTTAATTGTTTTTTTTGGTTTTTATGTTTTTCTTAATTGGTATCAAGGTTTTTTAAATTTTTTGGGATTTCAAAGGGTTTTTATGGTTTGTATTGTTTTGGGATATTTTGAGGGATTTTAGTTTTTTAATGTTTTTAAACTTTTTTAGGTTTTTACTGTTTTTTGTGTTCTATTATGTTTTTAAGGATTTTAATATAATTTTTAACATTTTTATCATTTTAAAGGGTTTTTATAGTTTTCAGTTTTTTATTGGGTTTTATGTGTTTTTATGTGTTTTTATGTGTTTTAGGATTTTTTACTGTTTTTAGGGATTTAGGGGTTTTATGGGGTTTTAGTTATTTAGGTATTTTTATGGTTTTTAGGTATTTTTATGGTTTTTAGAGATTTTTAATTTTTTGGGTTTTTTTTGGGATTTTAGGTTTTATGGGGTTTGGTGGTTTTTTTTATTTTTTAGTTTTTAGGGGTTTATGGTTTTTAACAGATTTTAATGATTTATGAGTTTAATAGGTTTTTAGAGTGTTCATAGTTTTTAGTATTTTTTTATTTTAATATTTTTTTGGGTTTTAGGTGGTTTTAATGTTTTTATGGTTTTTAGGGATTTTTTTTTATTTTTTTGGGTTTTGATGGGTTTTAATTGTTTTTAGGTTTTTATGGTTTTATTATTGTTTTAGGTATTTTATGTTTTTATGGTTTTTATGGGGATTTAGGATTTTTTTTTACTATTTTACTTTTTTTGGGATTTTGAGGGTTTCTATGTTTTAATGGTTATTAAGGGATTTATGGTGTTTTGGGGTTTTATGGGGTTTCATTGAGTTTTTTTATATTTATAAGGGTTTTTTAGTTTTTTAAGGTTTTAGGGGTTTAAGGGGTTTTATCGTTTTTAGTGGAAATTTTAGTGGTTTTAGGGGGGTTTAGGGGTTTCCTTGTATTAGATGTTTTTTGGGATTTAGGGGTTTTAGGGGATTTAGGGGATTTAAGGGTTTTTTAGATTTTATGGGTTTTCTGTGATTTTAGGTTTTTATGGTTTTCTTAGGGGTTTTCAATGTTTTTGTGTTTTATTAAATTTTTATATATTTTTATGTATTTTTATACCTTTTTAATGATTTTTATGGTTTTTAGTGTTTTTGGGATTCTTATTTTTTTATGGGTTTTAAGGCTTTAGGGTTTTTACGATATTTTTTTTTAGGTTTTTAGGGGATTTATGTGTTTTTAATTTTAAATTTTTTTTCTAAGAATTTTTAGGGTTTTATTATTTTTTTATGTTTTTATGGATCTTTAGGTATTTTTTTGGATTTTAATGGGTTCTAAGGGTTTTAGGAATTTTGAGTGGTTTTTTAGGGTTTTAGGGTTTTATGCGTGTTTTTGGGTTTCTACTATTTAATTTTGAGTTTTTCAGGATTTGAATCATTTAATAGTTATTAATGGTTTTAGGGGTTAAAAGGGCTTTTAGATATTTTTTTTGATTTTTCTTCTTATGGGTTTTAGGTGTGTTAAGTTTTTTAATAGTTTTATGCTTTTTATGGGTTTTTAAGTTTTTTATTTTTTTAGGTTTTTTGAGGCTTTAATTTTTTTACGTTTTTAATGTTTTATTTGGCTTTTCTAGGTATTTTAAAGTTTTTTTTACCATTTTAGGATTTTTGGGATTTTTTATTATTTTGGGTTTTTTTGTTTTTAGGAATGTTGATGGGTTTTAAGGGTTTATGATTTTTATGTGGTTTGGTGTTTTAGAGATTTTTTATGAGGTTTTAATATTTTTAGGTGTCTAAAGGGTATTTACAAAATTTTAATTTTTTAGGGTTTTAAGGGCAAGGAATATTCGAGGGTCAGGCTATTCCCAACCCCCCCCCAATTTATAAAGAAAAGACACAATAGACAAGGGAGGGGAGGGGTCAAATGACCCACACCCAAAAACAATTTACAAACCCAACCCAAATACCAAGAAAAAAAGAAATATCAAAAGGAAAACAAAGAAGGAAAAGAAAGAAGATCAGTCAACATCACCACCAAAATCCGAAACAAAAGGCACTCCATAAGGGTCGCCATCCACGCCATATCCAGAAGCCGCATCATCAATGTAGGAGTCAGATTCATCCAATCAGGACTTATAATTCTCATTGAGCTTGAGGAGTGTCAGAAACTTCTCCATATGTTTCTTTTGTTCCAGGGAGTGTGGTTGATCCCGATTATTAACCTTGACTTTCAGCTTTACTGCCTTTGAAGAATCCCTAGTAACCATGGTTCTGGGGAGAGTGGACTAATCCCGCTTCCGCCTCCTCTTTGAGGAGATCGAGGTGGGACCATCTTCCATCCCGATCACCTTCTCAATCTCAAATGAGCGCTCCTCCGCTTCCATTCCATGCACATGATCTGAGATAGAGGAGGCCTCCTTATTAAGGGGGCACTCAACAAAAACTTTATCCTGAGGAAAGCATAGAGCCACTAAGGTAGGTATTTCTGCACTCCCATCAATGCCTTCCTGAGAAGCTGCCCACTTCCCAACCGCCCCCCTTGCTGCTACCTCCCCTTCTGCCACTGCAAGTCCAGAACGCTCAACACTGTCACTGGCCACATTGCTAAGTTGGAGGACCTGCACATCATAGCCTGCGAACGCCTTCTCATTGCCATAGGGAGGTTCTCCCACCTGCACCCCCTTTCCCATATTCTCACAAGAAGCTTCTTGATTCCCAAGGTAGGTATTCTACCCTTCTTGAAAATCAAAGTCTCCAGCATATGCCTTTTTATTTCCAGACAACCTTCAACCAGCCACACCTTCGCGACCAGTCTCTCCCACCACCATGTTGATCACCACTAGGGATACTTCTTTTTGTTCTGCCAAAACCCTTTGCTCATCCACATCCCCATGTGCAGCATCTTTCCCCTCTATTTCAGCACATACCACTAAGACCTGCATCTCAAGATCCCCTTGCTGAGAGGACTCCCCCGGTTTGATCACCCCCCTTAGTTCCTGTTGAGCCACATCCTGCTCAAGCTCTCCCCCCTTCTCAGCCACCACTTGCCTCTGATCCAGCACCCCCTGTTCAACAACCTTCTTCTGCCCGGCTATACAAAAGAAGACACCAGCATCATCTTTATCAAGCACCACTCCATGCGTTTGTAGTCCAAAAATATCTTCAACACCATCCTTCCCCACCTCCACATTATTCCCTACTTCTAGAACCTACATCCCATAACCTCCAGATCCATCACAACTCAAATCCTGCAGTTTAGGTTCAACCACCTCACAGCTTAAGATCCCATTCTATTCCTGGACACAAATGAATCCCTCCCCCATCCCATCCATCTTATCTTGATCCTTCCTCATCCCTTGTTCCTCCAGAAACCCCTATGCCACAGCTTCACCCACTTGTGTAATAGAAACTAGACACTTAAACCGATTATGCAAGGAAGTCCCACATAGGCTCACCTCCATTCCTCTGACCTCTTCACTGTTGAAACAATCAATAGAAATCACAGACACTACATTTTCATTGACCCTACCACTGCTATCATTTAAATAATTTGGCCCCAAAGTGTAAGAATTCGTCCTTTCCACCTTTTCACCACCAAAATTGAAGTCGGATCACAGGCGTGAAAAAATGTCCCGGACCTTTGGTGGAGGATGTATAGCCTCATGATCCCCAACAAAGGTCTGATGTTTTATACCTTGCACCTCCAATGCCAAATTCAAGCCATCAGACCCCTTAATGACTTTCCTGCAGACCCGATCAACATGGACGATATTCCGACAGGAGGAGAAAAAATCAACGCAGGATTCAAAGATCACCGGCTGCCTCCATTGGAGCTCCTCACCAACAACGATCCACACAAAGTCTATCGGTGCTTTAGAAACATCCACCTCGATAAAATCCCTCGGAGCCACTGGGTGGCATAGAGCCTGAGTCCTACTATCAACACAAAGAAATATTCCCACTACATTCCCCAACATAGAGATAATAGACAATTTCTGGAAGGGGAGAGGGAGCTCTATAAACCTCACCCAGGTTGCCACCATCGAGGAATCACATTGCAGATTAATATCAAAACTCCATCGAAATGAAGAAAATTGGGAACCATCACAAACCTGGGGGGCCAAAGACAAGGCATGAATAAGATCCTCCTCAGATGCAAAATGAATTAGAATATGAAATCTGTCAACAAGACCTACTGTAGTGCGATCCTGTAGATCCCAATATTAAAATACAAATTTGTCAAAAACATCCAATGGGGGCCGCCATTTTGTGAAATGTGCAACCAAAGTGAAATTATGAAAATCATAGGCTTCATTAATCTTTGAGACCGAAAGATGAAGTTGTGGATGCCCATCACGCAGGTCAGGAACCTTAAGAAAAGCTTAATCTGCAGAAAAGGGGGTAGCAAGTCTGGGGCAGTAAACTGAACAAAGGGACGATCATCCGGGAGATCCCCCCCTCCCCCGCGGCGGGGGGAGGGCGATGCATGAATTCTGTCGTCGTCTTCAAGGGTGCCGAAGAATACCTCCATCGCGGGAGAGCAGAGGAACCGCCATCTTTCTATATTAATGTTGTAGGGGTTTTCTTAGGGTTTTAAGGGGTTTTAAATGTTTTTAGGAGTCTCGTGGTTTTTAATTTTTAGGGTTTTTTTTTTCTGTTTTTATTGTTTCTATATTTTTAGAGGTTATATGTTTTTTAGATTTTTAAGGTTTAGTATATTTAGATTTTTTATGCATTTTTAGGTCCTTTTAATAAATTTTGTTGTTTTTAGGGTTTTAGGGATTTTGACATTATTTATGGTATTTAAGGATTTCTAGTTTTTTTTTGGGTTTTTTGAGGTTTTTTGAGTTTTTAAGGGTTTAATGTTTTTTTTTGTAATTTTTAAAATTTTATGTGATAAAAAGTTTTTGAAAAATTTCTATGGTTTGTTGGGGTTTTGGGGACTGAGGGATTTTTTGGTTTTTATGGGTTTTATATTTTTGGTGTAATTAAATTTTAAAGAGTTATTGTCATTTCTATGGGTTTTAAATTTCATTAGGGTTTTATGGTTTAAAAAGAGGTTTTTGTGGATTTAAGGTTTCTTTCATTTTTATTGATTTTATGGATTTTTTAAGATTTTTATGGATTTAGGGTTTTTATGAATTTTCCATGATTTCATGTTTTTAGCGTTTTATGGGTTTTTTGTTATTTTTTTGGGTTTTTAGTGTTTTTTAGTTTTTAGGGTTTTATGAATTTTTAGAGTTTTTTCCCATTTTATGGTTTCAAAGGGATTTTGGTTATATAGTGGTTTTTATGTATTTTATGGGATTTTTGGGTTTTTTGTATATTTTTTGATTTTATAGTTTTTAGGTTCTTATTTATTTTTAGATTTTTTTATTATTTCTATAAATTTTTAGGGGGTTTTTTGGTTTTTTTGGTTTTTTATGGTTTTATTAGGGTTATTCAGGGTTATTTGGGTTTTTTAAATTATTTAGGATTTATTGGTATTTTTATTGATTTTTTTGGTTTTTTTGGATTTTAGGGATTTAGAGGGGTTTTAGGGTTTTTATGGTTTTATTATTTTGGTGGGTATTCATGTTTTTTGGATATTTTTTGGGTATTTAAATTTATTAGAGTTTTAATCATTTTTGGTAGATTAAATGGTTTTTACAATTTCTAGTTGTTTTGGGTTTTATGTTTTTTTTGGGTTTTTATATTTTTATGGTTTTTATGTTTTTTAAGGGTTATCATTATTTATAGGATTTTTAGGGATTTTAGGGTTTTTAGATTTCTTATGTTTTCAGGTCTTAAATTGTTTTTGGGGGCTTAAGGTTTTTAAGGGTTTCTAGAGATTTTGTTTGTTTTAGGGATTCTATGGTTTTCAGATTTTTTATGGTTTGTTTTTTTCATTGATTTATTATATTTTTATGGATTTCTTATGGGTTTTCAGGTTTTTTAGGGTTTTTATTTTTTGGAAATTTTTATGGATTTTATTTTTATTTTTATTTTAAATTTTGGTTTTTAGGGATTTTGATGGTTTTTTGGGGTTGTATGGTATTTTGGAGTTTTAGTGGTTTATGTTTTTTATGGTTCTAGATGTTTCTATGGATATTTTTATCATTTTTGTGGGTTTAAATTTTTTTTAGTGTTTTTAGTGGTTTTTAGCGGTTCTATGGTTTTGTAGGGTTTTTAATGGGTTTTAGGGGGTTTATAGTTGATTTATTTATAAGTCTTTTAAGGTTTTTAGTGGTTTTAGGTTTTTAGAATTTTTACTTGTTTTTTAGTTTTTAAGGATTTTTTAGGGGTTTTGGGATTATCTGGTGTTTATGTTTTTAGTTATTTTTATGAGTTTTATGGGTTTTAGGGATTATATAGATTTTGAAGTTTTTTGGGGTTTTAGTCTTTTATAACTTTTATGGTGTGTTCAGATTTTAAGGGTTTTTTTGAGTCTTTAAGGGTTTTATGGGTTCTTATATTTTTTTTCATTTTTATGGATTAAATATTTTATATAGTTCTTAGTGGGTTTTATAGGTTTTATTTGGTTTCAGGGTTTTTAAAGGATTCGAGGGGTTTTGTGGTTTTTAGGAGTTTTACAGCTTCTACATTTGTTAGCGTTTTTAGTGTTTTTGAGGTATTTACGAGTTTTTGTGTTTTTACGTTTTTAATGTTTTCTTAGGTTTTTAGGATTTTTATGGTTGTCTATGTTTTTAAATATTTTTAGGTATTTCTATGATTTTTATGATTTTTAGCAATTATAGTGATTTTTACGGTTTTTATAGTTTTAAGGGTTTTTCTGGGGTTTTTTAATTTTTTGAGGTTTTAATGTTTTTTGTGGGTTTTTACATATTTAGGGGTTTAAATGGGTTATAGTGTTTGTAACTACATTATAGCGTTTTCATGGGTTTTAAGGGTTTTATTATTTGTGGGTATTTTTATGTTTTTTATTGTTTTACGGTTTTTAGCTTTTTTAGGTTTTTTTGGGTTATGAGTGTCTTATGTTTATTAAAGTTCTCTTAAATAATTTCCATGATAATATTTTTTTTATGTTTTTATTGATTTTTTTTGGATTTCTATGACTTTTATATTTTTTAGGGTTTTTTTGTTTTTATGGTTCTTAGGGTATTTTAGGGTTTTAATTTTTTAGGGTATTTGGAGTTGTTTTATTCGTTTAATGGTTTTTATAGTTTTAAATAAAATTAGTGGTTTAACATATTTTATAGTTTTTTTTTCTGTTTTTAGGTTTTTATGGGGTTTTAGGGTTTTTAAGGATTTATGTGTTTTATGGTTTTTATGTTTTTTTGAGTTTTAGGGGTTTTGGGGTTTTTATGTTCTTAGGGATGTGTTTTTAGGTTTTCAACATTTCATTATGGGTTTTTTAGTGTTTTTAGGTTTTTCTATGTTTTTTATTGATATGAGTATTTTTTTTGTATTTTTATGGTTTTTTGGGATTTTGGGGGTTTTATGGGTTTTTATGGCTCTTACGAATTTTTTTTGAATTTATTGGTTTTAGGGGTTATTGAGTTTTTTATGGATTTTAAGGTGTTTTAGAGTTAATTAATTTTTTTATTATTTAAAAGGGTATATTAGAGTTTTTTTGTTTTCTATGATTGTATTAGTTTTTTGCGTTTTATGGTTTTTAAGGGGTGTTATAATGTTATTTTTTAGGGTTTTTAGGGTTTCTTTTTGTTTTTTTTATTTTTAGTGGTTTTAATTGTTTTTAGTTTTTAAGGGTTTCTCATGGGTTTTTGGGTTTTTTATATTTTTTAAAGATTTTTGGGATTTTGAGGAACCATTTAGTATTTTTAAGGGGTTTTAATGATTTTGAGGATTTTTTGGGTCTTTAGGGGTTTTAGGGTTTTAATTGTTTTTTAGTGTTTTTATAGGTTTTAAATATTTTTTAATGTTTAATTGTGTTAAAGGATTTTATAGATTTTATTTGTTTTAGGGTTATTTAGGTATTTTATTTTTGTATGTTTTTTTAGGTTTTATGGTTTTCAGTTATTTTAAGAGTTATTAGTGTCTTTAAGGGATTTTATCCTTTTTTTTAGATTTGAGGTATTTTAGGATTTTATGGTTTTCTTACAGTTTTTTTGAGTTTTTATAGAATTTTATTTTTTATGGGTTTTTAGGGTATTTTGAGGTTTTTATGGTTTTTAGGTGTTTTTGGGATTTTGAAGGGTTTTAGGGATTTATTGGCATTTTAATATTTTAGAGTGTTCATGGGGTTTATGTGTTTTTAGTTTTTTAATGATTGTTTCGTTTTTTAAGGGTTTTTAAGGGTTTTATCTTTTTTATATTTTTAGTTTTTTTATTTTTATGGTTTTTTGTGGTTTTTAGAGGTTTTTAGGGGTTTTGGATTATTTTGGGACTTTTAGTTTATTAATGGTTTAAATTTTGTAACTATATTTAATATTTTTAGTGGAGTGATGATTTTATTGATTTGTTAGTGGATTTTAATGGTTTTTATTGTGTTTATGGTATTTTATAATTTTTATGTGTTTTTGGAATTTTTTGGGGATTGTATCATTTTTAGGTTTTTATGGGGATTATGTTATTTTTGGGTTTCAAGGATTTAATATGGGTCTTATGGTTTTATAGTGGTTTTTATGTTTGTAGGTATTTTTTGGGCATTTTAATGAGTTTTAGGGATATTGGGTATTTAGGTATTTTCATGGGTTTTAGGGGTTTTAGTGTTTTATGATTATTTGGGGTATATGTTTTTTTTTGAGTTTTTAGCGTTTTAAAGGTATTTTAGAGTTTTCAATGTATTTTGGGGTTTAATGGGTTTTTATAGTTTTCTAGTTTTTAGAGATTTTTAATGTTTTAGAGGTATTTTTTAGGTCATTTTACAAATTTTATTGTGTTTATGGTTTTTAGAATTTGTATTTTTTAGGGTTTTTTCATTTTTTATTTTTTAGGGGTTTTAAGTGTTTTTGTGTTTTAAGATTTTCCTATAGGTTTTTAGGGTTTCTAATGTTTTTATAGAAATTTTTGGAATTTTTAGGAATTTTTTTGGTTTTTATGGATTTTAGAAATTTTAAGGATTTTTAGGTTTTTTATTGATTTTATAGGTTTTTAGTTTCGTTATAGTGTTTTAGGTTTTTAATGTTTTTAAGTGTTTGTATATTTTTTTGAGAGGGGTTTTCAGGGTTTTTAGGGATTTTTACATTGTCAATAATTTTTATATATTCCTTAAGATTTTTATGGGTTTTTAGTTTTTAGGGATTTTGAGGGGTTTTAGGGTTCTTTAGGGAATTTTTTGGGTTTTTAAGTTTTTTTAGGGTTTGGGGTTTTTTTTATTTCATTTGGTTTTAAATGTTTTTTATAGTTTTTTAACATTTTTAGGGGTTTAAAGGGGTTTTAGTGTTTTTACTGACCTTTTAGGTTATTTTTGGGGTTTGATTATTTGTTATGGTTTTAAGGAGTTTTTTTGTTATTTAGGGGTTTTATGGGTTTTAGGGTTTTTAGGGGTTTTATAATTTTTGGGGGATTTAGTTGTTTTTAGGTTTTTATGGTTTTATTAAAGGTTTTCAGGTTTTTAATGGTTTTTTAAATTTTTTGGCACTTTAGGTATTTTTTTAATATTTTTATTATTTTAATGATTTTTATAGATTTTGATTGTTTTTTTGGTATTTTATAGTTTTTAGGATTTTGATGGTTTTTTGGTTTTTTATGTTGTTTTTTTATTTTTGATGGTTTTATGGTTTCCTCATTATTTTTTAAATGTTTTAGGGGTTTAAATGGATTTTTAATTTTTTGTAAGGTTTTAGGGTATTTATGGGTTTTAGTGTTTTTATTGTTTTTAACGGTTATTTGAATTCTAGGGTTTTTATGGTTGTTGTTTTTTTAATGATTTTTAGAGGTATAATGTTTTTTGATTTTTTTGGGTTTATACAGGTTTTCATGGTTTTTTGGATTTTTTCTTTTTTTATTTTTAATGATTTTTTTATTTTTATGGTTATCAGATGTTTTAGGGATTTTAAGGGTTTTAAATTTTTTTAGGGATTTTTATTTCCAGATTTTTTTAGGGTTTTTGTGTTTTTATCATTTTAATAGTGTTTAATGTTATTATGGGTTCAATGGTTTTTTAATATTTGTTGTGATTTTTAGGGTTTCAATGTGGATTTAGGGGTTTAATAAGGTTTTAGTGGTTTTGAGGGGTTTTGGTGATTTAAGAATTTTTAGTTTTCTTGTGGTTTTAATTGTTTTAGGTTATTAAGTTTTTCTTAGGTTTTTAGGTTTTTTAGGCTTTTTTACATTTTTGGGGATCCTTATTGTTTTTTAAGTTTTTTATTGGTTTTTAGGGATCTTAGGTATTTTTATGGTTTTAGAGTTTTTAGGGATTTTACATTATTTTGGGTTTTTTATGTTTTTTGGGGTTTCAATGTTTTTAGAGATTTTTAATGTTTATGGGTTTTAAAGGGATTCAATGGTTTTCAGTGTCTTCTGGGGGTTTTATGGGTTTCATAGACTTTAAGGTTTAGTTGTGGGGGGGGGGGGTTATGGTTTTTCTGATTTTATGTGTTTTTAATGATTTTAGATCTTTTAGGGGGTTTATGTGTTTTTAGATTTTATTGTTTTTATTAGGGTTTATTGGGATTTTAGGGGTTTTTAAATTATTTTGGATTTTTATGGATTTTTAGGGTTTGTTTGGTTTTTATGGTTTTTATGGTTTTTGGGATTTTGAGGGTTTTAGGGTTTTAAGGGGTTTCTTTGGGATTATTGTTCTTTTGAGTTTTTTGTTGTTTTCATGGTTTTTTTATAATTTTTGGTCGGCTTTGGGGTTTTAATTGGGTTTTAATTTTGTGTGTGGTTTTTATCGTATTTATATATTTTTATGGATTTTTAAATTTTTGAGGGTTTTTATGTTCATAATGGATTTATATGGTTTTTAGAATTTTTAAGATTCTAGGGGTTTTATTTTTTTTTGGTTTTTATGGGTTTATAGGTGTTTTTAGAGTTTTTAATACATTAGGGGTATTTAGTTCTTTTTTAAGTTTTTTATTTTTTATGTATTTTAGGGTTTTGATAGTTTTTTAGAGGTTTTATCGTTTCTTACGGTTTTAGGGGTTTTTATTTGTTCTTGGGGTTTTATGGTGTTTTAGATTTTTTATCATTTTTATGGGTTTAATGGAGTTTTAGATTTATTTTTGGTTTTTTTGATTTATATAGGTTTTTAGATTTTTTTAATTTTTTTATGGGGTTATATGGTTTTTAGTGTTTTAAACATATTTTAGTTTTTTATAAGGTTCTAAGGGTATTTAATTTTTTTGGATATCATTGGATTTTTCAAGTGTTTTATGGGTTTTTAAATATTTAGGTAATTTATGGAATTTTTTATAATTTTATAGTTTTTTTGTGCTTTAGGGAATTTGATTTTTTTTGATTTTCAAGTCTTTGGGTTTTTTTAGTTTTTTGGATTTTTATAATTTTTAGGTTTTTTATGTGTTTTTAGTTTTTCAAGGTTTTCTTACGGTTTTTCAGTTTTTTAGTTTTTCTTAGGTTTTTAGGGAATTTTAGTGCTTTTACAACATTTTTATGGTCTTTTAGTGTTTTTAGGGATTTTGACATTTTTTGGTTTTTCGAAGCTTTTACTATTATATTTTTTTCTAGGTTATTAATTATTTTTTGTGTTTTTATTTATTCGTTGAAGTTTTCATAGTTATTATTGTTTTTTTTCATTTTTAGTGGTTTTTAGGTATTTTTAGGACTTCTACGGTTTTTAGGGATGTTAGGGAAATTGAGGGGTCTGTAGGGTTTTTACTATTTTTTGGGGTTTTAATTTTTTCAGGGTTTTTATAGTTTTAAGTGTTTTTATTTTGAAGGGGTTTTTAGGTTTTTTTAGGGTTTTGATCAATTTTATTTTTATTTTTAGGAATTATAAGGGTTTTTAGTATTTTTGTTGATTATTTGGGCCTTTAAGGATTTTGAGGGTCTAATTATTTTTTGTGGTTTTTTGATTTTAGGGTTTTTTTTAGTTTTTAGGATTTTATTATTTTTATCGTTTTTAACATATTTTTGGGTTTAAAGTGTTTTTAGAGTTTTTAAGGATTTTAGGATTTTTATGAGTTTTTACGGGTTTTATGGTTTTTATTATTTTTAGGGTTTCTAGGGTTTTTTAAATTTTTAGGTTTTTAAAGGTTTTAAGTGTTTTATGTTTTTTATGAGTTTTCTTAGGGTTTTAGGGATTTTTATGGATTTTTTATTTTTTTCATTTTTTAGGGTTGTTTGTGATTTTGCGGGTTTTTTTGTATTTTAGGGTTTTTTTTGTTTTTTTTTTGTTTCTTTGGGGTTTTAAGGTTTATTTATATTTTCAACATTTTAATGTTTTTATATTTTTTTATTATTTTGGGTGTATAAATTGTTTTTAGAGTTTTTAGTTGTTTTTGATGGGTTTTAAGCATTTTAAGAGTTTTAAAAGTTTTTTATGGGTATTATTGTTTTTAGGTGATTTTTTGGGTTTTTATGACTGTTATTTTATTTATCATTTTTAAGAGATTGTAACAGTTTTTAGGTTTTTAATGTTTTCTTTTGGGTTTTCAGTGCTTTTTGGTCATTTAAATTTTTAGATATTTTTTAGGATATTTTAAGATTTTTAAGATTTTTTGTGTTTTTTAGTTATTTTAACAGTTTTGGTGTTTTTATGGTTTTTAGGTTTTTTTTCGGATATTTAGTATTTAGTAGGTTTTTAGGGTTTTAAGGGTTTTTTGGTTTTTAATTTTTTTTAGGGGTATTCAATGTTTTTTGGTTTTTTTACATTTTTATGAACATTTAGGGGTTTATTTGGATTTTTTTTCTTTCTATGGTTTTTAGGGATTTATAGGGTTTAGGGATTTTAGGGGTTTTATTCTTTTTACGATTTTCTTGGGTTCTAATGGTTTTTTTCATTTCTTTGGGGTTTTACGGTTTTCTATAGTTTTTAGCGTTTTTAAATGTTGAATGGTTTTTATAGTTTCTTGTGGGATTTCGAGTTTTCATGGGGTTTTAGGTGTTTTATTGGTTTTAAGGGTTTTATTGTTTTTATTTTTTTTGGGTTTTTAGAATTGTTATGTTTTTTTAGCATTTTTTTGGTTTTTATGTATTTTCTGTGTTATTAGGGTTTTCATATTTTATTAAGGGTTTTTATTTTTTTACATTTTTAGTGATTTTTATTAGTTTTTTGTTTTTTATGGTTATTAGGGGTTTTTATGTTTATAGGTTTTTATGGATTTTAAAGTATTTTATGGTTTTTAGTGATTTTGAGTTTTTATAGGGTTTTAAATTATTTTTATAGTTTTATAGTTTTTTGTGTTTTTAAGGATTTTTTGTGTTTTTATGGTTTGTATGGTCTTCTTAAATAAAATATGGAAAAAATTCGGGTTTAAAGGGTTTTTTGAGTTTTAGTGGCTTTTATAATTTTTTTGAGGGTTTTAGTGTTTTAGGGGATTTTAGGGTTTTATTTGTTTTTAACATTTTTAGGTATATTATGGGGTTTATATGTTTATAGGACTTTATGTTTATCTTAGGATTTTCCACGGTTTTAGAGTTTTTTTACGTTTTTATTGATTTTTAGTATTTTTATTATTTCTTCTTTTAATTATGATTTTTGAGGGTTTTTAGTGGTTTTAAGTATTATAGATTTTTTAGGGTTTTTTGTGTTTTTTAGATTTTTACAGGTTTTTATGGTGTTTTGGAATTTTTGCTTTTCATGGGGGGTTTAAGGGTGTTTAAGGATTTATTTTTAGGGATTTTTTGGGGTTTAAATGGATTTTTAATGTTTCTAGGTTTTTCATGAGATTGGGAGTTTTAGTGGTTTTTTTTGGAATTTTATGGTTTTTAGTGATTTTGACTATTTTTACGTTTTTAGGGTTTTTTTTCTTTTTAGGGTTTTATGGTATTTATTATAGTTTTTTTGGGTTTTTAGGATATTTTAGGTTTTTATGTATATTTAGAGATTTCTTATGATTTTTATGGTTTTTAGGTATTTTAGCGTATTTGAGGGTTTCATGGTTATTAGTGTTTTTTGGGATTTTTTTGGTTTTTTGTGTTTTCTTTTTTATTTGTTAATGTTTTTTTACTTTTTAGAGTTTTTAACGTTTTTAGGGATTTCAAATATTTTTAGCGATTTTAGTGGTTTTTAGTTTTTTTGGGTTTCAGAGTTTTTTGGGTTTTTTGGAGTTTAAAAGTTTTTAAGTGTTTTATACTAATTATGTTATTTTGGGATTTTTTATGGTTTTTATGGTTTTTTATGTTTTTAGGGGTGTTACATATTTTTTATAGTTTTAATTTTTTCTTAGAGATTTTCTGAGTTTTTAGGTTTTTTTAATTTTTTAGGGATCTCTAGTATTTTTATTATATTTTTATTTTTTAGTGATTGTGAGGGATTTTATGATTTTTAGGTATTTTATGGTCTTATACCTTTTCTATCAGTTCTAATGTTTTTTATGGGTTTTAATTTTTTTTGGTTTTTCTATTTATCTTAATGGTTTCCACAGTTGTTATTATTATTTAGGTTTTATGGATTTTTTGGTATTTTAGGATATTTATGGGTTTTTAGGAGTTTTAGGGATTTTGAGGGGTTTTAGGGTTTTTAAGTTTTATTGAGTATTTATGTTTTTTGGGGTTTTAATGATTTTTTTGGGTTTTAGGGTTTTCAAGTGTTTATATTTTCATAATGTTTTTAGGTTTTTAAATGGGTTTTAATATTTCAAGTGGTTTAGGTGTTTTATGGGGTTTTATGGGATTTAGGTGTTTCATGGTCTTTAGGAGTTTAATGATTTTCAGGGGTTTGAAGTTTTTTTATGTTTTAGGGTCTTCTTTGGAATTTTAATGCATTGTAGTATCTTTACATTTTTAGGTATTTGTTTGGATATTTTATGATTTTTTTGATTTTTATGATTTTATGGGATTTTGGGGGGGGGGGTTAGGGTATTAGGGTTTTTACGGTTAATAGTGATTGTAGTAACTTTAGGGTTTTTATGTGTCTGTAGGACTTTAATGTTTTCTCAGGTATATTTAGGTTTTTATTTTTTTACGTTATTAATTATTTTGGGAATTTTAAGATTTTTTTTCTTCTTAGGTTTTTTTGGGATTTTAAGGGTTTTAGCGTTTTTTATGGGTTTTCAGGTTTTTTTGTTGTTTTTTGATTCTTCTAGTTTAAGGAATTAAATATTTTCTAGGGTTTTATGTTTTTATAAGAGTTTTAAATGGTTTTTAGGTTTTTTTTATATTTATAGGGATTCTAGAGTTATAATTGAAGTTTTATGGTTTTTATGTTATTTACAGATTTTTAGGGTTTTTAGTGGTTTTTAGGGTTCTTATTTTTTGATGATATTTAGAATTTTTTGATTTTTAGGGGTTTTAATTTTTTTTTAGTTTTTTAATGTTTAATTGATTTAAATTTTCTATAGATTTTCGATTCCTTTTATGGTGTTTTTTGGGATGTTAGTGTTTTTATGTTTTGTAATGGTTTTATGGGTTTTAGAGGTTTTGGGTTTTAGTCTCTTGTATGGTTTTTAGGATTTTTACCATTTTTAGGTTTCATTGTGTTTTAATTGTTATTATAGTTTTATTTTTTTTTACGTTTTTAGTTGTTTTCAAAGCTTTAGGGGGGTTTTATGGGTTTTAGGGTTTTTAGGGTTTGATGGTCTTTTTTTGGGTTTTTATGGTTTGTAGTGTTTCTAGGTTTTTTAGGGGGTTTAATATTTTTTAGAGTTTTATGGTTATCATATGTTTTCTAAGGGTTTTTGGTTATTTTTTATTTTTTAGGTATTTATGGGGTGTTTTAGTGTTTTTTTACTTTTAGGTTTTTACGGGTTTTTAGTGTTTTGTGTTTTTATGGGTTACGAGGTTTTGATATTTTTTATCACATTTAGATATTTTCAAGGATTTTACTTTTTTAGGATTTTAATGTTTTCTTAGGAATTTCATGGGTTTTATGTTCATTAACATTTTAGGGGATTTTTAGTAATGTTTTTATGGATTTATATCTTTTTTAGGGTTTTTAGGGATTTTGAGGGTTAATGGTTTTGATGGTATTTTTGGGATTTTAGGGTTTTTTAGTGTAATTAATTTTTTTAGAGTTTTTAATATTTTTAGAAGTTATATGGGGTTTTAGATTTTTTAGTGGTTATTAGGGTTTTATGGGGTTCCAGGGTATTTAAAGTCTTTTAGGGGTTTTAGGGGTTCTGTTTTTTAGTGTCTTTTAGCGTTTTCTTAGGTGTTTAGTATCTTTTATATTTTTAATGGGTCGTAAGTGATTATATATTTTTTATGTTTTCTTAGTGTTTTTTGTGTTTTATGGTTGTTACCTTTTCAGGGTTTTTAGTGTTTCTTAGGGTGGATTTTATGGTTTTTGAGGATTTTGAGGGTTTTAGTGTTTTTATGTTTTCTGGGGGGTTTATGTGTTTTTAGGATTTTAAAATTTTCTTAAGTATTATCATGTTTTTTAGGGATTTTAATGTTTTTTTGGGATATTTAGGGATTTTTACCATTTTATAGTTTTTAAGGTTTTTAAGGACATTGAGGGTTTTTTGTTCTTTTAGGGTTTTTTTGGTTTTTTGGATTTTTATTTTTTACGATTTTAAGTGCTTTTAATTATTATTTTTGTATTTTTAGGAATTTAAATGGTTTTTAAAAAAAATTGTGTATTTTGAGGTATTATGAGTTTTTAGGTTGTTTTAAGATTTTTTTGGGGTTTATGGTTTTTAAGGGTTCTAGGGTGTTTTTTGGTATTTTAGGGTTTCTATCATTTTCTATGTTTCATAATAGTTTAAAGTGTTTTTATGTATTTACAATTTCTATATGATTTTTCAGTGTTTTTACAGTTTTTTACATTTTTATGGAGTTTTTGGGCTTCTTTATAATTTGAATGGTTTTTTGGTTTTTTAGGGATTTTGAGTGTTTTCTAGGTTTTATGGTATTTACATTTTTTAGATTTTATCTTTATTGGGTGTTTAGTGATTTTATATGGTTTATTGTTCTATGGTTTTCTTTTAGGCTCTCAGGATTTTGGGGGTTTTTCACATTTTTATTTAATATAAGGGCTTGTTTTTTATTTTTATTAATTTTATGGTTTTTATGTATTTTGAAGCATTGTAGATTTTTTATGGCTTTCTTGTTTTTATGGGGTTTTACATTTTTTAGGTTTTTATGGGTAATAATTTTTTTTAGTATTTTAATGTTTTCTTAAAAAAAATTAGGATTTTATGGTTTTTTATATTTTTAGGGATTTTTATGTATTTTTAATATTTTAATGATTTTTACGAGTTTTTGGCATTTTTTAGGGTTTTCATGGATTTAGGGTTTTTATTGTTTATTGGGTTGTAAGCATTTTGTGCGTTTGAATGGTTTTTAAGGTTTTTTAGTGTCTCTTGTGTTTTTATGGGTTTATAGGGTTTGTATAGTTTATAGTGGTTTATAGGATTTTTATGGTGTTTAAGCATTTAAAATATTTTTATGGTTTTTATGGGTTTTAGTGTTTCTTTTGGTTTTTCATAGTTTCAGTTTTTTTTGGATTTTTACTGGTTCTATGTATTTTTAGATTTCAATGTTTTTCTTAGGGGTTTACATGGTTGTAGATTTTTTTGTGTTTTTTGGGATTTGAGGTATTTATTAGGATTTTTATGGTTTGTAGAGTTCTTAGGGAGGGGAGGAAGTTGGTGGAACTCTCTTCATCTCAATGTTATCAACTTGATGAATACCTTTTCTAGGTCTTATCTTGTGGTTGAATGGATTCGTTTAATCCAGAGTGGGAAAGATAATTCCTGCCTCATCAAAATGAACCTGCAGAAGGGTCGATCACCATCATTCCTTCCAGTAAAGTGATCTACTTTGTGGAAGCGGTTGCAGGAGCTTCTTCAAAGGTGGTAAATCATAATAAGATTCTTATCATCAATATTTCGGTTGACGGCTCAATTACAGTGGTGGATGATCCGGACCCGATTAGGTAATGGATGGAATCATTCAAATTCTCAATGCTGGGTCGCATCTCCAACGAAAGAGGGGAAAAACGTTGTCCCATTCGAACCTCAAAGACCTCATTTTCCATTACTGGAACTTCTATTATCGATTGCATTTCACAATAGTTAAAGTATACTTTAATCTCATCTTCCAAATTCAAGAAGACCAAAATGTGAACTGGCATTTGGGTACTCTACACTTGAATCCATGGATGCTTTGCCTCTCAGAATGGCATTTGAATTTCATACATTCACGCAAAAGCATTCAATTTCTCAAGTTTGGGAAAGTATTCATGGAATCCAATGTATCTACTAGCATCCAAAGATCCTAGTGGATCTGTCTTATGGAAATAGGAATCTACCATGGATTGACCAGCATACAATTAATGGTGACCTTAGTCTATATTCTCATGTTCTTATTGAGATTGATATGAAGATGTCTCCTCTATAACGTGTGTCTCTTGATGTGAATGATCATCTCATTGAGGTAAGTTTTTAATTATAAAACATACCCAAATACTATGAGCACTGCAGAATGATAGGACCTACCATCAATAAGGGACGAATTGTATGGAAATTCTCCAATCCATCCTCCAATAACACTTCAGCGAGGGATGAATTTAGAAGGAAAAATATGAACATGATGCACAATGTGAGAAAGGACACCAATTAATTCTCAAAAGAGGTCACTTGGGGTAACAGGGATAGCACAAATAAGTACTAGGATGAGTTAAAAGAAGAAGAATAATTGTATGGTTGAGTTGTCACTCAAGCTGAATTTGGTATCTCTAATGATGAAGACATGCTAAAAGATTCTGCATAGGAATATTTAATTCACCAGGATTTTTCTGATGAAATTATCTCTTTTACTCTATGCCTACAATCTGAATACCTCACCTTGGATCTTATCACCACATAATTATTAAAAACAGCTACTTTGGATGACATATTTTCCGCAAAAATAATTTAGGCTTCTCTCCCTTTGCAAGAGTCTGAGCCCACCCTAATCCAACATATAGAGATCGAAAGGATAGACTTATCCCCTCTTAGGAAAAACTCAACACCCAAGGATGATTCCTCTCAGTTGGGTTTAGAGATATCACCAAGGTAGGTATAACCTATTAGCCAGTCTAATAAGAGAGTGTTGATGACCTCTAATAAAAACAAGGAAACTGTGTGAAAACATAAAGGGGGAATTTCCCCCATACAGAATCAATGATGAAAATACTCTATTGGAACTGCCAGGGGCTGGCCAACCCTAGAACTTTATGTTAACTTAGGATTCTTATGGGTAAATACAAACATTCTTTCATTGGCATCTCTGATCCAAAATTTAATAGCTTCAATTCTAGTTTCCCTCTTGATATGAGTGGTTATTCTCTTCTCAGGTATATTCAAGATGCTTCTTTCATGGAAAGACTTTGTTTACATGATCACCATAGTGTTAATAATCCGGCTATTGTTTTGGTTGATGAACGAATCATTACCTGTAGCTACATCAATGTGAGTCATCTCTCTTTCTGCTCAATGTTTTTTCCTTTAACTGTTATATCAGTTGAATAACTCTTTGGCAGCCCATCAAGGAGTTATTCAGCTTTATCTAAGACACATGGGGTGATCATGGGTGATTTCAATGTGATCCTATACACGGATGAGAAGATATGACATGATTACAATTCTACTTCTATGAGAGGTTTCATAACCTATATTGAGGAGTCAAACATATTGAATTTAATTTGATTGGTGAAAAATACACTTAGCATAGAAGGAATTTAACTGGAACCAGGGCATGCAGAATTGACCATTCCTTTGGTAACGACTCTCTTCTTGGAAGTTGGAAAACTATCTCATGTGTCACTATTGCGAGAAGGCATTTAACTGGAACCAGGGCAAGCAGAATTGACCATGCCTTTGGTAATTTTTGTGTAATCAACTTTTGGTTTTTGAAATATGAATTGATTAATGTTTCATGCCAAAGACTAGGGTTCTTTTCCATTATGTGTCATCATGGCAACATGATTCATCATAGGGAGGTTGATTTAGTTGCTCAGATTGGTTCAACATCTTTTATTGTTCACTCATTTTTAATTTTGGGTATTAAGTAAACATAGACTGGTTTTCATCCTCATAATGTGAATGGTCCTGATGATATGAGGGTCGTTAAAATTTTTGATATCTTCAAACCTAATTTGAGTTTCTACAAGTATATAGTCCATGTTATTAAAGAGGACTAATTGATCTACTGTAAGTTTTCTCCTTATTTTAGTGATACCATGATGTATGGAGGTAAGAAAAATGGGTAGTATTTTTCTCGTAGTACCAGTTTCAATATTGATGATAAGAGGAATTATAGGTCAAGTTCATCTTCTTCATCTGAGTTACCTCTAGATTATATTTCTATAGTTGCTTTTGAATAGGTATATTCTAGACAACAGAATGAAATAAGTTTAATCAATATTCAAAACTAATTTTCATATTTGACTGGAATTGAGAATAATGGTACTGAATATTGATTGTGGTGGAATTTATTATGAAAAAGAAAAAATAATTGTACCGGTACCAGATCCTTTGGAATCACTGAGTTGAGTGATAAATATAGTGATGCTCAACAAGTGACAGATTATAAGCAGCACCCATATGGGTAAATGATTAATAGATCATGGTGGAGCTAGGAAAATCTAGGAAAACTCTTATCTATGAATTTTAAAATTAAAAACGAATGTAAAAATTAAATTCATCATCAATGAAACTATCACATACCAAAAACAATTGTAATGATACCATAAGGTAAGTATAAGAAAGGTGGGACATTAATAGTCCTATCTAAATCAATAGATGGGGGAGTGGTTATTCTAGAGCCTGGAACGGTGTGAGATCAAGTAGTTAATTAGGCACCTAAATGGGAAACCATTATATTGGAACATGGATCAGTTCTTAATAGAAAATAATGTTTAAAAATAGGAGTATTAGAAGTAGATTAAGGGGAGTGTTTTCAAGCACATCCTTCACCCAAAAGAAGAAATTCATGATTATTTCATCTTTATTAATTCTATATGATAGGAGGTAAACATAATTTATGAGAGAAGTCATCAAGTTGACACTAATTAGGAGAAAAAGGTGTGGGAAAATAATCAAGACCGAATTCCAGATCGAGGATTCAACAATGATGAAATTAATTTAAAGGTATTTATATAGACATGATACATAATATCCAACTACATTGAAGAGCTAATTGATGATGGAATAAATAAACAAGTAACTACCCTTCATTGGAAATTATATACGGTGTCTAATTATAAAAATATTAGTCTTATCTTTAATCAATTTATAAGTTCATTCAATTTATAGTGAACCTTTGTTGTTTGTTGTTACCCACTTCTTCTCAAAGTTTCTTTGAAATTTATAATTTATATTTGGTGGTAGAATTTTTTAGGTTTTTATGGGTTTTATGTGTATATTTTATTTTAAGGATTTCTTAGGGTTTTTAGGGGTTTTTTTATTTTTTAACATTTTTTTTTATTTTTATGGTTTTTAGGATTTTTTCGGGGTTTTCATCATTTTTAAGGATTTTAAGGGCATTTAGGGCTTTTAGGGATATATGTTTTTTTGGGTTATTAGGGGTTTTTTGAGTTTTTATTTTTTTTATTAGTTTTAGAGTCTATAATGTTTTTAGGGGTTTAAATGGTTTTTATAGTCTTTAGTGGTTTTAGATTTTTTTATTGTTTTTGGGGGGTTATAGTGATTTTTCAGGTTTTTTCAGATTTTTAGTGTTTTTTATGTTTTTGGGGGTTTTATGTGTTTTATTGAATTTAATGTTTTCTTTGGGTTTTTTATGTTTTTTATGATTATTTATGTTTTTAGGGTTTTTAGTGATTTTTTGTATTTTTATGGGTTTTAGTGTTTTTATGTATTTTAAAAAAATATGAGTTTTTTTTGGGTTTTTTTTTTGTTTTTATGACTTTTTTTGGGTTTTAAACGTTTTTTAGATTTTTTTATAATTTTATTGGTTTAATGTTTCTCAAAGTTATAGTGGTTTTTATGTTTTCTAATTATTCTATATGGTTTTAGGTTTTTTACAATTATTCTAATTTTTATGGTTTTGTAGGATTTGTATGGGTCTTTAGGTATTTTGATATTTTATATAGGTTTTTAGTGTTTTTTGTGTTTTTGAGGGATTTTAGGTGTTTTTTGTTTTTTTAGGATTTTAATTTGTTCATAGGGTTTTTTAGGGTTTTATGGTTTGTTAAATTTTTAGGGTTTTTGGGGTTTTTTGCGATTTTACAGATTTTAGGTATTTTTAGAGTTTAAGGGTTTTTATGTTTTTTGGGTTTTGGGGGTTATTTTTTGAATTTTTAGTGGTTTATAAAATTTTATAGATTTTTAACATTTTAGGGGTTAAAGATGATTTATATTTTTTAGTTAATTTTATAGTTTTATGGGTGTTTAGTGTTTTTATGTCATTTAAAGGTTTTGTGGTTTTTAGGGTTTTTAGGGCATTTAGGTTTTTATCTATTTCAAGGTATTTATGATTTTTTTGAGGATTTTGAGGTTTTTAGGGATTTTTTATGTTTTAATGTTTTTTTGATTTATTATAATATTTTAATGGTTTTTAGGTTTTTTATAGTCTTTTGGGTTTTTAGGGGTTTTTGAGTTGTAGGGGTTTTAATGATTTTTAAATGTTTTAAAAGTTTTTAGGGGATTAAAGGGTTATTATAGATTTCATAGGATACTTATGTTTTCATGGTTTTAGTTATTTTTTATTTTTTAGGCAATTTTAATGGTTTTAGGGGGTTTTGGGTTTTTAAGGTATTTTTTGGATATTTAAAGTTTTTATCATTTGTTAGGTTTTTATGGTTTTTAATTTTTTTTATTAATGTTTTATTAGGTTTTTTATAGGATTATATGGGTTTTTACGTTTTTATGGATTTAATTAGTTTTTACGATTTTTATTTTTTAGTTTTTTTAATTATTTTGAGATTTTTTAGAGTTTTAGGCTTTTTAGGGTTTTTTTTAATTTTTTATTGATTTTTAGATTTTCTATGTTTTATTTTTTTTATTATATTTTCACTAGGTTTTAAATATTTTTATCTTTTATATATTTTATAGTTTTTTTAATTTTTTTTGGATTTATGGATTTTGAAGGTTTTTGGGTTTTTTAAACTTTTTCCCTTTTTTGGGTTTTAGGGGGGTTTGAGTTTTTATGGTTTTAATGGTTTTAAGGGGTTTTAGAGTATTTAAAAAATTTATGGTTTTAAATGGGTATTAGGGTTCTTGTGGTTTTTAGTGTTTTTAGAAATTTTTAATGTTTTTATGGTTTTAGGGTTTTGTGGGTTTTAATGGTTTTAAGGTTTTTGGGGGATGTTAGGGTTTTATTGTTTTTTGTGATTTTAGTTATTGTTTGGATCATTATAGTTTTTTTTTGTTTTTCGGGACTTTAAGGGGATTTGTGTTTTTTTGGATTTTTATAGTGTTTATGATTTTTTTTGGGGTTTTATATGGGTTTTGAGTTATTTGGAAATTTAAAAGGTTTTTAGTGTTTCTTATGTTTTTATGGTTTAAAATGGGTTTTCTTATTTGTAGGGTTTTTATGGTTTTATGGGTTTGTAGTATTTTTATATTCCTTTTAGAGACTTTAGTACTTTTTTGGTTTTTAGGGGGTTTAAGTGTTTTTATGTATTATGGTTTCATATGGGGTTTTTGGGTTTTTAGGGGTTTTTACATTTTTTGGATTTTTAGGGATTTTTAGGATTTTAATGGGTTTTTTGGGATTTAGTTACTTTTAGGGGGTTTAGGGTTCCTATGGTTTTTAAGCAATTTTACGCTTTTGAGCGTTTTTTTAGGTTTTTAAGTTTTTTTTATTATTTTTAGATTTTTATGAATTTCATATGGGTGTTTAGGATTTTTACATTTTTTGGGATTTCAGGTTTTTTTTCAATTTTTATGAATTAGGGGAATGTGGGTTTTTTTGTTTAAGGGGTTTATATAGGTTTTAGGTTTTTTTTTCCTTTAGGTTTCTTTTATCTATTTGGGTTTTGGTTTTTTATAATTTCTTAGCATTTTTAGGGGGTTAAAAAGTTTACATTTTTTTTTGGATTTTTGATTGGTTTATGAGATTTTATGTTTTTAGGTTTTTAGGGGTTTTATAGTTTTCAGGGACTTTAAGGGTTCTCGGTCTTTTATGGTTTCTAATATTTTTTCATTTTTAGATGTTTTATGCTGTTTATTTATTTTTATATTACTAATTTATTGTTAGTTGATTTCATGTTTTTTTGTTTTTAAAATTTTTAGCGATTTTTTGTTAATTTTATATTTTTATTTTTAGGGGATTTTTGGATTTTTGAGCCTTTTAGGGTTTTTATGGTTTCTGGAGTTTTTTAGGTTTTTAAGTTTTTATTTTGGGTTATTAAAGATTCTACATCTTTTTTCAATTTAATGTATTTTTTCATATTATTTAGGCTTTAATGGTTTTTATAATTTTTAGGGATTTTGAGGGGTTTTACGTTTTTTAGGGTTTGATGGGTTTTGGGTATTTGGTGTATCTTTTTGTTTTTAAGTGTTTAAAGGTAATTTAGAAATTATAAAATTTTAGGGGTTTGAATGTTTTTTAGGGTTTTCAGTGGTTTTTATATTTTTAATATGATTTTAGGGGTTTTAAATGTTTATAGTGGCTTTATGTTTTAGGGTTTTTCAAATGATTTTGTGACTATTAGGGTTTTTAGGTTTTTTTATGTTTTATTATTGTTAAGTGTTTTAATTTTTTTAAGATTTTATTATATGTTTTTAGGGTTTTAAGGATTTTATGTTTTTTGCATTTTTCAGGTTTTAAGGATTTTATAGGCTCATAGGGTTTTTAGGGATTTTTAGGGGGTTTAGATTATTTATGGAATTTTATGTGTTTTAGCATGTTTTATGTTTTTATGGATTTTATGTGTTTTTAGGTTTTTATGGTTTCCTTATGGGGTTTTAGAGATCATAGGGTTATTTAAGTTTTTATGGATCCTTAGGGATGGTTATGATTTTTATGGGTTTTAATAGTTTAATGAATTATACGTGTATTTAGGATATTTAGGGTTTTATTGTTTTATGGATTTTTAGTTTTTTTAGTTTTTTTGGACTTTAAAGGTTTTTTAGATTTTTTTATCATTTATATAGTCTTAAAGATTGTTTATAGTTTATAGTGGTATTAATGGTATGTATTTGTTTTTAGGGGTTTTCAGTGTTTTTATAGGTTTTTATTGTTTTAATGGTTTTTAGGGGATTGGTGTTTTCAGTGTTTTAGGTTTTTTATTGTTTTTAGGTTTTTAATGATTTTGGTGGTTTTTATTGTGTTCTTAGTGTTTTAAGGGTTTTATTTTTTTTCATTTTAAGAATTTTTATGGATTCCCTATACTTTTATAGGGTTTTTAGGTTGTTATGTATTTTTGATGTTTTTGGGCAGTTTTGTTATTTTTAATGTTTTTAGGGTTTTTTGTGTTTCCTAGTTTCCTTATGTTTTTTATAGTTTTCTAAAAATTTGATGGATTTAAAGGGTTTTTTTGAGTTTTTAGTTGTCTCTAGAGAATTTTGGGTTTTGTTTTTTTTGGTTTTTATTGGTTTTAAGAAGTTTTTGGTTTTTTATTGTTTTTATAGTTTTATGTGTTATAGTGTGTTTTTTAGTTTTTATGGGTTTTAATTATTTTAATAATGTAAGGTTTTCTTAGGGTTTTTAAGGATTTGATATTTTTGGGGAGTTTTAGAGTTTTTTAAGATTTTTATGGTGTTTTAGGGATTTTTGGATTTGGATAGATTTTTAAGGTAATTGGGGTTTTAATGTTTTTAGAATTTTTAGGGGTTATAATAGTTTTTATGTCTCAATGAATTTTTATGGGTTCTAGGGTTTCTTATTTTTTAGGTATTTTTAAGGAAATATTATTATTATTATTATTATTTTATATTTTGCTGGTTTTTAGGGTTTTTAGGGATTTGGGGGTTTTATGCTTTTTATGGGGTTTAGGGATTTTTATTCTATATTATTTTAAAAATATATTAGATTTTTTAAACATTTTTAGGGGTTTAAATGGTTTTTAGAGTTTCAGTGGATTTTAAGGTTTTTTGGGTTTTTATGGATTTTTAAGGATTTTAGGGGTTTTATGGTTTATAGGGTTTTTTGGGGATTGGGATTTTTATAAGTTTTTTGGTTATTTGGGTTTCCTTTGGGTTGTTTACATTTTTTTACTTTTTTTATTATTTATAACAAAATTTAGGTTTTTACAGATTTTGAAGGTTTTTAGTGTTTTAGGGTTATAATGAATTTTTAGTGTGTAGGGTTTTTTATATTTTTTTTACAGTATTTTATTATTTTTAGGGGTTTAAATAGTTTTAATATTTTTAGTTTTTGAGAGATTTTATTTGTTGTAGGTTTTTTATGATTTTATGAGTTTTTATAAGCTTGGGTTTTTAGGGTTTTTATCATTTTAAGGGATTGAAATGTTTTTAGGTTTTTAAGGTTTTCATGGAGGTTTTCAAGGTTTTTATAGTTTTTAATTTTTTTTTGGAATATTATGTTTTTTTAGATTTTTAGGTCTTTTTATATTTTTTGGGTGTTTAGGGTTTTTAGAGATTTATAGTGATTTTAGGGTTAATAAGATCTTAGGTATTTTTGTACTTTTTGGTATTTTTGAGTTTTCTTCAGTTTTTTATGGTTTTTATTGTTTCTTTGAGTTGTTAAATTTTTATAGGATTAATGGTTTTTTATATTTCAGTGGGTTTTAGTGGTTTTATTGGTTTTAGGATACTCAGGGTTTTTTAAGGGATTTTATAGTTTTCGGTTTTTATCCTCATGAGGTTTTTTTCGTTTTAAGTGCTTTTATATTTTTAAGCTTTTTATTATCTTTTTTCAGTCTTTTATGGAGGTTTTTTTGAGGTTTGTTTGGGGTTTTTAATATTATAGGGGTTTTAGGTATATTTTTGGTTTTAAGGGTTTTCAGGGATTTATGTTTATTTTTTGTATTTTTGGATTTTTGGATTTTTTTTTGTGTTCTTATGTTTCTTAGAGTTTTTATCTTATTTATTAGTTTCAAGTGATTTTTTTTCTTATCGGTTTTTAGAGTTTTCATGTGTTTTAGGGTTTTTTTGAATTTTTTGGTTTTTATGGTTTTTATGGTGTTTTGGGGTTTTAGGGACATTTTAAAGTATTTTAAGGTTTTAACCTTTTTTTTTGATTTCAGGTCTTTTATATCTTATTCTATTTTTAAGGTTTTTTAGGGGTTTAATAATTTTTATATGTATTTTTAGTTATTTTATGAATTTTATGGGATGTTAGATGTTTTAGAAAAATTCATCATGTTTTTTATTTTTATGGTTATTAGAAGTTTTAGTGTTTTTTGGGGTTTGATGGGTTTTTATTGTTTTTTGGGGTATTCATGGTTTTTATGTTTTTAATAATTTTTTGTTCCTTAACAAGATATTTGTATTTTTTAGGTTTTTATTGATTTTGAGTGTTTTTAGGGGCTTCAAGTTTTTAGGGTTTTTATGTTTTTTTGGGTATTTTGAGTATTTTTATGGTCTTTAAATTTCATAGAGTTGTTTAACGTTTTAATGGTTTTTTAGGGTTTGTACATTTTTTTGTTTTTTAGGGTTTTTATCTGTGTTTATTGGATTTATGTCCTTTTTAGGGGTTTATGCTTTTTAGAATTTTTAGGTTTTCTTTGGGTTTTATGTGTTTTTAAGTGTTTAATGTCTTCTTAGGTTTTTTAGGATTTAATATTTTTTATATTTATTTGGATTTTTAGAGATTTTTTTAGAATTTATATGGGTTTTTAGGGTTTTTAGGGAAATAGTGGGTTTTTAGGCTTTTAGGGGGTTTTTTTTATCATTTTTTAGGAATTTACGAAGTTTAAATATTTTTATTTTTTATGTTTTCCTAGTGTTTTCAATATTTTTGGGTTTTTATGTTTTTATGTATTTTAATGATTTTTAGAGTTTTTATGTGTTTTTATGTTTTTTATTGGGTTTTCCGATATTTTTTAGGAGTTTTAGGGGTTTATGGGGTTTTATAGGTTTTATGGTTTCTAGAGTTTTGTAGGATTTTTAGGGATTAAATTGATTTTAGGTTTTGAGTGTGTTCTTAGTTTTTTTACATGGTTTCTATGTTTCTTACCCTTTTAATGATTTTAAGGGATTTTTAGCAATTTTATTGATTTTTGGATTTTTAGTAATTGCGATGTTTATAGGGGCTTTAGGGTTTTATGTCTTTTAGAGTTTTTAAGATTTTAAGAGTTATATGTTCTTTTATGTTTTTAAAATTTCTTTAGGGGTTTTATTGGTTTTTAGTGGTTTTTAAATTTTTAAAAAATTTTAGGGATTTTTATGATTTTAATGGTTTTAAGGGTTTTTAAAGAGTTTGTGGGATTTTTAGGTTTATTTATTTTTAGTGTTTTTTTTGTTTTTAGGGTTTTTTAGAATTTTTTTATTTTTTTATTTTCCCATATGGGTTTTTAAGGATTTGATTGGGGGTTTTACATATTTTGATATTTTTTTGAATTTCTAGCGGTTTTAGTGTTTCTATGGTTTCTATTTTCTTTTTGTTATTAGGGTTTATATTGTTTTTAGAGTTTTTTTAGAAATTTGGGGTGTTTAAAGGGATTTGGGATTATTTTTGGGTTTTTAGGGTTTTTTTACAATTTTTAACGTTTTAGGAGTATTTTAGTGTTTTAGTGGTGGTTAGGGTCTTTTTAGTGTTTTTATCATTTTAAGGATTTTAGGTTTTTAGAGATTTTATGTGTTTTTAGTATATTATTGTTTTCTTAGTAGTTTTTTGTGTACTTAGGTTTTTTATATATATTTTAGGGATTTTTATGGGGTTTTTTATTTGTATATATTTTTAGGGTTTTAGAGATTTTATGGGTTCATAGGGTTTTTTTGGTTTTTTGGTGTTTTTTATGATTTCTAGTGTTTTTTTGTTTTTAGGGGTTTTAACTGTTTTAGATTTTATTTTTTCTGAGGGTTTCCAATATTTTTAATATTTTCATGCTTTTGTGAATTTTATAGTTTTTTGGGTGTTTTATGGTGGATATGGGTTTTATAGATTTTGATGGTTTTTATCCATTTTTAAGGTTTATTGGGTTTTTATTCTTCTAGTGTTTTAGGGTTTTTTTATTTTTACGGCGTTTTAAGGGTTTTTAGAGCTTTCTAATATTTTAGGGGTTTTATTGTTTTTAGGGTTTTATCGGTATTGATATATTTTTATAGTTTTTTGGGGGTTTTAGTATTTTTATTATTTTTTTGGGTTTTTTAGAGTTTTATTGTTTTTTAGAATTTATATGGTATTTAAGGGTTTTATGATTTTCAAATTTTATATGTGGTTTTTTATGACATTAGGGTAATTATGTTTTTACATATTTTTAGGACATTTTAATGATATTTTTGGTTTTTGAGTTTATAAATATTTTGTGTATTTTTAGGGTTTTTATAGTTTTTTGGGGGTGTTCAGGGTTTTTTGAGTTTCTAGGGTTTTAAAAGTTTTAGATTTTTTAATATTTTTATGGGTTTAAAATATTTATAAAAATTTTATTGGGTTTTAGGGTTCTCACAGTTTCTGAGAATTTTAGGGGATTTTACAGTTTTTTAGAGGTTTATGGGTTTAATTTGATCATATTTTTATGGGTTTTAAGTGTTTTTTTGGAGAAATTATAAGTGGTTTTCAATCTTTTTTGTTAATATATTTTAATGATTTTTCAGTTTTTTTGGTTTTTTATCCGTCTTTATTTTTTTAGGGATCTAGAGGGGTTTTTTGATTTTTAGGTTTTTTAATTTTTTTAGTGTTTTTACTGGTTTATAGATTTTGTAGGTTTTTATGATTTTATTTTTAAATATAGTTTATTTTTCAATTTTAGTGTTTTATATTATCTTTATTATTTTTATGGTTTTTATCGTTTATTTTGGGTTTTAGGGTTTTTTCAGTTCTTTAGGGTTGTTAATATTTTCTAGATATTTTATATGATTTAGTGGTTTAAAGGATTTTTAGTGTTTTTAATGGTTTTTGGGTTTTATGGGGTTTTATTGTTTTACTATTTCTTCGGTTTTTATTCCTTTAGAGATTTGTTTCGGTATTTGAGGGTTTTTATGGTTTATAACTTTTTTAGTTTTTAGTGGTTTTAGTGTTTTTATGTTTTTAGGTGTTTTCAAGGATTTAGGGTTTTTTAAAATTTTAATGGGTTTAAGGAATTTTTAGAACTTTTATAGATTTTTTGGATTTTTAGGTATTTTGAGGATTTTACTATGTTATAGTGCTTTAGTGTTTTTATGGGTTGTAGAATTTTTAGGTTTCATAGGGGATCTATTTTTTTAGGTTTTTAAAGGTTTCTTAGTGTTTTTGTGGTTTCAGAAGTTTTTACATTTTTAGGATTTTTTAGTGATTTTTAATATTTTATTGTTTTCTAATGACTTTTAGGATATTGGTGGAGTTTGGTTTTTATGAATTTTGAGGGTTTTTAAGTGTATAGTGTTTTGGGGGTTTTATTCGGTGCGGGGTGGTTAGTTTTTTAAGAATTTTTTTTTTGTTTTACATGTTTTTGTTTAAGAATGGGTTTTTTGAGTATTTGATAAATTTTGGAGTCTTTATGATTTTTATTAATTTTAGGGGTTTTTATCATTTTTATGGTTTTATGGTTTCTTAGTGTTTTTTTGGTTTTTTTGTGTTATATGTTTTTTGGTAGATTTACGTGTTGTAAGGTGTTTATGTTTTTTGAAGGTTTTTTCAATGTTTTTATTATTTTTAGGGAATTTTAGCATTTTTCAGGATTTTTATGGTAGTTACATATTTAATGGGACTTTTGGGTTTATTTTATTTTTCATGGGGTTTAAGATTTTTTTGGAATTTTTTAATATTTGTAGGGGTTTAAAGTGTTTTTTGGGTTTTTATTGGTTTTTATGGGTTTTTATGGGGTTTTAGTCATTTTTAGGGTTTTTAGTTGTTTTATTTTTTTGGGTTTATATTGTTTTTGGAGTTTCTTAGGGTTTTATCATTTTTTTGGTTTTTATTGATTTTTAGTGTTTTTATGTTTTTAAGGTCTTCTTAGGAATTTTCGTAGTTTTAATGGATTTTTATGTTTTTATAGATTTTTAATTATTTTTTAGGATTTTTATTGGTTTTAGGGATTTTGGTAATTTTGAGGGTTTTAAGTTCTTTTGTGTTTTTAAGGGGTTTTATAATTTTTAGATTTTATGGGTTTTAATTATTTTTAGTTTTTATGGGTTTCTTAGGGTTTTACTGGGTTTTGATGATTTTTTCCATTTTTTGATTTTTTTTAGGTCCTTTAGGATTTTTATTGTTTATAAGGTTTTATTGATTTTGAGGGTTTTTTGGATTTTTATGGTTTTTTTGAGTTTACTGATTTTATTGTTGTACAAAATGTTTTTTTTATTGTTTTCGATGTTTTTAGAGATCTAAAGGGTTTTTAAATATTATTAGAGTTCTTATGTATTTTATAGTTTTTAGGGTTTAATGGTTTTAGGGTTTTCTTGGGTTTTATGGGTTTTTAGGGTTGTTAGGTTTTAGTGTTTTTTAGGTTTTTAGGGGTATTTTTTAATTTTTTCATTTTAAGGTTTTCTTAGAGGTTTTCCATGTTTTATAGTTTTTACAATTTTATTGATTGTTAGGTCTTTTTAATATTTTTATGGTTTTGGGGTTTTTAGGGATATTGAGGGATTTCCTAGGTATTTATGTTATTTATAGTATTAATGGCTTTTTGGTGGGTTTTAGGGTTTTTCTATGTTTTTATGAACATTGAGGGTTTTTTATATTTTTTTTTATCATTTTTAGGTGTTTAAAGGGTTTTATATTTTTTAGTCCTTTTTAGTGTTTTTACAATTTATCATGGTTATTTAATATTTTTAAATATTTTTATGGTTTTATGGGGTTTTAGTGATTTTAGATTATTTTAGGATTTTAATTTTTTTTAGGTTTTTAGGGGCCCTAAGTGATTATTGTTTTTAATGTTCTATAAGGCATTATTAGGGGGGTTTTTTACAGTTTTTCCCTTTTTCATGATCTTTATGGATTTTGAAGGATTTTTATGGTTTTTTGGGGTTTTTCTAGATTCATAGGGGTTTTAGGGGTTTCTATGGGTTCTGTGGGGTTTTAGGAGATATAGTCTATTTTAGGGTTTTTAGGGTTTTGTTGAGTTTTTAGAAGTTTTTAGTGGTATTAGGTTTTAAATTTTTAATTTGTATTTTCTAGTTTATTATGTTTTTAGAGATTTGTAGGGAATTTTTATGTTTTTTATGGTTTTTATTATTTTAAGGGATTTTTATTATTTTTGGGTTTTATGGTTTTTTTTAATTTTTTTTGGTTGTTTTTTTATTTTATTTTATTTTTTAGCGATTTAATTTTTTTTCATGTTTTTAAACATTTTTCGGGGTTTGAAGGATTTTCAGGGTTTTGATGGGATTTTTTGGTTTTCTGGTATTTTAGGTGTGTTCATTAACTTTTGGGGTTTTATGGATTTTTGTTTTTTTACGGTATTTAAGGTATTTTATGGAATTTTTTATGTTTTTATCTTTTTTAAGATCTTGGGGGTTTTTAATTGTTTTTAAGTTTTTGTGATTTTTAATGGGATTCTAAGGTTTTTTAGTATTGATCATTTCATAGGATTTTTATTGTTTTAGGGTTTTTAGGAATTTTGGGGGTTTTAGTGTTTTTTGGGATTTTGGATTTTTCTTAGGGTTTTTATATTATTAGTTTTTTATGGTTTTTAAGAGTTTTTACTTTTTATTGTTTTTAATAGTTTTTATATTTTTAAGAAATAATAGGGTTTTTTTATATTTTCTAGGATTTATGGTTTTAATGGTTTTTAGGGATATTTAATTTTTTAAGTTTCTTAATGTATTTTTGGATTATTGAGTTTATATTTTTATTTTAGTGTTTTTATGGATTTTTAGGTTTAAAAATTATTATAATGATTTTAGGGCATCAAATGGTTATTTGAGTTTTTATAGATTTTTTATATTTTTATAAGATTTTAGAGGATTTAATCTCTTTAGGATTTTTTTTGGGTTTTATGGGTTCTTATGTCTTTTTGAACTTTTTATGGGTTTTAGTGTTTTTTTAAAAAAAAATTGTGTTTTATGTGTTTTTTAATTTTAAGGGTTTCTGATGGGTTTTAGGGTTTTAAGTATTTTTTACATTTTTACCGATTTTTTTGGTTTTTTAAGATTTCAATGGGTTTTTATGGGTTTTAGTGATTTTCAGGATTTTAAGGTGTTTTTTAGGAATTTTGGGGTTTTTAAGGTTTTTATGTTTTCTAGGAATTTATTGTTTTTTCTAATTTTTAGGTTTTTATGATTTTATCAAGGATATTCATGGTTTTTAGTTTATTTTATGATTTTAGGTATTTTTATGGATTTCTTTTGGATTTTTATGGTTTTTAAGTGTTTTAGAGAATTTTAGGGTTTTTACAATTTTTTTTGGATTTTTTGGCTTTTAATGGTTTTTTTAATTTTTAGGATTTTTATGTGCTTTTAGAGTTTTTTAACCTTTTTATAGGTTTAACGGTTTTTTAGTGTTTTCGGGTATTTTTTGGGGGTTTTGGGAGTATTTTAATGTGTTGGGGGTTTTATTATTTAATGGTTTTAGGGGTATTAGTGTTTTTAGATTTTTTTTTGCTTTTTTAGGGTTTTAATTGTTTTTTGGGGTTTCACGGTTTTTAGGGTCTTCATGGTTTTAGGGGTTTTTTACTTTTTTGTGTATTTTTATCGATTTATTAGTATTTTTAGGGTTTATTGAGGATTCTTTGGGATTTGTTGAATTTGTAGTGCCTTTATGGGTTTTTGAGGTTTTAGGGATTTCTTGAGTATTTAGGGGTATTAAGGGGTTTTTGATTTTTTTTAACTTTTTTAGGGGTTTTAAGGATTTTATAGTTTTTAGTAATTATTATGGATTTTATGTTTATAGGTGATTTTAATGTTTTTATGATGTTTTAAGGTTTTTAGTGGTTTCAGATTCTTTTTTATTTTTAAAGATTTTAGCATTTTCTCAGTTTTTAGGGGTTTTATGTGTATTTTGGTCTTTAAGGATTTCATAGGGTGTTTTTAGTTTTTTATGTTTTAGGTATTTGTATTGATTTTTATATTTTTTAGCGTTTTTAGTGTTTTATGGATTTTAGGGGGGTTTTTGGTTTTTTGGGTTTTTAGTATTTTTAGGGTTTTTAGCATTTTTTAGGGTTTGAACTATTTTTCATTCCATAGAGGTGTTTATGAGGTTTGGGGTTTTTATTTTTAGGGGTTTGAACAATTTTTGGGGTTTGACCTATTTTTGGGGTTTTTTGGGTTTTTTATGGTTTTTAGTATTTTTTTAGGGTTCTGGTTTTTTGCTATTTTTTCTGGGTTTTTGATGATTTTTTTTACATTTTTAGATATTTCTATGGTTTTTAGGATTTTTATGGGTTTTTTGGGTTTTTTTATGGATTTTGAAGCTGTGGATTGTTTATGTTATTTTTGGATTATTTTGGGTTTTTGGGTTTTATAAGTTGTTTTATTTTTTAGGGGCTTTAGGGTTATTTAGAGTTTCCTAATATTTTTAGCGGTGTATTAGGTTTTTAGAGTTCTTAGTTATTTTTAGTGTTTTATCGGCTTCATGGTTTTGTAAGATGTGTAGGGATTCTAATGGGTTTTAGGGGTTTTAGGATTTGTAGGTTCTTCTTAAGGTTTATAGGGTTTTAGGGGATTAAAATTTTTATAGGTATTTATTGTTTTCATAGTTTTGTTTTCTGAATTTGTATGGTTTTTTATTTTTTGGCATCTTTTTGGAATTTTAGGATTTTTATGGTTTTATAGGGGTTTTAAGTATTTTGAGGTTGTTAGGGATGTATCATTTTTTTTGGGTATTCACAGATTTTTAATGTTGGGGGTGGGTTATAGGTTTTTAGAGTATAATAATATTTTATGGGTTTAATTTTTTTAATGATTTTTCGAATTTATTTGGGATTTTTTTGGATTTTATTTTTCTTATTGTTTTAGTTGATTTATGGTTTTTGGTTTGTTTGTAGCGTTATTAATGTTTTTTTAGAATTTTAGCATTTTTTGTGGATTTAATTGTGTTTAGTATTGTAAAGATTTCTTAGGTACTTTTATGATTTTGGGAGTTTTTACATTTTTTGGGGATGTTTATGTTCTTATGATTTTAGGACTTTTTTAGAAGTTTATGGGTTTTTTTTGATTTTACGAATTTTGAGTATTTTGTAGAGTTTTGTGGTTTTTAAGATTTTTATGGGTTTGTATTTTTTTTTTGTTTTTTATCTTTATAGGGCTTTAGGTTTTTTAGGAATTTTAATGTTTTTAGAGATTTAATGGGGTTTTGAGTTTTTAGTGGTTGTTGGGGGTTTTATTGGTTTTTAAGGTATTTTAGTGGTTTTTGGTTTTAATTGGGATTTTTTAGTTTTTAGGGGTTTTAATGGATTCTATTTTTCAGTATTTTTATGTTCTGTAGGAATTTTATGTGTTTTTTACGATTTTTATATTTACCTATTGTATTTCATTCTTTTTAATTTATTTATTTTTTAGATTTTTTACATATTTCTTATGAATTTTAGGGTTTTTAAAGTTTCAATGATTATAAGGGTTTTAGGGGTTTTAATATTTATTTTCCCATTTTAATTTTTTTTTAATTTTAAGGATTTTAAGGGTTTTAAATTTTTTTTAGAATTTTTACGTTATTCAATGTTTTTTTTGGATTTTTAGTAGTTTTAATGAATTTTATGGGTTTTAGGGGTTTTCATGGTTTTAGTGTTTTTATTTCTTTTAGGGGTTTTACGGGTTTTAGATTATTTTAAGGATTTTAGGGTTTTAATGTTTTCAAGTTTATTTGAGAGTTTATGGGTTTTGAAGCTGTTAAGTTATTCCAAAGTGTTTTTAGACTTTTAGTGTTTTTTCATTAAATGATATTTTATATATTTTAATGATTTTTAGGTTTTTTTCTGTTTTCAATGATTTTTTGGGGTTTTGGGTTTTTTTCATTTATATTGTTTTTTAGGGTTTTTAGAATTTTAGTGGATTGAAGTGTTTTTATTTTTTATTTATATTTTATATTTTTCATGATTTTTTTTATTTTTATTGATTTTTACTATTTTTTTGGATTTTTGAGGGTTTTTACAGCTTTTGGATTTCGAGGGTTTTAGAGTTTCTTTTTTGTTTTTTGAGATTTTCTTGGTTTCAGGCTTGAGTGTACTTGTTGAGTTTTTTTATTGGTTGTTATTTTTTTTAATGTTTTTAGTTGTATTTCTGGATTTTAGTTGTTATAGGGTTTTTAGGACCATTTTATAGTTTTTGGTGTATTTATTTTTTTGATATTTTCCTATTATTTTTTTATTTTTTATAGTTTTAATTTTATGAGGGATTCTTAAGTATTTTTTAGGATTTTTTTAGGACATTATAGTTTTTAATATTTTTTAGGGTACATGAGGTGTTTAAAGGTATATTAGGATTTTATGGGATTTTAGAATTTTCATTATATTTTAGTTTTTAGGTGTTATATGTTTTTTATGTTTATTAATATTATTTTATGGGTTTTTAGGGATTTAGGTATTTTTCCATTTTTTCATATTTTTAGGTATTTTTTGGATTTTTATGGATTTTCCTGGTTTTCTAGATTTTGATCGGTTTTAGGATTTTTTTCAAGGTTTTAAGGTTTCTTTCATTTTTAAGGTCCTAAGGTCTTTTTCCGTTTTAAATATTTTTCAAGGTTTGTGGGGTTTTTAGAATTTTAGTGGGTGTAAGGGTTTGATGGGTTTATAGGGTTCTTTGATGTTTTTATCTGTTTTTTGGTCATCATGTTTTTCGCATAATTTAATTTTTAAGGTTTAAAATGGTTTTAAATTTTTTATGTATTTATTATGGGGTTTTATGGTTTTAGGTTTTTCAGATTTTTTGGTATTTCAGAGATTTTTATGTATTTTTTATCAATTTATGGGTTTCTGGGTATTTTGAGGGGTTTTAGGGTTTTTAGGGGTTTCAGTGTTTTTAGGAGTTTTATTGTTTTTTATGTTTTTGGGTGATTCACGTGTTTTTAAATTTTTACATTTTTAGGTGTTTTATCGGATTTTAAATTTTTAGAGAATTTAAAAGTTTTATGTAGTTTTATGTGTTTTTAAGAATATTTATGATTTTGTGATTTTATATTCTTTAGGTTTTTAAATTTTTTGGGTATTAGGGTTTTTTAAAATTTATAGATTTTTTTGAGGTTTTTAGAGTTTTTAAAAAAATTAGGGGTTTAAAGGGGTTTAATATTATTTTATGGGTTTTTAGGGTTTTTAGGGATTTTAGGGTTTTCAGATTTATGTGTTTTTTTAGGGTTTTATGGATTTAAGCATTATATATATTTTTTAGAGTATTTATTTGTTTTTAAATATTTATGGTCTTTTAGGATTTTTTGGATTTTTTCTAGTTTCAAACATTTTTAGGTATTTTTAGGGATTGTAGGATTTTTTTTGTTTTTAGTGTTTTTAAGGTTATTTAGGTTTTTAGGTTTTTTTGGCTTTTATGGGTTTTAGGGTTTTTTTTTATTTTTTATGAATTTTCAATCATTTTTAGTGGTTTTATGGATTTTAGGTTTTTTAGGGTTTTAAAGTATTTTAGGATTTTTAGGGTTCTTAGAGTTTTATATGTTTTATAGGATTTTTATGTGTATTTAGGTTTTTATTGTTTTCTTTTAGGTTTTTATAGTTTTTATAGGATTTTATGTTTTTTTATAATTAGAGATCTCAAGGATTTTTATGGACTTCTAGGGGTTTTTGAGATTTTTTGGGTTTTTTGGGTTTCTTTGGGTTTTTAACATTTTTATCTATTTAAGGGTTTTAAAATTTTTTATGTTTATGATTTTAATATTGTTTTTAAGGGTCTTATGGTTTTTTGATGTTTTTTTATTTTTAAGGCATTGTATGTCTTGTTATTTTTTGGGTTTTTAGGGGTCTATTCATTTTTTAGGTTTTCAGCGGTTTTATGTGTATTTTGGTTTTTATGGTTTTCATTGGGTTTCATGGTTTTGTGGTTTTTTTTGGTTTTTAACCATTTTTATGGTTTTTTAGGATTTTTATGTTTTTTTTTGGTTTTTAGGGATTTTGAGTGTTTCTAGTGCTTTTTTTATTTTTTGGTGTTTTTTAGAGTTTTTAGTATTTTTTAGGTTTTTATGCGGTTTAAGAGTTTTAGAGTTTTATTATTTTCTTTTGGGTTTTTAAGGTATTTATGATATTTTACATTTCTATAGATTTTTAGGAATTTTATGATTTTTTATAGTGTTTGGGGTTTTTATAGATTTTGAGGGTTTTAGGGTTTTAATGGTTTTTGGGATTTTGAGGGTTTTTTCATTTTTTAATGTTTAAGGGGTTTTTTGAATTTTGTGGTATTGTATGGGTTCAAAATGGTTTTTAATGTTTTTATCAGTTTTAGGGATTATATGGGATTTTAGAGTTTTGTTTTTTCGTGTTTTTTAGAGTATTTAATAATTTTTAGGTTCTTAGGCGGTTTAAGATTTTTAGGGTTTTATTAGTTTCTTAGGGTTTTTAGGGTTTTTATGATATTTTACATTTCTATGGATTTTTAGTGATTTTATGGTTTTTGATGGTGTTCATAGTTTTTATAGATTTTGAGGGTTTTTTGGTATTAATGGTTTTCGGGTTTTGAGGGGTTTTTTTCATTTTTTAGTGTTTTAAGGGTTTTTTGAGATTTGTGGAATTTTATGGGTTTTAAAGGGTTTTTATTGTTTTTTGTGGTTTTAGGGATTTTACAGTTTTTAGGGGTTTTATGTTTATGGTTTTTAGGGATTTTAGGGGCATTTAAGGGTGAAGGAAGATGTGAGGACCAGGCTATTCCTGGCCACCTCAAATTTATTAAATAAAAGGAAACAAGTCCAAAAGTAGTACAAAAAAGAGAAGAAAGCAAGGAAATAAAGACACAAAAGAAATAAAAAGTGAAAAAGTCAATCCATAAAGTCATTATAATCATGCCCAGCTCCAAAGGGGTCTCCATCTGCACCATAGTAGTTAGCAACATCAGGATCTGTGGAGTCCCACTCAAAAGATTCATACAGTGTTGTAGAATAATACTCCCTTTGCCTCTTTTTCTCCATGCCCAAGGCCCTAGTTTGAACAGTCCTGGGCAGCGTAGAATAATCCTTCTTTGCCCTTCTTTTCTATGTCCTAGACGAGAAATGTGTCCCCTGAGAAGGTATTTCCATGAACTCCTGGTTCTGCTCCTATAAAAAAATCTCCATGGCCTCTTGGTTCAATGCACAAGTAGAAAGTTCAAGCCTCATACTTTTGAACTTGGGCATATTGGCACTATCTTCCAGATTGAGAGGGAAAATAGTAAAGGCTGGTCCTACAAAAACCCTCTCCCCGGGCAAGCCATCTATATAGTTCTCTTTCCCAAAAGGTTAACCAAGTGGGGCCCTTTATTTCAAAATCTGAGCCATATTTGTTGTCATCCTGAAACTATCATTTGAGTCATCCTCCCACAACAATTCATCATGGGAATTCAATTCCTCCTGCAAAAAAGCGCCCTGCAGTGGTGCCTGCATCACATTGGGGTCATCCAAAACCCTGTCTTTCAGAACCAAGTATATTGACTTCCCTTTGTCTTCATCTCCCATCTTCCCAGACTCATTTATCATACCATCAGGTGCCCTTTCAAGAGCGCACGGGTCTGTCACGTCTATCGCAATTGGGACCGAAGACCCCATTTCATGAAAACAATCATCCTGCGAAACAGGGCATGCCACCACTGCCATTGCATCATCACCCTCCTTCCAATCCACCTGAGCAGTGTGACCCTGCTCAGTAGATCGAGTCACCATAACCCCAACAATCCCCTGCCCAGAGACCAACTCCCCAGCCAGCCTATCAAATCGATTGTTCATCAGAACATCTATGCCCTGCCCACCTGCACATTTTCCCAACACCCCATCCCTATCCTGTATCGCTTGCATAGTCACGACCAGGTCATCTCGGGAGTCCGGGATAGTTTCAAGACTGCTACTTCCAGCTTCGAAATCGTTCACTCCTTTTCCAAACACTATTACTAGATTAATATTCAGCCTATCAAACACTTCACTAATCTTAGGCTCAGGCGATTGATGCGGAATACTCTTTAGTGAAGTGTCCCCAGACCCCGTACAAAATCACTCCTCCTCTCTAGGCATCACTTCCTTCCTAGCTACCACATCCTGACCAGGACCTGACACCGGGGAGGTAGCCAGCTCCTTAAGAGGCTCCATGGATGAATCTTTCACCTCCTGAATGGCCACCAATTTCCCATAACCACCAGAAGTATATTGACTCCTAGAGTAGAAAGCCACACTAGTATTTGGATCCGACCCACCAATATTGTGCCGAGGTGATTCCACAAACACAATCTCAAAAAACGTTTAAGCAGCTATAGCAGACGTCCCAAGCATAGAAGAGGACGAGCTGCTTCCACGCCAGCACACAGATGCAGTGTGACCTAACCTACAAAAATTCGAGCAGAAGTAGACCCGGGATTCAAAGCAGACCTGTTGTTGCCACCAGAGTACACCTTCAATCTCGACACAAACCAAATTGACCAGGGGCTTGGACTCGTCCACCTCTATGCAAATCTGAGGCACAAAGGGGCGACATGAAGTGCTCGTCGGTGCATCCATACAAATAACTCTCCCAAGTAAATTACCAATGACACGAAGGATGGATGGATTCTGGAAGGAGAAAGCAATTCCATGAAGAGTTACCCACAACACCACACTCATATGGTCAAGATTTAAGTGTAAATCAAAGCTCCATCATAACAAGTAGAACCAAAAACCGATGGCAATCCATGGATCCATAGACCAGGCCGAGATTAAATCATCCTCGTTCCCAAATCGAACCAAAAAATGGCGGGCATCAAGTAACCCTAAAACAGCCCTTTCATAGAGATTCCAAGAAGAGGCAACAAACCTATCAAAAACTTCGATAGAGGGTCAGTTCCTCCCAAACTGAACGACCAACGTTAGATCTAGAAGAGCAGAGTCCAAAGAAAAATCTTGAGGAGAAATCGGTACCGAGGGCACACCGTTCTGGAAATGAGTGACTTTCGGGAAAATCACAATCTTTGGAAAAAGGGGGTAAGCTCTTGCTCAGTGAGGTGCGAGGGAACCCCATCTGCTGCCCCTCCAATCCCAGGAAGGGGCGGCACCACCGCGACGATCAACTACAGCGACGTTGTCTTCAAGGGAGCCGAGAATCTCAATCGCGGGAGAGAGAGAAGGAGTAGCACCATTATTAGCAGATTTTATGGTATTTAGTTTTTTTTAGATTTTTATATATTTAAGCATTTTATGGGTTGCTTTGAGTTTTACAGGGTTTGTAGTGTTTTTAATGTTTTTAGGGGTATTATGGTTTTATGGTTATCAGGGTTTATGGGTATTATATGTAATTTGAGTGTTTTTGATCTTTATGTGTTATATTTTTTTTATGGTTTTCTTATTGGTTTTCATGCTTTTGGGTTTTAAACTTTTTAGGTTTTTTAAGGATATTTATGTATTTTATGGTTTTTCGGTTTTTACAAACGTTGATGGGTTTTAGGGTTTTTAATATTTTACATTTTTAAGGGTTTTATGTATTTTTTATGTTTAAGGGATATATTAGTGGTTTTTATATTTGAGAGGTTTTTTATGATTTTAGGGAATTTATGGGTTTTTAGGATTTTTAGTCTTTTTAGTGATTTTGAGGGGTTTTTTAATTTTTTTAGGGTTTTGACGATTTTTTTGTTTCTAGTTTTATGTTTAGTTTTTAAGTGTATTTAGAGATTCTTATTTTTTTGGGGTTTAAATTGTCTTTAGTGTTTTTAGGGGTATAGGGTTTTATGGGTTTTTAATGGGTTTTTGAGGTTATTATGGGTTTTGTGGTTGGTACATTTTTTTTTGATTTTTACCATTTTTATGTTTTTGTAGGGGTTTAACCTATTTTTTGGTTTTTAAGATTTTCATATGTTTTTTTGGTTTTTTTGGGTTTTTTATGATTTAACATTTATTAGGTATTTTTTAGAATTTTATGGGTTTTAAGGGGTTTAAGGATTTTGGGGTATTTTATAGTTTTCATGGTTTTTATGGTTTTTATTATTTTTTGGGATTTCTAGGTTTTCATAGTTTTTTGTGCGTTTAATGTTTTTTTTGAATTTTTAATGTTTTTAGGTGTTTAATGGGTTTTTATCATATTTAGTGGTTTTATGTTTTTTTTTTGGGGGGGGGGGTTGTTTTTTAATGGTTTTTACGGTTTTTAGGGTTTTTAGGGTTTCATGGTCTCTTTAGTGTTTTTAGAATTTTCCCCATTTTTAGGTTTTTATGGGAATTAAAAGTTTTTAAGTTTTCATTGTTTTCTTAAGGGTTTTCATGGTTTTAGGTTTTTTATTTTTTTTGAAATGTTTTGGATTTTTTGAATTTTTATATATTTTTAGAGTTTTTTGGAATTTTTATTGTTTTATGGATTTTTCGGGATTTATAAATTTATATGTTTCTAGGGGTTTAATGTTATTTTACATCTCTATGGTTTTCTGAGTTTTTTTTTTAGTTTTAGTTATTTTTGGGGCTTTTTATTAATTTTATGGTTTTTAGGATTTTTATTAATTTTGAGTATTTATGGTTTTTTTTATTTTAGGTTTCTTTCAGGTTTAATTATTTTTAGTATTTTATATTTTTATAAGGGGTTTTTAAGGATTTAGGGTTTTGTACATTTTGAGTGATTTTTATGATTTTTTGGATTAGCATTTTAAAAGATTTTAAGGTATTTTGAAGGTATTTTTAGTGTTTTAGGTTTATATAGTATTATTTGGGTTTGAAGGGTTTTATGTTTTTTTTTAAATTTTTAGTTTTTTCTTAGGATTTTTCAGGGTTTGTAGGTATTTTTATGTCTATAGGTGTTTATAGGGGTTTCATAGTTTCTCTAGTTTTTTTTATTTTTAGAAAATATGGGGGTGTTTGGGTTTTTATGGGGTTTTTTGGTTTCTTGGATTTTTTATATTTTTTCAGTTTGTAAGGGTTTAATTATTTTTATATTTTTTTTATTATTTTAAATATTTAAATCTTTTTATAGTTTTTATTGTTTTTTATGATTTTTAAGGGGTTTTAGGGTTTTCATGTATTTTAGGGGTGTTATGGTCTTTAATGGATTTTAGGGATTTTAGTGTATTTTTTAGGGTTTTAGGGTTTTTTGTGTCATTTATTTTTTTAGGGGTTTTTTTGTTTTTTAGGGGTTTTATGTGTTTTTAGGTTTTTATGTTTTTCTTATGGATTTTTTGGGTTTTAGTGTTTTAATGTTTTTAGTTATTTTTATGAATTTTTTAGTATTTTATTGGTTTTGGTATTTTTATTATTTTTTATGGTTTTTAGTGTATTTTAGGGTTTTTAGGTGTTTTAGGGTTTTAGGGGATTTATTTATTTCATCATTTTTAAGGTTATCTAAGGGAATTTTAGGTTTTTTAGGGTTTTTTACGATTTTTTTGATTCTATGGGTTGTTTTGGATTGTTATGGTTGTTTTGGATTTTTATGGATTTTAACATTTTTTGGGATGTTAGGATTTTAATAATTTTTTAGGTTTTAGATTTTTTAAAATTTTACTGTTTTTAGTGTTTTTTAACATTTTATGTTATTAAAGGATTTTCAGAGTTTAGGTGTTTATTAGTGGTATTATGGATTTCATAATGTTTTAATGGTTTATATGGTATTTAACGTTTTTTTTGTTTTTAGAATTTTTTTCTATTTTTATGTTCTTATTGGATTTTAGTGTTTTATGGTTTTTATGATTTTCTAAGTGTTTTTAGGTTATTTTCATGTTTTTTAAATTTTTATTGATTTTTTGGGCTTTTATAGTTTTTATTTCCTTTAGGGATTTAAATGGATTTTAGTGTTTTTATGGGTTTTTATGTTTTTATAGTTATATTGGGTTTTTGAAAATTTTTAGTTATTTTAAATTTTAGGGATTTTTACGGTTTTTTAGTGTTTTAAATGTATTTAGGAATTTAAAGGGTTTTTTGAGTATTTATTTATTTTTTGGGTTTTTGGGGGATTTGAGTTATTATGGTTTTTAGCGGTTTTCTTGTTTTAGGGTTTTCAATGCCTTTTTAGTTTTTTTAGGGTATTAAATGATATTTAGGTTTTTTGGTGTTTTATGTGTTTTTATGTTTTTAAGGTCTTTAATGTTTTTCAGTGTTTTTAGGGTTTTAGGTATTTTGGGATTTTTTTGGATTTTTTGGATTTCTTTTATCTTTAGTTTTTTAGGGATTTTCATGGGTTTTAGGTCTTATGGTTTTTTTGGTTTTTAAAATTTTTATGTTGTTACGGTTTTTATGTTTTTTTGGTTTTTAAGGTTTTCTTAGGGGCTTTTAGATGTTTTTTTGATTTTTTATGTTAGTTGGGTTTTTAGAAGATTCTGACATTTTTTATGATTGTTATGGTTTTTTTGTTTTTTGAGGGTTTTGGGGGGTGGGGGTTTGGGGTTTGGGATTTTGTTAGTTTTTTAATTTATAAGTTTATAATAATCATTTATCATTATTTGGGTTTTAAACTGGTTTTAGTGTTTCTGTTTGTTTTCAATGGTTTTATGGGTTTTTAGTGTTTTTTTGGTTTTGGGGGTTTATATGGTTTTTAATGTTTTTAGGGAAAGAAATTGGTAGATCCAAGGTACTCCTAGCCCCCCCCCCCAAATTATAAGAAAATAAAACAAAGTATACAGGGGAGGGGAAGAGTCCATTGACCCATACCAAAAAAGAAACCCCCAAAAAGAAAAAAAATAAAGAATGAAAAAGTCTCAAAAACCAGAAACATAACCAGCTTCAACACCTCATATACAATCAACACCAACCTTGGGTAGCCTCGATCCTAATCACTATTAAAACATTCATCATCATTAGAACTTAGAAAAATACCATCAACAAACCATCACCATCAGCATCACACCATCCCGTCACAAGCATCAAACCACCAAAAAGCTAATCTGGCAGACAGTAGCAGCACCAAAATCACAACCACATAGCAACATCAAACATTAATCAGCAACACCAAGGCCCAAGGCCTCCCCCTCCAAGGAAATGGAGTCAGCCTATAGGACACCAGATCATTCCATAAGCAAATGTCGAACTGGGATGAATATGCACAAAGAATTCATAAGCATGCTTGGACAAATGCCACTCACACCAGAACTAGTGCCAGGGAAATCAGTGGAGGCCGAAGTTGTCGCCAAGAAATATAGAAATGAAAACCTCTTCTATAAGTAATATGGAACCCAAAGTCGAGAGGAAATAGTATTTTGAAGCAGGACCACCTAGGGGCGACACATGTCAGTGCCAAGACATGGCCCTGAATCCGGGCATACCAAATCAGTCATTAAGCATGCTAGATCTGACAAAGAACACACCTTATCTGGAATAATCAGAAATCAGGAGGTGCAAAAGTGTCACTGCCTGGTGAAATTAGACCACGCAGATCCATCCCCAGCCAACACTGAAGTTAGGCATTCCAAATCTGTCACCGAGCATTTTAGAGATGGAAACGAACACGCCAGATCCGAAATAACCCATAGACGGGAGGTGCAACAAATCCACTGCCAGTCAAAGCTAGACCATGCATATCCATCACTATCCAATTCCGAGAAGAGGTGATACATCAGAAATCGAGTCTAGACCATGCCAACAGGGGAAGGGAGAAAATTTGGTAGAGGAACCCTAGCAGCATGAGGGAATCTTAGAGTTTTTAGGGGTTTTTTGGGTTTTTAGCATTTTTAGGTTTTTAGATTTCTATGGATCTTCTAGGTTTTTTAGTTTTTAAGGATTTAATTGGGTTATTCAAAATTTTTAGGGTTTCTTAAATTTTTAGGGATATTTAGGGTATTTTTAACGTTTTTTATGGTATTTACATATTTTGAGGGTGTTTAGGGTTTTTTAAATAGTTTTTTGGATTTTTAGGGTTTGTATAATTTTTTAGGTTTTTGATAAGGTTTTAGTTCTTTTAGGTTTTATTACGGTATTTAAGGGTTTTGGGTGTTTTTATGTCCTTGGGATCTTTGGGGATTTTTTTAGGATTTTTATAGTTTTTAGGTATTATGTTTGATTATATAAATTTTTTTGGGATTTCAAGGTATTTCTGGTGTTTCTATTTTTATGGGTTTTTTAATTTTTTTTGTGGGTTTTTTTGTTTTTTTGTTTTTAGTTATATTAATAAAATTTTGGGGTTTAATGTGTTGTTATTTTTTATTGGGTATTTACGGTTTTATGGGATATTATGGGTTTTAAAGGTTTTATGTGTTTTATGGTTTTTAGGGACATTAAGGGTTTTAGGGTTTTTTTAGAATTTTTTATGTTTTTGGAAAATTTAAGTGTACTTAGGCTTTTATGGTTTTCATAAGGGGTTTCTGGGTTTTTAGTGTTTTTATGTTTTATAGGGATATAGGTATTTTTGTATTTTTAACATTTTTATGGGTTTTATGGATACTAATGGTTTTGGTGTTTTTAGGGTTTTATGGTTTTGTGGGGTTTTAGGGGTTTTTATTATTTTTTTGGGTTTTAATGTTTTTTAGAGTTATTTGATATTTTTTTGGGTTTAAGGGGTTTTTATACTATCTAGTGGTTTTAGAGTTTTTTAAGGAGTGGTTATATTTTTAATGTTTTCAATTTTTTAGGGGTTTTTAGGGTCATTGAGGGTTTTTAGTTTTTTATCTTTTTTTAAGTTTTCTAGTGGTTATATGTTTTTCTTGAATTTTTTTCTTAGGTGTAATCAGAGTTTTTAGGGGGTTTCATTTAATGTTTCTTAGGGGTTTTCACGCTTTTAAGGGCTTTTATATTTTAAATGATTTTAATGGATTTTTTTAGATTTTTAGAAGTTTTAATGATTTAAAATATTTTGAGTTTTTTGTGTTCTTTTTGGGGTTTTATGTGTTCTTAGACATTTACAATTTTAATAGGGGTTTTTAGTGTTTTTAGGGTTTTTTATATTTTAAGGAAATTATGTGTTTTTAATATTTTTATTAATTTTATGGATTTTATAGATTTTTATTATTCTAGGCGTTTGTTATCATTTTTAGTGTTTTTAGGATTTTTTTTTGGTTTATGGGTTTTTTAATGTTTTGGGGTATACATTTTTTAGTGTTTTTATTGGTTTTTATGTTTTAAATGGGTTTTAGATTTTATTTCCTTTTTTGAGTATTTTATGGAGTTTTAGTGTTTTAATTGTTTTTGGTGTTTCATTGTTTTTAGGATTTTTTTGGGGTTTAGGGTTTTTGGCATTTTTTAGTTTTTAGGGGTTTTAAGTGTTTATTGGTTTTTAGGGGTTTAACGCGTTTTTTGGTTTTTAAGGTTTTCATAGGGGTATTCATGGTTTTTAGGGTTTTTATGGTTTTATGTATTATTATATTTTTTAGGATTTATTTATTTTATTGGTTTTCAGGGTTTTTGGGATTTTTTGGGGTGTTTTGTTTATCTAGGGTTTTAGGTTTTTTTTGGGTTTTAGTGTTTTTATATTTGTGACCATGTTATGGTTTTTAGAGTTTTAAATGTTTTTTCAACATTATTTTTGTGATTTTAGCGTTTTAGAAGGTCTTCAACGGTTGTATAGGTTTTAGGGGGTTTAGGGTTTTTTTGGATCTTTAAAGTGTTTTTGGGTTTTTAAAATTTTTTATGTTTTTAGAGTTTTAAATTATTTTGTGAATTTATGGTTTTCTTATGGTTTTTATGAATTTTTAATGTTATTTTACCTTTTTATGGTTTTTAAGAGTTTTTAGGATTTATATGGTTTCTAGGGGTTTAATGGATTTTAAGGGTTTTAGATTTTTTTATAGTTTTATGGATTTTAGGTTTTTAGTGTTTTTTAGGTTTTGGGGGGGTTCTAAATTTTTTGGGATTTTTAGGATTTCTTAGGGTATTTCATGGTTTAATGTTTTTATACTAAATTGGTTGTTTTAAGGGTTTATAGAATTTTAATTGTTTTGTACAGTTTTTAGGGATTTTGGGGTTTTTAGGGATTTTTTTGTTTTTTTTATTTAAGGATTTTTACAGTTTTATGGTCTTATGGGTTTTAGGGTTTTTAGGTATTTAGGGTTTTATGGTTTTTATAGTTTTTTACACTTTTTGTTGTTTTTAGGGTTTTTAGATTTTTAGTGAGTTTATATGGGTTTTATGTGTTTTTAGTGGGTTTAAGGGTTTTTATGGGTTTTATGGGATTTAAGTTTTTTTAGATTTTTTATGGGTTTTAGGGTTTTTATAATTTTCTAGGTTTTAAACTATTTTTAGGTTTTTATGGTTTTCTTATAGGTTTAATGGTGTTATAGTTTTTAAATTTTTAGGGGTTTATGGTTTTTTAGGATTTTAATGTTTTTTAGGGGTGTGGGGATTTTGAGGGTTTTCATGGTTTTTAGGGGTTTTAGTGTTTTTTGGAATTTCAATGTCTTTTAGGTTTTCTGGGGTATTAATTGATTTTAGGTTTTTATGGTTTTCTAAGGCGTCTTTATGTTTTTTTGGTTTTGTACATTTTTTGTGATTTTATGGATTTCTTATGATTTAATGGCTTTTGGGTTTTTTGGATATTTATGGGTTATTAGGGTTTTAGTGTTTTGGGGGCTTCAAAGTTTTTTTATTTTTTACAATTTTTAAATTTATTGAGATTTTTAATGATTTTAATGTTAAATGAATTTTTAGAGTATTTAGTTGGGGTTTAGGGTTTTTATTAGTCTATAGGTTTTTTATGTATTAAGGGGTTTTTATTTGTTTTAGGTTATTTAGTGATTTTGTAGGCTATTAATGTTTTTAAGGTTTTATAGAATTTGAGTGTCTTTTGGTTTTTATGGTTTTCAGAGGGGTTTTCACGGTTTATAGGTATTTTAGTTTTTTTATGTATTTTAGGGATTTGTTAAATTTTTTATTTTTTATGGTATTTAGGTATATGTGGATTTTAATGGTATTTATGGGTTCTATATTTTTTTATTTTTTATGGTTTCTTATTATATTTTTATGGATATAAATGTTTTTTAGAGTTTTTTAATGTTTTTATGGGTTCAAAGGGTTTTTAGAGTATTTAGTGGTTTTAGGGTTTTGAGGGATTTTTAGAGTATTGATGGGTTTTTAAAGGTTTTTACAGGTTTTTGGGATTTTTGGATCATTTAGGGTTTTTAGTAAGTTTTTAAGGTTTTAAGTGTTTTCAGGTTTTTATGGTTTTCTAAGGGGTTTCATGTAATTTATGGTTTTTTATGTTTTTAGGGATTTTCTTGGATTTTTTTTTATTTTTTGGGTTTTTATGGTTTTTAGGTACTTTGAGTTTTAATGTTTTTTTAGCGATTTATGGTGTTTTTGTTGTTATAATTTTTTGTTTTTTAAGGGGATTTATGTTTTTTTAATTTTTTTAAATTATCATATTTTTTTCAAGTTTTTTACTGAATTTTTATGTTTTTCGTGTTTCATAGCGAATTTTTTGATTTTTTGGTTTTTTTTATTTTTATATATTTTCATGGTTTTTTTAGTATTTTAGGGTTTTATTGTTTTTTTAGTTTTATAGGGTGTTTAATGATTTTTTATTTATTTGGGGTTTATCTGGTTTTTAGAATTTTTTGTGGGTTTTTTGGTTTTTTGGTTTTTTTGGATTTTTATAGTTTTTATGGATTTTAATGGTTTTAGGGGTTTAAAAAGTATTTAGTTTTTTTTTGGGTTTTAGAATATTTGTTTATATTATTTGAGTTTTATGTTTTTTTAGGTTTTTAATATTTTCTTATAGATTTTTAGTGTTTTTTGTTTTTTTATTTTTAGGGATATTTAAGGATTTTAGTGTTTTTATGGGTTTTTTGGATTTTTGGGATTTTGTGGAATATTTGGGAATTTTAGGGGTTTGGGGGTTTTAGGGTTATTAGAATTTTTTAGGGTTTTTATGGGTTTTATAAGTTTTTTTGGGTTTTAGGGTTTTCTCTGTGTTTCTTTCATTTTTAGTGCTTTTTACATTTAAAGGTATTTTCAAGAATTTTTAGAATTTTAATATTTAACAGTTTTTCATGATTTTGAGGGTTTTTAAGGGTTTTTAGGGTTATTGGTTTTTTTTGGGTTTTCGGAAATTTTTTGATTTATTTTAATGGTTTTATGGTATTTATAGTTTTTTTCATTTTCTGGGGTAAAAAGGGTTATTGGAGTTTTTATTTATTTTTTCAGTTTTTTTGGGGTTTCAGAGTTATTATATTTTGAATGGCATTTATGGTTCTTAAGGGTTTTAATGTTTTTAGAATATTATTACATTCATCCTTTTTATGTTTTTAGGGGTTTTATCTATTTTAATGTTTTTATGGGTTTCATATATTTCTTCATGGTTTTTGGGATTTTTATATTTTGTTGATTTTAAGGGATTTTTATAATTTTTTATGGTTTTAGGGTTTTTATTAATTTTAATGGGTTTTTTGGTTTTTGGGGTTTTGGGGTTTTAGGGTTTTTTATACATTTAAGGGGTTTGTGATTTTTATAGTTTTTTACATTTTAGGGGATTAAAGGGTTTTTTATTTTTAGGGGTTTATGCGTTTTAGTGATTTTATGTTTTTTTGGGTTTAATGTTTTTATTGGTTTTTAGGGGTTTTGCAGTCTTTTAGGGGTATAATAATTTTAATCTATTTTGGGATTTTAATAGTTTCTAGGTTTATATGGGTTTTATGGTTTTTATTGTATTTAGGGATTTTTTGTTCTTTTAGGATTATATGGGATTTTTTTAGGTTCTAATGATATATTGGTTTGTAGTTAATTTGAGGGGTTTCATGGTTCTTTAGGATTTTAATGTTTTTAGGGGTTTTAGTGTTTTAGGTGATTTATGGGTTTTAAGTGTTTTTAGGATCTTATGGTTTTGTTAGTTGTTTTCTGTGTTTTTAGTGATTTTACATTATTAAGGATTTTTAGAGATTTTTTATGATTTTAATGGTTTTCTCGGGGTTTTAGAAATTTTGACTGTTTTTACGATTCTTTGGGGTTTTATGGGTTTTTTGGATTTTTGTGGTTTCTTTTTGATAATTTTAGTGTTTTAAGGTTTTTTATAGTTTTTTTACATTGATAGGGATTTAATAATTTTTAGTTCTTTTTTGGTTTTTTATAATTTTTCAGGGGTTTTATGTTTTTAGGATTTTTATGCTTTTCCGGGTTTTATATGGTTTTTATCATTTTTAGGTCTTTAGAGTTTTTAAGTGTTTTCAGTTTTTCGAGGATTTCTTAGGGTTTTTAGGGTTTTTTTGTTTTTATGGTTTTTTATTGTTTTAAGTATTTTTAGGGGTTAGGGATTTTTAGGGTTCATATGTTTTTTGGGGGTTTAGAGTTTTTCTGAGTTTTTTATATGGTTTTTAGGTTTTTTAGATTTTTTTACATTTTTAGCCATTTTAAGAGGGTTTTAATATTTTCAATGGGTTTGTAGGGTTTTTATGGATTTTAAGTGTTTTTTGGTTTTCATAGGGTTTAGGGCTTTTAGGGTATTTTAATGTGGTTTAGGTTTTTTATCATTTTTTGGTATATAGTGATTTTAATTGTTTTTCGGTTTTTAATATTTCATTATGGGTTATCAGGGTTTTTTTATTTATTCATTTTTTTATGATTTTTAGGTCTTTAGGTTTATTAAGATTTTTTGGGTTTTTAGATTTTTTGGGTTTTTATGTTTTTGGAGTTTTTAGTGTTTTAGGGTTTTTATTGTTTTTAGGGTTTTAGGGGTTTAAAGTGTTTTTTGTTTTTTAAGGTTTTCTTATTTTTTCATAGTTTATAGGTTTTATATTTTTATAGTGATTTTTGGGTCTATTTAAAGATTTTTATGTGTTTTTAGTGATTTTAGGGATTTTAATCCTTTTTTGTGTTTATTTTGGTTTTTTATGGTTGTAGGGGTTTTTTCATTTTCTAGGGTTTTTTATTTTTTTGATTTTTTTAAATTTATTAGGCATTTAATGTGTTTTTAAATATTTTAGTGGGTTTAGGGTTTTTATGGGTTTTAGGGTTAGTTATTGTTCATATGTATTTTTTTGTTTTTAAGGGGTTTTTTTTTGTTTTTTAAGGGTTTTATTGTTTTATAGGTTTTTTAAAATTTTTAGGTGTTTTTAGATTGTTACGGTTTCCTTAGAAGTTATAGTGTTTTAAGAGTTTTAACATGTTTAAGGATTTTTATGGATTTTTTTTTGATTCTCATGTTTTTTAGTTTCTTTAGGGATTTTGAAATTTTTTAATGTTTTCTAGTTTAATTTTTAGTTTTTGGGGTTGTTTGGGGTTTCTATTATTTTTTTAGGGAGTTCATGTTTTTTTTGAGTTTTTAGAGTTTTAGTGGATTAAAAGTATTTTAGAGTTATTAGTTGTTTAAGGGTTTCATGGGTTTTTAGGATTTTTTATGGTTTTAGATTTTTTTAAGGGGTTTTAGGGTTTTCTGGGTCTTTTAGGGGTTTTATCTTTTTTAGGTTTTTAGGGGTTTTATGATTTTTTTAGGTTTTTATGATTTTTCTTAGAGGTTTTCAAGGATTTTAGGGGTTTTTATGTTATTTTTGATATTTAAGGATATTTTTGGATTTTAATATCTTTATATGGTTTTAAGATATTATGATTGTATTGAGGGTTTTTAGGGTTTTTATATTTTTTTAGATTTTAGGGGATTAATTTGTTTCTCGGTTATTAAAAATTTTAGGTGGATTTTGAAGGGTAGTTGGGTTTTTATGTTTTCTGGTATTTTTAGGGCTATTTATGATTTTATGGGTTTTTAGGAATTTTGAGGGTGTTTAGGGTTTTTTATGGATAATATGGTTTTATGAGGTTTTAGGGAGTTTTTTTAGTTTTCATAAGTCTTATGTTTTTTATGTTTTTATTGGTTTTAATGGGTTGTAGGGATTATAAAGGGTTTTTATTGTTTTTTTCAATTTTTTGGCTTCTATGATTCTTAGGGGGTTTATGGGTTTTTGCGGTTTTTTGTTATTTTTTGTTATTTAAGAATTTTAAAATTTTTAAAGTCTTACACGGGTCTTTGGGGTTTTAGGTGTTTTTTTAAGTATTTTTAAGGTTGTAAGGAATTTTTTGGGTTTTTAGGGTTTTCATGTATTTTGAGGATTTTAGGGTTTTTATCATTTTTAGGTTTTATCATTTTTAGATTTTATAGTTTTCTATTTTGTTTTTTCGATTTTTTACATTTTTAGGGTTTTATTCATTTTTTTGGATTTTTATTGTTTTTAGGGTTTTTAGGGATTTTGGCATTTGGAGGGTTTTTCCCGTCTTTTTATGATTTTTTTGTTGTTATTAAGGATTTTTATGTTTTTATCTATTTTATGGTTTTATAGATATTTTTACCATTTTTATGGGTTCCAATGGGTTTTATGTTTTTTAGTGGTTTGAGGGTTATTATAGGTTTTAGGGTTTATTATGTGTTTAGGGGTTTTATGGTTTTTAGCATTTTAAGGATTTTTAGGGTTTTTAGTATTTTTTAGGTTTTTAAGAGTTTTATTTTATTTAAGATTTTAATGTTTTCATTATGTTTTTATAGTTTTTAGGGTTTTTATTTTTATTGGTATTTATATCTTTTTATGATTTTAGGATTTTTAGGGGATTATGGATTTTTAGGGGTTTTAGGGGTTTTGGGGTTTTGGGGTTTCCAAGGGTTTTTTAATCATTTTTTGGTTTTTATGGGTTTTCAGTTTTTTAGGTTGTAAATATTTTCTTAGGGGTTCTTAGGATTTTATTTTTTTTACATTTTTAGGTATTTCTAGGGATTTTCATTATTTTTGTGTGTTTTTAGGGGGTTTATAGTTTTTTTGGGTTTTTAGGGTTCTGGGTGGTTTTAATTTTTTTTATAGTTTTTTATAGTTTTTTTGTTTTTTTTCAGGGTTTTTAATGATTTTAGTGTGTTTTAACGTTTTTAGGGGTTTAATGGATTTTTAGAGTTTTTATATGGTTTTTTGGCTTGTATGGGTTCCTAGGATTTTTATAAGGGCTTTAGATGTTTTAATAGTTTTTAGAGGTTTAGAGGATTTAGGGTTTTTAACATTTTTAGGGTTTTTAGGGGCTTTATGTGTATATAATATTTTATGGGTTCCATAATATTTTTCATGGTTTTTGTATTTTATTTTTTGGGTATTTTATGGGATTTTTTATTATTTTTATGGTTTTTAGTGGTTTTAGGGATTTTAAGGGATTTTGGGTATTCAAGAGTTTTTTGGGTATTTTTCATTTTTTATCTTTTAGGTTTTTTTGTGTTTTTATGGTTTTTATGGTTTCTTAGAGTTTTTAAGTACTAGGATTTAAATGTTTTTCTTGAGTTTTTAGTGGTTTTATTGATTTTATGGTTTTTATGGTTTTAATTTTTCTATGGGTTTTTATGGTTTTTAGGGGTTTTAGGGTCTTTTAGGGTTTTCTGCGTTTTTTATGTTTTTTGTGATTACTATTGGTTTTCTGTTTTTTAATTTTTTTTGTTAGGGGTTTCAATTTTTTTTAGCATTTTTTTAATGTTTCTAGGGAATTATAGTGATTTGTTTTATGCTTTTGATGGTTTTTAGAGATTTTAATGTTATTTTTTTGCGTTTTTAGGGGCTTTATGGTATTTAATGATTTTTATCTTTTTTTTGGTTTTTAGGGTTCTAAGTGTTTTTAGGTTTTTACAGGTTTCTTAGGGTTTTTAATGATTTTTAGCTTTAGGGTATTTAAATGTTTTAGGTGTTTTGGGGTTTTTTATTTTATTGTTTTATGTTTTCTGGGTTTTTAAATGTTTTTAAGTTTTTATGATTTTCATAATTATTTTCTGGTTTTTTAGTATTTTCATTTTTATATATTTTTAGGTCCTTTTAATGGTTTTTATGGTTTTTAGGAATTTTAGGTATTTTAATGTGTTTGAGATTTTTTTGGGTTTTTAAGGTTTTTTAGAGTTTCAAAAGTGTTTAGGGGTTTAAGGGGTTTTTAGATTTGTAACTATTTTTTAAGGGTTTTAGGGTTTTTTTGTGATTTTATCATTTTTAGGGATTTTTGGGTTTTTCAAGTCCTATTTGGATTTTTATTGTTTTTGGCATTTTTTAGGTTTATTGGGTTTTATGTGTTTTTTGGGTTATTATGGTCATTAGTTTTTTTATTAGTTTTTATAGTTTTTAAAATATTTTTTTTGGGTTTTTTGGTTTTTTATTATCATTAGGGCTTTTATGGGTTTTCAATGTCTTTATAGTTTTATGGTTTTTTATATTTTTTATGTTTTTTGGGGATTATATATTTTTTGGGTTTTAAGTTTTTTATAGGGGTTTTTTAGTTTCGTGAATTTTTTATGTTTTTATAGTTTTTATGGTTTTTATTTTTCTTAAGGATTATAGGGTTTTTAGTGTTTTAATTATTTTTTGGGGTTTTTGGATTTTTTTAGTTTTTTAATGATTTATGTGGTTAATTCAATTTTTTATCTTTTTTAAGTGGTTTAAAGGATTTAAGAGCTTCTATTGGTTTTCTATGTTTTTATGGGTTCTAAGGAATTTTTATTGTTTTTTGGGTTTATATGGTTTTTGGAGTTTTTGAGATATTTTTTTGGGTATTTAACATTTTTTGGTTTTTAGGTTTTTAAGAGACTTATGTGTTTTTAGGTTTTAAAATATTTCTTAGGGTTTTTCATAGTTTTTTGAGGATTTAAAAGTTTTAGGTATCTTTAGGTATTTATGTATGATTTTTATGGTTTTTAGGAAATTTAGTTATTTTCAGAGTGTTTAAGGTTTTTATGGTTTTCATTGTTTTTTGCGGTTTTTATAATTGTTTAGGATTTTGATGGGTTTTAAGTGTTTTTAAGGTTTTCTTTTGGGTTTTCTATGTTTTTAGGTTTTTTTATAGATATTTTTGGGGATTTTTGGGGGATTTTTTTTGGTTTTAAGGGATTGTGATTGTTTTTAGAGGTTTTTATTGATTTTTGGTTTTTAATGGATTTTTGTATTTTTAGGGTTTTTTGAGTTTTTAGGGGTTTTATGGTTTTTTAATGTTTTTAAAAAAAATCAGTTTAATGGGTTGTTAGAGTTTTTATTGGTTTTCAGTGTTTTGGGATTTCATGTATTTTAATACTTTTAAGGGTTTAATGGTTTTTAGGGACTTTTAGTGTTTTGGGGGTTTTATTGTGTATTTAGAAATTTTAGGTTTTTTAAGGATTAAGGTGTTTTTAATTTTTTAGGTTTTCTTACGGGTTTTCAAGGTTTTTAGTGTTTTTTATGTTTTATGATAATTTTAGGGTTTTTTTATTTTTTATGGTTTTGGGGTTTTGGATTGTGATGGTTTTTTGGTTTTTTGGTTTTTTGGTTTTTTGGTGTTTTAGTGGTTTTATGAGTTTTTTTGGGTTTTTATGAGGTTTATGGTTTTTTATATTTTAATATTTTTTATGGTTTTTAGGGTTTTCGATGGTCAATAAGGCTTTTTAGTATTTCTAGTGTTTTTTAGGTTTTTAGGGGTTTTAATTTTTTTGGTTACAATGGTTTTCTTAGGTGTAATTAGAGTTCTTAAGGGTTTATTCATTTTACATTTTTCAGTTATTTTAAATATTTTTTTGGTTGTTTGGTTTTTGAAGGATTTTGAAGATATTTAGGGGTTTTTATGTTTTTTAAGTTTTTTAGGGAATTTATGGTTTGAGGTCTTTTAGGTGTTTTTTGGGGGTATTAGCATATTTTAGGTTTCAAGGGATTTATTCATTTATAGGTTTTTAATATTTTTTGAGGAGTTTTTAGGGTTTTTAGGGGTTTTTATGATTTTAGGGAATTTAATGGTACTTTTAAATTTTTATTTTTTTAGGTATTTTAGGATTTTGTTGATTCTAAGGGGTTTTTAGTGTTTTCATGGTTTTTAAGAATATTTTTTGATTTTAACGGTTTCATGAATTTTATTGGGTTTTTAATTTTTTTTTAGATTTTTTAATTTCCTTAGGGGTTTAAAGGGTTTTTATATTTTTTAATTGTATGGTTTTATGAGGTTTTCATGTTGTTAATATTTTTTGGGGGTTTATAGTTTTTAGGAATTTTAGGGGTTGTTACGGTTTTTATCATTTTTAGTTTTTCTATGGGTTATAAGTGTTTTTTGGTTTTTAGGGATTTCAAAGGTTTGTTCAGAGTTTTTAGGGTTTTTTGTTTTTATGGATTGTGAGGGTTTATTAGGTTTTTTTATTGTGAAATATTTAGAGATTTTTGGGGATTTTAGTGTTTTTAACGGTTTATAGGCTTGTGTGTTTTTATATAATTTTTAACAATTTAGGGTTTCAATTGGTATTTAGTGTTATCAATGGGTTTTCAATTTTTTTGTGTTTTTATGGGTTTTTAATTTCTTTAGTTTTTTTATTTGTTTTTAGGGTTTTAGGGGCTTTCGGATTTTTAGGATCTTTAAGGGGTTTAGGGTTTTTATCATTTTTTAGGTTTTTAGAGTTTTAAATTAATTTTAGAATTTTATGGTTTTTTGGGATTTTAGGGGTTTTTTTACCTTTATAGGGTTTAAAGAGATTTTTTAGGATTTATATGGTTACTAGGGTTTTTAAGGATTTTAAGGGTTTTTAAAGGTTTTACAGTTTTAGGGTATTTAGGGTTTTAGTGTTTTTACCATTTTTTAGGATTCTATTTGGTTTAATTGTTTTGAGTTTTTAGGTTTTCTTAGGGGATTTCATGTGTAGTAGTTTTATAAATACTTTGTGTATTTTTAAGGTTATATAGGATTTTTATGTTTTTTAAAGGTTTTAGGGATTTGGTGGGTTTTCTAGTTTTTAATAGTTTTTAGTGTTTTTATGATCTCTTTGAGTTTTTATGTTTTTTTATGTTTTTGAAGTTTTGAGGTTTTTATAGTTTTTAACAATTATAGTGGTTTCAAGGGATTTTAGTGTTTTAGTGAGGATTTTATTGTTTTTATCCGTTTTTCAATGATTTCATGGGTTTTCTAGAGTTTTTATAATTTTATTGGTTTTTATTAGTTTTATGTTTTTAGATATAATTAGGGTTTCATCATTTTTTGTGGTTTTTAGTTTTTTAACTATTTTTAGGTTATAGGTATTTCTTATAGGTTTTTATGGTGTTAGGGTTTTTACATTTTAGGGGTTTTAGGGATTTTTATGATTTTAATGTTTTTAGGGGTATATTTATTTTGGGGTTTTTATGGTTTTAGGGGTTTTAGGGGTTTTTGTGATTTTAATGTTTTTTGGGTTTTGGGGGGTTTTAGGTGTTTTGTGGTTTTATTATTTTCTTAAGGGTTTTTATGGTATTTTTGGGTTTTTTACCATTTTAGTTATTTTTAGGGATAACATAAAATTTAATGGATTTGAAGGTATGTTTTTGGATTTTAAGTGTTTTTAGGGTTTTACAGTTTTAGGTTTTTTTGGTATTTTGAGTTTCAAGGGTTATTTGAGTTTGTATGGTTTTTTAATATTTTTTTAGTTTTTAATGACTTTGGGTTCAATAAATTTTTAGAGTATTTGTTGGGGTTTTACGGCTCTTATGGATTTATAGAGATTTTTATATTTTTTGGTTTAAAAGGTTGTTATGTTATTTAGTTGTTTTTTGAATTTATTTTGATTTTTCTAGTTTTATGGTATTTAAGACTTTTTATGTTTTTAGGGTTTTTATAAAGGTTTTCAGGGTTTCATAATTTTTACATTTTTTGGTATTTTAGCTATTTCTTGGTATTTTTGATGATTTTTAGGGTTTTTAGGTATTCTATGGGTTTTAATGGTTTTTCCGAGTTCTATTGATTTTTTAGTTTGTAGGGTTTATTTTTGAGATTATTAGTACTTTACATGTTTTTTAGATTTTTTTAAAGTTTCTATGGGTTTAATGGGTTTTAGAGTTTTTAGTGGTTTTAGGGTTTTGATGGGTTTTTACAGTTATTTATGGTTTTTAGAGGTGCTTATCGTTTTTTGGAATTTTAGGGTCTTTTATAATTTTTATAATTTTTATAATTTATGGGGTTTTTAAGGTTTTATGTGTTTTATGTTTTTTTGGTTGTTTATGGGTTTCAAAGTATTTATTATTTTTATCCTTTAAGGTATTTTAAGAAATATTAGAGGATTTTATTTGTTTTTTATATTTTTATATTTTGAGTTTTTAAGAATTTTTTAGGGTTTTAGGGTTTTTTAGGAATTTTATAGTTTTTAGGTTTTCAAGGGTTTTGTGTGTTGTTTTTTTAATGTTATCTTACATTTTTCAAGATTTAAATTATTTTTATGTTTTTGGGATTCTTACGATCATTTTTGATTTTTATGGTTTTTATAGAATTTAATGGGTTTTACAGTATTTTAGTGTTTTTTGGGTTTTACTATATTTTTTGGTTTTTAGGGTTTGTTTTGAGTGTTAAGGTTTTTTAATGATTTTATAGTTTTTTAATGGTTTTTAGGAAATATTTTAGTTTTTAGAGATTTAATGTGGTTTTAGGGTTATTAAGTGTTTTTAGGTATTTTAGGGCTTTTAGAATTTTTATGATATTTTTGGAGCTTTATGTTATTTTAGGTGTATAATTTTTTCTTATATATTTTCAAGGTTTTTAGTGTTTTTTCATTTGTAGGGATTTTTAGGGATTTTAGGTTTTTTTGGGTTTTTTGGATTTTAGAAATTTTGTGTATTATTAGGGAATTTTAGGGGTTTTTTTGTTTTTAGGGTTATTATAATTTTTATGGTTTTTATGTTTTTTAGTGTTTTTTTGGATTTATGGAATTTTTCTGGATTTTTTCATGTTTTTATTATTTTTTATTTATAAGCATTTTCATGGTTATTTTTTTGAATTTTTTTAGGGGTTTTCAAAATTTTAATGGTATTCAAAGGCTTTTAGGGTTGTTATATTTTTGTGGTTTTTTGGGTTTTGAGGTATTTTTTGAGTTTTTTATGGTTTTATGGTATTTATAGAAATTTTGTTTTTAGGGTTTAAATTGTTTTTAGAGTTGTTAGTGATTTATTTTAGTTTTTATGCGTTTGTTCAGTTTTATGGGCTTTTGGGGTTCTTATGTTTTTTAATGTTTTTAGGATTTTTAGGGCTTTCATTATTTTTGGGTATTTAGGGAGTTAATATATTTTCATGTTTTTGTGGTTTTCTTAGGGGGTTTCATTATTTTTCTTATTCCACTTTTTTGTGAAATTTTATAGATTTTTTTAAGATTCTTATGGTTTTGTGGTTTTTTATGGATTATTAAGGGTTTTCAGGTTTTTTAGATTTTAGGGGTTTTTTTTATTTTTTCGGATTTATGATTTCGATATTTTTTTAACTTTTTAGGTTTTTAATGGTTGTTTGTTGTTTTTATGTTGTTTATAGGTGTTTAGTTTTTTATGTTTTTTTGGGATTTTTATTGTTTTTAGAGGTTTTAAAGGTTTTTTTCGTTTTTTTGGGGTTTGATTAATTTTTATTATTATTAGGGGTTCTATGTGTTTTTAGATTTATAGGGGTTTCATATATTTTTAAGGGTTTTACGGATTTTTAGAACTATCCAGATTATTATGGATTTTTTATTTTTTTATAGTATTTATTTTTTTGAGTAAATTTGAGGGTTTTCAGTGTTATTTAGAGTTTTTGAGTTTTTGACTGTATTTAGAGGTTTAAATTATTTATGGAATTTTTTTTCATAAGGATATTTTTTTTTAGGTTTATAGGGGTTTTTATGTTTTTAGGGATTCTTACAGATTTTTAGGATTTTTATGGTTTTGTTGGTGTTTTAGGTATTTTGATTGTTTTTTATGGTTGTTTGGTTTTTATGGGTTTTTTGGTTTTGGTGGTTTATTTTTGAGTTTTTTTGTGTTTTTAATATTTTTTGAGTTTTTTAACATTTATAGGGGCTTTAGAGTTTTTAATGGTTTTGGGTATTTATAATGTTTAGGATTTTTAGGTTTTAGGGATTTTATGATTTTTTTTATGATTTTTAGGGTATTATAGGGGTTTTAGGGTTTTTGTTGTCCTTTTTAGGTTCTTAGGGTTTTAACGTGTTTTCAAGTTTTTGTGGTTTTATTAGGGGTTTTTAGGGTTTTAAGGATTTTTTAGGATTTATGGATTTTATAAAATTTTATTGTTTTTAATATTTTTATGGGTTTTTATGGTTTTAGGGATTTTGAGGGGTTTATGATTTTTTTTTGGGTTTTTAGGGCTCTTATGGTTTTTTCAGTTTTAGTTATTTTTGAGTTTTTAATGGGTTCTATCGTTTTTTAGAGTTTTTAACATTTTTAGTGTTTTAAAGGGGTTTTTGAAGTTTTTAGTGGGGTTTTAGGGTTCTTAATTATTTTAGGGGTTTTATGGTTTTCACGTGTTTAAGTGGTTTAGGGTTTTCAGATTTTTTAATTTTTAGGGGTTTTAATTATTTTTGTGGTTTTAATGTTTCCTTGGGGGTTTCAGGGATTTTTGGGGTTTTTAGTTTTTATTGTATTTTTAGGATTTTTTTAGATTTTTCATATTTTAGAGATTTGAGGTATTTTTTATGGTTTATAGGATTTTATATTTTTTAATTTTTTTGGGTTTTTATTGTTTTTAGTTTTATAAGGAAATTTAAGAGTTTTTAGGATTTTCATGTTTTCTAAGGTTTTTTCCGACTTATTAGATTTTATATTTTTTAGTGATTTCGATGGCTATTTTAAGAATTTTATAGGTTTTTGGGGTTTTTGGGTTTGGGGGATTTTGAGGGTTTTAGGGTTTTTATGGTTTTTTGGAGGATTTAGTGTTATTTTTATGTTTTTAGTGGTTTATGTTTTTTGTAGTTTTTTTTATATTTTTAAGGGTTTAATGGTTTTTAGACATTTTAGTGGTCTTATGGTTTTTATGGGTTTTCATGGTTCTTTTGGATTTTATGGTTTTTTGAGTTTTTTTCTTTTTAGGGGTTTTAGTGTTTTATAGGTTTTTATAGGTTTTTAGTGTTTTTAGGTTTGTAAGGGTTTCTTTGGGATTTTCAGTGTGTTTGTGGTTTTTGCATGTTGTTGCATTTTTTGGAATTTTTTAGGATTTTCATGGTTTTTTGGATCTTTAGAGATTTTGAATATTTTTAGTGTTTCCAGTGTTTATTTTTTAGTTTTTTGGGTTTTTTGGTTTTATTTTATATTTTTAGTGGTATAATGGTTGTAATAATTTTTTTACATTTTTTATGGGTTTTAATGGGTTTAAATGGTTTTTAGAGTTATTAGTGCTTTCTAGGGGTTTCATGGGTTTTTACGTTTTCTATGGTTCTAGGGGTTTTTTATTTTTAAAGGGGTTTTAGGTTTTTAGGTTCTTTTAGGGTTTTTATAACTTTTAGATTTTTTGGGTTTTACGTGTCTTTTGGTTTTTATATTTTTCTATGATTTTTCATGGGTTTTAGGATTTTTACATTATATGGGATATTAAAGAATTGTTTAGGATTATAATGGTTTAATATGGTTTTTTAGAAGTTTTGTGTGTTTTTTAGGGTTTTTATATTTTTATTTATTTTTTAGGGGTTTAAAGTGTTTTTAGGTTATTATACTTTTTGTAGGGATCTTCAAGTTTTATTTTGTTTTTACATTTTTTGGTATTCTAGGCTATCTATAATTTTTAGGGTTTCTTATGAATTTTTAGGGTTTTAATGGGTTTTAGGGTTTTATGGTTTTCTAGGTTCTTAGGGATTTTTTGGGTTTTTAGGTTCCCAAATGGTTTCTTGATTCATTTAATGTTTTATGGGATTGAAGGGTTTTCGGGCTTGCTGTGTGTTTTTAGGTTTGTTTTTGATGTTAGGGTTTTATGGTTTTAAGGGGGTCTACGGTTTTGGGTTTTTTAAGGTTTTTATGGGTTTTAATTGTTTTTAGGTTTAAAAAACATTTCCAAATATTTTTAGGGATTTTGGGATTTTTCGGGTTTTAGGATTATTTTTGGTTTTTAGGGTTTTCAAGTATTTTGAGGATTTATATAGTTTTTCAGGTTTTTATCATTTTTAGGTTTTTAAGGTTTTTATGTTTTCATAGTTATTTCTAGGGTTTTTTCGGTTTTTTACATTTTTATTGTTTTAGGATTTTTTTTTATTTTTATGGTTTTTAATTTTTTTAGGGAATTTTTCTATTTTTAGGTTTTTTTGTTTTTTGTGTTTATACAGATTTTTGTGTTTTATGGGTTTTGTGATTTTTTAGAGATTTTTTTCATTTTTATGGGTTTAAATGGGATTTAGAGTTTTTAGTGGTTTTGAGGGTTATTATGAGTATTAATTGCGTCTTAATTGTTTACGGGTTTTATGATTTTTAGGAATTTAGGGTTTTTGGGCCTTTTATCATTTTTTTCGGTTTTTAGGTGTTTTAAGTGTTTTAGGTTTTTTTTATTTTCATTGTGGTTGTAATTTTTTTAGGATTTTTTATATTTATTCAGATTTTAGGCCTTTTATGGGTTTTACTGTTTTTTGGTTTTTTGGTATTTTGAGTGGTTTTACAGTTTTCTAGGGTTTTAGGGGTTTTTAGGGTTTTTTTATCATTTCTATGTTTTCATTTGGTTTTAGTGTTTTAGGTTATAAATATTTTCTTAGTGTTTTATATTATTAGGTTTTTTTACATTTTTAGGGATTTGTAGGGAGTTTTATGAATTTTTATAGGTTTTTAGGGTTTTTATGTTTTTAGGGATTTTCTTAGATTTTTTTTTTATTTTTTGGGTTTTTATTGTTTTTATGTACTTTGAGTTTTAATGTTTTTTAGGGTTTTATGGTGTTTTTGTTGTTATAATTTTTTATGTTTTAAGGGGATTTATGTTTTTTTATGTTTTTAAAATTATCATATTTTTTAAAAGATTTTGACTGAATTTTTATGTTTTTTGTGTTTCATAGCGATTTTTATGATTTTCATGGTATTTTTTATTTTTATAGAATTTGATGGTTTTTTGGTATTTTAAGGTTTTATTGTTTTTTTTTTGGTTTTTTAGGGTGTTTAATGATATTTTATTTATTTTGGGTTTATCTGGTTTTTAGAAATTTTTTTGGGTTTTAGGGTTTTTTGTTTTTTTGAGATTTTTACAGTTTTTATGGATTTTAATGGTTTTAGGGGTTTAAAAGCTATTTAATTTTTTTGGGTGTTTAGCATTTTTTTATATTTTTTGAGTTTTATGTTTTTGCAAGTTTTTAATATTTTCTTATAGATTTTTAGTGTTTTTTGTTTTTTTTTATTTTTAGGGATATTTAAGGATTTTAGTGTTTTTATGGGTTTTTTTGGATTTTTGGGATATTGTGGAATATTTGGAAATTTTAGGGGTTTGGGGGATTTTAGGGTTATTAAAAAAAATTAGGGTTTTTAGGGGTTTCATATGTTTTTTGGGGTTTTAGGTTTTTCTCTATATTTCTTTAATTTTTTTGTGTTTTTTACATTTAAATTTATTTTCAAGGCTTTTTAGAATTTTTATATTTAACAGTTTTCATGATTTTAAGGGTTTTTAAGGGTTTTTAGGGTTATTAGGTTTTTTGAAATTTTTTTGATTTATTTTAATGGTTTTATGGTATTTTTAGTTTTTTTTTCATTTTCTAGGGTAAAAAGGGTTATTAGAGTTTTTATTTATTTTTTGAGTTTTTTTGGGTTTTCAGAGTTATTATGTTTTGAATGGTATTTATGGTTCTTAAGGGTTTTAATGTTTTTAGCATATTATTACATTCATCCTTTTTAGGTTTTTAGGGGGTTTATCTATTTTAATGTTTTTATGGGTTTCATATATTTCTTCATGGTTTTTGGAATTTTTACATTTTGTTGATTTTAAGGGATTTTTATAATTTTTATGGATTTAGGGTTTTTATTAATTTTTATGTGTTTTTTGGTTTTTTGGTTTTGTGGTTTTAGGGTTTTTTATAATTTTAATGGGTTTGTGATTTTTATAGTTTTTTATATTTTAGGGGTTTAAAGGGTTTTTTATTTTTAGGGGTTTTATGGGTTTTTAGTTATTTTATGATTTTTTGGGTTTATAGTTTTTATTGGTTTTTAGGGGTTTTACAGTCTTTTAGGGGTATAATAATTTTAATCTATTTTGGGATTTTAATAGTTTCTAGGTTTATATGGGTTTTATGGTTCTTATTGTTTTTAGGGATTTTTTGTTCTTTTAGGATTATAATGGATTTTTTTAGGTTTTAATATATATTGGTTTGTAGTGAATTTGAGGGTTTTCATGGTTCTTTAGAATTTTAAGGTTTTTAGGGGTTTTAGTGTTTAAGGTGATTTATGGGTTTTAAGTGTTTTTAGGATCTTATGGTTTTGTTAGTTGTTTTCTGTGTTTTTAGTGATTTTACATTATTAAGTATTTTTAGAGATTTTTTATGATTTTAATGGGTTTCATTGGGTTTTAGAAATTTTGACTGTTTTTACTATTCTTTGGGTTTTTATGGATTTTTTGGATTTTTATGGTTTCTTTTTGAAAATTTTAATGTTTTAAGGTTTTTTATAGTTTTTTACAATTATAGGGATTTTATAATTTTTAGTGCTTTTTTGGTTTTTTAAAATTTTTCAGGTGTTTTATGTTTTTAGGATTTTTATGGTTTTTAGGGTTTTATATAGTTTTTATCATTTTTAGGTCTTTAGATTTTTTAAGTGTTTTTAGTTTTTCGAGGTTTTCTTAGGGTTTTCAGGTTTTTAGGGTTTTTAGTGTTTTTTTTGTTTTATGGTTTTTTATGGTTTTAGGTATTTTTATGGGTTGGGGATTTTTAGGCTTCTTATGGTTTTTTTTGGGTTTAGAGTTTTTCTGAGTTTTTTATATACTTTTTAGGTTTCTTATATTTTTTATCATTTTTAGCCGTTTAAAGAGGGTTTTAATGTTTTCAGTTGGTTTTTAGGGTTTTTATGGATTTTAAGTGTTTTTTGGTTTTCTTGGGGTTTAGGGGTTTTAGGGTATTTTAATGTGCTTTAGTTTTTTATCATTTTTTGGTATTTAGTGATTTTAATTGTTTTTATGTTTTTAATATTTCGTTATGGGTTATCTGGGTTTATTTTATTTTTTTATTTTTATATGATTTTTAGGTCTTTAGGTTTTTTAAGATTTTTTGGGTTTTTAGATTTTTTGGGTTTTTATGTTTTTGGAGTTTTTAGTGTTTTTAGGGTTTTTATTGTTTTTAGGGTTTTAGGGGTGTAAAGTGTTTTTTGGTTTTTAGGGTTTTCTTATTTTTTTAGATTTTATAGGTTTTATATTTTTTTAGTGATTTTTGGGGTTATTTAAATATATATATATGGGGTTTTAGTGATTTTAAAGATTTTAAGCCTTTTTTGTTTTTAATTTTTTTTGTATGGTTGTAGGGGTTTTTTGAGTTTTTAGGGTTTTTTATTTTTTTGATTTTTTTAAATTTATTAGGCATTTAATGGGTTTTTAAATATTATAGTGGTTTTAGGGGTTTTATGGGTTTTAGGGTTATTTATGGTTCTTATGGATTTTTTTTATTTTTAGGGGTTTTTGTGCTTTTAGGGGGTTTATTGTTTTATAGTTTTTTTAAAGTTTTTAGGTGTTTTTAGATTTTTATGATTTCCTTAGAAGTTATAGGGTTTTGAGGGTTTTAACATGTTAAAGGATTTTTATGGATTTTTTTTCTAATTCTCTAGTTTTTTAGTTTCTTTAGGGATTTTGAGAATTTTTAATATTTTTCTGGTTTAATTTATAGTTTTTGGTGTTGTTTGGGGTTTCTATTATATTTATAGGGAGTTTATGTTTTTTTTTAGTTTTTAGAGTTTTAGTGGATTAAAAGTATTTTAGAGTTATTAGTAGTTTAAGGGTTTAATGGGTTTTTAGGATTTTTTATGGTTTTAGATATGTTTTTTGTTTTTAAGGGGTTTTAGGGTTTTCTGGGTCTTTTAGGGTTTTTATCTTTTTTAGGTTTTAAGGGGTTTTATGAATTTTTTAGGTTTTTATGAATTTTCTTAAGGGTTTTCAAGGATTTTTGGGGTTTTTATATTTTTTTTGATATTTAAGGATATTTTTGGATTTTAATATGTTTATATGGTTTTTAGATATTATGAGTGTATTAAGGGTTTTTAGGGTTTTTATATTTTTTTATATTTTAGGGGATTAATTTGTTTCTAGGTTATTTTGTATTTCAGGTGGATTATGAAGGGTAGTTGGGTTTTTATGTTTTCTTCGATTTTTTGGGCTATTTTTTATTTTATGGGTTTTTAGGAATTTTGAGGGGGTTTAGGGTTTTTTACTGATAATATGGTCTAATGAGGTTTTAGGGAGTTTTTTTAGTTTTCATAGTTATTATGTTTTTTATTTTTTATTGGTTTTAATGGGTTTTAGGGATTATAATGGGTTTTATGGTTTTTGTTAATTTTTTGGCTTCTATGGTTCTTAGGGGGTTTATGGGTTTTTGCGGTTTTTTTTGGTGTTTTAATAATTTTTAGGTTTTTAAAGTCTTACAAGGGTCATCAGGGTTTTAGGCGTTTTTTTGTTTTTAAGGATTTTTAAGGTTTTAAGAAATTTTTTGGGTTTTTGGGGATTTTAAGTATTTTGAGGATATTTGGGTTTTTATCATTTTTAGGTTTTATCTTTTTTAGATTTTAAAGTTTTCTCTTGTGTTTTTTGGATTTTTTACATTTTTAGTGTTTCAGGAATTTTTTAGGATTTTTATTGTTTTTTGGGTTTTTAAGGATTTTGTCATTTTCAGGGTTTTTCCCGTCTTTTTATGATTTTTTGTTGTTTTTAATGTCCTTTATTTTTTTATGTGTTTTCTGGTTTTATAGAGATTTTTACCATTTTTATGGGTTCCAATGGGTTTTTTATTTTTTTAGTGGTTTGAGGGTTATTATAGGTTTTAGGGTTTATCATGTATTTAGGGGTTTTATGGTTTTTAGCGTTTTAGGGATTTTTAGTGTTTTTAGTATTTTTTAGGTTTTTAATAGTTTTATTTGATTTAGTATTTTAATGTTTTCATTTAGTTTTTATAGTTTTTAGGGTTTTTATTTTTATTGGTATTTATATATTTTTATGATTTTAGGATTTTTAGGGGATTATGGATTTTGAGGGGTTTTAGGGGTTTTGGGGTTTTGGGGTTTCCAAGGGTTTTTTAATCATTTTTTGGTTTTTATGGGTTTTCAGTTTTTTAGGTTGTAAATATTTTCTTAGCGATTCTTAGGCTTTTATTTTTTTTACATTTTTAGGTATTTGTAGGGATTTTCATTATTTTTGTGGGTTTTTAGGGTGTTTATAGTTTTTGTGGGTTTTTAGGGTTCTGGGTGGTTTTAAATTTTTTTATAGTTTTTTTATAGTTTTTTTGTTTTTTTTATTTTTCAGGATTTTTAATGATTTTAGTGTGTTTTAACATTTTTAGGGGTTTAATGGATTTTTTGAGTTTTTAGATTGTTTTTTGGCTTGTATGGGTTTCTAGGATTTTTATAAGGGTTTTAGATGTTTTACTAGTTTTTAGAGGTTTAGAGGTTTTAGGGTTTTTATCATTTTTTGGATTTTTAGGGGTTTATGTGTATATAAGATTTTATGGGTTCCATAATATTTTTCATGGTATTTGTATTTTATTTTTTTTGGTATTTTATGGGATATTTTATTATTTTTATGGTTTTTAGTTGTTTTAGGGATTTAAAGGGATTTAGGGTATTCAATAGTTTTTAGGTATTTTTCATTTTTCTTTTAGGTTTTTTTTGTGTTTTTATGGTTTTTATGGTTTCTTAGAGTTTTTAAGTACCGGGATTTAAATGTTTTTTTTTTGAGTTTTTAGTGATTTTATTGATTTTATGGTTTTAGGGTTTAATTTTTATTATGGGTTTTTATGGTTTTTTGGGGTTTAGGGTCTTTTATGGTTTTCATCATTTTTTATGTTTTTTGTGATTACTATTTGTTTTCTGTTTTTAACTTATTTTTGTTAGGGGTTTCAATTTTTTTAGCAGTTTTTTAATGTTTCTAGGGATTTTTAGTGATTTTTTTTCAACTTTTGATGGTTTTTAGAGATTTTAATGTTTTTATTTGAGTTTTTAGGGGCTTTATGGTATTTAATGATTTTTATCTTTTTTAGGTTTTTAGGGGTTTTAAGTGTTTTTATGTTTTTAAGGGTTTCTTAGGTTATTTAATGATTTTTAGCTTTAGGGTATTTAAATTTTTTAGGTGTTTTGGGGTTTTTATTTTATTTTTTTTATGTTTTTTGGGTTTTTAAATGTTTCTATGTTTTTATGATTCTCATAATTATTTTCTGGTTTATTTATTATTTTTATTTTTATAGATATTTAGGGACTTTTAACAGTTTTTATAGTTTTTAGGAATTTTAGGTATTTTAATGGGTTTGAGAGTTATTTGGGTTTCTAAGGTTTTTTAGAGTTTCAAACGTGCTTAGGGGTTTAATGGGTTTTTAGATATATAACTAGTTTTTAAGGGTTTTAGGGTTTTTTTTGTGATTTTATCATTTTTAGGGATTTTTGGGTTTTTCAATTTCTATTTGGATATTTAGTGTTTTTGGATATTTTTAGGTTTACTGGGTTTTATGTGTTTTTTGGGTTATTATGGTCTTTAGTTTTTTTATTAGTTTTTATATTTTTTTAAAAAAAATTGGGGTTTTGGGTTTTTTATTATCATTAGGGTTTTTATGGGTTTTCGATGTCTTTATAGTTTTATGGTTTTAAATATTTTTATGTTTTTAGGGGATTATATTTTTTGGGTTTTAAGGTTTTCTTAGGGGTTTTTTATTTTCTTGATTTTTTTATGTTTTTAAGGTCTTTATGGATTTTATAGTATTTTTTGGGTTTTTATAGTTTTTATGGTTTTTATATTTCTTAAGGATTGTAGGGTTTTTAGTGGTTTAATTGTTTTTTGTGGTTTTTGGATTTTTTTAGTTTTTTATGATTTCTGTGGTTAATTAAATTTTTATCCTTTTTAAGCGTTTTAAAGGATTTTAGAGCTTCTATTAGTTTTCTATGTTTTTATGGTTTCGAAGGATTTTTTATTTTTTGGGGTTTATATGGTTTTTCGAGTTTTTGATATATTTTTTTGGGTTTTTAACATTTTTTGGTTTTTAGGTTTTTAAGAGTCTTATGTGTTTTTAGGTTTTAAAATATTTCTTAGGGGTTTTCGTAGTTTTTTGAGGATTTAAAAGTTTTAGATACTTTTAGGTATTTATGTAATATTTTTATGGTTTTTAGGAAATTTAGGAATTTTGAGGGTGTTTAAGGTTTTTATGGTTTTCATGGTTTTCATGGTTTTTTGGGGTTTTTATAATTTTTTAGGATTTTGATGGGTTTTAAGTGTTTTTATGGTTTTTTATGGGTTTTCTATGTTTTTAGGTTTTTTGTTATAGATATTTTTGGGGATTTTTGGGGGATTTGTTTTGGTTTTAAGGGATTGTGATATTTTTTAGAGGTTTATATTGATTTTTGGTTTTTAATGGATTTTTGTATTTTTAGTGTTTTTTGAGTTTTTAGGGGTTTTATGGTTTTTTAATGTTTTAAAAAAATCGGTTTAATGGGTTGTTAGAGTTTTTATTGGGTTTTAGTATTTTGGGATTTCAGTTATTTTAATACTTTTAAGGGTTTAATGGTTTTTAGGGACTTTTAGTGTTTTTGGGGTTTTTTTGTGTATTTAGAAATTTTAGGTTTTTTAAGGATTTAGGTGTTTTTAATTTTTTAGGTTTTCCTATGGGTTTTCAAGGTTTTTAGTGTTTTTTATGTTTTATGATAATTTTAGGGTTTTTTTTATTTTTTATGGTTTAGGGGTTTTGGATTGTGATGGTTTTTGGGTTTTTTGCGTTTTTTGGTATTTTGGTGTTTTAGTGGTTTTATGAGTTTTTATGGGATTTAATTATTTTTTAGAGTTTTATAATATGTTTAGGGGTTTAAGGGTTTTTATAGAATCAAGTTGTTTTTTGGGTTTTTATGGGGTTTTATGGTTTTTTTTATATTTTTATATTTTTTATGGTTTTTAGTGTTTTTTATGGTCAACGAGGCTTTTTAGTTTTTTTAGTGTTTTTTAGGTTTTTATGGGTTTTAATTTTTTGTGGTTACAATGGTTTTCTTAGGTGTAATTAGAGTTCTTAAGGGTTTATTCATTTGACATTTTGTATTTATTTTAAATATTTTTTTGGTTGTTTGGTTTTTGAAGGATTTTGACGATATTTAGGGGTTTTTCTATTTTTTATGTTTTTTAGGGAATTTATGGTTTTATGGTTTTTAGGGGTTTTCTTTGATTTAGGTATTTAATATTTTCTTAGGGGTTTTATTATTTTAAGGATTTCTATATATTTAAATATTTTTAGGTTTTTTTAGAATTTTTTTGGGGTTTTAGGGTTTTAGGGATTGTGATGGGTTCTGAGGTCTTTTAGGTGGTTTTTTGGGGTTTTTAGCATATTTTAGGTTTTAAGGGATTTATTAATTTATAGGTTTTTAATATTTTCTGAGGGATGTTTCGAGTTTTTAGGGGTTTTTATGATTTTAGGGAATTTAAGGGTATTTTTAAATTTTATTTTTTTAGTTATTTTAGGATTTTTGTTGATTCTAAGGGGTTTTTAGTGTATTCATGGCTTTTAAGAATATATTTTGATTTTAGCGGTTTATTAAATTTTTTGGGTTTTGAGGTATTTTTTGAGTTTTTTATGGTTTTATGGTATTTATAGAATTTTTGTTTTTAGGGTTTAAATTGTTTTTAGAGTTGTTAGTGATTTATTTTAGTTTTTATGCGTTTGTTCAGTTTTATGGGCTTTTGGGGTTCTTATGTTTTTTAATGTTTTTAGGATTTTTAGGGCTTTCATTATTTTTGGGTATTTAGGGAGTTAATATATTTTCATGTTTTTGTGGTTTTCTTAGGGGGTTTCATTATTTTTCTTATTCCACTTTTTTGTGAAATTTTATAGATTTTTTTAAGATTCTTATGGTTTTGTGGTTTTTTATGGATTATTAAGGGTTTTCAGGTTTTTTAGATTTTAGGGGTTTTTTTTATTTTTTCGGATTTATGATTTCGATATTTTTTTAACTTTTTAGGTTTTTAATGGTTGTTTGTTGTTTTTATGTTGTCTATAGGTGTTTAGTTTTTTATGTTTTTTTGGGACTTTTATTGTTTTTAGAGGTTTTAAAGGTTTTTTTCGTTTTTTTGGGGTTTGATTAATTTTTATTGTTATTAGGGGTTCTATGTGTTTTTAGATTTATAGGGGTTTCATATATTTTTTAAAGGTTTTACGGCTTTTTAAGACTATCCATATTATTATGGATTTTTTATTTTTTTATAGTATTTATTTTTTTGAGTAAATTTGAGGGTTTTCAGTGTTATTTAGAGTTTTTGAGTTTTTGACTGTATTTAGAGGTTTAAATTATTTATGGAATTTTTTTTCATAAGGATATTATTTTTTTTAGGTTTATAGGGGTTTTTATGTTTTTAGGGATTCTTACAGATTTTTAGGATTTTTATGGTTTTGTTGTGGTTTTAGGTATTTTGATTGTTTTTTATGGTTGTTTGGTTTTTATGGGTTTTTTGGTTTTGGTGGTTTATTTTTGAGTTTTTTTGTGTTTTTAATATTTTTTGAGTTTTTTAACATTTATAGGGGCTTTAGAGTTTTCAATGGTTTTGGGTATTTATAATGTTTAGGATTTTTAGGTTTTAGGGATTTTATGATTTTTTTATGATTTTTAGGGTATTATAGGGGTTTTAGGGTTTTTGTTGTCCTTTTTAGGTTCTTAGGGTTTTAACGTGTTTTCAAGTTTTTGTGGTTTTATTAGGGGTTTTTAGGGTTTTTAGGATTTTTTAGGATTTATGGATTTTATAAAATTTTATTGTTTTTAAGATTTTTATGGGTTTTTATGGTTTTAGGGATTTTGAGGGGTTTATGATTTTTTTGGGTTTTTAGGGCTCTTATGGTTTTTTCAGTTTTAGTTATTTTTGAGTTTTTAATGGGTTCTATCGTTTTTTAGAGTTTTTAACATTTTTAGTGTTTTAAAGGGGTTTTTGAAGTTTTTAGTGGGGTTTTAGGGTTCTTAATTATTTTAGGGGTTTTATGGTTTTCACGTGTTTAAGTGGTTTTGGGTTTTTAGATTTTTTAATTTTTAGGGGTTTTAATTATTTTTGTGGTTTTAATGTTTCCTTGGGGGTTTCAGGGATTTTTGGGGTTTTTAGTTTTTATTGTATTTTTAGGGTTTTTTTCGATTTTTCATATTTTAGAGATTTTAGGTATTTTTTATGGTTTATAGGATTTTATATTTTTTAGTTTTTTGGGGTTTTTATTGTTTTTAGTTTTATAAGGAAATTTAAGAGTTTTTAGGATTTTCATGTTTTCTAAGGTTTTTTCCGACTTATTAGATTTTATATTTTTTAGTGATTTCGATGGCTATTTTAAGAATTTTATAGGTTTTTGGGGTTTTTGGGTTTGGGGGATTTTGAGGGTTTTAGGGTTTTTATGGTTTTTTGGGGGATTTAGTGTTATTTTTATGTTTTTAGGGGTTTATGTTTTTTTGTAGTTTTTTTATATTTTTAAGGGTTTAATGGTTTTTAGACATTTTAGTGGTCTTATGGTTTTTATGGGTTTTCATGGTTCTTTTGGATTTTATGGTTTTTTGAGTTTTTTTCATTTTAGGGGTTTTAGTGTTTTATAGGTTTTTATAGGTTTTTAGTGTTTTTAGGTTTGTAAGGGTTTCTTTGGGATTTTCAGTGTTTTTGTGGTTTTTGCATGTTGTTGAATTTTTTGGAATTTTTTAGGATTTTCATGGTTTTTTGGATCTTTAGAGATTTTGAATATTTTTAGTGTTTCCAGTGTTTATTTTTTAGTTTTATGGGTTTTTTGGTTTTCTTTTATATTTTTAGTGGTATAATGGTTGTAATAATTTTTTTACATTTTTTATGGGTTTTAATGGGTTTAAATGGTTTTTAGAGTTATTAGTGCTTTCTAGGGGTTTCATGGGTTTTTACGTTTTCTATGGTTCTTGGGGTTTTTTATTTTTAAAGGGGTTTTAGGTTTTTAGGTTCTTTTAGGGTTTTTATAACTTTTAGATTTTTTGGGTTTTACGTGTCTTTTGGTTTTTATATTTTTCTATGATTTTTCATGGGTTTTAGGATTTTTACATTATATGGGATATTAAAGAATTGATTAGGATTATAATGGTTTAATATGGTTTTTTAGAAGTTTTGTGTGTTTTTTAGGGTTTTTATATTTTTATTTATTTTTTAGGGGTTTAAAGTGTTTTTAGGTTATTATACTTTTTGTAGGGATCTTCAAGTTTTATTTTGTTTTTACATTTTTTGGTATTTTATAGATATTTAGGGACTTTTAACAGTTTTTATAGTTTTTAGGAATTTTAGGTATTTTAATGGGTTTGAGAGTTATTTGGATTTCTATGGTTTTTTAGAGTTTCAAACGTGTTTAGGGGTTTAATGGGTTTTTAGATATATAACTAGTTTTTAAGGGTTTTAGGGTTTTTTTGTGATTTTATCATTTTTAGGGATTTTTTGGTTTTTCAATTTCTATTTGGATATTTAGTGTTTTTGGATATTTTTAGGTTTACTGGGTTTTATGTGTTTTTTGGGTTATTATGGTCTTTAGTTTTTTTATTAGTTTTTATATTTTTTTAAAAAAAATTGGGTTTTTGGGTTTTTTATTATCATTAGGGTTTTTATGGGTTTTCAATGTCTTTATAGTTTTATGGTTTTAAATATTTTTATGTTTTTAGGGGATTATATTTTTTGGGTTTTAAGGTTTTCTTAGGGGTTTTGTATTTTCTTGATTTTTTTATGTTTTTAAGGTTTTTATGGATTTTATAGTATTTTTTGGGTTTTTATAGTTTTTATGGTTTTTATATTTCTTAAGTATTGTAGGGTTTTTAGTGGTTTAATTGTTTTTTGTGGTTTTTGGATTTTTTTAGTTTTTTATGATTTCTGTGGTTAATTCAATTTTTATCCTTTTTAAGCGCTTTAAAGGATTTTAGAGCTTCTATTAGTTTTCTATGTTTTTATGGTTTCGAAGGATTTTTTATTTTTTTTGGGTTTATATGGTTTTTCGAGTTTTTGAGATATTTATTTGGGTTTTTAACATTTTTTGGTTTTTAGGTTTTTAAGAGTCTTGTGTGTTTTTAGGTTTTAAAATATTTCTTAGGGGTTTTCGTAGTTTTTTGAGGATTTAAAAGTTTTAGATACTTTTAGGTATTTATGTAAGATTTTTATGGTTTTTAGGAAATTTAGGAATTTTGAGGGTGTTTAAGGTTTTTATGGTTTTCATGGTTTTCATGGTTTTTTGGGGTTTTTATAATTTTTTAGGATTTTGATGGGTTTTAAGTGTTTTTATGGTTTTCTTATGGGTTTTCTATGTTTTTAGGTTTTTTTTTATAGATATTTTTGGGGATTTTTGGGGGATTTGTTTTGGTTTTAAGGGATTGTGATAGTTTTTAGAGGTTTATATTGATTTTTGGTTTTTAATGGATTTTTGTATTTTTAGTGTTTTTTGAGTTTTTAGGGGTTTTATGGTTTTTTAATGTTTTAAAAAAATCGGTTTAATGGGTTGTTAGAGTTTTTATTGGGTTTTAGTATTTTGGGATTTCAGTTATTTTAATACTTTTAATGGTTTAATGGTTTTAAGGGACTTTTAGTGTTTTTGGGGTTTTTTTGTGTATTTAGAAATTTTAGGTTTTTTAAGGATTTAGGTGTTTTTAATTTTTTAGGTTTTCCTATGGGTTTTCAATGTTTTTAGTGTTTTTTATGTTTTATGATAATTTTAGGGTTTTTTTATTTTTTATGGTTTAGGGGTTTTGGATTGTGATGGTTTTTGGGTTTTTTGGGATTTTTGGTATTTTGGTGTTTTAGTGGTTTTATGAGTTTTTATGGGATTTAATTATTTTTTTAGAGTTTTATAATATGTTTAGGGGTTTAAGGGTTTTTATAGAATCAAGTTGTTTTTTGGGTTTTTATGGGGTTTTATGGTTTTTTTATATTTTTATATTTTTTATGGTTTTTAGGGTTTTTTATGGTCAACGAGGCTTTTTAGTTTTTTTAGTGTTTTTTAGGTTTTTAGGGGTTTTAATTTTTTGTGGTTACAATGGTTTTCTTATGTTTAATTAGAGTTCTTAAGGGTTTATTCATTTGACATTTTGTAGTTATTTTAAATATTTTTTTGGTTGTTTGGTTTTTGAAGGATTTTGACGATATTTAGGGGTTTTTCTGTTTTTTATGTTTTTTAGGGAATTTATGGTTTTATGGTTTTTAGGGGTTTTCTTTGTTGTAGGTATTTAATATTTTCTTAGGGGTTTTATTATTTTAAGTATTTCTACATATTTAAATATTTTTAGGTTTTTTTAGAATTTTTTTGGGGTTTTAGGGTTTTAGGGATTTTGATGGGTTCTGAGGTCTTTTAGGTGGTTTTTTTTGGGGTTTTTAGCATATTTTTGGTTTTATGGGATTTATTAATTTATAGGTTTTTAATATTTTCTGAGGGATTTTTCGGGTTTTTAGGGGTTTTTATGATTTTAGGGAATTTAAGGGTATTTTTAAATTTTATTTTTTTAGTTATTTTAGGAATTTTGTTGATTCTAAGGGGTTTTTAGTGTATTCATGGCTTTTAAGAATATTTTTTGATTTTAGCGGTTTATTAAATTTGTTAGGGTTTTTAATTTTATATTTTTTGATTTTAGCGGTTTATTAAAGCCTTCATAGCCCCTCAAGGTGTGTTTTGATATCGGGTAATGCTCTTTGGCCTAAAGAATGCAGGTGAAACGTATCAACGTGCCATGCACCATATCTTCAACCCCTTTTTGGGGAAATTTGTTGAATGTTATGGGGATGATTTGGTGGTTAAATCCATACAATGTTCTAATCACTTGGATGATTTGGAAATCATATTACACAAACTTTGACAACATAATTTGAAGATAAACCCCTTGAAATGTGCTTTTGGGGTAACCTCAAGAAAATTTCTCCGCTTTATTATACGCCATCGTGGTATCGATGTTGATCCTGAGAAGAAAAAAGCAGTCTTTTGTATGTCACCTCCTCGAAATTGGAATTAATTGAGAGGAATTCAAGGACACTTGGCCTATATTCGGTGTTTTATTTCCAATTTGGCCGGAAAATGTTTACCCTTCACCAAATTAATGAAGAAGGGAGTCACTTACCAGTGGACTGATGACTGTCAAGAAGAATTAAATATTCTCAAGAAATATCTCTTCAGTCCACTGGTACTAATGCCACCTGTTGAAGGAAGACCACTTATTCTTTGTGGTAAAGAAATTGAGACACTAACTGCAACATCATGAGGTCCAATTGGTATCTCGCAATAACCTGCTTAAATTCATCCTTAGTCGTACAATGCTTACTGGACATCTGGAAAGGTGGGTAGTTATTTTGCAGCAATTTGATATCTAGTATGTGTCTCAAAAGGCAATAAAGGGCCAAGCTCTGGCTGATTTCCTTGCTGAACATCCTTCAGTAGAAGATATATCTTTAGATATTGAACTTCCGGATGAAGAATCCTTTTCTATTAAATATAATCTTCAAACATGGTAAATGTACTTTGATGGTGCTTCTAGAAGTCCAACAGGGAAGAAAATGGAAGATCCTAAATTCTACAAATTTGTGTTAGGAATTGTGCTCATTTATCTAGAAAAGGTAGTGTTACCCTATTCCTTCTTATTGTTGGATGGTGGTACAAATAATGAAGTAAAATATCAATCTCTCATCGTAGGATTGGAGATGGAACTTCAGGCACAGGTGAATCACTTAAAGGTGAAAGGTGATTCAGACCTAGTAATAAAACACGCCAATGGGGATTATGACATCAAAAAAGAAGAGTTAATACATTTGTATGATTATTTCAGAGAGTTAATGGCTGAATTTCCTTCAGAACCGACATTTTCTTATGTCCCGCAATCACAAAATACCCAAGCTGATGCACTGGATAATGTAGCCACAGCTCTGACATATCCAAATCGGGATGATACAATCATCAGTATTGCCTACCGTCGTAGAATTTCACCTTATGTTCAAATCATAGTAGATTAAATCAATTAAATTAGTCCCATTTCTGAAGCATATGGTTATAGTACAGGACGTATGACACCTATCAGGGAATACCTTCAAAATGGAACACACCCACCTGATAGAGCCAGGAAAGAACATGTTTGGTGACATGTGGTCAATTTTACTCATTATGATAGCCCATATATCCTAGAAAAAATTCTCTACAAGTTAGGTTTTTATGGAATTCTATTCAGTTGTATTGATGGTGAAGAGACAATGGCTGTCATGAAAGAAGTATATGAAGGAGTCTGTGGTGCCCACAAATCTGGACATAGACTGTCTTATCAAATTAAAAGGCTTGGATACTTCTGGCCTTCAATGATACAATATTGTGTTGATTTCACTAAGAAATTTCATTCTTGCCATGTATATGTCAATTTCATTCATCGACCCCCAGAGTTTCTCCATAGAGATAAATACTCATGGCCATTGTCCACATGGGGAATGGATGTAGTAGGACCTTACCCTTCAACTACATCCAAGCAGTTTAAGAATATTCTTACTACTACTGACTTCTTTTCTAAATGGGTAGAGGAAATACCTCTCAAAAAAATTAGTTTTAAAAGCATAGTTAGCTTCATCAAGTCTAACATCATTACCATATTTGGTGTCCCTTATACCATATTGATGGACAATGGCACCAACTTCTGTTCATCCGAGGTAAGGAAGTTGTATCATGAATAAAAAATCAAATCTAACCATTCATATCGGTATCATGCATCGACCAATGGACAAATAGAATCCTTCAATAAGAATCATTCAAACATTCTACAAAATATGGTGGATAAAGATAAGAAATCATGGCTTGATAAACTTTTTCATGCTTTATGGGCTTATCAGACCACCACCCACACTGCTACGCGGTCAACTCCATATTTATTGGTATATGGAACAGAAGAAGTCTAGCCCATTGATATTCAATTACCTTCACTCAGAGTAGCCAATTTTGATCAGTCATCTACAGATGAACAATCTCAAAAGCGATTTGATGAATTGGAACAATCAGATGAAAAAATATTGTCCACCCTACACCATTTACAAGTCTATCAGAATCGAATAACACGGTCTTTCAACAAAAATTTTCATCTTCGTTCATTCATTCAGGGAGAATTGGTATTGGTTCTCAGAAATCCAATGATATCAGGAAATAAGCCTCCAAATCATGAGCCAAAGTGGGAAGGACCTTATTCAATACATAAGGTCTACTCCAATGGAGCTTATTCTTTAATCTCAATGGATGGAGAACTCATCACGACTGCAACCAATGAAATATTCTTGAAGAAGTATTTTATGTAACACAAATACACATTCGTCCAACAAGACATTAAACTATGTTGTCCTAGCAACATGATGCTAAATTGTGCAGTACTGTTCCATGCATATGAACTTAAACTATTATAGAGTCCCTTTAGTCCTTACTGCAAGACTCTAAACTCTATAGTGTCACTTTCATCCAACATGACCTTAAACTGTGTTGTCCTAGCTACATGATGCTAAACTGTACAGCACTGGTCCACACATATGACCTTAAACTATTTTAGTCCTTACTGCAAGACTTTAAACTGCACAGTCCCCATAGTTTTCACTTCAATACATTAAATTTCATAGTCCCTCCATTTTACAACATGATGTTAAACTGTGTCCAGTCGCTTATATGTCCTGCATGACGTAAAACTGTGAATCGTTTGGGTTGTTGTTACCTCTTGTTTCTCACACCGAGTATGACTCACGTGATCTTAGAGTAAGCTTCAACCATAACACCCTCTCTAGGATGCTAACCACGTGTAAGTCCCAACAACATCTTCGGGTTGTCCTAAAGTACAACTTGATCACCAATTCATTCTTAATCGAACTATGTAGACTTTGATCCTTGCCTTCTAGGTTGGGTATGTAGGAAACCTCCCGAGGTTCAAGCGTAAAACCAATATCTTCACAGCGGTTCACCTCCATCTCATACGATGTTGATCCATGAAGCAGCCCAAAACCAATCTCTTAACGTCGGTTCATCTTCGTCTCATATTATGTTGATCTGTGAAGTAGCCCAAAACCAATCTCTTCACGCCAGTTCACCTCCGTCTCATACAATGTTGATCTGTGAAGCAGCCCAAAACCAATCTCTTCACATCGATTCACCTTCGTCTCATAAAATGTTGATCTGTGAGGAATCCCAAAACCAATTTCTTCATGTTTGTTCACCATCGTCCCACATGACGTTAAACTCTTTACGTTCCTTTTGTCCCTACAAGAAGACACTACACTTGCAGCACCATCTTCCTTGTTATATGACGTTAAACTATATAGTCCCCCATTATCCCTCGCCTGAGAGGGAATCATAATTTACATTGGTCTCCAACCATGTCTTGTTTCAAAGATTACGTGTATACATGGCAATGCCGAAACATTTAATCTTGGGTCAAACCATCATTGCACTAAATTCCCCTTTCACCCTTCACTTGTACGAACCAAATCTGTACATAGGGTATTTCAAGACCTACGTATGGCTTGATTCCCATCCTTATAGGATACATAGTAATGTTTGAGAATCCCTTGAATCTAGCCCCATGACTTTGTGCCCAACCCCAAATTCCACTATCAGTCCCTTGGCTGAAAAGTACCCTTGTGAAAACATGAATGTGGTATGAAATCTCTGGTCTTCATTCACATCATATTTATAAAACACACAATGTGTATTTTTTATTATGTTCCGATCACTATGACTCTAAACTAAGATCTCCTACACTCTCATCCCACATGACGTTAAAATATATTTCAAGAACTATGTATTGATTGATTTCCATCCTTATAGGATACGTAGTGAAGTCCAGTATTTCAATTCAGGACCCAGCCACAACATGATTATGGCCAGCATTGGTCTCTATATCTCCTTCATGCATTGGAAAATACCCATTTTCACATGTCATACTCATAACCTTAAATGCTTCCAGATCTCCATAACCCTTTTCCTGACTTCTGGTCATAAAATGTCTTATACTCAGGAATTCTTTTGTCTGACTATGTAGCATGTGCCCTTAGGTAGCCTTGCCAAAGTAGTCAATATAACGGACCTGCCAGCCAAAAGATGCTATTATTTGACTATGCAGCCAATTACCTTAAGTGGCCCATCATAACTCAACCCCTAACGTGTTTTTCAAATAGTGGTAACTTTATTCTTGGGAGGAAAACCTCTTTTTCCCTTATTAGTCTTAACAAAAATATGTATGGATCCACAAAAATAGCCATCCTTAACATATTTGTCCCATATTATTTTCCATGATCTAAATGTATTTATGTCTACGGTTTATATTTCCCTTCCCTACGTTTGGGTCAGACCTTCGCATGAGTGGAATTCATCCAATTCTTTGAAAATATTGATTGGAAATATCCTCTCCATATTCAAGTCCCTCTCTCCATACATCAGACTCTATGCTTTGGAAAATTTGAATCTCTATAAACTTTCACTGGCTTTTTAAAAATAGAAAAGTAAAATTTCTGAGATTTATTTTGCCTAACTATGCAGCACATACCCTTAGGCGGCCTTCCATAAGCAGTCTACATAATGGACCTATCAGCCAAAAGATGTTATTATTTGACTCTGCATCCAATGCCCTTAAATTTCCCTACATAATTCAACCCCCTAATGGGTTTGTTAAATAGTGGTAACTTCACTCTTAGGAAATACTTCCTCTGATTCCTTTTAGCCCTTTTTCATATCATTCCTCAGATTAAAAATTTCATAAGTCATAGTTTACATGTTTTCCCCCATACTTGAATGTGGTAATATGTTTTCAGATAAATTATCAAGGAATTGAGTAAATTTTAATCCATAATCCATTCGGTCAAAGCTATTCGACCTTAAACATTAGCCTTTTATGTTTGACGTGCATGAATTTAAACTGCCCACAATAGACAAGGGAAATCTAAACAAAAGTCAAGTCCCAGCTCACTAAACATACATTTTTATGATTTAGGTAATATTGAGAAATTAAAAGATATAAAGTTTGTAGGGTTATTTTTATAATCCTAGAAAAAATAAAACTATGCTTACTAGGTCATTGACTTTGGTAAAATTATTTAAAGCAGGTAGCAAGAGAATGCAGGAACAAATGATGGAATATGAAAGTTTGTTTCGTTGATGAACAAATAGATAGAAGAAAATCCACATATTGGATTCTCTTCTTTTTTACAAGAATTACAATAGACTTTCAACATAACTCTTCATTTGATTTAAGACATCCCGAGCTTCATCAATAACCATATGAAGGTCATGCACTCGGCCAGCTTCACCCTTTTCAGCATGATGTAGTGCTTTCTGGGCATCTGTGATGGATTTAATACCATTTGTTTGAACTTCTTCTAGTGAATTGTTAAGCTGGTCAAGTTCCTCAGTAATATCATCTAACTGTTGCTGAATGTTCATCTGCTGGAAAACTTTATCCTTGATTTTATACTTCAGCTCCATCAACTTGGCATCATGATCAGCCTTAGCTCATGACACTCCAGCCTCAAATTTGATGGTATTGGTCAATAGCCTCACTATGGTCAACTCTTGATGGTACCTTTGCTCCTTCTCCCTCCTTAAAATGACTTGTTTCACCATGGAATGGATCTCTTGATATCCAAAAATACCATGTACCAACATGATGAGCAGGGATGGCAGTCGCAGGATCTTCAAAGATAGATCTTCAATAGGCACTTCAAATATGATCTTCCATATATTCTTCCATGCCTTGCAACGTGAAAATTGGAGCGCCTTTTGAACCTCTGGGTTTGATTCAGCATCACTATCACAGGGGGAATATATTATAGGATTAATGCACTTAGAGAAGTTCCATGTTCTGCTCCTTCACCCATAACCCTTGTTACTTCACTTTCTATTCCCATTGGGGCGGAGGCTGAGGCTTCACCTCCAGATCTAGGCACTGAAATTGAGATCCATGCATAGTCAATTGAATGTTTTGGTTAGATTCAAAGGATAAAAAAAGTTGATTAACTTTTCTTGAAAATTAAGTGTAGCCACAAATATTATTATATGTTACCCAACAGTAGATCAACAACATGAGAAAGCTCCTCCCCGTCTTTCCTAGCTTCAACATGATTTTCAGGATAGGTTTTAGGAAGCTCTATCGGGTTATGCTCCACCTGAACTAATGTCTCTTAAATAGTAGGGTTGTCTACACCCCCTTCAGGCATTGGTAGTTCATCAGCTTGCTCAGATGGATCTTCACATTTTAACCAATCATGGTTAGAGATGTAATAAAAACTTTTTAACAGGACAAAGGGTAACACTCACATCCAAAATCTTCCAAATTATATACTAATTTAACATGATCTAAAATGTTTTCAAAAGATTCACCAAGTTAAATCATTTCATACAGTGATATCTCATATTCTTGGTTAGTCTCACTAATGGAAGGATTTGATATGTCTTCTTGGAGATCATCACCCTGTGGCCTTTGACCTCAGACAGTTTCTTTAGAGAAAATTGCGGAGCCAGGTTCAGTGGCCACCAAATGTTCTGGTCCATGTGTTAAACCTAAAGTATCATATAATTGAAGTCAGTTGATGTTTTCATTCAACATTTTATGAAGTATTGTTAATTTACCATAACCAGGCTCTTTTCTCCTTGTAGCAGCAATAAAAATAGTACTGGGAATAGACACTGGATCTTCTTTAGGAGCAGCCAACTCAGCATGAATTTGCAATTGCTCACCAGCACCCTCTGTTGTCCTCAGAGGAAGAACAATCCTCTCCCTCAAAGAAGAAATTGGAGAATCCCCTTCAATCCCAAGAAGTTTGAGAAATCATTTTCATGAGTTATGATTCATGACTATCTGAAGAAATTAACACTAATGAGGAAGCATTTAGTTGTGGACTTCTTCCTTCGATGTCTTTGCTTCTTTTGATTTTTGGGAGTGTTGACATAATCATCTCTAGATATAGGAATTGGAGAATTAAAAGCTCTGTCTAAATCCTTGTCCATGGTTTGTCGGCCTGAAGATACCTCACCTGGCTCACGAGGAGATTCAGTAGCTCCAATGGCTATACCACCAGGGAAATACTGTGGTAAAGGAACCTCAGAAGTTCCTTTCATTACAAGCTATAGAATGAAGCAAGTAATTTCTTTTAGTAACAAAGCTTTAACTAGAATCAAGTTGAAAAGCAAATAAGTAAAGATACTTACATCTTCAGGATCCACGTAATCATGCTACTCTTCATATCTGGAAGAACCAGTCTCCTCAATGGTGCCACGATCCATCATTTCCTTCAACCGCATGGTGATAATAATGGATTCATCAGTTTCATATATGAGCATCTCTAGATCTCTGATGTAGGACCACACTTCATCGGGGTTATCCTCAAAATAGATTTCAGTAGAATCCTGAAGATTCCCTACTCCAGGGATGTGTAGCCCTTCACATAAGTCCAGCCATGTGGTTTCAGCATCGCCATATAAACTCCACCATGTCTAGATAGACTTTGGTCATAGATATTTTGCATGTGTACCAGAAGGCTGCGAGGAGGGTCCTACAATATTAGACATCAACTTCTTCCCAGCTCCTACAATCAAAGATAAAGGATAAGAAAATAAAACTTGTTACTCTATAAAGTAATGGAAATTAAATTTCCTCAATAATATAACTAACCAGGAGTCGATGAAGTGGGTATATTAATTCTGAAAAGAGGATTATATCTGGCATGAGGCCTCTTTCACACATGTCGTGCCTCATCATCCCCATCCTTAGAATCCTGCTAGTCAGCTCGGGGTGAGGAACCCGGTGAATCAGCTCCGGGTGTGTAAGAGTCACCTTCCAGATGAAGGGTATCTTTCTCGACAGTTCTCTTCTTTTTCCCCACCTAAGGAAATGGATGATTCAGTACCCCTTTACTGTATGATGCTACCCAGTTCTTGTCATACCATGTAGTCAAGTGACTCATCGCCCCAACAATTGGTAGATCAAACACTACCCTGGTCTTCTCCATAGCTGTCGGTAACCAAAGTTGTCGGGCTACCACTGGATGTTGTTCTTACCAGACATGCACAAGAGGGGATACAACAATCTACTGCAGACACTTGAATTAACGTGCAAATCTGTATGGAGCATAAGCCTCACATATAATCTCTCCATCAATTCCGGTGGCCAATACACCATCTATGAAAGCCATAATGTATGAACTCAATTCTAGGATGCTTCTTCCATCATCAAAAAACCCCCCGGTTGGCAGGTTTCCATAAGAAAAGAAATGGAACTCCTTGAACATGCTCGACCTTACATTTATATCATAGGAGTTTATGGATAATGGAAAAATTCCAAAACATTACTGCACTGATGGCCTGAAAGAACTTCCATGAACCTGTACTTCGCTCTGTACAACATATATCCTGAATTGAGTGGCGATCCATCCCCACAAAACTTGGAATGGTCCCACTATTCTCAAAGGAGACTTACCCATATAAACATGGAGTAATATCCTATGAATCTTTGACAAAATGGGGGTGTCTAACCCAACCATTTTCCTCCCAGCCAACTTAGATGCAACATCGAAGGTCCCTAGCCTGACGCCTCCCTTCAAATCCCTAACTGGCAGAAGATAAACACTGAGCCCCAAGGCTAAGATGCCCGATAGATGGGTATTTTCTGGGATTCTTTTATCCACTTCGTACCCACACATTTCAAATTGTTCTGCATCCAGGGTCAGCTATAATGTGCCAGGAGCACCCCTCTTCTCTGTTCTGGGGAAGGTAGTAGGATGAGTACAGGTGTGCCCCTTCTTCTTCTTCTTAGTAAGAAACATATCCATCCACTCCTACGGATTAATATCCTTTCTAAAATGAGTTTTGGAGGTCTTTAAATTCTTGAGCTTGTAGAAAATTTTCAATAATTCTTGATCCAAAGCCGGAGTCTTCTCCAAATCATTCCAAGTCACCTTGAGATGGATGAATTCATCATACATATCGCCTAAAATTGGAGCCCCTAAGATCTTGTATACATCCAACAAACTGATTCCTACATCTCCATAATTCAGATGGAAAGAATTGGTTTCTAGGCTCCATTGGCTGATTAACTCTAGCAAAAAGTCACCATTCCTGTAGATATATGTCTGCCCAGCCCAGACGACTTCATATATTGCATATCCTTTCAGATCCTTGACAAACTTTGCACAGGTTTGTCGCACCCAATATGCCCACATCCAAGTCGGCTTCACACCTCCTCTAGGACATAAGTCCCAACTCTTCTTCCATCCTTTGGACTGATCCATCTGAGAATTTCAGAAGATTTAGGGATAAAAATGCGGCTGCAGCTCAGGCTTGTGAGGTTTTATATCTGGGGCACATGGGCTATGATGCAATATAAACACCATCTACACTGTTATAGAATTTACTAATGATCCTCCAACTGAGACATTTGCTGACGAAAAATTGGTGTAATAATGAAACCAAGAATGTGGGAGATAGTTCTTTTCCTCTGGAATATTGACTCCTTGCAGATGACCATGGACATACAGAGGCAGGTAGATGCTCTTTGGGAAATTAAGATGATACTTCTTCAAGTACATGGAAAAATATGGGAGAGTGTTTTCGCAGATATTATAGTAGTCCTGGCCAATGACGTTCATCATGTCATCAATCCTCTTGCTGGCCAGCTCATCATCCCTTCAAATTATTTTGGGATCCATTTAATTTGCTTAAACATCAGATAATTAACTTTTAATTAAGTTTATTTTTCATAAAATTTGTGAAGAAATTCAAAAAAAATGGCTATGGAATAAAGGTGTGAAAGTCCCATGTTGGAACGCAAGTCTAATCCGGTCACGCAAGTATGGCTGCACAGATGTCACCGCGCAAGTCCAAATACCTCTGCCGAAGTGTGACACAATTTTGAAGAAGCAATGAATCGCGGATAGCAGCACTTGCGCGACGAGAGCTACTTTCACACCGAGATCTCAAGAGCATTTGAAACCGAGTGCTTTTCGCGAAGAGGTGCTGCATATTTATAGGCAAGGTCAAACCCCTGCATGTCGTACCCCGCGCATCTTTCACCCGCGCACCGCTACATGCGCGCCCAAAATTCCTTGGTTTTCTCCTTTACCTCAGAGTCAAATCCTCTTTCCTTTTTCAAATCCAACTCTGAGGGGGGAATTTTGTTGACACTCCATTCCATCACAGAGACTAATGAAAGAAAAAGGGAATACCTTAAGCACAAACAGATTTATCCTTTGAAGAAACATCAATAATTGACAAAGTCATAGACACGAAACTCTTTTAGAATGGGTCACGAAAGTTTTATTATGGTCGCGCAAGTATACTTGAGTGCAACATATGGGTCACGTAAGTCACTTGTTCTCCCTATTCATTTTTCTACCAAGGTCCTCAATGGCCTATAAATACCCCCTGTGGGCCCCCCATTTAAAAAAAGATGAAAAAATGTGAAACTCGGATTCAAGCACTGGTCACCCAAGTCTCTATTTGAAATCTTCCAAACACTTCTAAGGTAATTATTTACCAATAATGGATTTTCTAAAGAGGAAGAATAGAGAAAAAGTGTTGAAACTCATCAATTCTTGCACACCTAAGTGTCTAACCCTTAAGGGAAATACAGACACTTGCACGCTGCCTCTCCCTATCAAGGAATCTTGTGCACCACCTATTTGAGAGCCTCTAGGTATGATACTAAGGGCTCCAATCCAAAGTTTCCCAAGTATCACTTCACAAGTTCTTTGTTACCCAAGTGAACTCATGTCTCACATGTATACATGCGTGACCAGGACTTTCGCTCCAGACCAATACTTGCGCGCCTCCTTTCAATTCACTTCCATTACTCAAATTCACCTATCCTCTTCAATATTTATCCTTAAAAACCCTCTTCAAATCCATTCATGGAATGGTTTCTTTTGTTGGATTCCTTATCTGAAAAGAATTATGTGGAACATCTCTTAAAACCTTTTTATTTACATATCTTTATGACACTAAGGATAGAGATTTCCTTCATTCAACCTCATCCTTTATGATGAGAAGATCATTAATCTGGGCATCCTCTTTAAGAGTAATCTCCAAGTTCCCTAATATGTGAATCCTCCTTAGGAGTAAGCCCCATGTTCCCTAATCCGGGCATCCTCCTTAGGATTAATCCCCAAGTTCCCTAATCTGGGAATCCTACATAGGAGTAAGCCCATATTTTCATAATTTGGGCCTCCTTTTCAAGAGTAAGCCCCATTCATAATTTCAATTAAACCTGGGCCTCCTTTTCAAGAGTAAGCCCTAGTCATAATTTCTTTTGATTTAGGATTCCTTCTCTGGAATAAAACACAATCATAAGTCCCCTCTAATTTGGGCATCCTTATAAGGAGTAAGCCATAAGTTAAGTATTCAAATCTCCATAAAGCACATATAAATTTATGGACCTTGTTCCCGAGCTTCTTCCCTAAATTAAGTCCTAATATTAATTTATTTGTGCAGTCATACATATGTAAGCCCCACATCATTTCTTTTAAATTCATCTTTTGTGGCACAAATATTCAGGTTTATTGATACCTCTTGTTTCTCACACCGAGCATGACTCACATGATCTTAGAGTGTAAAAGTAACCACAACACATCTCTTTGGGCCGTTAATCATATGTAAGCCCCACAATTATTAATCGAACTATGTGGACTTTGATCTCTTCCTTAAAAGTAGATTACATAGGAAGCCTTTCTAATGTTCAAGCCTATCACCCATTAATTCTCATACATCCCATATGACGTTAAACTATATCTTAATTCCCAAACTACATGGGTTCTGATTCCTCTTTAACAAGGATATGTAGGTATCCCATCTGCGGGTACGATCCCAACTCTGAAATAATCCAAGTCCTTCTGAATGACAATAAACTTCAAGTGCCCCATTGAATGGATTTAAAACAAGTATGGTCATCATAATGACCATGATATTTCTATATAATGTGTTGAAGGATACCATTGAATATGAATCTCAAATAAATAAGAATGATTATCTATCGATGAAGAACCTCAAATACATATAAAATATTATCTAAATCCCATACATATCAATCAATGATTGGATGATCTAAAGGTAGAACTCATTTTCATTATTGGTAAATTAATAAGGATTCATGAACACAAGTCAAATCTATAAGAGAGTCCCAGAGTAGACAATAATTCCCCCCAAAAAAGGTGTGATGAGTCCAACCACCCATCCTCTCAACCAATGAAAATTCTTAAGCATCATCATTCCACAACTAATGGGCCGCTACCTTTGTAAATTAGTTCCAAATAGACATAGAATCATTGGATGTTTCCGGTTCTATGAATAAACCCATTAGAAACTGATTGGAAATCTTGAACCTTAAACAAACATGACAATTCCATTTTCCAGAAGAAACACCATCATACTCATCAACACCTCCCAACCAATAAACAACAAAAAACTCACAACACTTGTTCCATCATCCATCACCTTTAGCATCAACATCTCAAACAAAACATTCCAAGGTGAGGTTAATCCTCCCACACCAGACAACACCCATCCTCTAGCATCTCATTTCCAGGAATATCATTCTCCCATAGTAAAGAACCATTAGCCTCACCAGCCTTCATCTTAAAGGTATTAAGGGTTTTTAGGGGTTTTAGGTTTCTTGTATGGTTGTAAGATTTTTTTTTGGTTTTTAGGATTTTTAAATTATTTTAGGTTTAGAATGTTTTCTTAGCATTTTTTACATTTTCAGGGATTTTTAGGGATTTTAAGAATTTTATGTATTTTTTGGTTTTTAGGGATTTTGAGAGGTTTTTTGGGTTTGGGGGGGTTAGGGTTTTTAGCATTTTTAGGTTTTTAGGTTTTTTATGTGATTTTTTGTTTTAAGGTTTTTGTGGGTTTTAATAATTTTTAGGGTTGTTTATGTTTTTAGAAATTTTTGGGGTTTTTTAAAGAATTTTATTGTATTTTATATTTTTAGGTCTTTTTGGGATTTTTACTATTTGGGGGAGGGTGTGGTTTTAAAAATTATTTAGTGTTTAGTGGTTTGATGTGTTTTTTTGGGTTTTATGTTTTTATTAGGTTTTTCAGAATTTTTTTTTGGGTTTTACATCTTTTTGGATTTTTACACACATTTATGATTTATATGGTTTTTAGGATTTTAGGGCTTTTGTGGGGTTTTCTGAATTTTTTCCGGATTTTATATTTTATTGTATTTTATCAGGTATTTTTAGTTTTTTAGATATTTAATGGGGTTTTTATATTTTTTAATGTTTTTATTGGTTTAAAGGGTTTTAGTGATTTTAGTTTTTTTTTTAATTTTATGGGTTTTTGGGTGTTTAAATTTTATTAGGTTTTTATGGTTTTCAAGGGTTTAACGGTTGGAAGGGTATTTTAGGGGTTTTAATATTTTTATGGTTTTTAGGGGTTTTATTTATTTTTAGGTCTTTAAGGATGTCTTTGGGGTTTTTATTACTTTAGGGATTTTTAGGATTTTTTTGGGGGTTTCAGGGTTCTTATGGTTTTTTAGTGTTTTATGGTTTGTAACTTTTTTTGGGTTTTAAGGGATTTAACTGTTTTTAGATTTTAGTGGATTTCTAAGTGGTTTTTAGGTTTTTAGGTTTTAATACATTTTTAGTGATTTTTTGTATTTTTTTTTATTATTTTAGTGTTTTTGGGTTTTTATGAACTTTGAGGTTTTTAGGGTTTTCATCGTCTTAGGGTTTTTCTGGTTTTTTTTAGGTTTTAGAGTTTCTTTTGACTTTTTTTTTGATATTTAAGGTATTTTACCATATTTATCATTTTTAGGGGTTTAAATAGTATTTAGAGTATTTAGTGGTTTCACATACATTATGAGTTTTTGGGTTGTTTTTTGGTTTTTAAGGGTTTTAAGATTTTTCGAGTTTTTAGGGTATTTAGGATTTTTATGGGTTTTATGTGTTTTTATTTTTTAATGGTTTTTTTATTGTTCTTAGAGTTTTAGGGGTTTTATGTTTTTTATTTATTTTTTTTGGATTTTTAGTATTTTTATTTGGGGGGGTTAGGTATTTTGAGGGTTTTATGGGTTTTTAGTGTTTTTAGTGTTTTTAACCTTTTTATTCTATAAGTTTTAATGGATTTTATTATATTTAGTTTTTATTAATGGATATCCGGGGTTTTTGGTTTTTTACATTTTTTGTGAAATTTATGGATATTTATGACTTTTCAAGGTTTTTAGGATTTTATGGAGTTTTAGGATTTTTGGGGTATTTAACGCTTTTATCATTTTTAGGGGTTATAAATTTTTTTCATTTTTAAGGGTTTATAATTGGTTTTTAGGTATTTTATGGATGTTTAGCTTTTTAGGGTTTTAGTGATTTTTAAATATATTTATAGTTATTAGGGTTTTTTGGTATTTTGGCAGTTTTTAGCATTTTTCAGGGATTATATGGCTTTAGTTTTTTAGGGGTTTATAGGTTTTTGCATATTTTTTAGTGGTCTTATGATTTTTAGAGGTTTTTAGAGTTTTTATGGGTTTAAATGGTTTTTTTGTTAGCTTTTAGGGATTTTATGTGTCTAGGGTTTCGTAAGGTTTTGATTGGTTTTAATGATAATTCAGGGGGTATTCAGTGTTTTGTGGTCTTTTTTGGATTTTTTATGATTAATTTTATATTTTAATTTTTGGGGTTTTTACTATTTTTAGTTTTTTCAGGTTTTATATAGTTTTTTAGTAATTTTACAATTTTAGTGATTTGAGGTATTATTTTATTTTTTAATGTTTTTAAGGACTTTTTGGATTCAAAGGGTTTTTTAGAATTGTTTGGTTTCCAAGGGTTTTTATCGTTTTTATATTTTTTAAGGGCTATAAATTTTTAATATTTTTATGTCTTTAATTGTTTTTTACGGGGGTTTTAGGGTTTTTCCCTTTTATTTATTTTTTTGAGACAACTTTTAGGATTTTTTTAGTTTTTATAGATTTTCAGGGTTTTTTGGTTTTTTTGGTGTTATGGTTTTTTACACCTTTTGGTTTTTTTAGTTTTTATTATTTTTTGGGTTTTTATAATTATCCATGTTTTTAGGGGTTTAAAGGGGTTTATAATTTTATTGGTTTTTAGAGTTTTTATGGTTTTTTATTTTATATGGTTATTATGGTTTTTACAGGTTTATGGTTTTTATGGGTTTTAGAGTTTTTAAGGTTTTTTGAATTTTTTAGTTTTTAGGTTTTTTATGTGTTTTCATATTTTTATGATTTTCATTTAAAATTTAAGGTTTTTTCATTTTTAGGGATATATTGTGATTTTTAATGATTTTTTATATTTTTTTTGGAATTTTAGGGATTTTGAGGTTCTTTTAAATTTGTAAAATTTTTTACATTTTTTTGTTTTTGAAATAGTTTTAAGCTTTATTATGTTTTTAATTTATTCCATGGTGTTAATGTTTTTTTATTGTTTTTTACATTTTAATAGATTTCATGGGTTTTTTTAGGATTATTATTATTTTTAGTGTTTTTATAGATTTTGATGGTTTTATGGTTTTTAATGGGTTTTATGTTTTCTTTGGGTTTTAGGGGTTTTTTATTTTTATTGGGTTTCTAATAATTTGAAGAGTTTTTATGGTTTTTAGGTTTTTATCAGGTTTTTATGAGTTGTAGTGGTTTTAGGGTATTTATTATGTTTTAGGGGATTTTAATGTTTTTAGGGGAATTTATGCTTTTTATTTTTTTTAGGGTTTAAGGGGTTTTTTGTGTTTTTAGCATTTTTTAGTTTTTTATGTGTTTTCAATGTTTTTTTTGGGTTTTAAGGTTTTCTTAGGGTTTTTATGGTTTTAAATAGTTATAGTTATTTTTAGGTTTATTTTATGATTTTTTTGTTTTTGAGGGTTCTTTAGGGCTTTTAGTGTTATTTTTCTTTTCTAGGGTATTTTTGAGTTTTTTGGGTTATTAAGATTTTTAGTTTTTTTTAATGTTTTTAGAGGTGTAAAGGTATTTTTGAATTTTTAGTAGTTTTTATGGGATTTTAGGTGTTTCTAATGTTTCTAAGGATTTTTATTGGTTTTTGGGGTTTTAGGGCCATTTATGTTTTTAATCGTTTTAGGAATTTTAGGGGGTTTATGTGTTTTTATGTTTTTAAAGCTTTCATATTGTTTTTATTCTATATTAGGGGGATTTATGTTTTTAGGATTTTATAAATTTTTAGAGTTTTATGGTTTTTATCTTTTTTAAATATTTTAAGGGTTTTATGGTTTTGTTGGGTTTTTACCATTTTTAAGTTTTTACGGGTTTTAAGTGTGTTTAGGTTTTCAAGGTTTTATTATGATTTTTAGATTTATTTGTATTTTTACCGTTTAGGGATTTTTATATATTTTTATGGTTTTAGGTATTTTAGGTATTTTGTTGGTTTTATGGGTGTTTATATTTTTTTTGTGTTTTTGGGATTTTTATGGTTTTTATGAGTTTTTGTGTTTTTTTATTTTTAGATATTTAATGATATTTTATATTTGTAAAATTTTTTAGGGTTTTAATGTGATTTTATAGTTTTTATTACGTTTTTTTGTTGTTATGAATATTTTATGTTTTATAATATTCTTAGGGGATTTATAGGTTTTTAATGTTTTAGGGATTTTATTTGCTTTTCAGGGGTATTATGGTTTTTTGAATTTTTTAGGTATTTTAGGGGTTTATATAATTTGAGGTGTTTATGGTTTTTTTATTTTTTTCATGTTTTTAGAAATTTTAAATTTTAGCTATTTTTGGGATATTTTTTTATTTTTATTCTTTTTAGGTTTTTTAGTTATTTGGTTGGTTGTCAATATTTTTCACGGTTCAGAAGGTTTTTAAGATTTTTTCGGTATTAATAATTTTTTGAGTCTTTTAGTGTTTTAATTTTTTTTCTGGGTTTTAGGGTGTTTGGGGATTGAAGGGTTTTTAGAGTTTAAATGACTTTAGGGGTTTTTAGATTTTTTATGTTTTTAGGGGTTTTATTGTTTTTCTGGTTTTTATAGGTTTTATGTAGTTTAGAATTTTTAGGTGTTTTATGTGTTTTTAGTGTTTTTAGGATTTCATAGGGATTTTCAATGTTTTTAGGGATTTTTATTTTTTAGATATTATTATATATTCTTTTATGATTTTTATGTTTTTAGGGTTATGAGTTATTTTGAGGATTTTAAATATTTCTATCCTTTTGGGGGTTTTAGTACTTTGTTGAATTTTTTTCTTTGTATTTAATGTCTCTATTTTTTTATGTTCTCAGGGTTTAAAAGGACATTAGTGTTTTTAGTTTATTTTTTTTATTTTTATGGGTTTTTTGGGTTTTTAATATATAGATGGGCTTTATAATTTTTAGGGTTTTAGTGTTTTTAGGGTTATTTTTCGATTTTTAGTTGTTTTGGTTTTTTAGAGGTTCTAAATGAATTTATGTTTTTAAGGTTTTCTTAGGGGTTTTAAAGTTTTTTAGGGTGTTTAATTTTCTCATAATTTTTAGGGGTTTTTTATTTTTTATGATTTTATGGAGTTTTTTGGACTTTTTGAGGTTTTGGGTGGTATTTTAGGTTTTCTAGGTTCTTTGGTTTTTAATTTTTTTGAGTTTTTCTTTAGTTTTTTCATATATATGGGTTTTTAGAGTATTTAAACATATTTATGGGTTTAGGGGTTTTTACAGTTTAAAATCATTTATTAGGGTTTTTATAGGTTTTAGGGTATTCAATGTTTTTCAGTGATTATAGTATTTTAGGTTTCTTATTTTATTAGGGTTGTTTAAGGATATTAGTAATTTCAATTTTTTTAGGGGTTTAAGTGATTTAATGTTTTTATGGTTTTGTTAGTAGTTTTTTAGGTTTAGGGGTTTTTTATGTTTTTAGATATTTTTAGGTATTTTTTAGTATTTTTTTGGTTTTTAAAGGTGTTAGGGATTTTTAGGGGATTTATGATTTTTATGGGAATTCATGGGTTTTTTTTGGATTTTTTGGGATCTTTAGTTTTTATGGTTTTTTTGAGTTTGTAATATTTTTATGGGATCAAAAAAAATTTATATTTTTTAGTTTATTTTTATGTTTTGTATAGGTTTTTAAGGTTTTTTTTGGTTTTTATGGATTTTAGGGGTTTATAGGGTTGTTTAAGGTTGTTATAATTTTGTAAGTATATAGTGTTATTAGTTTTTTAGGATTGGTTAGTATTTTAAGGAATCATTATGTTTTTATAGATTTTATGTTTATTTATGTTATTTGTTGTTTGTTAGGGTATTTAGTGATTTTGAGGGATTTTATAATTTTTAGATTTTTTTGTTTTAGGGTTTTTTTGAGTTTTTTAGGATTTTATGGTTTTATAATCATTTTTAATATTTATAGTGGTTTAAAAAAATTTATTATTTTTATGGGTATTTTGGTCTTTTATTTTTTAGGGGTTTTTATGGGAATTAGGGTTTTAGGGTTTTTAGTGTTTTTTTGTTTTTTTTTTGTGTTTAACTATCTTTAGTTTTTAAGGATTTATTTGGGTTTTATAGGGTTTTATGGGTTTTTTATCTTTTTATGTATTCTTAGTTTGTTTTATGATTTTTAGTGTTTTTTGGGTTTTTACAGTTTTTAGGGATTCTATGGTTTTGTTGCATTTTTTATGTTTGGGGGGGGGGGGGGGGTTCAGTGTTCTATGTATTTAATGTTTTATTATGATTTTTAAGTTTTTTAGGGGGTTTTACATTTTTATTATTTTTATGGTATTATTTAGAACTTTTTTGGTAAGTTTGGGTTTTTAGGGATTTTGAGAGGTTTTATTATTTTTAGGGGTTTTACGGTTTTTACGGTATATAGGGTTTTTTGTGATTTTTAGGGTTAGTTTGATTCATAGGGGTTTAAATTTTTTAAGTATTTTTTAATTTTTTATGGGTTTGAATGGATTTTATAGTCTTTAACACATTTTTATGTTTTTGTGTGGTTTTATGTTATTTAGTTTGTTTTTGGGTATTTAAGGGTTTTTATCATTTTTTACATTTTTAGGTTTCTTGGGGTGTTATTTTTTTAAGGGTTTGTAGGATTTATTAGGGGTTTTGAGGTTTTTAAATTGTTTTATATTTTTATGTATTTTTATGTATTTTTTATAATTTTTATTTGTTGAATGTTTTTTGGGATTTTGATGGGTTTATGTTTTTATGATTTCCTTAGGTTTTCGGGATTTTTTGTGTTTTATAGGGTTTTTCATGTTTTCATAGTTGTTTAAAAAATTTAGTTATTTAAATGGTTTTTTAATTTTTTAGTGAGTTTTAGAGTATTTATTGGGTGTTAAGGTTTTTTGGGGTTTTACGGTTTTTAGGATTTCTAGTGTTTTTAGCATTTTTCATGTTTTTAGTAATTATAATTGTTTTTAGATTTTTATGGTTTTCTTTGAGATTTTCAAGAATTATAAGTTTTTTATATTTTCGTTATTATTTTTTTGGCATTTTAATATTTTTATGATTTTTAGGTTTTTAGGGATTTTAAGGGTTTTAGTGTTTTTTATTGATTGTTTAGATTTTTAGTGTTTTTCAAATTTTTAAGAATTTTAATTGGTTTTAGGTTTTTAATTTTTTTTCTTTGGGGATTTTCAGTTTTTAGTGGGTTTTTATTTTTAAAGATATTCTGTGATTTTTTTTACTGTAACATTTTTTAATGTTTTTAGAGATTTTGATGGATTTTAGGGTTTTTAGCATTTTGTGTTTTTTTGGTTTTAGCATTTTTTATCTTTTTATTGGTTAATGTTTATTAAAATTTATAGGGGTATTCCTAGAGTTTTTAGTGACTTTTTATGGTTATTTTGGGTTTTAGGGTTTTTATGGTTTTAAGGGATTTATGGTTTTTAGGGGTTTTGGGGTTTTAGGGTCTTTATGGGTTTTTGGGTTTTTACTGATTTTGTGTTTTTTGGGGTTTCATGATTATATTTATATTTTTCTTATTATTTTTCAAGGTTTTTAATTTTTTATGTTTTTACGGATATTTAGGACTTTTTTAGGATTTTTATGGTTTTGGGGTTTTTAGGTATTTTGATGGATTTTTGGTTTTTAGGGGTCTCAAGGTCCGTAGTGTTTTTAGTTTTCTAAGTAAATTTAGGATCATAATATTTTCATACTGGTTTTTATGGTTTTAGGGTTATTTATGTTTTGGTAAATTTTTATGGATTTTTAGTATTTTTAATTTTTTAATTTTTTTTGGAATTTTATGTGTTAATTGGATTTTTAGGGATTTTATGGTTATTTGATTTTTTTTGAAATTTTTAGAGTTTTATGGTTTTTTATTTAATAATTTTTAGTGTTTTAAAGGGATTTTAGAGTTTGTAGTTCTAGATTTTTTTTAATAACTTTATGGTTATAGGGTGGTTTAGGGTTTTATGTTTTTTTAGGGTTTTCTGCATTTGGTTGGTTTTTAGGGTTATTAGTGATTTTATGGTTCTAATGTATTTTAGGTATTTTCATATTTTTGGGAATAATATATATTTATGGATTTTAAGGATATTTATTCTTTTTATGTTTTCTAGGGTTTTAGGGAAAGAAGGTGCGAGGCCATGCTATTCCTGACCCCCCCCCCAATTTATAAAATAAAAGAAAAGCAGACAAGGGTGGGTGGGGTCAAACAACCCACACCAAAAGCCTTGAACCCCCACATAGCAAATTCTAAAAGTCCCAAAAGACAGAAGAAAGAGACAACTACAAAATCAATTTCTCTATCCCTATAAGAATCCCCATCAGCATCATTACCAGAGGAAGCATCCGTCTCCACCGACTCCCATTCCGAAGATTCAAATTTCTTGAGAAAGGCTGAACAATACTTTCTGAGCTCCAAATTCGGTTGCGCCATGCCTGCCCAACCCTCCCTACCATGGATATTTCCCCCAATTTTACTTTCCTTAGAGGAGGCTCTAGTAGCAATTGGCCTAAGAAGGGAGGAATAATCCCTCATTGTTCTTCGCTTCACTAGGGGTGCACTAGGCCCCACCATATTACTTTGCATCACATCATCAACTCTTAATTCCCTTAGCTTGATATTTCAATCCTTTGTGTGATCAGTAGCAGCAGACTCAACCACACCTCCCTGACTACCAGATCTAGGAATAGACTGCGACTTCCTCTTACGGTTGCATGAGTCCAAGACAGATGAACCAGGGAGACCCATCAAAGCCTGCTTCATCATAATCCTAGACAAATTAGTATAAATAATTCCATTGCGATCCCCAAAAATTTCCCCAACCTTATATGTTAATCATTCTCATCCCTAAGGAAGAACCATGGTTGATGGTCTGGCTTCTACATGATCTCTTTTTGATGCTGCTCAAAGGGGATTTCCAAATAGTCTATCATTATCTTTTCAGAAAACTCAACACATAGAGGTAGAGTCTCAAACAGAATAAGAGAAAAGATTGGATCAGGTTTCTCAGCAGTTCTCCTCTCTAGAAGAAGGTTATCATACTGCATCCTAGGCAGGGGGCATCACTCAGCCCGTCCCCAAGCACAGTAGCTTCATCCAACACTTTCTTCAGCAATTATAAATATGTTAAGGGATTATCCGCTCCCATTTACCTCAATCCTTCACAAACAGTAAGCAGAGCTGTATCTTGAAGGTCATCAGAATCATCCCTAGCCACCAAAACCGTCAATTAATAAATCACAAGACCCCCTCATCATTTCCCACAGAATCTGTAGGATTCAATCTCGAAAACCTATTAGATGTTAATAACAAATCATGTCCACATAATTTTTCTTGAAAAGAAACTCCTACAATTTTTGATAGTGGATCCCACTCCACCCCTTCACCAAGAGGCTCGAATGCTCGCTTTCATCCCTAAGAGGATCAACCTACAAAATAGAGGGCACAAACCTGCCTTGATTAGGAGACTCACCCCTACCTCAGTAGAGGAAGGTGTATCACTCACCAGTCCCAGGTCACCTGTCAGTTTCATGAAAATTCCCTTAATCGTGGATTTCCCCTCAACACCCTATCAAGAGGAGGGTCCCCCTTCTTCCACCCTGGAATCCCTCCCAATTTCTAGCAGGTTCTCTAGTAGAGTTTCTTTCCTCACCTCAAGCTCCATTAACAACTCCAACGTCAGAGAGACGTCATTTTATTCACTCCTATCCACAAAATTCTCACTACCCCTACATCTCCAATCCATTTTCACATGGCCAAGATTAAAGAAATATTTACAATTTATCACCATTGATTCAAACACCATCAGTTTCTTCCACCGGAGTTCCTCACTAATTTCAATCTAGGAAAAGTCGATCGGCTCTTTCGAAACATAAATATCAACATAGACCCTCAGAGAAACCGACTGGAAGAGGAACCTAGTTCTGCTTTTAAAATGAAAAATCCTTCTAACCAAATTTCCCAACATTTTAATAATAGACATGTTTTGAAAGGGGAGTGGGAGATTGGGAATCCTCACCCAGATTTCCGTCAATGGGGAATCACAATGTAGATTGAATTCCAAGTTCCCCAAAAGTGAAAAAATTAGGAAGTATCACATCTATGAGGAGTCACAGACTAGGCCTAGATAAGTTTCTCCTCATAAGAGAGTCGAATCAAAATGTGACACGAATCAACAAAACCAAAAGTGGCATGATCAATGCAATCCTAGTGTTCAAATACAAACTGGTCATAAATATCAACTAGGTGATGCCAATTCAATAACATAGCTACTAGGGTCATATTATATAGGGTATAATCGTTTTTGAACTCCGAAATAGATAGTCGAGGCTTCATAAGTCCTTCGTGTAAACCTAACACCTTAGGGAAAAGATCATTTGCAGAAAAGGTTGAAGTGAGTCAAGATCTGAGAAATAGAAGAATCTATCTTTATCAACAAGCAGAAAAGGCCCATCACCCATAGATAGGGGAGTCCAAGGAAAAAACATTAGCGATGTCTTTAAGCCAGGAGTGGCAAGGCATATGCACCATCACAGGATCAGAGTGGAGTATCAATTTATGGATTTTATCTATGGTTTTAGTGATTTTGAGAGCTGTAAAGAATTTTAGGGTTTTAGAATTTTTATTGGGTTTTGGGGGTTTTATAGGTTTTTGAGTTTTTTAGTTTTAAATGGATTTAGTGTATTTAATGTCTTTATTATTTAAAATGGGTTTCTAGTGCTTTTATTGGGTTTTAGGGTTTTATTACTTTCATGGGTTTTATGATTTTTAGGTGTTAGATGGTTTTAAGGGTTTTATGGTTTTCAAAAAATTTCTAGGTTCCTTAGGAATCTCAAGTTTTATTTGGTATTTAAGGTTTAATAAAGGAAATTCATAGATTTTAGGGGGTTGTACATTTTTATGGTTTTAAGGATTTTTAAGATTATTATGATTTTTGTGGTTTTTTTGGTTTTGGGGGATTTTAGTATTTTTTAGGGTTTTTAATTGTATTTTGTTTTTTGAGGATTTCATAGTGGTTTTCTTGCTTTTTGGAGATTTTATATTTTTAGTGATTTTATAGCCTATTTAGGATTTTTATGGTTTTAGGAGTTTTTAGGGTTTTTTATATTTTTGGGGTTTTATGTTTTTAGTGTTTTATGGTTTTTAGGATTTTAAAGGGTTTTATTAGTGTATGTGTTTATGGGTACTATGGGTTATATCATTTTATAATTATTAATGTGTTATAAATGTTTCTAAGTATTTAATGTTTTCTTAGGGGTTTTCAAGTATTTTTTTTTGTTTTTTACATTTTAAGGTTTTTTAGGGATCTTTATGGATCTTTATGGTTTTATGGGGTTTTATGGATTTTGTGGGTTTTCAACCTTTTTAGGGGTTTAATGTGTTTTTTTCTGGTTTTAAATGACTGTTTTTGTGTTTTATAAGGTTTTTTTGGTTTTTTTATAAAATATTTATTGGATAAAAGGGTTTTTATGGTTATTAACAGTTTTAGTGTTTTTATGGAGATTTAGGGGTTTTATGGTTTTTAGGGGGTTTTATGGGTTTTAGTTGTTTAAATTTTGTTATGTTCTTTTTAGGATTTCCATCATTTTTAGGGGATCTACTTGTTTTAGGGTTTTATGGTCTTCTGAATGGGTTTTAGTTTTTTTAGTTAAATTTATTAGGGATTTATAAAAAAAATTATGATTTTATGGGTTTTTTGGGGTTTTTATGGATTTTAGGGGTATTATAGTTTTTATCATTTTGTAACATTTTTTAGATTTCTACATGTTTAATGATTTTATAGGGTTTTTAGGGGTTTTCAGGGTGTTTAGCGGGTTTTACATTTTTAGATTTTTTAGGGCTCTTTTATGATTTTTATGGTTTTTAGGGTTTTTAGGGTTTTAGGGTTTGTTTGATTTTTGTGGGTTTTTTTGGTTTTTTATTTTCTTTTACTTTTTAGTTTTTTTAAAATATTCTTAGATTTTTTAAATAATTTTTGGTTTTAAAAGGTATTTAGATTTTCTCGTTGGATTTTAGGGTAATTTATGGTTTTTTTATATTTTAAATGGTTTGTGGGGTTTGTGGGTTTTAGGTTTTCTTTTTATGGATTTTGTGTTTTAGGGTCATTTTTGTTTTTTGGGGTTTTCATAATTGTTTATGTTTTTTTGTTTTAATTTTTTTAGGTTTTAATGGTTTAATTATCAATTTTTATGGATTTTTAAGGTTTTTACATTTTTATGGATTTTTAAGGGTTTAAAATAATTTTATGGGTTTTTATCCTTTTTTAGGATTTTTAAGGGTTTTAAGGGTTATTTATGGGTTTTATGATTTTTTTTGAGTTTTTAGTGTTTTTTAGATTTTTACGTGTTTTATGTTTTTTTTATAGTTTTCTTTGGGGTTTTTATGGTTTTAGTTTCTTTTACATTTCTATGTAAATATAAGGTATTTGTTGGATTTTTTTAGGTTTTATAGGTATTGGATGGTTTTTAATCTAGTTATTATTTTTAGTGTTTTTAGAGAAATAGATGGTTTTAGGGTTTTTAATGGGTTTTATGTTTTCATTAGGTTTTAGGGTTTTTTTATTTTTGTTGGGTTTCTAATAATATCTATAGTTTTTTTGGTTTTTAGGTGTATATTGGGTTTTTAGGGAATTTAATGGTTTTTAGGGTATTTATTGGGTTTTAGGGGGTTTTAATGTTTTAGGGGAATTTAAGCTTTTTATGGTTTTTATGGTTTTATTGGGTTTTTTGTGCATTTAGTAGTTTTTAGTTATTTATGAGTTTTCAAAGTTTTTTTGGGTTTTAAGGTTTTCATATGGGTTTTATGGATTTTCATAGTTATAGGTATTTTTATATTTATTTTACATTTTTTTTTGTTTTTTGAATGTTCTTTAGGGCTTTTAGTGTTTTGGGGTTTTTTGGGTTCTGTTAAGTTTTTTGGGTTATAAAGATTTTTAGAGTTTTTAATGTGTTTATATGTGTAATGTTTTTTTGGATTTTTAGTAGTTTTTTTGGATTTTATGGGTTTCTAAGGTTTTAAGGGTTTTTATTAGTTTTTGGAGTTTTAGGTCCATTTATGTTTTTAATCATTTTTAGAATTTTATGGGGTTTATGTGTTTTTATGTTTTTAGAGTTTTCATATTATTTTTCTAATATATTAGGGGGATTTATGTTTTTAGGATTTACGGAATTTTATAGTTTTACGGTTTTTATTATTTTTAAATATTTAAATGGGTTTTATGGTTTTGTTATGGTTTCAACATTTTTAGGTTTTTACGGGTTTTAAGTGTGTTTATGTTTTCAAGGTTTTCTTAGGGATTTTAGGGTTATTAGGGTTTCTTTACTTTTTCTGGGATTTTTATAGATTTTTATGGTTTTAGATATTTTAGGTATTTTGAGGAATTGTTTGGGTATTTAGGTGTTTTTTGAGTTTTTGTTATTTTTTTTGGGTTTTATGAGTTTTTGGGTTTTTTATTTTTAGATATTTAATGATATTTTTGAGTTTTTAAATTTATTAGGGTTTTAATGTGATTTTATAGTTTTTATAGGGTGTTAGGGCTTTTATGGATTTTTTATGTTTTACAATGTTTTTCTAGGTTATTATGGTTATTAGAGTTTTAGGGTTTTTATTGGATTTTTATGGTTATTAGGGTTTTTAGAATTTTATAGGAATTTTAAGGGTTTAAATAATTTTAGGTTTTTATTTATTTCTTAGTTTTTTTCAGGTTTTTTATAAATTTTACATTTTAGGTATTTTTGGGATATTTTTGGATTTTTATTATTTTTATGTTTTTTAATTATTTTGGTGGTTTTCAAGATTTTGTACAGTTTGGAGGGTTTATTATGGTTTTTTCTATTTTAATTTGTTTTATTTGTTTAGGGTTTTAATTTTTTCCCTTGGTTTTTAGGGTATTTTGGGGTTTGAAGCATTTTTAGAGTTTAAATTGCTTTATGCGTTTTTAGATTTCTTATCATTCTTGAGTGTTTTTATTGTTTTTAGCATTTCTAGGGGTTTTATGAGGATTAGAATTTTTAGGTGTTTTATGTGTTTTTAGGTTTTTTAGGATTTTTAGGGGTTTTTATGGTTGTTAGGGTTATTTATTTTTTAGATATTATTATGCATTTTTCATTATTTTTATGTTATTAGGGTTATCAATTATTTTGAGGATTTTTAATATTTTTATCCTCTTTTGGGGTTTTAATACTTTTATTAAATTTTTTGTGCATTTAATGACTTTATTTTAATAAGTTCTCAGGGTTTAAATGGATATTAGAGTTTTTAGTGCATTTTTAGTATTTTTATGGGTTTTAGTGTTTTTAATATATAGATGGGCTTTATAGTTTTTAGGATTTTAGTGTTTTTTGGAATTTTGTATAGTTTTTAGTGTTTTAGGTTTTTTAAAGTTTCTAAATGATTTTATGTATTAATGGTTTTGTTAGGGGTTTTATAGCTTTTAAGGGTTTTACATTTTTACAAATTTTTACGGGTTTTTTTTTATTTTTTATTTTTTTTATGAAGTTTTTGTACTTTTTGAGGTTTTGGGTGGTATTTTGGGTTTTCTAGGTTATTTGGTTTTTATTTGTTTTTCAGTGTTTATTTAGTTTTTTTCATTTATATCGGTTTTTATAGTCTTTAAACATATTTATGGGTTTATATTGTTTTTATAGTTTTAAATGGTTTGTTAGGGTTTTTTTAGGTTTTAGGGGTTTCAACGTTTTTTGGGGATTATATTATTTTAGGTTTTAAGGGTTTTAAGGTCATTTAAGGATATTAATAATTTTTATGTTTTTAGGGGTTTAAGTGATTTAATATTCTTATGGTTTTTAGTTGTTTTTTAGGTTTGTAAAGGTTTTTATGTTTTAAGATATTTATAGGTATTTTTTAGTATTTTTTGGTTTATAGTGGTTTTATTTATTTTTAGGGGTTTTCTAATTTTTCTGGGAATTCATGGGGTTTTTTGGATTTTTTTGGATATTTAGTTTTTAATGTTTTAACGATTTTTAGAGTTTTTAATATTTTTATTGGATGGAATTGTTTTCTATTTTTTAGTGTATTTTTATGTCTAGTATCGGTTTTTAAGGTTTATTTTGGTTTTTATGGATTTTAGGGGTTTATAGGGTCGTTTAAGGTTGTTATTGTTTTTTAGGTATTTATCAGTTTTTTGTGTTTTTAGTTTTTTAGGATTTATTAGTATTTGAAGGATTATTTAAGTTTTCATGGCTTTTAAGTTTGTTTTATATTTTTTGGTTTGTTAGTGTTTTTAAGGATTTTGAGGGATTTTACAATTTTAAGTTTTTTTTAATGTTTTAGGGTTGTTTTGAGTTTATTAGGGTTTTAAATATTTTTTATCATTTATAGGGGTCTAAAAGAATTTTATTATTTTTATGCGTATTTTGGTTTTTAATTTTTTATGGTGTTTTATGGGATTTAGGGTTTTACGATTTTTAATGTTTTTAGGTTTTTTTGGGTTTAACTGTTTTTAGTTTTTTAAGGTTTCTTTGTGTTTTATTGGGTTTTGATGGTTTTATATGTATTTAATTATTCATAGTGTGTTTTATTATTTTTAGTGTTTTTTGGGTTTTTACGGTTATTAGGGTTTCTATGTTATTTTTGCGTGTTTTATGTTTTTAGGGGGTTTAGGTGTTTTATGTTTTTAATGTTTTGGTATGATTTATAGGGTTGTTATGGGTTTTTTTAATTTTTTTGGATTTGTTAAGTATTATTTAGGATTTTTATGGTTTGTTTGGGTTTTTAGGGATTTTGGGAGGTTTATTGTTTTTAGGGGTTTTATGGTTTTTAGGGTTTTTATGGTTTTATGAGATTTTTAGGGTTATTTTGATTCATAGGGGTTGTAATGTTTTAATTGTTTTTTTAATTTTTTACTAGTTTAAATTGATTTTATAGTCTTTAGGAATTTTTAGGGTTTTTTTGGATTTATGTTATTTAGTGGTTTGTTTGGTTTTTAGAGTTTTTAGGGTTTTTTAAGGTTTTTACCATTTTTTTATTTTTTGGTTGTTTGGGGTGTTAAATTTTTTAAGGGTTTTCAGGCTCTATTAAGTGATTTGAGGTTTTTAAATGGTTTTATATTTTATGGTTTTTTTATTGATTTTTAATAATTTTTATAGGTTTACTGTTTTTGAGAGATTTTGATGGTTTTATTTTTTCTATGGGTACTTTAGGTTTTAGTGATTTTGTTTTGTGTTTTATAGGGTTTTTATAGTTTATATAGTTGTTTAAAAAATTTATTGATTTAAATAGTTTTTAAATTTTTTAGTGAGTTTTAGAGATTTTATTTAGTGTTAAGTTTTTTTGGGGTTTTGACGTTTTTAGGGTTTCTAGGGTTTTTATCATTTTTCATGTTTTTATGAGTTTTAAATGTTTTTTTATTTTTATGGTTTTATTTGGGATTTTATATATTTATACATTTTTATATGTTCTTTAGTATTTTTAGGGTGTTTTAATTTTTTTATTTTTTTTAGGTTTTAGGGATTTTGATGGGTTTTAGTGTTTTTTATAAATATTATGGATTTTTAGTGTTTTTCAAATATTTAGGAATTTTAATTTTTTTAGGTTTTTTATGTTTTTCATTATGGATTTCATCTTTTTAGGTGGTTTCTTTTTTAGGCATATTCTGTGATTTTTTGTATTGTTATGTTTTTTTAGGTTTTTAGGGATTTTGAGGGATTTTAGGGTTTTTAGGGTTTTGTGTTTTTTAGGTTTTAGTATTTTCTATTATTTTTAATTGTTTTATTTTTGTTAAAATTTATAGTGGTTTAAGGTATTACTAGAGTTTTTAGTGACTTTTTATGGTTTTTTAGTTTTTAGGGATTTTATGGTTTTAAGGGATTTATGATTTTAAGGGGTATTTGGGTTTTAGGGTCTTTATGGTTTTTTTGGGTTTTTACTACTTTTATGTATTTTAGGGGGTTTATGTTTTTTTATGTTTTTCTTATCATTTTTCATGATTTTTATGTTTTTATATGTTTTTTGGGATATTTAATACTTTTTTAGGATTTTTATAATTTTTTGGGGTTTTTAGGGATTTTGATGGATTTTTGGTTTTTAGGGGTTTCAAGGTTCGTAGCGTTTTTAGTTTGTTATGTTTTTTTAGAAAATTCAGGATCATAATATTTATTAGGGGTTCTAAAATTTTTAAGTTTATTTATGTTTTTGATGATTTTTAGGGTTTTTTAGTATTTTTAAAAAATTTTAAAATGTTCTGAATTTTGAGTGTTAATTGTATTTTTAATGATTTTATGGTTTTTTTGTTTTTTTTTAATTTTTTAGTGTTTTTAGGGTTTTTTATTAAATTTTTTTGAGAAGTTTAAAGGTATTTTAGAGTTTATATTTATAGGGTTTTTTTATTTTAATGCTTTTATGGATTATTGTTGTTTAGGGTTTAATGTTTTTTTAGGATTTTTTGCATTTGGTATGTTTTTTGGGTTATTAGTGTTTTTTTGGTATCAATTTTTTTAGGGATTTTCATATTTTTGGAAATTTTATATTCTTATGGATTTTAAGGATTTTTTATGGTTTTTATGGTTTTTATGGTTTTAAGGCAAGAAGGTGTGAGGCCAGGCTATTCCAGACCCCCCAGAATTTATAAAAGAAAATCAAATTAGACAAGGGCGGGTGTGGTCAAACAGTCCACACTAAAAGCCCTGATCCCCCACAGACCAAAGTCTAAATGACCAAAAAAGACAAAAGAAAGACATAACTACAAATTGATTTCTCTATCCCCGTAAGGATCCCCATCAGCACCATAACCAGACGAAGCATCTGTATCTGCTGACTTCCATTTCAAAGATTCATATTTCTTGAGGAATGCTGAACAATACATTCTGAGCTCCACATTCGGCTGCGCCATGCCTGTCCGGCCCTCCCTTCCATGGATATTTCTCTCAACTTTACTTACCTTGGAGAAGGTTGTGGTAGCAATTAGACAAGGAAGGGAGGAATAATCCCTCCATATTATCTGCTTCACTGGGGGTGCCCTGGGCCCCACCTTCTTTATTTTCATCACATCATCAGTACTCAATGCCCTGAGCTTGATATTTCCATAATTTTTATGATCGGTAGCAGCAGGCTCTACCACACCACCCTGACTACCAGATCTAGGATCAAACTGCAACATCCTCTTACGGTGGCATGAGTCTAAGCCAGAGGAACTATGGATACCCATAAAATCATTCTCCCTCATAATTCTTGCAAAATCATCATACATAATGTCATCGTGATCCCTAAATTTTTTCCACAACTTTATATGTTCATCATTCTAATCCTGAAGGAAGAACACCGGTTTCATGTCTAGCTTCTATAGGATCTATTTTTTTTGCTTCTCAAAGGGGATTTCTTAACAGTCCAACATTATCTTTTTCAGAATACTCAACAAACATAGGTAGAGTCTCTAACAGAACAATAGAAATGATCAGATCAGGTTTCTTAACAGTCCTTCTATCTACATGAAGTTTATCAGACTGTAGCCCTAGATGGGGGGGCATCACTCGGCCCGTCCCCTAGCACAATATCATCATCCAACACCTAATCCGGCAATTACACAGGTGGTAAGGGATTCTTCACTCTCGTTTTCATCAATAATTCACAAAAACAAAGAAAATCCATATCATGAAGGTCATCAGAATCATCCTTATCTGCCCCAACCTGCAATTCCTAACTCACAAGATCCCCTCCTCATTTTCAATGGAATCCTTAGGATCCATGCATAAAAACATATTAGATATCAATACCAACTCATGTCCCCATAATTTTCCATTCATAGTAACTGCTAGAGGATTTGGAAGTGGCTCCCTATCCACTCCTTCACCAATGAGGCTTGGATGCTCACTTTCATCATTGACAGGATCAACCGGAATAATAGAGTCCACAACCCTGCCTTCATTAGGAGATTCTTCCCCAACCTTAGTTGAGCAAGGTGCATCACTCAACAGTCATAGGTCACCCATCAGTCTCTTTAAAATACCCCTAACTTCGGATTTCCCCTCAACACCCTGCCGGGAGGAGGGTCCCCCTTCCTCCACCCTCGCATCCCTCCCAACGTCCATCAGGGTATCCCACATAGTTTCTTTCCTCGCCTCAAGCTCTGTTGACAACCCCATCTTCATAGAGACGCCCTATTATTCACTCCTATCCATAAGATTCTCACTACCCCTATATCTCAAATCCATTTTCACATGGCCAAGAGTAAAGAAATATTTACAATAGATCTCCCATGATTCAAACACCACCAGTTTCTTCCTCCAGAGCTCCTCGCCAGTTTCAATCTAGGCAAAGTTGACCGGCTCTTTCGAAACATCAATTTCAACACAGATCCTCTGAGAAACTGGGTGTCAGAGGGCTGTAGTTATGCTATCAACATGAAAAGGCCTTCCAACCAAATTTCCCAACATTGTAATAATAGACAAGTTTTTAAAGGGGAGTGGGAGCTCGGGAATCCTCATCCAGATTTCCATCAAAAGGGAATCACAATGTAGATGGAAGTCTAAGTTCCACCAAAAGTTGGAAAAAATGGAAATAATAACATCTATGAGGAGTCGCAGACCATGCATGGATAAGATCCTTCTCATAAGAGAACCGAATAAAAAAGTGAAATGAATCAAAGAAACCAACTGTGGCACAATCCAGGTGATCCTAGTGTTCAAACACAAACCGGTCAAAAACATTAGCCAGGGGACACCAATTCAAGAACATAGCTACAATGTCACATTATATATGGTAGTAGGCTTTTTTAACTCCTAAATAGATAGTGGAAGCTTCAGAAGTCCTTTGTGAAAACCTAAAACCTTAGGGAAAAGCTCAATCTGCCGAAAAGCTTAAAGCGAGTCAGGATCTGAGAAAGGAAAGATTCTTTCATTATCAGCAAGTAGTAAAGGCTCCTCTCTCACAGAGGGGGAGGGGGAGGCCAAGGCATAGACATCAGAAAAATATTCAATCCATCAGTGGAGAGGCATAGGCGCCATCACTGGAGTGGAAAAGAGTATCCATTTATGTATTTTATATAGGGTACTAGGGATTTTGAGAGTTTAGGGAATTTTCGGGATTTAGGAATTTTTTTAGTTTTTGGGGGTTTTATGTTTTTTGAGTTTTTTGGTATTAAATTATTTTATAGTATTTAATGTTTCTATTATTTTAAAGTGGATTTTGGTGATTCTATTGGGTTTTATGGATTTATCGGTTTCATGGTTTTATGATTTTTAGGTGTTAGATGGTTTTAAGGGATTTAGGGTTTTTTCAAGAAAATTAGGTTCCTTAGGCTTCTCAGTTTTTATTTGGTGTTTAAGGATTCCTTAAAGAAATTAAAATATTTTATGGTTTTTTAAAATTTTAGGGTTTTAATGAGTTTTAGGTTAATTATGATTTTATTGGATATTCTGTGTTTTTTGGGATTTTAGCAATTTTTAGTGGTTTTAAGTGTTTTTAGTTTTTTTGAGGCTTTCATAGTGATTTTAATAATTTTTAGAGTTTTATGTTTTTACGGATTTTATATCCTATTTAGAATTTTTATGGTTTTTAGGGGTTTTTAGGATTTTTTATTTTTTTGCGGTTTTAAGGTTTTTAGTGTTTTATGGTTTTTATGATTTTAAAGGGTTTTAGAAGTTTATGTATTTATGGGTTCTATGAGTTTTACCATTTTTAGGTATTTATGGGTTTTAAGTAATTCTACGTATTTAATGTTTTTATAGGTGTTTTCAAGTATTTTTTTTGGGTTTTTACATTTTAGGGATTTTTAGGGATCTTTATAGATTTTTATGGTTTTATGGGGTTTTAGTGATTTTGTGGGTTTTCAGTGTTTTTATGGTTTTATGTATTTTTTTGGTTTCAAATGATTTATTTGAGTTTTATATGGTTTTTATAGGTTTTCTATTTTTATGAAATTTTTATAGATTAAAAGGGTTTTATAGTTTTTTGTGGTTTGTGGGTTTTTATGGGGATTTAGGGGTTTTAAGGTTTTTAGGGGTTTTTATGGGTTTTAGTGGTTTTAGGTTTTTTATGTTGTTTTTAGGATTTCCATCATTTTTAGGGGTTCTACTCGTTTAAATGTTTTATGGTCTTCTTAATGGTTTTTAGTTTTTTAGTTAAATTTATTAGGTATTTCTATATTTTTTTTATGATTTTATGGGTTTTTTCTGATTTTAGGTGTTTCAGGGTTTTTATCATTTGTTATCATATTTTAGGTTTTACGTGTTTTTCGGATTTAAAGGGGTTTTAAGGGTTTTTAGTGGGTTTTACATTTTTATAGTTTTAGGTCGCTTTTATGATTTTTATGGGGTTTTAGGGTATTTATGGTTTTAGAATTTATTTTATTGTTGGTTGTTTTTGGTTTTTTTTTGATTATTTTATTTTTTAGCATTTTTAATGATTCTTTTAATTTTTTTATATTATTTTGGGGTTTAAAAGTTTGTTAGAGTGTCTCGTTGGATTTTAGAGGAATTTAGGGTATTTTGTAGATTTTAAGGGTTTTATGGGTTTTGTTTTTTATGCGTTTTTTGGGATTTGGAGTTCTAGGGTCGTTTTTTGTTTTATTTGGTTTTCATAATTGTTTCTTTTTTTGGGTTTTAAGTTTTTTTAGGTTTTAATGGTTTTATTATAATTTTTATGGATTTTAAGGATTTTACATTTTTAGGGATTTTTAAGGGTTTAAAATATTTTTATGGGTTTTTAGCCTTTTTTATGTGATATAGGGTTTTGAGGGATATTTATGAGATTTAATTTTTTTTTGGGTTTTTAGTGTTGCTTTGGTTTTTCGGGGTTTCATGTTTTTTGATAGTTTTCTTTTGGCTTTTTATGGTTTTTGTGTTTTTACATTTTTAGGGATATATAAGCTATTTTTAGGATTTTTTTTATGCTTTATAGGGATTGGATGGTTTTTAGGGTATTTTATTATTTTATCATATTTAGTGGGTTTTTGAGTTTTTTGGGGTTTTAATGTTTTTTTGCGTTTTTTTATCTTTTTAGGGGTATAAAGGGTTTTTCGAGTTTTCTGGTTTTTGGGGTTTTATTTGTTTTTTTAGGTTTTTAGCAATTTTAATGGTGTTTTGGATTTTTATGGTTTTAAATTTTTTTATGTTTTTAGGGATTTTAGGTCTTCTTGGGTTTTTTAAATTTTCTTAGGGGATTTAGGGTTTTTTATTTATTATTTTATTTATGGATTTCTTGGCCCTTTTTGTTCTCTAATTATTTTTAGAATTTTTAATGATTATGAGGGTTTTTATGTTTATTACTTATATTGGTATTTTATATTTTAAAGGGTTTTAAGGATTCATACAGTTGTTATGGGTTAATAGGGATTTTAGTTTTTTTAGTTTATTTTATGGTTTTTGGGGATTTTAATGGTTTTAGTATCTTTAAGTGTTTTTATCATTTCCTAGGGTTTTAGGGGTTTTATGTGATTTTAGTATTCTAAGGTTTTATTTGTGTTTTTTTGTGTTTTAAAGGTTTTTTACATTTTTAGATATTTTCATGGTTTTTTAGGTTTTTTATGTTTTTAGGGATTTTATGGATTATGTGGGTTTTTCATTTTTTAGGTTTATAGGGTTTTTAGGATTTTTTGCATATTAATGGGTTTTAGGTGTTTTAGGTGTTTTTAAAAATTTAATTTTTTCTTATGAATTTTCAAGGGTTTTTATGTTTTTAGATATTTTTAGGTCCTTTAAATATTTTTTTGGGTTTTTAGTTAATTTAAACAGATTTATGGTTTTTAGGGTTTTTACAAGTTTCTTTAGTGAATTGTGTTTTAGGGTATTTTTATTTTTGTAAGGTTTTTCAGGATTGTTTATATTTTAATGGTTTATAGGTTTAAGGGTTTTTATAATTATTAATGGGTTTTCATAGTTTTTATGGGGTTTTGTTGTTTTTTAATATTTATAGGGTTTTTTTAGATTTTATAGTTTTATTGTTTTTTTAGTGCATTTATCTATTTAAAGATGTTTAGGGTTGTTATGTTTTTTAGGTTTTATGTTTTTTTGGGATTTTCTATGTGGTTAGGTTTTTTTGTTTTTAGAGATTTTTATAGTTTTATAGTTTTTATTGGTTTTTTTTTGTTTTTACGAATTTTCTGTGTTTTAAGGTTTTTAGTGTTTTTAGGATTATTTATGTTTTTTTGTCATTTTTTAGTTTTTTATCTGCTCTTCCTACATTTTAGTTTTTATAGCATTACTTGGAATTTTATGTGTTTATAAGGTTTTTTCCATTTTAGGGTTTTAAGTTATTTTTAGGAGTTTTATGGTTTTTAGGTTTTATATTAATTTTGAGGGGGTTTAGGGTTTTTTGGCCTTACAGTTTATATAATTTTTGGTTTTTAAGGGTTTTTTTTTGTGTTTTTTGGGTTTAAATTGGTTTTTATAGTTTTTAATGTTTTTGGGGGTTTAAATGGGTTTTATTATTTTTTTTGGTCTTTATGATTTTATGGTATTCTGGGGTTTTTATGGTTTTACGGCGTTTATGGTTTTTGGGTTTTTTTCGATTTTTTGGTGTTTTAGTATTTTTATGTTTTTAAGGGTTTTAAGAATTTTTAGGTTTTTAAATATTTTTTAATATTATTCATAGTTTTATGAGTTTTGAATTTTTTATAGATTTTATGGATTTTAGGGAATTTTATGGTTTTTAGGGTTTTTAGGTATTTTGAGGGTTTTACTATTTTTAAGTTCATTGTATTTTTTATAGTTTTTATAATTTTTTTGTGTATTTAGTATATCTTCTTTTTTTATGGTGTTCAGAGTTTTATTATCCTTTTTATGGGTTTATAGAGTTTTAGAGTTTGTATTGTTTTGGGGGGGTTTTGTGGTTTTGTGGTTTTTAAAGGTTTTTTGGGTTTTAGGGTTTTATGGGCTATGAAAAATATTTAGGATGCTTATTGTTTTTAGGGTTTTAAGGACTTTTTAGGGTTTTAGGGTTTTTAAGGGTTTTAGGGTTTTATTGATTTTTTGGTTCGTAGGGTTTTTATGTTTTTTTAGTATTTTTAAGGTTTTTAGAGTTTTTTAATTTTTTTAAGTTGTTTATGGGGGTTTTAGAGTTTTAAGTTGTGTTTTATAGTATTTATTGGTTTTATGAGGATCTAAGGTTATTAGGTTTTATTATGGGTTTAGGGAATTTATTGTATTTTTATGTTGTTAGGGATTTAAGCATTTTAGGTTTTTAGGGGTTTTAATTGTTTTTAGGGTTTTAAAATTTTCTTTGGGGTTTTTAGGGTTCTTAGTGATTTTTGGATTTCTTGGGGGGTTTAGTTGTTCTATTTTTTTATATTTTTTATAGAAATTTTTAGGTTTTTAAGGGCTACAAGTGTTTTTAGGTTTTCATGATTTTCTTAGGGTTTTAGGGTTTTTATGCTTTTAGATATTTTTAGGATTTTTTAGTGTTTTAATGGTTTTCAGAGTTTATAGGGATTTTTAGGGTTTTAGGGACATTGAGTTGTTTAGTGTTTTTATTGTTTTATTATTTTTTCTAGGGGTTTAAGGGGGTTTTAGAGTGTTTAGTGGGTTTTTTAGGAATTTATTTGATTTTATTATTTTTAATGTTTTTATATGTTTTTAAGTCATTAGTGGGTTTTATAGTCAATAATGTCTTTTAGTGTTTTTTTAGGATTTTAGTGGTTTTATGTGTTTTTAGGTTTTTATGATTTTCATAGGGTTTTTTAATGTTTTTAGGGTTTTATAATTTTTTAGTAATTTTAGGTGTTTTAAAGGATTTCTCTGGGTTTTAGGGTTTTAGGGATTTTGAGAATTTTAATTGATTATAAGATTTTTTTTGGATTTTATGTTTTTGTGTGTTTTTAGGGTTTTTTTAGTTTTATAGTGTCTCTAGAGATTTTTTGAGAATTTTTACATTTTAGGGGTTTAATGGGGTGTAAGTGGTTTTTTGGGGGTTAGGGTTTTTATGGGTTTTATGGTTTTTAAGGTATTTAGGGGTGTTTATTTTATCTGGGTTCTTATGGTTTTGAGTTATTTTTGGGTTTTTAGATTTTTTTCGGGTTTCTATGGGGTTTAGTTGTATTTAAATTTTTATGAATTTCATTAGGGTTTTCAAGGTTCATAGGAATTTTTATATATGTAGCATTTTTTTGATTCTTTTAGATTTTTTTTGGGTTTTTATGTTTTTAGGGATTTGGAGGGTTTTATGATTTTTTAGGGTTTAGGGGTTTTAACCGGTTTTACTGTTTTATAGGTTTTTATGGGTTTTAAGTGATATTGGGTTTTTGTAGGGTTCTTTAGGGCCTTTTATTGTTTTATTTTATTAGGGATTATATATATAATTTTTATCATTTTTATGGGTTTTTAGGGTTTTAGGGATTTTTAGTATTTTAGGTTTTCTTATGGGTTTTTTGGGTTTTTTTGGGATTTTAGTGTTTTTTTTGTTTAGGGGTTTTAAGGATTATATAGTTTTTTAATGTCATTACGGTTTAAAAATATTATTATATTTTTTAGTGGGTTTCTAGAGTTTTATGATTTTATATGGTACTTAAGTGGTTTTATTTTTATGGTTTTAAAGATTTTTTAGGGTCTTTCTAGGATTTTTAGGGATTTTAGTATTTCTATGTGTTTATGGGTTTTAAGTGTTTTTATGATTTTTAGTCTTTCTTAGTGTTTTATTAGGTATTTATGGATCTTTAATATTTTATGAAATTTCGGGCATTTTTAGGGTATTTATGTTTTTTGTTTTTTAGAGATTCGAAGGTTTTTTAGGTTTTTTTAAGTTTTAGGTTTTTTTGGGTTTTTAGAGTTTTTAGTATTTTTTTAGATTTAAGAGTTTTGGGTTATTATGGTTTCCGTAGGGTTTTTATGTTTTTAGGTATTTATAGGGCCTTTTTGGTTTTTATAATTTTAGGTATTTTAAGGATTTTGAGGGTTTATGGTTTTTAATGTGTTTATGGTTTTAATGGGGTTTTTAGGTTTTTAGGGTTATGTTTGTGTTTTTTGAGATATTATGGTTTTGAGTATTTTTTAATGATTTTACGGGTTGAACAATTTTTTAGAATTTGTAGTGGTTTTTTGGTTTTTATGTGATTTTATGAATTTTAAGGTTTTTAGGGGTTTAATGGTTTTAGGGTGTTTTACGGTCTTTCTAGGGGCTTTTTGAGTCTTTATCATTATTATGGTTTAATGGGATTTATGTGTTTTTTGGTGTTTAAGGATTTCTTAGGGTTTTTACGGTTAATATGTTTTAGATATTTTTAAGTTTTTTTTTGGATTTTTATGTTTTTTTATTGTTTTTAGGGATTTTGATTCTTTTAGGGGTTACTACATTTTACAGGGTTTTTTGGATTTTTATACTTTTTAGTTTTTTAGTGGTTTTAATTTTTTTGGGATTTAATGTTTTCTTTGGGGTTTTTAGTCATTTTAGGGGTTTTAATGTTATCAAGGATTTTGATGTATTTTTAATGATTCTTTGGGGGGTTTTAGGTTTTTAGGGATTTTTAGCATTTTAAGGTTCTTATGGTTTTATATTTTTTTTATTTCCAGGGGTTTCTTTTTGGTTTTATGTTTTTTAAATTTTTATATTTTTTTAAATTTTTTAGGGGATTTTAGATTTTTTAGTGTTTTTTGAGGTTTTAATGGTTTTTAGTGTTTTTATGGGTTTATGTGTTTTTTGGCTTTTAATGTTTTCTTAAGGGTTTTCAGGGGTTTTGGGTTTTTTTATTCAAGGGTTTTTATATATTTTTTAGGATTTTTCTATGGTTTTACTATTTTTAGGTATTTTTCATGGTTTTATAGTTTTTTTTGGGTTTTTTCATTTTTTTGGTCTTTATGATATTTTGTATTTTTGGGGGGGGGGGTTTTAAGGTTTTTTAGTTTCTTTAAATATTTTTAGATGTTGATTTTTTTTTGGTTTTAAGGGCTTTTATGGGTTTTAGGTTTTTATGAGTTTTACGGGTATTTATTATTTTTAGGGTTTTTAGGTTTTTTAGGTTCTTTTAGTGTTTTCATCATTTTCTATGTTTTGTAAAAGGATTAAGTGATTTTAGTTTTTTAGTGGTTTATGGAGTTTTTACGGTTTTTCAATTTATAGGTGTTTTAGTTTTTTAGTGATTTTAATGTTTTTAGGGGTTAAAAGTGTTTTTTTAGTTTTTAGATCTTTCTTTATTGGATTATGGTGTTTTGAATGGGTTTTCATCATATTTATGTTTTTTAATGATTCTATACTCTTTCTATAGTTTTTACGGGTTTTATTATTTTAAGGTTTTGATCGGTTTTATGTATTTTTAGGTGTTAAATTTTTTCTTATGGTTTCTTATAGTGTTTATGGTTTTTTATGTTTATAAAGATATTATGATTTTTAGTTTTTTATTGTCTTTTATTAATTTTAATGGTTTTTATTTTTTTTATATTTTCTTATATATCTAAGGGTTTTTAGGATTTTTGGGGTTTTAGGGGGTTTTAGTGTTAATAGGTTTTTATAGTATTCATTGGGTTTTTCCGGGTTTTTAGGGTATTTTTTGTTTTTAAATATTTATTAATTTTTTATGTTATTTGGGGAATTTGAGTGTTTTTGGGTATTTATTTTTTATGTGTTTTCTAGGATTTTAACATTTTCATGATTTTATGTGCTGTAAGTGTTTTCTGGTTTTTATGTTTTTCTTAGGGGTTTTGAACTTATTTGTAGTCTTTATATTTTTAAATAATTTTATTTATTTTTAGGATGTTTGTGGTTTATTAAGAGATTTAGGTATTTTGAGGGGTTTCTTAGGGTTTTTAAGTTTTTACGGTGTTTATGGGTTTTTAGGGTTTCATTGGTTTTTTATGGTTTTATAGTTTTTAAGATTTTATGGGTTTAAGTGTCTTCATAATATTTAGTGTTTTACGATTTATGGAGTTTTTTGTTTTTTTAAGGGTTTAAGGGTTTTTATGGTTTTATGTATTTTGAGGAATTTTAGGGGTTTTATCAATTTTTCAGTTTCTAGGGTTTTTATTTATTCTTAAGTTTTTATGGTTTTCAAGGTGATTTTTCATGGTTTTAGGTATTTATACATTTTAATGAATTTTTTCATATTTTTTAGGATTTTTAATGTTTTATGGGTTTTTTGAGATAATGATGGGTTTGGGAATTTTTTTCATTTTTTTTAGGATTTTTTATTGTTTTTAGTGTTTTTTACATTTTTAATGATTTAAATGGTTTTCATAGTTTTAATTTGTTTTAGGTTTTAAAGGGTTTTAGGATATTTAAATTTTTTGAGGGTTTTTATGGTTTTTATGAGGTTTTAGTGAATTTTGGGTCTTTAATGATTTTACAAGTTTTTGGTGTTTTATGTATGTTTAGGTTTAAATGTTTTATTATGGTTATTCATGGTTATAGAATTTTTCACATTATTATGGTTTAATTGAATTTTTAAATGATTTTTATAGTTTTTAGGGTTTTAGGGATTTGGACAGTTTTATGGATTTATTATGTTTTTTAGTTTTTTTACGGTTTTTTCATTTTTATGTTTAAGAGTTTTTAATATTTTTTATGTTTTCTTTAGGTTTTCATGTGTTTTTATTGAATATTATTTATTTAGGTATTTTTGGAGTTTTAAGGATTTTAATTAATTTTTGGTGTTGTAGTGATTTTTATTATTTTAGAGGTTTATGGGTTTTTTGTCTTTTTGGTTTTTTATGTTTTTATGATTTTAATGTTTTTATATTTCTTAAAAAAAAATTATGGTTTTAAAGTATTTCTAAATTTTTAAATGGTTTAGTGTTTTTATAGAATTTTAATGTTTTTAAAAATATGTAGGGTTTTTTTTGGTTTTGTGGGTCTTTTTGGTATTTTAGGTTTTCTTTCATTTTTAGATTTTTAGGTGTTTTTTGTGTTTTCTGGTATTTTAGGTTTTATTTTTTTGTTCAAGGGTTTTATTTTTTTAATGTTTTTAGGGATTTATTGGGATTTATTATAACTTTTATGGTTTTTTGGTCTTTTGGAGTTTTGATGGTGTTTTGGTTTTTTATAGATTTTGGGTTTTTTAGGGTTTTGGATGTTTTTAGAACATTATGGGGTTTATGTGTTTTCACATTTTTTTAGGTTTATTTGGTTTAGTCATGGTTTTTATGGGTTTTTATGTTTTTCAGGATTTTTTGGTTATTTTTTTTGAATATTTATGTTTTTTTTAGTTTTTAGTGATTTTAATAGTTTTGAGGGGTTTTTTGAATTTTTAGGGTTTTAATGGTTTTTAGAGTTGATAAAAAATTTAGTGAATTAAAGAGTTTTTTGGTTTTTTTGTGTATTGAGGGTTTTTTATGGGTCTTTTGGGTATTTTGGGTTTTTAATGTTTATATCATGCTTTATGGTTTTTAATGTTTTTAGGGTTTTAATTGTTTTTACAAATTTTTTGGTTTCTTAGGGGTTTAAAATTATTATTGTTTTTTAAGGTTTTGATAGGTTTCTTTGGGTTATTTTCTTTTTTGTGTGTTTTTAGGGATTTTTAGTGTTTATTTGTATTTTTATTATTTTTATAGTTCTTAGTTATTTTATGGGGTTTTATTGTTTTTTCTGTTTTGAATTGTTTTTTATTGTTTTAGGGTTTAAATTTATTTTAGAGTTTTTAACATATTTAGATTTTAAGTTGTTTTTTAGTTTGTAGTGGGTTTTTATGTTTTTTAAGGTTTTTAATGTTCTTAGTATTTTTTATGGTGTTTAGGGTTTTTATGTTTTTTAGAGTATTTTTGGGTTTTTATAAATTTTTTTGTTTTTAGGTTTTTAAAATGTTTTTACGTTTTCATAGGGGATATTAGTGGTTTTAACATTTTTTTATATTTTTAGGTATTTTTATGGATTTTATATAAATTTTTATGGTTATATGGGTTTTAAGGATTTCTTGGGGGTTTTAGGGTTATATGGTTTGTTTTGGGTTTTTATAATTTTTCATGTTTTGAATGGTTTTAAGTGTTATTGTGTTTTTAAATTTTTCATAGGGGTTTTAAGGGTTTTTTCGGGTTTTAAGTTTTCTAGATTTTTAGGGGTTTTAACTGTTTTGTGGGGTTAAGATTTTTTCATGAGATTTTATAGCTTAAGGGTTCTTTATGTTTTTTGGGATATTTATGGTTTTTGATTTTATTAATAGGTTTTAGGTTTTCTAAGGATTATGTTGGTTTTTAAAAATTTTATAGTTTTCAAGGTTTTATGGTTTTTGGGGGGTTTATTTTATTTTATTTTTGTATGTATTTAAATGATTTATAGAGTTTTTTAATGTTGTTATGGGTTTAAATGGTTTTTAGAGTTTTCAATGGATTTTCATTCTTATTATGAGGGTTTTAGATTATTTTAAGATTTTATGGTTTTTTTGGACTTTAGAGGTTTTTGGGTTTATAGATTTTTTTTATTTTTTGTATGTTTTATATGATTCTTTAATGGTTTATATGGGTTTTTGAAGGTTTTTATTGTTTTTTATTTATTATATTATTTATGGATTTTTTTTGGATTTTTATATTTTTTGTGGATTTAATTGTTTTTTAGTGTTTTTATGGGGGTTTTTGGCATTTTAAGGGTTTCTTTTGGCTTTTTTGGATTTATTTGGTTATTTTTAGTGATTTTAATCCTTTTAAACGTTTTAATATTTTTTGGGGTTGAAATGGTTTTTAGAGTTTTTAGTGGGGTTTTTGAGTTTTTTATGGGTTTTATGGGATTTTGGGGATTTCATTATTTTTAGGGGAATTGAATTTTTTAAGGGTATATTAGGGTTTTATAGCATGTTATGGTTTTAGGGGTTTAAAAATGTTATTAATTTTTTATGATTTTCAAATTGGTTTTCGTGGTTTTTAGGTTTTTTTAGGTTTTTAAGTATTTTTAGGGATTTTTTTGAATTTTTATGGTTTATAGGGATTTTATGGTTTTATTGGTTTTGAGGGTTCTTAGGGTTTTTAAGGTTTTTAGGGTTTTTATAAATTCTTGGGTATTTTAAGTGTTTTTAGGTTTTAATGTTTTTCTTTGGGGTTTAATGGTCTTTACGATTTTTAGGTTTCATTTGGATTTTTTTTGGGATTTTTCAGTATTTTTATGTTTCTATTTGGTTTTGAGGAGTTTTAGAGTTTTAAGGTTTTTAGGGTATTTATTGTTTTTTGGTGTTTTAGGGGGTTTATAGTTTTTTATAGTTTTTTATGTTTATTTGGTTTTAAAGGGATTTTAGAGTTTTTAGTGTATTTTGAGGGTTTTGTTGTTATTAATATTTTTTTAAGGTTTTAGGGAATTTATTGTTTTAAGGGTTTTAGGTTTTTATGGTTTTAAAGGTTTTAAAGTTATTTTGGGTTTAAGGTTTTCAAATGTTTTTTCATAGGTTTTAGGTATATTTACAATTTTATGGATTGTTGGTCAGTTAAGGATTCTTATGGGGTTTTGAGTTTGTTAGGTAATTTACGGGTTTTAGGGTGATTTTTGATTTTTAAAGATTTTAGAATGTTTTATATTTTTAGGTATTTTAAGTGATTTTAGTTTTTTATGGTTTTAATTAGTTTTTTTCTGGGTATTAGAGTTTTTAAATTTTTAGGATTTTTAAGGAAATTTAATGATTCTTACGGTTTCTTAGTGTGTTTAGGCATTTTCTGGTTTTTTTATTTTTAGGGTTTCTGGGATTTTGGGGTTATAAGGTTTTTTTGAGTATTATAGTGTATTAATGGTTTTATTTTTTTTAACATTTCTGGGTGTTATAAGATTTTTAGAGTTATAGTAGTATTAGGTTTTTATAGGTTTTTATGATTTTTGAGATTTTTAGGGTTTTCATGGTTTTTTTGTTTCCTTTAGGGGGTTTTAGGGAATTTTTAGGATTTTATGGTTTCTATTCTTTTAGTATTTGGAGGTTTTATACCTTTTTTAGGGTTTTGGGGGGGGGGGGGTTTAGGTTTTTTTTGAATTTTTCGGGTTTTTACAGTTTGTAGAGTTCATCAAAACTTTTAGTGGTTTAATGGGTTTTCAATGTTTTTAGTGTTTTTAAAGGTTTTATGGGGTTTTATGGTTTTTTTAGTTTTAGTAATTTTTATTGTTTTTATTGTTTTTTTGAGTTTTTAACGTTTTATAGGGTTTTTAGTTTTTTTAGGTTTTTCAGGGTTTTCAGTACTATTTTAAGGGGTTTATTTTTTTATAGTTTTTAGGGGTTTTATATTATTTTAGGGTTTCTCATGGGTTTTTTATTTTTTTGGATTTTATGGTTTCTTTAGGTGTTTTTAGAATTTTGGGGTTTAAAGTGTTTTTATAGTTTTTAGTTTTATTTGGGTTTTTAGGTATTGGGGGGTTTTAGGGTTTTAGTGGATTTTAGGGTTTTGATGGTCTTTAAGGGTTTTTTTTCATATTTAGTTTTTCTAAGGATTTTAATTATGTTTAGGTTTTATGGTTTTCATTTGGGTTTTAGGGGTTTTCAAATTTTCTTATATTTCTAGGGACTTTAGGGATTTTAGTATTTGTATACCTTTTAGGTTTTGTAGGGATTATGAGGGGTTTTAGTATTTTCTATGGTTTTATAGGTTTTATATTTTTTAGGTTTTTAGTGTTTTATGTGTTTTTATATTTTTATGTTTTTAGGGGTTTTTAGGGATTCTAGGGTTTGCAAAATTTTCAGTGATTTTTGAGGTGTTTTTTAAATTTTAATTGTTATTATGATTTTTTATATGTTTTACGATTCGTTAGTGTTTTTGGATTTTTATGTTTTTTTAGTTTTTTAGGGTTCTATTGCGTTTTTTAAGGATTTGAGGTTTTTTAGTGTTTTTAAACATTTATATGGGTTCAAAGGGTTTTTAGAGTATTAAGCAGGTAGTTGGGTATTTATGTATTTTTATGGTTTTTATGGGATTTAGGGTTTTTATGGTTTTTAGGTTTTTTTCCCTTTACGGTTTTTATATGTTCTGATTATTTTTAGGCTTTTAATGTTTTGTTAGAGGTTTTCATGGTTATTTTTATTATTTTTATTTGTATTTATTTTTAGGGAATGTTAATATTTTGTTCGGTTCTTTAAGGTTTAGATATTTTAAGGGGTTTTTGGGGTTTTACAGTTTTTATGTTTTTTTAGTGTTTTAGAATTTTTAGGTTTTTTAGGGGTTTTAATTATTGTTAGGTTTTTTAGGTTTTCATAGAGTTTTTAGGGTTTTTTTGGTTTTTACATTTTGTGGTATTTTTAAGTCTTTTTAGTATTTTTGGGGTTTAGGGGTTTTAGGATGATTAGGGTTTTTAGGGAAGAGGACGGTTCAGGGACAATCTATTCCTATCCCCCCTAATTAGGGTTTTTTGGGTTATATTTGTTTTACTATTTTTTATAATTTCATAGTGTTTATTTTGGTTTTATGGTTTTTACATTTTTAGGGATTTCTATTAATTTTTAATTTTCATTAGGGTCTTTTTGTTTTTTGGATTTTGAGCGTTTTAGGGTTTTCAGGGTTTTTTGAATATTTAAGTTTGTAAGGGTTTTAGGTGTTTTTAGGGTTTTATTGTTTTCATAAGTTTTTTCAGGGGTTTTAGGGGTTTTTATGTTATTAGTTATTTATATGATTTTTTTGGATTTTCATAGTATTTGGGTTTTTATATTTTTTGAGGGTATTTAGAGTTTTTAAGAGTTATAGGGTTCTTGGGTTTTTGGGTTTTTTGGATTTTTTAGGTTTTTTATTTTTTTTATATTTTTTTTATCGTTTTAAGGGTTTAGTGGTTTTTTTGTTTCTTTAGTTTATTATTGGGGGATTTGAAGTTATTTTTTGTATTTTAATGTTTTTAGCTGTATTGTGATTTGTATGATTTTTGGGTTTTTAGTGTTTTAGTTTTTTATGGATTTTAATTGTTTTAACATTTTAATGTTTTCATAGGGGTTTTCTAGGTTTTATGGTTTTTTATAGTTTTTTGTATTTTAGAGGTTTTTTTATTTTAATGGTTTCCAGGGTTTTTAGGGGTTTTAGGGTTTCTATTCCTTTAATATTTTTATAGGTTTTTAGTGTTTTTTTGACATTTTCGAATTCTAGATTTATTGATTTTTTAACATTTTGAGTATAAAGTGTGGTTAGAATTTTTAGTATATGTTTTTTTATTGTTTGTAGGTTTTTTAACATCTTTAAGGGTTTTATTGTTTTTTTCCTTTTTTGGTTTTTATGGTCTTTTAATATTTTTATTGTTTTTTAGGTATTTAGTGGTTTTAAGTGTTTTTAGTTTTTTAAGGTCTTCTTAGGGTTTTATGGCTATTTATTAGGTATTTTTTGTTTTTTTTGATTTCTTTGGTTAGTTTCGGTTTTAGGTATTTTGATCATTTTTAAGAGTTGTTTTATGATTTTTAAGGATTCAACATCTTTTGGGAATTTAAGGTTTTAAGTGATATTAGGTGTTTCAGGTTCTCTATTTTTTCATAGTGTGTTCTGGGGTTTTAACATTTTCACATATTTTTATGGATTTTTTTAGTATTTTAATGGGATTTTAGTGTTTTAATGATTTTAGGGATTTTAGATTTATATATGGTTTTTATGTTCTTTTAGATTTCTTGAGATTTTTTGTGAATTTAGTGTTTTTAAGGGATTTATGTTTTTCTATGGTTTTTAGGTGTTTCAAGGTATTTTCATTTTTTTAGTTTTTTCTAGAGTTTTTTTTAATATTTTTTAGGGATTAAGTTTTTATGGATTTTAAGTGTTTTTAGGATTTTTATACTTTTTATCACATTTATATGTTCTTGTGGTATTATTGGTTTTAAGTGTTTTGTAGATTTTACAATTTTCTCATGTTATATCATCAATTTTATATTTTTTAGGGATATTAATGATTTTTATTGTTTTATGAGGTTTTTTGGGTTTTAGGGTTATTGAGGTTTTTTAGTATTTTTAGGTTTTGTTACGTTTTTTAGGTTAGTTTGGGTTTTTACTTTTTTAGATATTTTTATCATTTTTAGCGGTTTGATGGGTTTATAGAGTTTTTTTGGGGGGGGGGGGGGGTTGTTTCTAAGGGTTTTTATGGTTTTTAAGATGTTTTAGGGACTTTTGGGTTTTAGGGTTAATTAGGGATTTTTTAGCATTTTCAAAATATTTTAGGGTAATTTAGTGTTTTTTTGGTTTTTGTAGTATTGTTATGGTTTTTCAAGGTTATTTGGATTTATTATGTTTTTTGGGGGATTTTGGGGTTTTAAGGAATTTTATGGTTTTGAGTGTTTTTTTGGATTTTGAGGGATTTAAGGATTTTTTGGGGTTTTTGGTTTTTTACATTTATTGGAATTCTTAATTTCTTGTGTTTTTATAGTTTTTTATAGTATTTTACATTTTTCAAGTTTCCAAGAAATTTTACTGTATTTAGTGGTTGTTTAGTGTTGTATGTATTTTTAGTGTTTTGAATATTTTTAGGTGTTTTATAGTTTATATAGGCTGTTAGAGTTTTTAGGTTCCTTTAAGATTTATTTTTATTTTTATGTGTTTTAGGGGTTATAATTGTTTTTAGATTTTTAAGGTTTTATTTTGGTTTTTAGGGAATTTAGGGGTTTTACATTTTTAGAGATTTTGGGGGATTTTCTAAGATATTTATGATTTTTATTTTTTTAGCCAATTTGATGGTTTTTTCTGTTTTATCGGTTTATTGTATTTTGTATGTTTTAGGGGTATTAAGTTTTTTTATGTTTTTAGGGTCTTCTTAGGGGTTTTTAAGTTTATAGGGGTTTTTATGTTGTAAGTGATTTTTGGGCTTTTGTTTTCTATTTTTACAGATTTTTTTTGTGTTTTTGCGATATTTAGGGTTTTTTGAGTTTTTTGAGTTCTTAAAGTATAAATTATTTTGGGTTTTTTTTGATTTTTTTGTTTAACTTTTTTTAGAGTTTTTGTAACATTTTTAGGTATTTAAAGGGTTTTTAATGTTTTTAGTGGTTTTGTGAATTTTATGGGTTTTAGGGGTTTAATAGATTTTATGGTTTTTAGAGGTTTTATGTTTCTAGTGGATTTTAGGGGTTTTAAGGGTTTTAATGTCTTTTATGTTTTTTTGGGTTTTAAGTGTTTTTGTATTTCTATGGTTTTCATAGGATATTTTAATTTTTTTGGTTTTTTTTACATTTTTTAGTATTTTAAGGTATTGTTTTTAGGATTATTAAGGGTTTTTGGGTTCTAATGATTTTTATGGGTTTTTGAGTTCTTTGGGTTGTTAGGGGATTTACGTTTTTAAGGATTTTTGAGGTTTTCCTAGGGTTTTTCATGGTTTTTTTTGGGTCTTTTAGTATTTCAAGAATTTTTATGGATTAATTAGTATTTCTATGGTTCTTAGGGGTTTTCTGGGATTTTTTTTTTGGTTTTTAGGGTTTTTATGCTTTTTATGAATTTAATGGATTATTTTTTTGGGATTATTTTATTTTTTATGGATTTTAAATAAGTTAATATTTTTAAACCATTTTTAGGGGTTTATATGGTATTTATAGTTTTTGTGTCTTGTTATCATTTTTATGGGGTTTTAAGCTTTTATGGTTTTAGCGGCTCTTTTAGTTTTTATGAGGTTTTAGGGGATTTATCATTTGTAGCATTTTTTATTATTTCAAACAAAAATGTGTTTTTAGAATTATAAGGGTTTCTTAAGGGTTTTCAGGGTTTTTATAGTTTTTATATATTATAGAATTTTTAGGCTTTATTCTGTATTTGTATGTGTTTTAAAAATTATGAGGGTTTTAGGTTGTATTAGGGTTCCTTGGTTTTTTATTATTTTTAGGTGTTTTGGGTTTTGGGGTGTTTTTGTTTTTGAGGTTTTTTAGAGTTTTTAACATTTTTATAATTTTGAAGGGTTTTCAGTGTGTTTAGTAGTATTTATTGGTTCTAAAGGTTTTTAGTGTTTTTGTACTTTTAGGGGTTTTTTGGTTTTTAGGTATTTTTGTGTGTTTAGGATTTTTTAGGGTTTTTTGAATTTTTAGATTTATAGGGGTTTTAAGCGTTTTTAGTTTTTTATGGATTTCTTAGGGGTTTTTTAGAATTTAAGGGGTTTTTTATGTTTTTAGGGTTTTTATATATTTTTTATAGATTTTTTTGGTTTTTTTGGTTTTTTGGGATTTTGAGGTTTTTTAGTGATTTTAGGTTTTATTTGGGTTTTTTTTGGATATTTAGAACTTTTTTTTCTAGGGTTTTTTGCTATTTTTATGGTTTTGAGGTTTTCATAGGTTTTTTTGGACATTAGATGTTTCTTCATTTTTAGGTATTTTAGGGCAGTTTTAATCATTTTTATGGTTTTAGGGATTTTGAGGGTTTTTAATGGTTTTAGGATTTTTATGATTTTTGGGTTTTTAAGGTTTTAGTTTTTTATGTTTTTTTTTCTTTTAGAGGTTTGTTTCATTTTTTAGGGTGTTTAAGGTTTTTATTGTTTTTTTCATTTTTAAGGGTTTAAAGTATTTTTTTTTATGTTTAGTATATTTTTGTGTTATTATGGGTTATTATTCTTTTTTAAGGGTTTTAGGTGTTTTTATGGTTTTTTGGTGTCTTTGAGTTTTTAGCATTTTTAATTCTTTATTGGTGTATGTGTTTTTATGCTATTAAGTTTTCCTTATGGGTTTTCATGTTTTAAGGATTTTTTACATTTTTAGTGATTTAAATGGAATTTTTAGGATTCTAATGGATTTTAGTGTTTTTAGGTATTTTCAGGGTTTTTTTGGGGGTTTTAGAGGTCTTACTGGGTTTTAGGGATTTTTATATTTTTTTTTTATTTTGATAGTGGTTTTTAGAGTTTTTGGGTTTTAAGGTAATATTATTGATTTTTAGAGGTTTTAGGGGCCTTTTTGGTTTAAGGTATTTTTGAGGATTTTTTTGTTTGTTAGGGGTTTCAGGGTTTTTATTGTTTTTATAGTTTCTTGGTTTTTATAGTTTTTTGGGACTTAATAGTTTTTTTAAAAAAATTTAGTATTTTTAATGATTTTTAAAGTTTTTTATGTGTATAGGTGTCTAAATAGTTCTATTTTTTGTGGTGTATTAGTTTTTTTATGGGTTTTATTGTTTTTATGAGTTATTGGGTGTTTATGGTGTTTAAGAATCTTTATTATATTTTTGGATTTTTGGATTTTTATGGTTTTTTGGATTTAAAATGTTTTAATGTTTTTATTGTTTTACTAAGTAATTTATAGTTTTTTTTTGTTTTTATGATTTTATGTAATTTTAGGTATTTCTTTGGAATTCTTTTGTTTTTTTGGGGGTTTTAGGAATTTTAAAGTTTTTTTGGGTTTTACGGGTTTTTTTTTTATTTTTACAGTTTTTAAGGTTTTAGAGTTATTTAAAATATTTAGGGGTTCAACGTGCTTGGGATTTTTTTGTGGTTTTTGGTTTTTTGTGGGTTTTTAAGGGTTTCTTAATGTTTTAGGTGTTTTAAGGTTTTTAGGAGTTTTAGGGTCATTTATGGAATAATTTTGTTTTTAGATATTTTAGGGGTTTAAAATATTTAGGTTTTGAAAGATTTCTTAGTTTTTTAGGTGTTTTACAATGTTTTACAATATATAATATTTTTATAGATTTTTTTATTTTTAATGTTCTTAGGGGTTTTATGGATTTTGAGGTTTTTTAGAGTATCAAGGGGTTTCTATAAATTTTTAAGATTTTTAGGTGTTAATTTTTTTTGTTCTTATGGTTTTATTATGGGTTTTCAGTTTTCTGATGGATTTTATATTCTTTGGATTTTTACATAATATTTAAGATTTTTATGGATTTTAGGGTTTTCGGTATTTTTAGGGGGTTTAGGGTTTTTATATTTTTAGGGTATTATAGTTTTTTAGGGTTTTCAGAGTTTTTCAGGATTTTAGAGTTTTTTACATTTTTAGGGGTTTATTGGGTTTTTAAAGTTTTTGGTGGTTTTTTTTGTTTCTTGGGGTTTTTGGGTTTTTAGATATTTTACGGATTTTATGGGGTTTTAAGGTTTCTAGGGTTTTTAACATTTTTTATGGTTTTTAGTGGTTTTAGGTTTTATAATCTTTTTACGTATTTTTATGTTTTGAACATTTTCTTAGGGTATTTAGGGTTTTTATAATTTTTTATATTTTTTTCGGATTTTTAGGATTTTTAGGGTTTTGGATTTTTTTTAATTTTGAGGGGTTTTAGGGGTTTTTTAGTTTATTTGTTTTTTTAGTTTTTTAGTTTTTTTTAGTTTTTTAGTTTTCTATGGTGTTCTATTTTTTGTAAAAAAATGAAGGCTTTAAAGTGTTTTTAAACTTTTTAGTGGTGTTCATGTTTTTATAGGTTTTTAGGTGTTTTATGGTCTCATCGGTTTTCAATAGCATTATTTGGGTTTTTAAGGATTTTTTTTATTTTTAGTACATTTTATGTATTTTTAGAATTTTTTGTGTTTTTAAGTTTTCAATGATTTTATGGGATTTCAATGTTTTTAGGGTTTTAATGTTTCTATGGATTTTTTTGTGATATTCCGAATTTTTATGGTTATTTTGGTTTTTAGGGATTTGTGCATCTTAATGTGTTTTTATGGTTGACAGGGTTTTTTTTGCAATTTTTAGTTTTTTTTGTGTTTTTAATTGTTTTTTGGTTTTTAAGGATTTCATAAGGCTTCATGTTTTTCAGGGTTTTTTACATTTTACGTATTGTTAGTAATTTATAGGTTTTTTATGGTTTTTGGGTATTTGGGTTTGTTATCATCATCACCATCATCAAATTTTTATTACGAATAACAAGGAGAAGGTATAAGGAAAAAAGGTCTGCAAGGGCAGACCAGAGAAAAAGATAATCATGGGGGCCTAAAATAGAAAAGACCGAGGGAGTCTCTTCTATGTTTGTTAACACCCTCCAGCTTCAAATTATACAAGTTATGAAAGAATAAACACTTCGTACTAGGAAAGTCCATCGAATCTAGGTAGTCTACAGCTTTATTACCATCCTGCTATGTATGAGAAACTTTTATATCTCCTCCGATGATGCCCTGAAATTTTAAATGATATACGATATCGACCAAGGAATAATACCCTTCCAATGAATTTCATTATGCAAGAGCATAGAATCCATTTCAGCTTAATTAATCTCCAAATTCCTCTCCTTACAAATGTTCGGCCCTGTGAGAAAAGCCATTGCCTCACCATGAAGCAAGATACCTTGTCCGAGCATAAGAAAGAAATCTAGAAAGACAGAACCACCACTATCACATACAACACCACCCCCACGAATCAAATCATCAACACATGAGACATCACTATTGAGTTTTAAACCCCTTAAAGGGGGTGACAACATATCCAGTTACCAAATATTGATCACATTTCTTATATAAAATCAATGAATCTGGAATTAATTCTTCCAGAGGAGGAGCCTCCCTCCATCTACCTAAAGCCATGATGATATCCATGAGTAAATTTATGATTATGCATACAATAAACCATCCGTTAAAAACCACTCCCTCATAAGTTGATTTATTTCTTGCCTTCCATAAACACCAATAACCGTCATAAAGGATAACAGTACGAGCCACTCTTTCAATGCCTTTCACACCTGATCCATGATACCATCGATCAAGAAAAGGATGATCAACCATGGTTGGAGAATATATAGCAGTGAACTCTCCAAACTAATCAAACACCACATGAGCCCATTCACTATCAAAGAATAGATGCTCCGAGTATTCTTCTTTATTTCTAGCACAACAAACACATCTGGAAACAACGGAAATCCCACATCATTTAACATTTACATCCTCAGAAACAACACCATTTCAAATCCTCCAGAAGAGAAAATTATACTTTGTGGGGATAGTTTTAACCCAGAGGGATTCATTCCATGCGTTAATTGTATCCTTCATATTTAGGGTCCGACGATAGTCCTTTGTTGTGAAAAAAAAACAGACGGTGAAGGAGTAAAGACGCACATCTCTAGGTTTTAGGATAACATGATGAGGTTGAAATGGTTCTGTTTGTCACTGTCCAAAATAGCATTGGTAAAATAAGGGAATTTACAGGCCTCCTTTAAGGAGATGTTTGTAGCAAGGCATCCCAGATACCCAATATTCACCCCACTCCAATTGTGATGTCAGAACAAAATATTGCCCTTCCCAACAATCCAGCGAGAAAAAGAACCAAGAGATTCAATTATCAAACTAATCCCTGACCATAAAGGAGAGGTATATCTATTCAACAAAGATCTATCACCCACCAAATGTTTATAGTTTTAGGGGTTTCAAGTGTATTTATGTTCATAATATTTTATTTTATTTTCAATGATTTTAGGGTTTTTTGTTTTTTAGGGTTTTTTATTTATTTATCAGTATTTTTATGGTTTTTATCTTTTAAATGTATTTTGATGATTTTTAGGGGTTTTTAGAGATTTCAAGGGTTTTAGGTATTTTATCATTTTTTGATTTTTACGGTGTTTTGTGTTCTAATGTTTTTAATTTTATCTCAGCTGATTTATTATTTGTAGGTTTTTTATATATTGAGTTATTTTTGGGATATCTTTAGTTTCTTATCAAATTTTAGTATTTTTTGAGGTTTTTTAGGGTTTTATAAGTTTTTTTAGTTTATTTGAGGTTTTTAAGTTATTTTAAGTTTTTAGGGTTTCTAATGTTCTTATGGGTTTCATGATTTTTTAGAGTTTTAAGTAGTTTTTATGGAATTTATGGGCTTTATTTATTCTATGTTTTTAGGGTCTTTTGTTTTTTAGGTTTTTTAAGGTCTTTTTATAGTTTTTAGGGATCATGGTGTATTTAAGTTTTTTAGGAATATTAATTGTTTCTAGGTTTTTGAGGATTTATTTGGGGTTTTCATGGTTTTTTTTATGATTTTAATTATTTTTACTATTTTTTTTTCTGATTTTATGTTTTTATGGAATTTTGGAATTTTCAAAGTTTTTACAGTTTTTATATTTTTTTGATAATTAATGGTTTTTATATTTTTAGGGGGTTTTCATATTTTTTTATGGTTTTAAGGTTTTTTATATTTTTTATCATATTTAGGGGCTTAAATATTTTAACACTATTTTTAGTTGTTTTTTTGGGTATTATGAGTTTTTATGTTTTTTTAGTTTTTTGGGGCTTTTAGGGATTTTAAGGAGTTTTAGGTTTTTTAGTTTCTTTATGGTTATTTTTTTAGGTTTCTTAGGGGCTTTAAATGATTTGATATTTTTAAAGTTTTCTTTTCGGTTAAAGGTTTTTTATATTTTTTAACATTTTAGGAAATTTTATGTAATATATTGGATTTTTTCTAGACATTTAGGTTTTTATGGATTTGGAGGTGTTTTAGGGGTTTTTTGGGTTTTTTTGTTATTTGTTTTTTTAGTTTTTTGGTTTTTCAGAATTTTTTTGTTTTTAGGGGTTTTAAGTGTTTTTGTGTTTCTAATGTTTTATATGTGTCTTTCATGGTTTTTATGGATTATTTTGTTATTCTGTATTTTTAAGGAATTTAATATATTTTTTTTTTGTTTTTTTGTGTTTGTAGAAATTTTGAGGGTTTCTAGGGTTTTTAATGGGTCTTATGGTTCTTTTGTGTTTTTTTGGGTTTTTTAGGTTTTGAGTGATTTTTTGATTTTCAATAGTATTTTAACATTTTTAGGGGTTTAATGAGTGTTTATTTTTTTGGTGGTTTTAAATGTTTCAATGTGATTTAGGTTTTTTATGTTTTAATCAATTTTATAGTTTTTATGGTATATATGGTTTTATGGGTTTTTGGATTTATTGAGTTTTTTAGATTTTTAAGGGCTAGTGTTTTTAGGTTTTATGGTTTTCTTAGGGCGTTCATGGGATTTTAGTGTTTCTTTCAATTTTTGTTATTTTTAGATGTTTTTAGTATATTTTATGTTTTTAATGGTTTATGGTTTTTTTGGTTTATGGGGTCCTTGGTTTTTTATGGTTTATAAGATATTTTAATGTTTCTAATGCTTTTAGGGTTTTAATGGATTATGTAAGTTTATTGTATTTTATTGTTTTTAGGGTTTTATTTGGTTTTTAGGGTTTTTTTCTTGTTTTTGTGGTTTTTTTGCAGGTATTTATGGCCATTTCTGTTTGTTTAGAAATTTTCAGTTTTCCATGGTTTCATGAGTTCTTATGTTTTTATGGTTTTCATAGGAGGTTTCAACGTTTCTGAGGTTATTTACAATTATTTTGTATTTTTAGGGATTTTTTGGATTTTTATTGGTTCCTAGGTGGTGTTTGAGTTTTTAGGGATTTTTATATATTTATGTTTCTTTTGTTTTTAGGGATTTTAAGGCATTTTTCTCTTTTTTAGGGTTTTTCAGTTTTTTGACATTTTGTAGGATTTTTGGGAGTTTTATGTTTTTTTGGTTGTTCAGGTTTTCAAAGTTTTTTTAATGGTTTTAGGGTTTTTTACATTTTTAGTTATTTTTATGGATTTTTAGCATATTTATGTTTTTTGGGTTTCTATGGATTTCAAGGGTGTTTAATGTTATTAATGTTTTATGTTTTTTCATGATAGGTTTTTATAGGGTTTAATTGTTTTCATTTTTTATTGATTTCTTAGGTATTTTCAATGTTTTATGGTTTTTTTTGGACATTAAGTGTTTTTATGATTTTGTGGATTTTTAGGGGTATATGGATTTTTAGGGGCTTTATGATTTTCAGGGTTTTGTGTTTTCTTTTGTTTTTGGTTTTTCTTTTGAGTTTTTTAGGGTTTTAATGTGTTTCTAAATTTTTTTAATTTTTTCATGGGTTTAATGGACTTTTAGTGCTTTTAGTGGTTTTTATGGGGTTTTATGGAATTTATGGTTTTTGGATTGTTTTATGGTTTTTAATGTTTTTAGGTTTCTATGGTGTTTAGATGTTTTATTTTTTAAGTATTTTATTTGTTTTTAATTTTCAATGTTCTTATTTGAATTTTTATGGGTGTTAGGGATTTTTATATTTTGAATTATTTTTTTAGTATTTTTATCTAATTTAGGGTTTTTTGGATTTTGTGGGTTTAATGACCTTTTTTATTTTTGGCGGGGTTTAAGGTTTTTTGGGGTTTTATGAATTTTTTTAATTTATATTTTTGGTTTTAAGAGATTTTAAAATTTATAACATTTTAGTGGTTTGAAGGGTTACTAGATTTATTGTGAATTGTTATCATTATTTGGGTTTTTTTATGTTTTTTGGGTGTTTGTATTATTTATAGGGCATTTTAGTTTTTATAGTTTTTTAGGGTTTTTAGGGTTTTTAGGATATTTTAGGTGTTTTTATGTTTTTTTTATTTTAGGCGTTTTAAATGTTTTTAGGTTTTTTATGTTTTCTTAAGGATTTTCATGGTTCTTTGGTTTTTTTATGTTTTAGGGAATTTTATGGATTTATTAGAAATTTTAGGCTCTTTTTGGTCTTTAGGTTATTTAGGGATAGAGATATAGGGTTTTTCAGGTTTTTTGAGTTTTTAGGTTTCTTAAGGGTTTTTCGAGTTTTTAAACATTTTGAGGGGATTAAAGGGGTTTTAGAGAGTTAATGGGGGGTTTTAGGGATTTTATAGGTATTTAGGGTTTTTATTGTTTTAGGGGTTTAGGGCTTTTAGAATTTTTTTAGACTCTTAAGTGTTTTTAGATTTTATGGTTTTCTCTGGGTTTTTAGGGTTTTGTGGTTTCTTTACTTTTTTTAGTGATTTTAGTGATTTTTTATAATTTTTTGGTATTTAGGATTTTTATGGACTTTTTTTATTTTAGAATTCATTAGGGTTAATAGGGTTTTTATCATTTTTTTCTTTTTTTATGAAATATAATTGTTTTTTGGTATTTAAGGCTTTCTTCGGGTTTTTTGGTTTTTTTGGGAATTTTTCATTCTTAGCGATTTTGAGGGTTTTTTTATTTTTATGGTTTTTAATGTTTTTATGTATTTTTAGGGTTTTTTGGGTTTTAAGTATTTTTATGTGTTTGAGGTTCTCATAGAATCTTTTTGGGTTTTAGTGTTATTATAAATTTGTATATATTTTTATGATCTATATGGTTTTTAGGCATTTAGGGTTTTTAGGGGGGAGAGTTTTTTAGGGTTCTTTGGTTTTTTGAGATTTTTTTATCATTTTTAGTGGATTAAACAATTTTGATAGTTTTAGGGACCTTTTAGGGTCTTATGTGTTTTTTTGGGGTTTATGTTTTCTAGTAGTTATTTTTTAGTTTTTAGGGGTTTATGTTTTTATGGTTTTACTAGGGGTTTTACAGTTTTAAATTTTATTAAAGTTTTTTGTGGAATTATTTGGATTTTTATGGGTTTTTATAGTTTTTATGAATTTTGGTGGGTTTAGGGTTTTTAGGGTTTTTTAGGGTTTTTAGTGTCTTTTAGGTTTTTAGGGGTTTAAGGTGTTTTTTGGTTTTTAGGGTTTTCTTAGTGGTTTTATTGGGTTATTAGGGTTTCTTTAGATTTTCAATGATTTTTAGTGATTTTTTAGGAATTTTATGGTCTTTAGTGTTTTTTCGGATTTTAAGGTTCTTAGTATTTTTATGGTTTTTTGGGGTTTTTTGGGGTTTTACAGATTTTTAGAGATTTTTACCATGTTTAGGGGTTTAAATTGTATTTATATATTTTAGTGGATTTTATGGATTTATGGGTATTTATCGTTTTTTAGGTTTTATGTGGTTTTATTGATTTTATAGAATTAGGCTTTTTAGGTATCTATAGGGTTATTAAATTTTTTGGGTTTTTATGTGTTTTATGTATTTTTATATTTTTGTGTTTTTTATAAAGTGTTTTGGTTTTTTATGTTTTTATTGATATTTGATTTTTTTATGATTTTATGGTTTTTAGGGTATTAATGGATTGTTATATTTTTTAGGGTTTCTAAGGGTTTTTAGGGAATCTATGGGTTTTTGGAGGTTTTATAATTATTTTGAAATTTCAATGGGTTTAAGGTTTTTTGTGTTCTAAACATTTATATGGTTCTATATAGTTTTAGTGGATTCTTTGGTTTTCTATTTGTTTTAGTGTTTTAATGGTTTTAAGGGGTTTTTAATGATTTTTTTTTACTTTTTATGGTTTTTAGGTTATTTTTGGTTTTTTAGAATTTTTATTGTTTTAGGGGTTTCAAGTGTTTTTATGTTCATAATATTTTATTTTATTTTCAATGATTTTAGGGTTTTTTGTTTTTTAGAGTTTTTATTTATTTATTAGTATTTTTATGGTTTTTATCTTTTAAATGTACTTTGATGATTTTTAGGGGTTTTTAGAGATTTCAAGGGTTTTAGGTATTTTATCTTTTTTTTTGATTTTTACGGTGTGTTGTGTTCTAATGTTTTTAATTTTATCTCAGCTGATTTATTATTTGTAGGGTTTTTATACTTTTAGTTATTTTTGGGATATCTTTAGTTTCTTATCAAATTTTAGTGTTTTTTGAGGTGTTTTAGGGTTTTATAAGTTTTTTTAGTTTATTTGAGGTTTTTAAGTTATTTTATGTTTTTAGGGTTTCTAATGTTCTTATGGGTTTCATGATTTTTTAGAGTTTTACGTATTTTTTATGGAATTTATGGGATTTATTTATTCTATGTTTTTAAGGTCTTTTGTTTTTTTAGGTTTTTTAAGTTTTTTTTATAGTTTTTAGGGATCACAGTGTATTTAATTTTTTTTAAGAATTTTAATTGTTTCTAGGTTTTCGAGGATTTATTTGGGGTTTTCATGGTTTTTATTGTTTTTATGATTTTAATTATTTTTACTATTTTTTTTCTGATTTTATGTTTTTAGGGTTTTTTAATATTTTCTATTTTTTAGGGTTTTTAGTTTTTTTAGGGTTTCTAGGTTATTCATAATTTTTAAGGGTTTTAAGCATTTTATGTTTTTAATTTATTTTTACGGATTTCATAGATTTTTTTATAGGTTTTCTTGGATATTTTGATTTGACTTATTTTAGTTATTTTGTAACTATTTTTTAAATATTTTTATGGTTTTACTGTTTTTAGGGTTTTTTGGGATTTTGGGGGCGGGGGTTTAGTTTTTTTGGTTTTTAGGAGGGTTTTTTTAGTTTTTATGGGTTTTAATGTATTTATAGTTTTCAATAGTTTTTTTTAATTATAAGGGTTTCTTAATTCTTTTTGGGGTTTTAGGATTTTTCTTTGTTTTTAGGATTTTCAATGGTTTTTTGGGGTCTATAGTTTTATGTTTCTTTTGTTTTTAGAGTTTATTAGGTTTTTAGGGGTATTTTGTTTTTTGATATTTAGAAGGTCATCATAGGGGTTTTATTGGATTTCTATAGTTTTCATGCTTTCTTGGTTTTTTTATTTTTTTTGATTTTTATAGTTTTTGAGAATTTTTAAATATATTTATGGTTTTATGATTTTTTAGTGTTTTTAATGTTTTTATGGGCTATTTGGTGTTTTAGGTGTTTTTTTAATTTTTAACTATTTCATGGTTATTTATAATTTTATATGTTTTATGGGATTAATTTTTTTAGTTTTTCTAGTGGGTTTTTATATTTTTATGGGTTTTTAGGGGTTCAATTCCTTTAGGGGTTTTGTGTTTTTTAGGGGTTTTTAGAGTTTTTTTGGGGTCATTTATTATTTTTTTTATTTTTAGGGTTGTTATGGGTTATAAGGGTTTTTATGTATTGCAGCTTTTTTATGGGTATTGATTCCTTTTAGGGTCCTTTACCTTTTTAGGATTTGTTTGGTCATTTTTATGATTTTTAGGTGTTTTAGGGTGTTAGGTATTTTGTGGGGCTTTTTTTTGGGGTTTTAGGAGTTTTTAGAGTTTTTTAGAGTTTTTAGTGTTTTTTAGTTTTGTTTGGGATTTTATGTGTTTTTTTAATTTTATTGTTTTAATCATGATTTATAATGTTTTTACAGTTTTTTATGTTTTTTTTGAAATATTTAGGATAATATGATTTTTATGGTTTTAGGGTTTTAAGGGATTTTGGGTGGTTTTAGTGTTTTTAAGGGTTTTGTGATTTGTTAGTTTATGTTTTGTCTTTTGAGTTTTATGGGATTCATGGGCTTTCATAGTTTTTTACCATTTTAAGGATTTAAAGGGTTTTTAGAGGTTTTATAGAGTTTTAGAGAATTATGGATTTTTAGGGTTTTATGGGGCTTTAATGGTTTTTATGGTTTTTAGGTTTTTTATTGTTTTTAGGGGTTTTAGTGTTTTTTTTGGGTTTTAGGGGTTTTTAGTGTTTTTTAATCCTTTCTTAGTGTTTTCTAGGATTCTATAGTTTTATATTTTTTTGGGATTTTTAGGTATTTTTTAGGATTTAATGGGTTTTAGGGTTTTTAGGTATTTTGACTGTATATGGGTTTTATGGGTTTTAGAATTTTTATAGTTTTTACGGTTTTTATTTTTTTTATCTTTTTAGTAGTTCTAAATTTTTTTGGGGGTTTTATTTATATAAAAGGTTCTTTCATGGTTGTTAGGGTTTTTACGTTTTTAAATATTTTTATGTAATTTATAATATTCTTAAGATGTTTTATGGTTTTTAGGGATTTTGTGGGTTTTTAGGGGCATTAAGGGTTTTAGGGTTTTTCGGAGTTTTATGGTTTTTTATAGTTTTAGGGTTTTATGTATTTTTATAGTTAATTTTATTTAAAAGGTTTTTTGGGTTTTAAAGGTTTTTAGCTATTTTTCTTATTTTCTAGGGTTTATGAGTTTTTAGGATTTTTAAGGCATTTATCATTCATTTGGTTCTTAAGGGTTTTATATAATTTTAGGTTATGACGTTTTTATTAGGGTCTTTAAGGCATTATAGTGTTTTTACATTTTTAGAGATTTTTAGGGCATTTGTATTATTTTATGGTTTTTAAGGTTTTTATGTATTTTGAGGGGTTATCTGATATTTTTTTAAAAAAAATTATTTATGGTTTTGAGATATTTTTATCATTTTTATGGGTTTAAAGTGTTTTTATAATTTTAATGGATTTATGGTTTTTATGGGTTTTTAGGGTTTTATAAGGTTTAATGGGTTGTATGGATATTAGGATTTTTATTTTTTTATTGTTTTTCGAGGTATTTATCATTTCTTAGGTTTTTTATTGGTTTTATGGGGTTTTAGGAATTTATGGTTATCTTAGGGTTTTTTAGTGTTTTTAGGATTTTTTTTTCATTTTAGGTATTCTTAGTGATTTATTTGGATTTTATGGTTTTTAGGGTGTATTAGGGATTTTTAGGGGTTTAGGGGTTTGTTTCAGGTTAGTCTCGAAATGCCCAATAATTCTATATCCGACGATGTGTGGACCTGCTTTCCAAAGCAGCGTTCGCCAGGCGATTTGGCTAGCGACTCTTAAAAACTCACATTGGTTGAGAGGATGGGAAGTCAGGCTCATCGCACTATTTTGGGGGAAAATTATTTCCTGTTCCGGGACTCTCTTATAGATTTAAGGCGTATTCGTATGTTCGCGAACCTTTGGTTTATACCCAAGAAGAGTATCCACGGATTACTCAAGGTTGGAAATGGTCAGCTGAACGTAGGGGGTCGAAATCATTTAGGCCAGAGGTTTACCATCCCTCATTGGATTAATGACTCTGATGAATTTGGACTCATTGAGATGGTGCTGGTTTAAAGCCTCATGACCGGGCGCTCTGGAGTTTATTGTCATCCAGGGGGACAGATAATGACTCGGGCATCTGGAATGAACCCATGATACGGGCTTCCTACATATCCTCATGAGAGGAATCAGAATCCAGGTAGTTCGGTTTGGTATGGGGCTTAAACTCTAGGCTGCATAGGGTTGGTGTAGTGAACCGATGTGAAGATAGTCAGATCAACCGGCTGTTGGGCTTGAACCTCGGGGAGGCTTCCTACGTACGCTGCCTAGTACAAAGGGATCAAAGTCCATGTTGTTCGAATCGGGGTGTCATAGAACTGACGTGAAGGTTGACCCGGGGGGTCTGATGGTGATCAGGCTTGACCCTCGGGGATGCTTCCTACGTACCATGTCTTAACATGGATCAAAGTCCTCGTAGTTCGCAATGGATTGGGGCTTACACTCTGAGGAGGCCCATGGTCTGGGTTGGGGATTACACTCTGAGGAGGCCTATGGAATGGATTGGGGCTTACACTCCGAGGAGGCCCATAAGAAAATGTCATGGTCGATGCTTACTCTAATCCCACGTGAGTCATGCTCGGTGTGAGAAACAAGAGGCGGCAGGGAGCAGACAATCACATCGCGAAAGGTGCGTCCGTGAGAAGTGGAGTTGGGCTTAGGCATAGGGCAGCCTATAATGCCAAGGCTTACTCCGAGATGGATGTCCAGTGTCTTCCTCATATCTGGACATGAGGGAATCCCAACGATTTTTTTTACGTTTAAAAAAAATATTTTCCAGAAAACGTTTCCGGCAATTTTTTTAAAAAAATGCACCTCAAAGGCGACATCCGGGATGCCGCCTTTGCATTTCAGGGGCTAGGCGGCATCCGCGATGCCGCCTTTGCGCTGCGGGTGAAAGGCGGCATCCGCGATGCCGCCATTCTGCTAAAAAATATATTTTTTTAAAATTTTTATTTTTATTTTTTTTGTTTTGTTTTGATTATATATATATATACACAAAACAAAAAAATTCAGTAGAATTTCTCTACTATTAAAGATCCAGCGCTACATCCATTACAGCAGTCTAGATTCTGACAGAAACTCTTACCCAGGCCTCCCTTTTATATGAGGGTTTTCCCTGAAAATCATTCTGCATTTTCGATGTGGGATTCAGGTTCTACCTTTACTGTGCAGTACATTCTGCATTTCCGATTTGGGATTCTGTTTCAAGTACGTGACTTTGAAATACAATAAAATATAAACTATAAGGCCAATATAAATGAAATTTTAAACCTTGATTAAACATATAATAAATAGTTGAAAACAAAAAGAATTTCCTCAAAAATGTGGATGAAAAATAATCTATAACCTTTCAAAACCGCCTACTTGAAACTTAAAAATGTTTCAAATAGATGAATTTGAAAGACTGTAAAATATAAACTATAAACCGAATATATTTGAAACTTTAAACATTGATTAAACATATAATAAATAGTTGAAATCAAAAGAAATTTCCAAAAAAATGTTGATGAAAAGTAATTTATATGCTTTCAAAACCGCATACTTGAAACTTAAAAATTTTCAAGTGTGTGAATTGGAAAGACCATAAAAAATAAAATAAAGGACCAATATAAATGAAACGTTAAAAATTGATTAAACATATAATAAATAGTTGAAAAAAAAGAAATTTCCAAAAAAAATCTTGATGAAAAATAATTTATAAGCTTTCAAAACCGCATACTTGAAACTTAAAAATGTTTCAAGTACGTGACTTTGAAAGATTATAATTATATTACTAATTAACTAATTAATTATTATATAATTAATAGTTATATTAATAATTAACTAATTAATTATTATATAACTAATAATTAATGAGTAATAATTAATAATTAATAATTTACAAATTAATTATTATATAAGTAATAATTAATGAGTAATAATTAATAATTAATAATATAATGAATAGTTATAATTAATATTTATATTAATAATTAACTAATTAATAATTACTAATTACTTATTAATAATTATTAATTACTAATTACTAATTATAATGAATAATTATAATAAATATTTATATTACTAATTAACTAATTAATACTTAATAATTACTAATTACTAATTAATTAGTTATAATTATTAATTGTATATCTAATTAACTAAATATTTATTATATATGTAATAATTATATTACAAATTAATTATTATATAATTAATGATAATATTACTAATTAACTAATTAATTATGACATATTTAATTATTAATAATTACTAATTAATAATTAAAAATTATAATGAATAAATGTAATTAAAAATTATATTACTAATTTACTAATTAATTGTTATATAATTAATAATTATATAACTAATGAACTAACTAACTATTATATAATTAATTATTAATAATTAATAATTAATAATTATAATGATTAATTGTAATTAATATTTATATTAATAATTAACTAATTAATAATTAATAATTACCAATTACTAATTACTAATTGATAATTAATAATTATAATGAATAAATGTAATTAAAAATTATATTACTATTTTAGTAATTTATTATTATATAATTAATAATAATGTTACAAATTAACTAACTAATTTTTATATAATTAATTATTATTAATTACTAATTAATAATTATAATGAATAATTATAATTAAAAATAATATTAAAAATTTACTAATTAATTATTATAATGAATAATTATAATTAAAAATCATATTTCAAATTTACTAAATAATTATTATATAATTAATAATAATATTATTAATTAACTAATTAATTTTTACATAATTATCTATTAATAATTACTAATTAATAATTATAATTACTTGTTATAATTAATTATCTTATTTATAATTAACTAATGTATTATTATATAATTAATAATGATATTACTAATTAAATAATTATTTATTATATAGTTAATAATTATATAATTAATCATTATATTATTAATTAAGTATTATATAAATAATAAATAATAATTAATAGTTATAATGAATAATTATAATGAATAAATATATTACTAATTAACTACTTATTTATTATATAATAATTTTTAATAATTACTAATGAATAATTATAATGAATAATTATATTACTAATTAACTATTATATAATTAATTATTAATAATATTAATTTAATAGTTAACTAAATTATTATATGTTTAATCCATGTTTTAACTTTAAATTATATCGGTCTTATAGTATATATTTTAGTCTTTCAAAACCGCATACTTTAATCATTTTATGTTTCAAGTAGGTGGTTTTGAAAGCTTATAAATTATTTTTCATGAACATTTTTTACAAAATTCTTTTTATTTTCGACTATTTGTTATATGTTTAATCCGTGTTTTATGTTTCATTTATATCAGTCTTATAGTTTATTTTTTATAGGCTTTCAAAGTCACGTGCTTGAAACATTTTTAAGTTTCATGTTGGTCGTTTTGAAAGCTTATAAATTTTATTTCATCATTATTTTTTACGAAATTCTTTTTATTTTCAAATATTTGTTTTATGTTTAATTCATGTATTATGTTTCATTTATATTGGTCATATAATTTATATTTTATAAGCTTTTAAAATCACGTACTTGAAACTTATTATGTTTAAAGTAAGTGGTTTTGAAAGCTTATAAATTATTTTTTATCATTATTTTTTATGATTTTTTTTGTTTTCAACTATTTTTTATATGTTTAATCCATGTTTTAAGTTTCATTTATATTGGCCTTATAGTTTATATTTTATAGTCTTTCAAAGTCACGTACTTGAAACAGAATGCCACATCGGAAATGTAGAATGTTCTGTGCAGGAAATGGAGAACCAGAATCCCACATCGGAAATGCAGAATGATTTCCAGGGTAATCTCTCTTATAAAAAGGAGCCATGGGTGAGAGCTTCTGTCAGAATCCAGATTGCTTTAATGGCAGTACTGCTGGATTTTAAATAGCGGATAAATTCTGATGATTTTTTTTTTGTTTTGTTTATATATATATATATATATATATAAACAAAACAAAACAAAACATAAAAATAAAAATAAATTCTAGAAAAAATATTTTTTTTTCTGTTTTAGGGGAAAGGCGACATCTATGATGCCACCTTTCACCCGAGGCCAAAGGCTGCATCAAGGATGCCGCCTTTGTGGCCTATTTTCAAAAAAAAATTTAACCTATCCTATTTTTAAAAAATATTTTTTTAAAAAAAATTATTTAAAAAAAATTCGAATCCCAACCCATTGGTGGTTTGAGGAATGTAATGGGGGCCAATGCCTATGCACGAGTGAACAAGAGGGATAACACCAAGGGCGTTGGAATGAGTCCGAACAAATGGAGATGAAATGTGTCAATTACATGCCCAACATTCAGAACACAATGAGGGTGGAATGGTGATGGAGGATAATTGTTGACCATGTTTGAAACACAGCATTCATACCACATTAGCCTGAAATGGGGACGAACAAATGAGGGTCAACTGCTGACCGTGTTCGAAACACATGACCTGTCTCAAAGTGTTGTCCAAAGTCATCCGGGGCATTGACCTAGGATGGTAGGTGAGCCGATGCGGCATGAGGCCAGGCTGTTAGGGGGTCCCTTCTGACATGAAAGGTAATGAAGATCTGAATGAAGGACGTGGAAAGCATGAGGTGGAGTGATGGAATGTTTTAATGGATTCCATCACTCTTAAAGTTATGCCACTATAAACATGGTATAGGGCATCTGATGCTTGGAGCATAAGGTATATCTTGCATGTTGCAAGAGGCATCCAATTATTTAATGATAAGGAATTCTATAGTTTATAGTCATGTAGAGAGGACTATTTCCATATAGTTTATCATCATATGGACAAGACGAGGGTCATACAGTTTAACGTCATGTGGTCAGGAAGATGGCCATACAGTTTAAAGTCATGTGGTCCGGACGATGGTCATACAATTTAACATCATGTGGTCAGGACGAGTGCCATTCAGTTTAGCATCATGTGGTTAGGATGATGGCCATACAGTTTAACATCATGTGGTTAGGACGAGGGCCATACATTTTAGCATCATCTGGTTAGGACGATGGCCATACATTTTAACATCATGTGGTTAGGACGAGGGCCACACAGTTTAGTATCATGTGGTTAGGATGATTAGGTAGGAGATACCAAGAAATGGTTGGTGTGGGACTTACGCATGGGGGCCCTTTCTGGATGAACCTAGAAAAAGGAGCTAGGTAATGGGGTTATAGAAGAGTCATGAGGAGTAGCTTGACTCATGTAATGTATATGACAGATGTTGGGGTGGCGCAAGGGTGCAATTTGAAATACTGTTGACCCAGCTCGAAACGTTTGCGGTGCGACTATTAATTTTTCATGGGGGTTAGTGATAGTAGAGAGTGCATGGGGTTTTCCGCATGGGGAGGCAGCATAGGAGCTGGCCATGAGGGACTGACTGCAGTGGATCTCACTGCATAGGAGATAGCCACAGAGGGACTGTCTGCGGAGGAGCTGTCCACGAGGGAGCAGGACGCGAAGGAGCCAGCCGCAAAGGACTGGACGCATGTGGTTCGCGGGTTGGTTGTCTGTGAAGGTATCAGGCTGCGAAGGAGCTAGCTGCGAGGGAGGTTGTCTGTGAAGGAGATGGCCATGAAGGAGTATGTCTGTGAAGGAGGTTGTCGCTTGTCCTACTTCACACCCATGAAGGGGTTCTCGCCTCCGTTTCACGAACGACACTGGTCCGTGGAGGGGGTGGCCGCGGAGGGACTATCCGCGAAGTAAATGGATGCTAGGGGCTGGCAGCCGAGGAGCTGGCTGCATGTGGTTCACGGACAGGTTTTCCGTGAAGAAGTTCATCCACGGATGATATGGGGTCAGCAGATGGTCACATGACTTTACCTCTGGGATTGATTTCTCCAGCGTCTCCCCACTGGTTTTCACCTATCCTTCCTCTTCCTATTTTTGGTGTCCCTTAGTGACTATTTATAGGGTCATGAAGAGGAGGTATCGATGGTCCCATGGAACGTACTTCAGAAGCCCATGAATGAATCCCCACATGTGGATGACTTGGTCAACTGGGAGCTTTGGAACCGAGATTCGTGGAATTGCTCCGTGGTCGTGCACCACTCGGCCTCTATCCTGCTAACGACAGCAGTCTGCGGAGGGGGTGGCTTGCGGCAGTGGACCGGCCTGGAACCCATCCTACTTCATGCCTGCGGAGGGTCCACACCTTTATTTTACGAACAACGCTGGTCCACGGAATTGCGGGAGGTCGGTCTGCCGAACCAGCCACGTGCTGTTGCTGGGAGCCGGTGCGCGGACAATTTCGGTCCTTTTCTGAGTCTTTCAGAAATTGAATTACCCCCTTGCAGAATTTTCAAGACCCTATAGGGTTTTTTATGATTTTGGGGGTTTTATATAATTTTAGAGTTTTGTTTTTTGATTTTTTATGGTTTTTTTTGTTTTCTAGAGTATTTAAATATTATAGGAGTTTAAACAAGATATAGAGTTTAATATGGTTTTTAGGGTCTATAAGGGTTTTAGGGTTTCTATTGTATTTATGGGATTCTTTGGGTTTTAGTTCTATTAAACTGTACTCCATTTTTAAGTATTTTTAGGGTTTTGTAATCTTTATGTCTTTATGGATTTTTAGGTTTTTTTGGAATTTTAGGGTTTTTAGGGTCTTTATGGTTTTTTGGCTATTAACATTTTTTTTGGTTTTTTAGAGTATTTAAGGCTATTCAAATATTTTTTTAATTTTCTTTGGTTTAAAGGGTTTTTAGAGATTTTAGCAATTTTTTTATTTTTTAATGGTGGTTAAGTGAATTTATGGTTTTTAGGGTTTTTATGATTTTAAGGGTTTTTTGGTTTTTATATATATTATGAATTTTTTAATATTTTAAGTGTTTTTAGGGTTTTAAGGATTTATTTGGGGCTTTTCAAGGTTTTAATGGGTTTTTATGTTTTTATGTATTTTAAATTGGTTTTTATGATTTTTATAGTTTTTAGTGGTTTTAGTGATTTTGATGGTGTTTATGGATTTTATAAATTTTAGGTTTTTTAATGTTTTTTGGGATTTTAAGGGGTTATTAGGGATTTTAGGATTTTGGGGGGTTTTAGGGGATTTTAATTTCTTTAGGGGTTTGATTGTTTTTTAGATTTTTTGTTGCTTTTTTTATATATATTCATGGGGGTTTTATGTTTTTTTAGGATTTATGGTGTATATGATTTTAGGGATTTTAGTGAATTTTAAAATTTTATCAATTTATTGGTTTTGGGGGGTTTAAATTTTTTCAGGTTTTCATGGTTTTCAAAAGAGTTTTCATTTTTTCATGGTATTTTTAAATTTAGGTATTTTAATGGTTTTTTATAATTTTTATGGTTTTTATGAATTTTATGGATTTTTTGTGTTTTAATTGTTTTTTGGGGTTTTTTGGGTTTTTTTGGGGTTTTTGGGTTTTTTTGTTTTAGGGTTTTAACGAATTTTATAGTTTTCTTTCATTTATTTGTGGTTTAAAGTAGTTTTATTTTTTTAATGGATTTAAGGTTTTTATGTTGTTTAAGAGTTTTATGGATTTCAGAGGTTTGTGGTTTTTAGGGGTTTAGGGTTTTAGGATTTATTGGGGTTTTAAATCCTTCTATAATTTTTTAGTCTTTAAGGGGTTTGATGTTTTTTTTATGCTTTTAATGTTTTATTTATGGTTTTCAAGGTTTTTAGGGGGTTTTATGTTGTAAGGTGTTTTTGGGATTTTTTACATATTTTATACATTTCAAGGTGTTTAAAGATTTTGTGGGTTTTAGTGGTTCTATGGTTTTTATTGTTTTATGTTTTTTTTGTTTTTTTCCTTGAGTATTTTAAGACTTTTTATGTTTTTAGTGTTTTTTAACATTTTTAGTGGTTTAAATGATTTTCATAGTTTTTAGTGGTTTTATATTTTTTTATCAATTTTTATGGGTTATAATTTTTTTATAATGATTTATGGTTTTTTTGGGTTTTAGGGTCTTTTGGGTTTTTAGGGTTTTTATGTTTTTGGGTGTTTTATGTTTTAAAGATTTTATGGTTTTTATAGGGGGTTTCAAGGTTTTTTATGATATATATATTTTGGTATTTTTAGTTATTTCATAGGATTTTTATAGTATTTAGGTTTTCATGGGTTATTAGGACTCCTGGGTTTTTATGATTTTTATGTTTTTGGGGGATCAAAGGGTTTTTTAATTTTAAAAGGGGTTTAAGGGTTTGTAGTGTCTTTTAACATTTTTTTGGAATTTAAGGATATTTTATAGTTATTTTCTGGTTTTAGGGGTTTTATGGGGTTTAATGGGTTTTATAGGTTATTAGTATTTTTAAGGTTTTTATGGGTATTTTGGGTATTTTGGGTTTTTATGACTAATGGAATTTAAATTTTTTTAAGTAGATAATTTTTTTTTTATTTTTAGGATTTCATAGGGTGTTTTCATGGTTTTTAGTGTTTTTTTACGTTTTTAATGTTTTTTACATTTTTTTGGGTTTTCAATTGTTTTTAGGGTATTTGGTATTTTTTTAGTTTTTAAGATGTTTTAGGGTTTTCGTGGTTTTTATGTTATTTTTGGTTTTAGGGTTTTTTTTGTTTTTTAATGATTTAACTTTTTTTTGGATTCAATGGGTTTTAATAGTTTTCAGTGAATTTTTATAATTCTTATGGATTTTAGGTTTTTTATTGTTTTGAGGGGTTTTAGGTTTCAAAACGATTATATTTGGGCTCTTTAGGATTGTAAATTTGTTTTATGATTTTGTGGGTTTTAAGTGTTTTTAGGTTTTAATAGTTTTCTTATGGTTTTTAGGGTTTTGATGATTTTTTTGTTTTCAAGTATTTTTATGGAATCTTTATAATTTTTATAGTTTAAGGTTTTTAGAATTTTGATGGTTTTTAGTGTTTTTTTGGGTTTTAGGGTTTTTATGGTTTTTTTTGGTTTGTGGGGTTCTTTTAGTTTTTTACGGGTCTTATGGTTTTTAGATTTTTTATTTTTTTTTGGTTTAAATGGGTTTTTTTAAATTTTATGGTTTTTAATGGTTCTTATTATATTTTAGTGTTTTCAAGGTTTTAGGGGTATTATGGTTTTTAGGGTTCTTGGATTTTTTAGGTATATAGGTAGTTTTAGCGTATTTTATATTTTTAGGGGTTTTAAGTGTTTTTTATTTATTATGGTTTTCCAATAGTATTTTAGGGTTATTAGATATTTTACATTTAATAAATTTATTATAATTTTTTAGGTTTTTATTGTTTTTTGGATATTTTGTGGGTTTTAAGGGGTTTTTGGCTTTTCTAGTTTTTTTGATATTTTATGGGTTTTGTAGTTTTTTAGGGCTTATAATTTTTTTTATTTTTTATCATATTTAGGTGTTTAAAGGGTTTTATGATTTTTATTCGGTTTTATATTTTTTATGTGTTTTTAGGGTTTTTAAGGTTTTAAGGGTTTTTATTATTATTTGGGTATCTTGGGTTTTTTGGGTTTTTTGTGTTTTTAGGTTTTTTTGTAGGTTTTAATCATTCATTTTTTTCAGGTATTCTTAGGGGGTTTCATGGTTTTTAGGTTTATTTATTTTCTAAGTGTTTTTATGGATTTTTATGATTATTTGGGTTTTTTCTGTTTTTTGGGATTTTGAGGGATTTAGGGGTTTTATGATTTTTATAGTTTTTAGGGTTATTTTGAGTTTTTAGTGTTTTTAATGGTTTTTAGTGTTTCTAATGTATTTTGGGGTTTATCTAGTTTTTTTATTTTTTAGTGTGTTTTCATGGCTTTTAAGGGTTTAAGGGTATTTATGATTTTTAGGGGTTTAGGGGTTTAAGGTTTTTTAGGGGTTTCAACTTTTGATAGATTTTTAGTGGTTTATGTGTTTTTTATATTTTTAAAATTTTTGGGTTTTAATAGTTTTTAGGGTTTTTTACATTTTTATGGATTTTTAGGTTTTTATGATTTTAGGGATTTCTGGGTTTTGAGGAATTTTGAGGTGTTTTAGGTTTTTTTATGGATTTCTATATTTCTATGGGTTTTTTTGGATTTTAATCATATTTTGAGTTTTTTTTTATTTTTTAAAGTGTTTTAGATTTTTATATGTATATAATGGTTAAAGAAATTTATAATATTTAGGGGGTTTATGATTTTTATGGGGTTTAGAGTCTTAATGGTTTTTAGCAGTTTTTATGCGTTTTGGGTTTTTTAGGGTTTTTATAATTTTTAGCTTTTACGTTATTTAAGTGTTTTATGTTATTAAGGATTTATTATGGGTTTTCTAGGGATTTTGGTTATTTTATATTTTTATGTATTTTTAGGGATTTTAAGGATTTTTATGTTTTTAGGGGTTTTAAGTTTTTCTGTAGTTTTTTAGGGTTATCAGCATTTTTATGGTTTTTAGAAATTTTTTGTTTCAAGGGTTTTTATGTTTTTAAGGTTTAAATGTATTCTTATGAATTTTTATAATTGTTAACATTTTTGACATTTTTAGGTATTTTTTTCATTTTAGTATCTCTATGGTATTTTAGGGTTTGGGGGTTTTGATTTTTTATTTTGAGTTTTAAGGTTTTAGGGGTTTTTCTATTTTTTTCTCTATATTTTTTAGCTTTTAAATGATTTTATAGTTTTTTAATGTTTTTTGGATTTATTTGGTTTTGAGAGTATTAATTAGTTTTAGGGTTTTTTTGGTTTTTTAGGGTTTTTTTATGTTTTTAGGGTTTTGTGGTTCTTAGGGTTTTTTTAGTGTTGTTCGGGTTTTTAGGGTTTGTAGTATTTTTTAGGTTTTTAGGGGTTTCATTTTTGTTATAATTTCGGGTTTTCAATGGTGTTTTTTACATTTTAGATATTTTTAGTGGTATATTTGGATTTTTATGGATTTTATGGTTTTATAGATTTTGGGAGTTTGGTTATTTTTAGGGGTTTTAGTGTTTTTATGTTTTTAGGGGTTTAAAGAGTTTTTATGTTTATAAATATTTCTTATGGGTTTTCAATGTTTTAGTGTTTTTTACATTTTCATGGATTTTTATCGATTTTTTTGGATTTTTATGATTTTTTAGATTTTTTGGGTTTTTGAGGGTTTGAGGGTTTTTATGTTTTTTAGGTTGGGGGGTAGGGATCATTTTGGGTTTTTAGGGTTTCTATTTATTTCAATTTTTTTAAAATTATTAGGGGTGTAAATTGTTTTATAGTTTTTTTTTGGTTTTTAGTTTTTTAGTGTTTTTATAGGTTTTTAGGGGGGAGTTATGATTTTTAGGGTTTTAGTGATTTTAGGAGTTTATAAAGTTTTATAATTTATGAGGTTTTTTATGTGTTTTAGTTTTTTTAGGGTTTTCAGTTTTTCTCAGTATTTTTTGGGTTTTTATGTTTTTATTGATTTTTAGAGTTTTTATGATTTTTATGGGTTTTTTTTGCTTTAAGGGCATGGAAGGCTTGAGACCAGGAAAGCCTGGTCCCCCAAAATTAAAAAAAAAGAAAAGAAAAAACATAGTGCTACAAGGGGGGTTACATAACCGGGTGTACACCTAACCATTCAAGTTAGAGTCGTCGAACGAAGAGCAAGGAGGCGTGGTGACAAAGGACCACCACGAGCACCGCTCCACAATGGCATGTTTGGAGAGAGAATCTGCAACCACATTCACCTCCCGGTAGGCATGTGTCACAGTGAGATTCAGCCTTTGGAACATGGCGGGGCAATCTATCCACGGGGTGAGGAGCCTCTAGGGGACGCACCAAGATCTGTTTTTAAGAGCGCTCATAGCACGCATGGAGTCAGACACAAGCCACAGGAAGCTCCACCCAAACCTGATAGCATACCCAATCACCTTTATCAAGGCCCTCATTCCATCTTCATGGGCACACCCATCAACAATAATGTGATGGAATCATCCTTTGACAAAGCCCCGATAGTTGCAGAAAACTCCACCACATCTTGAAGGGTCTGGCGCACCAAGGACCACACCATCCACATTGACCTTAATCCAAGAGGGGAGTGGAGGGATCCATCGAATAAACATGGGTACCATGGGTTTTTTTGCCCTGCCAGAGACTCCAAGCAACCGAAGGATGATCAGCTCGCAAACATCATTCTCCATATGGACTGTCTGAATACAGGATGCCACATAAACAGCCTTGTGGATTGTCACAACACCACCATGAATGGAAAACCATTTCTTGTTGAGGGAAACAAAGTTCTGAGAGGTCCAGATAAAAGAGATGGTGGCTGCAACTGCGACCAGCTGGAGGTAGCGGACCTGCTCACTGTAATCCCAGTAAGGAAGGTCTTACAAGAGCTTTAAAAGAGGCCCTTCTAGGCCAGCTAGGAACCCAAAAATCTACTGCAAGTAGCTCCAGAGTTCAGCACCGAATCTGCATTGGAGGAAGGTGTGCTAAGAATTTTCTTCTACACCAAGGCATAGAAGAAAAACAGAGGCAAGGATCTATCCAGCACTCTGCAAGTGGTTCTGCATGGGCAGCTGATTCTTCCAGATTTTCCAGAGAAGGAGATAGCTGGCAGGAGGAATGAAATTCCTCTTGAATTTGGAGAGCCAGACTGGGGGAGGGGATCCCTTGACACCGTTTTATTAATATTACTCCTTGGTAGTAAGATACCCAACCAGGTTGGGTTTCCATATCAACATGTCAGAGTCGACGAAGGCATAATGCTGGATTTGGATTGAGGCTTCAATTGGAAGGAGAGCCTCAAACTGTTCCAGTCGTGGGATGAACTCGGCAATGTAAAGGCTCTTAAGTCCAAGAGGATGACTAATGAAATTCTACAGGGGCCTATCAAGCCAAGGTGTGGACCAAGCATTTAATTCTGAGTGCTTTGAAACAATCCCTTTAGAGTGAGAGACAATGGACTTGTACGAGTCATGAACTATTGGCCAAACAGAAGAGGGGAAGTATCCTGAATAATCATCACAAATATTGAGCACAAATCATTCCCTAGTGAAACCCAAGACCCTAGCCATAGGACTTAGCAACCCCAAATTAATATAAGAAAAAGAGCATCATTGTATCGTCTGAGGTCTTTGATGCCAAGCCCTCCTAGCTCAATTTGTTTAGTGCAGTCCTTCCAGGACACTATAACCAATTTCCATTGATTTATACACCCCGTCCTAGAAAAATTCCTGATCTATGCTTGAAGGTCCTTAATGAGATTAACCGGCCATATGCAGATAGAGAAAAAAATATGTGAACATAGAGGTAATCACAGAGTTGATAAGGAAAACCCTTTCGTCTTGTGAGAGGGATTCCCCTTTCCACTTCTCCAGCTGTTGAGTGATTTTGGAGGCAATTTTCTCATGGAAACATCGTTTGACACATCCCAAAAAAATAGGAATTCCCATGTAGTCAAAACATAGTGACCCTCTCTTGAAACCAAGGGACATGGCAATGGAGATCTAATGGGACCGTGGGATCCCCTCCCCAAAGACGATCCAAGACTTCTTCCAACTAATGGATTTCCCGGCCACATATTCGTATTACCGGAAGATCATCTGGATGGATTACAAGGTCCATTTTTAGCTTTCCCAAATAGTAGAATATCATCAGCATACAAAAGATGGGATTTCACATGAAGATCCCTACCTAAACGAATAGGATTAAAGAGACCAGCCTGGAAAAGGTTAAGGAAGCACCTGCTCATGTAATCCTCTACAGTCGCGAAGAGGATTTCTAAGAGAGGGTCACCCTATCTGACCCCATGATAATAGGGTAAGAAATCCTTTTTGGAACCATTAAAAATAACAGATACCCATACACTTCTATGAATGGACATAAATATCCTGATAAAATTGTCTGAGAATCCATACTTGGACAGGACTAGGGAGATAAATCTCCACTTGATGGTGTCAAAAGACTTGGAGATTTCAATCTGAAGCACAATGTTTCCCTTCTTGGACTGCTTCCGCATAACTTTGATGCTCTCCAAGGTAGTGAAAAGACATTCATGGATGTTCTTCTCCCAGGGTGAACCCAAACTGATCATGGGTGAGAAAATCCCCCACAAACTTCCCAATTCACATGAAAAGAATCTTACTGATAATTTTGGGGACAATGTTTCTAATGGATACCAGTCGAAAGTAACTGATGTCAATGGCATTGTCCCTTTTGGGAATTAGGAAATTGAAATGAGAGTTGACCCCATGTGGGAACACAATAGGAAGAAAAAATTCTAGAATAGTGCTGATAATGCCCTCATGCATGATATCCCAGTAAGACATGAATAATTTGTTGGTGAAACCATCTGGTGCCATTGTGCTGTCGATGTTTAGAGAGAACAAGGCACCCTAACTTCCTCCTCAAGGGGGGGGGGTCGTTAGTGCCCGGTTCTGTTGCTCATCAACTCATGGAAGGATGGAGTCCATCAAGGGGATAGTATACTCCCCTCCATCATGTGAATAAATCCCTTGAAAATTATTGAAAAGAGTGGAAGAAATATCATCCTACGAGGTGAAGGTAGATCCCGAGATACAGACAGCCTTTAAACATTTTTTGTATTTTTTCTACCTGTGTAAATGATTGAAAAATTTCTAATTTCAATCTCCATCATTGATCCATCTAACATTGAACTAATTCTTGACCAACTTTCCATTGAGATCCAGATGATCATCAAGGTTGGAGTGGAGCTGTAGCTCCTCTCAAGAGGGTAGGTGTAGGAGTTGGTTAGCTTCTTGGTGGGTGGAAAGTTGATGCTCAGCAGCTCAAATGTCGTAATCCAGACTAGAAAAGCATCCCCTGCTCCATTCTTTGAGCAAGGCATTGATTTTTTGAGCCTCAAGACCAAAATATGGTAATGAATGCCTTGGAGGTCTTCATTCCAGCCGCTAATGAAAATTTCCATACTGCCAGGAACCGTAATCCATGCATTATTGAACTTAAAAGGAAAGGGTGATGATCTTGGTGTGCCTAAGGAGAAATCTGAAAACAATGTATTGTGATCTGAATGGAACTTGGGAAGGGTAAATCCAGATACATCAAGGGGAAGGCTCACATCATTTGTCCTGTAAAAACATCTGTCCAGCTTGCTGGCCTGCCTACCATTCACAGTGAAATGCCCCCAAGTTAATTAGGATCCATAAATAGGGACTTCTATAAGATCATAGGCGTCATGGAAAAAGGATAAGTCCTCAGTATTTGAGTGAGAGAATTTGGAGACAATAATCTCATCCAGACGCAGAATAGTGTTGAAGTCCCCAATCACAATCTATCTATTCTTAATGATCCCATAAATACTAAGCAGTTTTTCCCATAAAGCTCATCTCCTCAAATAGGAGCAGGAGGCATACCCAAAGGATAGAGAGAGAGGGTAAGAGTTTCACATGACAGACAAGGTGATGACTTGGGGACACACCTCCACAGATGTCAACTAAATTTCATCATGAATAAGCAACCATAGGTTGTCAAGACCATTCTCATTAGCGGTCTTGGAAACATAGGAGTAACCAAGTTTTCCCCAGTTGAAACCCATCTAGTTGTCAAACGGGATCATTGGCTCCACAATACTGAGAACCATAGGCCTCTTGGAAGTGAGGAAATGCCTAAGGGGTAAGGAATTGGGAGGCTTCCCAATCCCTTGGAAGTTCTAGAAGAGGATCCGCATCAGATTAAGTCAATGTTTTCCCGATCTCAGGGCTAGTGTTAGCATTATAGGTCAGGGACTTTGCCTTTTCCTTTTCCCTTTATTCTTGGACCTACCCACTGGGTTCTTATTAGTGGAAGAATCAACTTCTACAACCCGGTATTTGAGTCCCAGGTCATCGGGATGTTGAGAGACAATCTCATGTGGTGAGTTATTGTCAACTAACTTGCAAGATCCTTCTACCTCCTTATCATTCTGTTCTTCAGCCTCATCTGTCCAGAAGCTACTACTAAGATGGGTAAACCTATTCATGGGGCAGAGTGCCACTGGGGAGTCACTTTTAAATATGTCTCGTCGTGCAGCCTTGCTGGAGGACAAAGCCGTGAAGGAATCACCAGACAGTGACGAAAGGGCCAGGGGTGTGAAGTCCTTCTCAGGGCCATGGGGGGAAGGGGGGTTGTGGTTGCAAGGTGGGCCAGCCCATCATCCAACTCCAGGATGGGGGGGATGGTCCCTGGACATAGGAATGACCCTCCACCATGGAAGGATCAGGGAGCAGGGAAGGCTGGCTGGGCTCAGCCATGATTAACCGACCAACACTAGGGTCAGAGGTTTGGCCAGGATCAACCATGGTTGTCTGCAGACTAGGAGTGACAGCAGCAGATTCTAAGGTAGCCATCCATTCAAAAGGGGGGTTAGACCCAACAACAACTCCTTGCAAGTGGTAGGGAGTCTCTTGGGAGAGAGTTTAATCGACCTCTGGTGACCTCCTTGGTGAAGGCAGCTCCGCAAGACACCGAACTGCCTCAGGACCGAGCTGAGAGGGAGAAGGTGATTGGCAAGGGGCTTTCACCCCCGCTCGAGTTCCCAACTTCATGTTTCATGACTCAACAATTTTCCATTTAAGATTTCACTTGGAACACACTTTCAGACATCGGTAGTTAGAGATAAGATGCCCAAAAAGGTAACAATGAAGGAAAAACTGGGTTTTGTGCTCCTAATGGCTCTCCATCTTGAATTTGTCTTCATCAGTGTTGAGCACCACTTCTTAGATCAGTTTGGAGGCCAAGTCAACTTCAACAAGGACATGTGCATAGTTCCCTTACTTTGTATTTTTAGTCTCTTTGTCAATGTGTATAAGAAAACCCACCGAGGAGGAAATGTCCCATAGGATCTGAGGGTTCCAATAAAGACATCTAAGCTTACAAATGCAAATCCATACCTGTGAAGAGGTGTTCTTGATGTTCCTTGGTTTGAAATTCTGATCCCACTCTTGGATCCTTAGAATACCAGGATTCATGTTATGGGATCCAAAGTTCCAAGCTCATCTCATGCATTCATCTGATAGGAAGACAATATAAAAGTACCCTCTCCCCATAGAAGCCATCCGCCACTAAGAAAATCCACAGATCTCCCTGATCTGATTGGTGAGATCAGATAACTTCTAGAGCCTCTCACCCTTAGAGGTTAACACCTATACAATAATGGAGAAATGACATAAGTTTCATCTTTCATCCACTACCTCCCAATTCACTGAGACATGAGCCACTCGCCTCTTCCGAATGACTCGACCAGGGGAGGGGGGATCAAAATCTGAGAGAGAAAGTGAGATTGCATATTTCGCCACCTTAGAAAAATTAATCCTCAGTCTTCAGGCCTTCAGTGCATCGCCAATCACACCAAACTCAGAGGATGTTTGATTACATAGTTTGAAGAGCTCATTGTGGCCACAGACCTCTAGAAAATCCAGAGAAGGTTCCGCCTTGCTGGAAGGGGGTGGGACATTCAAAGTCTATATGGGATCTCCATCACCATCAGGTCCCCTTCCTTGAGCCATCTCATAGGGCTTTAAGGGATTTGATGGTTTTTAGGATTTTTTTGATTTTCATGGTTTTTATGTTTATGGGAGATTAAGGTTGATTTTGATTTATTTTGAGTTTCATTAATATTATACATGTTTTTGAGGGTTTTTTAAGTTTTTATTGGGTCTAATGTATTTTAATGGCATTTATGGTCTTCTAGGTTTTTAGTTGTTTTATAGTTATTTGGGGGTTTTAGGGGTTTTATGGTCTTTTAGGGTTTTTTGTTTTTAAGGCTTTATGTGTTTAAATATTTTTTATGGTTTTCATAGGGGTTTTAAGGGTTTTAGTGTTTTCAAGGTTTTTTTATATTTTTCATAAATTTTAGGGATTTTTTAGGATTATTTTTGTTTTTAGGGTTATAAGGGATTTTTAGGGGTTTTATGGTTTTTAGAGATTTTAGGGGTTTTGGGGTTTTATCATTTTTTATTTTTTAAGGGTAATATGTGTTCATAATTTTTAATGTTCTTATAGATGTTTTGTAGGTCTTTAGGGTGTTTTTAGTTTTTATTTGTTTTTTAGGGATTTTTGGTTTTTAGTTATTGTTTTTGTTTTTAGAGGTTTAAAGGGGTTTTAGAAATTTATATGGTTTATTATGGATTTAATGAGTTTTTTGGTTTTGTATGTTTTTAGGTTTTTATGGTTTTTAGGGGTTTTATGGGTTTTCAGGTTTTAATGGTTTCATTGGTTTTTTATATTTCTTAAGAGGTTTTCGTGTTTTTTAATTTTTTAGGGGTTTTATGTTCTTTTTGGGTTTATGTTTTTTATAGGGGATTTCAGGTTGTTGAGAAGGTTTTTATGGTTTTAATTATTTTTAGGACATTTATAGTATTTTTAATGAATTTCATATTTTTATTATTTTTGAGGGTTATTGGGTTTTTTTTGGGTTTTTTAGGTTTTCTAGTTATTAGTTGTTTTTTGGGATTTTTGTGGGTGTAATGTGTTTTTCAGTTGTCAAATTTTTATTAGGGTTTTTTTGGATTTTCTAGGATATTTAAATTTTTAAGGATATTTATTGCCTTTTTATATTTTATTATGATTATTTAGGGTTTTAGGGGTTTTGATGGGGGTTTTTGGGCTTTTTTGGGATTTTGTGTTTTCAGGTTTTTTTTGAGTATTTAGGGATTTTATGGTTTTTAGAGTTTGTAATGGGTTTTCGGGATTTAATGGTTGCTTATATATTTTATAATGGTTTTAGGGTTTTTTATTGGTTTTAAGGGTTTTTTAGTTTTTGGGGTTTTAGGGTTTTTAGAATTTCTTAGGTTTTTTTGGGGTTTTATGTTTTCTAGGTTTTATATGTTTACATAAGATATTTTAGGGGTTTTTGTGTTTTTTATATTTTTAGATATTTTTAAGTCTTTTTTATTAATTTTATGTGATTTAATTATTTTTATGGATTTTAAATGTTTTTTGTGGTTTGTAGTGTTTGTAGGGTTTCTATGGTTTTTATGTTGTTTTAGGTTTTTTAGTTCTAAAGGGGGTTTTAAGGGTTTTAACATATTTTTACATTTTAGGGGTTTAAAATGTTTTTTTATATTTTAATAGGTTTTTAGGGTTTTATGTGATTTTTGTGTTCTAAAATATTTTAGAGGTTATAAGGGTTAGAGGGTTTTTTTATGGGTTTTAGGGTCTTTTACTTTTCCTAATGTTTTTAGGTTTTTTAGGGGTTTTAAGTGATTTTAGTTTTTAAAGGTTTTATTAGGGGTTATCAATGTTTTATGGAACTTTTTCATTTTTAGAGATTTTTATGATTTTTATTATTTTTAGGGTTTTTAAGAATTTTTAGGGTTTATAGGGTATTAGCGATATTTAGAGTTTTTTTAGCTTTCAAGTTTTTTATTGGAGTTATGTTTCTAAAGGGTTTTATGATTTTATTAAGGATTTATAGGGTTTTTTGTTTTCATATTTTTAGTTATTTTCAAGGGTTTTTTAGATTTTTTGGTTTTTAGGGATTTTAGAGATTTTGATGGTTTCAAGGGTTTTTATGGTTCTTATGTTTTTTTGGGTTCTAAAGTTTCTTTGAAGTTTTTTATGGATTTAATGAATTTTATAATTTTTTAACATTTGTAGTGGTTTAAAGGTATTTTAAAAGGTTTAGTTTGTTTTTATGGATTGTATTTTTTTGGATTTTAGAGGTTTTTATGGTTCTTTAAATTTCCATTTTTTTAGGTTTTTTAGGGTTTATAGTGTTTTTATGGTTTTAAGGGTTTTAATTATTTTTAGGATTTAATATTTTTCTTCGTGGTTTCCATGGTTTTTATCTTTTTAGGAATTTTTATGGATTTTAAATTATTTTTCGGGTTTTTACAATTTTAGGTATTTTGAGGGATTTTTTTTAATGGGAATTTATGATTTTTTTTGTTTTAGTTTTTTTTTAGTATTTAGAAGCTTTAATTTTTTGGGTTTTTATGTTTTTCAATGTGGTTTTTACGGGTTTAAGGGGTTTTATATTTTTAGGATTTTTTATCTAATATTTAGGTTTTTTAAAGGATTTTTTTGTTTTTTGGGATTTCGAGGGGTTTAGTTTTTTAACCATTTTTATGTTTTTATGGTTTTTTGGGTATTAGGGTTTTAAGAGTTTCTAAGTATTATAGAGGTTTTAGGGTATTAGAGTTCTTATGGTTTTAACTGTTTTTAATATTTTTTGGGTTTTAGCGTTTTTAGCATTTTTTTTGTTTTTACATGTTTCAATCGTTTTTAGGTTTTGAAGGTTTTATTTGTTGTTTTATGGGGGTATTAGGGTTTTTTATATTTTTAGGGGTTATTAGGGAATTTTTATAATTTAATGTGTTTTAGGGGTTTTAGGGGTTTCATTATTTTTATATTTTTTATGGTTACTTTTTATGTTTTTTATGATTTTTATTAATTTTTATAGTTTTATCACATTCTAGGTGATTACAGAGTTTTAATATTTTTTAGTTTTTATAAGGATTTTATATGGTTTAAAGTTTTTTAATGTTTTTAGTGTTTTTGTATATTTTAGGGGTTTTAGTTTTTTTTACGGTTTTCTAGGGTCATTAATGTTTTTTTTGGTTTTTCAGAGTTTTATGAGTTTTTATGTTTTTAATATTTCCATCGGTTTTTCAATGTTTATAATTTTTTTAAATTTATATTTATTTATAGGAATTTTTTCGATTTTTTTGGATTTATGGGTTTTTAGCTATTTTGAGGGTTTTTTTGGGGGTTTTGGGTTTTTTGAAGTTCTATGGTTTTATGGTTTTATGGGTTTTATGGGTTTTTAGTTTTTAGAGGTTCTAAGGTTTTTATAGTTTTTAAATTTTATAGTGGTTTAAAGGGTCTTTATAACTCACTATGGTTTCTAGGGGTTTTATGGTATTTAGGCATTTAAGTTATTTAGGGGATTTATGGTTTTTTCAGTTTTAGGGTTTTTATATTTTTATAGTTTTTGAAGGTGCAATTTTTTTAGGTTTTTATTTATTTCTCATGGGTTTTTATGGTTTTTATGTTTTTGTATATTTTTTGGTATTTTTAAAGATTTTTCATAATTTTATTGTTTTTTGGGTGTTTTGGGTTTTTGGGTTTTTTTGGTTTTTTGGTGTTTTTTTTAGGGTTTTAGGTTATTTATATTTAGGAAATATAGAGGTTTATATATTTTTTAAAAAATTATGTGGTTTTTATGGTTTTTATTGTTTTATAGGATTTTAAGGGATTTTTTAGATTTTAGTGGGTTTTATAGATTTTATAATTTTTAGGGGTTTTTTGGTCTTTTAGAGTTTTTTGCAGTTATTTGGTTTTTTTGAGATGTTAACTATTTTTTAGATTTTTATGTTTTTCTTAGTGTTATTTTGGGTTTCTATTGTCTTTATGTTTTTAGGTATTTTTAGTGATTTCTTAGGATTTTTAGGGGGTTTTGTGGTTTTAAGGATTTTTATGGTGTTTAGTATTTTTTAGGATTTTAGAGTTGTTATGGTTTTTAGGGTTTGATGGTTTTTTAGTGTTTTAGGGCTTCAATATTTTTTAGAGTTTGTTCAAAAAATTTAACGGTTTAATGGTATTTTATATTTTGTACTTGGTTTTTAGGTTTTTTATTTATTTTTAGAGGTTTAATGGTTTTTTGAGATTTGTGGTTTTTATTCATTTCTGTATTTTTGGAGGTTTGGGGCTTTTTTGGGGTTTTATTTGATTTTAGGTATTTAATTTTTTCTAAGGTTTTTAACGTTTTTTATGTTTTTTACATTTTTATGGATTTTAATAGATTTTATAATTTACCTAGTTTTCATGGTTTACAAGGATTTTGTGTTTGTTTGGGTTTTCAGGGTTCTTATGGTTTTTTTGTGATATAATATTTTTTTACATTCATATGGTTTTTATGTTTTTAGAGTATTTTTTAACTTTTTTTGTGTTTAAAGGGTTTTAGATATTTTAGGGTTTTTAGGATTTTAATGGAGTTTTGGATTATTTATTATTTTGTGTTTGTAGAGTTTTTTGGGGTTTTATGGATTTTTATGGTCTTTCCACTTTTTAAGACGTTATTTTTTTTTTCTTTTATGGTTATAACATTTTTTTTAGGTTTTCATTATTTTATTTTAGTTTTTAGGGTATTTAGGGTTTCTTAAATTATTATGGATTTTTAGTGATTTTTTTTGAAAATTTAGTGTTTTTCGGGTTTGTTTGGATTTTGTGGAAATTTAAGGTTTTTGGGGATTTAGGTTTTTGATGGTTTTTTAGTTTTTGTGGGGTTTTTTTGGATTTTTGTTGTTTTTATAGTTTTTTTTGTTTTTTAGGGTTTAAATGGTTTTTAATTTTTTTAGGGTTTTTATCGAATTTTAGGGTTTAGTGGGTTTATGGGTTGTTATGGTTTTAAGGGTTTTTAAGGTTTTTGGGTGTTTTGTGGTTTTTAGCATTTATTAGGATTTTTTTGGAGTTAATTGTTTTAGGTTTTTATGTTTTTTTGGTTTTTACAGTTTTTATGTATTTAGGGATTTTTAGGGATCTATTAGTATTTTTATGGTTTTTAGGGTTTTTTTGAATTTTGAGGATTTCAAGTTTTTTATATTTTGGGGTTGTTATGTTTATTGGGTTTTTATGGTTTTTTTATTTTTAGGGGTTTTAAGGGTTTGTAGAGTAATATAACATTTTTAGGGATCTAAAGGGTTTTTATAATTTTTAATCATATTAACTATTTATTTTGTGGATTTTTGTGGTTTTAAATGGTTTTATGTTTTTTAATGTTTTCTACATGTTTTATTATTGTTATTTTTTTAGGGTTATATTGATTTTTAGCGTTTAAACTTTTTTTAGGTAATTAGGGTTTAATTTTTAGGTTTTTAAGTATTTTTTATTGTTTTTAGTGTTTTGAGGGATTTTAATGTTTTAGTGGTTTTCACAATTTTTTTAAAATGTTTATATTTTTTGGATTTATGAATTTTAATGGTTTTTAGGATTTTTAGGGGTTTTTCGGTTTTTTATTTTTTAGGGTTTTCTTAGTTTTTTAGAAATTTTGTAGTTTCTTAATGTTTTTAACATTTTTTAGGATTTAATGAATTTTTAGAGTTTTTAGTCAGTTTTAGTGTTTTTATTGGTTTTTAATGTTTTTAGTGTTTTTAAGGTTTTTTAGGGTTTTATGATTTTTAGGGACTTAGGGTTTTTTATGGTTTTTGAGTCTTTTATTATTTTTTTAGTTTTTATGGGTTTTAAGTGTTTTTAGGTGCATAAGGATTTCAATGGTTTTTACAGGTTTTTATGTTTTCAGGTATTTTTAGGGCCTGTTTAGGATTTTATAATTTTTAGAGTTTTTTAAATTATGAAGGTTTTAATTTTTTTTGTTTTTTATGATTTTCATGGTTTTTTGGATTTTTTGGGTTTAATTCGATTTTTAGGGGTTTTATGGTTTTCATATTTTTTAATTATTTTTGGGGTTGAAAAGGATTTTTAGTGCTTTATGGTTTTTAGTGATTTTATTAGTTTTTAGGGTTTTTAATATATTTGGGGTTTCATGGTTTCAGAAATTTTGTGGATTTTTTAGTGTTTATTAGGGTTTTAATGTTTTTTATATTTTTAGGGTTTTAAGTGTTTCTAGTTTTTTAATGTATTCTTATAGTTTTTCTGGGTTTTAGGGTATATTATCTTTTTTGGGATATTAGGGATTATTTAGGGTTTTAAGGATTGTTTAGCATTTCTAGGGTTTCTTAATGTTTTTTGGGTTTTTTTTTAATTTTAGGGGGGTTTTTTGAGTTTCGGGATTTTTATTGTTTTTATAGTATTTTATAGTTTTAATGTGTACAAAAGGGTTTTCAAGTATTTTTCTGGGTTCTGAGGGTTTTGTTATTTTTAAGGGTGTTTATGGTTTTTAGGGTATTTAGGGGTTTTAGCCTTTTTTGTTTTTTTGGAGGATTGAAATTTTTTTAGGGTTTTGAGGATTTCTAAGGGGTTTCCGTGGTTTTTAGTGTTTTTTATGGGTATTTATGAATTTTTTTTATTTTTAATGTTTGTTTATTTTTTTGGGATTTTGAGAGTTTTAGAGGTTTGATGGTTTTTTATGGTTTTTTATGGTTTTCAGGTTATATTAGGTTATTTGTGTTTTCATAAATTTTAATGGGTTTTACTGTTTTTATCATTTTTTGTAATTTTTTGGGGTTTTGGAGTTTTTAGGGTTTTTACGGTTTTTATGGGTTTTATGTTTTTTATAAGGTTTTAGGGGTAATTTTGGTTTTTAGGGGTTTTACTGTTTTTTAGTGTTTTATGGTTTTGGGGGGTTTTATGATTTTTTTTTTGTATAGTTTTTTGGTTTAATTAGGGAATTCTCTTTTTTTTAAAATTTTTAGGGTTTTGAGGGGTTTTAATTTATTTTATGTTTTTATGGATTTTAGGGTTACTCAGGGTTTTAGGGTATTTTTTGTTTTAGGGTATTTTTAGGGCTTCTTTGTGATTTTTCTAATTTTTTTTATAGGGATTTTTAATGCATTGGGGTTTTTAGAGGTTTTAGTGTTTTATGTTTTTTTATTTAATTTTTTTATTGAATTTTTTAGGGTTTTAACGTTTTATTGTATTTAATGTTCATTGGGGTTTAATGTATTTTTATTAATTTAGTGGTTTTTAGGAATTTTATTGGTTTTTATGATTTTTAATGGTTTATTGGGTTTTTATTTTTAATAGGCAATAGGTTTTCTGGTATTTTTCGGTTTTTTAGTAATTTTATGGGTTTTGAGGTTTTATATTTTTTTATATTTGTAATTATTTCAAACATACCTTCAGTCTTATTAAGATTTTTAGGTTTATAAGTATTTTTTAGGTATTTTTAGGATTTTTAAACTTTTCTACGGATTGCAAGTATTTTGAGGGTCTTATGGTTTTTTAGTGTTTTGGTGGTTTTTATTTATTTTGTCGGTTTTTAGAGGGTCTTTTGTTAGTTTTTTGAGTTCATATTTTTTTGGGTTTTAGGGGTTTTTTGAATTTTTAGGGTTTTTATGGGTTTTAAAGTATTTTAATGTTTTACGGGTTTGAATATTTTTTAAGTGTTTAGTTATTTTTTGAAATTTTATTGGTTTTATGTGTTTGTAGTGTTTTATATAATATATTTAGTGGTTTTATGGTTTCTTCAGGTTTTAGGGGGTTTTAGGGTATTTTTTGGTTTTTAGTGATTTGGCGTTTTTAGGTTTTTTAGGGGTTTAAATGTTTTTTTAGGTTTTTAAGTTCTTCTTAAGGATTTTAATTATTTTAATTTGTTTATGATTTTATGGATTTTTCTAGATTTTTACGTGTGTTTAGTGTTTGTATTTCTTTTTATGTATTTTTGGGTTTTAAGGTTTAAATGTTTTTCAAGGTTTTAGGGGTTTTTACATTTTAGAAATTTTTCTTTTTTAGGTATTTAATTTTTTCTTGCAGTTTTCATATTTTTTAGGGTTTTTTTCATTATTAGAAAATTTATGATATTTTTTTAGCATTTTTATGTATTTAGGGGTTTTGGGTATTTTAATGGGTTTCAGGGTTTTCTAGGGTTATTTTGGGTTTTATGGTTATTTTTATTTCAAGGGGCTTTATTAGCTTTTAGTGTTTTAGAGGGTTATAATATTTTTTTAATGTTTTTGGAGATTTAAATTGTTTTTATATTATTTAGTTGGTTTTAATGGTTTTCCTGTGTTTCTATATTTTTATGATTTTTGGGTGTTTTTTGGTTTTTTGGATTTTTAAGGGTTTCTATGGGTTTTTAAGGGGTTTTCATTTTTTAGGTTTTAGGTGTTTTAAATGTTTTAGTATTTTTAATGTTTTATTAGGGTTTTATTAGGTTCTTATAGTTTTACATTTTTACTGTTTTTTATGGATTTTAAGTATTTTTATGGTTTCTTTGGGTTTTAGGGATTTTGGTAATTTTTAGTGGTTTCAAAGGTTTTAGGTTTTATTTTGTTTTTTTGGGGTTTATTATTTTTTAGATTTTATGGTTTTTAAGGATTCTTATATTTTTTAATATTTTTAGAGGTTCAAAATGTTTTTCGAGTTTTTTGTGGGTATTTAGTATTTTATGGGTTTTTAGATTTGTTATGGGTTTTATGTTTTTTTTTGTTTTATGGGCTGTAGAGTTTTTATAATTTTTTAGTCTTCTAGGGGATGTAAGTGTATTTTGATATTAAGATTTTATTAGGGGTTTTCATGGATTTCTATTTTGTTACAATTTTTGGGGATTTTTATATCATTTTAAAGAACTAACGGTATTTAGGGATTTTGAGGGTTTTTAAAGTTTTTATAGTTTTTGGGGTATTTTTATTTTTTAGGTTATATTGTTTTTTATAGTTATTCAAAAAATTTATAGTTTTAAAGGGTTTTACTGTTTTAAGTGGTTTTATTATTTTTTGCGTTTTTGTGTTTTTATTTTTGTTTACTTCATTTTTATGAGTTTTTAAGGGTTTTATTAATTTTTAGGTTATACAATTTTATTTGGGTTTTTTAGGGTTTTTAGTATTATATATGTTTTTTGATTTTTTAGATACTTTTTATTATTCTTATGGGTTTTTTTTGTTTTTAGCAATTTTGAGGAATTTTAGTGTTACTAAGTTTTTGGGTTTTATTGTTTTTTTGTGTGTTTCTTTAGGGTTTTAAGGTATTTTAAAAATTTAAATGTTTTTAGGTGTTTAAAGGGGTTTTATGGTTTTAAGTGGTTTAGGGTTTTTATTATTCCTTAGGGTTTTCTATGATTTTTAGGGTTTTTTTAATTTTTATCTTTTTTTAGGTTTTTATGGGTTTTAACTCTCTTTAGGATTTAATTTTTTCTTGTATTTTTCAATGTTTTTACTTATATTATGATTTAGGGATTTCATGGGATTTATTAAGATTTTTATGGTTTTGGGATTTTGGGGGGTTTATTGTTTTAAATTTTTTTTTTGGTTTTTAGGGATCATTTTTTGTTTTTTATGGTTTTATCATGTTTTCAAAAGGTTTTTAAAATTTTAGTTTTTTAATGTTTTAGGGGTTATAAGGGTTTTGGATTTTATAGGGTATTTTAGGGATTTTTTGGGTTTTGGGGGTTTTTTAGGTTTTTAATGTTTTTTATGGTTTTTATTGATTTTTGGGATTTGAAGGGTTTCTAGGTTTTTTAGTTTTTCTAGTATTTTTAGTTTTTTTAAGTGTTTTAGTGTTTTTATGTATTTATTAAGGTTTTATGGAATTTGTGTTTTTTAGTATTTTTATTGAATTTGAGGGTTTTTAGGGTTTTAATGTTTTTTTTTTGATTTTTTAGGTCGTTTGAGTTTTTTAGGGTTTTAATAGTTTTTATAGAGACTTAACTTTTTATGGGTTTAAAGGGGTATAATAATTTTTAGTGATTTTTTTTGAGATTTAAGGAATTTTTATGGTTTTTAGGGGTCTGGTGGATTTTATTTTTTTTGGTGGGTTCTGGGTTTTTTATGGTACTGGGAATTATTTGCGATTTTAGAAATTTGAAGGGTTTTTTGTTTTAACTATTTTATTAGGTACTTTTATCTTTTTTAGTGTTCTTTTTTGATTTTATGGATTTTTATGGAATTTTTATTGGGTTTTTTTGTTTTTATTGATTTTGAGGATATTTTAAGATTTTTATTGTTTTTATAGTTTTTTGAGTTTTTAGTGTTTTTTATGGTTTTAAAGGTTCTTTATAGTTTATTAATATTTTTATAGATTTATATATTTTTATATTTTTAGTGGGTTTTAGGTTTTGGTTGGTTTTTAGGGTTTCTTATAGTTTTAGGGGTTTTAGGGGTTTTAGGGTTCTAGTGTTTCTAGTGTTTTTAGCGTTTTATTTTGTTTTAGGGATTTTATGTGTTTTTTGTTTTTAATGTTTTCTTAGTGGTTTTTAGTGTTTTTACTTTTCATTTTTATTTTTTGGGATTCTTATGTATTTTTATATTCTCTCAGGATTTTAGGGATTTTGAGGGGTTTTAGAAGTTTTATATGGTTTTTAGGTTTTTTAATTCTTTATGTATTTTATGGTTTTCATCATTTTTTATGTTTTCATGTTTTTCGTATGGTTTTTCTTGGTATTTATGGGTTTTATGTTTTTATTTATTTTTATGAATTTTTCTTTAATTTTTTTGGGTTTTTTATGCTATTAGGGATTTTAACTGTTCATTGTATTTTTAGGTTTTTTATGATTTTTTGTTGTAGGGGTTTTTCTATATTTTAGTTATAATGTTTTGTAGAGTTTTTTAAATTTTTTAGGGGTTTTAAGTTGTTTTATAGTTTATAAGGACTTCTATCATTTGAAGGAATAATTAGTTTTTTGTTATTTTTTAATTTTTAAGGTTTTTAGGGATTTTGAGGGGCTTTTGTGTTTTTTAACGTTTTATGGGGTTTTTGGTTATTATGGGTTTTTGAGTTATTTAGTTTTTTAAAGGTTTTTATGGGTTTTTAAATTTTTATGGGTATGAAAGATTTTTAGTGTCTTTAGAGGTTGTATTGTGTTTTTAATGGTTTTTAGGTTTTCAAGGATTTTTTGGTTTTTATGGGTTTTATCATTTTTCATGTTTGAAGGGGAGTTAAGGGTTTTTTGGTTTTGAATGTTTTCTTATATTTTTTCAGGGTATAAGTTTAATTTATGTTTTTAGGGATTTATATGGTTTTTTAGAATTTTTATGATTTTTTAGAATTTTTAGGGGTTTTAGGGGTTTTAGGCTTGTTAGAGTTTTTATTTTTTTGGGTTATTATGGTTTATTTTAGTTTTTTAAGGTTTTTAAATTTTTATATATTTTTTTAGTGTTTTGGGAGTTTAGAGGGTTTGCAGATTTATTATTGGTCTTTTTGGAGTTTCTTGGGTTGTTTTTGGATTTTTTTTTGTTTTTAAATGTTTTATAATTTTTTAATGTTTATAGGGATTTTTAGAGTGTTTTATGGGTTCTTAGTGATTTATGTTTTTAAGTTGTTTTTTATGATTATAAGTTATTCCTCATATTTTTATGTTTTTAATGGATTTTTAGGTTTTTAGAGATATTAATTTCATTTTTAATATTTTAATAGTATTTTTGGTTTTAAGGAATTATGATGGGTTTCAGAATATTTTAGGATTTTTAGAATTTTTTTTGGGTTTTAGGGTTCTTTGATTTTAATATGGTTTCCTAGGGTGGTAGTGTTTTCCATGATATTTTTTAGTTTTAACATGTTTTTAGACTTTTTATGGGTTTGGGGGGATTATGGTGAATGGGGTTTTTAGTATTTTTCTACTATTTTTGGTTTTTATGGTTTTTGAGGGTTTTTATAGTTTTTATATATTTTTTTGTTTTCTTAGGATTTTAACATTTTTGGGTTTTTCAGAGTTTTAGTGTCTTTATGTTTTTAATGTTTTCTAAGTGTTTTCTGGGTATTTAGTGTTTTTTATGTTTTTAGTTATTTTAATTGAATTTTTTCTAATCTTTATGTTTTCTGGGGTTTTTGGGTGTTTTTGTTCATTTAGAGTTTTTTGTGTTTATTTTTATGGGGTTTAGTGTCTTTTTGAGTATTTTAGTGTTTTATGTTTTTATGTTTTTATACTTTTTTTGTTTTAGGGGTTTAAATTATTTTTAAAGTTTTAGTGTGTCTTTATCTTTTTATGGGGTTTTTAATGATTTCAGAGGTTTTTATGGTATTTTGTAGTTTTTAGGGCCTTTAGGGTCTTTTTGGGTTTTTTAGGGTTTTAATTTTTTATAGGTTTTTAGGGGTTTTATGTATTTTTATGTTTTTATGGTTTTCTTATGATTTATCAAGGTTTTTTGTGGTTTTTTTTATTTTTTGGGGATTTTGGATGGTTTTTTAGGATTCATATAGTTCTTAAGGATTCGAGGTATTTTGAGTTTTTAGGGGTTTTTAGGGTTTTTATAATTTTTTTTATTTTCTTGTTTTTAATTTTTTGGGTGGTTTAAATTACTTTTAGGATTTTATAGTTTTTTATGGGTTTTCCGGTTTTTAGGGTTTTTTGTTTTTATGGTTTTTAGATATATTTATGTTTTTAGGGTATTTGAGGGGTTTTAGACATTAGAAAGATCTTAGGGTTTATCAATTTTGGGTTTTTTTGTTTTTTTAATTTCATTAGTGTTTTTCATTGTTTTAAGTAGTTTAAAGGATGTTTAGTGTTTAAAGTGATTTTTTAATATTTTTAAGATATTTTTAAGTTTTAGGGGTTTTTAGTTTTTAGTTTTTTAGTGTTTCTATATGGTTTTCTGTGTTTTAATTTTTTTTACATTTTTAATGACTTTTAGGGATTTTCTATGGTTTTTATGTGTTTTTATTAATTCTTAGGAATTATGTTGATTTTTATTATTTATTAGTATTTTTTTGGGGTTTTCATGGGTTTTATGGTTTTATTTTGAGTTTTTCGTGATTTGGTTTTTTTTGCTTCTTAAAATTTTTTGGTTTTCAAGATTTTTCATAGTTTATAATGTTTTTTAGGATTTTTATTGGTTTTAGGGTATTGAAAGTTTTTAGGGTTTTTATTATTTTTAGGGGATTTAGGTTTTTAGGTGTTTTACAGGTTTAATGTGTTTTTATGTTTTCAGGGTTTCTTATGGTGTTTCATGATTTTTAGGTATTTTTATGTCATTATGGGTTTTTAAGGATTTTAAGGATTTATTTGGGGTTTTAGAGTTTTTGGGTTTTTTAGGTTTTTTATTGTTTATATGTTTTTATGGTTTTTTTGGGTTTTAGGTTTTTTTTTCATTTTATTGGGGATTTTTTGAATTTTTAGTGGTTTGAAGGGTTTTTATACTTCTTGAAATTTTTTGTGGTTTAAATGGTTATTAAGGTTTATAGTGGTTTTTTAGAGTTTTTATGGGTTTTATGGTTTTTCCTGATTTCAAGGGGGATTTATGGTTGTTAGATGGTATTAGTGTCTTTTAGGTTTTTAAGGATTTTATTATTTTTTAATTTTTTAGGGCATTTAAATATTTTTAAGTTATTAGCATTTTCTAAGGTTTTTTTAGGGGTTTTAGGATTTAATTGTTTTTAAGAATTTTTAGTGAATTTTGGATTTTAATGATTTTTTATTTTTTTAGGGATTTTGATTGATCTAAGTGTTTTTTTGGGGGTTTAGATTTTTTTTTGGTTTATAAGGGTTTTAGTGTTTTTTAACATTTTTAGGGGTTTTATGGTTTTTAGAGTATTCAGTTATTTTCTTGTTTTATGGATTTTTTATTGTTTTTATGGTTTATTAGGTTTTTTCAGTTTTTTCAGGTTTAGATTGGTCTTTATGGTTATTTTTTGTTATTTTAGATTTTATAGTTTTTTATGATTTTAGGGTTTTAGGTGTTTTTCGGTTTTCTTTGGATTTCTTACAATTCTTCATGGTTTTATGGGTTTTTAGGTTTTAGGGATTTTTTTATTATTTTTCTGGTTTTTTAGGATTTTAGGTTTTTTAGGTTTTTAGGGGTTTTGGGCTTTATGGTTCTTTTGGGATTTTAGGGATTTTTAGTTTTTTAGGTTTTTTTATTTCTTAGATTTATTTTACACTTTTAGAGGCTTAATGTGTTTTTATAGTTTTTTGTAGTTTGTAATGTTATTAAGGGTTTTAAGTTTTTAAATCATTCTATACATTTTTATGGGTTTAGGGGGTTTTAGGGTTTTATTATTTTTTGGTGTTTTTTTTAGGGGATTTAATTGATTTTGGGGTATTAATGTTTTCTTAGTGTAATTCAGTTTTTTTGGTTTTCTTATGTTTTTAGGTATTTTTAGAGATTATTTCTATATTTTAAGGAATTTTTGGGATTTTTTAGTGTTTCAGGGTTTTATGAGGGTTTTTTTTCTAGTTTTAGGGGTTATATGAGTTTTTTAGGGTTTTAAGGTTATTTATAATTTTTAACATTTTATGATTTTGAAGGGTTTTAAATGATTTTAGTAGTTTTTAGGGTTTATTATAATTTTTAGCGTTTTTTATGGGTTTTTGGGTTTTATTGTTCTAGTGTTTTAATATTTCTTGTCAGTTTTAAGTGTATTTAGGTTTTTTAGGTGAACATAGGATTTTTCAAGGTTTCAGGGTTTTTTATGTTTTAAGATATTTTTTGTATTTTTTGTTTTTTAGTGATTTTGTGGGTTTTACTAGTTTTTATGGGTTTTTGGGTTTTAATGTTTTCTATTTCTTTTTATGGGTTTTTCTTAATTTTTACGTTTTTCATAGTTTTTAGAAATTTTAATCATTTTTATAGGTTTAAAGATTTTAAGGGGTTTTTTATTTTTTAGGTATTTTTGGTGATTTTTTTATTTTTTTTAGGTATATTGAGATTTTTATGGATTTTTTTGGGTTTTTTGGGTTTTTTGGGTTTTTTGGATTTTTATTGGTTTTTTGGTTTTTTTGATTTTTTATGTTTTTTAGAGTTTTGAAAGGTTGTAATGTGTATACAAATTTTTTATAGTTTTTAGTGGTTTTTAATACTTTTAGTGTTTTTTTGTTTTTTAATTTTTTTAAGGTTTTGGGGTTTTAGGGTAATTTAGGGTTTCTATATTTTTTGGGTTTTTAGAAGTTTTAAGCATCTTTCTATTTTTTTTGGGTTTTTAGGGGTATTTATTTTTATTTTTTGGTTTTTTAAATTTTCCACGATTCATAGGTATTTTTTAGGGTTTTTATGGTTTTTAGTGTTTTTAGGAATTTTAAAGGGTTTTTTAGGTTTAATGGTATTTTTTATTTTTTGTATTTCTAGGTTTTTTTGAAGTTTTTAGGATTTTATGTGTTTTTATAGATATTTATCATTTTTAGGGGTTTAATTTTTTTAGAGTTTTTCGTCAGTATTTTGGGATTTTATGGGTTTTTATGGTTTTTAAGGTTTTTAGGGGTTTTTATGTCCTTTTTAGGGTTTTTATGGTATTTGGGTCTTTACATTTTCAGAAATATTTAGGTCATTTTTTAATTTTTTTTGGTATTTTTATGATTTTTATAGATTTTGTGGGGTTTAGGGGTTTTTTTTGGATCTGTATGTTTTTTTAGTTAATTGTTTTTTTAGTTTTTAGGGTTTTTATGAGATTTTAATGTCTTTTTAGGTTTAATTTTTTTCATATTTTTTTGTGATTTTTGGATTTGATGGGTTTTTTTAAGGTTTTCTATTGTTTAAAGTGTCTTTATGGTTTTTAAGGTTTTTTAGATTTTTTAGTGGTTTTAGGGTTTTTAATATTTTTTTGGATTTTCAGGTATTAATTTTTTTATGGTTTTCTTAGAGTTTTGCTGTGTTTTATTGTTGTTTTTTGTTTTAAATTATTATTAGGAATATTTTGGATTTTTCTTGTTTGATAGGTTTTCTAGTAATTTTTATGGTTTTAGGAATTTTTTGTATTTTTATGGTTTTTATGGTTTCTTCATGTTTTATGGATTTTTTGTTTTTTTATGGTTTTTAACATTTTTAGTGGTTCAATGGAGTTTTTAGATTTTTTAGTGGATTATAGAGAATTTTGTGTTTTTATTATTTCTTTGGAATATATTTTTCTAGGGTTTTAGGGTTTCAGGGCTTTTAGGTTTTTAAGGGATTTATAGTATTTTATGTTTTAAGGGGTTTTATGTGTTTTTATGATTTTAAGATTTTTAGGATTTTTGAGGTTTTTAGGATTTTTAATGTTTTAGTTATTTTTCAGCATTTTATCATTTTTAATGGTTTTTAGGATTTTTAGGGTATTTACTATTTAATAAGTTTTTTAGGGTTTTTATATATTTTTTGATTTTAAAGGTTTTTTTGATATTTCTTGGGTTTTTACATTTTTTATATATTTTTTACATTTTTAAGGGTTTAAAGGGGGATTAGATTTTTAGTGGGTTTTAGGGTTTGTATGGGATTTTAGGGTTTTTATGGGTTTTAGGGTTTTAGGCTTTTAGTATATTTTAGAGTTTTTAGTGTTTTTAAGTTCCTTAATGGTTTCAAGTGTTTTTATATTTTTAGGTTTTCATTGGGGTTTTTTGGTGATTTTAGGGATTTTTAAATTTTTAGTTAATTTTAAGGTTTTTTAGTATTATTATGGTTTTTTATATTTTTATGAATTTTGAGGGTTTTTAATGTTCTTATGGGTTTTAGTGTTTTTGAGGTTTTTAGGGGTTTTAAGTGTTTTTGGATTTTTTAGATTATCATATCAATTTTCAAGGTGTTTATGTTGTTTTATAGTTTTATGTATTTTTTTAAAAAAATTGATTATTATGTTTTTTGCGGTATTAACGATTTAGAGGGTTTTATGCTTTTAGGGTTTGGGGGAGGTTTGGGTTTTATTGTTTTAAGGGGTTTTAAGGTTTTTTTATCATTTTTTAACATTTTTGGTGATTAAAATGGTTTCATAGTTTTAAGTGGTTGTAAGATTTTTATGGGTTTTGTTTGTTTTAATATTTTTAGTGTTTTTATGGGTTTTATGGTTTTAAGGTTTTATAGGGGTTTTCGGGGTTATTTTGTGTTTTTTTGTTTTATAGAGGTTTTATCCATTTTTATATTTAATGTTTTTTACGGGTTTTTTGGTTTTTTGGGTTTTTGATATTTTTAGGTATTTTTAGTTCTTTTTTAGTAATTATATATATTTTTAGGGTTTTTTGGATTTTTATGGGTTTCAAAGAATATATGTTTTTCTAGTATTGTTTGGGTTTTTTGAGTTTCTTAGTGTTTTAGGGTTTTTTTTGTTTTTAATGTTTCTAGGGGTTGATAGAGTTCATAGAGTTTTCAAGGGTTATTTTTTTTTTTTTGGATTTAGAAATTTAAAGTATTTTTTGGGTTTTTATGTTCTTTTTCTTCTTTAGGGTTTTAAGTGTTTTAGCTATTTATGGTTTTGACAATTTTGAGTGGTTTTCTGAGTATTTACATTTTCAGTTCTTTTTATGGATTTTTTAGTTTTTTGTTGTTTTAAAGGGTTCTTATATATTTTGAAGGTTTTTAAGGGTTTTAGTGTTTTCAATTGTTTGTAGTTTTTGGGATTTGTAAGTGTTTTTAGGTTTTTATGGTATTCTTATGGGTTTTCAGGGTTTTAGGTTTTGTTATATATTGAAGTATTTTAAGGGGTTTTTAAAAAATTTAATGTATTATAGGGGTTGTATGGATTTTGAGGGATTATGGGATTTTTTAGAGGGGGGGGGGGGTTGGGTATTTTTGTTTTTGTTTTTGAGTTTTTATGTATTTTTTATTTTTTAGTGTTTTTACTATTTTTAGAGTTTTTGATGTTTTTAGAGGTCTAAAGAGATTTTATAGTTTTTAGTGGTACAAGAAGTTTATGGGTTTTTAGGTTTTTTGGTGTTTTAGGGGTTTCAATGGTTTTGGAGGGTTTTGTTGTTCTTTTAGGGATTTATTATTTTAAGTGTTTTTTATGTTTTTTGGGTTTTATGTCTTTTTAGGTAATCAAGGTTTTCTTTGGGGATTTTAGTGTTTTTAGGTTTTTTAAATTTCTATGGAGTTTGATGTAATATTTTACGATTTCTATTGTTTTTAGGGATTTTAATGATTTTGTGTGGTTTTTTAGTGTTTTGGTATTTAGGTTTTTTTGTTTTTAGAGGGGTTTTGAGTTTTTATGGGTTTTGAGGGTTTTTAATGTATTTTAACTTTTTATGGGGTTAAAGTGTTTTTAAGGTTTTGTATGATTAATGAAATTTTTAGGGTTTTATTATGGATTTTAGGGTTTTTTTATATTTTTGGGTGTTTTATTGTTTTTATGACTCTTTGGATTTTTTTTAGGTTTTAGGGGTTTTTTGAGTTTTTTTGTAGTTTAAATGGTTTTTATATTTTTTTACATTTTTAGAGGTTTGAAGGGTTTTAGTTTTTTTAGTGTTTTTTGTGTTTCTCTAGGGTTTTAGACTTTATATGGTTTTTAGATGATTTTATTGATTTTAGGGTATTAGTGTTTTAGGGTTTTTAGCATGTTTAGTGTATTTAGGTTCTTTATATTGTTTAAGTATAATTGGATTTTAAGGATTGTCTTTTTATTTTCATAGATTTATTGTTTTACAGGTTTCTATTTATTTTTATACGTTTTTATGATTTTTATAGTTTTACAGGTTTTTGGGATTTTGAGTATTTTTTCAGTTGTCTTGGGTTTTAATAGTTTATTTGGGGGTTTTAATGTTTTTAATTTTTTTTAATGTTTTTAGGGGTTTAAAGGGGGTTTCTAGGTTTTAGTGGGGTTTTAGTTTTTTAATGGGTTTTAGGGCTTTCAATTGTTATTATACTAATTTATTATTTATAGGGTTTTTTGTATTTTAAGGACTTCTAGTTTTTATTGTTCATTAGGGTTTTTAAGTGTTTTTAGGTTTTTATATATTCATTGGGGTTTTTAGGATTTTTATGGTTTTTTAATTTTTATGGATTTTATAGAAGAATTTTCAATTTTTATGGTTTTTAGGGTTTTTCATGATTTTGAGGTTTTTTAGGGTGTTTATATTTTTTGGGGTTCGTAACATTTTTTAGGTTTTTAGGGGCACAATGTGTTTTTAGTTTTTTATTGTTTCCTTAGGGGGTTTCATCGTTTTATGGTTTTATTAAGTTTTAATGGATATTTTTGTATTTTTTAGGAATTTTATGTGCTTTTATGGTTTTTAGGGATTTTGAGGTGTTTTAGTGTTTTTTGTGGTTTTAAGTTATTTTGGATTTTAAGTATTTTTGGAGTTTTTTAGGGGTTTTACGAATTTTTGGAGTTTTATTACATTTTTAGCTATTTAGAATGTTTATTGAGTATTTTGTGGGTTTTGGGGGTTTTATCTATTATATGTTTTTTAGTATTTTTCAAGGGTTTTATGAGTTTTAAGGTTTTCAGTGTTTTTTAGGGTGTAAGAATTTTTTATATTTTTTAGGGATTTAAAGTGTTTTTAGTTTTTTATGGTTTTATTTGTGGGGTTTAGGGTTTTTGGAATTTTTATCCTTTTTAATAATTCATAGGTCTTTTTTATGATTTTTATGATTTTTATGGATTTTAAGGGCTGTTATGGTTTTTTATGTTTCTAGGGTTTTTAATGGATTTTTTAATTTAATTTTATTTTTTGGCTTTTAAGAGTTTTTATGGTTTTTGTAGTTTTGTAAGGAATTCAATGGTTTTATGGGTTTTTTGTTCTAGTACATTTAGGGTCTTATGGTTTTATAGGGGGTTTTATGTTTTTAGTGGTTTTTATTCTTTTTAGTCTTTTATGGGTTTTAGGGTTTTTAGGGTTTTCATGGTTTTTAACATTTTTGGGTCTTTTTTGGGGTTTTAAGTGTTTTTAGGTTTTTACGTCATTCATTGGGTTTTTAGGGTTCTTATGGTCTCTTAAGTTATTATGTATTGTTTAGAATTTTTATTGTTCTAAGCGTTTTTAGGGAATTTAATGGTTTTTGAGTTTTATTTTGTTTTTTTTGTTTTTTAGGTTGTTTTATGTTTTTACAGTTTTTAAAATTTTTAGAGTTTTTTAAACATTTTTAGTGTTTTAAAGGGTTTTTAGATTTTTTAGTCGATTTGGGGGGGGGTATTTAATTTTTTAAAGGGTTTTGTGGTACTTAATGTTTTTAATGGGTTTTAGGGACTTTTAGGGTTTTTAGCATGTTTAGGTTTTTTAGGGGTTTTATGTGTTTTTATAATTTAATGGATTTCATATGGTTTTTATGGTTTTATGTGTTTTTTATAAATTTTTTATTTTTACGCCATTTAAAAAAATTATATTCATTATTGTTTTTAGGGATTTTGATCAATCTGTGGTGTTTTTAGTGATTTTAGTGTTTCTTTGGTTTTTAGTTTTAAGTGAATTTTTGTGAATTTTTGTTTTCTTTAGGTGTTTTTGGGATTTTTAGTCTCATTAAATTTTTATCGATTCTTAGTTATTTTAAAGAGTTTGTATGGGGTTTTATAGTTTTTAGCGATTTTTAGGGGTTTTTAGATTTTTAAGGTTTTTTGGTTTTTTGAGAATTATTAGTTTTTTTAGTTTCTAAGAGTTCTATGGTTTTTATAGATTATAAAGATTTAGGGGTTTAATAGGGTTTTATATTTTCTAGTGGTATTTATGGTTTTTTATGTGCTGTTGGGTTTTTTAATGATTTATGGATTTTTATGGGTTTAGTGATTTTTAAGGAATTTAAGGTTTTTTGGGATTTTATCATCTTTTAAGATTTTAGTGGTGTTTTGTATTTTTTAAGATTTTAAGGTTATCTTAGGTTTTCTAAAAAAATTATTTTTTGAGATTTTTATGGATATTTATGGTTTTTAAAATATATGGGATATTTTGTGGTTTTATGGATTTTTTAGTATTTATAGAGATTTATGTTTTTTGGGTTAATATGTTTCACTCAATTTTTTTACGGTTTTGTGGTTTTTTATAGTTTTTTTATATTTTTAGGGGTTCAAAGGGTTTTTATATATTTTAGTGGGTTTATGGTTTTATAAGTTTGTAGGTTTTTTAACAATTTTTCAGGTTTTAAGGTTTTTGGAATTTATGTTTTTTAAGGTTTTTACCATTTTTTGGATTTTGGGGTTTATGTATTTTTAGGTTTTTATAGTTTCAATAGTGTTTTTATGAATTTAGGGTTTCTTACATTTTTAGGGATTTAGTTATGTTTTTGGTATTTTTATGGGGTTTTCATGTTTTATGGATTTTTAGGGGTTTTGTGATTTTTAGGGATTTAGGGTTTTTATTTTTTATTTTTGGTTTTTGGGATTTTTATTGAGTTTTTTGGGTATTAATGGGTTTTAGGGTTTTTAGGGTTTTTATGGATTTATTAGGGTTATAGGGTATTAGAGTTTATTAGGGTTTTAGGGTTCTTAGAACTTTTATGGGTTTTATGGTCTTTTAGGGTTTTTATAATTTTAAGATTTTTTTATGATTGAATTGTTTTTAATTTTTTAATGTTTTATTAGGTTTTTTGGGTTTTCAGTTTTTTACCTTTTTGAGGATTTTTAGGTATTTTCATGATTTTATAGTTTTTTTGGTTTTTAGGGATATTGAGGGGTTTTTAGGTTTATCAATATTTTTGGGGGTATTTAAGGGTTTTAGAATTTTGATGGGTTCTTATTATCATAGGGTTTTATGGGATTTTAGGGTTTGTATTGTTTTTAGGGGTTAAAAGGGTTTTATAGTTTTTTTGTTTTTAGGGTTTTTATGGGTTTTAGGGTCGTTTTAGGTTTTTGTGGGTTTTTATATATTTTTTGGGTTTTAAGAGTTTTTAGTTTTGTAAGGCCCTTTAAGGTTTTTCAATGTTTTTATGAGTTAATATATTTTTAGTGGGGTTTTGGGATTTTTTATGAATTTTATGGTTTTTACAGTTTTTAGGTATTTTGAGTGCATTGGTGAATTTTTTAATGGTTGTATAATTTTTTATGGTTTTAGGGGTTTTATGTGTTATTAGTTTTCAAGGTTTTCTTAGGAATCTTCTATTCTTTTAGTTTTTTACATTTTAGAGATTTTTAGGGTTTTTTATGGTTTTTTTTATTTTTATGGTTTTTTCAGTTTTTATGAATTTTGATTGTTTTATGGGTATTGGGTGTTTTTAGGTTTTTTTGGTTTTTATGGTTTTTTAATTTTTATGAGTTTTTGGATTATATTATGGTTTTAAGGTTTCTTACAATTTTTAACACAATTTGTGGTTAAAAGTGTTTTTAATATTTTTAATGTATTTTTAGGTTTTTTTATTTATGGTTTGTTAATGTTTTCGGTTTTTTAGGGTTTGGGGGGGGGGGTTAGTGAAATATAGGTCTTTAGGGGTTTTAAGTGTTTTTTGGTTTTTAATGTTTTCTTAGTGTTTTAAAGATTTTAAGGGATTTTAACATTTTTTTATTTTTAGGGATTTTTTTAGATTTTTTTGTTTTTAGGGTTTTTATGCTTAAGAGATTTTTTAAAGTGTTTTAGGGTTCATATGGTTTTATGGGGTTTTTGGGTTTTTGGGTATTGAGGGATTTTTTATGTTTTTTGGGGTTTTAATATTTTTTGAATTTTGTAATATTTTTCGATGTTTAAATGCTTTATAGAGTTTTTATTTTTTTATGGTTTTCATGGGATCTAGGGATTTAATGGTTTTTTATATTTTATGGTTTTTAGTGTTTTACGGTTATTTATTATTTTTAGGGGGTTTTAGAGTTTTAGTTTTTTAGGTATTTTAGGTGTTTTACATGTATTTTGGGTTTTTAGGTTTTCATATGATTTTATAGGTTTCTAGGGTTTTTAATTTTTATTGAATTTTAGGGATCTTTAGTAATTTTTTTGGGTTTTTGGTTTTTTTATAGACTATGTAGTTTTTGTGTTTTAATTGGGGTTTTGGGGTTTTTATATTTTTTTGGGTTTTAGGATTATTTGGTGTTTTCAAGGGTTATAGATTTTTTTAAAATTTTTAAGAGATTAAATATTTTCTAGTTTTTAGTTTATTTAGTGGTTTTATGGGTTTTAACAGTTTTTAAGGTTTTTAGGGTTCTTATGGTTTTTAGGGTATTTTATAGTTGTTAGGGATTTAGTTTTTTCGGGTTTTTATCGTCTTTAGGTCTTTTAATTAGTAGTATAAAGCACTTTAAGGTTATTATGAGTTTCTTAAGGTTTTTAATTGTTTTAGGGCTTTTAATTGTTTAAAGGTTTTTAATTATATAGGTTTATTTTGTGATCTTTTAGGTTATTTATTAATTTCAGGTTTTTTAGAGATTTTGAGGTCTTTTATATTTTTTGGGATTTGGGTGTTTTTTAGTTATTGGCATTTTTATATTTTTTGGTATTTGGGTGTTTTTTGGGATTTGAGTGTTTTTTAGTTATTGGCATTTTTTAGTTATTGGCATTTTTATGTTTTACGGGCGTGGCTAAATAGCCAACACTTGAAACCCAAGCACAACCCACGTCCCAAAGACCAAAAAATTCCAGAAACACAAAAAAGAATATGTCGGTCAATCTCACCGCCAAATCCATCATGATCCACACCGAAAGGTGCAATATTTTCACCAAGACCAGCATCATTTTCTGCAAAGCATCAGTCTGAGTCAACTCATTCATCCATAGAGTCTCATCCCCACTCATATTCCTCCAGCATTTTGAGAATAACCAAGATTTTATCTCTGGCCCTCTCATGCTCTTCATTACGTGGAGGTCGATCCCTTTTGTTAAGAGATTTAGGTTTTTTAATGGTTTCTTATGATTTTTTTATATACATTTTATGGATTTTCAGGATTTTTTTGGATTTTTATGTTTTTTAGGGTTTTAGGGATTTTGAGGGTTTTTATGGTTTTGTTTTTGAGTTTTTTTAGGGTTTTTAATATTTTTTAGATTTTTTTAACATCTTTAGGGGTGTAAATTCTTTTTAGTGGTTTTAGTGGTATTTGAGGGTATTATGGGGATTTAGGGGTTTTATGATCTTTAGGGGTCTTTATGGGTTTTTGGGGTTTTAATTCTTTTAGGTTTTCTAAGGGGTTAAATTGATTTTTTTAAGAATATTATAGTTTTATTCAATATTTTATGCTAATTTACATTTTTAGATATTTTGGGGCATTTTTGGGAAATTTATTGTTTTTAAGGATTTTATTGATTTTGAGGGGGTTTTTTGTTTTTTTAATGTTTTTTTGAATTTTGAATTTTTTTTTGTTTTATTGATTTATTTGGTTTTTAGGTTTTTTATGGTTTTAATGTTTTTATGGGTTTAATGTGGTTTTATAGTTTATAGTAGGTTTTTTTGGTTTTTATTAGGTTTTGGGGTTCTATATGGTTTGTATGATTTTTTTATGTTTCAAGAGGCGTTTAGGGGTTTATTGTCTTTTATGGTTTATATAATTTTTAGGGTTTTAGGGGTTTTATTTTTTTTAAGGATTTCAAATGGTTATTCATGGTTCTTAGGATTTTTTTATATTTATATGTATTTTATGGGTATTTTAAGGTATTTTTTGATTTATTAGAAATTTTAAGGATTTTTACGTGTTTAAAGATTTTAGTGTTTTTTTGGTATTTTGGTTTATTGGTTTTTTTTTCAAATTTTAGGGTTCTTATGTTTTATCATGTTTGGGTTTTTTTAGTTTTTTAGAGTATTTAAATTTTTTATAGAAATTTTTACATTTTTAAGGGTCTATAGATTTGGAGAGTTTTTTTGGTTTTAGGGTTTTTATTTTTTTTATGGATTTAAGGGGTTTTATGGTTTTTGGGGGTTTCAGGTGTTTAAGGGGTTTTTTGTGTTTTTATTTTATTTTAAGATTTTAGTGGTTTAAATATTTTTAGTTTTTTAAGGTCTTCATAGGGAATTCTAGGGTTTTAATGGTGTTTTTTATTTTTATGTATTTTTTAGGATTTTTAGGGGTTTTTGGAATTTTAGATGGTTTTGGTGTTTGGGGGGTTTTTAAGCTTTCAGTGTTTTTAGGGTTTTATTTTGTTTTGGTTATTATAAATTTTTAGTGTTTTAAGTTTTGTAATTTTTTCTTTAGGGTCTTCAGGGATTTTATGTTTTTTTACATTTTTATAAATTTTATGTCATTTTTTGGATTTTTATGATTTTTAGGGTTATAGGTATGTTGAAGACTTTTATGGTTTTTACAGTTTTTATTTGGTTTTAAGGGTTTTATGGTTTTTTGGAGTTTTTCTAGGTTTTGGGGACTTTTAGGGGTTTTAGGGTCTTTTATTGTGTTTATCCTTTTTATCATTTCTTAGAGGTTTGAAGTGTTTTTGGTTTTTTAGGTTTTCTTAGGGGTTTTCATGCGCTTTAGGTTTTTTAGGGATTTTAGGATTTTTTTTAATTTTTAATGATTTTTTAGGATTTGAGGGTTTTTAGTGGTTTAATGGTTTTTTATTTATTTATATTTTATAGGGTTTTTATATTTTTTATGTTTTTAGGGATTTTACGTATTTTTAGGTTTTTTAGGTTTTCATAGGGGATATCAGGTTTTTTAAGGTTTTTACATTTCTAGGAATTTTTTTGGGGTTTTGGGGATTTTTATGGGTTTTTAGTGGTTTTGAGGGGTTTGGGTATTCTAGGGTTTTAGGGTGTTTATTCTTTTGGGGGCTTTTAGGGATGTTTTCTGTTTTTTTGGGTGTCAATGGTTTTTAATGTTTTTTGGGTTTCAATATTTTTTAGTTAGTTTTAGTGAGTTTTTAGGGATTTTTTTGTTTTTATGGATTTTTGGGGATTTCAAGTGTTCTAGGGGTTTTATGATTTTTAGTGTCTTTACCGGTTGTAATGGGTCTTAGGGTTTTTATTATTTTTCTTTTTTTGGGGGGTTTAGTGTTATTTTTTTATTTTTATGGTTTTCATATGGTTTTTTTATTTTTTTTTTATATTTTTATGTTTGTGGTTATTATTAGGGGATTTTGGGTTTTTGAGGTTTTAAGGATTTGGATGGATTCTATATTTTTGGTTTTTTATGTTTTTTTGGGTTTCTAGGGTTTATTTTTTAGTAATTTAGGGTTTTTTATTTTTAGTGATTTTTAATATCTTGAGGGTCTAAGGTGTTTTTAATTTTTAGTGGTTTTAGTGGGTTTTAGGGTGTTTATCAGTTTTGGAGGTTTTAGGGTTCTATATTTTCTTAGTGTTTTTAGTGTTTTAGGGGTTACTGTTTTTATTTTCATATGTTTTTAGGGGTTTTAAGTTTTTTTAGTTTTTTAAGTCTCTCTTAGATTTTTTCATGGGATTTTTATGTTTTTAGGAATTTTTAGGGCTTATTAAGGATATTTATAATTTCTTATGGTTTTTAGGTATTTTAAGTGGATTTATGGTTTTTGGGGTTTTAAGGTATTTATTGTTTTATGGTTTTTATTGGCATTATGATTTTTGACTAATTTAGGTTTTAAATTTCTTTTTAGATTATCTAAACATTTTTAGTGTATTGAATGGTTTTTAAAATTTTTATTATTTTTTAAGTATTTTTTTTAGACTTTTTAAGGTTTTTATGGTTTTATAGGGTTTTAACAGATTTTGGGTTTCTAATTTTATATTAGGGGTTTTCTGAGATTTAGGTTTTTTTATGTTTTTAGGTATTTTTTAGGTATTTTTTATGTTTTTTTACAGTTTTTTGAGTTTTTATGGTTTTAGGGTCTTTAGTGGTGTTTAGGGTTTTTAGTGTTATTTAGGATTCTAGGGGTTTTGTGTTTTTTTATGTTTTTTTGGGATTAAGATTTTTTTAACTTTTTCGGGATTCTTAGAGATTTTTTTTTAAATTTTTATTTTTTAAAGGTTTTTTCTGATTTTGAGGGTTTAAAGGGATTTTAGGGCGTTTTTCGGATTCAAGGTTTTATTTAGTTTTTTATGGTTTTAAAAGGTTTTTATATATTTTTACACTTTATCATTTTAAATGGTTTTTGAGTTTTTAGTGTTTTTAAGGGTTTTTTGGGGTTTTACATGTTTTAATGGTTTTTAGGGGTTTTTATGTATTTAGGGGTTTAGAGTTATTAGGGCATGTTTATGCTTTTTAGTATTTTATAGTTTTTTAGGGAAGTCAATAGTTTTTTTGGTTTTTAATGTTTTATTAGGGGTTTTACTGGTTTTAGGGTTTTTTATCTTAGGTATGATTATGGAATTTTTAATATTTTTGTGGTTTTTTGTGGGTTTTAGTTATTTTGAGGGGTTTTAAGGTTATTATGGTTTTGGTGGTTTTTATGGTTTTTAGGCTATTTGGGTTTTATTTATTTATTTAGTTTCTTATGGTTTTTATACTTTTTTAATACTTTTTGTTTTTAATGGTGTTTTAATGTTTTTCATGGGGTTTTAGGTATTTTGCGGGAGATATGGATTTTTGGGGTTTTATGGTTTTTAATGTTTTATTAGGGGTTTTATCATTTTTAGGTATTTAGGGGGTCTTATGTGTTTTTATGTTTTAAGGTTTTACTAGGGTTTTCGGGGTTATTTGGGATGTTTACATTTATAGGGATTTTATGTATTTTTTTGATTTTTTTCGGATTGTAGAGTTTTTCTTGGATTTTGAAGAGTTCAAATGTTTTTTTGGGTTTTAGGTTTCTTATAGTTCATTTAGGTAATTTAATTTTTTTTTTCAGTATTTATGGTTTTTAGAGTTTTTTTTAAAAAAAATTGTGGTTTAAATAGTTATCTAGTTTTTTGGTGTTTTAAGATTTTATGGGTTTTCAGTTTTTATGGTTTTAGAGTTTTTTATGTCATTTAAGGGTTTTTAAGGATTTTATAGTCTCTTAGTGATTTTATTGTTTTTAGGAATCTTATGGTTTTAATGTTTTTTTAGGTTTCTAAAGTTTTCAAATGGTTTTTAGGGTTTTTAAGATTTTTACATTTTTTTGGGATTTGTAGATATTTTTAATGATTTTTATGGTTTTTAAAGGTTTTAGGTATTTTAAGGTTCTTTATGTTTATTAAAATTTATTGGGAGTTTGGGTTTTTATAAATTTTAAGTTTTTTGCGTTTTAGGGCTCTTTTCATTTTTTGGATTTTGAAGGGTTTTTTTGTTTTTTTAATGTTTTAAAGGGTTTAATTTTTTTTGATTTTTAGCTGTTTTAGGGTTGAATGGATTTTAGGGTTCTTTAATGTTTTATGGGTTTTAGGTTTTTATGGGTCATAGCGTTTTTATAGACTTTTAGGGTTTTTATGGTTTTTATATTATTTTAGGTTTTAAGGGATTTCAAGTGTTTTTCAGATTTTATGGTTTTCATAGAATATTTATGGTTTTAGTGGTTTTTATATTTTTATGAATTTTTTTTCTAGAATTTTGGTTTTTAGGGTTTTTTCGTGTATTTAGGGTTTTTGGGGTTTTATTGTTTTTTGTGTGTTTTGGGGTTTTTTTATTTTTTGGTTTTAAGATGTTTATTGTGTTTTAATTTATCAATGTTTTCTTTGAGTTTTTCTTGGTCTTTCGTGTTTTCAACTTTTTTTGGGATTTTTATTTGTTTTTGAGGTTTTTTATGATTTTTAAGGGTTTCTGGATTTTTTTTGAAATGTTTAAATATTTTTTAGAGTTTTTAACATTTTTAGGGGTTTAAAAAATTAGAGTTTTTAGTGGTGTTTATTTTTTTTGGATTTTATTGTTTTTTATGGTTTTATTGGTTTTTATGGTTTTTGGGGATTTTATGTTTTTAATGTATTTTAGGAGTTTCTGGGTTTTTGTATGTTTTTTGTTTTTTTTGTGTTTTTTTACATTTTTATGGTTTTCATAGGGTCTTTTAGGGTGTATGTGAGTTTTTATATTTTTATGGATTTTTAGGCCTTTTTTGTATTTTTCAGTATTTCTATGATTTTTAGTGGTTTCGGGGTAGTTATTTTGTTCTTTGGTTTCTATAGTTTTTTAGGTTTTTCACGATTTTATGGGTGTTTTAGTTTTTAATGTTTCTTAAGTGTTTTTAGGGTTTTTATGGTGTTTTATGTTGTTAATTTTTTAGATTTCTTCTAGGAATTTATTAATTTATAGGTGTTTTAGGGTTTTTAGGTTTTTACAATTATTATGGTTTTTAGAGGTTTTTTGGTTTTTTGGGGTTTTACATTTTTTTAGTTTTTTTGGTATTTATGGTTTATTAGATTTTTTTTAACTATTTTAGTGTTCTAAAGGTTTTTTATTGTTTTTAGTGGTTTTTAGGTTTTCTTTGGGGTTTTATGGTTTTTATGGTTTTTAGTGCTATTATTGTTTTTAGGGGGTTTATGGGTTTTAGCGGATTTTAGTATTTTTATGGTCATTTTAGGGTTTTTAAATGTTTCTCAGGGTTTTTGGTTTCTAAGTTTTATGTTTTTTTATGATTTTATCAGGTTATTTATGGGTATTTTTGTTTGTAAATGTCGTTATGTATTTTTGGATCTTTTCTATGATTATTATTAGTCTTTTGGGTTTTGGGGATTTTGAGGGATTTATGGTTTTTTTAATTTTTTTATGATTTTTTAATTTTTTTGAGTTTTTTTTTGGATTATGTTTTCTTAGTTCATTAACAATTTTTATGGGTTGAAATGGTTATTATATTTTTTAGTGTGTTTTTGGGGTTTTATAAGGTGTTTTGGATTTTTAAGTGTTTTATGAGTTTTTATAGTTTTTTGGACTTTTATTTTTTAAGATGTATACAATGTTCAGTGTATTTCAGGGTTTTTAGGTTTTTAAAGTCATTTAGAGTATTGTGGTTTCTAGTTTTTTTAGGGTTTTTCAGTTTTCAAGGATTTTTATGGATTTTATTGAATTTTACAGATTTAGGGGTTTTATGGATATTGGGAGATTTTAGGGTTTTTTAGGCTTTTGGGGTGTTTTATTATTTTTGGGTTTTTATGGGTTTTCTAGTTTTTTAGGGTTTTACAGGTTTTTAGAGTTTAAAAAAATAGATGCTTAATGAGTTTTATTTTTTTTAGTGTTTTTAGGGTTTTCATGTTTATAAGGTCTTTTAATGATTTTGGGGTTTTCATGGTATTTTTGGTATTTTTGAGATATTAGGGACTTTTGGGGTTTTTTGCAATTTTTTTGGATTTTTAGAGGTTTTCAGTGTGATTAGGTAGTTATGGTTTTCATAAGGGTTTTCTAGGGTTTTAGGGGGTATGTGGTTTTTTTTATTTTATTTGGTTTTTTCTGTTTCAGGGGTTTTAATGGTTTGGGGTTTTTATGGTTTTGGGGGTTTTCAAGGTATTTATCTTTTTTTTTGTATGTTTTTAGGGGTTTTATGTGGTTTTAGGTTTTTAAGGTTTTCATAGGGCTTCTCATCATTTTTAGGGTTTGTTACATTTTAGGTATTTTTGGGGATATTTATAAATTTTTTTAAGGTTTTAGGGATTTTGATGATCTTTTGGGTTTTAGGGGTTTTATGGTTTTTTTCTGCATTAGTGTTATTTTTTATTTGTTTAGGGATATTTAGGTTTATTTGTTTTTCATCATTTTTAGTGATTTAATGGTATTTTAGAGTTTTCAGATGTCTTTTAGGGGTTTTTTGGGGTTTTTTGGGTTTTTTATTGGTTTTAGGGGTTTTAGGGTTATTAGAATTTATATGTTTTTTATAGATTTTAAAAGTCCTGAGTGTTTTTATATTTATAATGATTTCATAAAGATTTTCAGCATTTTTAAGTATAATTTTTTTTAAACAAATAGGGATTTTTTAGGTTTTTTATTATTTAGTAAGGTTTTTAGGGATTATAAGGGGTTTTAGGGTTTTTAGTTTTTTATGGTCTTATGGATTTTTAGATTTCTCAAGGACATTAGGGGTTGAAATGGGTTTTTTTTTGTTTTTAGTTAGTTTTATTGTTTTTTCAGGATTTAGTGTTTTTAATATTTTCTAGGGTTTTAATAGTTTTTATTATTTTTTGGGGGTTTTTTAGGGTTTTGTAGTTTATATTGTTTTTAAGTGTTTTAATTGTTTTTTTGTTTTTAATGTTTCTTAGGGTTTTTCATGGTTTTAAGGGGTTTTATGTTTTAAAGAATTTTTAGGGAATTTGTAGGATTTTTATGGTTTTTATGAATTTTATGGTGTTTAAGTATTTTTTGGGTCATAGTGTTCTTATAGATTTTGCCGTTTTTTGGGTATTTGGGTATTTGGGTTCTATATGGTTTATATAGTTTTTTATAGATTTTTAATATTTGTAAAGTTATAAAGGGGTTTTACAGTTTTCAGGGTTTTAATTTTTTTATGGGTTTTTAGGGGTTTTAATGTTTTTATGGGTTTTATGGATTTGTTTTCGTTTTCTTTGTTTTTAGGGCCTTTTATGGGTTTTTTATTTTTTAGGGTTTTAGTGTTTTTTAGGTTTTTTTATGTTTTTATTTTTTCTTAGGGGTTTTCTTTGTTTTTATGGTTTTTTATGTTTTTACGGTTTTTATGGAATTTTAAGTATATTTTTGAGTTTTATTGTTTTTATTGATTTTGAGCGGTTGTGGATTTTTTTATGTTTTATGGATTATTATTTTTAGGATTTTTAGTTTTTTGTGTTTTTTGGGGTTTTAACTGTTTTAGGTTTTTAAGATTTTTGTAGTGTTATATAGGGTTTTTAGGGGTTTTTATGTTTCTAGGGTTTTTTAGAGATTTTTACGATTATAATGGTGTTATATGGTTTTAAGTATTTTGAGAGTTTTGAGTATTAAATAGGGTTTTAGAGTTTTTTTGTTATTGGGTTTTTATTATTTTTTCGGTTTTTAGGGTTTTTATGTTTTTTAGAGGTTTTTAATGTTTTTAGTGGCTCAAAGGGTTTTTATAGTTATTAGGTGTTTTAAGAATTTTATTAGTTAAGAAATTTTATATGTTTTTAGGTTTATATGGTTTTTTAAAATTTTAATAGTTCTTTTCTTTTTTAGCAATTTTATGGGTTTTAATGGATTTACGTGTTTTATGGAAGTTAACATTTTCATTGGAACTTTCAATTATTTTAAATTTTTTTACCTATTTTATAATTTTGATGGTTTTTAGGATCTTTATGGCTTTTAGGTTTTTATAGATTTTGAGAGTTTTGGGGGTTTTTAGGAATTTTAGGGTTTTCATGTATTTTAGGGTTGTTAGGGGTTTTTTATTTTTTTACGAGTTTAAAGGTGTTTTATTATTATTTTAATATTTTTATTATTGTAAAGTGTTTTAGAGCTTTTAGTGATGTTAGGGTTTTTAGGGTCTTTTAGTGTTTTTTTGGGTTTTAAGCCTTTTTGTTTTGGTTTTTTGTGTTTTAAGTATTTTTTATGTTTTTATGGTTTTCTTTTGGGATTTCAAGGTTTTTATGTATTTTGACATTATTAAAATTTTTAATTTATTTCAACGATTTAATGTGTTTTTAAGGATTTTGAGGTTTTTCAATTGTTTTTTTATTGTGTTTTAGGTTTTTTTGAGTATTTAGGGTTTTATGGTTTATAGATATTATTTTCATTTTCAGTGGTTTAAAGGTTTTTTATATTTTTAGTGGGTTTATTTTGGTTTTTATGGGTTTTAAGGGTTTTAATGCTTTTATGGGTTTTATGGTTTTTGGAGTTTTTTGGGTTCTTATGGTTTTTTTACGGTTTTTAGAATTTTTTATGTTTTAGGCATTTAAGTTTGTTTGGGTTTATAAGTATTTTATAGGGGATTTCATGGTTTTTTATATTTTAATGGATTTTTGTTTGTTTCTTAGTTTTTTATGGTTTTTAAGGTTTTATAAAATTTTATTGGGTTATGGTATTTTTTTGGGATTTAGGGGGTTCATGGTTTTTTTGGGGTTTTAGAGTTTTTTTAATTTTTATGGGTTTTAAGACTTTATATAGTTTTTAAGGTTATTTTTGGTTTAAAATGTTTTTAGAGTTTTTATAGTGTTTTATGATTTTTATGTGTTTATGGTTTTTACGGTTTATAGGATTTTTTCGTTTTTTGGGATTATGGTTTTTAAGGGTCTATTAATGTTTTTATATATTTTTTAGGTTTTTAGGGGTTTTAACTGTTTTAGGGTTTTGACATTTTCATTGCGGGATTCAGTGTTTTTAGTTTTTTTATGTTTTTTGGGATTTTCTGTGATTTTTTATGATTTTTATCACATTTATGGGGTTTTGGGATTCTTATGGTGTTAGGGGATTTAGGGTTGAAATGCCATTTAGCTTTTTTAGTTTTTTAGGTTCTAATTGTTTTTTCATTTTTGATGTTTTCTAAGATTTGTTTCAAGGTATTTATGGTTTTATATGTGTTTAGATTGTTTTAGGGGGTTTTAGGATATTTTTTATTTTTGGAATATTTATGCACACTGGGATTTTATGGGTTCTTAATGTTTTATGTTTTCTTTTTGTTTTTTTGGATTTCAATGGATTTTAAAGGTTTTTTAATGTTTTTTAACATTCTTAAGGGGAAAATGAGTTTTTATATTTCGTAATTTTTTTTGGTTTTTTTTGGTTTTTAGGGAGTTTTAATGTTTTTATCAGTTTTTATGAATTTTAGTGGCCTTTTGGGGTTTTAATGTCTTTGGGTTTTAGGGGTATTCATGTTTTTTAAATATTTTTAGTGTTTTTGTTTTTTAAAATTATTATTAGGGTTTTTTATGGATTTTTGGTTTTTTTATTTTTTTAGGGAATTTTTTGTATTTTTTTTTTATTTTTATGGGTTTTAGAGTTTTTATGGATTTTTTGGTGTTTCAAGACATTTTAGAGTATTTGGTATTCTTATGGTTTTTATTTTTTTCGATATTATGGGGTTTATGTGTTTTTATGTTTTATGTTTTTTCTTATGTTTTTTCATGTTTTTCAATTTATTATGTTTTAACGATTTTAGGGAACATGTTGGTTTTTTAGGGTTTTAGGCCTTTTATGTTTTTTTGGTTTTTTAGGAATTTTGTGTTTTATAAGGGTTTTATGTTTTTTAGAATTTTTTAATGTTTATAAAGGTTTAAATGGTTCTCAGAGTATTTATTGATGTATTAGGGGTTTTTTTTGGGTTTTATGTTTTTTAAGGTTCTTCAGTATTTTTATGGGTTTTAGGGTTTTTAGGATTTTTACAATTTTTAATGTTTCTATGTATTTTTATGTCTTTTTATGATATTTAGGATTTTTAGGGTTTTTAGGGTTTTTAGGGTTTTAATGTTTTTATGGTTTTTAGGTTTTTTATGTTTATAATGGGTTTTTAAGTTTTTTTTGAGGTTTTTAGGGTTTGAAATTTTTTAGAGTTTTATAATTTTTTTAGGTGTTTATAGTACTTTTAAATTTTTAGTGGGATTTTTGTATTTTTATAGGTTTTTAATGATTTTTAGGATTTTTATGGTAATTATGTGTTTATAGGGTCTTTTTGGGATTTAGGGTATTTAGTATTTTTTGGGGATTTAAGTGTTTTTAGGTTTTCAAGGTTTAACTAAGGTTTTTATTTGATTTAGGGATTTTAAGGGTTTCTTAAGTTTTTATAGATTTGTTTCTTTTTACGTTTTTCAGAGTTTTTAGAATTTTTAGGTGTATTATGTGTTTTTTTGTTTTTCATTTTTAAAGGGTTTCACAAGGTTTTTGTGGTTTTTTTCAATTTTAGGGTTTTTTAGTTCTTTTTTGGATTTTATTTTTTTTAGAGTTGATAGGGTTTTTGAGGTCTTTTTGGGTTTTTTCGAGCATTAGCTATTTTATTTGTTTTTTTGGGTGTGTAGGGTTGCAAATGGTTTTTTGAGTTTTTATTAGATTTATGGTTTTATGGATTTTATGTTGTTTTATGGTTTTGAGGGGTTTACAGTTTTGCGGGGTTTTACGGTTTTTAGTGTCTTTTAGGATTTCAAGAGTTTTTATGGGTTTTAGAGGTTTAAAGTGTTTCTGAATTTTTAATGATTTCATACTGGTTTTCAAGGATTTTAGGATTTTTTATGTTTTTAGTGATTTTTTGGGATTTTTGGATATATTTGGGTTTTACAGTATTGGAATATTTTTTAGGTTATTTAAAGTTTTTTAGGGTTTTTATTGTTTTCATGTATTTTTTTTGCATTTTTTGGTTTTTAGGGGCTTTTCTTGTTTTTAGGTTTTGGTATTTTTTTAGCTTTTTTAGAGTTTTTTGGATTTGTAACATTATTCTATATTTTTAGGTATTTTTATTATTGTTATGGGTTTTAGAATTTTTATGGATTTATGAGGTACAAGGTATTTTTGGTGTTACTATGTTTTAATTGTATTTTCGGTATATATATTTTTTTGTAAGTTGTTATGGTTTTTATACTTGTTTACATTTTTCCATTTCTCTAATTTTTTTTATATTTTTGGGGTTTTTTAGGGTTTTACTGTTTATTTGGTTTTTTGGGGTTTTATGTGTTTCTATGTTTTAATTGTTTTATTCGGGTTTTCATGATTTTATGAGTTTATTATGTTTTTAATGATTTTTTTTTTGATTTTTTGGATGTTTATATTTTTTAGGGGATTTAGGGATATTTTTTGTTTTTTAGGGTTTTAGGGGTTTTATGGTTTTCATGATTTTCATGAGGTTTATGTTTTATTTATATTTTTAGGGGTTTTAAAATTCATTACAGTTTTAAATTTATTTAGGGATCAAATGGTATGTAGTTTTTAAGTGGGGTTTATTGTTTTTTATGTGTTTCTTGATTTTAATGATTTTTATGTGTTTTATTGTTTTTTGGATTTTTAAGGTTTTTATGTATTTTTTCATTTTTTGAGGTTTTTAGGGGGTTAAATGTTTTTAATTTCTTAAGGATTTATTTAATTTTTTAGGGGTATGGGGTGTTTATATTTTTAGGGACTGTCTGTTCTTTTTTAGGATTTTTATGGTTTTGTGGGTTTTTTTAGGAATTTTAGAGTTTTTAGTGTTTTAGGGTTTTTAGGTCTTTTGGGGTATTTATAATTTTTTTGAGTGTTTATAATTTTAAGGTCTTTTATAGTATTTTATCATTTTTATGGGTTTAAAGGGTTTTCAGTTACATTAAGGGATTTTCATGTTTCTATGTTTTTAAGGGGATTAAGTGTTATTCAGTTTTGAATGTTTTCTTAGAAATTATAGGGGTTTTAATGTTTTTTTATGTTTTTATTGATTTTTATAGATTTTTTAGGATTTACATGGTTTCTCCAGATTTTTAGGTATTTTGAGGGATTTTGGTATTTTTTAGGGTTCTTATAGTTTTTATGGTTTTTTTATTTTTTATGTTTTTCGAGGGTTTAATTTTTTTAGGTTTTTAACATTTTCTTGGGGTTTTCAAAAAAATGGAATTTTTTACATTATTAAGGGCGTTTAGGGATTTTTTATGATTTATGATTTTTTTTAATTTATAATTGATTTTGAGGGGTTTTACGGATTTTTAAGATATTTTGGTCTTTTCTGTTATTTGGATTTTATGGTTTTTTGAGTTATTTGGATATTTAATTTTTTAGCAGTTTTAGGGATTTTGAGGGGTTTTATGATTTTTGAGCTTTTTAGTGTTTTTATGTTCTTGGGTATTTATGGGTTTTTAGAGTTTTTATTGGTTTTTATAAATTTTTAATGTTTTTTAGGGTTTAAAGTATTTTTAAAATTTCTATTCAGTTTTTATATTTTATGTGGTTTTAAGGATTTTTAAGATATTTAGGTTTTTTATGGTTTTTGATGGGGTTTAGGGTTTTTAAGGACCTTTATTGTTTTTATCATTTATTATGTTTTTAAGGGTTTTATGTGTTTTAGGTGTTTAATGTTTTCTTATATTTTTTCATTGTTTTAGTTTTTTTATGTTTTTAGAGATTTTTATTGATTTTTTATGATTTTTGGACAGTTAAGGATTTTTATGGGTTTTTAAGGTTGTAGGGATTTGAGGGTTTTTATAATTTTTTTCAGGGTTTTTAGGGGTTTTTAGGTTTTTGGTATTTTTATTTTATTTCGAGGTTGAATATGATTTATATTTCTTTGGTTTTTATTGTGGTTTTCAGGTTTTTAGTGTTTTTTTATGGATTAATGTATATTTTAGGATTTTTATGGTTTTTAGGGTTTTATGGATTTTAATGGTTTGTAGGGTTTTTAAAATTTGTAGAGTTTTATGATTTTTTGGTGTTTTATGGAGTTTTTTTGACATTTTAATGGTTTTTTGGTCTTTTTGTGTGTTTTAACATTTTCAGGGAGTAAACTATTTAAAGAAATTTTAGTGGTTTTCTATGGTTTTTATGGGTTTTATGGATTTTATGATTGTAATATATTTTATGGGTTTTAGGGGGTTTATGCTTTTTATTATATTTTAGGCTTTGGAGGGTTTTTTAGGTTATTTAAGGTTTTTAGTGTATTTAATTTTTTTGTGGTTTTCATTGGGTTTTCAGGGTTTTTGGGGTTTTTAATGTTTTTATTGATTTTTAGGTCAGTTTTTTTATTTTAGCTTTTTTTGTGGTTTTATGGATTTTGATGGGATTTTAGGGTTTTATGGGATTTGTGTTATTAGGGTTTTATTTGAGTTTTAGGTGTTTTAAGAGATTTTTATCATTTTAGGGGTTTATAGGGTTTTTAGAGTTTTTAGATGATTTCATAGGGTTTTTAGTCGTTCTTTTGGTTTGTAGGGGCTTAATGGTTTTTAGAAATTTTAGGGTTTTATGGTTTTTATAATTTTATATAGTTTTTAGGGGTTTTTTTTGTTTTTAGGTTTTCAGGTTTTCTTATGGGTTTTCAAGGTTTTTAGATTTTATTAAATTTTATGTATTTTTGTGGTTTTTTATGGGGATTTAGAGATTTTTATAAAACATTAGAGTTTTAGGGGCTTTTTTATTTATTTTTATGTCAGGGGGTTTTATGGATTTTAAGGTGTTTTAAAATTTTTAGCCCTTTTTAATGTTTTTAGAAGATTATAGTGTTTTTAGTGTTTTCAGTTATTTTAGGGTTTTTTGGATTTTTAGGTTTTTAATGTTTTTAGTGGATTTATTGTTTTTTGGATTTGTTTCGGTCTTTATGATATTTCTAGTTTTATGGGTTTTAGCATTTTTTTGTTTTTAGGTTTTTATGTGTTTTTATGTTCTTAAGGTTTTCTTGAGGGTGGTTTATGAGGTTTATTTCATTTTTTAGATATTTTTGGGATTTTTTAATATCTTTTAGATTTTAAGGTACTTAGGGATTGTAATGCCTTTTAGTGTTATTTTGGGGTTTTAAGGTTTTTATAATTTGTTGGTATTTAAGGTGTTTTCTTGAGTTTTTTGGTTTTTTATGGTTTTAGAGGTTTTTAATATATTTAAGGGTTTAAAGGGTTTCATAGTTTCACTAATTTTATGCTTTTTATGTATTTCTAGGGATTTTTATGGTTTTTATAGGGTTTATTGTTTTTTGGGTATTTATGGTTTTTTAGGGTTTTTAGGATTTTATAGGTTTTATGGGTTTTAGTTGATTTTAGTTTTTAAGGCTTTCATATGATTTTTAGGGGTTTTAGGGTTCTGTACATTATTTTGGGATTGATAGGAATTTACTTCTGTCTTTTATTTGTTTTTAGGTTTTTATGGAATTTGAGGGGATCTAGGGTTTTTTAGGTTTTTTATGTTTTTTATATTTTTTTTAGGTTTTCTGAGTTTTTTGGAATTTTTATGGATTTTTATTGTTTCTATTTGTTTTTAATGGTTTAATGTTTTTTTAGAGTTTTATGTTTTTTTTTCTGATTTTTCCTAGTTTTTTTTTGGGATTTTTAAGGTTTTTAGGGGTTTTATGTATTTTAGTGTTTTTAGGTTTGTAGGGTTTTATCATTTTTAAAGTTTTTAGTTTTTTAAGGGGTTTAAATGTTTTTATGACTTTAAGGATTTACTATAGTTTTTAAAAGGTTTTAATAATTTTTATGTTTTTTTATTTTTAGATCCTTTAAGGATTTTTAAGACTTATAGTGTTTTCATGGTTTTTAAGATTTTTATGGTTTTATCTATTTTAGAATTTCTTTGTGTTTTTATGGATTTTTTAGATTTTTTTTGAATTTTATGGGTTTAAATGTTTTTTAGAGTTTTTTTGGTCTTTAGGGACTTTATGTTTTTATGGTTTTTGTTGTTTTTAGTCATTTAATTGTTTTTATTGGTTTTTAGGTTCTTTTAATGAATTTTTTTTCATCGAGCAATTTTTAAATTTTGAGTGTTTTTAATTATATTTTTATATTTTTAAGGTTTTATTATGGGTTTTTTGGGTTTTTATGGTTTTTTATGTTTTTAGGTATTTTTAGGGAATTTTTAGGAATTTTATGGTTTTTTACAGTTTTTAAGGATTTTGAGGGGTTTGCGGGTTTTTAGGGTTTTTAGGGTTTCTATGGATTTTATCATTTTTTAGAATTATTATAGATTTTATTTTTTTTATATATTTGTGTTTTACTTAAAATTTTTCAAAGATTTAGTGGGTTTTTATGTTTTTTTGAGATTTTTATGGATTTTGTAGGATTTTTATAGATTTTAAGTTTTTAGAGTTTAAAATATTTTTTTTGGGTTTGATGATTTTTTAGTGTTTTTGGTTTTTATGGATTTATATGTTTATTAAAAAAATTGGGGTTTTAAAGGGTTTTAAATGTTTATAGTGGGTTCTTTGTGTTTTCATGGGGTTTTAGGGTTTTTCAATGTTTTTATGGTTTTTGAGGATATTTATGGTTTAAAGGGTTTTTAGGTTTTTAATGCCTTTTAGGGTTTTTATGGGTTTTAAGTGTATTTTGGTTTTTATGGTTTTCATACAGTTTTTTGGGGTTTTATGGGTTTTTAAATCTTAGCGATTTCTCAAGATTTTTATTATTTTTATGGTTTTGTTTTTTTAGGGATTTTGGGGGGTTTGGGGGTTGGGGGTTTTTGGGATTTCAGGCGTTTATAGGATTGTATGTTTTTTTGATATTTTTATTTTTTAGGGATTTTATGTATTTTGGGATTTTTATGGAATTTTTATGATTTTTATTATATTTAGGGTTTTATGGATTTTTAGGGATTTTCTGAGTTTAAGTTCTTTTTGTATAGTTTGTATGGATTTTTAAGAATTTATAACATCTTTTGGAGTTTTATGATTTTTTATAGTTTTTAGTTGGTTTTTAGGGTTCTTATGGATTTTAAGGGTATTTAATGTTTTATGGATTTTTATGGTTAATATTATTTTCTAATTTTGTTTAGGGTTTTAGGATTTTAAGGATTTCTTATGCTTTTCCTGGGTTTTTTTTATTTTTTGGGTTTTTCAGGGTTTTATGAGTTTTTTTATTATTTTTAGGTTTTTTAGTGTTTTTAAATATTTTTTTGTGGTTTATAGGGTTTTATAGTTTTTAGTGTTTTTAGGGATTAATGTGTTTGAAGCGTTTTAAATGTTTTAAGTGGTTTTTATGGTTTTTATGGTTTTTATGGTTTGTTGGGGTTTTAATGATTTTAGTTTTTAGGGATTTGAAGTGTCTAGGATTTTAGCATTATCCAACAGTTTTCAAGGATATCAGGGTTTTTATGTTTTTACGAATTTTATGGAATTTTTATGGTTTGTATGGTTTTGTAGGGGTTTTATGTATTTTAAGGGTTTTATGTTTTATTGGGTTTTTAAAGGTTTATAGGGGTTTAATGTTTTTTTGTTTTTTTAGGAGTTTTATGTTTTTTAGGTTTTTATGGTTTTCATACGTGTTTTAAACTTTCATAGGGGTTTTATTGTTTACATATTTTTAGGGATTTTCAATATTTTTATTGGTTTTAGGGATTTAAGGGATTTTTAGGAGGATTAGGGTTTTTAAGAGATTTTTGGGTTATTTTGGTATTTATAGTTCTTTTAATTGGTTAGTTGTTTTATGGTTTTTTAGTTTAATAACATTTTATTTTTTAATGATATTTTATAGTTTTTAGTGTCCTTTTAGCGCTTTATTGGTTTTTAATTTTTTTAGTGTTTTTAGGGGTTTTATGTGTTTGTTTACTGTTTTCTTAGGGATTTTAAGAGGTTTTTTTAAAAATTTTAAGTATTTCATGGGATTGTTTAGGTTTTTCATGTTTTTTTAATATATTTAGGTATTTTTTGGGTTGTTAGGGTTTTTTAGTTTTTTAGGGTGTTATTCTTTTAATTGTATTTTGGGGTTTTTAGTGTTTTTATGAATTTCATATTATTTTCAGGGTTTACAGGTTTTTTTACATTTTAGGTTTTTTATGGATTATTTAGAATATTTATGGGTTTTTATGGTTTTTAGGAATTTTAATGTTTTTAATGGTTCTTATGGGTTTTTTTGCATTTTAAGGGGTTTTTTTTATTTTTTTAGGATTTTATGGGTTTTTAAAGTTTTTCTGATTTTCAGGGGGTCTAAAGTTGTTTTATATTTTTTAGTTTTGTTAGGGGTTTTCATGTTTTTAATGTTTTAGTGGGTTTTATCATTTTTATGTTTTGGGGGTTTTTAGGATTTTTAGCATTTTAATGTTTTTAGATTTTATATGAGTTTTATGTGTTTTTAGGATTTTATGGGTTTTTAGTGTTTTTCATAGTTTATAGGGTTTTTTACATTTTTTAGATTTTAGGGATTTTTACGATTTTTTTTATTTTTTAGGATTTTTAGGGATTTTGAGGGGGATTAGGGGTTTTATGGTTTCTTTTAATTTATATGTAATTTTGGATTTTTTGGGATATCTATGATTTTTATAGGTTTTTAACGTTTTTAGATGTTAAAAGGGTTTTAATGATTCTTGTGGATTTCTATGATTTTTGGGGGTTTTGGATTTTTATGATTTTAGTGGGTTTATGTTTTTAGGGTTTTATGGTTTTTGTTTTTAGGGGGTTTTATGGTTTTTAAGTGTTTTTATGTTTTTTAGAGTATGTTAAGAATTTTAGTTTTTTTAGGATTTTTCTGATTTTTAACTACTTTTAGTTTTTTCAAGTTTTCATAGGTTTTTTTTGGGATTTAATGGTTTTTATGTATTTAGGGAAATTTTGGGATTTATAAAATTTTTAAATTTTTAAGGGGTTTTACGGATTTTGGAGGTTTTTTGGGTGTTTATCATTTTTTAGTCTATTATGGGGTTTACATGTTTTTTTAATGTATTTTTAGTTTTTAGGGGTTTTTTTGCATTTTTTGCATTTTTAATAATTTTGAGAGATTTTATAGGATTTTTATTATTTTTAAGGTTTTCTTGGATGTTGATATTATATAGGGGTTTTAGGGTTATTTCTTGTTTTATGTTTTTCTTTGGGTTTTTGAGTTTTATTTTTCAATTTAGGGTTTTTATAGTTTTGAAGTGTTTTTATATTTTTTAGGTGGTCAAAGGGTTTTTAGACTTTTTAATGGAAATTTTGGTCTTTTATGGTCATTTATGGTTATTTGAGTTTTTTTGGGGGTTTTATGGTTTTTGAGTTATTAGGGTTTTTATGTTGTTTTAGGGTTTTTAGCATTTTTTAGGTTTTTTATGGTTTTCATTGCTTTATGGTTTTATGGTTTTTTTAGGTTTTTAGGGTTTTTTACATTTTTAATGATTTTTAGGTATTTTTTACGGTTTCTCTGGTTTTATTGATTTTTCTAGAATTTGTGTGTTTTTAAAGGTTTTAGTGGTTTTTAGGGATTTTAGCATTTATAGGTTATTTGTGGTGTAATTTTCCAGGTTTTTAATTTTTTTTCTTAGTGTTTTCATGGATTTTAGGGTTTGTTTTGTTTTTAGATATTTTTACGTTATTTTATGATTTTTACTGTTTTTAGGGTTTTATGGTTTTTTATAGTTTTTTGGTTTTTTGGGGTGTTTTAAGTTTCTTAAGGGTTTTAAACTTTTTTATGTTTTATAGGGTTCTTAGGGGTTTTACATGTTTTTAAGGGTTTATGGTTTTCTTGGGGTTTTTCTGGGTTTTAGGGTTTTTTTGTTTTTAGGGACTTTTAGTATATATTTTTTAAATTTCATGGTCTAAGGGTTTTTAGGGATTGTAAGAGTTTTATGGTTTTTAGTGGTATTAGTGTTTTCATGGTTATTATGGTTTTTTATGATTTTATGAATTTCCAGCACATTTTTAAAAGTTTTAACTTTTTAGGGTTTTAAAGGATATTGATTATTTTTATGGTTTTTATGGATTTTATATTTTTATGGTTTCATTGGGTGTTTATAGATTTTAGTTTTTTATAGATTTAAAAATTTTCATTAGTTTAAAAATATTTAGTGTTTTTTGTGCTCTTTTAGGTTTTTATGGTTATTTAGGGTTTTTTTCATTTTAGGGATTTTTTTGTTTTTAGGGTTTTTGTGCTCTTTTTGGTTTTTTGGATTTTTAGGGATTTTAAGGATTTAGAGGGATTTTCCGATTTTTTTTGTTTTAATGGGTTTTTGGGCTTTTAGGATTTTTTGATTTTATATGGTTTTGATTTTTTTAGAGTTTCTAATTTTTTTTTTCAATTTAAATGGATTTTAGTGTTTTTAGTTCGGTTTTAAGGTTTTGTTTTGAGTTTTTAGGGTTATAATGTGGTTTGTGGTTTTACAGTTTTAGTTTTTTAGGGGGTTTTAGGAATTTTTAGGGTTCTTATCATATTTTATGGTTTTTTGGGTCTTAAGTGTTCGTTGGTTTCTATGGTTTTCATAAGATTTTTAGGGGTTTTATGTTTTGTTACATTGTTACAGAAAGTTGGGGTTTTTAAGAATTTTTTTTGGATTTTTAGTGATTTTCAGATTTTTAATGGTTTTGGGGTTTTAGAGTTTTATTTTTTGGGGTTTTTTCATTATTTTAGTTTTTTAGGTTTTTAAAGTTTTTTTATTTTGTTCACCTTTTTAAAGGATTAAATGGTTTTATGGTTTTTAGTGGTTTTTAGGTTGGTTACAAGTTTTTAGTTTTTTGTTTCAAGGATTCTCAGTGTTTTATGGTCTTTATGGTATTTAGTGTTTTTAGGGGCATTAGCAAGTTTTTGTTTTTTAAGGGTTTTTAGTGTTTTTAGGATTTTATGGTTTAATTTTTAGTTTTAAATGTTTTTTAGGTTTCGTAATTTTTTTTATTATAACGTTCTTTTTATTATTTTTATGATTTTTAGGTTTTCATGGATTTAGGGGGGGGTTTATGGTTTTTTAAGGATTGATTTTTTAGATATTTTGGGTTTTTTAGGATTTCTAATGGTTTTTAGAGTTTTTTAGGTTTTAGGGGTTTTAATGGTTTTTATTGATTTTAGTAGTTTTGGGGTAATTAGGGTTTTTAAGGTTTTTAGGTGTTTTAATTTTTTTACTATTTTTTGGGGTATTAGGATTTTTATGGTTTTTAGTATTTTTTGTTTTCTCAGTTTTTCTAAGTGTTATTTGGTTTATCGGTTTTTCTTAGGCGTTTTCTAGGTGTTTAGTGATTTTTACATTTTTATATATTTTTAGGGATTTATTATTATTTTTATATTTTTTTTTGAGTTTTTTGATTTTGAGTGTTTTTTATGTTTTTTATGATTTTATGGTTTTTATGGTTTTTTTATGTTTTACTATTTTTTTAAGGATTTTATGATTTTTTAGAGTTTTTTGTCATTTTAGACGTTTAAAGGGATTTTGGAGCTTTCAGTGGTTTTTTAGGGTTTTTATGTGTTTCAGGGTTTTTATGGGTTTTAAGGGTTTTTCGGTTTTTAGTGGTTTCAAGGACTTTTATTATTTTTAGGGTTTTTAGTTTTTTAGGGTGTTTAGGTGTTTTATTTGTTTTTAGGATATTAAGGTTTTCTTAGGGGTTTTCATGTTTTTAGGATTTCTAAATGCTTTTTTGTTAATTTAGAGATTTGATTGAGTTTTTATGGTTTTAGGGTTCTTAGGTTTTTCAAGGGATTTTATGGTTTTTTGGGTTTTTTGGGTTTTTATTGTTTTATTGAGGTATTTAGGGTTTTAAGGGATTTTATTGTTTTTAAAAAAATATAGTAGTATAATGGGATTTTGGAGATTTAATTTTTTTAGTGTATTTATGTTTTTTTGGTTATTATGATTTTTGGGGTTTTTTTATTTTTATTTTTATTGTTTTTTTGGGTTTTTGGGATTTTAGGGTTTCTATCATTTTTTAGATTTTTTGGGCTTTTATATTTGTTATTTTTTTAAGAATCATTAAAATTATTTTAGATTTTTTTTGGTTTGTTTACATTTTTGTGAGTTTATTGAATTTTTTTTAGTTTTATTCTTATTTTGTTTTTAGAGATTTTTACGTATTAGATGGGTTTTTTAAATTTTTTTGATTTTTTTGTATTTAATTATTTTTAGGGTTTTTTTTTCAGTTTTTTATATTTTTATAGTTTTAGAGTTTTTTATAAAATTTATGGTTTTTAGAGGTTTTTAATATTTTTAGGGGGTTAAATTTTTTTAGAGTTTTTAATGGTTTTTAAGGGTTTTATGGGTTTTTATGGGTTTTTATGGTTTTTAGTGGCTTTTATCGTCTTTAGGAATTTATAGGATTTGTGGGGTCTTTTAGAGTTTTTTCATTTATAAGTATTTTTAATGTTTTTAAGTGTTTTTTTGTTTTATTATTTTCTTATAGGGTTCCATATATTTTATGGTTTTTTATGGTTTTTTGGATTTCATTGTATTTTTTAAATTTTTATCGTTTTTAATGTTTGTAGAGGTTTTAAGGGGTTTGGGGGTTTTTTGGATTTTTGAATATTTAGGGTTTTCTGTAATTTTTAGGTTTTTATTTTTTTAGGGGTTTTAAGTGTTTTTAGTTTTTTTTATATTTAGGGATATTAGGGTTTTTTTTACTTTTTATGGATTTTTTGGGCTTTGTTAGAATTTTTAGGATTTTTAGGCTTTTAGGGACATTAATGGGTTTATAGTTTCTTATTATTTTTATGTTTTAAAGTGATTTTTTTTGTTTCTTAGGTTTTTATGGTTTTTTAGTATGTTAATGTTTTAAGTGGTATAATGGTTTTCTATAATTTTATTGGTCTTTAAGATTTTTGGGGTGTAAGATGTTTTTATGGTTTTTTAGTATTTGAAATATTTAAAGGTTTAAAGGGTTTTAGGGTTTCTAGGGTTTTTAGGGTCTTATTTAGATTTTATAACTTTTTAGGTTTTTAATGGTTGTGTGTGTTTTTAGGTTTTCATGTTTTTCCAAGGGTTTTAGGGGTTTTTAGGGTTTTTTTCTAGGGATTCTGGTGGATTTTGTTGGATTTTTATAGTGTTTAGGGTTTTAGTGATTTTGAGGGGTTTGAGGGTTTTTAGGCGTCTTTGTGTTTCTTAGGGTTTTTTGAATTTTTATGTTTTTTGGGGCCTTAAGTTTTTCTAAGATTTTAATGTTTGTAATGTTTTTAGGGTTTTTGGTATTTTCAATGTTTATAAAGTTTTTCTAGGATTTTATGGGTTTTAGGGTTAATAGAAATTAAAATTATGTTTGGGTTTTGTATGGAATTTATTGTATTTTTGGTTCTTTTGGGGTTTTATTGATATTTCATGTTCTTTAGAATTTTTTAGGGTTTTTTTGTTTTTTTAACGTTTTTTGGGAGTTTAAAGGTTTTTTTTGAGTTTTTAGTGGTTTTTAGGATTTTTATGGGTTTTTAGAAATTTTTATCGTTTTAGGGGTTTTATGGTTTTTAGGGGTTCTAGGTTTTTATGTGTTTTGGGGGTTTTTTTGGGGTTTTAGAGGTTTTTTTAAAGGTTTTAAGTGTTTTTAGGTTTTTACGATTTTTAGGGTATTTTTTTATGTTTTTTTGGGATTTTAAGGTATTTTTCTGTATTTTTATGGGTTTTTATGGTTTTTATGTGTTTTTATATTTTTTTGGATTTTTAATGTTTTTAGGATTTTCATGGTTTTTTTACTATTTTTTAGTTTTCTGTGGTTTTAGGGTTTTTTAGATTTTTTGAAAGTTCTCCAACTTTTAAAGCATTCTTAGAGTTTTTAGTGGGGTTTAGGTGTTTTATGGTTATTTAGGGATTTTAATGGTTTTTAGATTTTTTTTGTTTTTTTTTGGTTTCTAGGGTATTTTAGGGGTTTATCGATTTTATATTTTTAGGAGTTTTAAGTGTTTTTTGGCTTTTATGATTTTATTTATTATTTTTAGGGTTTTTAGGGGTTTTATGTTTTTAAGGATATTTTATGATTTTTATTTTTTGGGGGGCTTATGGATTTTGAGGGGCTTTAGGTGCTCTAGAGTTTTAATATTTTTTTGGGTTTTGGGTGTTTTTATATTTTTAATTTTTTTTGGATTTTTATGGTTTTTAGGAGTTTTACAATTTATCATATTTTTAGGGAATTTTGGGAATTTTAAAGGTTTTTTGGTTTTTAGGAATTTTGAAAATTTTTTGTGTTTTTATGGTATTTATGGGTTTTTGTGGATTTAGTGGTATTTTGAATTTTGAAGGGGTTTTATTGTTCTTAGTGTTTTTCAATGATTTCAGGGGTTTAATGTGTTTTTAGATTTTTTTGTTTTTTTAGGGTTATTATATATTTTTAGGGTTTTAGGAGTTATATGGTATTTAAATTTTTTTATGTTTTTAGGGTTTTTTGTAGAATCTTGTAGGTTTTTAAGGGGTTTTAAGAATTATTAGATTTTTAAGGTATTCTTAGGATTTTTCGATTTTTTAATGTTCTGACGTATTTTTCCCTTATTAATTATTTTTATAGTTTTTCATGTTTTTATTGATTTTGATGGTTTTAGGGTATTTTTGGATTTTTAGAATTTTTAGTGTTTCTGGTATTTTTTGTGGTTTTGATTTTTTTTTTGGGTTTTTTAGGGATTCATACGTTTTTTGGATTTATATATATTTTGAATTTAATTTTTTTTATGATTTTATAGATTTTGGGGTTTTTGGGTTTTTTTATTCATTGGGGTTTTTATGTTATTTAGAGTTTTTAGTTTTTTAAGGTGTTTTCAGGTTTTATATGGGTATTATAAAGTTTTTATTGGTTTGTAGGGGTTTTTAATTTTTTATGGATTTTATATTTTTTTTATATTTTTATGATTTTTAGAGGTTTTATGGAGTTTTAGGGGTTTTATGGTTTTTGTTTTTGTTTTTTAGGTTATTGTGTTTTTTAGGGTTTTCTGATTTTCAGTTATTTTAGGGATTTTTTTCGAGTTCTTACCATTTTTAAAGGTTTAAATGCTTTTTAGAGTATTTAGTGGATATTTATGGTTTTAAGTGTTTTTAGGGTTTTTTATAGTTTTAGGGTTTTATAGGTTTTATGGGTTATTAGGATTTTTAGGGTCTTGTAGGGTTTTATATTTTTTTATATTTCTTAGTGGTTTAAGTGTTTTTAGTTTTTAAGGGTTTCTTTAGGTTTTTCACAAATATTAATATTTTTTTAAATTTTTTGTGATTTTTTTTGGATGTTTTAAGTTTTCCTGATTTTTAGGGATTTTTAGATTTTGTGGGGAGTTTTTTGTTTTTATAATATTATTGGTTATTTGGGGTTTTATGTTTCTTTAGGTTTTAATTGTTTTCTTAGGGGTTTTAGTGTCTTTTATGATTAATGCATACAAGGACATTTTTAGGAATTTTATGGGATTGTAGGATTTTTAAGGATTTTTAGGTTTTTAGGATTTTTATGGTTTTTTGTGTTTCTAGGGTTTTTTAGTTATTAGGATTTTTATTATTTTAAATTTTATTTAACAATTGTATGGGTTTTATGTTTTTTTTGGCTTTTTAGTAGTTTTAATGTTTATATAGTTATTTAAGGTTTTATAGGTTTTATGGTCTTGCTGTGTTTAAGGGATTTTTATTGTTTTTTAAGGTTTTATATGTTTATGGTCTTTTGGGGGGGTTAGGGTCTTTTAGGATTTTTTTGTACTTTTTTCATTTCATTATTTTTTTTTGTTTGATATTTTTTTTCGGTTTTTAATAATATCATATATTTTTAGGTTGTTAGGGAATTTTACATTTTAAGTGATTTTTAGGTATTTTTAAGGGATTTTCATAATTTTTATGATTTTTATATTTTTTATAGATTTTTAGGGTTTTAGGGTTTTTTAATTTGTATTTTTAGGGTTTTTTGAGTTCTTTCAAGGATTCATGGTTTTTAGAGTTTTTTAATGTTTTCAGGGCTTAGGCGGTTTTTAGAGGTTTTTTTGGTTTTTTTAGTTTTTTTTTTTGTTTTAGGGTTTTAATGTTTTTTTATTTTTCTATGATTTTATTTTATTATTGGGTTCATTGGGTTTTTTACATTTTACTGATTTTAGGAATTTTTTAGAATTTTTACTGTTTTTATGTTATTTCATGATTTTCATGTTTTATAGGGCTTTATGGATTCTGACGGTTTTTATGGTTTTTTTCTTAAATTTGGTATTTAAATTTTTTTTGGTTTTATGGTGTTTTAGTGTTTTTTATTGTTTTAAGGCTTGGAATATGCGAGGCCATTCTATTCCTAGTCCCCCCAAATTTTATAAAGAAACATCAGACTCCACAACACAAAAGGAGGGGTGGGGCCAAATAGCCCACACCTGAAACCCAAGCACAACCCATGTCCCAAACCCCAAAAAAGTCCAGAAACACGAAAAAGAATAAGTCAGTCAATCTTACTGCCAAATTCATCTAGATTCACACCAAAAGGTCCAACACTTGTACCAAGACCAGTATCATTGTTAGTAAAGTATCAGTCTGAGTCAACTCATTTATTTATAGAGTCTCATCACCACTCATATTCCTCCAGCATTTTAAGAATAACCAATAGTTCATTTCTGGCCCTCTCTTACTCTTCATTAAGTGAAGGTCGATCCCTTTTGTTAAGAGATTTAGGTTTTTTTGTTTTTTAAGGATTTCTTATGGTTTCTTATGGTTTTTGTTTTTTATATGTTTTTATGGATTTTTAGGAATTTTTTTTGATTTTTATGTTTTTTAGGGTTTTAGGGATTTTGAGGGTTTTTATGGTTTTGTTTATGATTTTTTGGGGGTTTTAATATTTTTTAGATTTTTTTAACATTTTTAGGGGTGTAAATGATTTTCAGTGGTTTTAGTGGTATTTGAGGGTATTATTGGGTTTTAGGGGTTTTATGATCTTTAGGGGTCTTTATGGTTTTTTGGGGTTTTAGTTCTTTTAGGTTTTATAAGGGGTTAAATTGATTTTTTTTGTTTTTAAGGATATCATAGTTTTATTCAGGATTTTATGCTATTTTACATTTTTAGATATTTTTTGTGGTTATTTGGGAAATTTATTGTTTTTAGGGTTTTATTGATTTTGAGGGGTTTTTTTTGTTTTTTAATGTTTTTTTTGAAATTTAAATAATTTTTGTTCCATAGATTTATTTGGTTTTTAGGTTTTTTATGGATTTACTATTTTTAGGAGTTTATGGTGTTTTATTGTTTTTAGTGGTTTTTTTGGTTTTTTATTAGTTTTTTAAGATTTTTATTATTTGTAAGATTTTTTTATGTTTCTAGAGGCGTTTAGGGGTTTATTGTTTTTTATGGTTTATATGGTTTTTAGGGTTTAGGGGTTTTATTTTATTCTATTTTAAGCATTTCAATGGGGTTTTCATGGATTTTAGGATTTTTTATATTTATAGGTATTTTATGGGTATTTTTATGTGTTTTTTGGTTTATTATAAATTTTATGGATTTTTACGTTTTTAAGGATTTTAGTGATTTTTTGGTATTTTGGTTTATTGTTTTTTTTTCAAATTTTAGGGTTCTTATGTTTTTTCATGTTTGCGTTTTTTTATTTTTTTAGGGTATTTAAATGTTTTAGAGATATTTTTAGATTGTTATGGTTCTATAGATTTGGGGAGTTTTGTTGGTTTTAGGGTTTTTATGTTTTTATGGATTTATGGATTATATGGTTTTTGGGGTTTTTTTGGGTGTTTTAGTGGCTTTTTTGTTTTTATTGTATTTTAATATTTTAGTGGTTTAAATTTTTTTAGGTTTTTAATGTCTTAATAGGTAACTATAGGGTTTTAATGGTGTTTTTTAATTTTATGGATTTTTTAATATTTTTATGGGTTTTTGGAATTTTTGGTGTTTTTGGGGTTTTGGGGTTTTTTGGATTTTTAAGCTTTTCAGTATTTTTAGGGTTTTATTATGTTTAGGTTATTATAAATTTTTAGTGTTTTTTGTTTTTTAATGTTTTCATTAGGGTCTTCAGGGATTTTATGGTTTTTTACATTTTTATAAATTTTATGTCATTTTTTGGATTTTTATGCTTTTTAGGGTTGTATGGATGTAGAATACTTTTAAGGTTTTTATGGTTTCTATTGGGTTTTAAAGGTTTTATGGTTTTTAAGAGTTTTTCTAGGTTTTAGGGATTTTTAGGGGCTTTAGGGTCTTTATGTGTGCTTATCCATTTTTATCATTTTTTAGAGGTTTGAATTGTTTTTGGTTTTTTAGGTTTTCTTAGGGGTTGTCATGCGCTTTAAGTTTTTTAGGGATTTTAGGATTTTTTTAATTTGTTATGATTTTTATGGATTTGAGTGTTATTTAGGGGAGTAGTGGTTTTTTATTTATTTAGCTTTTATAGGGTTTTTATATTTTTTATGTTTTTTGGGATTTTACATATTTTTAGGTTTTTTAGGTTTTCATAGGGGATATCAAGTTTTTTAAGGTTTTTACATTTTTATGCATTTTAGGGGGTTTTGGGGATTTTTATGGGTTTTTAGTGTTTTTAGTGATTTTGAGGGGTTTGAGTATTCTAGGGTATTAGGGTGTTTATGATTTTGGGGGTTTTAGGGATGTTTTCTGTTTTTTTGGTGTTAATGGTTTTTAATGTTTTTTTGTGTTTCAATATTTTTTAGTTATTTTTAGTGAGTTTTTATGAATTTTTTTTGTTTTTAGGAATTTTTGGGGTTTTCAAGTGTTCTAGGGGTTTTATGATTTTTAGTGTCTTTACCGGTTGTAATGGGTCTTAGGGTTTTTATTATTTTTCTATTTTTGGGGGGTTTAATGTTATTTTTATATTTTTATGGTTTTAATATGGATTTTTATTTTTTTATGTTATTATGTTTCTAGTTATTATTTGGGTTTTTTTGGGTTTTTGGGGTTTTAAGGATTTGGAGGGATTTTAGGGATTCTATATTTGTGGGTTTTTATATTGTTTTTGGGTTTCTAGGGTTTATTTTTTAGTTATTTAGGGTTTTTTATTTTTAGTTATTTTTAATATCTTGAGGGTCTAAGGTGTTTTAAATGTTTTTAGTGTTTTTAGTGGGTTTTAGGGTGTTTATGGGTTTTTGAGGTTTTATGGTTCTATATTTTTTAGTGTTTTTAGTGTTTTAGGGGTTACTGTTTTAATTTTTTAGGTTTTTAGGGGTTTTAAGTGTTTTTAGGTTTTTAATTATCTCTTAGAGATTTTCATGGGGTTTTTTTTGTTTTTAGGAATTTTTAGGGCTTATTAAGGATATTTATAATTTCTTAGGGATTTTAAGTATTTTAAGTGGATTTATTGTTTTTGGGGTTTTAGGGTTTTTTTGTTTTATGGTTTTTCTGGGTTTTATGATTTTTTACTAATTGAGGGTTTTAATTACATTTTAGATTATTTAAATATTTTTAGGGTATTGAATGGTTTTTAAAATTTTTATTCTTTTTTAAGTATTTTTTGTTTTTAGAATTTTTAGTGGTTTTATGGTTTTACAGGGTTTTAACAGGTTTTGAGTTTTTTATTTTATACTAGGTTTTTTTGGAGATTTAGGGTTTTTTATGTTTTTAGGGATTTTTTAGGTATTTTTATGATTTATAGAGTTTTTTGGGTTTTTATGGATTTCTAGGTCTTTAGTGGTCTTTAGGGTTTTTAGTGTTTTTTAGGTTTCTAGGGGTTTTGTGTGTTTTTATGTTTATTTGGGTTTAAGATTTTTTTTTAACTTTTTGGGGATTCTTGAAGATTTTTTTAATTTTTAATTTTTTAAGGTTTTTTCTGATTTTGAGGGTTTTAAAAGGTTTTAGGGAGTTTTTAGGATTTAAGGTTTTATTTAGTTTGTTAGGGTTTTAAAGTGTTTTTAATTTTTTTTACACTTTATCATTTTAAATGGTTTTTGAGTTTTTAGTGTTGTTTAAGGGTTTCTTGGATGTTTTACATGTTTTAAAGGTTTTTAGGGGTTTTTATGTATTTATGGGTTTAGAGTTATTAGTGTATGTTTACGTTTTTTAGCAGTTTATAGTTTTTTTGGGAATTCAATAGTTTTTTTGGTTTTTAATGTTTTATTCGGGGTTTTAATGGTTTTAGGGTTTTTTATTTTTAGGTAGGTTTATGGAATTTTTATGATTTTTGTGGGTTTTAGTGATTTTGAGGGTTTTTAATGTTATTATGATTTTGGGGGTTTTTATGGTTTTTAGGCTATTTGAGTTTTTATTTTTATTTTTTTGGTTCTTATGGTTTTTTAGACTTTTTTAACACTTTTTGTTTTTAATGGTGTTTTAATGTTTTTCATGGGGTTTTAGGTATTTTGGGGGAGATATGGATTTTTGGGGTTTTATGGTTTTTAAGGTCTTTAGGGTGTTTTAGGGGTTTTATCATTTTTTAGCTATTTAGGGGGTTTTATGTTTTTTTAGTTTTTAAGGTTTTACTAGGGTTTTCAGAGTTATTTGGGATGTTTACATTTATAGGGATTTTATGTATATTTTTTTTTTTGGGATTTTAGTGTTTTTTTTTTGTATTTTGAGGAGTTAAAATATTTTTTTGGGTTTTGGGTTTCTTATAGTTCATTTAGTTATTTTAATGTTTTTTCGGTATTTATGATTTGTAGACTTTTTTTAAAAAAAAATTGCGGTTAAAATGGTTATCTAGTTTTTGTGGTGTTTTAAGTTTTTATGGGTTTTCAGTTTTTATGGTTTTAGAGTTTTTTATGACATTTAATGGTTTTTAGGGATTTTATAGTCTCTTAGTGATTTTATTGTTTTTGGGATTCTTATGGTTTTAATGTTTTTTTAGGTTTCTAAAGTTTTCATAGGGTTTTTAGGGTTTTTAAAATTTTTTCATTTTTTTGGATTTGTAGATATTTTAAAATATTTTTATGGTTTTTTAGGGGTTTTAGGTATTTTAAGGTTCTTTATGTTTATTAGGGTTTATAGGGGGTTTGGGTTTTTAGAAATATTACATTTTTCTGTGTTTTAGGGCTCTTTTCATTTTTTGGATTTTGAAGGGTTTTTGTTGTTTGTTTATGTTTTAAAGGGTTTAATTTTTTTTATTTTTTAGTTGTTTTAGGGTTGAATGGAATTTAGGGTTCTTTAACGTTTTAGGGGTTTTCTGCTTTTATGGTTCTTATGGTTTTTATAGAATTTTAGGGGTTTTAAGGTATTTATATTATTTTATTTTTTAAGGGATTTCAAGTGTTTTTTAGATTTTATGGTTTTCATAGAATTTTTATGGTTTTAGTGGTTTTTATATTTTTATGAATTTTTTTTCTATATTTTTGGTTTTTATGGTTTTTTAGTATTTTTAGGGTTTCTAGGGTGTTTTGGTTTTTTTTGTGTTTTGGTGTTTTTGCATTTTTTTTGGTTTTAAGATGTTTATTGTGTTTTAATTTTTCAAAGTTTTCATTGGGTTTTTCTTAGTCTTCGAGTTTTCAACTTTTTTTTGGATTTGTATATGTTTTTGAGGTTTTTTTTATGATTTTAAGAGTTTTGAGGGTTTTTTAGATTTTTTTAAGGTTTAAATATTTTTTAGAGTTATAAAGATTTTTAGGGGTTTAAGAAAAATAGAGTTTTTAGTGGTGTTTATTATTTTTTGGATTTTATTGTTTTTTATGGTTTTATTGGTTTCTATGGTTTGGGGGATTTTATGTTCTTAATGTATTTTAGGGGTTTTGGGGTTTTTGTATATTTTTTGGTTTTTTGTGTTTTTTTAAATTTTTTTGGTTTTCATAGGGTCTTTTAGGGTGTTTGTGAGTTTTTATGTTTTATGGAATTTTAAGACTTTTTGTATTTTTCAAGATTTCTAATATTTTTAGGGGTTTGGGGGTATTTATTTTGTTCTTTGGTTTCCATAATTTTTTAGGTTTTTGGGATTTTAAGTGTGTTTTCGTTTTTAATGTTTTCTTAAGGGCTTTCAGGGTTATTAGGGTGTTTTATGTTGTTAGTTTTTTTCGAGTTTTTTTATGAATTTATTAATTTATAGGTGTTTTAGGGTTTTTTGTTTTTACATTTTTTTAGTTTTTTGGGTATTTATGGTTTATTAGAGTTTTTAAACTATTTTAGTGTTTAAAAGGTTTTTTATTGTTTTTAGTGGTTTTTTCAGTTTTCTTTGGGGTTTTATGGGTTTGTATGGGTTTTTTGTGCTATTATTGTTTTTAGGGGTGGGGGTTTAAGGGTTTGAGGGGATTTTAGCGTTTTTATGGTCATTTTAGGGTTTTTTAAAGTTTCTTAGGGTTTTCGGTTTTTAAGTGTTTTATATTTTTTATGGTTTTCTCGGGGTATTTATGGGTTTTTTGGTTTGTAAATGTCTTGATGGATTTTTGGGTCTTTTCTATGATTATTATGAGTCTTTTGGGTTTTTTGGAATTTTGAGGGGTTTATGGTTTTTTTATTTTTTATTTTTTTTTAATTTTTTTGAGTTTTTTGTGGATTATGTTTTCTTAGTTCATTAACACTTTTTATGGGTTTAAATGGTTATTAGATTTTTTAATGTGTTTTAGGGTTTTTATTAGGATTTTTGGATTTTTATGTGTATTATGATTTTGTATAGTTTTTTGGGCTTGTATTTTTTATGATGTATACAGTGTTCAGTGTATTTCAGGGTTTTTAGGTTTTTAAAGTCATTTAGGGTATTGGGGTTTCTAGGTTTTTAGGGGTTTTTTAGATTTCAAGGATTTTTATGGATTTTATTAAATTTTATAGATTTAGGGGTTTCATGGATATTGGGAGATTTTAGGGTTTTTTAGGATTTTGTGGTGTTTTAATATTTTTTGGTTTTTATGGGTTTTTTATTTTTTTAGGGTTTTACAGGTTTTTAGAGTTTTTAAAAAATAGATGCTTAATGAGTTTTATTTTTTTAGTGTTTTAAGGATTTTTATGTTTGTAGGGTATTTTAATGTTTTTGAGGTTTTCATGGTTTTTTTGGATTTTAAAAAAATTAGGGACTTTTAGGTGTTTTTTGCATTTTTTTTGGATTTTTAGAGGTTTTTAGTGTGATTAGGTATTTATGGATTTCATAGGGGTTTTATAGGTTTTTAGGGGGTTTGTGGTTTTTTGTTTTTTTTTTGGTTTTTTCAGTTTTAGGGGTTTTAATGGTTTGGGGTTTTGATGGTTTTAGGGGTTTTCAAGGTATTTATCTTTTTGTATGTTTTTACGGGTTTTATGTGGTGTTAGGTTTTTAAGGTTTTCATAGGGGTTCTCATCATTTTTAGGGTTTGTAACATTTAAGGTATTTTTGGGGATATTTATAATTTTTGTTTTTTATGGTTTTAGGGATTTTGATGATTTTTTGGTTTTTAGGGGTTTTATGGTCTTATTTTTTGTGCATTAGGGTTATTTTTTATTTCTTTAGTGATTTTGAGGTTTTATTGGGTTTCAATGTTTTTAGTGATTTAATTGTATTATAGAGTTTTTAAATGTCTTTTAGGGGGTTTTTTGGGTTTTTTGGGTATTTTATTGGTTTTAGGGGTTTTAGGGTTTTTAAAATTTATATGGTTTTTATAGATTTTAGGGGTCCTGAATGTTTTTATATTTTTAATGATTTTTTAGGGATTTTCAGCGTTTTTATGTATAATAGTTTTTAAAAAATAGGTATTTTTTAGTATTTTTATGATTAAATAGGGTTTTTAGGGATTATGACGGGTTTTAGGGTTTTTAGTTTTTTAGGGTTTTATGGGTTTTTAGAGTTATCAAGGTCATTTGGGGTTGAAATGAATTTTTTAGTTTTTATTTAGTTTTTTTTGTTTTTTCACGATTTAGGGTTTTTTAATATTTTCTATGGTTTTAATAGTTTTTATTATTTTTGGGGTTTTTTAGGGTTTTTTAGTTTTTATTATTTTAGGTGTTTTAATTTTTTTTGATGGCTCTTAGGGGTTTTCATGGTTTTTAGGGGTTTTATATTTTAAAGAATTTTTAGGGAATTTTTAGGATTTTTTATGGTTTTTAGGGGTTTTATATTTTAAATAATTTTTAGGGAATTTTTAGGATTTTTATGGTTTTTATGGTTTTTATGGTTTTTATGAATTTTAAGGTGTTTGAGATTTTTTTCGGGGTTATAGTGTTCTTATAGATTGTTGGGAACTTTTTGGGTTTTTTGGGTTTTTGGGTTTTATAGGTTTTATATGTTTTTTTATAGATTTTTAATATTTGTAGAGGTTTAAAGGGGTTTTAGAGTTTTCAGGGTTTTAATTTTTTACAGGTTTTTAGGGGTTTACATGTTTTTATGGGTTTTATGGATTTATTTAGTTTCCTTGGTTTTTAGGGCCTTTTATGGGTTTTATTTAATTTTTAGTGTTTTTAGGATTTTTAGGGTTTTTTATGTTTTTAATTTTTCTCAGGGGTTTTCTGTGTTTTTATGGGTTTTTATGTTTTTATGGTTTTTATGGATTTTTAATTATTTTTTGGATTTTTATTGTTTTTATGGATTTTGAGGGGTTGTGAATTTTTTTACTATTTTATGGTTTTTTATTTTTAGGATTTTTAGTTTTTTGGGTTTTTTGGAGTTTTAACTGTTTTAGGTTTTTAAGCTTTTTATAGGGTTATTTAGGGTTTTTAGGGTTTTTTATGTTTCTAGGGATTTTTAGAGTTTTTTATGATTATAATGGTGTTCTATGGTTTTAAGGATTTTGAGAGTTTTGAGGATTAAATAGGGTTTTAGGGTTTTTTTGTTATTAGGTTTTTATTATTTTTTCAGTTTTAGGGTTTTTATGTTTTTAGTGGTTTTTAATGTTTTTAGTGGCTCAAAGGGTTTTTATAGTTATTAGCGGTTTTAATAATTTTATTAGTTATGAAATTGTTTATGTTTTTTTTGGTTTTTATGGTTTTAAGATTTTTAATAGTTCTTTTGTTTTTTAACATTTTTAGGGTTTTTAATGGATTTATGTGTTTTATGGTTTTTATCATTTTCATTGGAATTTTCAATTATTTTAAGTGTTTTTACATATTTTCTAATTTTTATGGTTTTTAGGATCATTATGTTTTTTTAGGGTTTTATAGATTTTGAGTGTTTTGGTGTTTTTAGGAATTTTAGGGTTTTCTAGTTTTTTTGGGTTGTAATGGGTTTTTTATTTTTTTAATTGTTTAAAGGTGTATTATTATTTTTTTAATATTTTTATTGGTTTAAAGTCTTTTTATAGATTTTAGTGTTGTTTGGGTTTTTTGGGTCTTTTGGTGTTTTTTGGGTTTTAAGCATTATTCATTTGGTTTTTTGTGTTTTATGTATTTTTTATGTTTTTATGGTTTTCTTTTGGGATTTCATGGTTTTTATGGATTTTTAAGTTTTTACAAATTTTTAGTTATTTAAACGATTTAATGAGGTTTTAAGGATTTTGAGGTTTTTCTTGGGTTTTCTGTTTTTTTTTTGTGTTTTTAGGTTTTTTTTAGTATTTAGGGTTTTTATGGTTTACAGATATTATTTTCATATTCAGTGGTTTGAAGGGTTTTTAGATTTTTAGTGGGTTTTTTTGTTCTTATGGGTTTTAAGGTTTTTAATGTTTTATGGGTTTTATGGTTTTTGGAGTTTTTTGGGTTTTTATGGTTTTTTACGGTTTTTATAATTTTTTATGTTTTAGGCATTTAAGTTTTTTTTGGAATATAAAGATTTTATAGGAGATTTTAGGGTTTTTTCATATTTTTATGGATTTTTGTTTTTTTTATGTTTTTTCTGGTTTTTAGGGTTTTAGCGAATTTGATTGGGTTATGGTATTTTTTAGGATTTAGGGGGTTCATGGTTTTTTGGGGTTTTAGAGTTTTTCTTAATTTTTATGGTTTTTAAGACTTTATATACTTTTTTAAGGTTATTTTTTGTTTAAAATGTTTTTAGAGTTTTTATAATGTTTAAGATTCTTATGGGTTTATGGTTTTTAATGTTTATAGGATTTTTTCGTTTTTTGGGTTTATGGTTTTTAAGGGTCTATTAATGCTTTTATATTTTTTTAGGTTTTTAGGGGTTTGAACTGTTTTAGGGTTTCAACGTTTTCATTGCGAGTTTCAGTGTTTTTAGTTTTTTTATGTTTTTCTGGGATTTTCATATATTTTTTATGATTTTTATCACTTTTATGGGGTTTAGAGATTTATATGGTTTTAGGGGATTTAGGGTTTAAATTCCTTTTATCTTTTTTAGTTTTTTAGGTTCTAATAGTTTTTTGGTTTTTGATTTTTTCTATGATTTTTTTCAAAGTATTTATGGTTTTATATGTATTTAGATTGTTTTATGGGGTTTTAGGATATTTTTGATTTTTGGAATTTTATGCATATTGGGATTTTTTGGGTTCTTAATGGTTTATGTTTTTTTTGTTTTTTTGGAGTTCAATGGGTTTTAATGGTTTTTAATGTTTTTTAACATTCTTAGGGTCAAAATGAGTTTTTATATTTTGTAATGTTTTATGGTTTTTATTGTGTTTTAGGGTGTTTTAATGTTTTTATTAATTTTTATGAATTTTAGTGGCCTTTTGGGGTTTTAGGGTCTTTTTGGTTTTAGGGGTATTCATGTTTTTTAGATATTTTTAATGTTTTTGTTTTTTTAAATTATTATTAGGGTTTTTATGGATTTTTTGTTTTTTTATTTTTTAGGGAATTTTTGGTATTTTTTGTTATTTATATGGTTTTTAGAGTTTTTACAGATTTTTTAGTGTTTCAAGACATTTCAGATTATTTGGTATTCTTATGGTTTTTATTTTTTTCGGTATTATGGAGTTTATTTTTTTTATGTTTTAGATTTTTTCTTATGTTTTTCCAGGTCTCTCAAAATTTTATGTTTTTACAATTTTTAGGGAACATGTGGGGTTTTTAGGGTTTTATACCTTTTTTGTTTTTTTTTGTTTTTTAGGAATTTTGTGTTTTATAAGGGTTGTATGTTTTTTAGAATTTGTTAATGTTTTTAAAGGTTTAAATGGTTCTTAGAGTATTTATTGATGCATTAGGGGTTTTTTGGGTTTTATGGTTTTTAAGGATCTTCAGGATTTTTATGGGTTTTAGGGTTTTTAGGATTTTATAAAGGTTTTTAGCATTTATCTAGGTTTTTAGTGAATTAATGTTTATTATGTTTTTAACTAAGTGGTTTTTGGTATTTTTATAATTTTTTATGTTTCTATATATTTTTATGTGTTTTTTATGATATTTATGGTTTTTTAGGGTTTTTAGGGACTTTAGGGTTTTAATGTTTTTTATTGTTTTTAGGTTTTTTATGCTTATAATGGGTTTTTAATGTTTTATGATTTTTTTAGGGTTTTAATTTTTTTAGAGTTTTATAAAAATTTTAGGTGTTTATAGTCCTTTAAGATTTTTAGTTGGATTTTAGTGTTTTTATAGGTTTTTAATGATTTTTAGGAGTTCTATGGTTTTTATGTGTTTATAGGGTCTTTTGGGGATTTAGGGTATTTAGTATTTTTTGGGGTTTGAAGTGTTTTTAGGTTTTCAAGGATTAACTAGGGTTTTAGGGGTTTTAGGGACTTTAAGGGGTTTTAGGATTTTATAGATTTTTTGGTTTTTACGGTTTTCAGAGTTTTTATATTTTTTAGGTGTATTATGTGTTTTTTTAAAGGTTTTTACAAGGTTTTTGTGGTTTTTTTCAGTTTTAGGAATTTTTAGTTTTTTCAGGATTTTTTTAGGGGTTATAGGGTTTTTGATGTTTTTTTGGGTTTTTTAGGGCTTTAGGTGTTTTTTTGGGTTTGTAGGGGTACAAATGTTTTTTTGGGTTTTTATTAGTTTTATGGATTTAAGGAATTTATGGGGTTTTATGGTTTTGAGGGGTTTTACAGTTTTTCGGGGTTTTATGATTTTTAGTGTCTTTTAGGGTTTCAAGAGTTTTTATGGTTTTTAGAGGTTTAAAGTGTGTCTGAATTTTTAATGATTTTATATGGTTTTCAAGGATTTTAGGATTTTTTATGTATTTAGTGATTTTTACGGATTTTTTGGATATCTTTGGGGTTTACAGTATTGGAATATTTTTTAGGTTGTTTAATGTTTTTTAGGGTTTTATGATTTTCAAGTAATTTTTTCATTTTGTGGTTTTTAGAGGCTTTTCTTATTTTTATGTTTTGGTATTTTCTTATCGGTTTTAGAGTTTTTTAGATTTCTAACATTATTCTAAATTGTTAGGTATTTTTATGATGGTTATGTGTTTTAGAATTTTTATGGATTTATGGGGTACTAGGTATTTTTGGTGTTATTATGTTTTAATTGTATTTTTGGTCTATATATTTTTTTCTAAGTTGTTATGGTTTTTAAAATTGTTTATATTCTTCCATTTTTCTAATTTTGTTTATTTTTTGGGGGGTTTTAGGGTTTTACTGTTTATTTGGTTTTTTGGGGTTTTAAGTGTTTCTAAGATTTAATTTTTTTTATTGGGTTTTTCTATGATTTTTTGAGTTTATTATATTTTTAATGATTTTTTTTTTATTTTTTGGATGTTTATATTTTTTAGGGGTTTGAGGGATATTTTTTGGTTTTAGGGTTTTAGGGTTTTTATGGTTTTTATTATTTTCATGAGGTTTATGTTTTTATAAAATTTTTGGGGTATTAAAACTCATTGGAGTTTTAAAATTATTTAAGGATTAAATGGTATTTAGTGTTTTAAGTGGGTTTTATGTTATTATTGGGTTTTTTAATGATTTTTATGGGTTATATTGTGTTTTTGATTTTTAGGGTTTTTATGTATTTTTTCATTTTTTGAGATTTTTAGGTGTTTAAATGTTTTTAATTTCTTAAGGATGTATTAAATTTTTTCGGGGTATGGGGTGTTTATATTTTTATGGACTGTCTGTTCTTTTTAAAAAATTTATAGTTTTGTGGGTTTTTTAGGAATTTTAGATTTTTTAGTGTTTTACGGTTTTTATGACTTTTGGGGTATTTATAATTTGTTTTGAGTGTTTATAATATTATGTTTTTATAGTATTTTAACATATTTATGGGTTTAAAGGGCTTTTTAGTGTTTTTAGTGAGTTTATAGTGACATTATAGGATTTTCATGTTTCTATGTTTTTAGGGGGATTAAGTGTTATTTTGTTTTAATGTTTTCTTAGAAATTATAGGGGTTTTAAAGATTTTTTAATGTTTTTAGTGATTTTTATAGATTCTTTAGGATTTACATGGTTTCTTATGATTTTTACGTATTTTCAGGGCTTTTGGTATTTGTTAGGTTCTTATGGTTTTTATGGTTTTTTTATTTTTTATGTTTTTAGGGGGTTTAATTTTTTTTAGGTTTTTAACATTTTAGTAGGGTTTTTCAAAACTATTGGAATTTTTTACATTATTATGGGTATTTAGGGATTTTTTATGATTTTTTATTTTTTTAATTTTTAATGTATTTTGCGGGTTTTATGGATTTTTAAGATATTTTGGGCTTTTATGTTATATGGATTTTATGGTTTTTTCAGTTATTAGTTTTTTTTAATTTTTAGCAGTTTTAGGGATTTTGAGGGGTTTTAAGATTTTTTTAGCTTTTTAGTGTTATTGTGTTCTTGGGTATTTATGGGTTTTTAGAGTTTTTCATTGGTTTTTATAAATTTTTAATATTTTTTAGTGTTTAACGATTTTTTAAAATTTTTATTTAGTTATTATATTTTATAGGTTTTTAGGGATTTTTAAGATATTTATGTTTTTTATGGTCTTTGAGGGGGTTTAGGGGTTTTAAGGACCTTTATGGTTTTTATCATTTATTATGTTTTTAGGGGTTTTATGTGTTTTAGGTGTTTACTTTTTTCTTATATTTTTTCATAGTTTTAGTTTTTTTATGTTTTTAGAGATTTTTAGGGATTTTTTATGTTTTTTGAATAGTTAAGGATTTTTATGGGTTTTTAGGGTTTTAGGGATTTAAGGGTTTTTAGAATTTTTTTCGGGGTTTTTAGGTGTTTTAGGGGTTTTTAGGTTTTTGGTATTTTTACTTTTTTTTCGAGGTTGGATGTGCTTTATATTTCTTTGGTTTCATTGTGGTTTTCAGGTTTTTAGTGTTTTTTATGGATTTGTGTACATTTTTTGGATTTTTATGGTTTTTAGGGTTTTATGGATTTTAACGGTTTGTAGGGTTTTTAGAATTTGTAGAGTTTTTTTGGTTTTTTGGTGTTTTATTGGTTTTTTTGACATTTTTATGGTTTTATGGTCTTTTAGTGTGTTTTAACATTTTCAGGGAGTAAACTATTTTTAGAAATTTTAGTGGTTTTCTGTGGTTTTTATGGGTTTTTAGGGATTTTATGATTGTAATCTCTTTTAGGGTTTTTAAGAGGTTTATGGTTTTTATTATATTTTGGGTTAGAGCGGTTTTTTAGGTTATTTAAGGTTTTTTGATTATTTAATTTTTCTGTGGTTTTCATAGGGTTTTCAGGGTTTTTGGGGTTTTTAATATTTTTATTGATTTTTAGGTCAGTTATCTGATTTTAGATTTTTTGGGGTTTTATGAATTTTGATGGGATTTTAGGGTTTTAGGGGATTTTTGTTTTTAGGGTTTTATTTGAGTTTGAGGTATTTTAAGAGTTTTTTATCATTTTTAGGGGTTTATAGGGTTTTTAGAGTTTTTAGATGATTTCATAGGGGTTTTAGTCGTTCTTTTGGTTTGTAGGGGCGTAATGGTTTTTATGGTTTTTAGGGATTTATAAATCTTAGGGTTTTATGGTTTTTATAATTTTTTATATTTTTAGGGGTTTTATGTGTTTTTAGGTTTTTCAGGTTTTCTTATGGGTTTTCAATATTTTTAGATTTTATTAAATATTATGGATTTTTGTGGGTTTTAAGGGGATTTAGGGATTGTAAAAAAAACTAGGCTTTTTAGGGGTTTTTTATTTCTTTTTATTTTAGGTGGTTTTATGGATTTTATGGCTGTTTAAAATTTTTAACCATTTTTAATGTTATTAGAAGATTAAAGGGTTTTTAGTGTTTTCAGTTATTTTAAGGTTTTATGGGTTTTTAGGTTTTTTAATGTTATTAGTAGATTTATTATTTTTAGTATTTTTCGAGTCTTTACGGTATTTCTGGTTTTATGGGTTTTAGTATTTTTTGGTTTTTAAGGTTTTATATGTTTTTATGTTTTTAAGGTTTTTTGAGGTTGGTTTTTAAGGTTTCTTTCATATTTAAAGATTTTTTGGGATTTTTTTATATTTTTTAGAGTTTAAGGAACATTGGGATTATAATGCCTTTTAGGGTTATTTTGGGGTTTTAAGGTTTTCATAATTTGTTTGTATTTAAGGTTATTTCTTGAGTTTTTTATTTTTTTAAGGTTTTTAGTTGTTTTTAATATATTTAAAGGTTTAAAGGGTTTCATAGTTTCACTAATTTGATGTTTTTATGGGTTTCTAGGTATTTTTATGGTTTTTATAGGGTTTATTGTTTTTTGGGTATGTATGGTTTTTTAGGGTTTTTAGAATTTTTTAGGTTTTATGGGTTTTAGTTGTTTTTAGTTTTTAAGGATTTCATATGGTTTTTAGAGTTTTTAGGGTTCTGTACATTATTTTTGGATTGATAGGAATTTACTTATGTTTTTTATTTGTTTTTAGGTTTTTAGGGAATTTGAAGGGATCTAGGGTTTTTTTTTATTTTTTTAATATTTTTTTTAGGTTTTCTGATTTTTTTGTGAATTTTATGGATTTTTAGTGTTTCTATTCATTTTTAATGGTTTAATGTTTTTTTGAGTTTTATAATTTTTTTCTTTGTTTTCTTTATTTTTTCGTGTTTTTTAAGGTTTTTAGGGGTTTTTATGTTTTTAGTGTTTTTAGGTTTTTAGAGTTTTAGAATTTTTTATGTTTTTAGGTTTGTTAAGGGGTTTAAATGTTTTTATGACATTAAGGATTTACTATGGTTTTTAAAAGGTTTTAATAATTTTTTTTATTTTATTTTTAGGTCGTTTAATGATTTTTAGGGTTTTTATGGTTTTTAGGATTTTTATGGTTTTATCAGTTTTTAGAATTCTTTGTGATTTTATGGTTTTTTTAATATTTTTTTTGAATTTTATGGGTCTAAATGTTTTTAGAGTTGTATTAGTTTTTAGGGACTTTATGTTTTTTATGGTTTTTGTAGTTTTTAATCATTTAATTGGTTTTATTGGGTTTTAGGGTCTTTTAATGATTTTTTTCATCGACCATTTTATACATTTTTAGTGTTCTTAAGTAATTTTTTAGATTTTTAAGGTTTTATTATGGTTTTTTTTGGTTTTTTATGTTTTAAGGTATTTTTAGGGAGTTTTTAGGATTTTTATGGTTTTTTACAGTTTTTAAGGATTTTGGGGGGTTTACGGTTTTTTAGGGTTTTTGGGGTTTCTATAGATATTATCATTTTTTAGAATTTTTATAGATTTTATGTTTTTTATATATTTTTGTTTTACTTAATATTTTTCAAATATTTAGTTTTTTTTATTATTTTTGTGATTTTTATGGATTTTGTAGGATTTTTATAGATTTTATGTTTTTAGAGTTTAAAATATTTTTTTAGGTTTGAGGATTTTTTTAGTGTTATTGGTTTTTATGTATTTTTAGTGTTTATTAAAAAAATTGGGGTTTTAAAGGGTTTTAAATGTTTATAGTGGGTTCTTTGTGTTTTCATGGGGTTTTAGGGTTTTTCAATGTTTTTTTATGGTTTTTTAGGATATTTAGGGTTTTAAGGTTTTTTAGGTTTTTAACGCCTTTTAGGGTTTTTATGGGTTTTAAGTGTATTTTGGTTTTTATGGTTTTCTTACAGTTTTTTGGGGATTTAGGGGTTTTTAAATCTTAGAGATTTCTTGGTATTTTGAGTATTATTATGGTTTTGTGTTTTTAGGGATTTTGGGGGGGTTGGGGGTTGGGGGTTATTTGGGATTTTAGGTGTTTATAGGATTGTATGTTTTTTTTATTTTTTTATTTATTATGGATTTTATGTATTTTAGGATTATTATGGATTTTTTATGATTTTTATTATATTTAGGGTTTTATGGATTTTTATGGGTTCTCCGAGTTTTAGTTTTTTTGTATGGTTTGTACGGGTTTTATGGATTTTTAATAATTTATAACATTTTATGGAGTTTTAAGATTTTTTATAGTTTTTAGTTGGTTTTTAGGGTTCTTATGGATTTTAAGGGTATTTAATGTTTTATGGATTCTTATAGTTAATATTATTTTCTAATTTTGTTTATGGTTTTAGGATTTTAAGGATTTCTTATGCTTTTTTAGGGGTTTTTTGGGGTTTTTTCGGGTTTTAGGAGTTTTTTTATTGCTTTTAGTTTTTTAGTCTTTTTAAATATTTGTTTGTGGTTTATAGGGTTTTATAGTTTTTATTGTTTTTAGGGATTAATAGGTTTGAGGGTTTTAAATGTTTTTAGTGGTTTTTATGGTTTTTATGGTTTTTGGGGGGTTTAGTGTTTCTAGTTATTAGGGATTTAAAGTGTCTAGGATTTTAGCATTATCCAACGGTTTTCAAGGATATCAGTGTTTTTATGTTTTTACTGGTTTTATGGAATTTGTATGGTTTGTATGGTTTTGTATGGGTTTTAGTTATATTAATGGTTTTATGTTTTATTGGGTTTTTAAAGGTTTATAGGGTTTTTAATGTTTTTTTATATTTTTTAGGAGTTTTATGTTTCTTAGATTTTTATGGTTTTCATACGTGTTCTCAATTTTCTTAGGGTTTTTATTGATTACATATTTTTAGGGGTTTTCAATATTTTTATTGGTTATAGGGTTTTAAGGGATTTTTAGGAGGTTTATGGTTTTAGGATATATTTAGGTTATTTCGTTACTTATAGTTCTTTTAATTGGTTAGGGATTTTAAGGTTTTTTTAGTTTTATAACATTTAAGTGGTTTAATGAGATTTTAGAGTTTCTAGTGTACTTTTTGTGGTTTATTGGTTTTGCATTTTTTTGATTTTTTCGGGGTTTTATGTGTTTGTTCACTGTTTTCTTAGGGTTTTAAGAGGGTTTTTTACACTTTTAAGTATTTCTAGGGATTATTTAGGTTTTTATGTATTTTTTAATATATTTAGGTATTTTTAGGGTTGTTAGGGTTTTTTAGTTTTTTAGGGTGTTATTCTTTTATTTTTATTTTGGGGTTTTTAGTGTTTTTATGTTTTATGAATTTCATATATTTTTTCAGGGTTTACAGGTTTTTTTACATTTTAAGTTATTTAGGGATTATTTAGAATATTTATGGTTTTTTATTTTTTTAGGGATTTTAAGGGTTTTAATCGTTCTTATAGTTTTTTTTCTTTTTAAGGGTATTTTTGATTTTTTTAGGGTTTTATGCATTTTTCGAGTTTTTTATTATTTTCAGGGGGTCTAAAGTTGTTTTATATTTTTTAGTGTTGTTAAGGGTTTTATGGGTTTTCAGGTTTTTAAGGTTTTAGTGGGTTTTATCATTTTTGTTTTTTTGGGGTTTTAGGATTTTTTTTCATTTTAATGTTTTTATATTTTATAATAGTTTTATGTGTTTTTAGGATTTTATGGGTTTTTAGTGTTTTTCACAGTTTTCAGGGTTTTTTTACATTTTTTTAGATTTTAGGGATTTTTTGGATTTTTAGGATTTTTGTTATTTTTTAGGATTTTTAGGGATTTTGAGTGGGATTAGGGGTTCTTTGGTTTCTTTTAATTTATATGTTATTTTGGATATTTTTTGGGATTTCTATGTTTTTATAGGTTTTTAACGTTTTTAGATGTTGAAAGGGTTTTAATTTTTCTTGTAGATTTCTAGGATTTTTGGGTGTTTTGGATTTTTTATGATTTTAGTGGGTTTATGTTTTTAGGGTTTTATGGTGTTTTGTTGTTTTAGGGGTTTTATGGTTTTTAAGTGTTTTTATGTGTTTTAGAGTCTTTTTCGATTTTTAGTGTTTTTAGGATTTTTCTGAGTTTTAACTACTAATAGGTTTTTCATGTTTTCTTTGGTTTTTTTTGATTTAATGGTTCTTATGTTTTTAGGGACATTTTGGGATTTATAATATTTTTAAGGTTTTAAGGGGTTTTACGGATTTTGAGGGTTTTTGGGTTATTATAATTTTTTTGTTTGTTATGGGGTTTACATGTTTTTATTTTTTTAATGTATTTTTAGTGTTTTTAGGATTTTATTGGTTTTTTTACATTTTTAATAATTTTGAGGGATTTATAGTATTTTTATTATTTTTAGGGTTATCTTGGATATTGAGATTTTATAGGTTTGTTAGGGTTTTTTCTGGTTTTATGTTTTTCTTTGGGTTTTTGAGTTTTTTTTGCAATTTAGGTTTTTTATAGTTTTTAGTGTTTTTATATTTTTTAGGGGTTAAAGGGGTTTTATATTTTTTTAATGTAAATTTTGGACTTTTGTTGTCATTTATGGTTTTTTGAGGTTTTTTGGGGGGTTTAATGATTTTTGTGTTATTAAGGTTTGAAGGCTGTTTTAGGATTTTTAGCATTTTTTAGGTTTTTTATAGTTTCATTGCTTTATGGTTTTATGGTTTTCTTATGTTTTTAAGGTTTTTTACATTTTTAATGATTTTTAAGTATTTTTTACGGTTTCTCTGGTTTTATTGATTTTTTTAGAATTTTAGGGTTTTTAGGGTTTCTAGTGGTTTTTAGGGTTTTTAGTATTTATTGGTTATTTGTGGTGTAAGTTTTTTAGGTTTTTAATTTTTTCTTAGTGTTTTCAAGGTTTTTAGGGTTTGTTTTGTTTTAGATATTTTTAAGTCTTTTTATGTTTTTTAGTGTTTTTAGGGTTTTATGGATTTCAATGTGTTTCAAGGTATTTTAAGGTTTTATGGATTTTTATATTTTTTGTTTTTTGGGGGTGTTTTTTGTTTCTTAGGGGTTTTAAACGTTTTTATGTTTTATAGGGTTCCTAGGGGTTCTAGGTGTTTTTAAGGGTTTATGGTTTTCTTGGGGGTTTTCTGGGTTTTAGGGTTTTTGTGTTTTTAGGGAATTTTAGGATATTTTTTTAACTTTTATAGTCTAAGGGTTTTTTGGGATTCTGAGAGTTTTATGGGTTTTAGGGGTATTAGTGTTTTTATGGTTTTTTTGGTTTTTAGAGTTCTTAGGGTTTTAAATGGTTTTTAGAGTTTTTAACGAGTTTTTGTGCTTTTTAAGAGTTTTAGGGGTTTTATGCTTTTTATGGTTTTATGGTTTTTAGGATTTTAAGTGTTTTAATGGTTTTTGGGGTTATTTATTCTTTTTAGTATTCTTAGTGTTTTTAAATTATTTTATGTTTTTATGGGTTTCGTTGGGGTTTTAAAGGTTTTTATGTTTTTTTTATGATTTTAGGAATTTTCAGCACATTTTTAGGAGTTTTAACTTTGTATGGTTTTAAGGATTTTGATAATTTTTATGGTTTTTAGGGATTTTATAGTTTTATGGTTTCCTTGGGTGTTTATAGATTTTTGTTTTTTATGGATTTAAATATTTTCTTTGGTATAAAAATATTTAGAGTTTTTGCTGCTCTTTTAGGTTTTTATGGTTTTTTAGGGTTTTAAGGTTTTATGCACTTTAGGGGTTTTTTTTGTTTTTAGGGTTTTTTTGATTTTTAGGTTTTTATGGTTTTTATGCATTTTTAGGATTTTAAGGTTTTATTAGGTATTTTCAGAATTTTTAGTGATTTTTACGTTTTTAGGGCAATTTAGGTTTTTATGATTTTTATGGTATTTTAGTGTTTTTAGTTATTCTATGTGTTTTTATTGATTTTTATAGTTTTTTGGGTTTTTTGGGTTTTTAGGTTATTTTTTAGTCTTTTAGGTGTTTAAGGGTTTCTAGATATTTTTTTTATGTTTTCTTGTGTTTAAAGGTTTTTTGTGTTTTAGTGGTATCTTGGGGATTTTATTGTTTTTATGGTTTTTTTTCTGTTTTTAGGAATTTTTATGGTTTTTAGGTTTTTTTTTGAATTTCTATAGTTCTTTAATGTTTTTAGCATTTTTTAGCTTTTTTGGGGTTTTAGTTTTTTTTAATCTTTCATGGGATATTTCAGGTTTTTATGGATTTTATCATTTTTAGGGATTCTTGTTATTTTTTAGAAATTTTTGGATTTTTAGGGATTTTAAGGATTTAGAGGGTTTTTCAATTTTTTATTTTTTTTGGTTTTAATAGTTTTCTTTGGGATTTTAAGATTTTTTTTGATTTTATATGGTTATTATTTTTTTTGAGTTTTAAACTATTTTATAAATTTAAATGGTTTTTAGTTCTTTTAGTGGGGTTTTAGGGTTTTTTTTGAGTTTTTAGGGTTTTAAGGTGGTTTGTGGTTTTACGGTTTTAATTTTTTAGAGGGTTTCTGGAATTTTTAGGGTTCTTATCATTTTTTATGGTTTTTTTGCTTTTAAGTGTTCGATGGCTCCTAAGGGGTTCTTAGGGATTTTAGAGGTTTTATGTTTTTTAACATTGTTATAGAATGTTGGGTTTTTAAAGGATTTTTTTTGGATTTTTAGTGATTTGGATATTTTTTATGGTTTTGGGGTTTTTGAGTTTTATTTTTTGGGGGTTTTTCATTTTTTTAGTTTTTCAGATTTTTATTATTTTTTAGGGGCTTTAACACATTTTGGGTTTTTAAGGGTTTTCTGTGTTTTTAGGATTTTAAGGATTAATTTTTAGTTATCATTGTTTTTTAGGTTTCTAAATTTTTTGGGATTTTAATGTTCTTTTTATCATTTTTATGATTTTTAGGTTTTCATGGATTTTGAGGGGTTTTAGGGATTTTTAATGATTGTTTTTTAGGATATTTTGGAGTTTTTATAATTTCTATTGGTTTGTAGAGTTTTTTATGTTTTTAGGGGTTTGAATGGTATTTATTGATTTTAGTAGTTTTTGGGTAATTAAGGTTTTTAAGGTTTTAGGTGTTATAACCTTTTTATAGTTTTTGGGATTTTAGGATTTTTAGGGTTTTTAGTATTTTTTTTTGTTTTTCTTAGTTTTTCTATGTGTTATTTGGTTTATCAGTTTTTCTTAGGTGTTTTCAAGGTGTTTAGTGATTTTTACATTTTTATAGATTTTTAGGGATTCATTATTATTTTTATATTTATTTTGTGTTTTAGGATTTTGAATGTTTTTTATGTTTTTTATGATTTTATGGGTTTTATGGTTTTTTTATGTTTTACTATTTTTTTTATTTTTTAAGAATTTTATAATTTATTTAGAGTTTTTTAACATTTTAGGCGTTTAAACGGGGTTTATAGATTTCAGTGGTTTTTTTGGGGTTTTATGTGTTTCCGGGTTTTTATGGTTTTTCAAGGTCTTGTGATTTTTTGTGGTTTCAAGGACTTTTATTATTTTTAGTGTTTTCTGTTCTTTAATGTTTTTAGGTGTTTTATTTATTTTTAGGATTTTAAGGTTTTTTTTTGGGTTTTCATGTTTTTAGGATTTCTAAATGTTTTTTTGTGAATTTAGGGATTTTTTTGAGTTTTTATGGTTTTAGGTTTCTTAGGTATTTCAAGGGATTTTACGATTTTTTGGGTTTTTATTGTTTTTTGGAGGTATTTAGGGGTTTTAAGGGCTTTTATTGTTACTAAAAAAATTTAGCAGTATAATGTGATTTTGGAGATTTAGTTTTTTTAGTGTATTTATTGGTTTTTTGGGTTTCTATGATATTTGGGGGTTTTTTATTTTTATTTTTAAGGTTTTTTGGGTTTTAAGGAATTTAGGGTTTCTATCATTTTTTAGATTTTTTGGGGTTTTATATGTTTTTATTTTTTTAAACTTCATTAAAATTATTTTAGATTTTTATTTATTTTTTTTACATTTTTGGGAGTTTATTGAATTTTTATTAGTTTTATTCTTCTTTTGTTTTTAGAGATTTTTAGGTTTTCGATGGGTTTTTAAATTTTTTTTGGTTTTTCTGTATTTTATTATTTTTAAGGTTTTTTTGAGTTTTTTAAAATTTTTATAGTTTTAGAGTTTTTTATAAAATTTATGGTTTTTAGAGGTTTTTCATATTTTTAGGGGTTTAAATGGTTTTTAGAATTTTTAATGGTTTTTAGAATTTTAGGGTTTTTTAGGGGGTTTTATGATTTTTAGGGGATTTTATCGTCTTTAGGGATTCATAGGATTTTTTGGGTCTTTTAGGGTTTTTTCATTTATAATTATTTTTAATGTTTTTAAGTGTTATTTTGTTTTATTATTTTCTTATTGGGTTCTATTGATTTTAAGGTTTTATAATTTTTTTTGGATTTCATTGTATTTTTTATATTTTTATGGTTTTTAGTGTTTGTAGATGTTTTAATGGGTTTTGGGGTTTTTTTGGATTTTTGAATATTTAGGGTTTTATGTAATTTTTATGTTTTTAAATTTTTAAGGGTTTTAAATGTTTTTATGTTTTTATTTTTATTTTTTGATTTTTAGGGGTATTAGGGTTCTTTTACTTTTTATGGATTTTTTGGGCTTTGTTAGAATTTTTAGGATTTTTTAGGCTTTTAGGGACTTTGAGGGGTTTATAATTTGTTATTATTTTTATGTTTTAAAGTGAGTTTTTGTGTTTCTTCGGGTTTTATGGTTTTTTAGTATTTTAATGTTTTAAGTGGTTTAAAGGGTTTCTATAATTTTAGTGGTTTTTATGATTTTTGGGGTATGAGATGTATTTATGGTTTTTTAGTATTTGATTAATTTAAAGGTTTAATGGGTTTTAGGGTTTCAAGGGTTTTTGGGGTCTTCTTTATATTTTATCACTTTTTAGGTTCTTAATAGTTGTGTGTGTTTTTAGGTTTTTATGTTTTTTCAATGGTTTTAGGGGTTTTAAGGTTTTTTATTTCTTAGGGATTCTGGTGGATTTTTTTGGATTTTTCTAGTGTTTAGGGTTTTAGTGATTTTGTGGGGTTTGGGGGTTTTAGGCGTCTTTGTGTTTCTTAGGGTTTTATGAATTTTTATGTTTTTTAGGGCCTTATGTTTTTCTAGGAATTTAATGTTTTTATGGTTTTCAGGTGTTTTAGTATTTTCAATGTTTATAAAGTTTTTATTTGATTTTATTGGTTTTCAAGTTCAATAGGGATTACGACTATGTTTGGGTTTTTTATGGGTTTTATTTTATTTTTGGTTTCTTTGTGGTTTTCAGGATAATTTATGTTCTTTAGAATTTTTTAGGTTTTTAAGTGTATTTAACGTTTTTTGGGTGTTTAAAGGGTTTTTTGAGTTTTTAGTGGTTTTTAGGATTTTTATGGTGTTTTAGAAATTTTTATGTTTTTAGGGGTTTTATGGTTTTAGGTGTTCTAGGTTTTTATGTGTTTTGGGGTTTTTTTTGGGGTTTTAGAGGTTTGTTATTTTTTAGAGGATATAAGTGTTTCTAGGTTTTTACGATTTGTAGGGTATTTTTTATGTTTTTTGGAATTTTAAGATATTTTTCAGTATTTTAATAGGTTTCTATGGTTTTATGTGTTTTTATATTTTTTTGGATTTTTAAGGTTTTTAGGATTTTATGGTTTTTTTACTATTTTAATATTTTCTGGGGTTTTAGGGTTTTTTAGAGTTTTTGAATATTTTCCCACTTTTAAAGGGTTCTTAGAGTTTTTAGTGGGGTTTAGGTGTATTATGGGTATTTAGGGATTTTAATGGTTTTTAGTATTTTTTTTGTTTTTTTTATGTTTCTAGGTTATTTTAGGGGTTTATCATTTTTATATTTTTAGGAGTTTTAATTTTTTTTTATTTTATGATTTTATTTAGGATTTTTAGTGTTTTTAGTGGTTTTATGTTTTTAAGGATTTTTTATGATTTTTATTTTTTGGGGGGCTTAGTGATATTGAGGAGTTCTAGGGTTTTTAATTTTTTATTTGGGGTTTTGAGTGTTTTTATATATTTAATGTTTTTTGAATTTTTATGGTTTTTAGTAGTTTTACAATTTATCATATTTTTAGGTAATTTTGGGAATTTTTATGGGTTTTTTGGGTTTTAGGAATTTTTAATGATATTTGTGTTTTTAGGGTATTTATGGTTTTTGGTGGTTTTAGTGGTATTTTGAATTTTGAAGGGTTTTTATGGTTCTTACATATTTTCAACATTTCTAGGGGTTTAAAGTGTTTTTAGAGTTTTTTGTGGTTTTAGGGTTATTATAGGTTTTCAGGGTTTTTAAAAGTTATCTGGTATTTATTTATTTTTTTGATTTTTAGGGTTTTTTTGTAGAATCTTTTAGGATTTTAAGTGTTTTTAGGAATTATTAGGTTTTTAAGGTATTATTAGGGTTTTTCGATTTTTTAATGTTCCGACGTATTTTTCCCTTGTTAAGTATTTTTATAGTTTATATGATTTTATTGATTTTGATGGTTTTAGGGTATTTTTGGATTTTAATAATTTTTAGTGTTTTTAGTGTTTTTAGTATTTTTTTGATTTAATTTTTTTTATGGTTTTATAGATTTTGAGGGTTTTGGGTTTTTTTATTCATTGGGGTTTTTAGGTTATTTAGAGTTTTTAGGGTTTTAAGGTGTTTTAGGTTTTTTTTAATGTCTTAACATGTTTAAATTATTTTGGATTTTTTCATCTTTTAGGATTTTTGTGGGGTGTTTTGTTTTTATGGATTTTAGGATTTTTATGTGTTTTCATGTTTTTAAGGTCTTTAGGGTTTTTAGTGTTTTTAAGTTGTATAGGGGTTTTAAGTGTTTTTAGGTTTTTAGGATTTTCTTTGTTATTTTTTGCATTTTATGGCTTTTTACATTTTTAGGGTTTTTAGGGAATTTCTAGGATTTGTATGGTTTTTTAGGGATTCCAATGATTTGGAATATTTTTAAGGATTTCAAAGGATTTATGGTTTTTCTGTGTTTATAATTTTTTGGGTTTTATGCATCATCATTGTTTTTGTGTTTTTAGGGGTTTCATTATGTGTTTCGGTTTGTTCATTTTTTATGTTTTTAAATATTTTGGGTGTTTTAAATATTTTTTATATTTTTTAGGGTTTTATGGGATTTAGGTGTTTTATGGTTTATTTGGGTTTCTATTTTTTTAAATTTTATGGTGATTTTCGGTTTTTCTTATATACATAGTTTTTTATTAGATTTATATTTTTTTAATCATTTTCAAGGTATAAATGTATTTATGAGTTTTTAGAGGTTTTATAGTGATTTTATGGGGTTTTAGAGTTTTTAAAACTTTTTACTGTTTATAGTTTTAGGGGTTTTAGGGGTCTTAATGTATTTTTGGGTTTTTATCATTTTTTAGATTTTTATGGGTTATTAGATTATTTAGGATTTTACAGTTTTCATATGGGTTGTAAGTGTTTTTAGGGGGTTTTAGATTTTTATAGATTTTAGGGCTTTTATAGGGTTTTTATTGGTTTTAGGGGTTTTAAGGATTTTTACATTTTTTATGTTTTTTATGTTTTTTATGATTTTTTTTTGGGTTTTAGGGTTTTTTAGGGTTTTTAGTGGTTTTAGGGGTTTTAATTATTTTTAGGTTTTTTAAGTTTTTCTTAGGGGTTTTCCATGTTTTTTGGTTTCTTCTATTTACTAGTATTTTATCAATTTTTTACGATTTTTATGGTTGTTTAGTGTTTTTATTAATTTTGAGGGTTTAGGGTTATTTAGGGATTTTAAGGTTTTCATGTGTTTAGGTTTTTGTGGTTATTTTAGTTTTAGGGTTTTTATGGGTTTTTAGAGTTTTTAAAGTTTTTATGGGCATAAAGGTTTTTTATCGATTTTTATGATTTTAAAGGTTTTATGGGATTTATGTTTTTAGGGTTTTATGGTTTTTTTGGTATTTTAGTGTTTTTAGGGTTTTCAACATTTAATTGGGTTTCTTAGGGGTTTTGAGAGTTTTTTATATTTTTTTTGTTTTCTTTAGGGTTTTTAGGGTTTTTATGGGTTTGGCATTTTTTTTGTATTTTGGGGGGGGGGGTATTTTTAGTATTTTAATGGTTTTTAAGGTTATTAGGGATTTTTAGGGTATTTATGTTTTTTACAGTTTTAGGGATTTTTAACATTTTTAGGGGTTTAAAGTGTTATTTTAGAGTTCTATGAGTTTTATTGGATTTTGCAGTTCAATGGTTTTTATGGGGTTTTAGGGACTTTTTTGGTTTTTTAGGTCTTTTAGAATTTTTTAGGGTTTTGGGTTTTTAAGTTTTTTTATGTTTTTATGGATTTCTTAGGTATTTTTAGTGTTTTTAATTTTTTTTAAATTTTTAGGGGTTTTAGGGATTTTTTAACATTTTTTCATATTTTTAAAAGGGTTTTTGGGATTTTTATGTTTTTTATGGTTTTTATGGATTTCTGGGTTTTTAAGTGTATTTTATGTTTTTTAGGTTTTTATCTTTTTTAAGAGTTTGTTGACATTTTTTATGGTTTAACATATTTTTTAGAGTATTTATTGGGTTTTATGTTTATTATGTTATTTAGGGTTTTTTGATGTTCTAAGGGTTTTTATGGTCTTTTGGATATATAGGTTTCTTAGTGTTTTAGGTAGAAGAGGTTCAGGACTAGGCAAGCCTAGCCCCCAAAATATAAAGGGAAACAAGAGTATAAGACTAGGGTAGGGTCGGGTCAATCGACCCATACCCAAAAACAATCCCCAAAAAGGAATAAAAAAACAAAGGAACAAAGGAACAGAAAAAGACACAGCAGTTAGTGTTTTAGGGGTTTCAGTGTTTTTAAAGGATTTTAGGGGTTTTAAGTGTTTCTATGTTTTTATGATTTTTTTTATGGTTTTTAGGGTTTTTTACCATTAATTTTAATTGTAGCAATATATTTCATAATTTTATGTTATTTTGGTTTTTAGGGTTTTTTTTTCAGGTTTTAGGTTTTTTAGGAGTTTTAGGGTTTTTATAATTGTTTCAGTATCTAGGTGTCTGAAGCGTTTTTAGAATTGTTTTATTGGTTTTTGGGGTATTTATGGTTTTTATGGATTTTTATGGTTTTTAGTGATTTATGGTTTTCATGGATTATGACGTTTTTCAGTGTCTTTAGGGTTTTTATTGTTTTTTTAATTTCTTTCACTTTTAAGTGTTTTTAGGTTTTTAATGTTTTTGTTGGGGTTTCCATAGTTTTTAGGGTATTTTACATTTTAATATATTTATTATAAATTTCTTGGTTTTTAGGGTTTTGAGGAATTTAAATTTTTTAGAGTTTTTTTAGTGTTTTCTAGGGTTTGTAGTGTTTTCTGGGGTTTGTATCCTTTTGTGGTTGTAGGGGTTTTAAGTATTTTATGGTTTTGGTGGTTTTCATGTGCTTTTTAGGGTTTTTGTGGATTTTTATATTTTATGGATTTTTATGGTTTTTATAGATTTCAGGGGGTTTTTGTTTTTAACAATTTTTAGATTTTTAGGGGGTTTAATTGTTTTATGTTTTTATTTTTTTCCTATATATTTTCCCGGTTTATTATAATTTTTAATGATTTTTTGGGTTTTTATTTTTTTTCTATAGTTTTTAGTTATTTTAAGTATTTTGAAGTATTTAGTGTTTTTATGTTTTTTTGGATTTTTTTGGAGATTTTAGAGTCATTTTAAATTTTTTTTGGTTTTAATGGTCTATATATTTTTAATGTTTTGTATGGTTTAAAGGTTTTCTAGTGTTTTTTAGAATTTTTTGGGATTTTAAGGGTTTTAATTATTTTCGTTGTTTATATGGTTTTTAGGGATTTTTTAATTTTATTGGGTTTTTAGTGTTTTTATCATTTTTTTGTTTTTTATGATTAAGTTATATTTATGTTTTTAATGTTTTCTTTTGTTTTTGTAGGTTTTTAAATTTTTAGAGATTTTTAATGATTCTTTAGGGGATTTATGGTTTTTAGTGTTTTTATGGATTTTGAGGGTTTTTAGAATTTCAAAGGGTTTTTAGGGTTTTAAAAGGTTTTGTTTGGTGTTTTTATGTTTTTTAATTATATTATATATTTTTAGGATTTAAATGGTTTCTTAATCTTTTTCTGGGTTCTTTTATTTTTTAACATTTTTTTGTATTTTTAGAGATTTTTATGATTTTACGTGTTTTAGGGGTTCATAAGGGTTTCTAGGGTTTTTAGGGGTTTGGGGGTTCTCATGGTTTTTTCTGTTTTACGGTTTTTTTGAGTTTTTGATTTTTTTTTTATTTTTTTAAATTTTTAATTTTTTTAGGTGTTTAAAGAGGTTTTCGAATTTTTAATTTTCTTCAAGATTTTTTTATATTTTGGGGGGTTTTAAAAGGTTTATATTGTTAATTTTTTTTGTTATTTAATATAATTAGGTTCTATTAGAGTTCTTAAAACTTTTTTTGTTTTTATGGGTTTAAAATATATCTATGTTTTTAAGGATTTCTATGTGTTTTTCAAGGCTTTTACTGTTTTTGGGTTTTTAGGAATTTTTTTGGTATTTTGGGAAATTTATTATTTTTAGGATCTTTAGTAATTTTGAGGGATTCTTTGAGATATTTAGGGCTTTTAGTATTTATTTGGGTTTTTATCATTTTGAGGTTTTTATTGGTTTAAGGTCTTTTTAGGGTACTATGGTTTTCTTAGGTTTTTTCAGGGTATCAATGTTTTTTTACATTTTTTTGGACTTTTAGGTCTTCAATAGTAATTTTATGGATTTTATGGTTTTTATACTTATTTTTATTTTTTTGTGTTTTTTGGGTTTTTATGGGTTTTGGGGTTTTAGGGTATTGCTTGAGTTTTTAGTTTTTTTTTTGTGTTTTGTAGGTTTTTTAATATTTTTAGGGGTTTAAAAGTTTTTCAAATTGTTTAGTGGGTTTTTGGGTTTTTATGGTTTTTTAGTTTTTTAATGTATTTATAGGGTTTTATGTTTTTTAGGGATTTTATGATTTTTTTGTGTTTTTTATCATTTTTTAGGTTTTAAGGGGTTTTATGTGTTTTTAGAATTTTAAGGTTTTCTTACGGTTTTATCACTATTTTGGGGTTTTTATATTTTTATGGATTTTTAAGGATCTTTTATGATTATTGTTATTATTTAGGCTTTAAATGGAATTTTAGGGTTTCACAGGGTTTTTAGAGTCTTCGTTATTTTTAGGGGTTTTTTGTATTTTTGGGTTTTTAGTGGTTTTATGTTTTTTATAGAGTTTTTAACATTTTTGTGTGTTTAATGGGTTTTTAGAGTTTATTTTTTGTGTTTTTATTTTCTTTTAGTGTTTTTAAGTTTCTTAAGGTCTTTTATTGTTTTTAACGCTTTTAGGGTCTGTAGGGTTTTTATTGTTATTTAGATTTTTAGGACAAGGAAGACGTGGAGGTCAGACTAGTCTCGACCCCCCCCTAATTTATTAAATAAAAAGATGCAGAAAGACACATCCAAAAAGGGAGGGGCTGGGTCAATAAACCCACACCCAAAAACCCTTTACAACCCCATACCCAATGACCCCCAAAAAAGAAAGTTCAAAAGGAAAACAGAGAAAGGAAAAGACACAAAAGACCAAACACAACAACAGCTTCAGCACCTTCTCAGCAATCCCCACCATTCGGCAGCTCCAGATCCCTTCATCACCACTCATCCAGGCAGCAGACAGCATCCTATTCCCCATCATTCCCAACATCAAATCCCATCCAAACAACAACCATCCTCTCACATCACCATTTTCAGCCATCGCCTCCATAGCAAGCTTCAATCCAAGCAACTTCCAGCAGCTCACACCCAATACGACACCTAGAAACACATCCGCAGCCCCAAGACAACAACCAGTAGCACTCAGAAAGAACAAAATCCCGCACCCATAGAAAAACAAAACCAAACCATCACCAAACTCATAGACATCAGCTTCAACACATCCAGACACAGAAGGAATTGGAATCCTACACACCCTCTTCCAGTAACCAGCACCTCCTTCCACAGTTTCAAACCAAGAAATAACCAGCACTCAGAAGCTCTGTTTCCAGCTCCCAGCACATCCAAAATATTCAGCGAAAAGAAATCCACACCCAGCAGAAAAAGCAGAAAAATATGACAACCAACCCTTAAGCCTTTCACCATTCCATAGCACCCAAACCTCCTTTTTTAAACCCCGGTCTAGATCACCCCGCAAGCGACCCAGAAGTCGCACCGCAAGACGAAGCACCACCCAGCGCCTCATGATAGCTCCATAAAACAACATCAGCATAAAAAACTGACCACTCATGCCAAGTCCAAGGTAGCCTCGACACCGCAAAGAACCCAAAACAAGTAAAGATTCCAGAAGACAACGCAACTTAAGAAGAATTGCGACAGCAGTGCAATACAAGACCAATGGTCCGAAAACACAAACCTGAAAGATTTGTACAAGCTAATGAAAAACGGATCTGAAACCCCACACAAAGGTTTCTTGAATAGAACCCCTAAGCCGATGAAGCACCTTCCATGTCTTCTTTAAAACAATAGAGAACTAGAAAATCCACCATGTCCCTCTTAAAGATGTATCTTGAAAGAACCGCATCGCCGAAGCCCAAGAGAACCAGACCAAAGTGCCTCTAAGCCGTTGGGACTCCCATCTCACCTTCCTCTCATCATCATGGAGCTAGGGAAGCCACCGAGAAGATAGATCTGGAACCCGCTTGGAGGTTCGCATCGTCGGTGACCTGGTCCCTCTAAGCCACCAGATCCTCGCGCCACATCTCCTCCATGAATCACCATAAATGTCGCAAATCCAGGAGAACCGCTGAGACCACTCCTGAGCCACTGAGAAACCATAGAGGGCTACACCGAGGATCACCCAAGATCCAGTAGGAGGCTGAATGGGGAAACACAACGACAGAGCTTCCGGAGACATAGCCACTATCCTCTTATATTTTTAGGGGTTTAAAGTGTTATTAGATTTTATGGTTTTTAAATGGTATTATAGATTTTAGGTTTTTTTTCATTTCTTGGGATTTTTAGGAATTTTTAAGGATATTAATGGATTTTTAGGGATTTTATGGTTTTTGATGTTTTTAGTGCTTTAGTGTTTTTAAGGTTTTTATAGAATTTCCATTTTTTTTAGTTTTTTGGCTTTTGAGTTTTAATGTTTTTTAGAAATTTATATCGGTTTTATGAAATTAAAAAGTTTTTAATGTTTTTAGTTGGTTTTTAGGGTATTTTTGTGTTTTTATTGTTTTTAGGGCTTATTTTTGTTTTTATGGTTTCTTGGGTTTTTTGGGGTTTTTAACAAATTTTAGGTTTTTTAAGGGTTTTAATTTTTTTGGGTATAAAGTTTTCTTTTTATACAAATTTTAGGGATTTTATGGTTTAGGGGATTTTTTAATGTTTTTCTAGGATATTTATGGGTTTTTCTGTCTTTTGGAGATCTTGAAAGTTTTTTTGAGGTTTTTGGGGTTTTTACGGTTTTTATTATTTTTTGGGTTTTAAGGGTTTTTTAGGTTTTAAGGTTTTAAATATTATTTTTATGTTTTCTAACATCCTTATGGTTTTAAACATATTTTAGAGTTCTTTGTGTATTTTTAGAATTTTTATGGTTTTTTTATGTATTTATGGTTTTTATGTGTTTTATGGATTTTATATTTTTTATCCTTTTTAGATTTTTAAGGTTTTTTTGGGTTCTAAGTGCCATTAGGTTTTCTAAATTATTTTCTTTTGGTATTTTTATGGTTTTTAGAGTTTTTACAGATTTTGTGGTGTTTCAAGAAATTTTAGAGTATTTGGTATTCTTATGGTTTTTATTTTTTTCGGTATTATGGGGTTTATGTGTTATTAGGTTTTATATTTTTTATTATATTTTTCCAGGTTTTTCAATTTTTTATGTTTTAACGATTTTTAGGGAACATGTGGGTTTTTTAGGGTTTTATGCCTTTTATGTTTTTTTTTGGTTTTTTTTAGGAATTTTGTGTTTTATAATGGTTTTATGTTTTTTAGAATTTTTTAATGTCTTAAAGGTCTAAATAGTTCCTAGAGTATTTATTTATGTATTAGGGTTCTTTGGATTTTATGGTTTTTAAGGTTCTTTAGGATTTTTATGGGTTTTAGGGTTTTTAGGATTTTTTAAAGGTTTTTAGCATTTATCTAGGTTTTTAGTGAATTAATGTTTATTATGTTTTTAATTTTCTCTATGTGGTTTTTATGATTTCTATAATTTTTCATGTTATTACGTATTTCTATGTGTTTTTTATGATATTTATTGGTTTTTAGGGTTTTTACGGTTTTTAGGGTTTTTAGGGATTTTTAGGGTTTTAATGTTTTTTATGGTTTTTAGGTTTTTTACGGTTATAATTGGTTTTTAATGTTTTTTGAGTTTTTTAGGGTTTTAATTTTTTTTTAGAGTTTTACAATTTTTTAGGTGTTTATAGTACTTTTAGATTTTTAGTGGGATTTTAGTTTTTTTATAGGTTTTTAATGATTTTTAAGAGTTTTATGGTTTTTATGTGTTTATAGGGTCTTTTTGGGATTTAGGGTGTTTAGTATTTTTTTATATTTTAAGTGATTTTAGGTTTTCAAGGTTTAACTAAGATTTTTAGGGGTTTTAGGGATTTTAAGGGTTTTTAGGTTTTTTATAGATTTTTTGGTTTTTACGGTTCTCGGAGTTTTTAGATTTTTTAGGTGTATTATGTGTTTTTTTTTTGTTTTTTTGTTTTTAAAGGATTTTACAAGGTTTTGGTGGTTTTTTTCAATTTTAGGAATTTTTAGTTCTTTTAATATTTTTATTAGGGTTTGTAGGGTTTTTGTGGTTTTTTTGGGTTTTTTAGGGCTTTATGTGTTTTATTTGTTTTTTTGGGTTTGTAGGGGTGCAAATGATTTTTTGAGTTTTTATTAGTATTATGGTTTTAATGATTTTATGGGGTTTTATAGTTTTTAGGGATTTTATAGTTTTGTGGGGTTTTACAGTTTTTAGTGACTTTTAGAATTTCAAGAGTTTTTATGGTTTTTAGAGGTTTAAAGTGTTTCTGAATTTTTAATGATTTCATATGGGTTTTCAAGGATTTTAAGATTTGTATTCTTTTAGTGATTTTTAAGGATTTTTTGGATATCTTTGGGTTTTATAGTATTGGAATATTTTTTAGGTTTTTTAAGGTTTTTTAGGGTTTTTATGATTTTCAAGTATTTTTTTCATTTTGTGGTTTTTAGGGGATTTTCTTGTTTTTAGGTTTTGGTATTTTCTTAGCGGTTTTAGAGTTTTTTGGATTTGTAACATTATTCTATATTTTTAGGTATTTTAATGACTTTAATGTGTTTTAGAATTTTTATGGTTTTATGGGGTACTAGGTATTTTTGGTGTTATTATGCTTTAATTGTATTTTTGATCTATATATTTTTTTCTATGTTTTTATGGTTTTTAAACATGTTTATATTTTTCCATTTTTCTAAATTTGATTATATTTTTGGGGTTTTTAGGGTTTTATTGTTTATTTGGTTTTTAGGGGTTTTAATTGTTTCTACGTTTTAATTGTTTTATTGGGTTTTTTAGGATTTTTTAAGTTTTTTATGTTTTTAATGAATTTTTTATTTTGATTTATTAGATGTTTATATTTTTTAGGGTTTTTAGGGATGTTTATTGTTTTTAGGGTTTTTGGGGTTCTATGGTTTTATGATTTTCATGAGGTTTATGTTTTTTTAAATTTTTAGGGGTTTTAAAATCCATTAGAGTTTTAAATGTATTTAGGGATTAAATGGTATGTAGTGTTTTAAGTGGGTTTTAGTCTTTTTTATGGGTTTTTTGTTTTTAATGATTATTGTGGGTTTTATTATTTTTTGGATTTCTAGGGTTTTTATGTATTTTTTCATTTTTTGTGGTTTTTAGGGGTTTAAATGTTTTTAATTTCTCAAGGATTTATTAAACTTTTAAGGGGTATGGGGTGTCTATATTTTTAGGTATTGTCTGTTCTTTTTTAGGATTTTTATGGTTTTTTGGGTTTTTTCGGAATTTTAGAGTTGTTGGTGTTTTAGGGTTTTTATGACTTTTGGGGTATTTATAATTTGATTTCAGTGTTCATAATTTTATGGTTTTTTATAGTATTTTAACATTTTTATGGGTGTAAAGTGTTTTTAGTGTTTGTAGTGAGTTTTAGGGAATTTATTGGTTTTTAGAGTTTTTTTAGTTTTTTATGGGTTTTTAGGATTCTAGGGATTTTAGTGACATTAAGGGATTTTCATGTTTCTATGTTTTTATAGGGATTAAGTGTTATTTAGTTTTAATGTTTTCTTTGAAATTATAGGGGTTTTAAAGATTATTTAATGTGCTTTGTGATTTTTATAGATAATTCAGGATTTACATGGTTTCTTAGGATTTTTAGGTATTTTGAGGGCTTTTGGTATTTTTTTGGGTTCTAATGTTTTTTATGGTTTATTTTATTTTTTATGATTTTAGGGGGTTTAATTGTTTTAGGTTTTTAACATTTTCTTAGGGTTTTTCAAAATATTTGGAATTTTTTACATTATTAGGGGTATTTAGGGATTTTTTTGATTTATTAAGTTATTAATTTTTAATGGATTTTGAGGTGTTTTAGGGATTTTTATGATATTTTGGGCTTTTGTGTTATTTGGATTTCATGGTTCTTTTGAGTTATTAGGATTTTTAATTTTTTAGCAGTTTTAGAGATTTTGAGGGGTTTACGGTTTTTTTCTTTTTAGTGCTGTTATGCTCATGGGTATTTATGGGTTTTTAGAGTTTTTATTAGTTTTTATAATTTTTGAATATTTTTTAGGGTTTAACGTTTTAACAAAAAATTTATTCAGTTTTTATATTTTATGGGGTTTTAGGGTTTTTTAAGATATTTAGGTTTTTTATGTTATTTGAGGGGGTTTTTGGGTTTTAACTTCCTTTATGGTTTTTATCATTTATTATTTTTTTATGGGTTTTATGTGTTTTAGGTGTTTAATGTTTTCTTATATTTTTTCGTAGTGTTAGTTTTTTATGTTTTTAGATATTTTTAGTGATTTCTCATGATTTTTGGATAGTTAAGGATTTTTATGGGTTTTTAGGGTTTTAGGGATTTGATGGTTTTTAGAATATTTTTCGGGGTTTTAAGGGTTTTAGGGGTTTTCAGGTTTTTGGTATTTTTTTTAAGGTTTAATGTGCTTTATATTTCTTTGGTTTTCATTGTGGTTTTCAGGGTTTTAGTGTTTTTATGGATTTATGGAGATTTTTATGATTTTTATGGTTTTTAGGGTTTAATGGATTTTAACGGTTTGTAGGGTTTTTAAAATTTGTAGAGTTTTTATGGTTTTTTGGTGTTTTATTTTTTTTTTGAAATTTTTATGGTTTTATGGTCTTTTAGTGTGTTTTAAAATTTTCACGAGGTAAACTACTTTTAGAAATTTTAGTGGTTTTCTATGGTTTTTATGGTTTTTTAGGGATTTTACGATTGTAAGCTATTTTATGGGTTTTAAGGGGTTTATGGTTTTTATTATATTTTAGGGTTTGAAGGGTTTTTTAGGTTATTTAAGGTTTTTAGAGTATTTAATTTTTTTGTGGTTTTCATAGGGTTTTTTAGGGTTTTGGGGGTTTTTAATGTTTTTGTTGATTTTTAGGTCAGTTATTTGATTTTATCTTTTTTGGTGGTTTTATGGATTTTGATGGGATTTTAGGGTTTTAGGGGATTTGTGTTTTTAGGGTTTTATTTGAGTTTTAGGAGTTTTAAGAGTTTTTTTATCATTTCTAGGGGCTTATAGGGTTTTTAGAGTTTTTAGATGATTTCATAGGGTTTTTAGTCGCTCTATTGGTTTCTAGGGGCTTTATGGTTTTTATGGTTTTTAGGTTTTTATGGTTTTTATAATTTTTTATATTTTTTAGGGGTTTTATGTGTTTTTAGGTTTTTTAGGTTTTCTTATTGGTTTTCAAGATTTTTTGATTTTATTAAATTTTATGGATTTTTATGGGTTTTAAGGGGATTTTGGGATTTTTATAAATTTTTAGGATTTTTAGGGGCATTATTATTTATTTTTATTTTAGGGGGTTTTATAGATTTTAAGGTTTTTTAAAAATTTATCTCTTTTCAATGTTTTTAGATTTTTAAAGGGTTTTTAGTGTTTTCAGTTATTTTAGTGTTTTATGGGTTTTTAGGTTTTTTAATGTTTTTAGTGGATTTATTGTTTTAAGGATTTTTTTGCATCTTTACGGTATTTCTGGTTTTTATGGGTTATAGCATTTTTTGTGTTTTTAGATTTTTATGTGTTTTTATATTTTTAAGGTTTTCTAAGTGTGGTTTTTAAGGTTCCTTTCATTTTTATAGATATTTTTGGGATATTTTTATATTTTTTTAGAGATTAAGGTAATTAGGGATTGTAATGCCTTTTAGGGTTATTTTGGGGTTTTATGGTTTTTATAATTTGTTGGTATTTAAGGTGTTTTCTTGAGTTTTCTACTTTTTTATGGGTTTTAAAGGTTTTAAATATATTCAAGTGTTTAAAGGGTTTCATATTTTCACTAATTTTATGTTTTTTATGGGTTTCTTGGGATTTTTAAGGTTTTTAGAGGGTTTATTTTTTTTAGGGTATTTATGGTTTTTTAGGCTTTTTAGCAATTTTTAAGTTTTATGGGTTTTAGTTTTTTTTAGTTTTTAAGTCATTCATATGGTTTGTAGGGTTTTTAGGGGTCTATACATTATTTTGGGATTGATAGTAATTTAATTATGTTTTTTATTTGTTTTTAGGTTTTTAGGGAATTTGAGGGGATCTAGGGTTTTTTAGTATTTTTATGTTTTTTATATTTTTTTAGGTTTTCTGAGTTTTTTGGGATTTTATTGATTTTTAGTGTTTTTATTAATTTTTAAGGGTTTAATGTTTTTTTGAGTTTTATGTTGTTTTTCTGGTTTTTTTCTTTTTCAAGTTTTTAAGGTTTTTAGGGGTTTTTATGTTTTTTAGTGTATTTAGGTTTTTAGGGTTTTAGCATTTTTAATTTTTTTAGGTTTTTAACGGGTTTAATTGTTTTTATGACTTTAAGGATTTAATATGGTTTTTATAATTTTTTAATAATTTTTATGTTTTTTTATTTTTAGGTTCTTTAAGGATTTTTATGCTTTTTAAGGTTTTTATGGTTTTTAGGATTTTTATGGTTTTATCTGATTTAGGATTTCTTTGTGTTTTTGTGGTTTTTTTAGATTTTTTTTAAAATTTTTGGGTTTAAATGTTTTTTAGAGTTTTTTTGGTTTTTAGGGACTTTATGGTTTTTATGGTTTTTGGGGTTTTTAGTTATTTAATTGTCTTTAATGGTTTTTAGGGTATTTTAATGATTTTTTTCATTAATCAATTTTTACATTTTTAGTGTTTTGAATTATTTTTTATGATTTTTAAGGTCTTATTATGGGTTTTTTGGGTTTTTATGGTTTTTTATGTTTTTAGGTATTTTTAGGGAGTTTTTATGATTTTTATGGTTTTTTACAGTTTTTAAGGATTTTGGGGGGTGTACGGTTTTTTAGGGTTTTTAGGGTTTTTATGTATTTTATCATTTTTTAGAATTTTTATAGATTTTATGTTTTTTTATATATTTTTTTTACATAAGATTTATCAAGGATTTAGTGGGGTTTTTTGTGATTTTTATGGATGTTGTAGTATTTTTATCGATTTTAATGTTTTTATAGTTTAAAATATTTTTTTGAGTTTGTGTAATTTTTTAGTGTTTTTTGTTTTTATGGGTTTTTAGTGTTTATTAAAAAAAATTGGTGTTTTAAAGGGTTTTAAATGTTTATAGTTTGTTCTTTGTGTTTTTATGGGCTTTTAGTGGTTTTCAATGTTTTTATAGTTTTTAGGATATTTAGGGTTTTAAGGTTTTAATGGTTTTTAATGCCTTTTAGGGTTTCTATGGGTTTTAAGTGTATTTTGGTTTTTATGGTTTTCTTAAAGTTTTTTGGGGTTTTAGTGGTTTTTAAATCTTAGATATTTTTAGGGATTTTTAGTATTTTTATGGTTTCCTGTTTTTTAGGGATTTGGGGGGGGGGGGTTGGGGGTTATTTGGGATTTTAGGTGTTTATAGGATTGATTTTTTTTTTCATATTGTTATTTTTTTCGGGACATTATGTATTTTGGGATTTTTATGGATTATTTAGGATTTTTATTATATTTAGGGTTTTATGTATTTTTAGGGGTTTTATAGGTTTTATTTTTTTTATGGTTTTTATGGTTTTTTAAGAATTTATAACATTTTATGGAGTTTTAATATTTGTTATAGTTTTTAGTTGGTTTTTAGGGTTCTTATGGATTTTAAGGGTATTTAATATTTTATGGATTTTATGGTTAATATTATTTTCTAATTTTATTTATGGTTTTAGGATTTTGAGGATTTCTTATGCTCTTTCTGAGTTTTTTTGTATTTTTTGGTCTTTCAGGATTTTAGGAGTTTGTTTATTGTTTTTCGGTTTTTAGTGCTTTTAAATATTTTTTTTAGTTTATAGGGTTTTATAGTTTTTAGGGATTTTAGGGATTATTGGTTTTGAAGGGTTTTAAATATTTTTAGTGGTTTTTATAGCTTTTATGGTTTTTTTGGGGTTTTAGTGTTTTTAGTTCTTAGGAATTTTAAGTGTCTACGATTTTAGCATTATTTAACGGTTTTCTAGGATATTAGGGTTTTTATGTTTTTAATGGTTTATGGAATTTTAATGGTTTGTATTGTTTTTATGGGTTTTAGTTATTTTAAGGGTTTTATGTTTTATTGGGTTTTTAAAGGTTTTTTGGGTTTTTAATTTTTTTTATATTTTTTATGAGTTTTATGTTGTTTAGGTTTTTATGGTTTTTATACGTGTTTTCAAGTCTTCTTAGGGTTTTTATTGTTTACGTATTTTTAGGGATTTTTAATATTTTTATTGGTTTTAGGGTTTTAATGGATTTTTCAGAGGTTTAGGGTTTTTTGGAGATTTTTGGGTTATTTTGTTATTTATAGTTCTTTTAATTGGTTAGGGGTTTGAAGGTTTTTTTAGTTCTATAACATTTTAGTGGTGTAATGAGATTTTAGAGTTTTTAGTGGCCTTTTAGCGGTTTATTGATTTTTCATTTTTTAAGGTTTTTGGGTCTTTTGTGTGTTTGTTTACTATTTTATTAGGGTATTTTAGATGGTTTTTACATTTTTAAGTATTTCTAGGGATTGTTTAGGTTTTTCAGGTATTTTCTTAATATATTTAGGTTTTTTTAGGGTTTTTAGGGTTTTTAGGGTTTTTTAGTTTTTTAGGGTGTCATTCTTTTATTTGTATATTGGGGTTTTTAGTTTTTTTATGTTTTTATGAATTTCATATGTTTTTATGTTTTTACCTGTTTTTTTTTAATTTTAGTTTATTTAGGGATTATTTAGAATAATTATGAGTTTTTATTGTTTTTAGAGATTTTAAGGGTTTTAATGGTTCTTATGGTTTTTTTCCTTTTAGGGGTTTTATTGATTTTTTTAGGGTTTTTGGGTTTTAAGAGTATTTTCTGATTTTCAAGGGGTCTGAAGTTGTTTTATATTTTTTTAGTGTTGTTAGGGGTTTTATGGGTTTTCATGTTTTTAAGGTTTTAGTGGGTTTTATCATTTTGGTTTTGTTTGTGGGGTTTTTAGGATTTTTTAGAAATTTAATGTTTTTAGATTTTATAGGTGTTTTATATTTTTTTTGGATTTTATGGGTTTTTAGTTTCTTTCACAGTTTTTAGCATTTTTTACATTATTTTGATTTTAGGGATTTTTAGTATTTTTGTTATTTTTTAGGATTTTTAGGTATTTTGAGGAGGATTAGGGGTTTATGGTTTCTTTTAATTTATATGTTATCATGGATTTTTTTGGGGATTTCTATCTTTTTTATAGGTTTTTAATGTTTTTTAGATGTTAAAAGGGTTTTAATGTTTCTTGTGGATTTCTAGGATTCTTGGGGGTTTGGGGTTTTCTATGATTTAAGTGGGTTTATGTTTTTAGGGTTTTATGGTTTTTGTGGTTTTAGGGGATTTTATGGTTTTTATGTGTTTTTATGTGTTTTAGAGTCTATTATGATTTTTAGTGTTTTTATGATTTTTCTGAGTTTTAACTACTTTTAGGTTTTTCTAGTTTTCTTAGGTTTATTTTGGATTTAATGGTTTTTATGTTTTTAAGGAAAATTTGGGATTTATAATATTTTTAAGGTTTTAAGGGGTTTTACATATTTTAAAGGTTTTTTTTGGGGTTTTATCATTTTTTAGTTTGTTATGGGGTTTACATTTTTTTATGTATTTAATGTATTTTTAATTTTTTTGGGGTTTTTTGGGGTTTTTACATTTTTAATAATTTTGAGGGATTTTATAGGATTTTTATTGTTTTTAGGGTATTCTTGGAAATTTGGATTTTATAGGGTTTTTAGGGTTTTTTCTAGTTTTATGTTTCTCTTCGGGTTTTTGAGTTTTTTCTTGCAATTTAGGATTTTTATAGTTTTCAGTATTTTTATATTTTTTAGGGGTTCAAAGGGTTTTTAGATTATTTTAATGGAATTTTTGGTATTTTATGGTCATTTATGGTTTTTTGAGGTTTTTTGGGGGTTTTATGGTTTTTGTGTTATTAAGGTATTTAGGCTGTTTTAGGGTTTTTAGCATTTTTTAGGTTTTTTATGGTTTTCATTGCTTTATGGTTTTATGGTTTTCTTAGGCTTTTAGGGTTTTTTACATTTTTAGTGATTTTTAGATATTTTTTACGGTTTCTTTAGTTTTATTTATTTTTCTAGAATTTGAGTGTTTTTAGGGTTTCAAGTGGTTTTTAGTGTTTTTAGCATTTATAGGTTATTTTTTGTGTGAGTTTTTTTAGGTTTTTAATAGTTTTATTAGTATTTTCATGGTTTTTAGGGTTTGTTTTGTTTTTAGATATTTTTAGATCATTTTAGCATCTTTAGTGTTTTTAGGGTTTTGTGTATTTCGATGTGTTTAAAGGTATTTTAGGGTTTTATGGATTTTTATAGTTTTTTGGTTTTTTGGGGGTGTTTTGATTTTCTTAAGAATTTTAAACGTTTTTATGTTTAATAGGGTTCTAGGGGTTCTAGGTGTTTTAAAAGGTTTATGGTTTTCTTGGGGTTTTTCCGGGTTTTAGGGTTTTTGTGTTTTTAGGGACTTTTAAGATATTTTTTTATCTTTTATGGTCTAAGGATTTTTAGGGATTCTGGGTGTTTTATGGTTTTTAGGGGTATTAGTGTTTTTATGGATATTTTTGGTTTTTATAGTTTTTAGAGTATTAAATGGTTTTTAGAGTTTTTAAGGAGTTTTTGTGGTTTTTAGGAGTTTTAGGGTTTTTAAGCCTTTTAGGGTTTTATGAATTTTAGGATTTTTAGTGTTTTAATGGTTTTGAGGTTATTTATTATTTTTGCTATTCTTAGTGTTTTTAAATTTTTTTTAAGTTTTTATGGGTTTCGTTGGGGTTTTTATGCTTTTTATGGTTTTTTACGATTTTAGGAATTTCTAGCACATTTTTAAGAGTTTTAACTTTTCAGGGTTTTTAAGGGTTTTGATTATTTTTATGGTTTTTGTGGATTTTATATTTTTATGGTTACTTTTGGTGTTTATAGATTTTTGTTTTTTATGGATTTAAAAAATTTCATTGGTTTAAAAATAATTAGAGTTTTTTGTGCTCTTTTAGGTTTTTATGGTTTTTTAGGGGTTTCAGGTTTTTTACGGATTTTTGCATTTTAGGGTTTTTTTGTTTTTAGGGTTATTTTTGTTTTTTAGGTTTTTTATGGGTTTTAAGTGTTTTTAGGTTTTTAAGGTTTTCTTAGGGGTGTTCAGGATTTTCAGTGGTTTTTATGTTTTTAGAGCATTTTAGGTTTTTATGATTTTTATGGTATTTTAGGGTTTTAAGTTATTCAATGTTTTTTAGTGATTTTTATGGTTTTCCGGGTTTTTTGGGTTTTTAGTTTATTTTTTAGCCTTTTAGGTGTTCAAGGTTTTTTAGATATTTTTTATGTTTTCTTTTGTTTAAATGGTATTTCGTGTTTTAGTGGTATCTTGGGGATTTTATTGTTTTTTGTGGTTTTTTATTGTATTTATGGATTTTTATAGTTTTTAGTTTTTTTTGAATTTCTAGAGTTTTTTATAGTTTTTAGCATTTTTTATCTTTTTTGGGTTTTAAGTGGTTTTAGGTTTTTTTACTTTTTTGTGGGATATTTCCAGTTTTTATGGATTTTATCATTTTTAGGGATTGTAGTTAATTTTTAATTTTTTTTTGGATTTCTAGGGATTTTATACATTTAGAGGGTTTTTTGGTTTATTAGTTTTTTTGGTTTTAATGGTTTTTTGGGCTTTTAGGATTTTTTTATTTTATATGGTTTTAATTTTTTTTAGAGTATTTACAATATTTTATAAATTTACATGGTTTTTAGTGATTTTAGTGGGTTTTAGCGTGGTTTTTTTTTGCGTATTTAGGGTTTTAAGGTGGTTTTTGGTTTTAGGGATTAAGTTTTTTAGGGGGTTTTATGAATTTTTAGGTTAATTATCATATTTTAGGGTTTTTGGGTTTTAAGTGTTTGTTGGTTTCTAAGGTTTTCTTAGGGTTTTTTATATGTTTTAGGTTTTTTACATTGTTACAGAAAGTTTGGGTTTGATGGATTTTTTTTGATTTTTAGTGATTTTGATATTTTTTATGGTTTTGGGGTTTTAGAGGTTTATTTTTTGAAGGTTTTTCGTTTTTTTAGTTTTTTATGTTTTTAATTTTTTTATTTTTTCACATTTTTAGGGGCTTAAATGGTTTTAGGGTTTTTAGTGGTTTTTAGGTTGGTTACAATTTTTTTGTTTTTTTAAAGGATTCTAAATGTTTTATGGTCTTTATGGATTTTAGTTTTTTTAAGGGCTTTAGCATGTTTTGGGGTTTTATGGGTTTTTAGTGGTTTTATGCTTTTAAGGTTTACTTTTTAGTTTTAAATGTTTTTTAGGTGTATTAATTTTTTATTAGTATTTTAATGTTATTTTTATTATATTTATGATTTTTAGGTTTTCATGGATTTTGAGGGGGTTTAGGGTTTTTTAAGGATTGTTTATTTAGGATATTTTGGGTTTTTTAAGATTTCTAATGGTTTGTATATTTTTTTAGGTTTTTAGAGGTTTGAATGGTTTTTATTGATTTTAGTAGTTTTTGGGTAATTAGGGTTTTTAAGGTTTTTAGGTGTTTTAAAATTTTTAGGGTTTTTTGGGGGTTTTAGGATTTTTATGGTTTTTAGTATTTTTGTTTTTTCAGTTATTATAAGTGTTATTTGGTTTATCAGGTTTTCTTAGGTTTTTTCAAGGTTTTTAGTGATTGTTACATTTTTATAGATTTTTAGGGATTTATTATTATTTTTATATATTTTTTTGAGTTTTATGATTTTGAGTGTTTTTTATGTTTTTTATGATTTTATGGTTTTTATGTTTTTTTATGTTTTACTAATTTTTTTGTATTTTTTAAGGATTTTATGATTTATTTGAGTTTTTTGAAATTTTAGGAGTTTAAAGGGGGTATAGATCTTTCAAAGGGTTTTTAGGGTTTTTATGTGTTTCCGGGTTTTTATGGGTTTTCAGGGTTTTTCGGTTTTTTGTGGTTTTAAGGACTTTTATTATTTTTAGGGTTTTCAGTTTTTTAGGGTGTGTAGGTGTTTTATTTGTTTTTAGGATTTTAAGGTTTTCTTAGGGGTTTTCATGTTTTTAGGATTTCTTAATGTTTTTTATGAATTTAGGGTTATTTTTGAGTTTTTATGGTTTTAGGGTTCTTAGGCATTTCAAGGGATTTTAAGGTTTTTTGGTTTTTTTGGTTTTTATTGTTTTTTGGATGTATTTACGGTTTTTAAAGTCTTTTTTTGTTTTTTAAAAAATTTATCTGTATCATGGGATTTTGGAGATTTAGTTTTTTTAGTGTATTTATGGTTTGTTTGGGTTTCTATGGTTTTGGGGGGTTTTTTATTTTTATTTTTAATGTTTTTTTGGGTTTTTGGGATTTTAGGGTTTTTATCATTTTTTAGATTTTTTGGGGTTTTATATATTTGTATTTCTTTAAGATTATTTAAAATTATTTTAGATTTTTTTTTGTTTTTTTACATTTTTGGGAGTTTTATTGAATTTTTATTAGTTTTATTATTCTTTTGTTTTTATATATTTAAAGGTTTTAGATGGGTTTTTCAAATTTTTATGGTTTTTTTTTTGTAATTTTTTATTTTTAGGATTTTTTTGAGTTTTTTTATTACTTTTTATAGTTTTAGAGTTTTTTATAAAATTTATGGTTTTTAGATGTTTTTAATATTTTTATGCGTTTAAATGGTGTTAGAGTTTTTAATGGGTTTTAGGGTTTTATGGGTTTTTAGGGGTTTTTATGGTTTTTAGGGGCTTTTATTGTCTTTAGGGATTTATAGGATTTGTGGGGTCTATTAGGGTTTTTTCATTTATAATTATTTTTAATGTTTTTAAGTGTTTTTTTTATTATTTTCTTATAGGGTTCTATAGATTTTATGGTTTTTTATGTTTTTATGGATTTCATTGTATTTTTTATATTTTTATGGTTTTTAGTGTTTCTAGACGTTTTAAGGGGGTTTGTGGTTTTTTTTTGATTTTCAAATATTTAGGGTTTTATGTAGTTTTTAGGTTTTTTGTTTTTTAGGGGTTTTAAGTGTTTTTAGTTTTTTAATTTTTTTTTATTTTTAAGGGTATTAGGGTTTCTTTACTTTTTATGGATTTTTTGGGCTTTGTTAAAATTTTTAGGGTTTTTAGGCTTTTAGGGACTTTGAGGGGTTAATAGTTTCTTATTATTTTTATGTTTTCAAGTTTATTTTTTTTGTTTCTTAGGTTTTTATGGTTTTTTAGTATTTTAACATTTTATGTGGTTTAAAGGGTTTCTATAATTTCAGTGGTTTTTAAGATTTTTGGGGTGTAAGATGTTTTTATGGTTTTTTAGTATTTGACAAATTTAAAGGTTTAAAGGGTATTAGGGTTTCTAGGGTTTTTAGGGTCTTCTTTATATTTTATCACTTTTTAGGTTTTTAATGGTTGTGTGAGTTTTGGGGTTTTTATGTTTTTCCAAGGGTTTTAGGGGTTTTTAGGGTTTTTTGTTTTTTAGGGATTCTTGTGGATTTTTTGGGATTTTTATAGTGTTTAGGGTTTTAGTGATTTTGAGGGGTTTGGGGGTTTTTAGGCATCTTTGTGTCTCTTAGGGTTTTATGAATTTTTATGTTTTTTTGGGCCTTAAGGTTTTATAGAATTTTAATGTTTTTAAGGTTTTCAGGGGTTTTAGTATTTTCAATGTTTGTAAATTTTTTAAAGGATTTTATTGGTTTTTAGGGTCAATAGAGATTAAGACTATGTTTGGGTTTTGTATGGGTTTTATTTTATTTTTGGTTTCTTTGGGGTTTTCAGGAAATTTTATGTTCGTTAGAATTTATTAGGGTTTTTAGTGTTTTTAATGTTTTTTGGGTGTTTAAAGGGTTTTTTGAGTTATTAGTGGTTTTAGGAATTTTATAGGGTTTTAGAAATTTTTATGGTTTTGGGGGTTTTATGGTTTTTAGGGGTTATAGGTTTTTATTTGTTTTTGAGGGGTTTTTGGGGTTTTAGAGGTTTGTCATTTTTAGAGGTTTTATGTGTTTTTAGGTTTTTACGGTTTTTAGGTTATTTTTTTATGTTTTTTGGGATTTGAAGGTATTTTTTAGTATTTTTATGGGTTTTTATGGTTTTTATGTGTTTTTATATTTTTTTGGATTTTTATGGTTTTTATGATTTTCATGGTTTTTTTACTATTTTTTAGTTTTCTGGGGTTTTAGGGTTTTTTAGAGTTTTTGAATTTTTTTCCACTTTTAAAGGGTTCTTAGAGTTTTTAGTAGGGTTTAGGTGTTTTATGAATATTTAGGGATTTTAATGGTTTTTAGGATTTTTTTTTGTTTTTTGTTTTTTGGTTTCTATGGTATTTTAGTGGTTTATCATTTTTATATTTTTAGGAGTTTTAAGTGTTTTTTGGATTTTATGATTTTATTTAGGATTTTTAGGGGTTTTAGTAGTTTTATGTTTTTAAGGAATTTTTATGATTTTTATTCTTTGGGGGGCTTAGGGATTTTGAGGTGTTTTAGGGTTTTTAATAATTTTTGGGGGTTTTGAGTGTTTTTAATATTTTTAGAGGTTTTGAGGGTATTTATATTTTTAATAGTATTTGGATTTTTATGGTTTTTAGGAGTTTTACAATTTATCATATTTTTATGTAATTTTGGGAATTTATAAGTTTTTTCTGGGTTTTAGGAATTTTGAAAGATTTTTGTGTTTTTAGGGTATTTGTTGTTTTTTGTGGTTTTAGTGGTATTTTGAATTTTGAAGGGGTTTTATGGTTCTTAGAGTTCTTCAATGTTTTCAGAGGTTTAAAGTGTTTATAGAGTTTTTCGTGGTTTTATGGTTATTATAGATTTTTATGGTTTTTAGGAGTTATATGGTATTTAAATTTTTTTATGTTTTTTAGGGATTTTTTGTAGAATATTGTAGGTTTCTATGAGGTTTTGAGAAGTATTAGGTTTTTAAGTTATTCTTAGGGTTTTTCGATTTTTTAATGTTCCGACATATTTTTCCCTTATTAAGTATTTTTATAGTTTTTAATGTTTTTATTGATTTTGATGGTTTTAGGGTATTTTTGTCTTTTTAGAATTTTCAGTGTTTTTAGTGTTTCTAGTATTTTTTGTGGTTTTAATTTATTTTGGGTTTTTTGATTTTCAGATGGTTTATTGGGGTTTTAGGGATTCTTAAATTTTTTAGATTTATATAAATTTTTTGGGATTTAATTTTGATTTTATGGTTTTATAGATTTAGGGGGTTTTGGGTTTTTTTATTCATTGGTGTTTTTAGGTTATATAGAGTTTTTATGGGTTTAAGGGGTTTTAGATTTTTTTAATGTCTTAACATGTTTAGATTATTTTGGTTTTTTTTCATCTTTTAGGATTTTTATGGGGTGTTTTTGTTTTTATATATTTTAGGATTTTTGTGTGTTTTCATGTTTTTAAGGTATTTAGGGTTTTAGTGTTTTTAAGTTGTATAGGGGTTTTAAGTGTTTTTCGATTTTTAGGGGTTTCTTTTCTTTTTTAGCATTTTTATGGGTTTTTGCATTTTTAGGATTTTTAAGGAATATCTAGGATTTGTATGGTTTTTTAGGGTTTTCATTATGTAATTCAGTTTTTTTTATTTTTTATCTTTTTAGGGATTTTGGGTGTTTTAAATATTTTTATGGTTTTTTAGGGTTTTATGGGATTTAGGGGTTTTATGTTTTATTTGGGGTTCTATTTTTTTAAAATTTTATGGGGATTTTAGGTTTTTCATATGTAGTTAGTTTTTTATCAGATTTATATTTTTTTAATCATTTTCAAGGTATAAATGGATTTATGAGTTTTTATATGTTTTATAATGATTTTATGGGGTTTTAGAGTTTTTAATACTTTTAAGGGTTTATAGTTTTAGGGTTTTTAGTGGTCATAATGTATTTTTGGGTTTTTCTCATTTTTTAGATTTTTATGGTTTATTAGAGTATTTAGGTTTTTACAATTTCCATATGGGTTGTTATTATTTTTAGGGGTTTTTATATTTTTATGGATTTTAGGGATTTTATCGGGTTTTTATTGGTTTTATGGGTTTTAAGTATTTTTAGGTTTTTTATGATTTTTACGTTTTTTATGATTTTTTGGGTTTTTAGTGGCTTTTAGTGTTTTTAGGTGTTTTTGGGGCTCTAATTATTTTGAGGTTTTTCAATTTTCTCTTATGGGTTTTCCAAGTTTTTTGGTTTCTTCAGTTTACTAGTATTTTTTCAATTTTTTACTATTTTTATGGTTGTTTAGTGTTTTTATGAATTTTGAGGGTTTTAGGGTTATTTAGGGATTTGAAGGTTTTCATGTTTTTTGGGGTTTTGGGGGTTATTTTAGTTTTAGGGTTTTTATGGTTTTTTAGAGTTTTTAAATTATTTATGGGCATAAAAGTTTTTTTATAGATTTTTATGATTTTGAAGGTTTTATGGGATTTATGTTTTTTAGAGTTTTAGGGGTTTTCGGTATTTTAGTGTTATTAGGGTTTTCAACATTTAATTGGGTTTCTTAGGGTTTTTTGAGTTTTTTTATAATTTTTTATTTTTTCTTCTGGTTTTTCTAGGTTTTTTATGGTTTTGACATTTTTTGGTATTTTGGGGGATTTTTTTAGTATTTTAATGGTTTCTAAGGTTAATAGGGATTTTAGGGTTTTTACGGTTCTTACAGTATTAGGTATATTTAACATTTTTAGGGGTTTAATGTGTTTTTAGAGTTCTATGAGTTTTATGGGATTTTGCAGTTCAGTGGTTTTAATGGAGTTTTAGGGATTTTTTGGGTTTTTTAGGTCTTTTAAATTTTTTTTTAGGTTTTTTGGGTTTTTATGTTTTTTTGTTTTTTTAAGGATTTCTTAGGTATTTTTAGGGTTTTTAAGTTTTTTTAAATTTTTAGGGGTTTTAGGGATTTTTTTAAAAAATTTCATATTTTTAAGGGGTTTTGGGATATTTAACTTTTTTATGGTTTTTATGGATTTCTGGGTTTTTAAGTGTATTTTATTTTTTTAGGTTTTTAACTTTTTTAAGAGTTTTTGACAATTTTTGTGGTTTGGCATATTTTTTAGAGTATATATTGTGTTTTATGTTTATTATGTGTTTTAGGGTTTTTTTTATGTTCTTAGGGTTTTTATGGTCCTTTGGTTATATAGGTTTCTTAGTTTTTTATGGTAGAAGAGCTTGGGGACTAGGCAAGCCTAGCCCCCAAAATATAAAGGGAAACAAGAGTACAAGACCAGGGGAGGGCCAGGTCAATCGACCCATACCCAAAAACAATCCCCAAAAAGGAAGAAAAAAACAAAGAAACAAAAGAACCGAAAAAGACACAGTAGTTAGTGTTTTAGGGGTTTAAGGGTTTTGTTAGGGTTTTTAGGGGTTTTAAGTGTTTCTTTGTTTTTATGAATTTATTAAGTTTTTAAGGTTTTTTACCCTTAGAGTTAATTATAGCAATATATTTCAGAATTTTATGTTCTTTTGGTTTTTAGGGTTCTTTACAGGTTTTAGGTTTTTTAATAGTTTTAGGGTTTTTATAATTGTTTCAGTATCTAGGTGTCTGAATCATTTAAAGGATTGTTTTAGTGGTTTTGGGGTCTTTATGGTTTTTAGGGATTTTAGGTTTTTTAGTGGTTTATGGTTTTCATGGATTATAACATTTTTAGTGTCTTTAGGGTTTTTATTATTTTTTGAATTTCTTTCACTGTTAAGTGTTTTTAGGTTTTTAATGTTTTCATTGTTGTTTTCATGGTTTTTAGGGTTTTTACATTTTAATATATTTATTATAAATTTCATGGTTTTTATGGTTTTGAGTAATTAAAATATTTTTAGAGTTTTTTAGTGTTTTCTAGGGTTTTTAGTGTTTTCTAGGGTTTGTATACTTTTTGTGGTTTTAGGGGTTTTATTTATTTTAAGGCTTTGTTGGTTTTCATGTGTTTTTTATTTTTTTGGTGGATTTTTATATTTTATGGATTTTTATAGATATTTAGGGGTTTAATTGTTTTTTGTTTTTTGGTATTTTTATGGGTTTTTTGGTTTTTATGGTTTTTATAGATTTCGGGGGGTTTTGGTTTTTAACAATTTTTTGTTTTTTAGTGGGTTTAATTGTTTTATGCTTTTATGTTTTTCCTATATTTTTAATGTTTTTTTACATTTGAATTGATTTTTAGGGTTTTTATTTCTTTTCTATAGTTTTAAGTGATTTTATGTATTTTTAAGGATTTAGTTTTTTTTGGGTTTTTTTTGTTTTTTGGGTTTTTAGAGTGTTTTTTAATTTTTTTGGTTTTAATGGTCTTTATATTTTTAATGTTTTTTAGGGTTTAAAGGTTTTTTTATTGTTTTTTAGGTTTTAATGGGATTTTAAGGTTTTTAATTATTTTCTTTGTTTATATGGTTTTTATGGATTTTTAAATCTTATAGGGTTTTTAGTGTTTTTAGAATTTGTTGTTTTGTTATGATTAAATTATATTTATGATTTTAAGGTTTGGTTTTGTTTTTGTAGGTTTTTGTTGGTTCTTAAATTTCTAGAGATTTTTAGGGACTCTATAGGGTTTTTATGGTTTTATTGTTATTATGGATTTTGAGGGTTTTTAGGATTTCATAGGGTTTTTAGGGTTTTAAAAGTTTTTTGTGTTTTTTTGTTATTAAATTATATGATATATTTTTAGTATTTAAATGGTTTCTTAAGGTTTTTTTGGGTTCTTTGGGTTTTTAACATTTTTATGTATTTTTAGAGAGTTTTGTGATTTTATGGGTTTTAGGGGTTCTTAAGGGTTTCTATGGTTTTTAGGGGTTTGGGGGTTTTCATGGTTTTTTGAGTTTTATGGGTTTTTTGGGTTTTTGAGATGGTTTTTGTTTTTAAATTTTTTTACATTTTTAATTTTTTTAGGTGTTTTAATGGTTTTTCAAATTTTTAGTTTCTTTAAGATTTTTTTATATTTTTGGGGGTTTAAAGGTTTATAGGGTTATTTTTTCTGTTATTTAAAATTTTTAGGTCCAATTAGAGTTCATAATTTTTTTTTATGGGTTTAAAATATATCTATGTTTTTAAGGTTTTCTATGAGTCTTTCTAGGTTTTTACAGTTTTTGGATTTTTATGGAAATTTATGGAATTTTTGGAATTTTATTATATTTTGGATCTTTGGGAATTTCTAGGGTTTCTTTGGTATTTTTTGGGTTGTTAGTATTTATTGGTGTTTTAATCATTTTGAGGTTTTTATGGGTTGTAGGTGTTTTTAGGTTTCTTGGGTTTTCATAGGTTTTTTCTGTGTATCAATGTTTGTCTACATTTTTGTGGATTTTTAGGTCTTCAATAGTACTTTTATGGATTTTATGGTTGTTATGCTTCTTTTGTTTTTTTTTGTGTTTTTTGGGTTTTTATGGGTTCTGGGCTTTTAGGGTATTTCCTGAGTTTTTAGGAGTTTTTTGTGTTTTATAGGTTTTTTAATATTTTTAGGGGTTTAAAAGTTTTTCAAATTATTTAATGGGTTTTAGGTTGTTTATGGTTTTTTAGTTTTTTGAATGTATTAATGGGGTTATAGGTTTTTTAGGGTTTTTTTGTGATTTTTTTTGTGTTTCTTATCATTTTTTAGGTTTTAAGGGGTATTAAGTGTTTTAAGAATTATAAGGTTTTCTTACTAGTTTTTCACTGTTTTGGGGTTTTTATATTTTTATGGATTTTTAATGATTTTTAATGATTATTGTTATTATTTAGGCTTTAAATTTATTTTTAGGGTTTCTCAAGGTTTTTATAGTCTTCATTATTTTTAGGGTTTTTTTGTATTTTTTGGGTTTTTAGGGGTCTTATGTTTTTTATAGAGTTTTTAACATTTTTATGTGTTTAAAGGGGTTTTAGAGTTTTTTTGTGTTTTTATTTGTTTTTTGTGTTTTTCAGGTTCTTAAGGTCTTTTATTATTTTTAACGCTTTTAGGGTCTTTAGGGTTTTTATTGTTTTTTAGATTTTTAGGGGTTTTAAGTGTTATTAGATTTTATGGTTTTCGAATGGAATTTTATTGATTTAAGGTTTTTTTCATTTTTTGTGATTTTTATAAATTTTTAAGGATTTTAATGGATTTTATGGATTTTATGGATTTTGAGGTTTTTAGTGTTTTTAGTTTTTTTTGGGTTTTTCGGGTTTTTATGGATTTTCCGTTTTTGATTTTTTTGGGTTTTTGAGTTTTAATGTTTTTTAGAAATTTATATCATTTTTAGGGATTTAAAGAGTTTTTAATGTTTTAGTTGGGTTTTAGTGGATTTTTGGGTTTTTATGGTTTGTAGGGCTCATTTGTTTTTTTATGGTTTCTAGGGTTTTTTAGGGGTTTTAGCATTTTTAACCTTTTTTAAGGGTTTTAAATTTTTTTTGGTATAAACATTTATTTTTTTGGTATTTTAAGGGTTTTATGGTTTTATGGATTTTTAATGTTTTTCAAGGATATTTATGGGTTTTTCTATGTTTTGGAGATCTTGAAAGTTGTTTTGGGGTTTTTGGGGTTTTTATGGTTTTTATTATTTTTTTGGTTTTAAGGGATTTTTAGGTTTTAAGGTTTTAAATATTTTTTTAGTTTTCAAACATTTTTATGGTTTTAGAAATATTTTTGAGTTCTTTGTGTATTTTTAGAATTTTTATGTTTTTATTGTGTTTTTATTGTTTTTAAGTGTTTTACTGTTTTTATTTTTTTAGTGTTTTTAGATTTTTTAGGTTTTTAGGGGTTCTATGTGTGATTAGGTTTTCTAAATTATTTTCTTTGGTGTGTTTATGTTTTTTAGGATTTTGATGATTTTATAGATTTTAACGTTTTTTTATTTTTTACTTTTTTAATGGTTTTTAGAAATTTTGAGTGTTTTTATGGTTTTTAGGATTTTTAGGATTTTATGAGGTTTTGAGGATTTTGGAGGTTTTTCAAATTTTCATTATAATTTTTAAGGTTTTATAGTTTTTAATGTTTATAAGGGTTTGAGGGTTTTTAGAGTTTTTATTGGTTTTTTTATGTTTTTCAGGTTTGTTATCATTTTTTCGTTTTTTTTATGGTTTTTCATGTTTTTAGGTTTTTAATTTTTTTATGCTTTTTATGGGTTTTAATTTCTTATAGTTTTTTAATGTTTTCTTAAGTGTTTCCAGGTTTTTTAATTTTTATTATGTTTTTTGAATTTTTTTGCATATTGTATATATTTATTTTTTTATGGTTTTTAGGTATTTTGAGTGTTTGTAGAGGGTTTTCATAGTTTAATAGTTTATTTGGTTTTTTAGGTTTTTTATTTATTCTAGGGGTTTTAATGTTTTTAGATTTCTTTTTTCGTTTTTTGTGGTTTAAAGGGTTTTTGGATTTATTTTAGTTTTTTTTGTTTAATGTTTGTTTATGTTTTAGGGGTTTTATGGTTTTTACTGTTTTTACAGTTTTGTAGAATTTAGGGTTTTTATCATTTTTTTTGTTTTATAGGTGTTTTAATATTTTTATGATTTTATAGTTTTCTAAGGGAGTTTAATGGTTTTTAGTGTTTTTTACGCTTTTAAGGATTTTTACAGATATTTTAGTATTTTTATGTGTTTTTAGGGTTTTAGGGTGTTTTGGAGTTTTGTTTCTTTTTTGGGTTTATTTTTTCTATTTTGGGGTTTTTTGGTTTTAGTTTTTTTAAGGATTTAATGGTTTTCAATTTTTTTTAACAATTTAGGGGTCTAAACAGTTTTTATAGTTTTTCGTATTCTTCAGTGATCTTATTTGATTTTAGGGTTTTTATTGTTTTAGGGGTGTTTATGGATTTTATGTGTTTTTAGGGGTTTTAGGGGCATTTAGGGGTTTTATGGAATTTTTTAGTTTTTTGGGCTTTTATGTTTTTTATGGGTTTTTAGGTTTTCTTAGTGGGTTTTCATGGTTTTTATGTATTTTATAAGTTTTTATAGTCTTTTAGTTTTTTTTGTAATTTTATGGGTTTTTAGGGTTCTAAAGGATTTGAGAGTTTTCAGTGATTTTTAGGGTTTTAGGGGTATTTTTGGTTTTTCAAATTTTAGTTTTTTTGAGTTTATTAGGGTTTAGAATTTTCTAGAGTTTATAATGTTTTTTGGGTTTTTAGGTTCGTTATGGGGTTTTGGGGTTTTTATGGTTTTAACATGTTTTATTGTTTGGGGGTAGGATTTTTTTGGGGTTTTAGGGTTTTTAGAATTTTTAAGTTTTAGGGTTTTTATCTGTTTTTAGGCTTCGATGTTTTTCTTAATCCTTTTCATCATTTTTAGGGTTCTTCGTATTTTTAGGGATTTTAGGGGTTTTTTGTATTTTCATTTCTTTTAGGGTTTAAGGATTTTTATGCTTCCTAGAAGTTTTAGGGTTCTCTCGTTTCTATTCATTTTTATGGGTTTTTGAGACTTTTATAGTTTTAATGTTTTTTTATTTTATATAATATTTATGGTTTTATTGGGTTTTTATAGTTTTCTGTGGGTTTCTAAAAATTTATGGAGTTTTAGGATTTTTGTGTTCTTTTGAGGATTTAAAGGTTTTTAACGTCCTTTAGGGTTTTTAGAATTTTTTAGGTTTTAGTGGTTTAAATGGGTTTTAAGGATTTAAAGGTTTCTTAGGGTTTTAAGAAATTTTAGTGATTAATTTTTTATGGAATAATATGGATTTTTTATAATTATTATTGTTTTTCTGCTGTTTATGTATTTTGGGGGTTTTTATGATTTTTTTTGTTTGATTTTTCAGTTTTTTTTTTCATTTTTATGTTTATTATGGGTTTATTTTTCTTTTTGGTTGTTATGGGTTTCAAATGGGGATTCACGGGTTTTGGGGTTTTTATGTTTTTTTTAGGGATTTTTATTATTTTTATGGTTTTTTGGTCTTTTAGGGATTTTGATTGGTTTTAGGGTTTCTTTGGGTTTTTAGAGATTATGGTTTTTTTGTGTTTCTATGGTTTTAAAGGTTTTTATTGTAATTTAATTTTTTAAGTGATTAAATGGTTTTTATAGTTTTACGGGGTGTTTAGTATTTTTATTGATTTTTATGGGTTTTTATGTATTTAGGTCTTATGGTTTTTAGGGGGTTTTAGGGATTTTATGGACATTTAGGGTTTTTATCATTTTTTGGTTTTTAAAGGTTATAAGGGTTTTTTGGATTTTATGGTTTTCATATGGTTTTTAAGGGTTTTCAGGTTTTTCAATGTTTGTAGGTCTTTTTAAGATTTTTTTAGGATTTTTATTATTTTTCAGGTTTTTACGGATTTTTAGGAGATTAGGGGTTTTTAGGGGTTTTGTATTTTTTAGGGTTTTTAGTGTCATTTATTTTTTTGGGTTTTTAGTGTTTTAGGTTTTTAAGGGTTTCTCATTGTTTTCATTTTCTTCCTGATTTTTTCATTTTTTGGGATATCAATGGATTTTTTCTGATTTTAACAGGATTTAGGGTTTTTATAGTTTTTTAGTGTTTTCTGGAGATTTAGGGCTTCTTGGGTTTTTTATTCATATTTTGGGTTTTTTTGGTTTTTTTATATTTTTTAGGGTTTTTAGGGATTAATTTTTTTATAGTTTTTTACAGTTTTTTGGGTTAAAGAGATTTTAGATATTTTACTGGTTTTTTGGGGTTTTTTGGGGTTATATGGTTTTAATGGTTTTTAGGGGGTTTTATGGTTTTTATTTTTTCATGATATTTTAGGGTTCTTAGAGGTTTTTAGGTTTTTTTCTTTTATGTGGATTTAAATGTCTAATGTTTTATTAGGTGTTTTCTGGTTTTTTGGGGGTTTCAATATTTTTAGAGATTTATTATTAATTTTATATTTTTAGGTATTTTGAGTTGTTTTAAATATTTTTATTCTTATCATGGTATTTTTGGTACTTTTGGTTTTTAGGGTTTTTAGTCTCTTAAGATTTTGAAGGTATTTTCTGGTTTTTTCGTTTTTTTAGGAGTTTAATGATTTTTTAGTGTTTTAGTGGTTTTTGAATGGTTTTATAAATATTTATATTTTATTAGGGTTTTAGAGTTTTTTATGGGTTTTATGAGTTTTAAAGTTTTTAATGGTCTTCAAGGGTTCATAGAAATTTTTATTCTTTTTAAAGGTTATATGTGTTTTTTGGTTTTTAATGTTTTCTTTGGGGTTTTTAGTTTTTTTAGTGATTTTATATGTTTTTATTTATTTTAGGCATTTTACTTATTTTTATCAATTTGTAATGGTTTTTTGTTATTTTGAGGTTTTTTAGTGTTTTACGATTTTTAACGATTTATAGGTTTTAAGGGTGTAAATTGATTTTAGGGTTTTAAGGATTTCTTAGGTGTTTTTAGGGTTTTTAGGGTGTTTTTAATTTTTAGTGATTTTTAGAGAATTTTTTGAATTTTTTAACATTTTTATGGTTTTACAGATATTGATGGTTTGTTGAGTTTTTAGGTTCTTATAGGGTTTATGATTTTTTGGATTTTTAGGGGTTTTTTGAGTTGATTAGGGTTTTAAATTTTTTTAATGTTTTTAGGGGTTTAATAGTGTTTTAGATTTTTTAGTTGTTTTTATATATTTTTTGTTGTTTTATGTTTTCATGGTTCAAAGGTGTTTTTGAGTTTTAAGGATTTAAAAAATCATTTTTAAGCATTTTTACGTTTTCGGGGTTTTAGTTATTTTATTATTTTTAAGGATTTATGAGGGGATTTTGGTTTATTTATGTATTAAGGTATTTTTTGGTCTTTTTAGGATTTTTATTATTTTTTATGGTTTTTTGGTATTTTGAGGGTTTTAGGGATTTTACTATATTTAGATTTTTATTTTTATCATTTTTAAGATTTTTAGGTGTTAAATTCTTTTTAGATTTATTTTATTTTCTTAGTTTTTTCAAGGTTTTTATGGTTTTTTATATTTTATGGATTTTAGGAATTTTTAGTATTTTTAAGTTTTTTTAGGGTTTTAGGGATTTTTAGCGTTTTTGTCTTTTTATGGTTTTTTTTGGATTTTTGGTTTTTTGAGATTTTTTGGTTTTAATGATTTTACAGTATTTTTATTAGTTGTAGCAGTTTAAATGGTTTTAGTGTTTTTTTTGTTTTTCAAGCTTTTTATGGTGTTTATGGGGTTTTATGGTGTTCAAATGTTTTTATTGTTTTTAGTTGATTTTATTTTTTTTTTGTGTCTTTTAGGGTTTTTATAGTTTTATAGGTTTTGTGGGTTTTTAGTGTTTTTTGGCATTCAAGGTTTTCTTAAGAGTTTTCAGGGTTGTTAGGGTTGTTTTTGTTTTTTTTTGAATTTTTAGGGACTTTTAAGGATTTTTTTCATTTTTTAGGTTTTTCATGGATTTTGATGGATCTTAGTGTATTTTTGGGTGTTCATGGTTTTCAAGGTTTTTTTGGGATTTTTTGGATTTTTTTAGTTTTTTGGGATTTTAAGGGGTTTTTGAGTTTTTTAATGTTTTCGTGGGTTTGAATGGCTTTATGGTATTTACTGGTTTTATAGGGTTTTATGGGTTTTATTTTTTTACAATTTTTTGTGGTTTTTGTTTTTTTAATTTAGGGTATTTTGGGGGTTTTATCATTTTATAGGATTATATGTGTTCTAAGAGTATGTTTTTAATTTTTTTCATAGGGTTTTATATCTTTTTTATAATTTTTTTACATTTTTAGGTAATTTTGTGCTCCTTTATTATTTTTTAGTTGTTTAGATTTTTCTGTGATTTTGAGTGGTTTTAGAGTTTTTTTAGTTCTGAGAGATTTATGGTTTTTTGGGGGGGTTTAGGGTTTTTTAGTTTATAAGGGTTTTAAATTTATTTTAGAGTTATTTAACATTTTATGTGTTTAAATCTTTTTTAGAGTTTTTATGGGTGTTTTGGTTATTATGGTTTTTTATGGGTTATTATTATTTTAAGGGGTTTTCTGGTTTTTCTGGGTTTTAAGGGTTTTAGTGCCTTTAGGGGTTTTTAAAGTTTCGTAAATTTTTAGGGGTTTTTAGGGTTTTTAGGTTATTAAGGTTTTCTTAGGGTTTTGTGGTTTTTTTATGTTTTTAGGTATTTTTATGGATTTTTTATAATTTAAATGGATTTGAAGGTTTTTATAGATTTTGATGGTATTAGGGTCTTTTAGGGGATAATGGTTTGTTTAGGTGTTTTATTGTTTTTTAGGATTTTTCAGGGTGTTAAGAGTTTTTATGTATTTATGGTTTTCAAAAGGATTTATAGATTTGTTAGGTTTTTTACATTTTAGGTATTTTTAGGCCTTATTTTGTATTTTTTTTGGTTTTTTGGGTTTTTTTGGGATTATGATGGGGCTTAGGTTTTTTTATAGTATTTTGGGTTGTATAGTTTTTTTGGGTTCTTCGGGGGTTTTTTGAGATTTTTAGTGCTTTATGGTTTTATATAGTTTTTAATAATTTTAGGGGTTTATATAGATTTTAGAGTTTTTAGTGGTTTATTTGGGTTTTGTTGGATTTTAGGGGTTCATATGGTTTTTATTAGTTTCTTGGTTTTTAGGTTTTTAGGGTTATTTAGAGTTTTAATCATTTTATATGTATTTTAGGGGTTTTATGTTTTTTTAGTTTTTCAAGGTTTTCTTTTGGTTTTCATAGTTTTTTTGTGTTTTTTTTCAGTTTTAGGTACTATTAGGGATTTTTAGTAATTATATTGGTTTTAGGTATTTTGAGGGGTTTTAGGGGTTTTTAAGGTCTTTAGGGCATTAATGGTTTTTTTAGATTTTTAGGATTTTTTCATGTTTTTTATTGTATTTATTATTTTTATAGGTTTTAACATTTTTAGGTTTTTAAATTGTTTTTAGATTTTTTATATGGTTTTTAGGGATATTATGAGTTTTTATAGTTTTTAAGGGTTTTATTGGTTGTATGGGTTTTATGGGGTTTTATGGTTTCTATGGTCTTTTAGGGTTTTTATCAATTTTTCTGTTTTTTTGGGGTTTTAAGTGTTTTTATGTTTTTTGTTTTTCAATGGGTTTGTTAGGGTTTTTATGATTTTTGAGTTTTTTTGGAATATTTTATAATTTTAATGGTTTTACGATGTTTAGGGATTTTGAGGTGTTTTCAGGTTTTTGAGGGTATTAGGGGTTTTTTTGGGATTTTACTATTTATTACGATTTTTGGGGATTTTGTGTTTATATTTTTTAAGGTTTTCTTAGGGGTCTTCATGAATTTTAGGGGTTTTTACTTTTTTGGGATTTTTGGGGATTTTTCAGATTTTAATGTGTTTCATGTGTTTTAGGGATTTTGAGGGGTTTCGGGTTTTTAGGATTTCTTAGAATTTTTAACGATTTTTTGGTTTTTAGGGTTTCATTGGATTTTATGCTTTTAAGGATATCATAGGTAGTTTTAGAGTTTTTAGTAATTTTTTACATTTTGATGGATTTTTTTTTGTTTTTAGGGTTTTTATGGTTTTTAGGGACATTGAGGTTTCTAATTTTTTAAGGCTTTTATGGGTTTTTTTGTGTTTTATTGGTTTTTAGTGATTTTGAGGAGTTTGTGGTATTTAATGGTATTTTGTTTTTAAGGTTTTTTTATTTTTAGGGGTTTAAAGGTTTTTTATATTTTTCTAACATTTTAAGCGTTTTATTGTGTTTTTAGAGTTTTTATTGGGTTTTTAGGATTTTTAAAGTTTTGGGGTTTTTTAAAGTAGTTGGAGTATTAATGGTTTTTTGTGGAAATTACAATATTTATGGTATTTAGTCTTTTTAGTGTTTTTAGGTTTTAGGGGTTTTTAGTGTTTTTAGTTTTTTAGAATTTCTTAGGGGTTTTTAGGGTTATTTGTGTGTTTACATTTTCATTATTTTTCGATATTCTTGAGGATATTTATATATTTTTATGGTTTTAAGGGATTTTGCTGTATTTTACGGGTTTTTGGGTTTTAAGGTTTTTATACCTTTTTATGTTATTAGGGGTTTACTCTATTTTTTGTAGTGGTATTAGGGGGTTTTAGGGTATTTATGGTTTTTTATGTTTTAAGGGGTTTTAGGTATTTTTAAGTATTTTATGGATTTTTATATTATTTAGTGATTTTGAGTGTTTTATGTGTTTTTATGGTTTTTTTGGTTTTTTTGGTTTTATAGGTTTTTATGGGGTTGTTGACTTTTTTAGGAGTTTTAATAAATTAGAGTTTTTAATGTCTTTAGGGGTTCATATGGTCTTTAGAGTTTTAGTCGTTTTTTATTTTTTTTTATGGGTTTTGATGTTTTTATACGGTTTCTATGGGTTTTTTGGTATTTAGGGGATTTTACTGGTTTAAGGGGTTCTAGGGGTTTTAAGGGTTTTTGTATTTTTTTGGGTTATATGTATTTTAAATTTTTTATGGTTTTATAAGGGTTCTTCCAGTTTTTATGGTTTTTATGTTTTTATATATTTTTAGTATTTTTCAGTATTTTTATGGTTTTTTGAGATTTTATGGGTTTTTAGGAATTTTTAGGGGTTTTAGGGATTTATGGATTTTTTTAGGGGTTTTGAGTCTTTAGTGGTTTAAATATTTTTTATTATTTTTAACATTTTAGGTGATTAAATGGTTTTTAAATATTTAGTGGGTTCTCGGGCATTTTATGGTATTTTAGAGTTGTTAATGAATTTTGGTGGTTTATAAATTTTTAGTGATGTTTAAGGTTTTATTGTCTTTATGGTTTTTAGGGGTTTTAACATTTTTTAGGTTTTTAGTTGTTTAAATTTTTTTTGGTTTTTATGGTTTTCTTTTGTTTTTGGTTTTAAGGGTTCTTTAAGTTATTATTGATTTTAAGGGTTTATTATTTTTGAAGGATTTTAGGATTTTTTTAGGGGTTTTTTAGGGGTTTTAGGGTTTTTTGGGGTTTGTAGCATTTTGTAGGTTTTTATGAGGCTTAATTTTTATAGGTTTCTAAGATTTTCTTTGGGGTTTTCATTATTTTTACATTTCACATAATTTTTATGGATTTTTAAGTATATTTTTAGAGTATTACGGTTTTGAAAGTTTTGTAGGGTTTTTGGGTTTTTCTGCGTTTTTTTTTGTGTTTTGGGGTTTATTTATTTTTTAGGGGTTATAAGTTTTTTTAGAGTTTCTTTAATTATTTTAATGGATTAAATGGTTTTTATAGTTTTTTAATTTTAATTAGCATTTTTAATGTTTTTTTAGGATTTCTATGGATTTTGTAAATTTTATGGTTTTTTTGGGTTTTTAGGGTGTTTAGGGTCTCTAGAGTTTTTAGCATTTTTTTAGGTTTTTAGGGTTTTTTATGAATTTTGTGGTTTTTAAGCGTTTCAGAGGGGTTTTCAGGATTTTAGGGGTTTTTATGTTTTATTGATTTTTAGGGATTTTTTAGGTTCTTTTTGGATTTTAATGATTTCTCGGGATTTTGATGTTTTTAGTGGTTTTTAGGGGTTTATGTTTTGTAAGGATTTTAACATTTTTTGTTTTTTATGGGTTTTATTTGTATTTTTTTTAATGTTTTCTATGATTTTTTAGTGGTTTTAGTTTTTTTATTGATTTTTAGATATTTTTTAGGATTTATATTATTTCTTATGGTTTTTATGGATTTTTATTATTTTTATATATTTAGGGTTTTAGAGTTTTTAAGGTTTGTTTTTGGATTTTTAGGGTATTTTTATTTTTTGGGATTTAATGGTTTTTGCGTGTTTTTTTATCATTTTTATTATTTTAAATTGGTTTCATATTTTTTAGTTTTTTAGGATTTTAATGTGTTTTATATTTTTTTGTGGGGGGATTTTTGGTTTTTAGCGGAGTTAGGGTTTTTAGGATCATTTGTTATTTTTAGTATTTTTAAGGGTTTTATGTGTTTTAATTGTTCTTTGGTTATTATGGTTATCAATGTTTTTCTTGTTTTTTATGTTTTAGGGATTTTTTTGGGTTTTTTAGGATTTTATTGTTTTTAGCTTTTTATAGATTTTTAGGGGTTTATGGGTTTTCAAGGTTTTTAGAGTTTTTAGCATTTTTGGTGTTTATAAGTTTGAAGAGATTTAAGTTGTTATGTTTTTCTTAGGGGTTTTCAAGTTCTTATGTTTTTTATATTTTTAGTAATTTTTATGGATTTTTTAAAATTTTATCATTTTTAGCGGTTTAGGGAATTCGAGGTTTTTTATAGTTTTATAGGTTTTGGGAGTTTTAGTGTATTTTTTAGATTTTATGGTTTTTATGGATTTTTTTTATTTTTTCAGTGTTCTTAGGGGATTAAAAGGCTTTTAGAATTTTTAGTTTTTTTAGATTTCTATGTATTTTTAGGGATTTTTATGGTTTTTAGGGGTTTGAATGGATTTTATGGGTCTTAGGGTCTTTAGGATTTTTATCATTTTTTAGGTCATTTAGGGATTTTAGGATTTCTGATGTTTATATGGTTTTCTTATGCAGTTAAATGGTTTTTACTATTTTTTATGTTTTAGGGATTTTTAAGGATTTTATGGTTTTTTTTGTTCTTAGGGATTTTGAAGGATTTTAACTCTTTTTAGTGTTTATTCCATTTTTTTGGATTTTTATGGTTTTATGTGTTTTTTTCTTTTCATGGTTTGCCTAGGGTTTTTCTATGTTTTTATGGTTTTTTACATTTTTATGGATATTTATAGCATTTTTATGATTGTTATGGTTTTTTTGGTTTTTACGGATTTTGAGGGGTTTTATTATTTATATGGGTTTTACAGTTTATGGGTTTTATGTTTTTTTAGTTAATTTTTGTTTTTAAGGTTTTTTATAGTTTTATAACACCGTGGTGTCCTGAAAATTATGCATACAAGAAGAGGATAGTTCCATTAATTTCTTAAAGTGTAAAATAATAATCCCATATAATATTTAAAAGAAAATGATCACTGGATAGGAAATCGTGAAGGATGGCTATGTCCCGTGAAGTAAAAAACGCAACACATACCACCCATCTGCATGGAATTCTTCCACTCTATGATGCGTCTTACAAACCGCCTACTCCCATGAATGAAACAATGTCATTTGTTGGGCCTAAAAGTGATTTCCAACATTGAGAATGATCGAACCCTCAAATGAAAAATCATTTGTGGGTTAGGGATGTCTTCTCCATACCCCATGAACAAAACATCTCACAAGCCTGGACATTCTTCCAAGGTATCAACAAATGGAGGCCTCACGATACATAGAATCCAGCCAACCCAGTAGTCGGTCATGCTGCTCGTTTATAGAAAGGTGAGATGTATAACCAATAAGAGGATGTAAATAAAGTTCGAGAGAAGGTTTGGGAGAAATCCTTCAACAGAATAACTTCACAGACATAATATCATTAACCATATGTGGGATACCCCTCATGTATGCCTCATTCGAATGTAATGTGAGGTAGTGAAATCATGCCTCCACATATTGGCCTATTCATGGAGAGGCAATACATTTGTCAATTTTTTTCACAGACTGTCCTTCGTAAAACCCCTATGCATAAGACCTTCAGTAGAATATTCCATGCTAAGGTAGTATCTTTATCAGTTTGAGTCATAAAGTAATGATCCTCACAGAAAGAATAAGTTTCTTTGAAGATGGCCCTTATGTAGGAACCCCCTTCTCAAATTCTCCTTTATAGGAACACCTTCACATATGCTCTTTTGTGGCCAGCCCATTATAGCAGACTTTTGTAGCTAACCCTTTGGGGGAAACCCTTTTCGAATGATGCTTTTGTGGAATCATTTCATGGATGGCCCTTTACAAAAAACATTTTTCATTCATTCCTATGTGTAGATTCAAGAAATCATTCTTGCATGCTAGTCCATACCAATGGGGGATGCTCCCCCACACCCCCGCTTTAGATCAGTGTCGGGTTACCGTCGCAACCCTCCAATTTGGTACCTTATATACTCTCACTAACCCCCATGAAAAATAAAGAGTAGTAACACGATCTATTCAGACCAAGTCAACAACATTTTTGGTTTCTCCTTATATATCCCTAATGTACACCCATATAATACCTTGAGTGGAAACATTCCTTATAAACCTCATGAAGTCCAATCACCTAAATCCTTTTCCAGATTGAACTAGAAAAGGAAATTCTTGTATAATTCTCACACCAACAATTACTAGACATCTTCCTCCTACTGGCTCTGAACACATAATGTTAAATTGAACCAGTCCCCACAACATGATGTTAAACTATTCTACTATATTACATGTAACATGATGTTCAATTGTTCTTATATTCCCTTAGATATATGAAATTAAACTATAGTGTACATTGTCTGGCATAAATAGGATGCCTCTAATGAAAACATGAGATTTATTACGTTCTAGGAATAAATTTCCTCATGTCATAATCATAAAATAACCATAAAACAACCAATAAGGGTACTCTTCCTAAGGTAATCCCCTAGTCCTTATTGTGGGAATTAGCACATTTTCTCCTCTTCTCCTCCACTTGGAACATGGATGGATAGATAACCAAATGTGGCTATATTGGATATCAAAATAGAATACGATATGGGTACACTCAAATCCCTCTCACTACCCCTTTGGGCTTTATCATATTGTCCATTAGCGGGCCAAATGAATCGTGTGATATTCATATCTATTGCTTCATCTTGTTTGTCACATCTATCATGAATCTTGTGGGATTCGAGGTTATTTGAGATCAGGAAATTCACATAATCCCAAACATTGAATGGGAATACTATATGGTATAAGATATGATCTTATCCTATCGAACATGAATCTCCTATGTGTAACCACCAGATTAATTCTTTCCATGAAAAATCCCCTTGCGAATGGATTCTTCCATGCATTAACCCTAGTCAACCCCCTTAAATGGACCTCCTACATATGTGTAAGTTCCTACTCATATAGAACTACATGGGATTTGAATCCAAATCAACTAGGATATATAGGAAACTTCCATGAGGTCTAAACCCAACATCCAGATCTATCTAGATTTCCTCTACACCATAACCCCTATAAAATCATGTGCCTACCCAGAGACCATATCTCCTTTGGGTCTCAAATTTGAAAATATCATATGAAAGTGCAAACTAAACACTCCTCTCATCATCCTATACAGTCATCGCCCCAAATTACCAAACTATGTGGGATTTAATTCCAAACTAATTAGGATATGTAGGAAACCTCCCTATAGTCCAAACCCATAAAAAAAATCCAACCTAATGTTATCGGGGCCATATTCGGAGTAGGTTCGTGTCCACCTAAGATACCACATGTCTTTCGGAACCCTCAAGACATCTCACAATAAGTCTAGAACAATTCTTGACTAGGCATCTTTCGGCTAGGATTAATTATCATATGATATTAAACTGCATGGTCTAGTTCCTATCACATGACCTTTAAAGGTGAGGGGTCCTATTAAGTGGTACCAAATAATGTGAGTTCTGATTCCTCTAATTAGGATACATATAAATCTAATCTTATACGATCAATATTGAAATCAAAATAGATCATGTCATCCCTAGATGACGGTAAACTCTATAGTGTTTCACCACATGGCTTAAAACCATCTTCAACCTATGAAATGACTGAAGAATCTCTGGTATGTCCATAAAAAGGGTAACATAGATGGAGAACCATTGATACAAAGATGTACCTCTATTTATGGAGAACCTGATATATATACAGATGATTCTGAACCCATGGGTAGTTCTAATGGGTTGTTACCTCAGTCTTATCCACATGTATATTCTTGGGAGTGTACTAAGGACTTATGAATACATCTTAAATATATAATAGAGTCCTATATTAGGAAATATTTCCTCCGAAAATGGTGTGATGAGATCAAATTCACATCTTATCAACTAGTGTGATCTCTTAAGTGTCATTGATCAAGTTAACCAATGAATGTATACCTTTGGAAAGCATGTCCATGTATCATGGATATGAGAGACATTGGAAATTTCCATATTTATGAACATAACATTCTATAGAACATTCAAGACATTGTACCCAAAGTCATTAAATTCACAACATTCAACCCCTTATAATCAACCATTCTGGGACAAGTGAGTTTTATTTAGAAATATTATGATTAACCTGACATCAAATCACTTAAATTAAAAATACCCTTCACAATATAAAAGGGTTATATTATTGAGTTTTCATTGGACCATCTTGTTCATAAACTAAAATAATTCATCGAGAAAAATAAATATTATTAGGGGTTTACAGTTTTTTTGAGTTTTTTTTTTGTTTTATTGTTTTTATGGGGTTTATGGTTTTCTTGATTTTTAGCGTTTTTAGGGATTTTTTATTTTTTATTCTATTTTAGGGTTTATGAATTTTTTTTGGTTTTTAGGGGATTTATGTGTTTTTATTATTTTAGTTCTTTCTCCGGGATTTTTAGCGGTTTTAGGGTTTTTTAATTTTTCGGGTTTTTTTATGGATTTTTGGAATTTTATGGTTATTTGGGTTTTTGTCTGTTTTTAGGGGGTTTTAGGGTTTTTAGTTTTTTTATCATTTTTTAGGTTTGTAAGGGGTTTATTTTTTTCTATATTTTAATTTTTTTCGTATGGTTTTTCAAGGTTATTAGTGTTTTTAATTTTTTTTAATGTTTTAGGGATTTTTGGGTATACTTTTATGTTTTTGTGGTTTTTTTATGGTTTTCATATATGTTTAGGTTTCTTGGTTTTTAGGGGTTTTATATTTTTTATGAGCTTTTAGGTTTTTATGTTTTTTTTTGAGTTTTTAAGGTTGTTATGGTTTTTATAAATTTTATCATTTTTAGGGGTTTAAATGTTTTTTATAGTTTTTAGTGACTTGTCAGAGCATTATGTTTTTTTAGTTTTTTAATACTTTTATGGGTTTTTATGGTTTTTATGGGTTTTTAGGTTTTTAGGGTCTTTTCTGGTATTTGTCATTTTTAAGGTTCTGTAGGGGTTTTAAGTGTCTTTTGGTTTTAAAGTTTTTATTTGAGGTGTTCAGGACATTTTTGTTTTTTACGTCTTTTGTAATTTTTAGGTATTTTTAATATTTTAAGGGTTTTTAAGGTTTTATGGTTTGTTATGGTTTTTTGCATTTTTAAGGTTTTTTAGGGGTTTTAAGTGTTTTTATATATTTTATGATTTTATTTTGGGATTTCAATAATTTTAGGGTTTATTTATGTTTTTACGATTGTTTGTGATTTTTATGGTTTTTTAGTGTTTTTAGGGGTTTTTAGTTTTTTGTGTTTTTAGTGGTTTTAAGTGGTTTTAATTTTTTTTTAATTTTTGTGTGGGTTTAAATTGGATTTATTGCTTTGGGGGGTTTTAGGGACTTTCTTGGTTTTAAGTGTTTTTAAGGTTTTATTGTCTGTTATAGTTTTTAGGGGGTTTTATAGTTTTTATATAATTTTAGGGTTTTTATAGTTTTTAGATTTTTAGGGGGTTTATGTTTTTTTTATATTTTTAGGATTTTATTATGGATTTTTAAGGTTTTAGGGTTTTCTATTTTTTAGGTATTTTAATGGATTTTTTGGATTTTTTTTGTTTTTAGGGTCTTTAGGGGTTTTTAGGCTTTTTAGGATTTTTTAGTGTTTTGGGGGTTTTTGGGTTTTTTATCATTTTTAGGTATTTAGGGGATTTAACTGTTTTTATGTTTTTAATTTTTTATTACGGGTTTTCAGGGTCTCTTTGGAATTTTTTGTCTTTAGTGACATATTTTAAATTTTTAGGGATTTTTTGGGTTTTATGGGTTTTTAAGGATTTTAATGGGTTTTATTGATTTAGGGATTTTAATATTTTTATGGTTCTTTTGGGGTTTTAAGGTTTTTTTAGTTTTTAGGGGTTTTATGTTTTTTATATATTTTTGTAGTTTTTAGGGGTCAAATATGTTTTTATATTTTTTAGCAGTGTTTGGGGGTTTTTATCGTGTTTAGGGTATGTAAGTTTTCATGATTTTTTTAGTTTTTAGGGGATTTAGGGTATTTTAGGGTTTTAAAATTTTTTAGGTTTTTAAGGGTATTATTTTTTTAGGTTTCTATTATTTTCTTAAGGGTTTTTAGGTTTTTTCTGGTAATTTATATTTTTAAATATTTTTAGATTTTTTTATGATTTATTATGGTTTTACAGGTGTTTTGGATTTTGTGTGTTTTTAGGATATTTTGGGGGTTTATTGTTTTTCATGGTTTTAGGAATTTTTAGGTTTCTAGGGTTTTTAAGAGTTAATAGGTTTTTATGTTTTACTTATAGTTTTTTCATGGGTTTTAGGTTTTTTTAATTTTATGTATTTTTGGAGATTTTTTAGGATTTTAATGTTTTTTGGGATTTCTTGGGATTTTATGGGATTTTTTAGTATTTTTAGGATTTTTAATTATTTATGGTTTATTGGTTTTTATGGTATTGATTTGATTTTGGGTTTGAATGTTTTTTATATTTTTTAAATAATTTTAGTAGTTTAAAGTGTATTTAGAGTTTTAATGTGGTTTGGATTTGTGGGGTTTTAGTTTTTTTACGGTTTTTAGGGTTTTTTATGGTTTTTTTGGATTTTTTGGACTTTTGGGGATTTTAGAATTTTTTTAGGGGTTTAATATTTTTTTGGTTATTAGGGTTTTATTATGTCATACACGAAGAGATGATGTGGGAGTTTCATCCTTCAACTTTGGAAATGCATCCCGAAGTCACCAAGATGTATAGTGACTTGCAATGTCAGTACTGGTGGATGAGTATGAAGAGAGAAGTAGATGGTTTTGTTACGAGATGTTCCACCTGTCAACATGTGATGGTGTAGGATCAGCAGTCGATTGGGATTTTACTGGAGTTACCTATTATGGAGTGTAAATGGGATGATATCACGATGGATTTTGTGATGAGGTTACCGAGGTCACCTAGAAGAAACGATGTTGTGTGGTTCATAGTTGATCAGCTAATGAAGGTTGCTCACTTCCTACAAATCAAGAAGGCCATGGGTCTGGATGATCTTGGAAATATATACATCATAGAAGTGGTATAACTTCATGGGGTCCCTTGTTATATACTTTTAGATAGGGATTCCCACTTTACATTTCATTTCTGGTAGAGTTTTCAGAGGGTTTTGGATACAAAGGTTATTTTGAGCACAATATACCATCCTCAAACTGATGACCATTCAGAGCATATGACATAGGTTCTAGAGTAAATGTTTTGTGAATTTTCCCTATACATTGGAGGCTATTTGTAAAATCATATTCCCCTAGTCGAGTTCGCCTAACATAACAGTTTTCAAGCGACTATACAAATGGCACCTTACAAGGATTTATATGGTAGTCCATGTCGTTCATCTCTATGCTGGTTAAAGGAAAGTGATGCAACCTTACTGGGACTAGGTCAAATATAAGAGACATCTGAGCAGGTCCAATTGATTCAAATATGGATGCATACTGTGCAGTCTCGTAAAAACACTTATACCGATCATTGTAGATGACCTTTGGAGTTTGAGGCTAGGGATCATGTTTTCCTTCATGTTGCACTGAGGTTGGGACATAAGAGGATTAGGAGACAAGGTAAGATTTCACCAATCTATGTCAGACTGTTTGATATTCTTGAGTGAGTCGGTTCATTTTCCTCTTAGTTACTTCTACCTCAGAGGTACTAAGTCATGCACGATGCCTTGTACATATCTTATCTATGCCACTACCACGTAGACTCGTCTCACTTTTTTCATCCCAAAGAGGTTGAGCTTTAGTTTGAGGCATCATTTGAGTAGCATCTAATTTATATAGTTAACAGAATCATGAAGGTTCTTTGAGTTCGGTCATTTTGTATCATATGGGTGCAATGAAAGCATGGTCGGTTATAAGATAAGACTTGGGAGAGGGAGGCTGACCTATGTGCTCAGTGGCTGGAGTTATTCTCAAATATTTCTTCACCTCCCTTGTAAGGGAAATTGGGGGATGAATTATTTTAAGGGGGGAAGTTTATAATAAACTATTTCTTACTAAGTGGTATGGTTTCTTATTTTCTTTTTGATTTGTTTTTTTAGAAAACAAGGAAATTTTCTGTAAAGTACTAAAATTATGGGTTACATGCAATGTGATCGAAAGAAAAGGTCGTGTAGTATGCCTGTGTGTGAAGGAAAAGCATGGAGTGTGGGAATGTCAGTAGAGAAAAGTCTAAAAACCAACTACACACTATGTACTTCCTAGTACACACTATGTAGTCATGTCGACAGGCCTTGGAAAGTAAGTCGAGGGATTTATTCTGCCAAATTAACTATTAGATGATATACACATCATTTATTTGGGATTACACACCGTGTATTTTATGTTTTTTCTCATAAAATGGTCAGTATCCTCATTTTCTATCATATTGGACATAGGAGGCACTATGTACATGAGGCAGCAGCACCAGAAGGGGATTTGGTTCCCTATTGAGATTTTGAACTTTGTTTCGATCGTCGTTGGTCTTTTTTGAACCCAATCAATGAGTGCTTGTTCACTCTTGAGCCATTCTTTGTGATTTCTATTCTCGAATATGTTATTTATGGTTTATTAAATATCCTTATTTTGTAGATTTATACCATTATATCTTGAATTGGACATCAATTTTGGACGAGGAGAGTCATTATAGGATGAGGTAGGTTGTCATGTGCGTGTTTCTTAATGTCAAGTTCTTTATATGTGATGTTGTGTCATGTTCCCATGTTTTTGGTGTCTCTTTGTGGAGACTTTGACCGGTGTTAATGCCTAAGGACGGTTAGGTGTTTAATTATATGATTTGAAGCATGTTGAGACTACTTTTTTTATTAAGGGCCTCCTCAAGGGTTCATTTTCCTTGGATAACTGTAGTAGGGGATTTTGGCTTAGGATAACAGTGGTTATGCCTCTGTTTTCCCTATTATGGACTATTTAAAATGAATTGGTTAATCAAACGCTTACCAATGTGAATTTTTCCTAGTTAACCATGTTATTGTGTAAATATTTCAGGTTTTTCAATATAATGAATTTCTTATATGTAGGGCTTGGATGTTTTGAATTATTCTTCCCATGGTACGAGATTTGTCATGCTTGTGGGATAGATTTTTTGTGCCTATGGGCTAGGTTTTGTTATCCATATGGTCCATTTCTTGTGGGAAAGGATTTTTTATGCCTATAGAATACTGGAGGGAAAGGTTTAGAACTGAGGTTTGACCTTTTTAATGACTTATGAGGCATCTTCCAAGCTAATGCACAATATTTGAATCATTTGTAATTTTTAATTGATATATTTCTTACTAAGGTATCAACTATGTTTACTTGAATAAGGCATTGACTGGCTGGGGCTGGTTTCCAAGAACTTAAGATTCGATCTAATTACATTTCTTAATGAAAATGAACTATATTAATGTAACATGACTAATATGATTTTTTACTTTTGAGTACTTCCTAGTTTAATGTTTTCATTATTATACACTACTTCTGCTTATACTCAATCATATAGTGGCTCATACCTTTGGTGTTTTCCTTCTAGGATTTATTTCTCACACCTTTTTTAGGTCATGTTTTTAGACCCAAACAGACTATATTCGTCAGGGGTTGAGAGGGGAAAGTCACCTTATACAGGTACATTATTACTTCTTAAAAGCATGAGAGCATGGAATCAAGCCATGGATTGTGATGTTGCTATGTTTATTTTTGTATTATTGAACATAAATATTGTATAGTACTTGATAACAGTGTATCTTGTTTTCGATTATTTCATAGAATATGTGACATGAAGTTTCATTCGAATATTATATACCTTCTGGTTATCTTTACCTTTTAGTCATTTTTTTTTACTTTAGTTGTAAGATGTTTACTACTTCCACTTTTTTTATTACTTATTCCACTGTGTTACAATCTTCCAATGAGGTAATAGTTTCAACAATATCACACCCTATGACCTCATTGCTAGTTGTCTGCCTCTTGTGTTTCGGGAAATGCGATTAAGGACATGTGGCCAACTAGGTACAGGGCACCTTTTATTGTCATCTAGATCTGGGATGTTACGTAGGGGTTTTTACCATTTTTTATGTTTTTAGAGTTTTAATTGATTTGGAATTTTTAATGCTTTCATACGGTCTTTTAGAGGTTTTAGGACCTTTTTTGTTTTTAAATATTTTTATGGATTTTATAATATTATCTTGTTTTTTTGGGATTTGGAGGTTATTTAGGATTTTTATGGTTTTTAGGGTTTTTTCATTATTAGAATTTTTTATGTTTTTATGGGTTTTATGTTTTTTATGGTTTTTCAAATTTTCTTAAGGATTTTCAGTGTTTTTTACTTTCTATTTTTTTGGATTTTCGGGGATTTTTTAAGATTTTATGGTTTTTAGGGGATTAGTGATTTTGAACATAATTAGGGGTTTTAGGGTTTTTTAGGTTTTTTGGTTTTAGGATTTTTTGTTCTTTTAGGGTTTTTTATTTTTTTAGAGTTTTAAAGGGTTTTTCAGATTTTTATGGATTTTTTGGGTAAAAAGAGTTTTTTTGGGTTTTACGGATTTTACGGGTTTTGGGTTTTCTTGTTTTTTTCCATTTTTTATGTTTTTTGTGGTTTATAGAGTTTTTTTTAACATTTTTTGTCGTTTACAGGGTTTTTTTGGTTTTAGGGATTTTTTCGAGGCATTTTAAGGTTTTTAACATTTTTTTGGTTTTTATAGGTTTTTTGTGCTTTTAGGACTTTAAGGATTTCCTAGGTGTTTTAGTGTTTTTGAAATTTTTGAATTTTTACAGATTGAAAGCGATTTTTTATGATTTTTTAATTTTTTTGTGTTTTTAGGGATTCAAGGTGTTTTTAAAATTTCTTTGGGGATTTATAGTTTTTTATATTTTTTAATAATTTTTTTTTGTTTTTAGGGGTTTTAAGTGTTTTAGGTTTATAGGTTATCATCATATTTTTCAAGTATTTTATTGTTTTTCTATTTTTATAGATTAATATGGTTTTTAGGATTTATATTATGTTTAGGTTTTTTATGAATTTAATTGGTTTTAAGGTTTTTATGGTTTTAGGGTATTATGGTTTTTTTTTGGGTTTTTAGATTTTTTGTGTGTTTTTTATGGTTTCTAAGGTTTTTTAATTTTAATTTTTTAGGGTTTTAAATAGTTTTTATAGTTTTTAGTGGTTCTTAAGGGTTTTTATTGGTTTTCATGATTTTTTGGGGTTTTATAGTTTTATTGGTTTTTAGGGTTTTAGTTTTTTTGTATGGTTTTTAACAGTTTTTACATTGTTTAAGGGTTTCAAGTGTTTTTAGGTTTTTATGGTTTTCCAAGCAGTTTTTATAATTTTATGGTTTTTATGTTTTTAGGTATTTTTAGGATTTTATGGGTTATAAATATTTTTATGGGTTTTTAGGGGTTTAGGTTTTTTAAGGGTTTTAAGTTTTTTTATGTATTTTATGTTTTCTTTTTGTCTTTCATGTTTTTTTTGGGTTTTTACATTTTTATGGATTTTTTTGGAGTTTTTTGAATTCTTATGGTTTTTTTGTATTTTTGGAATTTTTTTTGCATTTTAGGGTTTTTTATGGTTTTTATGGGTTTTTTATTTTTTACTTATTTTTGGGGTTTTTGAGTTTTTTGTGGTTTATGGTTTTTTACATATTTTTAATGTTTTTAGGGGTACAAATTTTTTTTAGTTTTTTTATTGGTTTTTGGAAATTTTATTGTTTTCAGGAATTTTTAGGGTTTCTAGGGTTTTTAAGGATTTTTGGTTTTTAGGGGTTTTGGGGTTTTTTGGATTTTTAGTATTTTTTGAGTCTTTTAGGGGTTTAAAATGTATTTTTATTTTTTTATTATGGTCATTTAGGTTATTTAGGGTTTTTTAAAAAAATTACAGTTTTTATGTCTTTTTATGATTTTCATGGTTTTTACGGTTTTTAGGGATTTCAAGGGTTTAAATGGATTTTAGGTTTTTATTGTTTTTGGTGTTTACGTTTTTTGTGTTTTTAGAATTTTTAATTATTTTTATACTTTTTTTTCATTTAATGATTCTTTAGATATTTTAATTTTTTTTGGTTTTTAGGGTTTTAGTAGTGTTTTTACAGTCATTAGGGTTTTCCCAGTGTTTTTTCGAAGGTTGTCTGCAGCTTCCCCTCTCAATTCGGGAGTTCACGGAGGCTTCGGACCTGCACCGCCTGACTCTGGTTGCATGTTTCCCGGTGCGGCGACCCCCGGTGGTCACTTTTGACAGGTTCATTGAGACTTTCTGGAATCTTAGGGCTCGAACGATTATGGGACTATTCGATAGATCCCACATCATGATTCACATTTCCACGGAGGAAGACCTGGTCTTTGCCTGGTCAGTGGCTCCTCTGTTGTGCAATGACTCTAGCTTCTCCCTCTTTCAGTGGATCTTTGACTTTCATGTGATGCAGAGTTCCCCGATTACTGCTACCTGGGTGAGATTTCCTGAGCTTCCCCTTCCCTTTCAAAATATCTCTATTATTTCGATGCTTGGGAATTTGGTGGGGAGGTTCCTTTGTGTGGATAATAGGACTAGGGCCCTTTGTCATCCGGTTGCACCAAGGGCCTTTGTTGAAATCGATGATTCGAAGCCTCCTGTGGATGTTGTCTGGATTGCAGTGGGGGAAGAACTCAGATGGAGACAGCCTATTATTTTTGAGAAATGGCCAGTTTTCTGCTCTTCTTATTAGAGTTTTGGGCACAACGACCACTCTGGAGGGTATTCTGGAACATTCAGGGGTATTGGTTCTCTGGTTCGCATGTCCTCTGGTGATATTACCCTCCCTCTGGTGGAGGTTAAGGGGACAAAGGGGGTGGTTTCCTCCCAACCCTTGGTTGCTGATGTTCCCTGCTCGTCAGCTTTGCTGGCTGGAAGTGATTTATAGGTGGGCCTAATGGATTCGTGTGGTTTCATTGTGAGTCTGGATGGAGGTGCTGGTGTTTCGGGAAATGCTGATAAGGAGGAAGTGTTGTTGGCTGAGGGGGATGATCAGGTTTCTGCTGAAGGTGTTCACGGGTGTGGTGACTCCCCAAGGAGGCAGACAGATTTAGGGGAAGTTGTTGCGATGGGTGACTGGATAGAAAATGTGGAGGATCCCTATGCTCTAGATCTGGAATGAGATGATATAGCTGGCTTGAAGGGTAATGAGAACACTGATGGATCCTTTCCAGCAAATGAGGGTGTTGTGGTTGCTCCAAACAACTTCCAGGTTACATCCTTGGCTAAGCCTGTTGCGGTGGATGTGCCGTTGGCAGATGTCGTGAAGGAGGATGTTCTTGCTCAGGGCCCGAGCACTGGGGATGAGTAGAGCTTGTCTTCAGCTGAGGAAAGGACTATTGCGGATGAAGAGACCTGGATCCCCAGTGTGCAACACATGAACTGGCGTGATGCTCCTCTGGTTCTGTCCGGGTGTCTAAGCGTGGGGGGACCTGACATGGGGCCTGAGCTATCTCCTCCCTCTGACAACACAACCACCGCTGAGGATCCTCCCAGTGGCCGGTTCTTTATCCCTCTACCGGGAAATTCTGGCGACGCTGGTGGTCCGTCCATGGACCAACATAGGGCTATGGTCCTTCATGGTGTCCCCTCTGCTAAAGACTATTGTGTAAAGCTGCATGACCTGGTGTGGGAGGAACTGGAAAGTTTCCCACTTGAGGGTGAATATGAGAGGCTTGGGGAGAGGTTTGCTGAGTCTGATCACTGGATAAACACTACTATGGTAATGTCAAAGGAAAAAAACCATAGGAGGTGTTGAAACTCCTAGGGCAGAATGTAAGAAAGGGAAGGCATCATCGGCTGCCAGTGATGGTGTCACTTGTGGGAAGGCGGGTGCTGAAGCTGAATCCACTTCTGCCCCTCCGAGACGAAGATGGAGGAGGTATTACTCAGCCCCCCCACGTCCCATGGCAACTAGGGCCTCTTCACGAGCTGTCAGACTTAATCTTAGGGGTATTTCGGATTTTGGTCTTTTATAGGTTTGAGTTTTTTTTGTATTTTAAGGTTTTTAGGGGTTTGTATTTTTTTTTTGATTTTTATGGTTTTTTTCATTTTCTTAATGTTTTTAATGTTTTTTACATTATTGTGCATTTTTACATATTTTTTTAAGTTTTTTATTGTTTTTTGGGTTTTTAGGGAATTCGGGGGGGGGGGGGTTAGGTTTTTAGGGGTTTTTTTTATCATTTTTAGGTTTTTAGGGATTAAAGAGTTTTTAGGTTTTTCTGTTTTTATGAGAGTTTTTTTGGTATTTTAAGGTTTTAAATGTTTTAAGGTGTTTTTATGGAATTTTTATGTTTTTTTGGTTTTTAGGGTTCTAATAGATTTCAAGGGATTTTTAGCGATTTTATGTTTTTTACAGTTTTTGGGGGTTTTTTGGATTTTTTTACGTTTTTAGTGTGTTTAAGCTTATTTATAGTTTTTTAAGGTTTTTAGAGGTTTAAATTGATATAAATGTTTTTTTAATTTTTAGTGTATTCTATGTTTTTATGGGTTTTTAGATCTTTTTATGGTTTTAAGTGTTTTATGGTTTTGAAAATTTATGGGGTTTTTTATTTTTTGAGTTAATAGTATTTTTTTTTCTGTTTTTAGGGGTTTTAATTGTTGTTTTGGTTTTGATGGTTTTCCTATGGGTTTTTATGTTTTAATGGGTATTTATGTTTTATGTTTTTTTGGGGGTTTTAATGATTTTTTTGGGTTTTTAGGATTTTAGGGTTTTTAGGGGGTTTTTTGTGTTTTAGCATTTTTTAGGTTTTTAGTGGTTTTCATTTTTGGGTTTCTTATGTCATTAGTTATTTCAGATATTTTTTATGATTTTTATGAGTTTTTAGGTTTTATAGGTATTTTGACCATTTTCAGGTTTTTATTGTGTTTATGGTTTTATTATTTTGTATATGTTTGGGTAATTTTTTTTCTTGAGTTTTTAGGGTTTTTAATGTTTTTTATATTTTTATAACATTTTAGGGTTTTAGAGTTTTTTTAATGTTTTTAATGGGTTTTATGTGTTTTTATGGGTTTTATGTTTTTTGGTATTTTTGTGATTTTTAGGGGGTTTTAGGGTTCTCTAGTACTTTTAGGGTTTTTAATGGTTTTAGAAATTTTTAGGATTTTTAAGGGTTTTAAGTGTATTTTTTTTAATTATTCTGTATGTTTTTTCCATGTTTTATGGGTTTTTATGTTTTTAGATATTTTTAGGTACTTTTACTATATTTATTGTGTTTTTGGGTTTTTGGGGATTTTTATGTGTTTAGGGTTTTTATTGTTTTTAAGGTTTTTTTTGGTTTTTTTGGGGTTTTGGAGTTTTTTTTGAGTTTTTACGGGTTTTATGGTTTTTTAGGTTTTTAACATTTTTAGGGGTTTAAATGGTTTTGGAGTTTTTTTAGTGTTTTATGGGTATTTAGGGTTTTAATGTTTTCAGGTTTTTAGGGTTTTTAAGGGTTTTAATAGTTTTTATATTTTTTCATGATTTTTAGCCATTTTATGTGTCTGTCGGTTTTTAAGGTTTTCATAGGGTTTTCAACATTTTTAGGATTTTTAAATTTTTATCAATTTTTCATAATGTATTATAAATTTTATAAATTTTATGATTTTTATTGATGTTGATGGATTTTAAGTTTTTAGGGTTTTTAGTTTATTTATGATTTTTATGATTTTTAGTTTTTGCATTGTTTTAAGTGTTCTTATGTTTTTAATATTTTCGTAGGGTTTTTCAGGGCCTTTTGGGTTTTTAAATTTTTAGGGTTAATAGGGACTTTTTAGTATTATTATATGTTTTTGTTTTTTATGGACTTTGAGGGTTTTTAGGGATTTCAAGGGATTTCGTAGTTTTTATGGTTTTTTGCTGTTTTCGTGTTTTTATTGTTTGTAGGTGTTTTAAGGGTTTTTAGAGTTTGAAAGTATTTTTCGGGGTTCAATGGGTTTTGAATGTTTTTAGTGGTGTTTTAGGTTTTTTATGTGTTTTCAGGTTTTTATGGTTTGGGGGTGTTATCGTTTTTAGTGTTTTCATGGTATTTCTTAGGGTTTAGGGGTTTTATATTTTTTAAATTTTTAGAGGATTTTAGTGTTTCTATGTTATTATTGTTTTGGCTGTTTTAGGGTTTTTAACATTTATAGATATTTGGGGGGGGTAGATTTTTATGGTTTTTAGGTTTTTAGAAAATGCTAAGGGTTTTTATGGTATAATGGTTTTCTAGGGTTTTAATCATTTTTTAGGTTTTTTGGGGGTTTCAAGTGTTTTTTGATATTAAAGGTTTTCTTAGGGATTTCAGGGATTTTAGTGTTTTTTGTGTATTTGGTTCTTTTTAGTTATTTTTTATGATATTTTTGGCTTTTTATGTTTTCAAGGTTTTGTTAGGGTTTTATTATTTTTATGGTTTTTTGTTTGTAATGTTTTTTGAGTTTTTAAGAAGGTTTAAGGATTTCTTTGTGTTTTTAACATTTTTAGGGGTTGAAATTTTTTAGATTTATTAGTGATTTTAAAGTTTTAGGTGGTTTTATGGTTTTAAGGGTTTTTATATTTTTAAAGGATTTTAGTGTTTTTAGCATTTTTCAAGGTTACTGGTATTTTTAGTATTTCTAGGTATCATAGTGTTTTAATTGTTTTTTGGGTTTTATGCTTTTTTGGTTTTTTGGTATTTTTATGGTTTTTCTTGTTTTTATGGTTTTTATGGATTTCGAGGGGTTTTGGTTTTTAACAATTTTTTGTTTTTATGGGGTTTATTTGTTTTATGTTTTTAAGGTTTTTCTATTATTTCTCATGGTTTTTTGACATTTTATTTTATTTTTAGGGTTTTTATTTTTTTTATAGTTGTTCGTGATTTTAAGTATTTTGATGGATTTATTGTTTTTAGGGTTTTTTGGGTTTTTATAGTTTTTTGGGTTTTTAGAGTCATTTTTAATTTTTTTCTTGGTTTTAATGTTCTGTATATTTTTAACGTTTTGAAGGGTTTAAAGGGTTTTTAGTGTTTTTTAGTTTTTGATGGGCTTTTAGGGGTTTTAATTATTTTCGATGTTTATATGGTTTTTAGGGATTTTAGAATTTTATCGGGCTTTTAGTGTTTTTAGAATTTCTTGTTTTTTTATTATTAAATTATATTAATGTTTTTATGATTTTCTTTGGTTTTTATAGGTTTTTGTTGGTTTTTAAATTTTTAGAGATTTTTTGAGATTCTTTAGGGGTTTTATGGTTTTTTTTTGTTTTTAGGGATTTTGAGGGTTTTTAGGATTTCATAGGGTTTTTAGGGTTTTATAAGGTTTTTTTGTGTTTTTATGTTTTTTAATGGTATTATATATTTTTAGGAGTTAAATGGTTTCTTATGGTTTTTTAGGGATCTTTGGGTTTTTAACATTTTTATTTATTTTTAGAGAGTTTTGGGATTTTATGGGTTTAAGGGGTTTTAAGAGTTTCTATGCTTTTTAGGGGTTTGGGGGTTTTATAGTTTATTCAGTTTTAAGGGTTTTTTGAGTTTTTGATATTTGTTTAATTTTTTTACATTTTTAATATTTTGGGTGTTTAAAGGATTTTTAGAGTTTTTAGTTTTCTTTAAGATTTTTTTATATTTTGGGGGTTTCTAAGGTTTCTAGGGTTCTTTTTTGTGTTTTTTATTATTTTTAGTTTCTATTAAGGATCTTAACACTTTTTTTTTTGGTTTTTAGGGGTTTAAAATGTATCTATGTATTTAAGGTTTTCTATGAGTCTTTCAAGGTTTTTATAGTTTTTGGGTTTTTAGCGAATTTTTGGGAATTTTTGGGAATTTTATTATTTTTAGGATCTTGGGGAATTTTCGGGGATTATTTGGTATTTTTAGGGATGTTAGTATTTTTTGATGTTTTTATCATTTTGAGGTTTTATTGGATGAAAGTGTTTTTTGGTTTCTATAATTTTCTTATCTATTTTCAGGGTATCAATGTTTCTTTAATAAAAATTTCTTTTTAGGTCTTCAATAGTAATTTTATAGATTTTATGGTTTTTATACTTCATTTGTTTTTTTTTGTTTTTTGGGTTTTTATGGGTTTTTGTGTTTTTCCTGAGTATTTAGAGGTTTTTTGTGTTTTGTAGGTTTTTTAATATTTTTCGGGGATTAAAAGTTTTTCAATTTTTATTGTGGTTTTTAGGGTGTTTATGGGTTTTTAGGGTTTTTATTTTATTTATGGGGTTTTAGGTATTTTTGGTTTTTTTATAATTTTTTTTGTGTTTTTTATCATTTTTTAGGATTTATGGGGTTTTAAGTGTTTTTAGAATTTTAAGGATTTCTAACAGTTTTTTCACTGTTTTGGGGTTTTTATATTTTTATGGATTTTTAAGTATTTTTTATGACTATTGTTATTATTGAGGGTTTAAATGGATTTTGAGGGTTTCTTAGGGTTTTTAGAGTTTTCATTATTTTTAGGGGGTTTTTTGTATTACTTGGGTTTATAGGGTTTTTATGGTTTTTATAGAGATTTTAAAGTTTTTATGTGTTTAAAGGGTATTTAGAGTTTTTTTGTGTATTTATTTTTTTTAGTGTTTTTTATGATTTGTAGGGTGTATTATAGTTTTTAACGTTTTTAGGGTCTTTATAGTTTTTATCATTTTTTAGATTTTTATGGGTTTTATGTGTTTTTAGATTTTATGGTTTTCAAATTATATTTTATAGATTTTAGTTTTTTTCATTTTTTGGGATTTTTAGAAATTATTAAGGATTTTAAATTATTTTTATGGATTTTAAGGATTTTGATGTTTTAGTGTTTTTAGTGTTTTTACAGTTTTTAGTGTTTTAAGGGTTTTTATGGATTTTCCGTTTTTTAATTTTTTTGGGTTTTTTAGTTTTAATGTTTTTTAGAGTTTTATATCATTTTTAGGGATTTAAGGAGTGTTTAATGTTTTTAGTTGGTTTTTAGGGTATTTTGGGTTTTTATGGTTTGTAGGGCTTATTTTGGTTTTTATGGTTTCTAGGGTTTTTTAGGGTTTTTAGGGTTTTTTAGGTTTTTTAAGGGTTTTAATTTTTTGTGTATAAGGTTTTATTTTGTTTTTTATGATTTATAGGGGTTTTATGATTTTAGGGATTTTTGATTTTTTTTGGATATTTATAGGGTTTTCTATGTCTTGGGGATCCTGACACTTGTTTTGGGGTTTTTGGGCAGAAGAGTGTGAGGCCGGGTATTCCTGACCCCACTAAAATTTATTATCGGGAAAAAAGACACAACAGACAAGGGAGGGGAGGGGTCAAACGGCCCACACCCAAAAACCCTTAAAGACCACAAAAAAAGAAAATCAAAGAAAAGAAAACAAAAAAGAAAAGACACAAAAGGCAAAACATAGCATCACCAAACAACCTATGCTTTAGCACGTCCAAACCAGCCCGCACCGGCATCCAATAACACCAATACCAGACACCACAACCATTCATCACCAGCAGCTTCAAACCAAAACTCCATCACCACAAACAGCATCACGCATCATCACCATCCAACAAACAGACCAACAACCACCAGCATGCAACCGCACCAAAACCAATCATCACACCACAACCAGCATCTGACAGCACACATCACCATCAAACCAAACACCACCAGCAAACAACAGCACACATCACCATCAAACCAACAGCAATAGCAAGCAGCACGTAGCATAAAGGACCAATCACTCATCTAGCAACCAGCAGCCAAGATCACCCTTACCTAGTGCCATCCCACACCCAGCACCATTCCCCATTTCAAGCACCAGCAACACAAGCAAGTCAAAAAAACCAAAACCATTACCTCCCCCCTCCTAGCGGCTCTATATCCATCGCCAAGATAGCCCGGGGAGGCACAAAAACTATCCCGAGATCCAATGAAAAAACACAGTAAAGACTTCCAGCCGTCATAGAAACAGAATCACACCAGAGCTGACACCAATCTGAGGTCAACGATAAAGCCACCAAAAACATCTGGAGTCGGACAGCAGCATTCACAAGCAAGAAGGACAAAACTAAGAGAATGCCAAGATGCGCCGATGCAAACCCAAGGAATTGAATCCAAACCCACACCGGAAGCAAACCTAACCAAGAATGGAACTAGATCTGTCACAGCTGAGGGCAACGCTAAGACAACGACACTGACGACGACCCAAAGGACCGAAGCCCACCATGCTAAGGGCCCACCAGAACCGAAAATAAACCATGAATGACACCAGATCCATCACCGATCCGAGGCAAATGCCAGATCCAAAGAATCTCCTGGTCCATCTCCAAGGTGTCAGCAAGCTAAGCCACACCGACCCCGATCTGAGGGCCGCAAGTCAAAACCACCCAGATAGGATGCAAGATTTGCAGCCCTAGATCTGCCGCTAAGCGAGGAAACCTGAACAGACGTCGTGAAACCGAATCTGTGATGAGCAAGATGAACCAATGCTGAATGTTGGATGAACTAGCCTACGCTGAGGCACCTGAAGCGGCCAGAGGTGGATGGAGGAGGCACGAGGGTGTAAGAATCAGTTGATCTCTCAGCGGGGAAGGCGTAGCTTCTTAGAGGCCTTAGGGTTTATTTACATTGTTCTTGGGGTTTTATGGGTTTTTAAGGTTCTTATTTTTGTTTAGGTTTTAAATATTTTTTAGGTTTTAAGGTTTTAAATATATTTTTTTAGTTTTTTAACATCTTTATGGTTTTAAACCTATTTTAGAGGTTTTCATGTATTTTTAGAATTTTTATGGTTTTTTTTGTGTTTTTATGGTTTTTAGGTGTTTTATGGTTTTTATATTTTTTTAGTGTTTTTAGATTTTTTAGGTTTTTAGGGGATATAATTGTCATTAGGTTTTTTAAATTTTTGTATTTGGTGTTATTATATTTTTTATATTTTATTGATTTTATATATTTTAAGGTTTTTTTATTTTTTATTTGTTTAATGGTTATTAGAAATTTTTAGTGTTTTGTGGTTTTTATGTTTTTTAGGATTTTATGAGGTTTTGACGATTTTCGGGGTTTTTAATTTTTCTTTATAATTTTTATGGTTTTATAGTTTTTAATGTGTGTAGGGGTTTGAGGGGTTTTAGAGTATTTATAGGATTTTTTAGGTTTTTAGGGTTTGTTATCATTTTTTGGGTTTTTTTGCTTTTTATGGTTTTTCATGTTTTTAGGGTTTTAAGTTTTTAATCTTTCTATGGGTTTTAATTTCTTTTAGTTATTTAATTTTATCTTATGGGTTTTCATGTTTTTTTATTTTTATAATTTTTTTGACTTTTTGTGCATATTTTTTATTTTTATAGTTTTTATGGTTTTTAGGAATTTTGAGTGGATTTAGAGGGTTTTCACATTTTAATAGTTTTTGGGATTTAGGTTTTTTATGTTTTCTAGGGGTTTTAATGTTTTTAGTTTCCTTTTCTGTTTTTATGTTTTAAAGGGTTTTGGAGTTTTTTTTTGTTTTTTTGGTTTTAAGATTTTTTTATGTTTCCAGGGGTTTTATGGTTTTTACTGTTTTTACAGTCTTGTAGAATTTCAGGTTTTTAGAATTTGTTTTGTTTTAGAGGGGTTTTAATATTTTTATGATTTTATGGTTTTCTAAGGGATTTCAATGCGTTTTAGTGTTTTTTATTTTTTTATCGATTTTAAAATATTTTTAAGTATTTTTATGGGTTTTTTGGGTTTTTTTGTTTTTTTCTATTTTGGGGTATTTTCTTTCTATTTTGGGGTTTTTTGGTTTTAGTTTTTTACGGATTTAATGGTTTTAGAATTTTTTAAAAAAGTTTGGTGCTTAAACAGTTTTTATAGTTTTTCATATTCTTTAGTGTTCTTATTTGATTTTTGGGTTTTTATGGTTGTAGGGGTGTTTATGGATTTTATGTGTTTTTAGCGGCATTCAGGGATTTTACGGGTTTCATGGGTTTTTTATGTTTTTTGGGGTTTTATGTTTTTTATGGTTTTTAGGTTTTCTTAGTTGGTTTTCACGGTGTTTAGGTGTTTTTAGGTTTTTATATATTTTTTGGACCTTTTGTATTTTTATGGGTTTTTAGGGTTCATATGGATTTTGAGGGTTTTTAGGGATTTTTAGAGTTTTTAGGGGTATTTTTGTTTTTTCAATTTTTATTTTTTTCAAGTTTATTAGGGTATAAATTTTTTTAGAGTTTATAATGATTTTGGGTTTTAAATCATTTTATATTTTTAGTGGGTTTTTAGGTTCGTTATGGGGTTTTTGGGTTTTTTTTGGTTTTAACGTATCTTATGGTTTGGGGGGTTATGATTTTTTTTGGTTTTTAGGCTTTATAGATTTTTTAGGTTTTAGGGTTTTTATCTGTTTTTAAGCTTTGATGTTTTTCTTAAACATTTTCATCATTTTTAGGGTTTTTTGAATTTTTAGGGATTTCAGGGGTTTTTTTTTATAATTTCATGGCTTTTAGGGTTTATGGATTTTTTGGCTTCCTAGGGGTTTTAGGGTTGTGTGATTTCATTTGGTTTTTATGGTATTTTGATACTTTTATAGTTTTTAATTTTTAATATATTTTATAAAATTTTTAGGGTTTTATTTGGTTTTTATAGTTTTATTTGGGGTTTTAAAGATTTTGAGTGTTTTAGGTTTTTTTAGGTTTTCGGGTTTTGGTGTTTTGTTTAGTATTTAGGGTTTCGATGGTTTTTTAGAGTTTATTAATTTTTTAGGGGTTAAAGGGTTTTTATATTTTTTAGTGGGTTTATTTTTTTAGGGTTATTATGTTTTTAGGGTTATTTATGGTATATAGGGGTTTTGGGGGTTTTAAAAGAATTTATTGTTTTTTGGGGTTTTAGGGTTTTTATGTTTTTTTTGCCTTTATTGTTTTCTGAGGGGTTTTATCCTTTTTATGGGTTTTTAAATTTTTTGGTATTTTTAGGTAATTTTTTTATGTTTACAATTTTTATGGATTTTGTGGATTTTAGGATTTTTTCATTTTAATGGTTTTTAGATTTTTTTTAGTTTTTTAGTGGTTTTAAGTCTTTTTAGATTTTAAGGTATTTTTTGGGATTTTGAGGGTTTTAGGGGATTTATGTTTATATATATATTTTAGGGACATTTAAGGAATTTTATGGATTTTTAGGGTTCGTAGGGATTTTGAGGTATTTCAGGGTTTTAATGGGGTTTTTGGGTTTTTTAGGTTTTTAGGTTTTTTGAGTATTTATGGGTTTTAAGGTTTATTAGAATTTATTATATTGTTTAGGGGTCTAATGGGTATTTTGACGTTTCTGTGGGGTTTTGGTGTTTTTATGGGGTTTCTAGGGTTTCCATGGTTTTCAGAGCAAAGAAGGTGTGGGGCCAAGCAGAAGGCTTGGTCCCTCAAGTGTATAAATGAAAAATAATGTGCAAGGCATTACAAGGGAGACTTATGCAACCAAGTACGGGTAGAACCCTTCATGTCTGAATCCACAATTTACGCACAAAAAGAGGGAGCAACAAAAGACCACCATGAGAAGCGTTCTTCAATAGCCTTCTTGGAAAGCACATCAGCTACCATATTAACTTCCCTGTATGCATGGGTGATCTTAAGAACCAGATTTTTGGATAAACTAATGCAATCAATCCATTGGGGTAGAAGCTACTAGGGAGCCTTCCTTGAATTTTGACGAATGGCCTCAACCGAAAGCATGGAGTCAGACTTAATCCAGAGTTTCATCCAACCAAACTGGTTTGCAAACCGCACCGCTTTGATGATAGCCCAAAGCTTTGCTTCATAAGCACATCCAATTCCGATGAAGTGATAGAAATTGCCCTTAAAAAACCTCTATAAGTATGGAAGACGCCACGACAACCAGAAGGCCCTGGGTAGCCTACTGCCGCACCATCAACATTGACTTTGATCCAAGACAGGATAGGTGGAATCTATCGGATTGACTTCACCACCAAAGGTTTTTTGCACCTAGCAGAGACACCAAGAGTGCAGAGAGTGATAAGTTAAGTAAAGCAATTGTTCATAGCACCTGTTTGAATTCCCCTGGCCATCCGAACAACAGAATGTATGGAAAGAATATCCTCATGAAGGGAGCATGACTTATTCCGGAACATAGGAGAGTTTCTGGTAGCCCATAGAAAATCCACAATGGCTGCCGAATCAGCAAGGAGAAGATTGTAGATTTGCTCACTATACCTCGATTCCGTGATGAGAGACATCATTTGAGCAAAGGTTCTATCCAGGGGAAATTGAATACCAAATACATCCTACAGATACTTCCACAGACCATAAGAAAGCTTGCATTCAACAAAAAAATGCTGCACATTTTCAATATCCAGCATGCATATACAGCAGGCCGAAGAAAGATGCAAACCAACTTTTTGAAGTTGGCCATTCATGGGCAACCGATTCCTCCAGATCCTCCAGAAGAGCTGAAAATGTCTAGGAGGAATAAAATGACATTTTTATCTCATAAGCCATGGGGGGGGGGATATATCCCTTGCCGACATTGGTGATTGTAAAAGTCCTTTGTAGTAAGCAGGCCAATCAAGTTCGGTTTCCAGATAATTGTGTCATAATCCATGTAACTATAGAGTTGAATCTCAGAAATGATATGGGCAGGTAAGATCCCAGCCAGCTCCGGAAGTCTGGTGTTGAGTACATTAATGGACATTTATTGCAAACCATGCAGAACCTGCATAGATTCATGCAGCGGACTCTTTAGCCAAGGGGTGAACTAACAATTCAAGTTGGATTTCCTCGAGACAGCCCAAGTAGATTGAGAGATAATGTCCTTATACGAGTGTTTAACCATTGTCCAGACAGAGGAAAGCATGTACCCAGAATAACCATTGCGAAGTTTCCCAGTAAAGCATTCTTTGAGAAAGTCCAAATCACCCTATCTATGTGTGAAAATATTCCATGTGAATTTGGCCAACAAGTCATCATTAAATATCCTGAGATCCTTAATTCCTAGCCCACCCATTTAAAATGGTTTGATGCACTCCTTCCAGGAAACAGTGATCAATTTCTTTTCATTAATACAGCCTATCCATGCAATGTTCTGGATCTTGGATTGAAGGGATTTAAATAGGCTAACTGGCCACTTATAGATGGAGAAGGTATGAGAAAACATTGAGGTGGCAACAGAATTGATAAGACATATCCTGACTGCTTGTGAGAGGGTCTTGCCCTTCCATTTGGAAAGCTGCTGAGTGATGTTAACAGAGATTCTTTCAAGATGACAAAGTTTAACCTTCCCCCAAAATAAGGGAACAACAAGATAGTTGAAAGGAAAGGATCCTTTTTTGACACAAAGGAATCTGACAATCTTTTTCTGTCTCATAGTAGAGCTCCCTTTCCCAAACACAATAGATTATTTACTCCAGCTAATGCCCAGACAAGCAACAACCTCATAATGAGCGAAGATTTTCTGGATAGAAGATATGGTCCGCATATTAGGTTTCCCAAAGAGGAGGATATCATCAGCATAAAGTAGAAGTGAAGGCACAAATAAATCTCTCCCTTCTTTAATAAGGCTTTAGTAGCCAGCCAACATAGCATTAGTAACATGGTGTCTTAGGTAGTCCTCAGCAAGTGCAAAGAGAATTCTGGAAAGAGGATCACCCTGTCTGACCCCCCGGGAACACTGAAAGAATCCTTTTGGAGCTCCATTAATCAAAATAGAAATTCTTGCACTATTCATAAACGTGTTGTATGGGTAACGAGGTATTGGGCTGGCCTGCCCACCTGCACGCCGCATGCCCCCACCTAGGCCCAAGGTGGCCAACCCTTGGGCTTGGGCCAGTTCCTGCGGAGTCGAGGGGACGAGAGGATCACTGGCATATGCTGCACGTTGCCTTTGCGAGGACTCGAACCCAGAACCTCGACGATGGGACGCCACCGCCTTGAACCAACACACCTAGCCCCCAGTGGGCTCCCTGGTTTTCAGAGGTTTTTAAAGGTTTTAAGATTTACGTTTTTTTGTTTTTGTCTTTTTAAGGGGTTAAAGTGCTTTTATATTTTTAATTATCACTTAGTGTTTTTAGAATTTTTAGGGGCTTTTACATTTTTGATAATTTTAATCATTTTAATATTCTCATTGGATATTAAGTTTTTTATCTATTTTTATGGTTTGTGGGGGGGGGTTTATGGATTTTTTGGGTTTTATAGGTTTTTAGTGTTTCTACAGTTTTTATGGTTTATAAGGTTTATGGTTTTTTAGTGTTTTTAGGGTTTTTTCATTCCTATTTTGTGTGGTTTTTAATTATTTTTGGGTTTTTAATATTTTCATAGGTGTATTTATAGTTTTGAAGATATTTTACATCTTTAGGTGTTTTATGGATTTTTAGGATTTTTAGAATTTTTATAGTTTTTAGAGTTTTTAGGGTTTTATGGGTCTTGAATTTTTTTAGAGGTTTTAGGATTTTTGTTGTTTTTATGGGTTTTTTTAGTTTTATAGTTTTAAGGGGTTTTAGATTTTTTAAAACATTATTTTGTATAAAGGTATTTTTATAGTTTTTAGTGGGTTTTAGCTTTTTTTTTGGTTTTTTTCTGGTTTTTAGTGGATTTTATGTTTTTAGGGGTTTTATAGTCTTTTAGGGGGTTTATCATTGTCTGTTTTTTTTTGGATTTTAAGTGTGTTTATGTTTTTAATGTTTTCATAGGGGATTCCATGTCTTCAGGGTTTTCTATAGACTTTGGTATTTTTAGGGTTTTTAGGATTTTTATGTTTTTTAGGGTTTTTAGAAAATGTTTGGGTTTTAATGTTTTTTGAGGTTTTTGGGGTTTTTTTTATTTTTTTAGGAGTTTTAATTATTATTAGGTTTTTATGGTTTTTAGGTGTTTTGATGTTTTTAGGGATTTTTAGTGGGTTTTATTATTTTATGGTTTTTTGGGTTTAAATGATTTTTTGGTTTTTTTTGGATTATTTAGTATTTTAGGGTTTTTAGAGTTATTACGATTTGTGGGTTTTTAGGGGATTAATGATTTTTGGAATTTTTTATGGTTTTAGGGGTTTTTAATGTCTGTTAAGTGTTTAGGGTTTTCATATTTTTTTAGGTTTTTAGGGGTTATAAGTGTTTTAAGTATGTTAGAATTTTCTTATGGGTTTTATGGTTCTTTACGTTGTTGGGAAATTTTATAGCCTTTTTGTGATTTTATGGGTTTTTATAGTTAGTTTGGATATTTTATGAATTTCAGGGTCTTTTAAGGATTTTTCGGGTTTAATCTTTATTTTTATCTTAGTATTTTTCTTGAGTTTTTAGGGGTTTTAATATTTTTTTTGTTTTTTTACTATTTTAATGGATTTAATGGGTTTTTAGAGTTATTCCATGTTTTTTTGGTTTTACGGGTTTTAGGTGTTTTATGGTTTTTATGGGTTATTAGAGTTTATATCTTATTTAGATTTTTAGGTGTTTTATGTGTTTTTATCTTTTTAAGGTTATATTTGGGGTTTTCAGGGTTTTTGGGGTTTCAACATTTTTAGGTATTTTTATGAATTTTTTAGGAGATTTATGGCTTTAGGGATTTCAGTGCTTTTGAGGGTTTTTAGGATTTTTTTGTGTTTTTTTTGGTTTTAGGGGTTTTTATTTTTTTATTGTATAAAATGGTTTATAGAGTTTTTTATAATTTTATGTCTTTAATGAGTTTTATTATTTTAGTTTTTTTGGGTTTTATAGACTTATATAGTTTTTATGGTTAGTTCAGGTTATTATGGTTTTTAGGGGTTCATAAGTATTTTAGGGTCTTTTTAGGATTATAGTTTTTTGGAGGTTTTTTAGGGGTTAAAGTTATTTTTTTCTAATGTTTTCTTATGGTTTTTGATGTTGTTTTTTTTATAGATTTTAGGATTTTTTTAATATTTTTATGATTTTTTAGAGATTTTAGGGATTTCCATAGAACTAGGGTTTTCTATGATTTGTTAGTGTATTTAGAATTTTTTTTGGGTTTCTAGGGTGGTTTTAAGTGTTTTTAGGTTTTTAAAATATTCGTAGGATTTTTTAGGGTTTTATGTTTTTTTACATTTTAAGGATTTTTATGGGTTTTTATGATTTGTATTGGTTTTATGGATTTTTAGGGGTTTTACTGTTTTGGGGTTTTTTTGGTTTTTAGAATTTTGTTTCAGTTTTTAGGTTTTTTTTGATTTTTTAGTGTTTTTAATGTTTTTAGGGGTTTATAATATTTTGGGGTTTTAGAGGTTTTTATTATTTTTATGGATTTTTAGGGTATTTAAAAGTTTTAAGTGGTTTTTTAGTTTTTATGGGTTTAATTGTTCTTAGGTCTGTTCTAGGTTTTTTAGCTATTTATTGGTTTTTATATGTTATAAATGTTTTTATTTTTTTAATTTTTTCGTAGGGTTTTCAAGATTTTTAGAGTTTTTATTCCTTTTTAGTTATTTTTAGAGTTTTTTAGGATTTTTATGATTTATAGGGGTTTTAGTAATTTGGAGTGTTTTTTTGTGTTATTCTGGTTTTTAGGGCCTTTTAATGTTTTTATTGTTTTTAGGGTTTCTAGGGGTTTTATGAGTTTTTAGGATTTTATGATTTTCTTAGTGGTTTTCAGGGTTTTTATTGTTTTTTAAATTTTTATGGACTTTTCAGGGGTTTTTAGGGTTTTATCGTTTGTAGGGTTAATAGGGATTTTGATGGTTTTTATGTTTTTTGGATTTTTTATTGTTTTTGATTTTTTAAGAGTTTTATGGTTTTAGTGGGTTTGTATTTGTTTTAAGTATATTTTATGTTCTTATGGATTTTTATGGTTTTTAGGGGGTTTTAGTGTCTTTAAGGTTTGTTTAAGGTTGTTAGGGTTTTTAGTGTTTTTAGGGTTTTATGGGTTTTTAGGGTTTTTAGGTTTTTAATGTTTCTATTAGGGGTATTCATTGTTTTGGGGGTTTTTTATGTTTTAAGTGTATTTTATGGGTTTTTATGTATTTTTATTGTTTTTAGGGTTATTATGATTGTTATGGGTTTTTAGTATTTAATTATATTTTTGTGTTTTTTGGTATTTATGTTTTTCATATGTGTTTTCAGGGTTTTTAGTGTAATTTACGTATTTATGTATCACTAAGGCCTTTCTTATGATTTTTATTATGTTTAGGTTTTTAGGGAATTTGAGGGGTTATTGTGTGATTTAAGGTTTTTATAGATTTTGAGGGTTTTAGGTGTTTGTGTTTTATTGGTTTTAAGGTTATTTAGAGATTTTATCATTTTATGGGTTTAAATGCCTTTTAGAGTTTTTAATAATTTTTTGTATTTTTTTATGTTTTTAGGGGTTTTATAGATTTTATGAGTTTTTAGGGTATTTATCATTTTAGGGTTTTTAGGGGTTTAATGTGTATATTTGGTTTTTAAATTTTTAATAGGTTTTTTGGGTTTTTAGGTATTTTTATTTTTCTATGTTTTTTTGGATTTTATGAATTTATAAAATTGAATCATTTTTAGGGTTGTGAGGGTTTTGGGGTTTTATGATTTTAATGGGTTTTTGGTTTTTGTGTTCTTTGGGGTTTTAAGGTTACTATTAATTTTTAAATGTTTTTTGGGGTTTAAAATGGTTTTTAGAGTTTTCAGTAGTATTTTTTAGGGGGTTTTATATTTTTAAGGGTTCTAGTGGTTTTTATTGTTTTTAAGGGTTTTGGTGGGTTGTTTAGGTCTTTTATGCTTTTTAGGGAATTTAGAATTTTTAATTTTTGTAGAGGTTTTAGGTGTTTATATATTTTTTTCTAAAAAACTAAAAAAACACTAAAACCCCTAAAAACCCTAATACACCGAAAAACAATTAAAACCCATAAAAAACCAAAAAACCCCCAACAGACCAAACAATCAAAAAACCCATTAAATTTAAAAAACGACAAATTACTCTAAAAAATTTTAAAAATAATTAAAAACAAAAAAAACTCTAAAAACAAAAAAAAACAAAAAACCCTAAAACCCTAAAAATCACTAAACACCCTCAGAATCCCGGAAAACCATAATGAACCTAAAAATCCAAAAAATAACAAAAAAAATTGAAATCCCTAATAAAACTCTATAAACATGTAAACATTTAAAACCCCAAAATAACTAAGTAATATTAAAACCCTAAAAACCCCTAAAAGACCCCAAAAATCGTAATCACCCCTAAAAACCATGAAAATCAGAGAATAATTAATAAAAACCTAAAGAACCATAAAACAGAAAAAAAAACCCCCAAAAAATAAAAAACCACCTTTAAACCATGAATGTTTTTAAAAAATCTAAAAAACCATAAAAACCCAAAAAATAAAAAAAATCCCAAAAAAATTAATCCCTAAAACCCTCAAAATCTATATTAATCTTGAAAATCAAAAAAAAATCTATTAAAATACCTAAAAGTGTAAAAACAAAAAAATCCATGAAAAACCTAAGAAAAACATAAAAACCTGAAACAATTAAAACACTTAAAAAATGGAAATACAGATAAAACCATATAAAACTACAAAACCCAAAAAAATCCTAAAAACCTAAATGTCCATAAAAACCTAAGAAAACATAGAATCCTTAAAAATACCTAAAAATCCTTCAAAACATAAAAACCCTGAAAACCCCTAATAAAACACTAACAACCTAAAAACACATAAGCCCCAAAAAAACCTAAAAGACGATAAAACTCTAAAAAATTCTTAGAATACCACACAGCACCTTAAACCTTCAAAAAACCATAAAAACCCCTAAAAAATTTAAATACAGTAAAAACCATAAAAAACATAAAAAAAATAAAAAATATAAAAACAAATTAAAACCCTAAAAATGATAAAAACTCTTAAAAACCATAAAAATCCTAATAAATCATAACAGCCCGAAAAACACGAAAAAACCAAAAAAAACCCTAAAAACCCAAAAAAACACTAATAATCCCTAAAAATCATAAAAACGATACAAATACTAAAAAATCCATAAAATAAGTAAAACATAAAAACAATAAAATACATAAAACCCCATAAGAAAACATTAAAACCCTGGGAATAGTTAAAACCCATAAAACCCTAAAAAATGCTAAAATCCCTAAAAACCCTAAATCCCCTACAAACCATAGAAACCCATAAAATCCTAAAAAACCCATAAATACCCTATAAACCACTAAAACCTCTAAAAACCCTATAAAACCCTAAAAATGTTAAAAAAAATAAAAAAAACAAAAACGAAAAAAACTCAAAGAATCCAAAAAACCAAAAAAAAATCCATAAAATCCCATAAAACTAAAAAACCCTTCAAAATCCCTAAAAACAGAAAAAAAATCCATAATATTCTAAAAAATCCCTAAAAACCCTTAAAAATATAAAAAACCTTAAAAACCTTGAAAAACCTAAAGAAAAACATAAAGACCTAAAAACATGTAAAACTTATAAGAACCTTAAAAACACTAAGTATTTCTAAAAAAAATTAAACTCCTAAAAAATAATAGTAACCCTTAAAATCAATAAAAATAGTAAAAGAAAATAAAAATTAAAAAAACTCAATAAATCCCCAAAAACATAATAACCCATAAAAATGCTAAAAACCCTAACAAAACATTAAAACCCTAATTTAAAATTAAAATCACTGAAAACCCTAAAACCCCAAAAATCAAGAAAAAAGACCATAAAAACCTAAACCCTTAAAATCAATATAAAACATAAAAAAAACAATAAAACATTGGGAAACCTAAAATCAAAAACCCTCTAAAAATAGTAAAAATCTCTAAAACCCCCTTTTGCCCATAAAACATTAAAAAAACTATAAAACCTCTTTAAAACCTTTAAAACCCCTTCAAAACAAATACCAAAAAACCAAAAAAACCCCAAAAAAGACAAAGAACATAATAAAATCTAGAAACTTTGAAAATCCCAAAAACCCCAAAAACACATTAAAGTCCCAAAAATCCATAAGAATACATAAAAAATTAATAAACCCTAAAAAACATTAAAACCCTACAAAAATTTTAAAAGCCAAAAAGCACTTAAAATCACTAAAAATCAAAAAATTAAAAAAAACCCCTAAAAGTCCCCTAAACCCCTAAAACTCCTAAAAACCATAAAACCCCTTAACATGTTAAAAAAACCTAAAACCCAATAAAACAATAGAATCCCTTTAAACACATAAACACGTTAAAATACTCGAAAAAAACATAATACCACCAAAAAAACTCAAAGAAAACCATAAAACCCAATAAGAAACAACATAACACTAAGAACCCTAAAAAATAATAAAAACCCTTAGAATCCCTAAAAACCCGAAAAACCATTAAAACCCAAATATTCTCTAAAAATACATAAACACATAAAAAACGAAAAAAACTTGAAAACTACTAGCATAACCTTGAAAACATAAAATCACTTAAAACCCCCTAAAAACCTAAAAAAAACCCCTAAAACCCTAAAACCATAAAAACTATAATAACCCTAAAACCCCTCAAAATTTCAGAACTCATAGAAATCTAATGAAATCCCTAATATCCATAAAATATAAAAAACCCTAAAAACCATGAAAAATTATAAGAAAACAATAAAATCCTAAAAACTATCTGATGCTTTAAAAACCTAACAAATTTCAAAACATTAAAATTCTATAAAACCCTAAAAACCACTAAAAACCATAAAAACATTAAAAAACCATAAAAATGCTAAAAACCATTAAAACTTATAAACCACTAAAAACTCTAAAATCCCCTTTGAACCCCTAAGAATGTAACATGACACTAAAAATCATTAAGACCCAAAAAACTCAAAAAAACCCAATAAAAAAACCATAAATCCACCCAAAAAACAGTGAAAACCTAAAATCCCTCAAAATCCCTAAAAAAGATAGAATACAATAAAAATCCTAAAATCCCAAAATTTCCCAAAGAAAATTACAAACCGTTTAACACTAAAAAAATAAGAATAAAACCATAAAACCCTAAAGACACATAAAACCCCTAAAACCCTAAATCCTAATAAAACCCTAAAAGTTTCTAAAATGACCATAAAAAACTAAAACCCCTAAAAACCTTGAAATAATTAAAAACCATAAAAGTCCTAAAAACAACTAAAAACTCTATAATTACTATAAACTGCTAAAAAAATTCAAAAATACTAAAGGCATTAAAAATATAAAAATATAAAAAAAGACCCTAAATCCGAAAAATGCCATAAAAACTAAAAGCCCTAAAAATCACAAAAACCCAAAAGACCATAAAATTCAAAAAATACCTCAAAACCCCGAAAAATGTTAAAACGTCAAAAAAACATGAAACCTATAACAAAAACATTAAATACATAAAAACAATTAAAAGCCTTAAAACCCCTCAAAATACCAAAAAAACACTAAAACCCCATAAAATTGAAAAAAAAACCTAAAACACCTAAAAACGTAACAACCCATAAAAACACTAAAGACCCTAAGAAAACATCAAAAATTTAAAAACACTTAAGCCTCCTTATAAACCTAAAAAATCTAAAAACCCTAAAAACTATAAAAGTACTGAAAACCCCTAAAACCACTAAAACCCATGACACCCCCTTAAAATTATAAAACCCCTAAAACACTATAAATCTCCTAAAACCAATGAAAAAAGATTAAAAATTAATTAAACCCCTAAAATATTAAAAAACAATAAAAACCTAAAAACTCATTAAAACTAAAAAACTAACCCCCAAGAAAACCATAAATTACAAAATATGACAAAAAAACCCTAAAAACAATTAAAATCCATAAAAACCCCAAAACCCCATAAAAATAATAGAAAGACACAAAATCCTTAAAAAGTAAAAAAATCCTAAGAACATTTATAAACTCTTAGAAAATCATAAAAACCTAAAAACACTTTAAACAACTAAAATCCTAAAAAATATAAATACCCAAAAATCCATATAAACAGTAAAAATCCTAAAACCCAACAAGATCACTAAAACCCCTAAGAAATATAGAAATCCCTAAAAAATAACTAAAAATCCCTAAAAACGTAAAATACAGTAAACACAAAAAACCCTAGTAAAACATTAAAAATATAAAAATATAGATCACACCTAAAAAAAATAAAAATGATAAAAACCTAAAAACCCCTAAATAGGCACAAGAAACAGAAAAAAAACCCTAAAACAATAAAACCCCAAAAAATATTCAAATACCCTAAAAACCATATAAAACAAAAAAAAAACTAAAAACTATAAAAACCATTTATACCCATAAAAAATTTAAAAACTCTAAAAACGCTTAATACCATAACAAACTAAAAAATACCCTAAATCTGCAAAAAACTATAAAATACTAAATATAATAAAAAAATTCTAAAAACACCCAAAATCCATTAGAAACAAAAAAAAAACCATAAATTACTAAAAATCCAAAAAATACATAAAAATGTAAAACACCCTCAAAACCTTGAAAACCCCTAAGAAACCTTAAAAACATAAAAACGATTAAAATGCATAAAAAACCTAAAAACCACTAAAAACTATAAATAAACTTAAAAGACCCTAAACAACTAAGAACCACTAAGAACCCCAAAACACCTAAAAACATTAAAAAAATAAAACCCCATAAAAACATAAAAACCCTTTAAAACCCTATAACTGTTAAAAACACTATAAAACCTCAAAACAACTAAAAAACTCAAAAAAACCATAAACACAAAAAAATAATTAAAAACCAAAAATACAAAAAACTCTCAAAATTCCTTAAAACCCAAAAAACCTAAAAATCCTAAAAATTCTTAAAAATATCTAATAACATAAAAAACCTTAAAACCCCTAAAAACACATAAGAAAACCCTAAGAACCTTAAGATACATAAATTCCCTATAAAAAAATAAAAAAACTACCCCCCGAAACTCTAATAACCCTAATAAACTCTTAAAACTATCAAAATCCAGAAAAAAGCCCAAAACTATTAAATCTCAAAAAAGTCTCTAAAAGTCCCAAAAAACATAAAAACCCTAAAACCATGAAAATCACTAAGAAAACTATAATAACCTAATAATAAATATAAGTACTAAATATCCAAAAATATCTAAAATCCATAAAAACTTCAAAAAATATATCCTAAAACCCAAAACACCAAAAAAGGATAAAATCCCCAAAAACCATAAAAAATCCTAAAAAATTATACAAACAAAAAAAAACAAAAAACACAAAAAACACTTTTAAACATGGAAAACATTAATAAATCTAAGAAAACTTAAATCCCAAAAAACCCAAAAAATATAAAAATCACAACAAACCCAGAAAAACCATAAAAACACCTAAAAACCCTCAAATCCCAAAAAACATAAAATCAATAAAAATTATAAAAAATACCACAAAATACAAAAAAAATAAATACCAATAAAACCCCTGAAATACCCCAAGAAAACTCTAAGAACTTAAAAATGCTAAAAACCCCAGAAAAACCAAAATATAATGAAAACAATTTAACCCTCTAAAACCCTAAAAACCCTAAAACCCTCAAAATACCTAAAAACCCTAAACTATAAAAAAGTTAAAAATATACAAAATACCTAAAAAATAAAATCCAACTAGGGTTGGATTAGTGGTACTATGTAAGGAGAACACTCCCTGACAACAGAACTGGTGCAGGTTCGAGTCTCGCCACACTCGAGTTTAGCTGGGGACGAGCGGCGCGCATGTGGTGAATGGGGCCTAGATTAAGCGTGGCATGGAAATCATAATACCTCATTACCCATAACTCATTTGCGAGGAAGGGAAAGACGCCGCCGCTCTCACCAGGTTCTCTCTCGTTTTTGCGTTTCCCTATTTTCCTTCTCAGTGGATTTGCTGCTCCCATTAAGATCTTATGGTGTGATACAGTTACGGCGCTTGGTGATGAGGATTCTTGCTGTCATGGATTGGTGCTTTCCACCTTGCTCGTGGCTCGCGTGGTGATGCGTCTTTTAAGGAGCTGCCTTAAACTCTCTGATGGAGCGGTGCTCGTGTGGCTTGAGTTGCGGGTGTGGGTATCGAGGATTCTCTTTGATGGATCTGGGCTCCGGTGGTGTTTCCCGGTTCTGTTCGGCTTTGCTTTGGATGGTTGTTTGCAACGGTGTGGTGCTGGCGCGTCAGATATGGTTTCTGCTCCTAGTGTTTCAAGGTATGCAGATCCATTAATGGCGGTCCTTGATTGGGGAGACAAGGTTGGATCTGGTTCCCCTGGCACGTGATGGTTCAGATCCATGGAGGTGTGGGCTAGATATGGGCCCTTCTCGGCGAGGCGTTGCACTTCCATGGTGTATCCTCTCGTTACGATGGGACTTTTCCAATCCTTGAAGGTGTGTGGGGAGTTTCTGCTCTGGTTTGGCTTGGGCTGTTAGGCGATGTTGATGATTTCTCACTTCAGACCTCAGCGCGGATGCAGGTTTGTTTTTGGATTTCCTTTTTGTGTTATGATCTTGTTGTTGGTCTGGATAAGTGCGGAATTATGGGATCTCTATCGGGCTATGGTGGCTGCTTCAGAGATGGTGGCGGGATTGGTTTGGTGCTGGTTCTTTGTTCTGTTTTGAGGTGCTGGGTGCTGGCTGTTGTGAAAAAGGATGATGGTTGCTATATGGATGTGAGCTTTGGTGAATGGTGGTTGTGTGATTTCGGTTATTATGGTTGTGTGTTGTTGGTGGTAGCTTGTTTTGGTGGGAAGGTGATGGATTCTGGTTTTTGTGAGATTGGCTGATGGTCGCTGATTGGTGGTGAGCTACTGAATGCTGGTTATGGTTGTGGTTTTGATGTTTTTGTTTTTGCGACATTGGGTGCTGGTGGTTCTGTGATGTTTAATGCTGGTGATTCTGGATGCTGGTTGCTTCTTGGGTGGGAGTTGTTAAAGGTGATGTGTTTGATTCACTGCTGGTTTCTGATTGTCTGGGAGATGTTGTCAGTGATGCTTTGGTTTTTCTTCTTTTTGCGTAATTTTGGTTTTTCTTTTTTTAAGGTCCTTGGGTGTGAGTTTGTAAAGTGTTTTTGGGTGTGGGTCGTCTAACCCCTCCCCTCCCTTGTCTGTAGTGTCTCGGTTTTTATTTCTAATAATTTGGGGGGGGGGGGCAGGAATAGCCCGACCCTCACATCTTCCTTGCCCTAAAAAAAATAAAATCCCTAAAAATAATGAGAACCCCTAAGATAACAATAAAAATCTAAAAATAATTAAAACCCATAGAAACCAAAAAATAATAAAACCCCAAATCTCTAAAAACTCAAAAAATCCTAAAAACACTTAAAACCACTAAAAACCATAAAAACCCAAAAACCACACTAAAAGCTATAAATATCATTTAAACTAGTAGAAAGTTTAAAAAACACTATAAAACTAAAAAATATAAAAAACTCATAAAAACCTTAAACCCCCAAAAAAACAATAAAGCCCAATAAACCCTATAAACCCTACAACCCCTCAAAATACATAAAAACTTTAAAAACCTTAAAAATCCTAAAAATCCCTGAAACCCCAAAAAACATAAAAACATCAAAAACCATGAAAAACACTAAGAAAACCATAAAACCCATGAAACACTTTAATCACTTAAAAAACTAAACATTCTAAAAACCATAAATCCCTTAAAAACTTCAAAAGCCCCAAAAACACATAAAAACCATAAAACTAATAAAAAACCTAAAACCATTAAAGACTCTAAAAACAATCAAACCCCGAAAAACGGGAAAAAATTCTAAATAACCTAAAAAAATAAGGAAACCCAAAAACCCAAAAAAAAACTAAAAACACTAAAAACATTAAAACACTTAAAGTTCGTAAAATCCATAAAAATCCATAAAAATCTTAAATAGCCCTAAAAGACACAAAAATTGTAAAAACCCTAAAAACCCTGAAAATTCTTAATAAAATGTTAAAAACCTAAAAACAATTAAAATCCCTAAAAACAAAAAAAAATCAAAAACCCTAAAAACCCATAGTACCCTCAAAATCCAAAACCTAAAAATCCCTAAGATCCCTAAAAACTAAAAAATTGTTATAAATCTCAAAAATCCATTAAAATATTAGAAACAATAAAATCTTGAAAATCTCAATGAAACCATTAAAATCCAAAAAGCACATAAACCCCTAAAAACGCTTAAAAACCCTAAAAACCATTAATAATACTAAAATACCATAAAATTTTTTAAAAGCACTAAACCACTACAAACCATTTAAAACCCCAAAAATGATAAAAAAAACTATATCATTTAACCCCCCCCCCCTAAAAACCCAAAAAAAACCAAAAATACTGCTAAAAACACTAAAAAACAAAATTCCTCAAAATCCCTAGAAACCAATAAAATCCTAAAAATTACCTACAAATATTTTAAAACAAAAAAACTAAAATCATAAAAAATCCCTCAGAAAACCTTTAAAACCTAAAACCCTAAAAACTATAGGGGCTCATAAAAACCATGAAAACAATAAAAACACACAAAAACATAAAAACACTAAAACTATAAAACAAATTAAACAACAAAAAATGTTAAAAACTCTAAAAATCATTTAAAACATAAAAAACATAAAAACACAAAAAAACACAAGAAAATCGTAAAACCCTAAAAACACAAAATACCCTCAAAATCAATAAAAACCTTAAAAATTAAAAATTCCGAAAGGCCTAAAAATTAATAAAATGGAAAAAACCTCTAAAACCCCTTAAATCTCTAAGAAAAACATATAAACATAAAGCACATATAACCCCTTAAAACATAAAAACACTAAAACCACTAAAAACCCTAAAACCTTTAAAAAGCCTGAAATCATAAAATCTATAAAAAAACCTAAAAAATCATAAAAATATTATAATAGAACTAAATAGGGATAAAATTTAAAAACCCCATGAAAACATTAAAAACATAAAAACACTTTAAACCCTTAAAAAACCGGTAAAAACCATAAAAACCCCAAAACCCCTATAAACCATATAACCCCATAAAAACCCTAAAAACTACTAAAAAACATAAAATCCCTTTAATCCTCAAAAATGATAAAAGAATTTCCCTAACCTTTAAAACCAAAAGAACTCAAAAAAAAAACGCTTAAAAATCAATAAAATCCTAATACTCTAAAACCCTAAAACACCTAATAAGCCCTAAAATAATTGAAAACATAACAAAACTTAAAACACAATAAAAACCCTATGAAAAAAATTATAAAACCATAGAAAACCCCAAAAACCTAAAAAACTCTAAAAACATTGAAAACACTTACAAACATAAAAATCCTTAAAAAACATAAAATATAAAAAACCCTAAAAACATAGAAAATCCCTAACAAATCCTAAAAAACCTAAAAACACTTAAAACACCTAAAAACTAAAAAATAAAAAACTGTAAAAACCCATAATAACCAAAAACCCAAAAACACCTTAAAAACACTAAAACCAGAAAAAACCAAAAAACCCACAAAAACACTAAAATACCTTTAACCCCTGAAAATGTTAAAAACTCCAAAAAACCATAAAACTCTAATAAACAAAAAAATTTCTTAAAACCCAAAAAACAATAATAACAATAAGACCCCAAGAAATGCTCAAAATCCATAAGAATCCTAAAATACCATAAAATATAAAAAAATCTCTAAAAATAAAATAAAAATACAAAACCCTAAAATACATAAAAACTCTAAGAAAACCAAAAAAATGTAAAAACACTTAAAATAAAAAAACAAAAAAGCATAAAAACCCCAAAAAATCTAATTCCTTTAAAACCCCTAAAAACATGAAATACTAAAAATCACTAAAAAACTAAAAAACCATAAATATCAAAAAAAAGTCCTCAGAATCCATAAAAACATAAAAACACTAAAAAATAATGAAAAACATTGAAGCTTAAAATCAATTAAAACCCCTAAAAATATAAAACATTCTTCAAATCCTAAAAACCCAAAAACCCCTTAAAACCATAAATCCCCTAAAAACTAAGAGAATTCATAAATACCCAAAAAACCAAAAAACCACTAAAAAATATCAAAATCATTTAATCCTAGAAATTGATAAAAAAACTCTATAAACATTAAAACTCCAAAAAAAATCAAATAACCCCTAAAAACCCATAAAAACCATAAAACCCAAAAACAGTCAAAAACACATACCCCCCCCCACACCCACCCAAAAAATAAAAAAAAAATATAAAAGATCCATAAAACTGTAAGAAACCCTAAAACACTTGAAACACCATAAGAAACCGTTATAAAGATAAAAACAATTGAACCCCCCAAAAACTAAAAATTACTAAAAACTCTATGAACCATTAAAACCCTCAAATCCCGAAAAAAATAAAATTTCAAAAAATAATAAAAAATACTTAAGAATACCTTATAGTGTAAAAAATACTTAAAACCTTCAAAGTCCCTAAGAGAAGTATAAAAATATAAAAACACATATAACCCCTAAAAAATTAAAAAATTCTAAAAACCCTAAAAACATTAATAGACACTAAAATTACTAAAAACTCTAAATAACCATAAATGCCTATAAAACTATAAAACCCCAAAACCCCATAAAAACCACTAAAAACCAACAAGAATTTATAAAAAAATTTAAACTCAAAAAAAATTTTAAACCACAAAAAACATTTAAAACCCTAAAAATCATAAAACCCCACTAACCCAAAAAAACCCTAATAACTATAAAAACCCCAAAAATCACTAAAAACTATAAAAACCCCCAAAAAATATAAATAAAATAGATTACAAAAAAATAAAACTCAAAATCTTGAAAAAATAGAATAAAAACATAAATAATTACAAATAATTAAATCCCCTAATAGTCTAAAAACATTAAAAACCCTAAAAACCACAAAATCCCTAAAAACATAAAACACCTTAAAACCTATAAAACCCTAAAAATCACTAAAAAAACTAAAACCCATTTTACCACAAAAAAACGTTAAAAGACTCAAAAAACACTTTAAAACCTGAACAACTCCAAAGAACTCTAAAATTCCCCAAAAATAAAGAAACCCTTAAAAACATAAAAACCCTTAAATCCCCTAAAAATACATAAAAATAATAAAATTCCATAAGAATCCTACAAAATCCATAATAATCTAAAAAACCTAAAAATCCTTGAATGCCCTGAATACCACTAATGAAAACATAAAAAGTTAAAACCACTGAAATCTCCTAAGAACCCTAAAAATGTTTAAAAAACTTGAACCACAAAAACCACAAAACCCCCAAAAACCATAAAAACCCGAAAAAATAATAAATACCCTAAAACAATAAAAAACCTAAAATCCCTTTAAACACCAAAAAATGATAAAAATATCAAAAAATACCTAAAACACTAAAAACTAAAAAAACATTAACCCAAAAAACACAAAAAAACCAATAAATACCACAAAACCCTAAAAGAACCTAAAATCTCTCAAAATCATTTAAAAACCTAAAAACCATATAAAAACATTAAAAACCAAAAAATCCGTAAAAAATAAACATCATAAAAACCCTTAAACCACTAAGAAATCCAGAAAACATCATAAAACATATACCCCCTAAAACCCTTGAAAAATGATAAAGCCACTAATGATACCTAAAATCTCTAAAAGACCTAAAAACACTAAAAATTTATAAAAACAATAGAAATCCTAAAAACCAATATAAATTATAAAAATGAAAGATAAATACTGATATATGTAAAAGTCATATAAAACTTGGAAAGAACAATGAAAACCATAAAAACCTAACAAAATGTAAAAACCCTACAATCCTAAAAAAACAATGAAATGTTAAAAACCCTAAAAACCACAAAACACCCTAAAAACCCAATCCCCCAAACCATAAAACCCCTAAAAACATTTGAAACCTCTAAAACACATATGAACCTTAAAGACTAATAAAAAATCTAAACACCATTTAAACCATTAAATTATAAAAAAACAGTAGAAAAAATAAATTACTAAAAACAAAAAAAAACTATAAAATCTAAAAATACCCATAAACCACTTAAACATTAAAAATCCTAAAAATCCTAAAAATCCTTGAAAACCCTAAAAAACCTAAAAAATCCCAAAAATCTCTAAAAACCATAAAAATCTCTAAAAATATTTAAACTCATAAAAACCCAAAAAAAACTCTGAAAAACCATAGAAAAACATTAAAAACCTAAAAGTAATTATAACCCAAAAAAAGTAAAAAATGATAAAAACCCCTAAAAACCATAAATACCATAAAAACTCTTAAAAACATTTAAACCCCATAAGACTCAATAAAAATACTAAACCACTAAAAATATAAAACCCCATTAAACCCCTAAAAATTATATAGACACTAAAAAAACATAAAACCCCTAAAAACTAAAAAAATCACTAAACTCTAGAAATAGGAAAAAAACACAAAAAAAAAAATTTAACCCCTAAAAATCCCCAAAATCAAAAAAAATCCATAAATATCCTAAAAATTACTTCAATTTCTGAATAAATTAAAAAAACTAACAACCATAAAAATCCCAAAGGATACGTTAAAGATCTAAAACATTGAAGACCCCTAAAAATCCTAAAAAATAAAAAAACCCCCAAAACCCTAAAAAAATAAAAAACCCCAAAACCCATCAAAATAACTAAAAAACCTTAAAATACATAATAATTCAATAAGAACTTTAAATTTCAAAAAAAAAATTAAAAACCTAAAATAGCTAAAAAACCTAAAGATGTCTTTAAAAACCTAAAAAATAATTTAAACCCCTAAAAACCTAATGAAATGAAAAAAAACCCTTAAAACTCCTAAAAACCCTAAAAAACGTACAAAACCCACAAACCATAAGTCCCCTTAAAAAATAAAAAACCCAAGAAACCCATAGAAACACAAAAACAACTAAAAGTGAAATGAAACCTCTAAACCTATAAAAATGATAAAAACTACAAAAACCATAAAAACCATAAAATCTCAATAAACCCTACAAACCTAAAAAACCCATAAATCCCCAAAAAACCCACAAAAACATTTGAAATCTCTAAACACCCTAAAAAACTAAAAAAGCCTAAACAAGCCCTAAAATAACTAAAATGAAAAAACCATAAAAACGCTAAAAAACAGATAAAAAACATAAAAATAAAAAAAAACATAAAACTACTAACAACTCTAAATTCCCTAAAAAATACAAAAACACTAAAAAACCTCTAAAAACTCTCAAAATACCTAAACACCCTAAAATGAAAATTAATTTTAAAAACTCATTAATAATACCTGAATAAGTAAAAAGCCTAAAAAACTTGAAAACCTTTAAGAATCCTTTAAATATAAAACATATAAAAAACCTAAAAACCTATAAAACACAAAAAAACTATTAAAACCCCTAAAAGACCCTAAAAATGCAAAATACCCTAAGAACATGGAAACCAAAAAAAATAAAAAAAACCCTAAAAACAATAAAAAACCATAAAACACATAAAAACTTATAAACCGATTAAATAATATTAAAATATTTTTAATCTATTTAGATATGAAAAATTTATAAAAACCCTAAAAAACAAAAAAAAACCATTAGAACCCAATAAAACCATAAAACCCTTAAAAATCATAAAAACCCTAAAAACCACATAACCCCACAAATTCAAAAAAACCCTTTAAACCCCATAATTACACTAACAACATTAAAACTTCATAAGAACATAGACCCAAAACCCCCGAAAATCCCAAAAAAAATATTTATAACATAAAAACAATTAAACCCCCTAAATAACTTAAAAATTATAAAAAACACAAGAAAAACCTAAAACCTTAAAACCCCTCAAAATCCATAAAAACCATAAATATCCTGAAAAATTCCTTAAAATCCCTTAAATTTTAAAAAACAAAAAACCCTATAAAACCCTATCAAAAGAACATAAAAACACTCAGACATCTAAAAACTAAAAAATATAAATACCCTAAAAATCATAAAAGACCTTAAAAACCATAGAACTCCTAAAACCATGAAAACCCCTCAAAACATTAAAAACCATAAAACCACATAAAAACCCTAAAACCCCACTAAAAATATAAAAAACTCTTTAAAACACTAAAAACGTTAAAATCTATAAAAATTCTTAAAACTATAAAAAACTTTAAATCCCCAAAAAATCACAATAACCCTTTAAAACCCCTCAAAATCCCAAATAACCCTACAAATGATATTTATCTTGAAAAGCACATAAAATCCCTAAAATGTAAAAACACATAAAAACCCTTGAAAACCATAATAAAATCAAAAAAACCTGAAATCACATAGAACCCCTAAACCCCTAAAAAAGATAAATTCCTTAAAAATCCTAAAAACCTTAAAAAAAAAAAATTAAAACCCTAAATCCCCACAAAAAACTTTAAAAATGATTTAAACTCCAAAAAATGTTAAAAACTATAAAAAACATAAAAACATTAAATACCCAAAAAAACATAAAAACAAATCATAAAAACCATAATGACCCAAAACAACCCTAAAACCCGTAAAAATCCATTAAAACTCTAAAAACCACAAAACCCTAAAAAGGACCTATAAATCCCAAATAATGTAAAAACACCAAAAAAAATTGAAAAACAATAAGGGAACCTTAATACCCTAAAACACATAAAACGCCTAATAACCAAAAAAATAATAAAATCTTAATAATACTAATAACCGTAAGAAACCGTAAAACCCATCAAAATCTCAAAAAACACTAAAAACAACAAAAATCCTTAAATATACATTAAAATACTTTAAACTTAAAAAAAATCATAAAAAACCAGAAAAAATTGTAAGGAAAACGTAAAATCCTAAAATCACTTAAAACACTTAAAAACCTAAAGAATGTTAAAAACCCAAAAAACCCCATAAGACCCTAATATATTATAAACCTCTAAAATCATAAAACCCCAAAAAACATTAAAACACTAAAAACTGATAAAACAACTAAGTATCCACTAAAACTATAAAAACTCTTTTAACCCCCAAAATTTAAAAACTATAAAAAACCCAAAACCCTAAAAAATTAAAAATACCCATAAACCCTAAGAAAAAAACCACCAAAAAACCCATAAAAACCATAAAATCTAAATAAGTACATAAAAAAAACTAAAAACATAAACAACCCCAAAATCCCTGAAAACCATTAAGAAAGCATTAAAAATATTAAAAATATTAGGACCAGTAAAAACCCAAAAAAATGATAAAAAAAATCTAAAACCCTGAAAACTATTAAACCCTTAAAAACATAAAAATCCTTAAATACCAATAAACAACCAAACACACAATAAAACTCTAAAACGCCTCTAAACCCCAAAAAACATTAAAAAAATCTCAAAGACATTAACATCCAATAAAACTCAAACAAATCACTATAAACCAAAAATGACCATAAACCCACTAAAATCCCAAAAATTATTAAAATCTCTAAAAAACATAAAACACATAAAATCCTTAAAAATACTTAAGACTTAATAAAAATTTAAGAAATCCAAAAAATATATAAAATCTCACAGAAATCCTAAAAATCCTAGAAACACTCATAACCCATAGAAACATGAAAAATGATAAATCCCTTAAAACCGTACAACCCTAAAAACCATAAAAAATCCCTAAAACCCTAAAACACTAAAAATCCTAAAAAAATCCCCAAAATACCTAAAAGCTTAAAAACCCCTAAAAACCATAAGAAAACCTAAAAAATATAATATAACTAGAAAAACCTAAAAATCATAAAAATTACTAATAAAATTAAAAATAAAAAAAGTCCCTAAATATCCTAAAAACCAGAAAAACAATAAAAACCGTAAAACCCCATAAAACCTTATAAAACCAATAAAAACTATAAAAACCACTAAGCCGATAAATATTTTAAAAAACAATTAAATACCATAAACCACTAATAATCATAAAACCTAAATGACCAAAAAATCATAAAAACCCTAAACACCTCAAAATCACTAAAAACTATAGGAAACCATAAAAATCCTAAAAATCCCAAAAAAACACTAAAAACATAAAAATCATGAAAAACCATAAAATTTTTTAAAACCTATAAAACCATAATACCCAAATAAAATTAAAAAATATTTATAATTTAAAAAATAATAAAAACGCAATACAAAATTTAAATAATTAAAAACCTAAAAAATAATACAAAACACTAAAACCCCAAAAATCTAAAAAACCTTGAAAACTCCAAAACCCCTCAAAATCGATAAAAATGCTAAAAATTAATAAAAAATATCTAAAAAATATCCAAAAATCACTATAAAAAGAAAATACACTTAAAATCATAAAAACACCAAAGAAAACCATAAAAACATAAAAACATTTAAAACACATAAAAACATGAAAAATTCTTAAATCCCTAAAACCCTAACAACCAAAAATCCCCTAAAACCCCTCAAAATCATTAAAAACACTTAAAACCATTAAAATCCATGAAAATCCATTATAATATTTAAAAATTTACCCTACCATCAAAACTCAAAAAAATCCTAAGAAAACTTTGAACCCAAAAACCACATCAACCCCAAAAACCCCAAAAATGAAAAAATCCATAAAAACTCTAAAAAGACCCTAAAACCCATAATGAACCAAAAATCCATAAAAACACCTAAAATCCACCAAACCCCCTAAAACCCAAAAAATACTTGTAAACCATGAAACTCCTAAAAAGATAAAATCCCAAAAACCACTAAAAACACTAAAACCCTAAAAACCCAAAAAATCATAAAACCCTAAAAACTAAAAAATGCTAAAAACCCACAAAAACCCTAAAAAACATAAATATTAAAAAACATTTAAAAATCCCTAAAAATATCTAAATACATTAAATAATCAACAAACTTGAATGTCTTAAGGGAAACATTAAAAAACTAAAAACACTTAAAACCCCAAAACCCTAAAAATACTATAAACATGTAAAATCTACAAAAAGAATGACAAAAAACTAAAACACTCTAAAAACCATAAAAATACCAAAAAATCATTAAAAACCCAAAAAATCCAAAAAACCCAAAATACCCAAAAAAATCTCTATAAACATTTTAAACCCCTAAAAAGTAAAAAACTCTAAATAATTAAAACCCTAAAATAACAGAGAAACGCCCAAAAACCCCTAAAAACCGTACAACCCTAAAAAACCTTAAAACCCTAAAAATCCCAAAAAACCCTAGAAACCCATAAAATCCTAAAAAATCCATAAAAATTCCTTTGAATGTGAAAAATTCTGAAAACCACTAAGAAAAACATAATACCTGAAATACACTAAAACTCCTAAAATCGAAGAAAATCTAAAAATGTTAAAGCCACAAAAAATTTTAAAAACCCAAAATCCCATAAAATACCTAAAACCTATAAATAACATAAAAACTCGAAAATCCATTATAATTTAAAAAAAACCTTTTACCGCGTATTTTTTTATAGAACTCTGCAAACCCATGATACCCAAAGAAACTCGAAAAACCATTAAAACACAAATAAAATTTGAAAACCTAAAATTCCAAAAAAAAAACCCCAAAAACCCTTAAAATCCCTAAAATTCTAAAAAACATTAAGAATCCTAAAAAAATCCTAAAATTTCCTAAAACCATAAAAAATAAAAAAAACACCTATGAAACACCATTTGAAAACCTTAATTACATAACAAAACATAAAACTCAAAAAGAAATTGGAAGGGATAAAAAACACTAAAAACACTAAAAACCCTCATAATTCCTAAAAACCCTAAAATACCATAAAATCTTAAAAAGAACAAAAATATATAAAATCATAAAAAAAATCATAAATACCCAAAAAAACCCTATGATGACCTTAATAAACTAAAAACGCATAAACCCCCTAAAAACCTAAAAACATTAAAACAATAAAAACAGTAAAAAATTATTAAAGGACCCTAAAACCCTAAAACATCCTAAAAACCAAAAAACATAAGTTTCTTAAACACCCTAAAAACATTAGAATTCCTTTAAACACCTAAAATGTTAAAAAACATAAAAAACATAAAACCCATAAAAAATCCAAATCCCATAAAAACTAAATAAATAGAACCCCCAAAACCACCTCAAATTCTATAAAAATCATAAAAACCAATAAAACTCCTAAAGAAACCAAAAAATACCTAAAATGTAAAATATGTAAATACCATAAAAACTCTAAGAGTGGATTAATGATTTAAAAATACTTAAAACCCCCAAATCCCCCTAAAAACCAACATACCCCCAAAAAATCATTAAACCCACAAGAACCCTAAAACACTTAAAATCCCTAACAACCCTAAAACCTATCAAAATACATAAATTCCCTAAAAATCCCTAAAATCAAAAAAAAAACCTGAAAGAAAACATCATAAACCCGTAAAATACAAATAACACTTTAAACCCATTAAAATATAAAATTCTAAAAAACTCTAATAAACCCAAAACTCTAAAACTATGAAAACTTTAAAAACCATAAACCAAATAACCATAAAAATTTGGAAAACCCCATCAAAACGCTAAAATCAACATAAAACACTAAAAACCATTAAAACCATAAAATGTAAAATGATATAATAATATAAAAACCCTAAAAAATCCAAAACACCCCCTAAAACTACAAAAAATAATAAAAACCCTAAAACCCATAAATCCCTAAAAATCCCTAAAAACCTAAAGTCCCATAAAAAGATAAAAAAGGCCTTAAATCCTTAAGACTGTAAAAAATCCTAAAATTTCCTAATAAAATCATAAAATGCTTGAAGCACTTAAAATCTCTAAAACCTAAAATACGCTGAAAAAACTAAAAACCATAATACAATAAAAATTCCTAAAAATCGTAAAATCCCTAAGAAAACCTTAAAAAACTAAAAACACCTAAAAACAAAAAAAAACTAATAAATTTTAAAAACCCTAAAATCCAAAAATGGCCGGAAACCCCTAATTACCATAAAAAAATTAAATAAATTAAAAACCCTAAAAACCCATTAAAACCATGGAAAATTGTAAAATATTTAAAACTCTTTGAACCCCTGAAAATGTTAAAAAATTCAAAAAGTAAAAAACCATAAAAAATAAAAAAAACCCTAAAAATAAAAACAACAGATAAAACTTGAAGACTATAAAAACCTCAATATCTATAAATACACAAAAAACCCAAAATATTCCTAAAAATACCAAAATATCACTAAAAACGTAAAAAACAATAAAACACGGAAATTTTTTTTAAGAAAACCTAAAAACCCTAAAAACCATGAAAATCCAAAATAAAACTCAAAATCCTAAAAAATCCCAAAAATCCACAAAAACATAAATAAACCTAATAACATTAATAACCCCATATAAAAATTTTAAAACCTAAAACATTTAAAACTTCTTAAAACCTAAAAATGCTAAAAACCATAAAATGGCCTTAAAACCCACAAAAGGCATAAAAACCCTGAAAGAAGAATAAAAAACATATAAAACCATAAAAAACAAAAAAAAACTCTAAAAACCATTTATACCCCTTATAAATTTGAAAAAACTATAGAGGCCATTAAAACACTAAAAAACACAAAAAACCCTAAACATCCAAACAAAACCATAAAACCCATAAACCCCTAAAACCCGTTAATATCCCTCAAAACTCTAAAAAACCTAAAAAATCTAAAAATTCATAAAATCCCTAAAATAGAAATAACCCTAAAAAACTGAAAAACTCTAACAAAATCTTAAAACCCCAAAACCCTAAAAAAATATTAAAACTCACCAAACCGTAAAAATTCTATAATCACCCAAACACCATAAAAAATATAAAAAACCCCCGACAGAATCCCTAAAAACATAGAAATTATAAAAAAACCAAAACAACCAAAAAAACAAAAAAACCTAAAAACAATGAAATCCCCAAAAGACCCTAATAAATGTTTAAAACCTTAAAAACTGAAAAAAATCCCCCTAAAGCCCCAAACCCCCTAAAATCCAAAAAACCCCTAAAAACATAAAAAACCCTAAAAACCCATAAAAACCATAAAAATCACTAAAAACTAAAAAACATCAATCCCCAAAAAACATTAAAAAATTATATAAAACCTTTAAAACAATAAAAACTCAAAGAAACTCTAAAACCCTAAAAACCCATAAAATCCTAAAAACCCTAATACCCCTCAAAATCCATAATAACCCTAAAAACATAAAATTATACAAAATTGATAAAAATATAAAAATACATACCCCCTTAAAGCCCTAAAATCATTAATAAAAAATTAATAATAGAAAAACTCATAAAGTCCCAAAAAACTAAAATGATAAAAACACGAAAAATCCTAAAAACCCCTAAAACCGTAAAAATCGTAAAAACCATAAAATCAACTAAAAGATATAAAAACCCCTTTAATCCCATCAAATGTTCAAAACTTTAAAAAACAATGAAAACTTGGAGAAACTCAAAAACCCACTAAAAACCCCAAAAAAACCCAAAAAAACCTTTAATCCCTAACACCCCTAAAAATCCTAAATAGTGATAGAAAATAAAAAAATCCTAAAAAAAACCAAAAATACTTTAAAAAAACCCTAAAACCCCAATAAAAACCGTAATACCCTAAAACACTTAAATCCCATAAAAAACCTAAAAATGCTAAAAACACAAAAAACACTAAAAACAAAAAACAACAATAAAAAGCCTAAAAAATATAAAAAAAATTAAAAACCAATAAAAATCTAGAACCAATAAAAACTATAAAAACCCATAAATCCCATAAAATGTAAAAAACTACAAAAAACCATTAAAACCCTAAAAACAAAAAAAATCCCTTAAATGAAAAAAACCATAAAAATAATAAAAATCATTAAAAACTATTAAAATAAAAACACCATGAAGCCCCTGAACATGCCTAAAAAACCCTAAGTCCTTTAGAAACATAAAACCCCTAAAAACCTAAAAAAATTATAAAAAAACCTAAAAAACAGAAACCCCTAAAAATTGTTAAAACCCTTAACATTCCTAAAAACCATAAAAACCATAAAAATAAAAAAAGCCCCGAAGATATCACTAAAATGTAAAAAAAATTAAAACCTTAAAAATAATTACAAAAAAATCAAAAACATAAAAAAATTAAAATAACATAAAAAACAAAAAAATGATGAAAACATTAAAAACCCCTAAAATGGTCATAAAAACCACTAAAAACTCTAAAGACCCATTAAACTCCTAAACATATTAAAAAAAACTCTAAAAATAATATAACCCCTAAAAAACTCAAATAAAACCTAAATCCCAAAATACCATAAAAACATAAAAAACATAAAAAACACCAAAAAACCATCAAGATCCCTAAAAACCCTTAAAACCATAAATATACAAAAAAATCCCTAAATATCATTACAAACATAAAAAACCCTGGTGAACTAGAAAACCCATAATAAAACCTTAAATACCTAAAAAAACTTACGAACCACAAAAAATATAAAAATTCGAAATATCCTAAAACTTATAAAAACCCCTAAAAACCTAAAATCAATAAACCCCATAAAATCGATAAAACCACTTAATCCAACTAAAACTATAAAAAACGTTATAAACCCCTATAAATATTAAAATACATTAAAAAATTAAAAAACCTAAAAACTATAAAACCCATTTCAAACATAAAAATCCCATAAAATCTTAAATCCAGTAAAAACCCTAAAAAACCTATAACCCCTAAAAATCCTTAAAACCCTAAAAACAATAACGGTCATAAAAATCCATAAAAGTACCTAAAAACATAAAAAACCCCAAAAGAATATGAAAAAAAAATTAAAAGATTAAAAAATTAAATAAATTTAACAATAATAAAAACATAAAAAGGATAAAACCCTTAAAAGATCCTAAAAACCCTAAAAACCCATAGAAACAGTCAAAATCCCTAAAACCCCAAAGCAACCAAAATAACCCTTAAATATCCCTAAAAACATAAAAACCCATAAAAACCTTAAAAATATAAGAAAAAACATAAAAACCCATAAAACACCTAGAAAACCTTAAAATTTTAAAAAACATAGAAATATAAAAAATACCCTTAAAAACGTTAAAAACCATTAAAACCCCTAAAAACATTTAATCCCATAAACCCCATAAAAACTAAAAACACTAATAAAAACTCTAAAATGAATTAAAACCCTAAAAACTATAAAAACACTAAATATCTGTAAAAATTTGAAAACCTCAAAAACTGTAAAAACCAAAAAAACCCTAAATATCTTTAAAACCAAACATTCATAAAAACCTCAAAAATCCCTAAAAATTCTAAAAGTCCATAAATATTCTGAATACCCCCTCAAATCATGAAAAAGTATAAAATCCCTAAAACCATAAATCATGAAAAATCATAAAAACAAAAAACACATAAAACCCATAAAAATATTAGTACACTAAATCACTAAAAAATCCTAAAATAATAAAAACCCAAAAAATCCCTAAAATCTCAATGAAATAAAAAAAATTTAAAAACCCTACAAATCCCTTATAACATAAAATCCCAAAAACTCTAAAAAACTAAGAAATAAATAAAAACAATAAAAAACCTATAAAATCTAAACAACCTAAAAAATTATAAAAACCCTAAATAACATAAAAACCCTATAAACCCAAAAGAACATAAAAACCCCTTGACCATAAAACCCCTAAAACACATAATAACCAAAATTCCTATAAAACCCCTAATAATTACTGAAAATAATAAACACCCTTTAGACTCCTAAAAATGAAAAAAATATTTAAAAAACCCAAAAGACCCTAAAAACACAAAAAAATCCATTAAAGCATTAAAAAACAAAAAAACCATCACAATACCAAAAAACCATAATATTCCTAAAAACCCATAAAAATACCTAAAAATATTAAAACTCCTATAACAAAAAAAATAAAAAACTTGACAATAAAAACATAAAATTAAAAAAAATCTAAATAATTAAAAATGCTAAAAACCATAAAATCCCTAAGAAACTCTAAAACCCATAAAAACTATCCCCTTTAAAATCCTAAAATCCCCTAAGAAAACCTTAAAAACCCAAACCATTTAAAGAACATAAATTCTTAAAGAACCCTAAATACCCTGAAACCCATAAAAACCCTAAAACCCCAAATGCCTAAAAACAAACACACCTCTAAAGACAATTAAAAAACCTAAAAATTCATAAAACCCCTAAATAACCACTAATAAAACTATAACCTTTTTAAAGCATAAATCATTAATATTTTATAAAAATCATAATACCCTAAAAAACACAAAAAATAAAAAAATCCAAAAAAACATAAAACCCCTAAAGCCCTAAAACCCTCAATATCAATAAAAACCCTAAATATCCATAAAAATACTAAAGAATCTATAAAAAATCCCAAAAAACATAAATTAAATTAAATACCAAAAAAAAAAATATCTTAAAAACCTAAAAAATACTTAAAACTACAAGAACACTTAAGACCCTAAAAATCCTAAAAATCCTAAAAATCCCTAAAAACCAAAAAACAAATAAAACCATAAAAACCATAAAAACTGATAAAAACCCTGAAATCCATCGAAAAACTCAAAAAACATTTCAAACCCTAAATTATTTTAAATAACTATAACCAACCATAAAACCAATAAAAAACTAAAAAACCCGAAAAGGCATAAAAACCCTAAAACCCCTAAAAACCATAAAAAACCACAAAATATAAGGCTTGAAGAAATCATTGGGGACTATGATGATCTCATGTATGCCAGCTTGAATATAATAAAGAAGGTGCAGGAGAAGATGGGTCTCTCTGATTTGTCTGGTGGTAAGATGAAGAGAAGGTCACAGTATGACCCTGAATATAGCAAGTAGGAAGATATGGTTGCGCCTGCCGCCTTAGCTCAATGGAAGAGAAAAATTCAGAGTGACCCTCTAGTGAAACGGATAGCTAGGAGGGACTATTCATTCATGCCTAGGCCTATGGAAACTAGGGATTCCTCCAAGTCTAGTATAGGTAAAGGCAACGTACATGGAAGGGGAGATCGGGCTACCAATGTGAAACCGGATGTGGAACTCAGGAAATATTGTGCATCCTTTCTTGAGCAATATGAATACTCTGAATGGGAGTTGGTGGACTCGGATGCTTCCTCCGGCTTTGGCGCTGATAGAGATTCCTATGGTGATGGTGATTTTGTTCTGTAGTTGTCTTGAATTTTGGGATATTGGACTTTTTTTGTGGGATTGTTGAGGCTTTGGGTGGGGGTTGCTTGACCCCGCCTTTCCCTTGTATGTTGCTCCTTTTCTCATCTTTACATATCTGGGGGGGGGGGTCAGGGATAGCCTGGCCTTGCACCTTCTTTGACCTAAAATCCCTAAAAACCTAAAAACCTTAAAAACATTAAATACCCTTAAGAAAACCATAAAAACCTAAAAATTTCAAAAACCCCGAAAATTCCTCAAAAATTTTAAACCCTAACAAATCCTAAAAACACAAAAATAACCCTCAAAATAAAAAAACAATAATAAACTATAAAATACAAAAAACTACGTAAAATCTAAAAAAACATAAAAAACCTACAACCCCTTAAAACCCCTATGAAAACCTTAAAAACATAAAATCATATAAAACCCCCTATAAAATGAGAAAAACACTTAAAACCATAAAAACCATAAAATTTCCTAAAACCCTAAAACCCATGATACCCATAAAACCCCTAATAATGTTAAAAATCCTAAAAACCCTAAAAACCCATATAACCACTAATTTTTTTGAAAAAATATAAAAAACCTAAAAACATTGAAAACTCAAAAAACCCAAAACCCGCCTAATGTTCCTAAAAATCATAACGACCATAAAAATCCTTAAAACACCTAAAAAAACAAAAAAAAATGCATAAAAATTTTAAAAAACCCCTTAAACCCCATAATAAATCATTAAAAACATAAAAACACCTAAAACCGCGAAAAAACCTATAAAATATGAAAAACCATAAAATTATAAAAACCCTAAATAATATTTAATACCATCAAAATCCATAGAAACACCTAAAAACCCTAAAAAATCTAAAAATTCACTAAAAACTAATAAAAACATAAACAATCTCTAAAAACCCTAAGAACCCTATGAAGACCTTAAAAACATAAAAACACTTTAAAACCCTAAAAAAGTAAAAATTGATAAAACCCCTAAAAACCCGAGAATGTTCACAAAATACCTAAAACACCCTAAATTCCCTAAAAACCCCTAACAACCATAAAAACCCTAACAACGCATCTAAACATAATAACCCACTAAAATCAATAAAAACCCTTCACACCCGTAAAAATCTTATAAACCCTAAAAAACTCAATAAACCTAAAAACCACCAAAACAAAAAATACTAAAAACCATAAATCCCTTCAAAGACATTAATAACCCTTAATATCCAAAAAAATACAAAATGATACCTAAAATCCCTAAAAATATAAAAATCCAAAAAAATTTGTGAGAAATATGAGAAAAACCATAAAAATTTCATAAAACTTAACCTGCCCCACCAAAAAAACCTAAAAAAATTAAAAAAAAGTTAATGAAATAAAAATCCTAAACCTCTTAAAATATTTTAAAAACAAAAAACCAATAAAAAATATAAAAAAACTATAAAATTTAAAAATCTTTCAAATCTAGGAAAACATTAAAAAACTCTAAAACCCTTAAAACACCTAGAAACAATAAAATAACCTAATAACCCAAAAAACCAAAAAATCCCAAAAATCCCTAAAAACCCAAACAACACTCAAAATCCCTAAAAACCTTTAAAAAATATAAAAATCCAAAATAAAACCTAAAACTCAATAAAATATAAAAAACCTAAAGACCATAAAAACGATTAAAACCCCTAAAACCTAAAAATTTATAACACCCAAAAAATACAAAAACCCCCATAAAAACCTAAAAACGGTTAAACCCCTCTAAAATTGAAAAACCTTAAAAACCAATAAAAACCTAAATAACACTTAAAAATCTAAAAACATTTTAAACCCCTAAAAACACTAAAAACTTTAAAAAACCATTGAATCCCTATAAAACCTAAAATACCTAATCACGCAAATAACAATAAAATCCCTAAATACCTAAAAACCCTAAAACCCCTCAAAATCACTTAAAACAGGAAAAAAACAAAAAAACTATAAAAATCCCACAAAAAGTAAAAAATCCATAACACCCTAAAAACAGATAATAAGAACATAAAAACCCACCACCATATAAAAAAATAAATACATCAAAAATAATAAAAATCTCAGAAACCCTAAACCCATATACATCAGCAAAATACCTAAAACTTATACAAATCCTAAAATTCCCTATTAATCCCTAAAGGCATTAAAAACATTAAAAACCATTATAAAACATTAAAAATCTACAAAACATAAATCCCCTAAAAATATAAATATTATAAAAACACAAAAATACCCAAAAAAACTATAACCCCCTAAAAACTCTAAAACCCCTAAAAAATTATAAACCCAAAAAAACCATAGTCCCTAAAACTGAAATAGTTCTAAAAACCCCTAAACCCCCACAAAATCCCTAAAAATGATAAAAATAATAAAATTTCCAAAAAAATCCCTAAAAATGTGAAAAAACATAAAAACACTAAGAAGACCATAAAACCAAAAAAAAACTAAAAATACCATAAGAATAAAAAACACACTTAAAATCACATAAAAACCAAAAACCCTAAAAACAATAAAACCCCTTATAAACATAAAACATCCAAAAAAATAAAATCCCTTAAAAACCATGAAAACCCATAAAACCCTAAAATCCACTAAAAATAATAAAAACCATTTAAACCCCTAAAAACATTTAAAGACACTAAAAACACAAAAAAAACCCCTTAAAACTGAAAAATTGATAAGACCCATAAAAACATTAGAAAACCACCAAACCCCTCAGAATACATAAAAAATCTAAAAACTATTAAAATACTAAATTCCTTAATATTAATAATATCATTAAAGACTCTAAAAAGACTAGATAATCTTAAAAAAACTCAAAAAATAAATAACTTTAAATAACATTAAAAAGAAAAAATCCCTTAAAAACTCTAGAAACAATAAAAACCCAAAAACCACTCAAATTCCCTAAAAATACTAAAAACATAAAAGAATAAAAAAAATCCCAAAAAATACCTAAAAAAATTAAAAAACCATTAATACCTTAAAAACCTCTAAGAGAAACTTTAAACCATAAATACACTAAAAAATCCTAAAAGCTTAAAAAATGGTAAAAAAGTTAAAAGGCGCTAAAAATCCTAAACAAATGCTAAAAAATAATAAAACTTGTAAATATTGTCAAAGAACCTAAAACACATAAAACCAATAGATAGAATAAACAATTTAAAAAACATTAATTCCACAAAATGTAAAACACTCCAAAAAACATTAAAAAATGCAAAAAATCTCAAAGAAAAACACTAAAAACCAAAAAAACCAAAAAAATCCATAAATCCCTAACAACCTTAAAAACCCTCAAAATCTAAAAAAATTGAAAAAATGATAAAATTATCCAAAAATGACATAAAATCCATACAAATGTAAAAAAACCATAAAAAACTAAACCATATAGAAGACATTAAAATCCTAAAAACACTTAAAACCATAAATACACATAAAAACCTCTATAAACTCTAAAAAATCTTTAAACCCCTACAAAAATTTAAAAACTCTAAAAACCCATAAACCTAAAAACAAAAAATTAACCATAAAAAAACTAATTTCCCTCAAAAACCCTAATCCTCACAAAATCCTTAAATCCATAAAAACCATAAAAATCATAAAATATCTCTAAAAATTCACAAAAATTTTAAAACATAGAATACCAAAGAAAACCCTAATGAACACTTAAAAAGATTAAAAAATTTAAAACCCTAGTAAAACCTAAAACCAATAAAACCCCTGAAAACCCTAAAACCCATCAGAGTCACTAAAAACACAAATAACCATAAAAATCAACAAAATCAATAAAAATATCTACAAACATAAAAAATCATAAAAACCCTGAAAACCCCTAGGGAAACCAAAAAATAAAAAAACACCAAAAATCCCTAATAACCCAAACAAAATTTAAAACCCCAAATATACTCTTAAAAAACCCAAAAAACTGAAAAACCCCCTTAAAACCATAAAAACCCATAAAAAACGTAAAACCCTAGAAAGACTCATAAAACCCCTAAAACCAGTAAAAAATCTAAAAAACCTATAAAACCCTAAAAACATTAAAAACCCTAAAAAATCATAAACCCCCAAAAAATTAAATCACACTAAAAAAATGAAAATCAAAAAATACCCAAAAACCCTAAAAATACATAGCAACCCTAAAACCAATAAAAATATTAAAATTTCCCCAAAAATTCTTAGAAGATGAGAAAAATGAAAACCATGAAAATCCAAATAAAAAACTCCTAAAACTAAATACAATTAAATCTTCTAGTAACCTAATGACTTTAATACCCCAAAAAATTCCAAAATTCCTAGAAAAAACCTCAAAATCCTAAAAAATAAAAAAACCATAAAAATATTAAAAACTAACTAAAAATATCTAAAACATAAAAAACAACGAAAAAATATAAAACAAAAAACAACTAAAACCCCTAAACAAACTAACAATGTAAAAAATCCAAAAGGACCATAAACTTCATAAAAACTACTAAAAACTATAAAAATCTCTAAAAACATTAAAAATCAATAACAAAAATAAAAAATATAAAAATCAATAAAAATTTTGAAAAAATTGATGTGTAATTTTTTCTGAAAATGATAAAAACCCATAAAAAAATTAAAAAACCATTAAACCCCCAAAAAATCTTAAAAACCCAAAAAACACAAAAATCCTTCAAAATCCTTAAAAACCAAAAAACCAATAAAAATCCAAAAAATGCCATAAAGATCCCAAAAACTATAAAATCCTTAAAAACCTAGAAAAACACAAGGAAAACCAGAGAAACCAAAAAACACTTTAAAACCCTAAAAACCATAAAATCTCTAAAAACCATTAAAAACCTAAAAACCCTAAATCCCTAAAAACCATAAAAACCATAAAAATCACGAAAACCCATAAAACCCCAAAAACACTAAAAAACACTAAAACTCTATAATCCATTTAAAATCCTAAAAATAAAAAATAAAAAATAAAATCATTAAAACCCAAAAAACAAAAAAAATCCACAAAACCTAAAAAAATATAAAACTGTATAAAACCCACAAAGTCCCCAAAACCTCTAAAAACAATAATGGTCTTAAAAATATATAAAAATCCATAAAAACATAAAAACCCAATATAAAATGAATGTTACTGAGAAAACCATAAAAACAAAAAAAAATATTTATTACCCCTTAAAAACTTAAAAACGGTAAATCCATAAAAACCCTAATATCCCAAAAAAACCCTAAAATCTCTAAAAACCCTAAAAATATAAAAGTTATAAAAATTTTCTTAGAATACCATAAAACATAAAAACCAGGAAAAAACTAAAAATTACATAATAAAACCATAAAAACCTAAAAAAAACATAAAACCCATAAAAATATAAAAAGCACTAAAAACTCTGAAAACCCCTAAAATACAATAAAAACAATACTAACCCCTAAAACCATAAAAATCCATTGATAATATAAAAACCAATAAAAACCTTAAAACCCACTGAAAACATTCAATGCCCTTTAAAACCATACACATATTACAAATCTATAAAAAAAAATTAAAAACTATAAAAAACATAATAAAACATAAAAACCCAAAAAAACGAAAAAAAACCCCTTAAATCCCCAAAAAACTATGAAAATCCCTAAATATCATAAAAACCATAAAAATAATACAAATTCCCAAAAAATAAAAAAAAATATAAAAACACATAAAATCCTTAAAACCAATAAGAAAACAATATAACCATAGAAAACCTAAAAAACACTAAAAATCCTAAATACCCAAATGACCCAAAAAAACCTAAAACACTAAAAACCATAATACACAAAGAAGACAAAAAACACAAACAACAAATAAAAACCCTCAAACCACTAAAAACTCTATGATCCCTTTAAATCCCCAAAAATATTAATAAAACTAAAAACCCATTGCCACCATAAAAACACCAAACACTCCCTTAAAAATAAAAAATACAATAAAAAACCTAGAACCCTTAATACCCTAAATGTCCCTAGATACTATAATTACCCCCAAAACCCTAAAAATCACTAGAAAATTAAAAAATCCATAAAAACCCTAAAACCCAATAAAAACTCTCAAATCCAATTAAAACAATAAAAATGTGAATAATCTGTATTAATCATTAAAACTATAAAAATCATAAAATACACTAAAACCCCAAAAGAAACAATAAAACCCTAAAAACCCCTAAAACTCTAAAAATCATTAATTACTCTAAAAACCATAAAAATCCTAAAAAATAATTTAAAATGTAAAAAAAAAACTAATAACCTTGATACGCCAATGAAAATATTAAAAACCTCAAAAACCAAAAAATCTAAAAATGCTAAAAACACCCAAAAACCCTCAAACCATAAAAACCATAAAATCCCAAAAAATATTAAAAAACACTAAAAACCATTAAAATACCTAAACCATTAAAAACTCAAAAAATCCCGTTAAATCAAAAAAAAAAGTTAAAAACACAAAAAACAACTATTACGACCCTAAAAAACCCAAAACACACCGAAAAAACCCATACAAACCCTAGACCCCATAAAACCCTAAAAACCATGGAAAACCTAAGAACCCCTATGAAGCCAAAAAGCCCAAAAAAGCCCTAAAACCCCAAAATACAAATAAGAAAACATAAAAAACCTAAAAACAGTTAAACCCATAAAAACATAAAAAAACTAAAGTCATAAACCCCCTAAAACACCAAAAAAAATACCAAAACAATCAATTTCATTATGAAACAGAAAAACAAATAAAAAAAACCCCTAAAATCTATAAAAACATAAAAAAGACAATATAATGAAAAACCCTAAGAAAAATAATTTAGAACCTAAAACAGATAAAACATTTAAAAAACTTAATAACACTAAAAACTTTAAAAAACACTAAAACCCCCAAAAATACCCAAAAACCTAAAACCCACCAAAAAACCGTGAACACCATAAAAACCAATAAAAAGCTACTAAAAACTCTAAAAACAACTTAAACCCCTCAATATGATAAAAATCCAAAAAACCATAATAACCCTAAATACTCAAAAAAAACATAAAAACAATAAATACCATAAAAACCCTAAAACCCCTCAAGATCCTTAAAACCCAAAAAACAAAAAAAAAATCTAAAAATCCCTAAAAAAACATAATAAATAAAAACTTAAAAACCCATAACAAATCCTTAAAACAAAAAAACACATAAAATATCTAAAAACCTAAAATTCACTAAAACCCATAAAATACATAAAACCCCATAAAAAGCCTAAATCCATAAAACCTCTAATAACCATAAAAATCTTAAGAAACCATAAATACCATAAAAACCCACTAAAAATTCTGAAAACCCATTTAAACCCATAAAATGATAAAAACACTAAAAAATTTGAAAACTATAAAAAACTCAAAAAAAGCCCTAAAACCTGATGAAAATTGTAAAAACCCAAAAACCCCAAAAACACCTAGAAACCATAAAAATCCCTAAAACACCAAAAACCCATAAAAATCATAAAACCCCTTATGCATTCCAAAAAACATAAAAAAACTTGAATAACATAAAATTCCTTTAAACCCTAAAAACACTTGAAACCCTAAAAACCTAAAAACGTTAAAACCATGAAATCCCCTAAAAACCATAAAAACTCTAAAAAAATTAAAAATCTATAAAATCTTAAAAACCCATTAAAATCTATTAAAACCATTTAAATCCCTAAAAATTATTTAAAACTATAAAAGCCCATAAAACCCTTGAAAAACAAAAAATTCAGGAAATTAAATGAACTATAAAGACCTAAAAACTTTTAAAATCCATAAAAATCCAAAAAAATCACTAAAAATCCCTAAAAATGAAAAAACGCCATAAAAAATGAAAAAATCCAATGGAAACCATAAAAACTAAAAGCACTAAAAACACTAGAAATCCAAAACATCCATAGAAACCATAAAACCCCTAAAACCTCTAAAAATCATCACAATCCCTAAAAACACTCTAAAACCATAAAAATACTAAAAAGTAACTTCAAATCCATAAAAAATGTAAAAAGACATATAAACCCTAAGAAATCCATAAAAACTAAGAAACAATTAAAACCCCTAAACCACTTAAAATTGTTAAAACCCATAAATACCCTAAAATGTCCCTAAAACCATAAGCCCCTAAAAAACCATAAATCCTCACTAAAAACATAAAAACCTAAAAACCCCTTGAATATCCTAAAAACCATTAAAAACATTAAAAACAATTTAAAATTTTGAAAATCTTAAAAACTCCAAAACCCATAAAACCTCCAGAAACTCATAAAACCCTAAAAATTCCAAAAAAAACAAAAAAAATTAAAAAATACAAAAAATTAAAAAACCAAAAAAATCACTAAAAATCTCTAAAAATCACTAAAAACATAAAAAACACTAAATCCTTGAAACTTCATAATAAATCTGTAAAAACTAAAGACATTTAAAACATCTAAAAATACTAAAAACCATAAAACCATAAAACCATGAAACACCAAAAAACCCTCAGAATTCATAATCCCTAAGAATCATAACAATCCTAAAAAAGAATGAAATTTTCATAAAAATATAAAAACACCGAAAATCCATGAAAAAACCTAAGAACACACATGAAACCTAAAAAAACTAAAAACCCATAAAAAAGATAAAAACCCTAAAAACATTAGAACCCCAAAAAAACTATAAACCCCAAAAAAACCATAAACCCCTGACTACCCATAAAAATCTAAAAACACTTTAGACCCCTATGAATGATAAAAAACCCTTATAACATTATATACCATAAAAATAAAAAAACACCTAAAACCTAATAAAACAATAAAACTCTGAAAATAATAAAAACCCCTAAACTCCCTAAAAATCCTTAAAACCCAAAAAAATAATAAAATCCTATAAAAACCCTAAAAATCCATAAAACATAAAATCTGTAAAACCCAGAAAAAATACTAGGAAAACATTAAAACACTAAAAACACTTTAAACCCCAAAAAAATATAAAATATTAAAACCCTAAAACCCCTCAAAATATATAAATACTCAAAAATCAAAAAAATTCTAAAAAAACCCCAAAAACCATAAATGTGTAACAATTCTATAAAACCCCAAAATATCCTAAGAAAACAACAAAAACCAAAAACCAATTAAAACTCTTAAAACCCCAAGAGTATGATTGATCCCCAAAATACCATTAAAATACATTAAAACCCCAAAGTCCCATAAAAACCATAATGACCCCTAAAACCTTTAAAAACCCAAAAATAAAAAATACCATTTAATTCTATAAAATTATTTAAACACAAAATCACTTTAAAATACCATAAACCACTAAAAACTAAAAAAACATAAAAACCAAAAAAACCCTGTAATACCCTAAAAACCCTAAAATCTATAAAACCATAAAAACCATGAAAATACTAAAAAATCCCTAAGATCAATTAAAACATAAAAATCCTTAAAAAAACTAAAAACCCTAAGAAAAATATAAAAACCTAAAACACGTGAAACCACTAAAAAACCTAAAAATGATAAAATCCCAAAAACCCCAAAAAAAACCCAAAAAACCGATAATAACCTTAAAATGAATAAAACCCCCATTTAACTATAAAAAATCACTATAAATTCTAAAAAACCCATTAAAACCCAAAAAATGTTAAAAACAAAAAAAACCTTAGACATCCTAAAAAACTATAAAACCATTATAACCCAACAAAATCATAAACCCCTAAAAACACTATAACCCCCCAGCCACTCAAAATCCCTAAAATTCCATAAACCCTATAAATATTCCTATAAAAGTGAAAAAACCAAAAAACCTTGAAAACCCCTAATAAAATCTTAAAACCATAAAAACACTTTAAACCCATAAAAACCTGAAAAAATATAAAAACTATAAATAGACCCAAAACCCTACAAACCCAAGAAAGAAGCCTAAAACACTTGGAATCCATAAAAACGATAAAAAACATAAAAATCCTAAAATATCCATTAAAACCACTAAAACAGAATTAACCCTATAACCATTAAGACCCCTAAAAATCCTTAATAATATAAAACACATAAAACCAAAAAAACATTAGAAAACCATAAAAACTCTAAAACCCTAAAAAAGACATTAAAACACATAAAACCCCTAAAACTATAAAACCCCCTAAAAACATTAAAAACCATAAAAAACTAAAAACCCATAAAACTATAGTCCCCTGAAAACCCTCAATTAATTAATAAAACTAAAAACCCATAAAATCCTAAAATTTCCCGATAATCCCTTAAATCATAAAAACCCATAAAACCCATGAAAGAATCTAAGAAATTATAAAAAAAATAAAAACCTTCAACGCATAATAACCTAAAAACCCGAAAAACCCTTACATCCCTCAACCCCAAAAAACTCCAAAACACCCACAAAATCACTAAAATCCTTAAAAATCTTTAAAAATCAAAAAAAATGACTAAAAAAACCAAAAAATTGAGAAAACACGAAAAAATTTGAAGAACCTTATGAAAACATTAAAAATGTTAAACCACTTAATACCACCAAAAACTAAAAAACACTAAAACAAACCCCCATAACAAAAACCCCAAAAAACATTAAACTTCATAAAAACCCTAAAACTAGTAAAAACTATAAAACCATTTGAACCCCTAAAACATTAAACACTCTAAAAACCCTTAAAAACACTAAAACAAAAAAAATGTTAAAAAATTCCATAAACAACCTAAAACCCCTCAAAATCCCTAAATCCTATAAGATAAGTAAAATCCTTGAAGAAAAAGAAGGTATGGAGGAACACTCTCATGTTGCTCTCTCCCCCTTGAGGCAGATTCTAGTGTTTCCATCTGGCTCCCATGAAGATGGTGGTGATGGTCCTCTGCCCCTTCCCTCTCCGCCTTGTGGGGGGATCTTGTGGCAGTGGAGGACTAATGGAGAGGCTCTCGGTGCGGCATTTGCTCTTCGGCGTTTCCATGGGGTGGCGTAGATTGGGGTTTCTGTAGTCTTCCCGACCCTTCCCTCTCATCTTAATGGAGGGAAATCTCGGCACAGTTTGGGGTTTCAGCGACGGGGGACCTCGACTGCGTTCTCTGGATCAAAGGTGATAGGTACCCCTCAGCTTCGGCAAGAGACGGAGTTGACTGGTGTGTCGGCACCATATCCCTTCTTGGCCCCGGCTCTTAGGGGGAGATCATGGAAACAACAGCCTTCAACAGGTTTCTCTAGCTCAAAGGCGAAAGGCAACTATGGCTTTTCTGCTTTCAGCTCTCCAATTCCCAATCCCCCTTTACAGAAGGTTTGTTTTATGTCTTGGTTCGATCCTTTCCCTGGTTCGTGAAGCAAATGAAGGTTCATGATCTTTATAATCTCTCAGCTTCGTCTCTGCTCCCTGATGTTGATTCTAGATCTGGTCAGACATTTTGGAATTCCATTTACTCCTTCTTCTTGGTTGTAATGTTGGTTATGAATCATCCAGTTATTCTGAAATGGGATAGATGAGTTTTGATGTGCACTTGCATGTGGTATGCGGTTAATTTTTCTATGAGGTGTGGAATGCTGGAGGTGGTTAGGTCCAAAGGCCTTGATTGCTGGATGATGAGCTGTGATTCCTTGGGAGACGAAGGGTTTGCCTGTGCTGGTTGCTATTTTTTGTGCTGCAAGTTGTTTGGAGCTGGTTGACTTGGAGGTGGTGATGTTTTTGTAGTCAATGCTGGTGTTTTGGTGTCGTCATTTATCAGAGGTTGCTGCTGGTTTCTTGGGCAAATGAGTTTGGCTTGGGTTTATGTGTTGGAATCGCTTCGGCTCTACGATTTGGCTACTACCTGTAATTTTATGTGCTATGGTGGGTGTGGTTGTGATTCATTACTAGAGTTGGTCTTTGGTTATGGATGCTGGTTCTTGGTGATGGTTGATGTTCTACTACGTGCCGGCGAATCTGGTTTGATTGTGGTTCGATGTGGATGCTAGATATTGGTTCTAATAAGTGGTGTTGCACTTTGTTCCGCCTTTGGGTGTTGTGGAGCTGCTACTTCTCCCCTTTGTGATGATGGGGAGATTTATGAGTTTGGTGCTGATGGTTTTATGTTGATGGAGATGGATCTTCTTTGTGAGAGGGTGCTGGATGCTGGTTCTTGTGAGTTTGGATGCTGGTATTTGGTTGGTTGTGAGCTGATGGATGCTGGTGAATGCTGGATGATGGAACCTCTTATGGTGGAGCTTCTTGGTGAGAAGCTATTGGATGCTGGAACATGTGAGGTTGGATACTGGTCGCTGCTTGGGTGTGAGCTTTGATTGCTAGTTTCTGCTTGGATGGGAAGTGATAAAGGGGTGATGGAGCTGCAGACTACTGGTATTGGCTGAGAAAGTGTTGAAGCTGCATTGTGTTTAGCATTGTATCTTTTCTTCTTTTGAGTTTTCTTTTATTTGCAGTCTTTGGGTGTGTGTTTGTTAAGGGATTTTGGGTGTGGGTTGATTGACCCCACCCCTCGCTTGTCTGCAGTGTCTTCATGTATTTTTTCTAATAAATTTTGCGGGGAATTAGGAATAGCCTGGCCTCGAGCCTTCCTTTCCCTAAATCCCTTAAAACCCATAAAATACATAAAATTCACTAAAAATCCCAAAACATGCAAAAAACCCTCTAAACACAGAAAACCCATAAAAAACCATTAAAAACAAAAAACGCTTTAAACCCCTAAAACCTATAAAATGGTAAATGTAAAAATATCCCTAAAACACTAAATGCCTAAAAACCCCCAAAATCCACAAAACCCCAAACCCAATTCAAATCCTGAAAACACTAAAAAATCATAAAAATTTAAAAAACCCTAAAACCCCTTAAAACTCTAAAAACCCTAAGAAAGCCTAAAAATTGAAAAAAAATTAATCCCCCTATAAAAACTAAAAACCCTATAACCTTAAAAACCCTAAATACCTTGGAAAACATAAAATACACCACAAAACCCCTAAGTCCCTAAAAACAAATAAAATTATAAAAACCCTTTAAATACATAAAAACATTTAAAAAATCATAATACTATAAAACCCTAAAAATATGAAAATATCTTAAAACCCAAAAAACCGATATAAACCTTAAAAAATCCAAAAAAACACTAAAAACACTCAGAATCCATTAAAACCCAAGAAATAATTAAAAACCTAAAGAATTCTAAGAATAGATAAAACATAAACAACTAAAATACATAAAATCAACTAAGAATGCCTAGAAAACCTAAAAATATTTTGGAATCCTGAAAAACATAAAAACACTAAAATCCTTAAAGTCTATAAAAATTCCCTTGATACCCTAAAAGTCACTAAAAACATAAAACCACCAAAACCATAAAAACCAAAAAATCCATAAAAACCCTAAAACATACTAAAACATATAAAAACCCATTAAACCCATAAGAATATTAAAAACTATATGACCCCTTACAAACCTAAAAAAAATAAAAAAACAGACTAAAATCCAAAAAATACAAAAAACCATGAAATCCCCTAAAAATGTGAAAATACCTAAAAGTGATAGAAGATAATAAAAATTGTAAAAAAAGACCTAAAAATGGAAGAACCAATAAAAAACCAAATAAAACCATTAAAAATGTAAAACAATTTAAACTCCAAGAAAACCTAAAATCTCTAAAGGCCCTAAAATCCATAAAAAACCCTAAATCCCAAAAAACTGGAAAAAACCTTAGAAAACATAGAAACCCCAAAAATTTGTAAAATACAACAAAAAAATAAAAACACCATTTAAACCTCGAAAATTTTAAAATTCAAAAACCCATAAAACTCCAAAAAAACTATAAAAACACAAAAAACCATAAAAACTATAAAAACTCTGAGAACCCTAAAAACCATAAAACCATTAAAATAATAAAATGTCCTTAAAATCCCAAAAAATATAAAAATCTCTAAAAACCTTGAAATTCCCTATGAAGAAAATAAAAACGTGAAAATAATTAAAATACATAATAACCAAAAAATTGTAAAACCATAAAACCCTAAAAACCCTAAAAACACTAAAACCCCTAAAAATTCCCTAAATTCCCTAGAAAACAATAAAATTGTTAAAATCCATAAAAATCCCTTTAAACATAAAAAACTGTAAAAAGAAATAAAACTCTAAGAATACCATAAAAAACTAAGAACACATAAAACCCCAATAACTCTAAAACATATAAACCTAAAAATTAACTAAAAACCCAAAAAACCCTAAAACGATTGAAACCCATAAAACCATAAAAACCCAAAAACCCAATAAAAACGATAAAAATGGCTAAATACCTTAAAAACACTTTAAAAAGATAAAAATTCTAAAAACTACAAAAAACCATTAAACCCCAAAAAAACTAAATGTAACCCTAAAAACCCAAAAAACAAAAATAACCCAAACCCCTAAAATCCATAAAACCCTTAGAATACTTAAAAACCCTAAAAAACTATAAAAACCCCAAAAACACTATAAAATACCAAAAAAATTCTAAAATAACCTATGAAAACCATATAAATACTAAAAACACTTAAAACCTATAAAAAATTAAAAAAAAATTAAAACATTTAAAACCCCAAAAAACTCTAGAAAACCGTATGACCATAAAAATCCCTATAAACCATAAAAACCATAAAATTCCTAAAAATCCACAAAACCATTGAAACATAAAAATACTAAAAATCATCTAATAAACTAAAACCAAATAAAATATAAAAACACATAGAACCAAAAATAAATAAAAAATTGATAAAAACCCTAGGAACCCATAAAAAGACCATAAAATCCTAAGACACTCTAAAATCTTTTTAAATACTCTAAAAACCTTAAAAATCCTAAATCCCAATAAAAACATTTAAAATCATAAATACATTGGAAAACACTAAAAAACCTTAGTAACAATACAAAATTTAAAATGTAATCTTTAAACCTCCAAAAAATCATCAAACCAAAAAACCTCCCAAAAACCCAAAATACCCAAAAAACACTAAAACCCCTAATAATAATAAAAAATACATAAAATTACCTAAATATTTAAAAAACTAGAAACCCTAAACAAAGTTGGAAAACATTAAAAACCTAAAATCAATTATAAACCCTAAAAACCCAAAAAAACACAAAACCCCTAAAAACCCCAAAATCCCAAATAACCAAAAAAACCATAAAACCCCTTTAAAACATTAAAATGAATAAATGTTAATAAACTCTAGAAGACCTTAAAAAGACAAGAAAAACTAAAAGATAAAAAACCCTAATAACCATAAAACCCATAAGAACCCTCCAAATCCATAAAACCCTTGAAACCCATAAAAATAATAAAAATGCCCTATAAATCCATAAGAATGTAAACACCCCAAAACCTATAAGAAATCCTTAAAAACAAAAAAACACCTAAAACTGCTAAAAACCTAATAAACTCTAAAAACCGTAAAAACCCCTAATACTCCTAAAAATCCCAAAACCCACAAAAACCATAAAAATCCAAAAAAATACCTATTAATTAATAAAAATGGAGAAATCCATTAAAAATAAAGAAATACCCAATGAAAACCTTAAAACCTAAAAATACTAAAAACCCCTAAAAAATACATAAAAAAAACAGGTAAAGTTCTTAAAACCTCTAAAAACATATAAACGCCATAAAACTCCTAAAACCATAAAAATTTAAAAATCCATAAAAACCCTAAAAAATCACCAAAAATATTAAAAACCCTTTAAACACTTAAAAATGTTTAAAATACACTAAAAAAATAGAAACCCATAAAATATTAAAAAACCATAAACCAAATAATGTAAAAATCCCTAATATTCCCTAAAACCCTAAAATCCCTAAAAACCCTAATCAACAAAAAAATTATAACAAAATCCCTAAAATATCTAAAAATTTAAAAAACCAGAAAACCCAAAAAAACCATAAAAAATATTCAAATAATAAAAAACCTAAAAAATTGAAAAAAATAAAGAAACGATTGAACACTAAATGACCTAAAACCCAAAAAAAACAATTAAAATCCATAAATACCCTAAAAATTTTAGGAACCAATAAGACCCTAAAGAACCACAAAGAACACTAAAAACCCTTTAAATAGGTAAAATAGTTTAAAAGCTACAAAAAACTGTAGAAAACTCATAAAAAGAATAAAACCCCAAAATACCAAAAAAAAACTAAACACCAAAAAAACCAAAAAACCTCTCAAAATCCCTAAAACACTAAAAACCCAAAAATATCCTAACAAATCCATATAAATCCTTAAAAATATAAAATCCAATAAAACCCTAAGAAAAAATTAAAAACCTAAAAAAATTAAGACCCTAAGAACACCTAATACACAATGAAAACTCAAAAAACTAGCAAACCCCTAAAATCATAAAAAAAATCCTCTAAACCCTACCAACCATCAAAAATGATAAAAACTCCCTATGAATCACATAAATTTTAAAAAAATTTAAAAAACAAAGAACAAACCTAGGGAAATATTAGAAAACCCAAAACACTATAAACCCCAAGGAATAAAATAAATATTAAAAACCCTTAAACCCATTAAAACCATAAAAGTCCCTAAAAACCATAAAAACACTAAAACCCCCTTAAAATCAACAAAAAAAATTTTAAACACCCAACAAACTTTTAAAACGCAATAAAAAACATAAAAACATAAAACAAATATTTAAAATAATTGAAATCCTCTTACCCCATTAACATCTGAAACCCTAAAAACCCCAATAATAATAAAAACCCATAGATAACATAAAACCCCATAAAAATACTAAAAATCCCTAAAAGTCCTTAAAAACATAAAAACATAAAAACCTGAAAAACCATGAAAAGTCCTAATAAAACCATAAAAACTAAAAAGACACTTAAAATCCCTAAGAAAACTAAAAAATTCTAAAAACCCCTAAAAATACTAAAAATCCGTAAAAACCTTAAACATCCTTAAAAACAAAAAAACCTATAAAATATAAAACCCCTAAAAATTCATAAAATTATAAAAACAATAATACCCTAAAAAACCATAATAAAAACATTCAAACCAAAAAATAAATTAAATATAAAAAATTAAAAAAAACATAATAACCCTAAAAACTATAAATATATTAAAAATACAAAAACCCTTAAAACATAAAAACCCCAAAAAATGCATAAAATCCAAAAAACCCACTAAAAATGTACAAATACTTTGAACCCCAAAAAATATTAAAAACTCTAAAAACCATAAAACCCTAAAAAATCAAAAAGAAACCCCTAAAACCCTCCCCGAAAAATCATATAACCCTAAAACACTAAAACCCGCAAAATCCCGAAAACCCCGAAAAACCCAAAAAAATTATTAAAAAAATCCCTAAAAATGTAAAAACACTAAAAACCTAAAAACAAAAGAAACCCATAAACCTAAACACACTTAAGACCCCTAAAATATGGAAAATATTCTAAAAACAAAAAAAACACTAAAAACCCTAAAACCCCTAAATCCTCCCAAATCCCTAAAAACCCTGAAAACACATAAAACTCCTAAAAGGACCCTAAAAATATTTTATAACAGAAAAAACCCTAAAAATTCTTAAAACTAGTAAGAAGACCATAAAAACCAATAAAACAATTAAAACCACTTAAAATCCTAAAGAATACATAAAACCCTAACCCCCAAAAAACACTATAAAAACCCAAACCACCCCCAAACCATAAAAACCCTAAAACCCATAAAAAATCCTAAAACCCCATCTAAACCCTAAAAAATTAAAAACACTAAAAACCATTTAAACCTATAAGAACTTTAAGAAACTCATATGAACCTTAATGAACCTAAAAACTAAAAATTCCCTAAAACAAAAAAAATCCAAAAAACACTAAAAACCCTAAAATCTTCAAAATCCTTAAAATCCCTAAAAAATAATAATATTTTTAAAAATCAACAAAGACATAGAAAATCATAAAAAAACTAAAATCAATTATGAAATCCTTAAAAACCTAAAAACAGTTAAAACACCTAAATTTCAAAGAAATTCTAAAACTCAAAAAATCCTAAAACCCCATAAAAAAATTAAAAACCCTTGAAGCCCCAAAAAAATATGTAATACCCACGAAAATATCTAAAACCCCTTTATACCCATAAAAATGTTGAAAACTCTAAAAACCAAAAAATGGAAACAATCCTTAAAATCCCAGAAAACCATAAAAATACCAAAATGCTCAAAATCCCTAAAAACCCTAAAACCGTAAAAAACATAAAAATTATTTAAAAAAGTATAATATTGTAAAAAATCATAAAATTACGCAAAAATCCTAAGAAAAACATAAAAAATATAAGAACACTTATAACCACTAAGAACCCCAAAAACAAGAAAACCCTTTAAAAACCTAGAAAACCCCATAATAATCCTTAAAATCCCCAAAAACCTTAAAATCCCTAAAAACCCATAAAATTATAAAACATCCATAAAAATACCTAAACCCCCTAAATACCATAGAAACATAAAAACTCATAAACACCTATAAAACTAAAAATTGTTTTAAACACTAAAAACCCTAGAAATACCCTGAAAACCATAAAACCACTAAATACCAAAAAACCAAAAAACACATATAAACCCTAATACATCATTAAAAACCTAAAACCCACTAAAACCATACAAACCTATAGAAACCATAAAACCCATTTAAAACCTAAAAGACCGTAAAACCCTATAAAAATCCTAAACACCACTAAAAAATCTAAAACCCATTAACCCCCAAAAATGTAAAAAAAAAATAAAAAACCTTAGATACCCTAAAAACTAAAAAAACCCATGAAAACCCAAAAAACCAAAACCCAAAAACCCCAAAAACTCTCAAAATCCATAAAATCCATAAAAAACATAAATACCTTTAAAATTCTTCAAATTGAATAAAACCATAAAAAACCCAAAAACCCCAAAATAAACTAAGAATAACTCAAAACCATTAAACACTTAAGATCCCTAAAAAACCTAAAAGCACTAAAACCCATAAATAATCCTAAATAATCTCAAAATCCCTACAATCGAGAAAACCTATAAAAATTATAAAAACCCCTAAAATCCATAAAATCCTAAAAAATATAAAATCCAAAAAACTATAAGAAAATCATTAAAATGTTAAAAAAAACCCCTAAAAACCATAAAATGATAAAACCCCTAAATTCCCTAAAAACCCAAAAACCCCTAAAAACCAAAAAACCCAAAAAACCGCAAAAATACTAAAAATTATAAAATACTAAAATATCATAAAAATCAAAAATACCTACTAGAAATATAAAAAACCTTTAAACCCCCAAAAATTATAGAAATATCTATAAAACATTAAAACCAATGAAAAAATATAAAATCCCATAACCCTCCCCCCCAAATAAATAAAAAACCAAAACCCAAAAAAATCATAATACCCTAAAAATCAAAAAAAACACACAAAATGTAAAAAAACCTAAAGAATCCATAAAAAAACTAAAAACATAAATAAATACTAAGAACTATAAGTAATCCTTACAAATGTAAAAATATTAAAAACCCTCAAAACTGTAAAAAATTCTAAACACCTTAAAAACTGTAAAAATTTCTTTAAAACCACAATACCTCTAAAAACCATAAAACCTAAAAAAAACTCTAAACCACTAAAAACCCATTAGAAACTCTAAAATCACAATAAATCCCAAAAAAAATTAAATTAGTCTATAAACTAGAAAAACACTAAAAACACTAAGAAACCCCTAAAAACATAAAAATCTAAAAAACCCAAAAAACCCCTCAAATTCCCTGAAATCCCTAAAAATAATTAAATTTCTCAAAATTACCTAAAATCCCAAAAAATAGAAAAATGACCTTAAATCCTTTAAAACCACTAATAAAACAATAAAAACATAAAACACTTAAAACCTTTAAACCTAAAAAATGATAAAACCATAAAAAACATGAAACCCTAAGAACCCCTAAAAACCCTCAAAATCTGAAAACCCCTTAAAACATAAAAATACTAGAAATTATCTAAGAATAAAAAACATTAAAGACCATAAAACCCTCAAAATCCCCAAAATCCCTAATAAATAAAATCATAGAATTTCTGTAAGAATATAAAAAAAATGTCAAAATACTAAAAAACCCTACGAATAACTTATAAACCTAGAAAACCTAAAAAAAAGTTAAACCTAAAAACACTAAAAATCATAAAAAAACTAAAGAGACCTAAAAACAACTATAAACCTCTAGAGACCATAAAACCCACAAAACCCTTAAAACCCATAAAATCCTAAAAATCTCTTAAAATAGCTAAAAAATCAAAAAATAATTTAATCCCCAAAAAACCATAATAGACTCTAAAAACCATAAGAGCCATACAAACACAAAAAAAACCATAAAACACCAAAAAAACCCAAAAGAACCTAAAATCATAAATTCCTTAAAACACCTAAAATTCCTAAAATACTATAAAAATTGTAAAAAATCTCTAAAAATCACAAAAAATATAAAAAATAAAAACAATAACCAGAAAAACACAAAGAAAAAAATAAAACCTAAAAACACATTATACCCCTAAAAATGTTAAAAACCCTAAACAAACATAAAAAACCCAAATAACACTCAATATCCCTAAAAATATTAAAACCACGTAAAAATCCATTTAAATCCCTAAAAATATAAAAAATCTTAAAAATAATGACAACCCATTAGAAAATATTAAAAACCTAAAAAATCTTAAAACCCAAAAAAACTAAATGATTCAAAACCCATTAAAAGTCCCTAAAAACCCTAAAAACAAAAAAAACCTTAACAACATTAAAAACCTTAAAAACAAAAAAAAACATAAAAGACTAAAAAAGGTTAAACTCTTAAAACCATTCATACCCCTAAAAGTATTTTTTAAAAACCAAAAAATCATACAAAATAAACCTCCCCCCCTAAAAACCCTAAAACCCATGAAAACCCTAAACAACCCTAAAACCCTTGAAACCCTAAGAACTCGAAATTAGGATAAAAATCCAAAAAAATACCTAAAAATACATTAAAAAATAAACCCCCCCCCCAAAAAAATATGGAAAACCCCTATGAAAACCATAAAAACATAAAAAAAACCTTAATCCTTCAAAAAACCCTGAAAACCCTAAAGACTGAAAAAAACCCTATAACCCTCAAAATCCCTAAATAACCTAAAAACCCATAAAAATCCTAAAAAATCACTAAAATTTCATAAAATGTAAAAACCATTAAAATTCATAAAGACCCCTAAGAAACATTAAAAACCTAAAAATATTTAACACCCTTGAAAAACCTAAAAAAAGAAAGGACCATAAAAACACTAAAAGGTCCTAAAATCCCATAAATACCATAAAACCCCAAAACCATATAAACCCTAAAAACACATATAAACCATAAATCATTAAAAATTATTAAAACCCTTTATCCCGCGAAAATTAATAAACACTTAAAAACCGTAAAACCCTCCTAAATCTAAAAAAACACTGAAAAATCCAAAAAACCCCCCAAAAAGGCCAAACACCCTTAAAACCCCCAAAATCACTGAAAACCCTAAAGCAATAGAAATTCAAAAATCCCATAGAGATCCCTCAAAATTTAAAAAACCTTAAAAACCTAAAAACTCTGAAGAAAACAATAAGAACCAAATAATAATTAAAACCTATAAAAATATAAAACATGTAAAAACCTAAAAACCAAACAAAACCCTAAAAGATAAAAAAAATTAAAAATTAAAAAAACCTATAAAACTATAATAACAATGAATAACCCTACCCCCCCCCCCACCAAAAAAACCTAAAAACCCTACAAAACTTTTAAAATCCATAAAAATCCATAAAAATCTATAATAATGTAGAAAAAACCTAAAAACCAAGAAAACACTATGAAAACCATAAAAACCTAAAAACAAATAAAGCACATAAAAACCCTAAAAAACTCTAAACACTATAAAAACTCCAAAAAACCGAAAAAATCAAATAACACTCAAAATCTATAAATTCCCCAAAAAATCAAAAAAAATCCTAAAATATCACTAAAAATCCCAAAAAACATAAAACCCTTAAAAACCCAAAGAAAATGTAAAAAATCCTAAAAAAGCTTAAACCCCCTAAAAACTAGACATAATTAAAAACCATGAAGAACCACCCAAAAACCCATAAATGTCCCTAAGAACCAAAAATTCCCTATAACTTCTAAAAAATCAAAAAAATCCTATAAAATCCAAAAAAAATCCAAAAAGTATAAAAATACATAAAACCCCTGAAAAAATGTTGAAAACCATAAGAACCTAGATAAACATAAAACTCCAAAAATCTAAAAAAACCCTAAAACACTAAAAACCCCCGAAAAATAGAAAATACCTAACAAACGTAAAAACCGAAAACCCATAATAACCCCAAAAATCCCTAGAAAACCAAAAAAACCAAAAAAACCATAAACCATTAAAAAACTAAAACAATCCAAAAAACATAAAAAACAATTAAAATTATAAAACCACTAAGAAAAGATTAAAAACCTAAAAACACTTAAAACCAATAAATCCACAAAATTCTAAAAACCAAAAACCCTATAAACCCCTCGAAATCCCTAAACACCCCCAAACCCATAAAAATTCTAGATCCCCAAAAAAATCACTAAAAATATAACAATCCATAAAACCCCAAAAACATTAAAAACATTAAAAACCTAAGACCACGTAATCCCAAAAAACCTAAAAAATGAAAAAAATCATAAAAAATATTAAACTGAAATGAAAAATAATAAAACCCTGTGGAAACCTTGAAGACCCCTTTAAACCCATAAAACCCTTAAAGCCCACTAGCAACTCTAAAAATACTTAAGATACTAAAAAATGTTAAAAAAATAAAAAGAATCCTTAAAAATATATAAAATATAATTATATAACCCAAATAATAAAAAAAACCATAAAAACCCTAAAACGAAAAACACCATAAAACCCCCCCAAAAACCATAAAATGATTAAAAATTATAAAAAAGCCTACAAAATCTGTGAAAGTGAAAAAATACCTAAAAATTTTGAAAATGCAAAAAAAAATTAAAATCCTAAAAACATTAAAAACTCCTAAAATTTTAGTAAACAATAAAAAATATAAAAACCCATAGAAATATCAGAAGCCCTAAAACCCATAAAACCCCTACATTCCATAAAAAACCAAAAACCCTATAAAAACCCTAAAAACCACTAAAATCCCTAAAAACGATTTAAATCCATAAATTTGATAAATAAATTAATTTCCCTAAAAAAATAAAAAACTGTTAAAACCCTAAAAGCCTAAAAAACTATAAAACCATGAATCCCTAAAAACATTAATCCCCTCAAAACACTTTAAAACCATAAAAACCATAAAAAATTTAGAATGCCATAAAAACCACAAATACCCTAAAAACCTCTTAGAAAACCATAACATATCTAAAAACACATAAATCACATAAAACCTAAAAATTATAGAAAGCCTAAAACCTAAAAAAATAAAAAAAAAAACCAGAAAAACCCTCAAAATCTCTACAAACCATAAAAACCCATAAAAATAATAAAATATCCATAAAAACCCTAAAAACATAAAAACCCCTCAAAATACTGAGAACTTTTGAGAATAACTTCTAAAATGAAAAACACTAAAACACCTAAAAACCCTTAAAATACCCTAAAAATATGAAAAACCTAAAAATGATAATCCACAAATCCTTATAAAACTCAAAACCCATAAACACCCTAAAACTAAAAAAATATAAAAAACCATTAAACCAATAATAAATTTAAAAAATTCTAAAAACCCATTAAAAACCTAAACAAATTGAAAACCCCTTTACAACCTAAAAACCCCATTAAATCATAAAAACTTTTAAACCCTAAAAATACCTAAAAACCAAAAACACTAAAATAATATTGAAAAATCCAAAGAAACATAAAAAACTTGAAACCCCCAAAGAAAACCATAAAAAAATAAAAAGACATAATACACCTCAAAAACATAAAAAAGGATAAATCCTAAAACCCTGAAAATATTAAAAACCCGAAAAATATCTAAAAACCCTAAAATACTCTAAAATATCCTAAAAACCTAAAAACCTAAAAACCACTAAAACTACAAAAACCCTAAAAATCCCTAAATATGAAAAAACCAAATACGCTGAAAAAATAAAAAAAACCTTGACAACCTAAATTTTCTTTAGACCCCTAACATACCTAAAAACACTAAAAACACTAAAACCCTAAAAAGACCCTATATACCAAAAATAAGCTTAAAAATCATAAAACCCCTAAAAACCTAAAAACACAAAAAACCTATAAAACCACTAAAACCAGTAAAAACTATAGTAACCCTTTAAACCATAAAAAATATCAAAAAACACTATAAATAATTAAAACACTAAAAAATAAAAAAATCCCCGAAATAATTCCAAAAACCCAAAAAATTGAAAAAGACCATAAAAAAATGTTAAAACCCATCAAAATTCCATCAAACCCAATAAAACCATAAAAATCATTAAAAAAACTAATAACCACTAAAAACATAAATAAAATTTTAAACCCTGAAAACCCCTAAGAAAATGTTAAAACCCAAAAAACACTAAAAACCCCTAAAAACCAAAAAAAATGATAAAAACCCAAAAAAATTCTAAAACCCAAAAAACACTAAAAACTATACAACCCCTAATAAGATTAAAAAAATCCTAAAATGATAAATACGCAAAGAATCAATAAAACTTTAAAACCCCATTAAACTCCTAAAAACAAAAAAGAATCCATAAAACTATAAAAAGCCTAAAAACCATAAAAACACTCAAAATTCAAAAAAAAACCCTAAAAACAATAAAAACATAAAAAACCTAAGAGTAACTAGAAATATAAAAACCTATAAAACAATGAAAACTCCAAATAGAACCTTAAATATTTAAAAACAAATTAAACCCCTAAAAATCTAAAATACCCTAGAAAATCCAAAAACACAAAAACCCTAAAAATCCATAAAAAACCCAAAATCGTACAAATCCTAAAAAATACCAAAAAATCCCTAAAATCTAAAAAAATATAAAACCCCTAAAAACGCTAAGAATAAATTAAAAATAAAAAACACTTAAAACCCATAAAAACCTACCAAAATGTAAAAACCCTAAAAAACCCTAATAGACATAAAACCCCATAAAACAATAAAACCCCTAAAAACCTTTAAAAAACTTTATAATCCCATAAAAACCATAAAACCAACTATAACTCTCAAAACCCAATAAACTTATAAAATGATAAAAATGTTTAGAAAAGTCATAGAAACCCTAGAAAATAAATAACCCTTAAAACCCCAAAATACCATAATAACTGTAAAACTCCTAAAACCCCGAAAAATATCGAAAAACCCTAAAAACCATAAAATTCTTAAAAAATAACTAAAAATATATAAAATAATAAATCCCCTTTAAACCCTTGAAAACCATAAAAAAACCTTAAAAAATATAAAATATAAACCCCAAAAATCCCTGAAAATGTTAAAAAACATAAAAAATACTAAGGTTCCCTAAAAACTTCAAACCCATAAAAACAATAAAGACTCCTTATAACCATAAACAAAATGAAAAACCATAGAAACCTTAACCTAGCACTAAAAACTCTAAAAAGCATTTAAATCCCTAAAAATGATAAAAAACTCTAAAAAACATTAAAACCCTAAACAATCGAGAAACCCCTAAAACCCCACAAAAAATATAAACACAATTTAAACCATTTAAACCCTAAATCCCCTAAATTCCTTAAAACCCTAAAAACTTTAAAAATCTTTAAACACCCTAAAAATCTCTAAAAATGTAATAAACCTTGAAAAACCTAAAAACCCCTATAAAAACCTTATAAACCAAAAAATAATATAGAAACATATAAAAATAAAAAATAAAAAACCCAAAAAACCCAAAAAACAAAGAAATCCCGAAAAAACTTTAACCCCCATGAAAACCATAAGAAATCATAAAATCCCACTAAAAATATAAAACCCCTTTAAGCCCATAAAAACATTGAAAAAATATTTTAAATCCATTAAAAATATTAAAAACTAAAACCCACGAAACCTAAAAAAACCATAAAAACCCTATAGCTCAAAAACCCTAAAACCCATAAAAATATTTAAGTTATTTTTTTTAAATCCAACAAATCGGTAAAATTTCCCAAAAAAATATGAAAACTGCCAAAAGCCTTGAAAACCCATAAGAAAACCGTAAAAATAAAAATACACATAAAAACAAAAAAAACCTAAAAAATGGTAAAAAAACTCTAATACCACTAAAAACCCAAAGAATCCATAAAAACCAAAAAAGAATAAAAATCTTTAAAAATACCTAAAATCCAAAAAATTGTAAAAAATCTAAAATCCTAAAAATCTAAAAAACTATAAAACCAAGAAAACATCTATGAAATCCTTCATAAACTAGAAAAACGTTAACCCCCTAGAAAAATTAAATAACATTAAAAACCCTAAAAACACTAATAACTACAAAACACCTATAAATATTTAAAACCCCTAAAACCCATAAAATCCCTAATACCACTAAAACACTAAACCCTTAAAACCAGTAAACACATTAAAAAATATAAAGAACCATAAAATCCTAATAACTCTAAAAATCCTTAAAAACAAAAAATGTAATAACCATAACCCCCCAATCCCGAAAGACCCTAAAAAACAAAAAAAAATCCAAAAAAGGACATAAAAATCACAAAAAGAGTAAAATCCCCTAAACCATCAAAAAATCGAAGAAAGACTTAAAAAACTAAAAAAATAAAACCCCAAAAAACCTAATAGTGATAGAATCCATAAAAACTCAAAATACCCTAAAAATCATAAAAACCATAAAACCCCAATAACCACTTAAAACCAAAAAAACCCTAAAACCCATAAAAACCCTAAAATCCACTAAAAACTATAAAAAAAAATTTATGCACTAAAATCATTAAAAAACTCTATAAAACCTTAAAAACCCTTAACATTATAAAAAATACTTAAAATATAAAAAACATAAAAAGTATAAAAACCACTATGAAACCCTAAAACCCCTCAAAATCCCTGAAAATCAAAAAAACTATAAAATTCCTCAAAACCCCTAAAATCCCTAAAAACATAAAAAACATAAAAAAATTGAAAACCCTAATAAAACCTTAAAACCCTACATATACATAAAACCCACCAAAAGACCTAAAAAATTCAAAAAAACATAAAAACCCTAAATTACCATGAAACCCCTCAAGATCCTTAAAAACCCCAAATCTATAAAAATCCTAAAAAATCCATAAAAATACCTAGAAAGGTAAAAACCCCTAAAACCCCTAGGAAAAACATAAAATTCTAAAAAATTAAATAAAAAATCTAAAAACAATGAAATTTATAATGAACCCTAAAGGACCCTAAAACCCCTAAAACCCATATAAGCATAAAGCCCCTAGAAACCATAAAACACCAAAAACCCTAAATATACTGAAAACCACAAAAAAATTATAAAACCCCTTAAAACCCCCAAAATGCTTAGAAACACAAAAAAGCCTTAAAACCCTTAAAAACACTAAAAGTTACCTAAAAAACTAAATAAACATAAAAACACAAGAACCCTCAAAATCTATAAAAACCCTAAAATCCCAGAAAAATCATAAAAAACAAATATTTCACTAAAAATGTAAAAACCCCTAAATACCATGAAAGCATCATAATAAAATGTTAAAACCCTTAAAAATTTAAACCAAAAAAACCTATAAAATTCAAAAATTCGTAAAAACTAGAAAACCATAAAATACCCTAAAAATACCTAAAAACCCTAAAAACCCCAAAAATCCTTAAAAATCCCTAAAAACTAAAACACACAAAAAACCCCAAATCCCTAATGAAATAATTAAAAACCTAAAGAAAAATAAAACACATAAAAATGTAAAAAATTCTAAAAACCCAAAAAACACAAAATGACCTAAACCCCATATAAACCACTAAACTCCATAAAACCAAAAAAAAATCTAAATACCCAAAAAAACCCAAAACCAACTTGAAGTTGTAAAATATCTTTAAAACCCTAAAATTTTTAGAAAACTATAGAAAACCATAAAATCCTAAAAACTCAAAAGAAAACCTAAAAACCCTAAAAAACGGTAAAAGTCCCTAAAACCACTAAAAACACAAATAATTATAAAAAACCTAAAATGTAAAAAATACAAAAAACCCAAAAAACTGACGAAAACATTGAAACAAAAAAAAATTAAATTCATTAAAAACCTAAAAACATGAAAAATACAAAAAAACCTTAAAACCATAAAAACTATAAAAACCATCAAAATCCCAAAAACACTAAAAAACATAAAAAACATAGAAAAAAGATCTCAAAATCAAATAAATATATAAAACAATATACGAATGAAAAAAACCCTAAGAAAACAATAAAAACATAAAAACTCTTAAAACCCTTAAAAAACTAAAAAACCGTAAAAGCCAAAAAGACCCTAAAACCCATTAAAACATAAAAACCCTAAATACCCTAAAAACCACTCAACCCCTAAAACCCCACTAAAAATTCTAAAAACAGTTTGAACACCTAAAAATGTTAAACAAATCTACAAAAACCTAAAAAAACAAAAAAAACCCAATAAATTCTAATAAAACCTAAAAATACTCAAAATCTATAAACCTTAAGAAACTATAAAAATACTTAAAAATCCCTAAAATCCCTAAAATCATAAAGACCTTATAACACTAGAAACCCCTAGAAAAACCTTTAAAACATAAAAACTCCTAAAAAACCTAAAAACCTAGAAAATGATAAAATCCATAAAAATCCTAAAACCCTAAATATCCATAAAAACTCTAAAAAACCACAAAAATAAAAAAAATTTCACTAAAAGTCCCAAAAAATGAAAAAAATTCTAAAAACATTGAAAACCCTATGAGAACATTAAAAACCAAATGACACATAAAACCCTTAAAAACCAAAGAAATTTAAAAAACCTAACACCACTAAAAAGTTTCTAAAAACTCTAAAAACACATTAAACCCATAATATTTTTTAAAAAATAATAAAAAATCACTAAGAAATTCTTAAAACCACAGAAAACAAAAAAACCATAAAACCCCCAAAAACCCTAAAAATCTTAAAAACCATCCACATCCCTATATAAAATAAAACCCATAAAAATCCTCAAAATCCCTTAAATCCTTAAAAACATAATGAAACCCCAAAACCATGATAATACCTAAGAAAATATCAATCCTAAAACACATAAGAACCTAAAACCCCTAAAGAATGCTAACAACCATAAAAACCCTAAATCTATATAAAAAATCCTAAAAGCTCTAAAAATCAATAGAAACCCTAAAAAAATATTAATATATAAAAACTCACTAAAAATCCAGAAAAACATAAAAAACCCTAAAAACCCATAAAAACCTAAAAACACTTTAAACCCCTAAAAATGATAAAACCCCTAAAAATCCAAAAGACCATAAAAAATCTAAAACCCCTAAAATCTATAAAAGCCTTCAAAATCCATAAACGTAGTAAAAATAACAAAAAACCCATTAATTCCTTTCAATTTCTAGAAATGATAAAAACTCTTAAAAATTTTCAAAAACATAAAAAAACATAAAAAAACCCTAAAATTCAAAAAAAAACCAAACCATAAAACTGTAAAACCCATAAAAATCCCAAAAATTATAAAACCCATAAAAATTATAAAATTAGATAAAATTACTTACATACATAAAAGCCTAATGATCATGAAAACTATAACAAAACCTTAAAACCCAAAACATTGAAAACATATCAAATAATAAAAATGATAATGATTCCAAAAAACCCTAAAAGACACTAGAAACCCTAAAACCATACAAAAATATCAAAATCCATAAAAACAATAAAAACTCTAACAAATATTAAAACACCAAAAATATCTTAAAACCCAAAAAATTTAAAAAATCCTCAAAATCCATTAAATCCTAAATAATCCCTAAATTCAATAAATTTTAAAATACCCTAAAACACTCAAAACCCCTTAGAAGACATTAATAATGTAAATACACTTAATGAGAATAAAATCTTAAAAATGATAAAAACTCTAAAAAACCATAAAACCCCTTTAAAAGCCTCAAAATCTATAAAAACCATAAAAACCAAAAAACCACAAAAATCAATAAGAATCCCAAAACATTTAAAAAACAAAACACCACTGATACCTCAAATAAAAACATAAAAACCTAAAATCACATAAAATCCACAACCAAATCAAAAAAACACTAAAAACCCAAAAACACTATAAAGAGGAACTAAGACCCCTAGAAACCATAAAACCCCTGAAAACCTTATAACCCTACAACCCATATAACCATTCAAACTCTATAAAAACACTAAAAACCCTTTAAACACAGAAAATATTTAAAAAAATATAAAAAAATTAAACCCTAAAAAACAAAAAAACCTACAAAAGTAAAAAACCATAAAATCCCTAAAAACCATAAAACACTCAAATTCCTTAAAATTACTAAAAACCCACACATATTTTAAAAATTACCTAAAATACCTACAATGTAAAAAAGCCTAAAAACCTTGAAACCCCCTTAGAATCCCTTAAATACCAACAAACCCTTATAAAACATAAAAACCTAAAAAAACCTAAAAAACACTAAAAACTAAAAAAACACTAAAAAACCTAAAAACCCTAAAATCAGAAAAATCCCTAAATCCCCTAAATACCTGGAAAATCCAAAAAAACTCAAAATATCTCTAAAAAGATAAAAACCCTAAAAACCCTGAAAAACCCTAAGAAACCCTAAAAAACCTAAATACTATTAAAACCACTAAAAACCTAGAAAAAAAATCCCTTTAAAACCCCAAAATACCATAAATCCCCTAAGACCCCATAAACCCCATAAAAATCTATAAAAACCTAAAACCCACTAAAAAATTTAAAAATCATTCAACCCCCTAAAAAACATAAAAACATAAAAAAACCATAAAATTTTAAACAACTAAAAAACTCATTAAATACAAGAAAAAAATAAAAACCATAAAAACACTAAAATCCCCCAAAATCCTTCAAAATCCCAAAAAACATTAAAAAATTTAAAATCTTAAAAATCCTTAAAAATGTAAAAAAACCCTAAAAACCAAAAAAAAACATAAGAAAACCTTAAAAACCAAAAATCTCTTAAAAACCCTAAAATCCAAAAAAAATATAAAAACACTAAAACTCACAGAATTCTTAAAAACACATAACACCTGAAAAACATAGAAAATCCGTAAAATCCCCAAAAATATAAAAAATAATAAAAATCCCCAAAAATTCTTATAAATTTAAAATCACATAAACCCATAAAATCTTAAAAAAATATAAACCACAAAAAACCCAAAAACATCTTAAAACCATATAAACCCCTAAAATTTCTAAAACCCCATAAAACCTGAAAACCCCTAAAAACCCATAAAAAATTAAAAGGCATTTAAAAACTCTAAAACCCATAAACCCCTAAAAATTTAAAAATGATAAAAAAATTAAAATCCCTCAAAATTAAAAAACCCCTAAAAACCAGAAAAAAATAAAAACCCCAATGCCCTAAAAAACCTAAAAACCCTCAAATTCCCTAAAATGTTTAAAATACCATTAAAATAATAAAATTTTTCTAAAATTTATAAAGAAAAAATTAAACAACACTAAAAACTCTATAAAATCCTAAAAAACATAAAAACACTCAAAACCTAAAAAAAAAGTAAAAAACCATAAAAACCCTTAAACACAAAAAAACCAAAAAAACTACAATAAACAAAAAAAACATTAAACCCCTAAAACCCTAAAAATATTTGAAAAACATTAGAAACATTAAAAACTACAAAAAACCGATAAAATATCCAAAAAATACATAAAACTCTGAAAACCCTAAACCCCTAAAAATCCCTAGAACACTAGAAACTATAAAAATAATAAAAATAACTTAAAAATCCATCAAAACAGAACAACATTAAAAACCCTAAAAATCCTACGAAATCCTTAAAACATAAAACATTCAAAACCCCTAAAAACCATAAAATGATAAAAAAAATAAAACCCTTAAACACCTCAGAATTCCTAAAAAACATAAAAAGTCATTAAATTCCAAATAATTACTAAAAATACGTAAAAATCCCTAAACAAGTGTAAAAAAACCATGAAAATACCAAAGAAAACCATTAAAACCTAAAAACACTTAAACCCCATAAAAACCAAAAAACACTAAAAAATCATAAAAGACACTAGAACCCCTATAAAGCTTAAAACCCCCCCAAAACATTAAAAACCCAAAAACCTACTACAAATTTAAAATACCCATTAATCCTAGAAAAAAATTTAAAAACACTATTAAAACCTTAAAACACCTAGAAAAACTCAAAAAAATAATAAAACCCCCAAAATGATAAAACATTAAAAAACCTAGAACCCCTTAAAAGTACCTAATATCCCTATAACCCCTAAAATACACAACAAATATCTAAAAATCATTAAAAACATAAAAAAACCATAACAAACCTAGAAACCTCAATAAAAACTGTAAAAACCTAAAAGAAAATAAAACCCTTAAAACCCTTAAAAAATATAAGAAACATAAACAACCCTAAAAAACTAAAAACAAAAAAAAATTATCAAAATATAAAAAAACCCAAAAAATACATAAAAATCCTATAAATCCCTAAAAATTGCTAAAAATAAAAAACCCCAAAAAACCCTAAAAACTGAAAGAAAATCTATATGGCCTAAAAACATGTAAAACCACTATAAAACCTAAAAACACTAAAATCCCTAAGAGACCCTAAAAGATCCTAATAGCGGAAAACGCCTAGAAACAATAAAATCTATAAGAACAAAAAACCATAAAACCCCATAAAACCTTAAAATACACTAAAAAAATCTAAAGACCCATTAAAACCATAAAGACCTTAACAAATCTAAAAAACTCCAAACACTAAAATAATAAAAAATACCCCAAAACAAAAAAACATAAAAACCATAAAACCTTGAAAACCCCTTAAAATACCTAAAATCCATAAAATCCTAAAAAAATATTTAAAAAAACCAAAAATCCCTAATAACATAGAAAACACTAACAATCATGAAAAACCATAAAAATATAAAAACACATAATTCTAGTAAGAAACCAAAAAAAACCTATAACCTATAAAACTCAAAAAATCCCAAAAAACCCTAAAACCCTTAAAATCCTAGAAATCAATAGAAACGTAAATAACTCTGAAAACCCATAAGAAAACCTTAAAAACATAAAATATATAATGAACCTAAATACATTAAAAATGCTAAATACCCTAAAAAACTAAAAAAAATCATAAACAGCATAAAAACTCTTAAAACCATGAAAACTCTACAAATAATCACTAAAAATCAATTGAAAATCTAAAACCCCTATAAACACCTAAAAACTATAACAATATATAAAACAAATTAAAACCTTTAACAAACTCAAAAACCCTATAAAACCCCAAAATGATGTAAAAACCCTAAAACCCCATTAAAAAATCTAAAAACCCTAAAAACAAAAAAAACATCAAATTCCCTAAAAACATAAAACACCATAAAATAAGAAAACCCATAACAAATCATAAAAACTGAAAAAACACATAAAACCACTTCAAAAACCTAAAACATGCTAAAAACCATGAAAACCTTAAAAACCATAAAAATATTAAAATTCTATGAATCTATAAAAATTAAAAAAAATAAAAAATTTAAAACATTGAAAATACCTATCAAAACCATAAAAAAATAAGAAAACATAAAACCCCAAACAATTAAAAAATTATAAAAACTTAAAAAACACCTAAAAGACACTAAAAACATTAAAACCAATAATAAAACGTATGCACGTTAAAACCCTAAAAACACTAAAAACCCTAAAAAACAACTAAAAACTCTAAAAACCCCTTTAAACTTCTATAAATGTTCAATGTAATAAAAAACATGAAAATAAAAAAAACTCAAGAAAAAAACCTAATGCACCAAAAAACCGCAAAAATAATAAAACTATAAAAAACATTAAAACTATCAAATTAGTTGTAAACCTAAAAAACCATATAAATCCAAAAAATCTTTAAAAATTCTTAAATGCCTAAAAATTCTTGAAAACCCTGAAAACCATAAGAAAAAATTAAAACCTAAAAATCACATAAAACCCCTAAACACGCAAAAAATAGAAAAAAATCCTAAATACCTCTAAAATACCCAATCACACGAAAACACTAAAAAACATTATAATACACTAGTGATCTATAAAAACCCCAAGACCACTAAAAACTATAAATACCCATTAAATACCTAAAAATATTAATAAATATAAAAACCATAAAACTTGTAAAAACTTAAAAAAAATCACTAAAACCCAAAAAAACCATAAATACACTAAAACCCCTAAAATCTTTCAAAATCCCTAAAAAACTATAAATAATGTCAATCTTAAAATACCCTAAAAATCAACAAAAACATAAAAAACACTAAAACCCTAAAAATACTTAATAAATCATTAAAAAAATAAAAAATTTAGATTCCCTAAGAAACCTACAAAATATAAAAACCATAAAAACCCAAAAACCAAAAAAAACCCCTTAAAATACCTAATGTCCCTAAAACCCATAAATCCTAAAAATCCCTAAAAATACCTAAAAATGAAAAAAACCCCAAAAAATATTAAAATTCCTATGAAAATCTTAGAAACCAAAAATAATTTAAAAATCCTCATGAATCGAAAAAATGATAGAAACCCTAAAAGCCCCTAAAACCCCTAAAACCGCCAAAAATCAATAAAAACCATAAAACAACTAAAACTCCATAAAACCATAAAACATTCTAAACTCTCTAAAAACCCTTAAAGACCCTAAAAACAATAAAAACTAAAAAAACATTATAAACTATAGAAATATAAAAAAACCCCAAAATACCCAAAAAAAAGTCAAAAACCCCTAAAAATTACAAAAACTATAAAAAACCTCGAAAATCCCAAAAAACCTAAATAACCATAAATATCATAAAAACACAAAAAATCACTAAAAACATAAAAAACTATAGACACACTATAAAACCCTAAGAAATAATCAATAACTAGAAAAACACATAAAACCCATAAAAATCACTAAAAATAATAAAAAAACCCTAAAACCTATATAATATTTAAAAAACATAAAAACACATAAATCCCCAAACCACCAAAAACTCTAAATAACTGTTAAACACTTATAAATGTTAAAAAACTCTTAAAACCATTAGAAACAATAAAAAAAATAAACCCCTAAAATAAAAAAAATCATAAACCTACTAACATACCTTAAAACCCTTAAAATCTCCACACCCCCTAAAAACGTTAAAAATACAAAAAATCCTTAAATATCCCTAAAAACATAAAAAACATAAAAACACCTTTAAACCCTCAAAAACCTAATAAAACATTAAAACCATTAAACACATAAAATCCCTAAACAACCTTAAAAGGCCTAAATACTCTAAGAAAACTCAATAAGAGACTAAAACACTAAAAACCCAAAACCCCTAGAAACCATAAAAAATGTAAAACCATAAAAACCCTAAAACACATAGAAACCCTAAAAAACTAAAACCCCTAAAACCTCATTAATCCCTAAAAATGTTAAAAACACCTAAAAAACATGATGACCGTAAAAAACTAAAAAAACACCCTAAAACCCAAAAATACCAAAAAACCTAAAGAAACCATAAAAACCCTCTAAATACCTAACAACCCTAACAACACCTAAAAATTCAAAGACTCATTATAAATATATAATAACATAAAACCCCTAATAAAACATTACAAAGGTAAAAAATCTTAGGACCCACAAAATTATAAAAACGTTCAGGCCTCTAAAAACCATAAAACCCCTCTAAATCCCAAAAAACCCAAAATAACTATAAAAATACTAAAAAAACACTAAAATATCTAATATCATAAAAACCGTTAAAACCCCTAAGATAACCTTAAAATGATAAAAATATTTTAAACCGCTAAAACCTAAAAGAAAACCCATAAAAGAAGATGGCATCCACATCTCCTAGCTCCTCTCGCATTTGGGTCTTCCCTTGGCGTCAACCCTACCTCGCGTGGTGCTTCTCTGGCACGACTGTGGATTCTCAAGCACCCGATTTCTTATCGTTGTTGTTATCTCCTCTTGAGGTAAGTTTTATTTGGATCGATGGTGCCCTCATATGTCTTCTCTGGAATCTACTATAGATGAAGGCTTCATCCATTGAAGAGCAGGCATGCTCTGTATTTTCTAACTTTCGGCATTGTGGCGCCTTCGTGGGGGGGGGACGGATCTAGTCTTTCCTCTAAGTGTTTCATGGAGGAGGTGGTCGGTTTCAGTCTTCCCCATGTGAAACTAGTTTTTTGGGGTATATCTAGACCCTATGGAGTGCGAAATTGCAGTTATTTAGAGGTTACAGCTGGCGCTAGTCTTCCCTTCACTCAGTGTTGCAGATCCATGGAAGCGTGGTCACGATCTGCTCTCTGCGCTCTGCATGGAGCTGGATCTAGTTGTGACGATTGTAGGCAGCGCTGCAGATCAATGGTGGAACCAATTAAGTCTGGAATCTTCGGTATCCACCGCTACAGATCCAGGGATGAGTGGGCCAGATTTTGGTGTTACGGTTCATGGTGATGGGCCTCAATGGTGTTCCTCAGACTCATGGTTGAATGTGCTCTTCTGATTCTTTGGGAAATAAAGTATGTCGTCTTTGGTGCGGTGTTGTTCCTACATTTTTGTTCTTCTCCTGGTGTTTTGGTGGCTTGCGGTTTCAGTGAACTACTTCTTAGTGGGTGCGTGATTGAGAGAGATAGGGGTTGTGCTGCTGCTTGTTCACGAGGTGTAGAAGGAAATGTTGGTTGGCTGAAACTTTGGTACTGAATGATGTTTGTTGTTGGGATGGGATGTGTGGACGAAGATGATTTTGGTGCTGATGGTCATGTTTTATTGGAAGTGGATCCTACTGTGGAGGACATGCTTGCAGTTGGAAATGGTGTGAATGTAGATGAATTGGTTGTGAGTCAATAGTACAGTTATTTTTTGGTTGTCATTGGTCGGTTTGAGATGTCTGGTCTGGAGGCTCTAGATGCTAGATTCAGTAATGTTGGTTGCTAGATTCTGAGTAGTGAGGTGCTAGAAGATGGCTATTTAGGTGGTGATGGATGCTAGAACGAGAGACCCTGGTTTGGGAAAGTGTTGAGGGAGATGCTGATGTTGTTGGTGGTAGATGATGGGCTGATGAAATTGCTGGTGCAGGATTTGGTGTTGCTGGATTTGGTGATGATGACTTTTGGCTTTGGTGCTGATGGATGTGAGATGATAATTGGCTAGGAGACGCTGTTGGGGACTTTTTTCTGATGGGTTGGACGTTAGCTGATTGGGTGAGATGTGATGTTTCTAATGCTTTGGAGGTGATGAAGTTGTTGTGTATGGTGATAGTGCTGCTGCTTTTGCTGGATGTTGGTTGCCGCTTGGTTGGGACAGCTGCTGGATCTTTCCTTCTTGGACATGTTTGTTTTTTCATTTTTGATCTTTTTTTGGGGTCTTTTGAGTCCTTGGTTTGTAAAGGGTTTTGGGGTGTGGGTCGTTTGACCCCTCTACTCCCTTGTCTATTGCATCCGTTTTTCATAATAAATTTGGGACGATCGGGAATAGCCCAATCCTCGCATCTTCCTTGCCCTAAAAACATAAAAAATTATAAAAACACTAAAAACCTATAAGGCCATAAAAACCTAAATCCCTTTAAAACCATTAAAATCCATAGAAAACATAAAACCTTAAAACCCATAAAAACCCATAAAAACCAAAAAACTCACTAAAAAAATCTTAACACCCTATAAGCCCCTAAAATCTTAAAAAATCAAGAAATACTGAAACCCCTAGAAACTATAACAAACCCAAAAACCCTAAAAACAAAAAAAACCCTAAAAACCTAAAACCCATAAACTCCTTAAAATCCATAAAAATTATGAAAATCATAAAATTCATAAAAATCCCCAAAAATTTCTAAAAAGGTAAAAAACCCTAAAAAACCTTAAAACCCCAATGAAAAAAATAAAAAACTAAAAACCCAAAAAACCTAATACCCTAATCAAATACTAAATACAACAAAATTCTAAAACCCCTAAATAACCTCTAAATCACTAAAAACCCTAAAACTCCATAATAATCTTAAAACATCCAAAAAATCCCCCACCTAAAAAATAAAAAACCCCAAAAACCATAGAAAAAACATAAAACAATAAAAACACTTAAACTCTCCGTAAGACCTAAAAATGATAAAAATACTAACAAATATTCATCAAACACCCCAAAATCCTAAAAAACCCAAACACCTTAACCCCCTAAAACCCATAAAAAGCTAAAAAGCACTGAATCCACTTAAAAACCCTAAACCCCACTAAAATATAAAAACCCTTCAAAACCCTATAAATGTTAAAAAACTATAAAAGAACATAAACACTCTAAAAAACTAAAAAACCCCTACAAACCAAAAAAATTACAAATAACCTAAAACCCACTTTAAATGCCTAACACCATAAAAACTATAAAACACCTAAAAATTCATAAAAACCTAAAAAACACTAGAAACCTAAAAATCCAAAGAAAAACCCATAAATCCAAAAAACATAAAACCCCTAAACACCTAAAAAATATTAAACACCCTAAAAAATCAACCCCCCCCCCCCAAAAAAAACCAAAAAAATAGAAATACCCCTATATAACTAAAAACTATATAAATATATTAAAACCATAAAACCCACCAAAAATAATAAAAACCATTTAAACCCATAAAATATAAATAACTCAAAAAATATAAAAAACCATAAAAACTAACAAAACCCGTAAAACCCTACAATTAATAAAACCCTAAATCCCTTAAATAAATATAAATCATAAAAAACCAAAAAATTCCTAAAAAATAACTAAAAATCACTAAAAATATAAAAATAATTAACCCATAAAAATCCAAAATAAAACCTTAATGAACTAAAAACACTTAGAACGCCAAAAAATACTAAAAATGTAAAAAAAAACTCTAAAACCCTTAAATATCAGTAAAAACACTTTAAAAACTATAAATCACTAAAAATTCCTAAAAAACCCCCTAAAACATGAAAACCCCTTAGAAATCCTTAAAATCCTAAAAACACATAAAACCCCAATAATCCTAAAAATTCTAAAAACCCTAAAAAATCATAAAAGACCATAAAACCCCTAAACACTCTCAAAATACATACAATCCCTTAAAACCCATATAAATCCTAAAACCCCTAAAAACCAAAAAACATTAAAAAAACAAAAAAAAACTCTGAATATCATAAAACAAATAAATTATTTAAAAAAGACCATAAATAAAAATAAGTCATAAAACCTTAAAAAACCTAAAAACTCAAAAATCCTAAAAAAATACATAAATATCCCTAAAATTTTAAAAACCCTAAAAACTATTAAAAATCCCTAACAAAACCATAAAAATGATATAACAATTAATGCCCCTAAAAAGTATAAAAATAGAAAATGACATAAAAAATACTATCGACCGCTCACACACCATAGGATGAACCATATCCCATGATGAAAGATATTTTTCTAGATGAGAGAGGCTCAAATCCTAGGGTTAAGAATCATACATATCTTTTAGAACCAATAACATGATTTTTGCATCAAAAGAAGGGGGAGAGCGAAGAGATTAGCAGTCTTCAACTTCACAAAGTTAACAGACTACATGAATCTTATAAAGTCTTACACATTCCCTCATACTTGTAAATTTTATATGAATTATTTATAATATATGTGTATCATAGTCATATTTTAATAACAATTTCTCAATTATATTTTGAAACATATTGTTAAGAAAAAACTCACACTTTTGGGATCCGTCATTTCTAGAGAGGTCGGTATAATATATGTAGTAATTAAGATGGAATGTTTTTAATAATCAAACAAAAACAAAAATTCTATCCAAAGTGACCATACCTTTTTATTTGCCAGATACATTATATGCAAAAATACCTACTGAATTGATGACATAACATAAAGAGAAGAATGATGGAATGCGATTATAAATACATATAATTGACTTTATTTTTATTTCCCTTGATTTCAAGTGAAACCTCAAACCTTGATGACTGGGTATTTCTATCTACTGTGATAGATACAATAGGAAAAGATAGATTTGTCCCAACCTCATTTTTATCACCTCACTTCCTACCCATTGATGGAAAATTGTTTCATAAAACTATGATCTTCATAATAGACACAAACACAAATTAGAGGATCATCTAGTAGCTACATGTGCATTAGAAGAATACACTTATATGATCAGATTTAGAACCATAGATGATATATAGAAATAAGGAAGGACCTACCCCAATTACTAAAAAGATACATAAGATCAAAGGATTGAACTCTTCAGGAGCGTTGAGACACACTAGGTAGACACCTATCAGAATGAAATAAATTCATGGTTATGTAGTGTGCTTGCCTTTCAAAGGCAGTTGATGGTGGGTCTAGTATTTCCTATTTATTTCAAAACCTATATTTCTTAATGAAATTAATCCATAGAGTAAGATATGACTATAACTATTATAAAGTGAATCAGAATATTACATAGGGATTGCTTTGACTGAAGGGTACTCTTATCACCTTCTAGGTCTGAAATAGGATAAAATACATGATTCTAGAATCCCATGAACTCTTGGATACTCTATATTATAATAGAACTAAGAGGAACCAGTCACTAAGAACCTAGAAATGACTAGGAAGTAGAAAATATTTGAGTAAGGGCATTCTAATTTTTGTAGTTCCAGGAAGACAAGAACACTTGTTGGTTCTCTCAACCTTTTCACATTCATTGATGATAAATCAAGATAGTAATAACATTAGGTATAAAGTATACATTAAAGTTTAATGACCATGTTTTGAATGTGTTAAATTTTTTCAAGATTCTATTGAGAGGTCGAGGTCATATCTTGATGTGAAGACACAATATTATGTTTTTTGGGATATGGTCATGATGAGTTTGGTTACAGGTTTTATGATATTTTTGGGAGGAAACTAATTACAATCCTTGATGTTGTGTTCATGGAAATACAAGTACAATGTTGAGAAGTTAGTGACTCATTCCGATGGCTTAGTACTCTTCTCTATATAGTATGAAGATATAGTTCCTTCCACACCAATTCCTGAACAGAATCATGATGTAGTTAATGTGGTAATGTAGATGAGTCTATAAATGATGAATATAATGGTAGTAATAATAATAAACCACCATTATAACCTACTCTAGAAATTCCACTTAGGATATCTACCAGAGTAAGACAACTATCTACCAGGTATTCTACTAATGAATTTGTTTTACTGACTGATGATGGAGAACCTTATACTTTTGAGAGGGTAATGGATATTGATCATGAAAAGGAATGGGTTGATTCTGTAAAGGATGAGATGAATTCCTTGAATGAGAACAAAAATTATGATCTTATGTATGGCAATAAATCTTTTAAAACCCAAAAAATTTGGTTTATAGAGTGATGTAAGAAGAATTCATGTCCATGATAAAAATCCAGATGAGTGGTAATGGATTTTAGTCAGACATAGAGAATGAATTTTGAAGAAAATTCTATTGTAAAGATGCCATCTATTTGGGTAATAAATAGTTTTTCTACTCGTATTAATCTTGAGATTGATAAGATTGATGGGAAAATGGCGTTTCTTTTGGGGGAAGAGAGAGGAAATAAAATTTTGTGAGCTTGTGGTAGAAGATAATTAGATATTTTTTTCCAAGAAATACTGAAGACTAGAAAAGAAAATTCTTGGAATGATTATATCAAGAGACACATCTTAAAAAAAATTATTTTTCAAAATATAAGTACATTGAAAAATTATTTCAAAGGGTTGGGTTATAAAAGATCTGACCCTTTCTGAAGGGTTATGATGGAAAATTCTAAAGTGGTATGGTCTCCCTACTACAAAATTAATTATAAAAAGAGTCATTCTAATAATGAAGATAAGAGAGACATGAAAGGCATGCCTTATGATTCAGCATTTTTGGATCTATACAATAGTATGTACCAGACTGTACATATCTCATGTAGTTGGGATGGTAAGCTATTTTCTTTCAAATCTAAGATTAGTTTTTTATCCCTATCAGTTTAGAATGCTGTGAAATGTATTATGAGGTATTTTTGGGGTAAATCCAATATAATATGTGTATATGTTTTAAAAGTGAGAAGCCATATTTTTTTTATTATATAGATAAATATATGGTGTGAGATGTGGATTCTCATAATTTCACTTGATGTTATTTGATCATGGTTGAAAAAAACATGTTTCACTTTCCCGCACCTTTTATTACAACTATAGAATCTACCCAGTAGCTCTTATGGATGAATAAGTTTGAACAAGAGTTTCATGAAAAGTATGTGTTATTATATCAATGTGATAGTGAGAGTGAGATTAATCTTAGAAAGAACTCAACATTCCACTCTTGATCAAACTGCATTGAAGTCAGACATCATAAGATCCAAGATGCACTGGAAATGAATTCATTTTATCTTGACAAGGTACACAAAAATAATAATGGTTCTGAATAAATCCTTCCTCAAGGATAAACATGATAATTTAAGGTGGCATGGTGAAATTCCCCACTTGAGTTTAGTGGAGATGATTGTGGGGCTTCCCTCTATTTAAGTGGTTTAGTGGAAGGTCCATATTCGATTTTGATATTTTTCTTTATATGATTATTTTTTTATGTGTTTGTGCCAAAGTATATATTTGATGTTTTGGGGTTACCAATAATTGATCTAGGGAGGACTTTTTGTATACCCATTAATTTCTTAGTGGAATATATTTAGTAGACTAGGGTTATATGGTATTTGTTTTTTTAATGAGGGGTTTCCACATAAAAGTTTTGTTTTATTAGGGTTGTTATTTTCATTGTTATTGCTATATTTTTTAATTGTGTTAATTTCCTTCCAGGTTCACACAAAAAGGGAGACTTTGTGGGATAATCTAATTAATTAATTAAATTGTTTCTTATTCTTATTGTCTTACCTCCTTCTAGGAGGGAATTTGCGGCACTCCCCTTCTTGAACCATCTTTTCAATCTCTTGATATCTTCTGGGTTGAGGAAGTTACATCTTGAGTCTACATTTCAACGGCTGATAGGGATAAATGAAACTACTAAGAGAATGATCATTCTGAACTAACTAGCAGTTGGATCCTCTGATAGTTCTATAGTAGAGCTTCCTACTAGCTACTCAGATAGAAATCCAACAAGAAAACTCACGAGTAATACTCAATTCCCCCCAAATTATAACAAAGTGTGAGAACCAAAACTGATAAACTTTAGGTGGGGATCCCTATGGAATTATGAAAGTGTGGTCATTCTCTTATCATTGAATTAATTACTATGGTTTTTTATCATGGTATTCTCTTGAACCCTCTTTCAAAATAGATGATTCGTCTATAATATTTTCCATTTGTAGGCGAATCCAACCTCACCAACCCTATATATATATAGGAGCAATCCATTAAGGAATAGGGACAGAATAAGATGTCTCCCTAGAAGAGAAATAATTCTAGGAATCCTCTTTCTCTAACGTTTTAGTTATTATAGGAGGTTTATATCTAATAATGTAATCACTCTAGTTGTCTTTCATTATTTTCAGTACTATACTCTATAAATACTATTATATATAGTAATATAAGAGTGTCTGATTTTCATCTGATTCTCTTCTATTTTTATTTGAGTACATATACACCATTCTATCTTTCTCAATCTCTATCTATGAATAAAATTCCCTTATTTTATGGCATAATTTATCTTAAGTAAACCTTATCATCAAGATGTTCATACTATGGATTATTTATCTGTCAATTGGAATCCATGTGTATCGGTCAAAAGTATATCAATGGGTCAATATGCATTTCCTTTTCCTACCATAGAGGGTACGATTGATAAAGATGATGATATGACTTCCAGGTTCTAGAGACTCAGATCTTAATGCAGAGAATTCATCGAAATATTTTGTTGAAGAATCTATCTCTGGTAGGGTTGGACCTCCCATCTTCTATTCAGGTTCATTGCTAATTAGGAGAGAAAGATCTTAAATCTAGGTGGGTACTACTGGTTTAGGAGAAATATACTTTAGTCCAGTTGATAGAGAATGAGATACCATAAGAAAAGAAAGTTATATGGCTGATTGAGGCTGTAGAAATATGATAATCCATTAGATCGATCAAGAAAAAAAGTATGTAATCATTCAGTAAAATATAGTTATTAGATCTTAAAGAGTGAAATAATAATTGTATCTTCTAGGGAATCCTTTCTACCATCCCTTATTCCCTTGCATATCCCCCTTTATAATGTGATCTGATTGATGTAAATATCTAGTTAGGTTGAGTGTGAGAACAAAGTTGGAAACATTTATAGAATCACCAGCTAAATAGAGTGATTCTAGACTGCGTAAAAGAACAAAATTTCCTTTTTATTTCTCTTTAAATGGATGGGATTCTCCTGCCATTAAATCTAGTTCTATAATAGTACGATGAGAAGCTAAAGGGTACGAGTCTCTATAAGGAATTTCAATCCCTTCTCCAAACTTTATTATTTTTTTCTTTCTCTTTCTCATAATATTGGATACCACATTTATCTCTATTTCTAAATATTTATTTTCTATATCTTCACCTACTGAAGTCAGAACATGATATGTCACTAAGGGAGAAATCCTATAGCATTTTGTTCCCTACTGGTATGGATAAGGAATATTTATGTATGGTCTTATTCTAGCAGTCGATCTAGATCTACTGGTTTAACCAATTATATTTACAATGTTATTGAATAACCAATAGCATTTACTATATCAAAGACTACTGGTGTGGCTTTACAAGCCTTATTACTAGTCTAGGCTATATCTATGGCACTTTTATAGGCTCTTTATTATGATATGACAGTTTTGGTACTCATATTGTCACCCTCATATTTGATGGACGTGGATAACAATCTATGGTCTCTAATTTTTATTCGTAAGAAACTATTACAAAGTCAACTGGAAAAATAGAGATAAGGAACCATCTTGAACTAGATAAATAACTAGATCTGGAAATGAAAATAGTACTAATGGATCTACTACTTCGTATGTGACTAGTCCATTATATTTATGCATTAGAGACTTATGATCCTATTAGTTTTGATACTAGGTATGGATCAACTATAGGGTCTTGATCTAACATTGGATGTGCTACTATGTCTAATGATTTATTTTCTTATGGAGTAGGTTAGATCATTATTTTAGGATCGAAATAATAATGTAGATGCTCAATATACAAGTGGGGGGGGGGGTGAATTGTGCACTTTAAAAATTCCTTTGGAACCTTTAAAGTTAGTTACGAATAACTATGTTTTCCTTGGATATGGAAAGAGCTAAGTTTAACAAATATAAACTATGCAAATTCACAACACATCCAATACCAAATGAAAAATTGGAATAAGGAATGAAGTTATAAACATCAAGTTCTATGTACTTTCTTAAAACTGGAAAGAGATTTCGAAAGTAGATTCTGGAAATATGGATCCAAAAATTGAAACTTAACTAAAGATTACAATATGAGATTCTACCTTAAAGCGTTTAGAATCTAAATGAATAGAGTAAAAGTAAGGAAGTATAAGAATGTTATAATTTCCTTATAATACAAAATTCAATGGAAACAAACATGTAGTAAAACTACAAGTAACAAGATATAAGTCTTTTAACACAAAGAGAAGGGTATCCAACGACCTTGGATAAAGGTCCCATGATTTATACTTTCAAGCAAGTCTGTCTTACCCACACTAGGGTAAGCCCTCAATACAAAGATCAGAATCTCTATCTTCCTATCCCCGCAAGCCCTCAACTTCAAGGTAGTTAGAACCTCTGTCTTCCTCAGCAAGGAAGCCCTCGAACTTCAAGGTAGTTGGCACCTCTTTCTTCCTATCCCCGGAAGTCCTCGAATGTAATCACCAACATTCGGAGTCGCATGAAGAAAAAACTAAATGAGCGGTCTAGTACACAAAAAGCATGAAAAGATTTCTCTCTCTAGAAATCACCTTAGCATCGTGTGGTCTCTAGATCGATCAACTTCTATGTTGTTATGAGCTCTTTCAAATGAGCTCCTATTTATAGGCAAGGTCGGCCTCCTTTCCAATGGTCATATTTTCCTTAAAAATCAGAGGGACATGTACATGTGTAACTTAACCAATGGTTAGTTTATAACAGAATAGACGACATCGTTTTATTACAAAACAACTGTAACAGAATGTACGACATCGTTTTAAGTCTAACACAAAAGTTCAGAGTGAAGGTTCGGAGTATAATCAAAATGTCAAAGAGTAGAAAAATCATAAAAGTGTAAGCAGCATGAAAGTTCTGAGTCTAAGAAAAAATAATATTCGGAGTCTAAATAAATTTGGAGTGTATAAAGCAAAGATAATCAGATTCTATTTAATAGGAGAATTCGGAATGAGAATTCAGAATGAGAATTCTTCATCAGAATTCGTAATGAGAATTCGTCATCAGAATTCGTAATGAGAATTCGTCATCAGAATTCATAATGAGAATTAGTTATCAGAATTCGTAATGAGAATTCGATGTCGAACTTCATGACAATTCGTATCCAGAATTCAGAGTAGAACATTATCAGAGTTCGTATCCGGAATTCGGAATGAAACTTTATTACAGTTCTCATCTGAAATTCGGAGTGAAACTTCATTACAGTTCCCATCCAGAATTTGGAACCTAAAACAGAATGCTTCATATCAAATTTTTCAAATGATTCTGATAATATATAAATGAATCCGATTCTTATACTTAAGAAATATATGGATGAAAATATGATAAGGATAATTTTTCCTTATAAAAGCAATTTTCCTTGTAAAAGAGATTTTCCTTATAAAATAGATTTCCTTAAAGTTAAGGTGTTTGTGATTTTCAAAACAAGAAGGAATGGAAAATTCATAAGGAAAACCTTATTGACTCAACAATCTACCCCTTTTTGGAAATCACAAACATCCTTACGAAAAAGAAAGTCTAAGAAGAAAGAAAACATTAAATATTATCTCCCTTTGCTTATGGATGTTGATGAATATGACTAACTCCCCCTTAGGCTTTGAAACTCTACGGATCGTATTCTAGATTTCCGAAATGATATTTCATTAAGAATAAGAAAGTCTTCTTTAATGAAAAACTCTCCCTTTAGATAAACTATATTAGAGTTCTTTTTCTTTCTCACCCTTTGTTAAGATTCTTTTTCCTTTTCCCCCTTTGTTAGGGTTTTTTTCCTTCTCCCCCTTTGTGATTTTCAAAAAGAATTCGATGGAATGGAAAATATAACAAAGTACCTGAAAAATTAGTAGCAATAACAAAATAGAAGAGCAAGCACAATTATCATTATGTTTGTAAATTCAACAACAAGGAAGTTAAGATACAACAAAAGATCAGATAAAACCCCTAGAAACCACTAAAAACACAAAAACCATTTAATACCTTAAAATTTTATAAAAACCAATTAAAATTCCTAAAAACTGAAAAAACATTAAAAAACTCTAAAAACACTTAAAAACCCTAAAAACCGAAAAAACCCAAAAAAACACCAAATAACTCCCAATACCCTTTAAACCACTAAAAAAGGTTAAAAATATATATAAACCCTTAAATATAGTGAAAAATCCAAAAAATCCAAAAAAAACCATAAAATCTAAAAACCCTAAAAAACAATAAAACAAAAAAATCATTAAAATAATAAAAATCCAAAAAACCTCCCTAAAAACTCTTAAAATACAAAAAACCCTAAAAAAACCTGAACATGTTTAAGAAATACACAAAACCCTAAAAACATAATACTCCTAAAAACCTAGAAAAATGAAAAAAACAAAAAAAAACCTAGAAACCCAAAGAAACCGTAAAACCTTAAACATCCCTTAAAACATAAAAATAATAAAAATACTAAATAGGCCCCAAAACCCTAAAATGTAAAACACAATTAAAACCCTAAAAATCCATAGGAAAAACATAAAATACTAAAAACCCTTACACCAAAAAAAACCTAAAAGACAATAAAACCCCTAACATACACTAAATACACTAAATTCTCGTAAAACCACAAAAAAACCTAAAACATTAAAACTTATAAAACCAATAAAACACTAAAATCTCGCTAAAAAATATTAAAACCCTTTAAACCCTTAAAAAGTTAAAAAATTCTAAAAACACTTTAAAACCCTAAAAAAGTCAAAAACAACCCCTAAAATCATCAAAACACCTGAGACCCTAAAAACCCTAATAATGGAAAAATCCCTAAAAAAATTAGATACCAAAAAATAGAAAATAATATAAAAAGACTAAAAACCATAAAAAACCATAAGAAAACCATAAAAACCTAAAAACACTTAAAACCACTAAAAAACTAAAAAAATGCTTAAATCCATAAAAAACCTCAAACTCTATAAAAACACTAAAGACTATAAAAATCATAAAAAATCTCAAAAAATAATAAAAACACTAAAAACCTTGAAATCCTTGAATAATACTTTAAAACCATAAAATATTTTATACACCTAAAAAAATTAAAAACACTAAAAACACAAAAAATATAAATCCCTAAAACCCCTAATAACCATAAAAAATAAATAATTCTAAAAAAGACATAAAAAGCCCCTAATAACTCTAAAATACCCAAAAAAACCCCAAAACCCCTAATATCTATGAAAACCACTAAAACCTTAAAAAACCCCAAAACTTGTATAAACTAAAGAAAACCACTAATACCTTTAAAAACCTTTTAATCCCCTAAAAATTTCAAAAAAACTATAAAAACCCATAAAAAACCAAAATAAATTCAAAATAAGCCTAAAAGACAGAAAAGCACAAAAAACCTAAAAACACTATAACTACTCAAAATTTCTAAAACCCCTAAAAATAAAAAAATACAAAACAAAAATCCATAAAATACACTAAAAAATCAAAAAACCCTAAAACCCTGAAAACTATAAACAAATTAAAAACCTAAAAAAATTAAAACCATAAGAACCTAAAAATGATAAAAGATCGAAAACCTAAAAACTGTAAAAAATTCATAAAGCCCTACAAATCCAAAAAACCCCAAAACCCCTAAAATTTTTAAAAAGACCTAAAAAGACATAAAAATTTAAAAAACTCTAAAACCCAAAAAAACCAAAAGAAAACCTAACCAAAAAAAAAACTCTGAAAACCCATAAAAACCTAAATATTGTAAAAACCCTAAAAATCCCTAAAAATCTCCTAAAACCCCTAAAAACTCCTAAATTACATATTACCCCACGAAAAACATAAAAAAATAAAAATGATTAGAAACCCTACAAACTCACTAAAAAATAAAAAAACACTTGAAACACCTAATTTTTTTAAAAAACTCTAAAAACATTAAAAACCCTAAAAAAAGAAAATCATAAATCCCAAAAAAACTGAAAAGAACATATAATCCATAAAACCCTCAAAATTTAAAAAACACATAAAAATCAAAATTATTAACAAAATCAAGTAAATGTCTCTAAAAATATTAAAAACCTAAAGCACTTAATAAATCCATAAAAACGTAAAAAACATAAAAAAAATTAATACCATAATAAACTCTAAAACCCATTAAACACTAAAAAACTGAAAATCCCTAAAACTCTAAAAAACCATAAAAATCTTAAAGAAGGGGTGAAAATTTCAAAAAAATTAAAAGACACGAAAATTGATAACATCCAAAGAAAAAATTAAAAACATAAAATCACTAAAAACCACTATAACATAAAAATGGTAAATAAAAAACTAAAAATCCTCAAAAGATGATCAAACCCTAAAAGCCTTAAAAACTAAAAAAAATGTAAAATCCTTAGAACCCCTAAATACCAATAAAAACCATAAAAACAACTAAAAATGTAAAAAAATCTAAACCCATGAAGTTAAAGAAACTCTAAATATCATAAAACCCCAAAAATTTTAAAAAAACCTAAAAACTAAAAAAAACTATAAAAACCCAAACCCCCCAAAAAACCTAAAACCCTCAAAATCCGTAAAAACCCTTAAAATAAAAAACAATTCAAAAAATATCCAATAGATAAATAAAAACCTCAAAACCATGAAAACATATTAGAAAAACATACATATCTAAAAACAATTAAAACCCCAAAAAAACCAAAAACCCTAAAAATAGTAAAAAATCGTAAAAACCCTCAAAATTACTAAAACCCTAGAAACCCCATAAAAATCCTTAAAATACTTAATAAAACTTAAAAACATAAAAACACATGAATAAACTAAAGAAAAAATTAAAAAAATAACTAATTTAAACACCAAAAAAACCAAAAAACCCAAAAAACTCAAAAACTTTTTAAAGTCCCTAAAACCCCTAAAAACAACAAAAACCCCTAAAACCATAAAAACCACAAAACCCATAAAAACCATAAAAACACTAAAAACACTAAAAATAGTAAAACCCTTTTTAATTTAAATAAACATTGTAAACCTCTAAAAAATATAGAACCCCTAAAATTCAAAATAACCCTAAAAACACAGAAAGGGAAAAAAACAAAAAAAAAAGCTATAAAAGCCCTCAAAATCCATAAAATGCTAAAACCCTAATGCGAGATGCTTGGGGTGGCCCAATATTAACAATATAGGACTATGGAAAAAGTATGAAATTTGATGCTAAGTGGTGGATGATGTGTATATACTATGGATAAACGTATTAAATGAACTCTATATGGAGTTTGACCCACAACTTAGACAACCCAATCATGAGAGGGATGTGATGACTAATCAAAAAACCCCACACTTTAGTTAAGGCATGAAATTGGGGGCTTTTTGATATTGGATCACCAATATAACATTTAGATTCACATGGTCAGAATCCACAATTTAATGTGAAGAAACCAAAAATATTACTCCCCCAATGGATAGAATAAAAGTATAATCTCTCTATTATAATTTTGAATGTGTTATAAGTACCATTAGGGTGGCAATTTATAGCCATGGGGTTATATGAAAGATAAATGAATAATACTCTAAACCAATAAAGGAGAAAACAACCTTGTACCCTTAAAGTCAAAAATATAATGTCTAATAAAGACTTTTTTCATCAAAAGAATCACCTCTACCTAGCTATATCACTTTGGATTTGACTTTTAGTACCTAGAAAACCTAGTTTGACTTTTTTCCATAATATTCCATTAAATAATATTCACATGGGAATGGAATTTAAAATTCATGAAACAATGTGGTCCAAGATTAAAAAATCATGTTTTGGACTGAATAACTGAGATAATATGTCCATTTCTTCTATCTATGCAAGGCGAGATTCATGTGGACTTTAATTAAGTCTGATGGGAACCCATTATAGGAGTCCACCTCTTCAATATCCTTCATGTCATCAAGATTTGAAAATCCTACTCCTCTACCCATGAAATATAATTGTTACCTTAAACATGAATCTTATCAACCTCCCTACTTAAAAAGAAGACTTCATCGACTCTTTATCCTTTACAACCAAAAAATGTTGAAGATTAAAAACACTAAATGTTGATCATAAACTATACACTCCTAGAAAAGTTGTCTTGTAAGAATTATTGTTAATATTATCGAGCACTCAGAAATAATTGTATCATCATAACAAGAGTTTTAATTTCTTCATATCAAGAAATATTTTATTTCACATCTGAATCCAGACTAAGTCATAAGGTTCAAACAACACTTTCTTGTTATCCTCATTTGCACGATCAACATACCTCTTGGTCATTCAGTCGATATTTTTCCTTTCCTTTTCATAGAGTTTCTTGATAAATTTTTCAAACCCTTTCACATCCATATTATTTGGATACTACATAGGCAAATGAAGTAGATCAATAGGGAAAACAGGATAAATTAATAAAAATTTTCAAATGGAAATGATTGGACTATATTATGAGAATTATATATATGGAGAAAACTCCTCCTAATTTTTGATATTATTCTTAAAAATTGTCTATAGGAGGGATTAAAATTTCCCATTCACTTTGTTTATTTTCCCATAGGTTTGTGAATGAAAAGTATTATAGAATAATAAAATTTTTCTCAGTGTTCTACATATTTTATTCTAAAAGTAACTAAATAAGTTTGTGTCTATAAATGACACACTCATCCTAGTTATTCAATGGAGTTTTACTAATTACTGAAATTAAAGAGTTTCAATGGTATTGGAAACAACAGTTTTGTAATAATGAATAAAATGTGTAATTTTGGAAAATTGATCCACCATAAAGAAAATATAATCTCTACCCCTCTTGGACCTTGGTAATACCTTAATAAATTCCATTGATAAATCATCCCAAGTGTTTTTGGGGACTATGAGAGGAAGATGCAATCCATGTGAGATAATATTAGATTTTTCATTATAGTATACAATGCACTTTCCCATAAATTTTTCAACATCTTTTGACATCCTAGGATCATAAAAATATTCACTAAGAACACTTAATGTTTTTACAATAACAAAATTTCCAATTAACCCACCAGAGTATAACTGATTTAGAAAAGTAAATGGATGGAGAAGCTTGTAATACAAAAATTTCTAATCTAGAATCATAATACTTCAGGTAAATAAACTTTTACCAACTAATTATAGGTTTACAATGACTATAAGGTTCACAAAAATATATATTAGTGGTATATAAATCCTTAAGGTATTAAAAAATAAGGATTTTAGAATAAAAAATGGATAAAAGATAATATCTATGTGAAAGTGAATCATCTATAGTATTTTATTAACTCTTCATTTTCATGATGATATAGGTAAATGATATTAATTATTACTATTTATAATGTCCCCAATTAATTTTATGATATATCCTAAGGTTTTTAAGAGCCTCATAATCCGAATGGTTAAAAAATTATTTAGGAAAAAGATAATTAATCCATGTTCTAGTACTCTAGACAATGCAAACAAATATTTATCATATTTATCATAATTTATTAAAGATACATTTAACTTCTCACTAAAGAATGAAATAATATTGCCTTCTCCTATGAGTACTCTTTCTATTCTAATTCTACATCCCTAATATTCAATTTAAAAGGCCTTACTAAATTACTTGAGAGAAAGAAGGATTTACTAGGTGAGTCTCTCGTTTAGTTCTTGGAAATCCTTTTTTATAATTGTCCCATATTTTAAATGAACATTCTTATTTTTAAAATCATTCAACAGCACTGTTAGTGTGTTGAATTCCTTTAAAAACTCATGTTAAATCTAGAATGTCCATGGGAATATCCTTCCTCTTTGATAGAGGTGAGATTCATCCACTCTTGAATTTCCTTGATCTTCTCAATGTCTTCCTGAAATCTATCATAAATTACCCAAAATACATGGAAAACAATTTTATCCATAAAAAATTCACACTTTTTTATGTTTGGAAACAAATTTTCTTTTCTTCACACATATAATACTTTTCTTAAGTTGTCTACATGTTCTTGTAAATTCAAAACATAAACTATTATATCATAAATAATACTACCACATATTTCCCAATTTATGCACATAATACATGATTTATTAACCTCATAAATGTGATTAGAAAATTTGTGTGACCAAAGGGAATGACTAACAATTCATAAAGTCTATTTTTAGTCTTAAAAGCATTTTTCAACTATTCTTCTTCTTTAATCCTAATTTGATGATATCCATTTATTAAATCATTTTTTGAGAAAATATTAGATCCATTTAACTCCTCTAGAATATCATCTAACACAGGTATATGATGATGATACATGACCCTCATGTTATTTATGGATCCAAATTCAATGAACATTCTCTATGTTTTATTCTTCTTGTGAACCAGAAGCACTGATACAACACAAGGACTTAGGATCTCTCTGATATATCTCACATCTAAGAAATCATGAACATTCCATTGCGTTAATTTTGTCTTCTATGGGTTTATGTGATATGTAGTGTGTTTGAGTAGTGATGCTCAATGTTTATGTCAATTTGATTCTCACTACCTCTGATGTGTGGAAAAATGGTTGGTTCCTCTTCAAGAAACAAATCACCTAATTTCTGCAACAATGACTCCACAACATTTGGAAAGGATATTTTATATTGCTATTGTATAACATCGATTCTTTTTACAAAATATTTAAAAAAATTCCATGAAAAAAAGATTCATAAACCTCACTCTTTTTTTATAACATCACATTTTTATCTCCTATAAAATATATTTTCCCTCTTGTTTTCTATTTTCTCTCCATTTATTTTCTTCTCATATTTTCTCCTTTTCTCTCATTATAATATTTTTCATTTTCGCTATTTTTTCTCCATTATAAATTTTTCTCTCCTATCAAAACATGATCTTTCAAAATTTGATTGTGAGAAAAGGGGTTAAGGGTTATAGGGTCCCCTTGAAGTAAAAAAGTGTTTTTTTCAAGAAACCATCAGGATTATAATGTACATTGTACTATCATGGTTGACTCAACAACAAGTGTCACACCATCATATGAAAAATGTTGTAAAATACCTTATCCATGTATTTTCTAATGGAAAACCATACTTCATATTGATTGGTAACCTTCATGTCTTACCAATCATTCAACCAATGATGTCGATATGGATGTTGAGGCTTCAAAGTGGGACATACTAACTTCTATATGAATATGGTGCTCGTTACATTACTAAAACATCCTCTATCAATAATAACACATCATAAATTCCCATATATCTTTCACCATGTATGGAAAATTTTATCCTACTGGTCCATTTCTACATTTGTCATTTGAGAGACTATAACTCTTCTAGAGATAGTAATCTCATAATGTTTTACAAATTCTCTATTTTCAATTTTGAGGGATTTCTCCTCTTCATCCTTTGATATCTCTCCTTCATTGCCCCATTCTCTATAATTAATGATGTTCATGGTGTTTTAGTTTTGGAGTTCACTAGAAATGTAACCCATTACCTAATATTTGATACATTTAATATCCTGATTCCATGTATGGTTAGTCTCAACTATAGGTTTCTTAGGTGTACTAATTACTTTGTCACTATTGTGATCAATCACCTATTTTACCAATGATAGTTCCCCAATATCATTCCATTAATTTATCCATGGAGTGAAAGGGGTAGTGGGTTTACTTATGTTTCTAGTTCTTTTTAATTGTTGCCTGATCTTGGTGGGTTGGTGTATCACGTTCAGTATCTTCACATAGTGGTATATCTCCACTAGATCAAAAATATCCCAATTCATCCCATTAATAACTGATTAATGGTTTCCCCCATATCCTCCTCAATGTTTTCTCAAATCATCGGAATTTTCTCCTCTTTATAGTAATCACCATGAATATTACTCCCTTGGGTGAGGAGTTGAAGTTTGTTGTGGATTTGGCTATGGTAATGTGTGGGAAGAAATCGATTTCACATGGAAAACTTCATGTCATACCAAGTTCTGATGGACCCACTCCATATATTGCCATATACTTTTTTATTTTGTCCCATGAAATTAAATAATAATAATAAAATTCAAGGGAATAATGTTTGACATTTTTCTCCTTAGAATATGAAATTCATGTAAACACTTTCTTAATCCACATCTCCCACTCAAAGTATTCTTCAGGATCACTTTTTCCTAGAAAATAGGGAACCTTCACCCCAATATATCCAAGGTTGTCATCATAACATGGTCTAATTTTACCACCAATTGGTTTTTGGAACATCCTCCTCCTTATGGGGTATCCTCAAAATCATCCTCAATGTTATCTATATCCTCCTCTATGATGTGGGGAAAACATAGAGATAGAGTGCACTATGGGTTATATCAACTTCAAGCTTAGTATATTCTCCAGGTTCCCAACCCTCTCATGTAGCACCTATAACTTACTCTATATAAGCTTATTTAAATGGATCAACAAATATTTCATTTAGTATGTTTTAGCTTTTGGTGTGGGAGATTAACTTTTACTTCCATCATCACTAGCAAGATAAATTCTATCTCCACAATCATATTACAGGATATGTAACAAAATAAAAAACACACTAGGAGAAACACACAAAATGATATGCACACACACAGACATGAAAAGAAACACACACACACATCCAAGATGTACACACTCACACAAACAATATTTATACACTGACACACACATTGATACACAATCAAACACACAAGGATACACACGCATACACACAAGGATACACACTCACACACACAATATATACACAATCACATGCTCATGGATACACACTCACACACACAATATATACACACACATGCACAAAAGGATACACATTCGTAAGTATTTTTTTTCTTATTTCTCTCTACCATAATCCCTCAATTCAATTCCCAATCTCTAAATAAAATATAATACCATGTTTTGAGTGATCACATGCCTCTAATACTTCCAAAATAAATATTGTATTGGGAGATAGTTTAACATAACCCATTTTATTAGTAAAGGGTTAAAAAAATTTAATGGTGGAAAAGAAGGTATTAAATATGGGAAAATTATGGAAAATACTAGATGAGTGTAATAAAAAGGTTTTTTCCAATTGTTTATGATATAAAAATTAACAACAATATGAGTAAAATATGATATGGTGATGAATTAAAATGATGTAGAAAGTTATGTCTGGAAATGAAAAGGTTTAATAGTGTAAACAGTAATGAAGATGTAATTGTATCCTCTTTTTTATTTTTGTGTTTTTGTTAAATACCCCCAAAATATTTTTCATAGTGTCTTAAAGAACAAGATGATGAATGACGTGTAAGATTATTTTTTTGAAATTTCTCAAAGAAATGATGTCCTTGGTTTTGAAAATCACAAAATATGAGGTTATAGAATTGTATTTTTATTGCTAGATACAACTCAAATATAGTGAATTAAATGAATAAAATAAGATAGATGAATAAATAGGTTAATGTAATGTATTTAAATATTGTATAATATAGTTAATTTCTAGAGGATTTGAAATTAAAAGGTGTTTTTTGAGTTATTTTTAAATGTTTTGTTAACATGGAATGATAAAACGTATAATGGATATATGAGATGGAAAAGGGATATTGATGCAAACCATGTATTTTAGAATGTGGATACCAACTAATGTGAGATGATAGGCATGGACACATCTTGATACTGTATGGATGTGGGTGAAGTATGCATTTTATGGCTATTTGGTGGATGACATTTATTGATAATAGATGAAATTAGTCAATCAAAATTATAAAGAGAATGACATACTACATAGACAACACACTCAATGGTTGGATGTGATAATAAACCCACACAACAATGAAATTTGGATGAGGCAAAAAATTGGGGAATTTTTTATCTTAGACCCCTAATCTAACTTGTGGGTTGATAAGGAAATAATTCAAAATATAAAGAAGAAAAATATAAACATTCCTCAAAAAATTGAGAGAAGAAACATAAGTTAAACCATACAAAAACATTAAAATCATATAAAATATCTAAAAAGATATTAAACCTGAAAAAACATTTAGAAACTTAAAAAAACATTAAAACCTCTGAAAAGTCAAAAAATCTCTAAAATCCTGAAAAAAAAACCCTAAAACTCTTAAAAAATTTAAAATTATAAAAATTAAATACATAAATAAATGTAAAAAACATTAAAAAACCTAAGAAAACTAACATATCCATAAAAACCGACAAAAATTTAAATTGTATAAAAAATTGAAAATAATAAAAACCACTAAACCTTGAATAACCTCAAAATATAATAAAAACCATAAAAATCAATAAATATTCCAAAAATCCTTAGATAACTATAAATATATAAAAATTGTAAAAAAACTAAAAAAATCCAAATAAATCCTTAAAGAAAACATTTAAAAACATAAAAAAACACAAAAATACTTAAGAGACCATACAAACCCCAAACCCCAAACCCATAAAACTCCTAAAAACCATAAAACCCTAAAACTCCATAAAAACCTAAATACCACTAAGAACACTAAAAACCCTTTAAACCTTTAAAACATTTAAAAACACTAAAAACAGATTAAACCATAAAAAACTCAAAAAACTCTAGAAACCAAAAAAAATCCCCTAAAAACATTAAAAAAACCCTACAAATTATAAAATTCCACAAAACACTAAATTCCATATAAATCATAAAAAGGCTTATAAATAAGTAAAAATGTAAAAACCATAAAACCCTAAATCCTATAAGAAGAACATAAAAAATTGCAAACACTTAAAATCCAAAAAAAAACTTGAAAATATCTAATACCTCAAAAAGCCCTACAATACCCAAAAGCCTAGAAACCCCAAAAAACCTTATATCCCCTAAAAACGATTAATCTAGAAACCCCTTAATGATACTAAAAAACTCTTAAAACCTCTTAAACCCCATAAAATGTTAAACAACTCAAAAAAATTAAAAATCCTAAACAACTCAAAAAATACCAAAACCCTAAAATCCCAAGAACCATTAAAAAACCCAGAACCCCTAACAATCCCAAAAACACCAATTACCATAAAAATCATAAAAAATACCTAAAAATAAAAAATACTGAAAATATGAAAAACCCTATGAAATTATTTAAATTAAAAAACACTAAAAACACTAACACCAAAAAAATGAAACAAACCCTAAAAACTCTGAAAACCATAAAACTCATAAAATACATAGAAACCCTAAAACCCAATTAAAATAATAAAAACACACTAAAAAATCTAAATACCATTTAAAATCCTAAAGAAATAATTTTTTTTGAAGACTATTAGAACCCCTAATAAACTAAAAAAACCCTAAAAACTAATAAAATAAACATCCTAAAAAGCATAAAACCCTAGATCCCATGAAAATCCCTAAAACCCTAAAAACCATAAAAATCCTAAAACCTATAAAAATTTAGAAACACCAAAAAACAATAAAAAATCCATAAAAAACCTTAAAAACAAAAAAATAGCTAAAATAGTTATGAAACATTAAAACCCCTAAAAACCTCAAAAAACCTAAAAACTATAAAAACCCAAACACTCCTATAAACAGTAAAATTCCAAAAAAACCATAAAACCCCTAAAAACCCACTTAAAAGTATAAACTCATTTAAACCATTATAAATGTTATAAAAATATAAAAAACCATAAGACCCATAATAATTAAAAATTTCACAAAAACCCCAAAGAAAATAAAAATCATAAAACCTTTAAAATCTCTAAATCCCTAAAAGCCATAAAAATTCAAAAAATTACCTTCAATCCATAAAAGAATAAAAAATATTTTAAACCTTGAGAAACCCATAAGAAAAATGAAAAATCCTAAAAACACTTAAAACTCCTAAAAACCTAAAAATGATAAGCGATTAAAAATCTTAAAAACAAATTAAATTGTAAATACCATAAAATAATTTAAAAATTAAAACCCTATAAACCCAAAAATGATAAAAACCAGTAAAAAAGCTAAAAACAAAGTAAACCCCTAAAAATATTAAAAACGACTAAGAAATTTAAAAACTATAAAAACACAAAAAACCCATTAAAAAAACCAATTAAAACCCTGAAATCCCCCCCCCCCCCCCCCGCAAAACCAAGAAACCCTTAAAATCCATAAAAAATCTATAAACTATAAAATCCTAAAAACTCCCTATAACTTTTTCAAAATAAAAAACCCATAGTTACTTTGAAACCCCCTATGAAAACCTTCAAAACCTAAAAACAATTAACACCCCTAAAATCCTAAGAAAATGAAAAATTCCTTTAAAAACCCAAAAACCCCTTAAAACACGAAAAAATGATAAAAACCCCTAATAACCATAAAATCACTAATAACCAATAAACCCACAAAAAACACTAAAATTATAAAATTTCATTAAATCCTTAAAAATGATTAAAAAATTCCAAAAACCATTAAAACAAGAAAAAACACAAAAAACCCTAAAACCCAAAATAAACCATAATACCATGAAAAATATCTTGAATACTTAAAAATCCTAAAAACTATAAATATAGTAAAAATCCCTAATAATTCATTAAAATTTAAAAAAATAAAACACTAAACACCCTTAATAAATCACTAAAAATGCGAACACACTTAATCCCCTAAAAAATGTTTAAAAACCTAAAAATCCACAAATCCCTAAAATCACTAAAATCATTAAAAATAGTAAAAAACACTAAAATACCAGAAAACATTAAAAAAACATAAAAGACTTGAAAAATACTAAGAATTTTTTTAAAACCAAAAAACACATAAATCCCCTAAAAACCAAAACATTCTAAAACCAATCTAAAAGACACTCAAACCCATGAAAAAACCAAAAATAGTAAAAACCATTATAAACCATAAAACCATAAATATGAATAAAACCTCTAAAACCCACTAAGAACTCTAAGAACCCTTTATACCAATAAAAAAATTCATTAATCAAAACGACCTAAAATCCATAAAAACATGATATTCTTTAAAACCCTCAAAACCCACAAAAACCCAAAAACTAACAATATTCTTAAATAAATCCATAAATTCCATAAAAAGATAAACAATCCAAAAAAACCCAAAATCTATTTACAAAAAATTAGAAACCCAAAAACAAAAAATACCCCTAAAATCCTAAAAAACTGTAAAAACCATAGAAACCCTAAATACCATAAAATCCCAGAAAACCCATAAAACCATATACCCCTAAAAACACAAAAAATTAATTAAAACCTATTTAAAAAAATAAAATCTTAAAAAACTCTATAAATCATAAAAACCCTCAAAAATTCAAAAACCCATAAAACCCCAAAAGAACCAAAGAAACATTAAAAACCTAAAAACCCCTAAAACACCTTACAATCTCTAAATAAAATAAAATCCCATAATGAATTTAAAAAATCATTAAAAATACATAATAACATAAAACACTCTATCCTTTAAACCTCCACAGAAAAAATTAAATTACAAAAAACTCTTCATCCCCATAATAACCAAAAAAATTGTACAAACCATAAAATACCTAAAACCCCTAGAAACACTCAACATCCCAAAGACCCCTTAAAATAATAAAAAACCAAAAAATCCATTAATATAATTAAAAATGTAAAAAAACCTAAAACCTCTAGAAACTCCAAATAAAACCTTAAAAACCTAAAAGCACATAAGACCCCTCAAAAATAAATTATAAGTTATAACCCAAAATTTCCTTGGAACCCCTATAATACTAAAAACTCAAAAAAAACCCCCCCGCTAAAACCCAAATAAACCATAAGACAATAAACAACCTAAAAGCCCCCCAAGATCCCTGAAAACTCAAAAAAACCATATAACCATAAAATTATATAAAATTATAAGAAAAAGGAACACCCCTAAAAAATTAAAACCCTTTGATAACCTTGAAATATAAAATCACATAAAACCCCTAAAAATAGAAAAAAAAAATTAATACCATAAAATGACCTAAAAACCCCTAAAAACCCCAAATATCCATGAAAACCCAAAATACCTTATAAAATATTAATATACCATAAAAAAAATAAAACCACTAAAAACTATAAAGAACTATTAAACCCATAAAATGTTAAAAAACTCTTCAAGACCATAAAACCCTAAAATCATAAAAAACCCTAAAATCCCAATAACCCCAAAAAACACTCAAAATCCCTAAAATATATTAAAAATCATAAAAGGCCTATAAATCCAAAAAAGGTAAAAACCCAAAAAAACATAAGAAAACCTGAAGAACCTAAAAACACATAAGCACAAAAAAACATTACAAACACTAAAAACCCAAATAAATCTAAAAAACATAAAATCCATAAAACCCTTAAAAGCATTGAAAACACTAAAACCCAATAAAACTATATAAAAAATTTAATCCCCTAAAATCAATAAAAATCCCTAAAAACCCAAATACTCAAAAAACCCTAAAAACCCTAAAACCCATAAAACCTATAAAAGTCCTAAAAACCCCCTAAAAACCATAAAAGCATGAAAAAAAACCTAAAATACATGAAAACCCCTAAGTAAACATTAAAACACAAAAAAACATAAAAACCCAAAAACCCAAAAACACTACAAACCATAGAAAGCCATTAAACGCCTAAAAACCAATTGAAAACAATAAAAACCATTTTAACCCACAAAATGGTAAAAACACCAAAAATATTTATAACTTTAAAAAACTAAAAAAACCATACAAACTAAAAAAACAAAAATCCCAAAAATCCCAAAACAAAATCCCTTAAAATAACTAAAAACCCAAAATAACAAAAAAATACCTGAAATCCAACATAAAATGCCTAAAAAGCCTAAAAAACCATATGAAAACCTTAAAAACCTAAAAACAGTTAAAACCCCAAAAACGCCCAAAAAACCCCCTAAAAACCTTTTAAACCCCCAAAAATCAATAAAACCTCTTAAACTCACTACAAAATCTAAAAAAGATTATTTAAACCATTAAAAACATTAAAAATAAGAAAAAATATAAAAACCCATTCAAATTTGAAGAAACCCTTAAAAAACCCAAACTACCCATAAAACCCCAAAACCTTAAAAAGTCAATGAAACACCTCAAAATCCATTAAAACCCTAAAAAACAAAAAAAAAATATAAAAAAACTTGAATCATAAAAACCCCTAACAACCCTAAATACCCCTAGGAAAATTATAATATCTTAATAATAGCTAACACCCTAAAAAACATAAAGTCACTAAAAGCCCTAAAAAACCTAAAACCATAAAACCATAAAACCCTTAAAAACAATTAATAACTATTAAATAAAAGGAAAAAACTAAATATAAATAAAAATATATAAAAACATTAAACCACTAAAAACGTTAAAGACTCTAAAAACCATAAAAACCTAAAAAACCATGAAAACCTTAAATCTAAAAAAACCAAAAAACCCAAAAAACCCCAATAATCCTAAAAACCACAAAGTTTATAAAATATCTAAGACCCATAGAAGCCATAAATATGATAAATATCCCTAAAAATCTCAAAAAAAGTAAAAACCCATAAAACTATAAAAACCCATAAGAAAACAATAAAAAAAACTTTAAACCCAAAAAATATCTAAAAAATCTTAAAACCCAATAATACATTAAAACACCACAAAACCATAAAATACCTAAATCCCATCAATACCATAAAATACCTATAAATCCTTAAAAACATAAAAAACACGAAAAACCCTGAAAAACTCAAAAAAACCTTAAATACCTAAAAGTACGTAAAACAACTAAATAGACACCAAAACCCTACAAACCCCTAAAAACATAAAACCCTCTAAAACCCCAAATCCCTAAAACCCCTAAAAACCTAAAAACCAACTAAATTTTTTAATAAACCTTTAAACAACTAATAAGGTCAAACAGTCTAAAACCCATAAAAACCTAATAAACATTAAAATACCCTAAACCCCAGAAAAATATAAAACCACTAAAAACTGTAAAAATTCACAAAATCACAAAAAACACAAAAACCACATAAAAAATCATAAACAATCCATAAAAATTTATAAAAACATAAACTACCCAAAAAAACTTATAAAACCTCAGAAAAATATAAAAATATACAAACACATTAAACCCAAAAAAACTAAAAAAATTTGAAAACCCTAAAACCCCCTAAAAGAATCTGGAAACCTTAAAACCCAGTAAAAACAATAGAACACCTAAGAAACCTAAAAATCCACAAAAACCCTAAAAATAACTAAAAACTTGAAATACACTTTAAACCCATAAAAACTCTAAAGAACGTAAAACACTAAAAAAATAAAAAACCCTTGAAAAAACCCTTAAAACCCCCAAAACAATAAAATACCTCAAATCATAAAACCCTAAGAACAATTTTTTTTATTAAACCTCTAAAATCATTAATAACATAAAAAATAATAAATACATTGAAAAGACATACGAAAAATATAAAAAACCACTTACACTAACCCCCCAAAAAATCCTAAAAAATGAAAATCTCCATTATGAACCATAAAACCTCTAAAAACCATAAATCCTCAAAAACCATAAAAAACATTAAAACCCTATAAAACACTAAAGTCCACTAAAAACACTAAAAACCCTTTAAACCTCTAAAAACATTGAGAAACAATAAAACCATAAAACCCCTAAAAAGTCAAAAAATAAAATTAAAGAATAAAAAACATTTAAAACCTAAAAACCTTGAAACCATGAAAACAAACTAAAATCCCTAAAACCATAAAAATCGAAAAAAATAAATCCATAAAAATACCTACAAATGTATGATATGTTAAAAACCTAAAAACTATTAAGAAAAAATTAAAAACCACCAAATAGTTAAATCCCCTAAAAAACCTAAAAACTCTTAAAACCCCTAAAACCATAAACCACTAAAAACCTCAAATCCCTAAAAACCATAAAAACTCTAAATTCTTAAAAACCATAAAAACCCAAAAAACCATAAGATCCCTAAAAACCCACTAAAAACTCTAAAAATCTTTAAACCTCGGAAAACTATAAGAATACAAAAAAAATTAAAAATAGGGAGAAACGAAAAAAACCCAGAAAACCAGCAAAAACCATAAAAACCCTAAAAACCTAAAAAACTATAAAATCCATAAATCCCCTAAAACCCATCAAAATATGTAAAAATCATAAAAAACTAAAAATTTCTATTAAATTACTAAAAATGCCTAAAAATGAAAAAAAACTATCAAAATCCTAAAAATATTATGAAAACCTCAAAACCCTAAAAACACATAATACCTCTAAAAATCCTAAAAATGTTAAAAAGTATAACAACACAAAAATCACAAAAATCCCCAAAAAATATAAACCCCCTAAAAATATAAAAACCCTATAAATAATTAAAATATATAGAAACCACAAAAACCACTAAAACACTAAAAACCCTATAAACCCCACGAAATGTTAGAAAACATTAAAAAACATTAATATCCCTGAATTACTAAAAAAAATTAAATGCGAAAAAACCGTAAAATCCTAAAACAATAAAAATCATAAAACCCCCAGAATCACTAAAAACATAAAAAACCATAAAAATATTAAAAAGACCTTCAAAATACCTCAAAATGTAATAAAAATAAAAACTATTAAAACCCCAATGAAATCATTAAACACTTATAACGCTAAAACATAAAAAACCCTAAAAACTATACAAAAATCGTAAATAATTGATAAACCCTAAAGCATTAAAAATATTAAAACCCCCTAAAAACACTAAAACCCACTGAAAACACTAAAAACCCTATAAACCCCAAAAATAAAAGAAAAACTCTAAAAACCCCTAAAACCCATAAAAACTAAAAAACCTATTATCCCAAACACCCCCCTAAAGACACTAAATATCAATAAATTCCATTAAAATACCTAAAAACCCAGAATACCACAGAAATAAGAAAAAATACCTAAAAATACCAAAAAACGTAAAAACCAAAAAATGCAAAAAAAAGACAAAATGTAATAACACCCAAAAACCCTCAAAGACCTAAAAAAATAAAAAATACACTAAAATACACTAAAACCCTGAATGACCATAAACCACATATAAAATATAAAACCCTAAAACCCTACATCCACTAAAAACACTAAAAACCATTTAAAACCCTAAAAATGTTAAAAAAAATCCCAAAACTCTTAATAACGTAAAAAACAAAAAAACCCAAAAAAATCTAAAAAACAAAAAAACCCTATAACCCAAAATCCCTAAAAACCCTAAAAACAATTGAAATCCTCCAAACCTCTAAAACCTCTAAAAATTTAAAAAAATGTGAAAAACAAATATGAAAATATCAAATCTTAAAACATTTAAAACACAAAAAATCAAAAAAAAAGTAAAAACCAAAAACACATACAGACCCCTAAAAATCATAAAAACCCTAAAACCCATAAAACCCCTAAATTCCCACTAAAACTATAAAAAATCATCAAATCCATGAATACATTAATAAAACTCAAAAAACCTAATAACCCCTAAATATTCAAAAAATATCCCAAAAAACCCAAAACAATCCTAAAAACCCTAAAATCCCAAAAAAAACCAATTCTATAAAAACCATAAACCAATAAAAATTCTAAAAATCCATACAAGTAACTTAAAATTTATAAAAACCCTAAGAAATTGAATATCCCTAAGAAAACATTAAAAACAAAAAGAAATTAAAAATAATAGAAAAGATAAAACTGCTAAAAACTATAAAAACCATGAGGTGGTCTAAAAACAAAAAACATATAAAACACACAAAAGACATAATAGTTTCAAAAAACAACTAAAAACTATAAAACCCTCTAAAAAATATAAAAAAACATATAATCATTTAAAATTAAACAAGATCTAAAAAAATATAAAACCGAAAAAACACAAATATAACCTCAAATACCTAAAATGCATTAAAACACTAAAACTGCAAGAAACAATAAAAAATAAAAATACTTAAAAATTTTAAATTAATAAAAATCCTCAAAAATCCACAAAAGGAAAAAAATAAAAAAAACCCTATGAAAATCTAGAAAACATAAAAACACTAAAAATCCTCACAATACCTAAAAATGAAAAAAACCATAAAATACCCTAAAACCCTAAAATCCATTAAACCCTTAAAGCACCCTAAAATCCATAAAAACACTTCCAAACCATAAAACCCCCCAAAACCACAAAAAATCTTAAAAAACTCTAAATCCCAATATACGTTAAAAAAAAGTCCATAAAACCCTATGAAAATCAAAAAATCACCAAAAACAAAAAAAAACCCTAAAACCCTTAAAACAAAAAAATCCCACAAAATCACTAAAATCCCTAAAAAGCCAAAAAAAACCATAAAAGACTAATGAATCCCAAAAAACCCCAAACACCCCTAATAAAACCTTAGAAACCAAAAAACAATAAAAACACTTAAAAACCTAAAAAATAATAAAAACAATAAAAAACCCTAAAAAATAATAAAAACACTAAAACCACTAAAAACATTTAAATATCCTAAAATTATAAAAAACAAAAACCAAAAAAATATTATAAAAACCATTTAAACCCCAAAAAAATTAAAAACCCTAAAAAACGGTAAAACCACTAAAACTTATAAATACCCAAAAAACCATAAAAAACTAGAAACACTAAAAAACCCTAAATACCCATGAAGTCCCTAAAATCCATAAAAATAAAAGAAACCCTAAACACCCTAAAAACCTGCAGAAAACCTTCAAAGCCTAAAAATACTTAAAACCCCTAAAAACCAAAAAAACCTAGAAAAATGCTAAAACTCTAAAAAAATTAAATACCATATACCCCCCTAAACCCATAAAACCCTAAAACCTCATAAAAACCCTATAAACTAAACCCCCCCACCAAATAATAACTGAAAACCCCACAAAATAGCTAAAAACCATGCCAACCATTAGGAACCTAAAAATCACTAAATTTTCCTAAAATTGAAAAAACCCAAAAATCCAGGAAATAACAAAAAAAATCCTAAAAACATAGAAACATTTAAACCCTTAACAAATATAAAAAACACTAAAACCCATAAAACCTCTAAAAATTCTAAATACCCCTAAAAACATAAAAACTCTTAAAACCAAAAAATCCCATAAACAACTAAAAACTATAAAACCACATTAAACTTCTAAAAACAATAAAAACCACTAAAATCCATTAAATTTCATAAAAAATTCACCAAATACCAAAAAATAAAAAACCAATAAAAAACTAAAACACCTCAAATCCCAAAAAATACCAATGAACCCTAAAAATATAAAAATCTTAAAAAATTCAAATTAATCCATAAAAAATAAAATCAAATAAAAACACTATATACCCAAGAAAATTAAAAACCTAAACATACTTAAGAAAACTAAAAATATAAAAACAATAAAAACCCTTAAAACAATAAAAGCAAAAATACCCTAAGAACCAAAAAAATAATAAAAAACTATAAAATCCGTAAATCTACTAAAAATCTTAAAAACCATTTAAACTGGTAAAGAATTTTTAAAAAATATAAAATCCATAATATCCATAAACACTCAAAAAACCTAAAAAACTAAAAAAACACCATAAAACCACTAAAAACCCTAAAATCCCTCAAATTCACGAAAAAACATTAAAATAATAAAAAACATAAAAAATCTCTAAAAATACACCAAACATGTAAAAATCCCTAAAAACTCTGAAATCCCAAATAATACCTTAAAAAATAAAAAAGAACCTAAAACTCCTAAAAAACAGAAAAGATGATATAATTTCTTAAAAACTGTAAAAATCCCTAAAACCACTCAAAACCATAAAAACCCATAAATACCATAAAAAAAATATAAAAACCCAAAAAAATTCCGAAACCCCACAAAAACTCTAAAAACCCCTTAATCTCCAAAAAAAATTATAGATAAAAAAACCTTAGAAACCATAAAAACTCAAAAAACACTAAAAGCCAAAAAAACCATAAAAACCATAAAACACCTTAAAATATCTAAAAAATACTACAAATCACACATAAAACACATAAAAATGTAAAAAACCATGAAAACCAACTGAAAACCTTAAAAACCTAAAATGCATAAAATACCTAAAGACCAAAAAATGCTAAAAACCGTATAAATCCATAAAAACCATAAGAACCCTACAAACCATAAAAAACCCTAAAATCCCATAAAAACCATAAAGAAACAATAAAAACTCTAGACCCCATTACACCGCTTAAAATGTAAAGAAAAATCAAAAAAAAATTAAACCCCTAAAAACACAAAAAAAACATAAAAATACAAAAAACAATAAAACCCCCCAAAACACAAAAACCCTCAAAATCCTTAAAACATTGAAATATCCATAGATGTTTTAAAGAATCCTTAATAATCCCTAAAAAAATATATATCTGAAAAACCTGAAAAAATCCCTAGAGAACCATTAAAACCCAAAAAAAAACTTAAAACCCCCCAAAAATAAAAAACCATTTAAAACAATATAAACTATAAAAACCATAAAAACTATAAAACCCTAAAAACCTCAAAAAACCTAAAAATACCATAAAAACTAAAAAAAACATAAAACCCTTTAACCGTATTAAATTTATATTCTACATAAAAATATAAAATCGATAAAAACTCAAAAAAATCTAAAAATGCTAAAAAACTCAAAATCCCTAAAAACCCTAAAAACCCATTAAAAGACGAGAAATACCTGAAATAACTAAAATCATAAAAACCCTTGAAAACCCTTAAAACCACTATAAAATCCTTAATAACCTGAACAACACTTAAACCCATTAGAAATAAAAAAATTAAAAGATCACAAAAAACACTAAAATACACTAAAAAACATAAAAAACCTAAAATATCTAAAAAATATAGAAACCATCGAAACCCCTAAGAACCATAAAAAACCATAAAATCCATAAGAACCTAAATAACCATTAAAACTTAAAATTTAATTTAAACCCATAAAAACCTTATAAATCAATAAGAAGCCTAAAAAATAGAAAAACTAATATAAAAAACTAAAACCCATAAAAATCCAAACAAAAATCCCAAGAATTTCCAAAAAACGTAAAAAACCCTTAAAACCCAAATAAACCTTAATTGAATTAAAACATATTAAACCATAAAAAACCTAAATTACAATAAAAACCCCGAAAACAGACAAAAAAATTAAAAACCGTTAAAAATCCATAAAAATCCTAATAACCAACTAAAAACTCAAAAAACATTTCAAAACAACAAAAAATGTTAAAGAACTCCAAAAAACATAAAACAACTAAAAACAAAAAATATATTAGTCAAAAAAATTACATAGAACCCGAAAAAACTCCAAATGACCCAAAAACCCACTCAAAATCGCGAAAATAATAAAAACTCAAAAAATCCAAAAATTTACCTAAAAATACAGAAAATGTAAAAACTCGTAAAACCTAAATACCCCTAAATACCCCTGAAACCCTATAAAACCCATTGAACTCTCAAATTCCCTAAAAACCTAAAAACCATAAAAAATCATGACATAAGTCATAATAATTTTTAAAACATAGAAACTTAAAAAACCTAAAAATTCTGAAAAAACCTAACAAAGGCCTAAAAACCCCAAAATAATTAATACCCCTAGACACCTCAAAATCACAAAAACCCTAAAAATACTAAAAAAACCCTAAATAATCTAAAATCTAAAAAAATATATAAAATTTTGAAAAACTCATAAAAATCAATAATAACCCTAAAAACCAACTTAAATTTTTAAAAACCCTTTAAACCGCTAAAGCATAAAAAACAAAAAAAACTGTAATGACCTGAAGATACTCAAAAAAAAATACAAAAGAATTTACCATAAAAACATTAAAAACACTAAACCCCTAAAAACCATCAAAATCACTAAATAAATATAAAACATATAAAATTTTAAAAAATCCCTAAAAATAAAAAAATTGTGAAGAATAATAAAAAATCTTGAAACCCCTATAAAAACCCTAACAACCAAACACAAATTGATCCCATAAAAAACCTACAAAACAATGAAAATCCTAAATCCTCTAGAAATCCCTAAAAACATAAAAACAAAAAACCCTACAAAATTGAAATAACCTAAAAATTCATAAAAATCCCTAAAACCACTAAAACCTATGAATACTCTTTAAACCCCTAGAAACGTAAAAAAATATAAAAACAAAAAAACCCTGAAAAAGTAAAAAAAACCCATAAAAATACATTAAAACCAAAAACCCTAGAAACCCTGCAACCACTCAAACTCCCTAAAATCGATAAAAATCCAAAAAATACAAAAAATCCAAAAAACATGAAAAAAATAAAAACCCTAAAAACCCCAATGAAAAAAAATAAAAACCTACACAATCTTAAAACCCCTAAAAAATAAATATTCCAAAAAACCAACAAAGCATTAAAACTTTACAAACTATAATAATGAAAAAAAACACATGATACCTTAATAACATAAAAAAACATATAAACCATAAAATCCACTAAAAAATCTAAAAATTATTTAAATCCCTTAAAATGTTAAAAAATATCAAAGCCTTAAAACATGAAAAATTAAAAAAAATATACATACAAGCTAAAACAAACATAAAACACATTAAAATGTAAAAAACCCAAAAAATCCTCAAAATTCATAAAATCGCTAAAACCCATAAAAATAATAAATATGTCCAAAAAGTCCCTAAAAACCTAAAAAACCCCAAAAAACCAATAAAAATGTAAATACATAAGAACACTTAAGACACCTAATATATGAAAAAATCCTAAATACCAAAACAAACCCCAAAAACCCATAAAACCCTAAACCCACTAAAAACCCAAAAATACTATTAAACCCCAAAAATGATTAAAATAATATAAAAACCAAACAAAAACTCAAAAACCCTTAAAACCAAAAAAAACCTAAAAACCCTTAAAACCCATAAACCCCCACAAAATTAAATAAAAAACTATAAAAATTATAAAAATGATATAAAAATACATAAAATTTAAAAAACACTGAAAACCCAGAAGACCCATGGGAAAACCTTAAAAACCACAAAACACATTAAACCCCTAAATTCCTAAAAATTCTAAAAACAATAAAACCCCTAAAAACACTAAATGGCCTAAAAACCATAAAATCCCTAAAACCCCATAATAACCATAAAACCTCTAAAACCACATAAAAATTAAAAAACAAATATAAATTCTAAAAACCCTTCAAACCCCTACACTAATAAAAAAGAACTACTAACATTTAAAACACAAAAAACTCTAAAACCCATCAAAATCCCAAAAAATCAAAAAATGCATAAAAATCCATAAAAATACTCAAAAATCCTTAAAATCATAAATTCCCAAAAACCCTAAAAATCCCAAAGAACTCCTTAACATCAAAAACACTTAAAATCCCAAGAGACCTAAAACTTGTAAAAACTATTAAAAACACCAAAAACCATAAAATACTATAAGAACTAAAAACCTTATAACCCCAAAAATCACATAAAACAAAAAAAATTAACTAAAAAACTGTAACAATTTAATCCCCTAAAAATATTAAAACACCAAAAAACATTAAAAACACTATAAAACTCATAAAAATCACTAAAATCCCTAAAAACCCAAAAAAATAACATAACCTAAAACCCAATGAAATACTAAAAACAATAAAACCCCTGAAAACCTAAAAACATTAAAAACCCAAAATCCATAAAAATATAAAGACCTAATTTTTTTTAAAGCCCAATAAAAAAATAAAATCCCTAAAAAATAACACCAAACACCATTTATACCCTAAATATGTTAAAACATCTAAAAACCATTCAAAACCCTAAAAACAAAATGACCATAAAACCCCCAAGAAAGTTTAAAAACTTTAAACCCCTAAACAACCATAAAAACCATAAAAATCATTAAGATCTATAAAAACTATAAAATTCATTATAAATCCTTAAAAATCCATAAAAATGTAAAAATCCATAAAAAATATGAAATTATCTAAGAAAATCATAAAAAACTAAAAACATTAAAAATCCTTAAATCGTAAAATACGCAAAAAAAAACAGAAAACCCATAAAAACCTTAATAACCATAAAACCTCGAATCAACATAAAATACCATTGGACCCTAAAAATTACTAAAACCTCTAAAAATATGTTAAACAATATAAAATGATAAAATACTCTAAAATCCATAAAACCATAATAAATCAAAAAAACATAAAGCCCAAAAAACCAGAGAAACCCTAAAACCAACAAATCCACAAAGTGTAAAAACCATAAATATCATAAAATCCGTAAAAATCCCAAAAAATATACCAACCTAAAAACTATAAAAACCAAATAAAAAACATAAAAATGCTAAAATCCCAAAAAAATTAAAAACTATAAAAATCGTAAAAACCAGAAAACACCTAGAAATAATAAAAACCCTAAAACCCCATAAAAAAAATTTAATGACCACTAAAAACTCAAAAACCGATTAAACCCCTAAAAAAGATAAATAAAAACCTAGAACCATAAAAAATTAAAAATACCCTAAAAACCAAAATAGACAATATACCATAAAAACCATAAATATCCTAAAACTGCACAAAATACCTTTAAACCCTAAAAACCTAAAAAAAACATAAAAATGTTAAAAAAACCTAAAAAACTAAAATGTAATAAATTCCTCGAAAACCCATGGAAAACCTTTTAAATAAAAAAGCTCTTTTATCCATAAAAAATCTAATAAAAACTAAAACCACAAAATACCCTAAAACAATAAAACTATAAAAACAATATTCCACCATAAATCATATGAAATATTCTAAAGCCCAGAAAATTATAAAACTAGTAAAAACTCTAAAACCCTTTAAACCCCATAAAAAAATAAAAAACCCTTAAACCATAAAAAACTCTAAAAACCATCAAAATACCTTAAAACCCATAAAAATACTAAAAATTCTCTAAACATTTTTAAAAATGTAAAATGTACTAAAAGACCTTCAATATCCTAAGAAAATATTCAAAACTGAAAAACAATTAAAACGCCTAAAAACCTAAATGTGCTAAAAAACCTAAAACCCATAAAACAAAATAACCCAAAAACTAAATAATTTATTAAATCCATAAAAATCCCTAATAACCCATAAAACCCTAAAAACTAACTAAAAATTCTAAAACCCCATTAAGCCCCTGAAAATGTCAAACCACTCTAAAAAACCCCCTAAAATGCTCAAAAACCCCAATACGAAAAAACCGTAATTACCTTAAAAAACACAAGACACCCCCAAATCCGTAAAAATACCAAAAACCATAAAAATCTTAAAAGACTTTGATTTATTAAAAAACATAAAAAACACCTAGAAACCATGAAAACCAGTAAGAAAACCTTTAAATCCTGAAAACTATTAAAACACATGAAACATAAAAAATGGTAGAAACCAAAAAAATCCAAACAAACATAATAAATACATTAAAAAATACTAAAAATCATAAAATAATTAAAAACAATAAAAAACATTAAAACCCATACACCATATTAATTCAATAAAATATTGAAAAATCCATTTAACACCTAAAATGATTAAAAATCCAAAAATTGTTAGAACCCCTAAAAATATGAAAATATTTCTAAAAACCCAAAAAAACCAATAAAAATGATAAAAACCATAAATAATTCAAAATCCCTAAAAAAATAAAAAATCATAAAAAACCTAAAAAGCACTAAAAATCCTTGAAAACATAAAAACACACACAACCATGAAAAACACTAAAAACCATAAATTCATAACAAACATAAATCCCCTAAAAATACTATAATACACTAAAGACCCTAAAACCATATAACCCCTAAAAACCCAAAAATATAATAACACCAAAAAACATTAAAAAACCCTAACACCCCTAAAAATATTAAAAACCAACTAAACAAATTAAAAACATATTAAACTCCAAAAAGTAAAAAAAAGGAAAACTAGAAAACATAAAAAAACAACTAAAACCCAAAAAAACAATAAAATCACTAAAAACCCTAAAAAACCTAAACACCCTCTAAATCCCTAAAAACCCTAAAAACATAAAAAATATAGAAAATTCCTAAAAATAAATAAAAACATAAAATCCCCAAAAACCTTAAGAAAACATTAAAATCCTAAAAAAACATAAAACACCTAAAAAACCAAAAAATGAAAACAGCGCAAAAAAAACACTAAACCCAAAAAATCTCTAAAATCTGTAAAAACCTATTATAATTCTACGAATCACTAAAAATACCTAATAAAAATATAGAACACTAAAAACCTTGAAAAACAAGAAAACCCATAAGAAAACCTTAAAAATATAAAAACACTTAAGACCCTAAAAAACACTAAAACCCTAAATTACACAAAAAGACCCTAAAAACCCTAAAAATTCAGAAAAACCCATAAAAATTGTAAACCCCCAAAACCTAAAAATTCCTAAAAATAATAAAGAAATAAAAACCCATTAAAAACACTAAAATACATTTGTAATAATAAAACATTTAAAAACTCTAAAAACATAAATACCATAAAAAACTCAAAAACACTAAAAACCAATAAAACCCCAAACTCACTAGAAAATATAAAACACTAAAAAATATAAAAATCCATAAAAACCCATAAAAACCTATAAAAATCCTAAAAAATAAATATAATTTATAAAAATAAAAAGACTCTAAAATTTTTAAAAATATAAGAAAATGATAAAGCCCTAAAACACCTAAAACCTATTACAACATAAAAAAAATACTAAAAACCCTTAAAAAATAAAAACACAAAAAACTAAAAAATCCATAAAAATTATAAAATACCCAAAACCCCAAAAAATCCTCAGGAACCACTAAAAACAATAAAAACAATTAAACCCCTAAAATTATTATAAAACTATAAATCCTTTAAAATCTTAAAAAATAAAAAACCCTATAAAAACCAAAAAAAATAAAACCCTAAAATCCCTAAAACAATGAAAATCTCTAAAATCCCAAAAGACAAAAAAAATCCTAAAAGAGACATAAAAATAAATAAAGTTGTAAGAAAACATAAAACCCAAAAATACATTAAAAAAATAAATACAATAAAAACAAAAAGAAACCTTAAAACCCTTAAAACCCATAAAAACTATAAAAACCCACAAATGGTTAAAACCCCTACAAACAAAAAATTACATAAAAATATTAAAAATTCCTAAAAATCATAAAACCCCAAAAAATACATAAAAAATTATAAAACAATAAATACCATGAAAACACCAAAAGAAAACATTAAAATATTTATTCCACTTAAAACCCCTAAATAACCTAATAACCCTAAAAATTAGAAAATATTACAAAAAAAATAAAACCATTAAACATCTAAAAAATCATAAAAATACTAAAAACCACTAAAAAGACTTTAATCCATGAAATTTTTTGAAAAACATAAAAAACCATAAAACCATAAAAATTTAAATAAACCCAAAAAACACACAAAAACCATATAAACCATATAAACTCTTAAAACCCCTAAAATCCTTCAAAATCAATAAACACCAAAAAATAATAAAAATCCAAAAAATACCTAAAATACCAAAATATGTAAAAAAACCCCTAATAACCATGAAAACCAATAAGTAAACCTTAAAAATCATAAACACTTTAAACCATTTGAAACCTAAAAACACTAAAAATGATAAAAACCCTAAAAACACTAAAAAACCAAATACCCCAAAAAATCACCAAAAACTCTAAAAATTCAAAATCCTAAAAATTACACAAAATACATAATTACATAAAAACCCTAAAACACTGAAAAAATCCCCCAAGAAACTCTAAAAACCTAAAACCACTTAAAACTACTAAAAAACATAAAAATGCTAAAAAATAGAAATGACTAAAATAGACCCTAAAAACTTAAAAACCAATAAAATTCATAAATACTCCAAAAATACTTACAAACCCTACATCAAATAAAATACTAAAACAAATTAAAAAATAAAAACCTTGTATATCTCTAAAAACATTAAAAACATTGGAAACATTAAAAATCATAAAAAAAATCCCAAAACCCCAATAAAACCATAAAAATCATTAAATTACAAAAACCCATCAAAATCACTAGAAACCCTGAAAAGGAATAAAAATACTAAAATAGACATAAAAAATCCAAAAAATCCAAAAATAGATTGGAAAAACGAAATAAAAACAAAATAACCTAAAAAAACTAACCCCCCCCCCCAACACACTATAAACCCTAAGAATCTACAAAATCCTTGAAAACCAAAAGAAATATAAATCCCTAAAAACCATTAAAACCCCAAATACCCATTAAAACCATAAAACATATAAATACTCTAAAAAACGTTAATCCCCTATAATCATTAAAATATATAAAAAAACTTAAAAACCGAAAAAAACTCAAACCCCCCAAAAATTCAAGAGAACCCATAAAATCTCTAAAAACCTAAAAAGCCCTTAATATTCATAAAACCCTAAAACCCCATAAAAATCATAAAAAATCCCATAAAATCCCTAAAAACATAAAAAAACCAAAAAAAAATGAAAACCCATTAGAAAACTATAAGAACCTAAAAACACATTAAACCAAAAAAAACTAAAAAGGTTAAAAATCATAAAAATGCCTAAAACCCCCCACAATTCACAAACACCCCTAAAAACCATAAATATCCAAAAACCCATAAAAACCTAAAACTCCACAAAAAAACTCTAAAAACCCTTTTAAAACCATAAAAAAATTAAAACCCTCTAAAAACATTTATAATCATAAAAAATCAAATGAACCCTAAATCCCTAAAAAACCTGAAAACCCCAAAAAATCCAAAAAAATCCCTCAAAATCGAAAAACCCAAAATAACCCTAAAAATAAAATAAAAAATCCCTAAATACCTTAAAAATGATAAAAGAACCCATAAAACCTGTGAAAACCATAATAACCTAAAAACCCATTCAACCCCTAATAACCTAAAATTGATAAAAACCCTAAATGATAATAATTTCCCTAAATTCCTCTAAAACCCAAAAAACCCATAAAACACATAAAAACCCTAAAAATAAATAAACTAAAAAAATAATTCCATATAAACACTTTAAACTACTAAAAAAATATAAAAACACTATAAAACCTTTCAATCCCTAAAAACTCAAAAAACCTTAAAACCCAAAAAACCCCTAAAACCCATGAAAAACCTAAAAAATGTAAAACTCTAAAAATAAAAAAACTCATAAAACCTATAAAAATAATAAAACAATTCCCTAAAAATCATTATAAACACTAACTCCCCTAAAAACCCAAAAATCCCTAAGAAAACATTAAAACCCTAAAACACATAAACCCCTAAAACCCTAAAAACATTAAAAGGCCATAAAACCATTAAAAACCCTAAAAAACTAATAACTAAAAACACTAAATACCATAACCACCCCACAAATCCTATAAAAACAATAAACCACTAAAAAATATCAATACCCTTTGAACCCCTAAAATCCAAAAAAATACAAAAATACCTTATAAACCTAAAAAATAAAAAAAAACCCAAAAAAATCAAGGAATCCAAAAGAAACCATAAAACCACTCAGAATAAATTAAACCCCCAAACCCCACAAAAATCATAAAAAATCCATGAAATATCTAAAAAAAACCTAAAACTTTATGAAAATCATACTAACCAAAATAGACATGAAACCCCTAAAAACCAAAAAAATCCAAAAATCAGTAAAGATAATTTTAAACCCTTAAAACACTAAAAACCATAAAATACATAAAAAAATAAAATCCATAAAAACCTTAGAAACCCCAAAATACCATAACACCAGTAAAAAAATCATAAAAACACTAAAAATATATAATACAATAAAAAATAAATATACAAAAAATCCCAAAACACACAAATAATGTTAAAATCCCTAAAAACCAAAAAACCCCAAAAGAAAACTATAAAAACCTAAGAACACTTAAAATCTCTAAAAACCTAAGAATGCCAAAAACTCTAAAAGCCCCAAATAACATATAATCAAAAAAATCTTAAAAAAACCATAAATACCCTAAAACTAATAAAAACTAAAAAACCATTAAAACTCCAAAAACCTGTTAAACCCATAAAAACGGAAAAATATTATAAAAATCATAAAACCCCTAAAAAACTCATCAAAACAATAAATAACCCAAAAAACATATAAGTTGTAAAAATCCATTTAAATACAAAAAAAAACCTAGATTCCAATTATATCCCTAAAAAACCTCATAAATCCATAAAAACCTAGAAACTCTTAAAAGTCAAAAAATTATAAACCTCCCTAAAAACCCTAAATCTCTAAAACCATAAAACACCTTAAAACAGAAAAATCCCGAAAACCCCATAAAAACGCTAAGAAACCACTAAAAATATATAGAAACTTTTAAACCCCTAAAAATTTTTAAAAATATAAAATAGTAGAAACCCTAAAAAAAATAAGAAAACATTAACCCAAAAAACCAAAAAACCATAAAAACTATAAAATCCATTAAAATAATTAAAAACACTAGAAACCTGAAAACCCTAAAGAATCCTTAAAATACCTAAAAAATAAACAACACATAAAATCTTTGATACACCAGAAAAACATTTATTTCACAGAAAACACTTAAAAACGCAAAAAATTTGAAAACACTAAAACCCTAAAAAACCTTGACAACCTTAAGACCCCCTAAAAACACTCAAAATATTTGAAAACCCATTAAACCATAAACAAATCATAAAACCCCAAAAAAACATAGATATCCATAAAACCATGGAAAAATTACAAAAACTAAGAAACCTAAAAACATATAAAACTATTAAAATCCAACAAAATGCTAAAAATTCTAAAAATATTCTAAAAACTCTAAAAACCACTAAAACCCATAAAAATATCTAAAATCATTAAAAACTCATAAAAATAAATAAAACCCATAAAACCAAATAAAATACTAAAATACCTATAAACATGTAAAAATGTTTAAAAAACACTAAAAATTGTAAATCCCTAAAAACAAAAAAAAACCCTAAAACCTAAAAAACCACTAAAGAAAAAAAATAAAAATAAAAACCCATAAAATCCCTAAAATACAAAAAGATCCGGAAAATCTAGAAAATAAAAAAAAATATGAGAAAACAAAAAAAATAAAAAAACTCATAAAACCTAGAAGAAAACTATAAAAACCTAAAAACAGTAAAATCTTAGAATATGCTAAATACCCTAAAAAAAACTCTAAAAACATAAAAATAAGAAAACCCATAAACCCCTAAAAACCATTAAAACCCAAAAAATGAAAAAAAACACCATAAAAATACTAAAAACACAAAAATAAATATAACTCATTTAAACCCCAAAAAGATAAAATACTCTAAAAATATAAAACACCTAAAAAACATAGAAAACCCCTAAAACCAGAAAAAACATAAAACCCCTAAAAACCCCCAATATCTCAAAAAACCCAATAACCCAATAAAAATCATAAAAAATAACTCAAAATACCAAACAATGTGAGAAACCCTAAATAACCAAAAGAAACCTAAGAAAATCTTAAAAATCAAAAAAGTTTTACAACCCCTAAAAGTATAATAAATGATAAAAACCCTAAAAACCCTAAAAACCCTATAACCCATAAAATCCCATAAATAATTAAAATCCCATAAGAGAAAAAAATAATAAAAACCACTAAAAATACTAAATACCATTTAAACACCTAAAACGTAAAAAAAATATTAAAAATTAGAAACCCTAGTAAATAAAGAAAATACCAAAACCATGAAATCCCAAAAAACCCTAAAACCCCTAAAAATTTATATTAAACCAAAAAAAGCTAAAAATTATTAAAAACCCTTAGAATGACAAATAACTAAAAAAACCCAAAAACCCAATAAAACCCCTAAACATAAAACTACTTAAAATTAAAAAAAATCTAGAAGCTATAAAATAAAAAAAATCATAAAATTCCTAAAAACCATAACAACCTTACAAAACACTAAAAACCATAAGTCATTAAAAACCACTAAAAAATATAAAAACCATTTCATCCCCCAAAAAATTAAAAACTCAAAAAACCAATCAAAATCCTCAAAAAATAAAATAACCATAAAATTAAAAAAAATAAAAAACCCAAAAAAAACAATAAAAACTATCAAAATACCTAAAACATAAAAAATATTAAAATCCTAGAAAATGACTAAAATTCCCAAAATATATAAAAATGCCTAAAACCCATAAGAAAAACTTAATAACACAAAAACACTTCAAAACCCTAAAAACCTAAAAAATTCTAGAAACTATAAAAAGGCCTGAAAACCCTAAACCCTAAAATCCCTAAAAACCATAAAACCCATAAAACATTAACAACCCTAAATCCTATAAAAACCATAAAAACTAATAAATACTATAAAATCCATTAGTACCAAAGAGGGTTAAAAACACTAAAAACCCATAGAAACCCTCTAAAACATAGAGAAACCCTAATAACCACAAAAAATACCCTGGAAACCCTAAAACCCCAAAAATCCCTCAAAATAAATGAAAAACTCTAAAACCCAAAAAAATCCTAAAAATCCCTAAAAATCCTAGAAAATGAAAAAATCCATAATAATACTAAAACCAGAGAGATCATTAAAACCAAAAAAATCAAACGCCTGAAAAATAAAATAAAACTAAAAACTCAAAAACTTGTAAAAACCTATAAAATCCACTAAAATATTAAAAACCATAAAACCCCTTAAAACCCTAAAGAACCATATGTACCACTAATACTGAAAACCACATTAGAACCCTAAAAATTAAAAAAAATATATAAAAACATAAAAAACTAAAAAAATACTAAAACCCCCGAAAAAAAAAAACCTAAGAAACCTAAAAACCCACAAAATACATAGAAAACCTTAAAAACATAAAAACATAAAAACATAAAGAATATAAAAAAAATCCATACAAATATAAAAACCCCTAAAAAATCTATGAAAATAATAAAATGTAAAATCACTTTTAGCCACTAAAACATAACAAATGCTAAAAAACCTAAAACCATAAAAACCCAAAAATAGTAAAATACATTAAACAATAGAAAATATTAAAAACACTAAAAACTCATAAGAATGATTAAAAACTACTACAAACCTAAAAAATCCTTTATATCCCTACCATTTTTTATAGACTCCCAAAAACTAAAAAATCAAAAAATCTCAACAAACTGAAAAAAACAACCCTAAAACTCAAACAATCTAGAAAAATCCTAAAATACTAAAAACCATTAAACCCATAAATCACTAAAATATAATAAGAAAACCTAAAAAACCTAAAAACATGGAAATCTCTTAAAAACATTAAAATGAAAAAACCCTAAAAACAACAATGAACAAAAAACCATAAAAATATTTAGAAACCTGAAAACTTATAAAATCATAAAAAAACACTAAAAACCATTTAAAGACCAAAATGATAAGAACTATAATGAAAATTAAAAACCCAAAAAAATAAAAAATATTAATAAATAAACAATATATAAAAAACTTTAAATAATAAAATACCCCCAAAACCCTCAAAATTCAAAAAAGATTAAAATATTAAATATCCTAACATATACATGAAAATAAATAAAAATGTTAAAAACCCTAAATCCCTTGAAATCCCTTAAGAAATAAAAAAAAGAAAAAACACTTAAAAAAATAGAATCATAAGAAATAATTAAAACCCAAAAAACTCAAAAAAGATCCCCATTAACCCAAAAAACAACCAAATACTATAAAAACCCTCTAAAATACTTAAAAAACACTAGAACCCCATAACACCATAAAATCCTCTAAAAACTATAAAAAATAAAAAAAACAATAAAACCCTAAAACCCCTCAAAATCCATAAAAACCATAAAATCCATAAAAATCCTAATGAAGCCAAAAAAATCCATCAAAAATTAAAAATCATAAAAATTATTAAAATCCCAAAGAAATAATTAAAAAACTAAAAACCCTCCAACCCCATATAAATGAAAAAATGTTAAAACCATAAAAAACTCAACAAAGCCCAATAAACTATAAACCAAAAAACCAAAAAACCAAAAAAAACCCATAAAATCCGATAAAACCCATAAAAACCTCTGTAAACATGTAAATATGATTAAAAAACTCTTATAAATAAAAAACCCTAAGAAACCCAAAAACACAAAAATCCCAAAAAAACACTTAAAACCCTATAAAACCTAAAAACCCACAAACCCCCCCATAACTCTAAAAACCATAAAAGTCATTAAAAGGAACTCAAAGTCACTAAAAACTATAAAAACCTGAAAATTGAATAGATAGCTTAAGAAAACCTAGAAAAACAAAAAAAACCACAATAATCCTAAAAACCAAAAAACATCAAAAATTATAAAAAACTTTTAAAAAAATTAAATCCCATAAAAACCAATAAAAACCTCCAAACCCCTAAAAACCCATTAAACACAAAAAAAACACAAAATAAACTAAAACACATTTGAAACATTAAAAAACCTAAAAACTATAAAAACACTTGAAACCCTAAGAACTCAGTAAAAACCATAAAACCAAAAAAATCATAAAAACCCTAAAACCCCAAAAAAACACAAAAACCCTAAAAATACCTAAAACCAAAATTCCCATAAAAATAATAAAAAATATCTAAAAGTTCCTAAAAATATAAAAATCCCCGAACATCACTAAAAACCCAAAAATAATATAAGAAAAACATAAAATTGAAAAACACTAAAAACACATAAAAACATAAAAATGATAAAACCCAAAAAACCCTTCAAATCCCTAAAATCTATAAAAACCAACAGATTATAAAATATCCCTAAAAATCTATAAAAACATAAACAACCTTAAAAACTAGAAAAACCCCAAAGAAATCCATAAAACATAAGAATATTTAAACCACTAAAAACCTAACAATTGTAAAATCTCTAAAAATGCCTAAAATGACCCTAAAACTCCTAAACACCCCTAAAAACCATAAAATACACAAAACCTAAAAAATAATTAAAATCATAAGAAACCTAAAACCCAAAAAAACTCTAAATTTATTGTAACTCTCTAAAGAAATTAAAAATATAAAGAACAATAAAATCCATATAAAATAAAAAATAAAAAAAACCTAAAACCCCTAAAAATCCATATAATCCATAAAGACCATAAAAACCATTAAAAACCACTGAAAATAAATAAATTTTAAAAAACCCGAAATCCCCTAAGAAAACTATAATAACCAAAATCCCCTTAAAACCCCTAAAAAGGTAAACATGCTGAAAACAATTAAAAACCCTAAAAACCTTAAAACCATTTAAATCCTTAAAATATCATAAATATTTATTATACATAAAAACCTTTAAAACCATAATAACATTAAAAACCCAAAAAATCAATCAAATCCATAAAAACTCAAAAATAAACCCTAAGAACCCAAAAAACTAATAAACACTTAAAAACCCTAAAAACCATAAAACCTTCAAAATCCCGAAAAACCATAAAAAACCACAAAAATTCAAGATAATATTTAAAAACCTAGAAACCTTTAAAACCCATGAGAAACTATAAAAAAACCGCAGTGAAAAAAACCCTTAAAAACCTTAAAAAAATAAGAAATTCTAAACATCCCAAACCATAAAACCATGAATACCCTAAAACCTAAAAAATATTTAAATTACTGAAAACCAAATAAATCCTAGAAAACCCATAAAATCCCTAAAAACATAAAAACTCTTTTAATCCCTAAGAAAACCTTAAATTTCTAAAAACATTTAAACCCAAAAATACTAAAAAAATAAAATACTAAAACACCAAAAAAGACCCTAAAACCCTAAAAACCACTAAAGTATCTAAAAAACCTTTAAACCCCTAAAAATCTAATAAAAATGAAAAAACTTAAAAACCCTAAAAAGTCAAATAACCCTATAACCCCAAATAAACTAAAAAACCCAGAAAAACCTAAAAACCCCCCAAAATCCCTAAAAACCCTAAAAACCAAATAAAATCAAAAAATGGCCCTAAAAATTAACATAAACATAAAAAAAACCTAAAAACAGCAAAACCACCTATGAAAAAATAGAAAAAATATAACCACATGGAATCCCTAATAAACTAAATAAATGAAAAAAAATCCTAAAAACACAAAGAACCCCTAAAACCATACATACATTTAAACACTAAAAAATCTTAATAAAATCCTTAAAACCCATAATACCCATAAAACTCATAAAATCCATAAATACCAATAAAAATTGTGAAAAAAATTCAAAACAGTAAAACATAAAGAGAATCTAAAAACAAAAAAAAACAAAAAAAACCCAAAAACCCAAAAAACCTTAACACTCCGTACAACCTTCTAAATCCCAAAACCCCTAAAACCATAGAAATTTAATAAAACCAAAAAAATCAATATATGATAAAACATTAATAAACCTAAGATAAGGATAAAAAAATAAAGACTCTTAAACCACCTAAAAAACTAAAAATATATAAAAAACCCAAAAAACTCCCAAAAAACTCAAAATCATTAACAACCCTTAAAAACCATAAAAATAAAAAAACCCTTAAAATCCATATAAAATGTATGTACCTCTATATACCATAAAATAACAAAATAAAACATTAAAATAATAAAAAACATAAATCCTCGAAAAATAATATAATACGGTAAAACCCCTAAAAACCCTAAAATCCATAAAACCCTTTAAAAGTAGTTAAATTCCCAAAAAAATCCTAAAATAGCATAAAAATCCAAAAGAATCCCTTAAAAACCTAAAACATATAAAAACAAAAAAACCCCAATTATAATACCTTAAAACCAAAAAATAAATAAAACCCCCCAAAACCTAAAAAAGTTTAAAATACTAAAAAGAACTAAAAAGACCCTTATAACCCTAAAAACACATAAAAACCATAAACACTGAAAAAAAACTAAAAACCACTAAAAGCCCATAAAGACCACAAAAAAATCTAAAATCATTTTAAACCATAAAAACATTAGAAAACTCTAAACAAATTTTAAACAGTACAAACCCTTAAAAAATAAAAAATTCAAAAAAACTCTTAAAATCCTGAATACATAAATAAACCTTAAAACCCTAAAAAACCCAAAAAATCATTTTAACCCAAAAACACACAAAACCCCTAATCAACCTAAAAAATGTTAAAATCACTCAAAGTCCCATGAAAAACCTAAAACCTATCGAAAAACTGAAAAACTCTAAAAACCCCTATAAATTCTAAAAAAATGCTTAAAATCCTTTAAAATATAGAAATCCCTAAAAACATTGAAACCTATAACAAAAACATTAAAATAGAAAACCAATTAAAATCCCTAAAAACCAAAAAAAAATTACAGTAATAAAAATACACTAAAAGGCCATAACACACCTAAAATCATAAAATTTCTAAAAACATAAAAACCCATAAAACCCCATGAAACCCCTAAAAACATTTAAATACTCAAAAACAATTCAAACCCACAAAAACATTAAAAAAATATTAAAACATTAAAATAGAAAAAATTAAAAAAACCTAAAAACCAAAAAAACCATAGATCCCAATAAATTGTAAAAACCACGAAGCCCCCTCCCTCTAATCCCTAAAAACCTTAAAAACAATAAATATCCTAAAACCCCTAAAATGACTAAAAATGTAAAACCCCCTAAAAATCATTAAATCCCATAAGAAAAAAAGAACCTAAAAACACTTAAAAATCCTAAGAACACTAAAACCAATAAAAAACCTAAATATCATAAAAAACCTAAAAACACTAAAAACCATAATAATGGAATTTTTTAAAAGCATTAAATATCTATTAAAACCATAAATCCCACTAAAAACTATAAAACCCCATTAAAACCCAAAAAAAATTGAAAAACTACGAAAACCCACATTGAATCATTAAAATTCAAAAAACCCATATAACCCAAAAAATAATTAAAACCATAAAACCCTAAAAACCCAATAAATACAAGAAAACCCTAAAAATATATAAAAGTGTAAAAACCCCTTAGAAACCAAAAATCACATAGGAAAACTTTAAGAACCTAAAAACACTAAAATCTCTATAAAATCCTAAAATCGAATAAAACCTAAAACCCCTGAAATCTCAAAAATACATAAAATCCCAAAAACCCCTAAAAACCTTAAAATACCAAAAACCAATAAAAACCCAAAATACCACTAAAACAATAAAATAACATTAAAACATTAAAAACGTTAAAAAATCAAAAAAATCGTTAAAAACCTAAAAAAACATAAAAATAAATAAATACCGCAAAAACTATATAATTTTAAAACCATAAAACACTAAAAATATCTAAAAAACATAAATACCATGAAAATACTAAATAATCCCAAAAAAATCCAGAAAACATAAAAAACTATAAAAACCATGAAAAGAACAATGAGAAACTAAAAACTTTTTAAAATCGCTAAAAACCTAAAAATGCTAAAAACCCATAAACGCTCTAAAACCCCTAAAATCCATAAAAACCTAAAACCCCACTAAAAAATCTAAAAAACTTTTAAATACCTAAATATGATAGAAAACTATAAACCCCCTTTAAATTTTATAAAAACTCAAAAAATCCAAAACAAACCTAAAAACATAAAACCCCTAAAAATATTGAAAAACTATAACAAAAAAATACGAAAAAACAGATACCATAAATCAAAAAAAACCCTTGACTACCTAAAAAATTATAAAACCATTAAAAATCTAAAACCCCTAAAAACTATAAAAAATGTAATAACCATAAAATTAAAAAAAGACAAAAATCCATAAAACCCCAAAAAACCCACTAAAAAGTCAATAAACCCTTTAAACCCATAAAAACATTAAAAACCCCCCTAAACACCATAAAAACCCTAAAACCATAAAACCCCTCAAAATACCTGAAAATACTAAATTTCTATAGAAATAATAACAGAAACCTAAAATCATAAAATATTTAAAAACACTAAAACCCATAAAAACCTTAAGAACATATTTAAAACCTTAAAATACATAAACCCCATAAAAATATTAAAGCTCTAAAATCCCAAAAAAAAACCCTAAAATAATCAAAAACCTTAAAACATCTCAAAAACTATAAAAAATCCCAAAACCCTTGAAAAACCTTTAAGAAAACCTTAAAAACCTAAAAAAATAGAAATCCTAAAAATAAAAAGAAATTCATAAACCCTACAAAACCGTAAAAGACCCAAAAAATGATAAAACCCTAAAAACCATAAAACCCCCCAAAAACATTAATGAACCCTAAAAAACTATAAAAACACTTACAAATATAAAAACCCTTTAAAAATCTAAATACAATTAAAACTATAAAACCCCATAAAACCATAATGAACTCAAAAAAACCCTAAAACCTTCATAATCCCTAAAATCCCTAAAGACCCATAAAATCATAAAATGATAAAACTATCCATAAAATGTAAAATACCTAAAAACATGAAAACCCCAAAATATCCCTAAAACCAGAAAATCCCTCAAAATTTATAAAAACCATAATAACCCATACAATCCCCCCCCCCAAAAAAAATATACCCAAGACTATAAAATCCCAAAAAAATTTAAAAACCCATATAATCCATGACAACCACTAAGAAAAAATAAAAACATAAAAACACTTAAGACCCCTAAAAACATAAAAAATGCTAAAAAAACTAAAAACCCAAAAAACACAAATTGATAAAGAACACATAAAATTAATAATAAAAACCCTAAAACCCATAATAACATAAAAAACTACTAAAACACTAAAAACGGTTTAAACCATTAAAAATTTAAAAACTCTAAAAAACATTAAAAACTATAAAATCAAAAAAAATCCCCTAAACACTAAAAAACCAAAAGTCCCATAATACTCTAAAACCCCAAAAAAATATCAGAACCCTAAAACACATTAAAATACTAAAAAATAACTAAAAGTCCCAAAAAACATAAAAATACATAAAAGCATTCAAAAACCTATAAAATATAGAAAACGTAAAACACATAAAACCCTTAAACCCCTAAAAACTACTACAAAGCCCTATAAACCCCTTGAAACCAATAAAAACCCTAAAAATAATCTAAATTTCTAAAATCCCTAAAACTAGAAAAAAATCATAAAACCCATGAAAAATACAATGAAAACCATAAAAAAATAAAAATACTTAAAACCCACAGAATGATAAAAATTTCTAAATATCCTAAAAAGTCCCTAAAAAGACAAAGAACCCCATAAAACCATAAAACCCAAAAAAACAAAAAAATAACCTAAACCCCATAAATAGTGTAAAATCCAATAAGAAAAACATTAAACCCTCAAAAAAGTTATGAAATTTGAAAAACCCAAAAAAGACCTGAAAAACTCAAAAATAAACCTTGAAACGCATTAAAACCCTAAAACCCCTAAAAACAAAATACAAAACCAAAAACTCAAAATACCTAGAAACACTAAAAACTATATAAATCGTAAAAATCCATAAAGTCCATAAAAATTTTAAAAGCCTTACTATCCTTTAAATACACAAAGAAGAACATAAAAACCCACCCCTAAAACCCCTCAAAATATAGAAAACAATAAAAATCTAAATTAAACTAAAACCCCCCAAAACCCTAAAAACCATAAAACACTAAAATCCTTAAAAGTCATAAAAACCTTAAAAATCCCTATAATCCAATAAAATCCATAAAAACTACTAAAACCTCTCAACACCTTTAAAAAACTTAGTTGAAAAAACTAAAAAACTTATAATCATAAAAATACTGAAAACCCTCAAAAAATGGAAAAACCATAAAACCACTAAACCATTAGAAATAATAAAAACAATCCAAATTCAAAAAATAAAAAAAAATCCATAAAAATTACTAAAATCATAAAAAACTATTTAACACTACAAACCTAAGAAAATATTAAAACACTAAAAACAATTAATACCCCTAAAAACCATAAAAAACTAAAAACAATAAAATAACATAATAGCCTAAAAAACATAAAACACCTCAAAATATGAAAAACTATAAACATATAAAAAACCTAAAAACCAAACAATCCATAAAAATTTAAAAACAAAAAAAACATATAAAAACCCCTAAGAAAACCTTAAAAACTAAAAAACACTTTAAAACCCAAATCTTAAAAATGATAATGACCCTAAAACCCTAAAAACAAATAAACAAAAAAACTAAATACCCAAAAACCATAAAAACCCAAAATTCTTATAAAACATAAAAAAATTTAAACCCCCTAAAACACAATAAAAACTCCAAAAACCCATTAAACCCCTAAAAACCATAAAAACTCTAAAAAATATAAATATCCAAAAAACAAAAAAAAATCCTTAAAACCCATTAATCCATAATAACCTAAAACCCTAAAAACCCTAAACCCCTAGAAAACCTGAAAACACATAAAAATTACAAACATTCTAGAAATACTTAATAATCACATAAAACAAAAAAAAAACCCCTTAAAACCCTATGAAAAACATAAAAAATAAATACACGTAAAACAACTAAAAAATCTAAGAAAAGGTAAAATCACAAAAAAAACACCTAAAACCACTCCAAATCCAAAAAAATCCTAAAAACCATAAAAATAGTTAAAAATTCCTTAAAATCCCAAAAAATGTAAAAACCAAAAAAACACAAAAAATCCAAAGAACTCATGAAAAACAAAAAAACTTATCACCCTAACAACCTAAGACATGTTAGAATTCTAAAACCCCAAAAAACCTAATAAATCCAAAAAATCATAAAAATCCCTAAAAACTACTAAAATGCTAAATCCAATTGAAAAATAAAAAAACTAATATAAAATCTAAAAACCCTTTAAACCTATGAAAAGGTTATAAGGGACAAAAAAACCATAAAAACCCTAAAAAATAAAAAAACATAAAAATACAAGAATACCGTAAAACCCTAAAAACCTAAAAAAATCTTAAAATTCCTAAATTAACTAAAAACCATTAAAATTATAAAAAGCTCCTAAAATACCAAAAATCATAGAATCCCCTAAAAACTGAAAAACCATAAGAAAAAATTTAAAACATAAAAACATAGAAAAACTTAATGCCCTTAAAATCCATAAATTGATAAAAACCATAAAATCCTTAAAGCCAAAATATATAGAAAACCCATAAAACCCCAAAAATCCCAAAACCCAAAAAAACCATAAAAATCCTCAAAAATCCTAAAAAATCTAAAAAAACGTAAAATCCTCTAAAAATAAGACAAAAAAAAGAATACCTTAAAATTTTTAAAAAGATAAAACCCCTTAAAACTTAAAAACACTAAAACCCCTATAAAAGAACCTCAAAACCCTAAAATCCCTCAAACCCATAAAACCAACAAAACCATAAAACTGAAAAATACTTTTAAAAACCTAAAAACCACAAAAAATTCTAAAAAAACATTAAACCCCTAAAACATTAAAAACTCTAAATAACCACAGAATCCCTAAGAAACCTAAAATCCTAAAAAATCCTAAAATCCTAAAAATCTCAAAAACATTTAAAACCATATAAGTCTCTAAAAAACATAAAAGACATTAATAATCCAAAAAAGAAACTAAAATTACCTAAGACCCTATAAAATCCATAATAAAACCATAAAAACTAAAAAGACATAAAACCACTGAAAACCAACTAAATGATAAAATCCTAAATAGTCCTACAAACAATAAAATTGATAAAACCATAAATAACACTAAAAGCACTAAAAAATATAAAAACCATTAAACCCATAAAAATTTTGAAAAATCAAAAATATATAAAATCCCTTAAAAAAATCAAACAAACACAAAAATCCAAAAAAAAACTATAAAAACACTAAAAACCATAAAAACCATAAACACCCTAAAAACCCCAAGAAATAATAAAAATCGAAAAAATATCTAAAAACTCAGAAATGCATATAAACCCATAAATCTGTGAAATAAAATACGAAAACCATAAAAATCTAAAAACAAAAATATCCATTAAAATCCTAGAAAATTATAAAAACCCTAAAAAATCCTAAAAACTCTAAATACCTACAACATACTAAATATCCAAAAATAAGATAAAAATTCTAAAAAATTCCTAAAAATCATCAAAAATGTAAAACCCCCCTAAAACCCTAAAATACTAAAGAAAAACAAAATAATAATTAAAACAATTTAAACCCATAAAAATATATTAAAATTCTATAAAGGAAAATAACCTAGAAACCTAAAAATACAATAAACAAATAACCCCCCCCCCCCTAACCACCCAAAACCCCTAAACCCATAAAAACTTTAAAACCCCTGGAACACCTAAAAACCACTGAAATCCCTAAAAACACTTTCAATACCAAAAAATATAAATAACTATAAAAAAAATAAAAAAACCCCTATAATAATAAAAATACCCCACGATCTTAAGTATTTACAAAATTCCTTAAAAACCCTAACCCCCCCCCCCCCCCAAATTTCCAAAAAACCCTAAAAACAATACAAATATAGAGAATCCCTAAAAATATTGAAAAACGTAAAAAACCCTAACATAATAAAAACCCTTGGAATACCTTTAAAAAATAAAAAAAACATAAAACCCCAAAAAACCTCAAAATCCTAAAAACAATAATAAACCATAAAAACCCCCCAATAACTTAAAAAATGATTAAACACCTAAAATAATTTAAAACCCCATAAAATGCATAATAACAATACAAATCACTAAAATCACTAAAAACATTAAACCCCTAACAGATTAAAAACAATAAAAACCCATAAAACCCATTAAAATATAAAAAAAATATTCAAACCCAAAAATAAAAATTAATACCATATAAACCAATAAAACACTTAAAATCACAAATAACTCTAAATACTGTATAAATCATAATAAACCCCAAAAAATCCAAAAAATTAAAAAAAAAACATAACACCCCTGAAAAAACTAAGAATGCATTAGAAACCTAAAACCCTTAAAACCCCTAAATACCATTGAAATACTAACAACCATAAAAACCATAAGATCCCCAAAAATCATAAAATTCCACAAAACCCCATAAGTACAAAAGAAACCCATTAAAAACATTAAAAAACATTAATACCCTAAAAATTTTAAAAAATAAAAGAAACCTTAAAGAAACTAAAAAACTCAAAATAAAACTGTAATACCCAAAAAAACAATAAAAACCTAAAACCCCTAAAAATATCTTAATACCATAAATAACCATAAAAATTCTATAAATTCCCTAAAAATCCATGAAATCATAAAAAACCCTAAAAATGCTAAAAACCTTAAGAATGTCATAAAAACCTAAAAACACTTAAACCCAAAAAACCTAAAAAAATGCTAAAACCCCTAAACCTTTTAAAATCCATAAAAATTAATAAAAAAGTAAAACCCATAAAAATTAATAAAATCCCTCAAATCACATAAATCATATAAATCCCAATAAACTATAACAAAAACAAAAATTAAAATTCCCTTAAAATCCCTATAAACCTAAAAAATATTAGAAAACATAAAAACTATAATAAGTCCCTAAAAACCATAAAACCTTTAAAAACCATTTACCCTAAAAAACCATAACCCTCCACCCCCTAAAATCCTTAAAAACCCTTAAAACTCCTGAATAAAATAAAAATAACTAAAAACTATAAAATCCCTCAAATCCCCTACAAACATTAAATAATAAATTAAACCTAAAAAACATAAAACTCAAACCCCCCCTAAAAATCTGTAAAACACTAAACCCCTAAAACCCCCCAAAACCCCCTAAAATACATAAAACCCCTAAAACCCCCAAACCCCTAAAAATCACATAAAAAACCTAGAAAGGCCCTAAAAATCTATAAAAACAAAAAACCAACATAAACCCAAGAAACCCCTATTCATAAAAGAAGCCTAAAAAACATAAAACCCATAAAAAACTAAGAAACACTAAAAAAAATAAATACCTGAATGACCCTAAAAACCCAAAACCACAAACCATCAGAAAAACCATAAAACCCAAAAAATTTCCTAAAAACCCTAAAACCCACTAAGAACCCATAAAACTCTTTAAACCCATAAAATTGTTATAAACTAATAAAAATAATTAAAAGTATAAAAACTAAAAAACCCTAAAAATAAAAATGGACATAACAACCCTAATAACCATAAAAACTTCAAAACCACTTGAAATCCCTAAAAATCCTAAAAACCCATAAAAATCCTATATGTCTTGAAAATCACCAAAAACATAAAATCTCCAAATCCTTGAATAATGCTAAAAAACATTTTAAAAAATCCCTTAAATCCAAAATACCCTAAAATACGTTAAAAAAATTAAAATGTAAAACCCTAAAAACCATTAATCCCCTCAAAATGCATAAAAAGAGTAAAAAACCAAAAAACCCTAAAATCTTAAAAATACCTAAAAACAATGAAAATTTGAAAAACATTGAATTCCCCTAAGTAAATATTTAAATCCCGAGAACATTTAAAATACCAAAAACCCTAATATATGGTAAAACCCCTAAAAACCCCCTAAAAAGACCATAATACCCCAAGAAACCGGTAAAAACACTAAAACAACATAAAAATCATAAAATACAAAAAAATTTATAAAAACCCTATAAAACCTAAAATGTTAAAATACTATAAAAATCAAAAAAACCAAAAAAAAAATAAAAAACAAAAACCCTAAAAATAAAAAATCCCAAAATCCCAAAAAACATTCAAAATCCCTAAAATCCTATAACACCATAAAAATATTAAAAGGCTCTAAAAGTCCCTATAAACGTATAAAACATAATAAAACTTCAAAATACCAATGAAATCCTTACAAACTTAAAAACACTTAAAATTCATAAAATCATAAAAATGATAAATCCCTAAAACCCATAAAAGAACCTAAATCCCTAACAACCCAAAAATATATAAAAACAACTAAATACCATAAAAATTATACAAAAAACCCTAAAAACCCACTAAAAACACTCAAAATCTATTAAAACCAAAAAATCATTAAAAAATCTAAAAAAATTAAAAATAAAAAAAACTCAAAAAAATCCCTAAACACTCCAAGAAAACCCCATAAAAATCATAAAATCCCCAAAAATCTATAAATCCCCCAAAAATCCACAAACCCCTAAAAACCATAAAAATCATAAAATGCGCTAAAAATACCTAAAATCATAAAATACAATTAAAACCCAAAAAACCACTAGAAAACCTTAAAAACGTAAAAAATGATAAGAATCATGAAACCCTAAAAATTCTAAAAATCCTTAATAACAATAAAACCATAGAAATTAAAACAAACCTAAAAAAATGAAAAATATAAAAGACCCTCAAAACCATAAAAAACCTAATAAATCCATAAAAATCTAAAAATGATAAAAATCCAACAACAACTAAAAAAACAAAAGATCTGAACATACACCACAAAGACTCTAAAAACCCAAAAACCACCTAGACCCAAAACCCCCTAAAACAGAAAAATAAAAAAACCCCAAACCCCTTACAACAATAAAAACCCTAAAACCATTTAAAAAAATGTTAAAAACTAAAAAAAAACTCGAATTCCCTAAAAACTCAGAAAATAACTTAGACCCCCCAAAACCCATAAAACCCTAAAACCCACAAAATCCCTAAAAACCATATAAATCATAAAAATCATTAAAAAATAACCTATTTTAAAAACACTAAAAACCTATAACAAAACAATACAAACCTAAAAAAAATAAAATCCCCTAAAAAACCTAAAAATTTTAAAAACCCAAAAATCTACTAAAAACAAAGACACCCTAAAACCCTCAAAATCCTTAAAAACACTAAAAACCATTAATATCCAAAAAAATCCCTAAAAACATAACAATAACTAAAATCCCTGGAAACCCTTATGAAAACATTGATAACGTGAAACTCTTAAAAACAATAAAAGCCTAACATTCTAAAGAAACAAAAAATAACTTAAAAACCCTAAAACCCTTAAAAAAATCCTAAACCCCATAATAACCCAAAAAACTAATAAAAACATTAAAAACCTAATAAATCCATGAATACATTAACAAATCTAAAAACCATAAAGACTCTCAAAACCCAAAAACCCTAAAAACCCATAAAACCCCTAAACCCTTAAATCATCTAAAAACCAGAATAACCCAAAAAAATCCATAAAACTATACAAATCCAAAAAATACAAAAAAAGAGAAAGCCCAAAAAACCCAAAAACCCATTTGAAAAACATAAAAAAATAGAAATGATTAAATCCCCTAAAATAATTTCATACGTGAAAAACCATAAAAACCATAAAACCCTCAATATATTTGAAACCATAAAATAATAAAAATTACCAAAAAATCCTTAAAATGTCAAAAACTCAAAAACTGTAAAACCCGGCAAGAAAACCTTAAAAACCAAAAAACACATAAAATACCTAAAAACCGAAAAATTATAAAAAAGCTAAAAACAATAAAATATCTTAAAATCAGTAAACACCCCAAAACCCGTAAAAAGTCAAAAAATGCTAAAAAAATCAAAAACCAAAAATACCACTAAAAAATATAAGGACCCATTAAACCCATAAAAATATTTTAAAATAATAAAAAATCATAAAATTGTAAAAACTCAAAAAATCCAAAAACACAAAAAACAAAAAAAAACCAAAAAACAAGAAAACCCCTAAAGACCCACAAAGTCCCTTAATTCCAAAAAATGAATAAATATCCTAAAAATCACTAAAAACTCATAAAACCCTAAAAACCATGATAACCCATAATAAAACCATAAAAACATAAAACCACGTAAAACCCATGAAAAACTAAAACCTAAAAAACAAAAAAAAACATAAAAACATAAAAACACTAAAACCACTAAAAACCGCTAAAATCCATAAAAATACATAAAACCCTATAAAAACCCACAAAAAATAATAAACAATTAAATTTATAAAAATATAAAAAACTATAAAAAACCACATAACAAATAAAAAACTCAAAAAACCCAAAAAAACCCAAAAAACAAGAAACAACCTAAAAATCATAAAAACAATAAAACCCTCAAAATCCAAAAAAACTAAAAACAATTAAATTCCTAAAAATCCATTAAAATATAAAAAAATCAAATGAAAATAAAACCCTGATAGACCCTATTAAAACATTAAAATCTTAAAAACACTAAAAACCCAAGAAAACCAAAATACTCAAAACCCCTAAAAGACCCTAAACACCCAAAATTACCAAAAAACAATAAAACCCATAAAATTCCTAAAAACCTAAAAACCCAAATGTCCCCAAGAAACCCTAAAAATCTTTAGAAACCAGAAAACACATAACCAAAATAAAAACCAGAAAATTATAATATCTCAAAAACACCTAAATCCCATATAAACCACTAAAACATTAAAACTTGAAAAAAACAGAAAACCCATGAAAAACTATAAAAAACCTTTTAAATTTATAAAAATGTTAAAAATACCAGAAACACTTCAAAACCCAAAAAACTAAAAACCATAAAACTCAAAGAAACATAAAAACCTAAGAGCCCTAGAACAAAATATAAACCCTTAAAATTTCTAAAAAACCTAAAAACCATAAAAAATCTAAAAAGGCCTAAAAATTATATAAACATAAAAAACCTAAAAATGATCAATAGAAACCACACAGTCTTAAAAACACATTAAAACATAAAAAACCTAAGGGACACTAAAAACATCCAAATCCCCTAAAAACATCTATAACCCAAAAACCCAAAAACTCTGAAAGTCTATAAAAATTCAAAAAAATAACAAAAAACATAAAAAATTGTAAAATCATGAAAACCCCTTTGAAATACATAAAAACAAAAAAACACACACAAAAACCCATAAAACCCTAAAAAGCGCTAGAACCCCCAAAACCTCTAAAAACAATAAAAACACTAAATCCCCATAAAATCCATAAAAACCACTAAAAAATATAAAAACCTGTTAAACCAATAAAACGTCACAACCCAAAAATCATAAAACCCTAAAAAATTAAAAAAAAATCCAGAAAACCATAAAACTATAAATAACCCAAAAACCCAAAAAACTATCAAAATCCCTAAAACCCTAAAACTATAAAAATTCTAATATCTCTAAAAATTCATAAAAGTGTAAAAACCTCTAAAAACCCTAAAAACCAATTGGAAAACCTTAAAATACAACAAACAAAAAATCATTAAAAACATAAATAACATTAAAACTATAAAACCCTAACCCCCCCCCCCAAAATAAATCCCCATAAAATCCAAAAAAATAAATGAAAAAAGGCTGTAAAAATCCAAAAAGAGATGTAAAAATCCCTAAAAACATAAAAATTTCAAAAACATTTAAACCCACTAAGTAAACCTAAAAATCCTAAATACAGTTAAAACCACAAAAACCTACAAAATTATAAAACCCTAGAATACCATAAAGTTGATAAAAAACACTAAAAACTTCTAAAATCAATCAAAAAACTAATAACCGACTAAAAACTCAAAAAATATTTAATCCTAAAAATAGTTAAAAAAATCTATAAAACCTTAAAAACACTAAAAAATAAAAAAAACCCAAAATAACAAACCCTTAAAAACACTAGAAACTTGTTTCTGTGGCATGGAAAGAATTCACGAAGCCCATCGAGATGGGTGGGCTGGGCATCAAGGACCTCAGGAAATTCAACTATGCCATAATTGGCAAATTCACATGGAATCTTTTCAACCTGACTGACATGAGTCCTGACTTCTTGAGGGAAAGATTCAACTCTAAGCTATGTGAGGACTTCCCGGGATTCATCCCCTCGTCAGTTTGGACCACAATCAGGTCCTCATATAGGCGCATTATTTCCAATTAGAAATGGGTGGTCTCAAGATACTCGACCTTGAATTGTTGGAAGACCACCTGGCAGGATCGGCCCATCAGTGAATCTGTCCATCCACCTCAAGTTTTCAAGCACTGGTCCATTGGTGATCTCAAGGACAATATGAACGAGATTGAAGGTATCCTGCCGCGGAATATTATCACACAAATAAAAAACTACAGTTTTATGGACATTGATTGTCTCATTTGGAAGCCAAATATGGTTGGGTTGTTGAGTGTGAAGGAGTTTTACCGGTCTGAATGTGAGCAGGGAATTCAGCCCCCTGCTTGGCTCTCTAAATTTTGGAGGCCCTTCATTCCCCCCTCTAGCTACCTGCTACTGTGGAAAATTTGGAGAAATAGATTCCCAGTTCAAGAGAAATTGAAAAGAGTTGGGTGGTGTTTGGCCTCTGCTTGTCCGATCTTTCTTCAGGATGAGGAAAATCTGCAGCACATTTTTCTCAAGTGCAGGTTGGCTGCAGGTCTTTGGGATCATTTACAGGGCATATTCCAGCTGAAAATGTTCACGGACAGCATGCTGTCTTCTATTTTCAGTAGTGTTGTAGGCGTGCAATATAGTCAGCAAATTTCCAATCTGCTTCGTGCTGCCGCTGCGGCTCTTACTTCTTTTGTGTGGGCAGCTCGGAACAAAGTGGTTTTCAATAATGATTCATGCTGCATCCGAAATGGTGTGGTGGCAATTCATCAAGCAGTCCAGGCGGCGGCTCATATCCAGGATGGTACGATGGCTAATGATATTAAGGACCTTATTGTGTTGAGAACTCTCGGAATTTTTGGAAGATGCCGGAAACAGAAGGACTTTAAATTCATTCGGTGGATTCCACCAATCCTAGAATGGATAAAAGTTAATGTGGATGGTGCAGCCCTAGGCGCGCCTAGTCCCTCCAGGTGTGGTGGTGTTTTCCGGACATATAGAGGCTTTTTTAAAGGATTATTTTATCATTACATTGGGAATGGATGTGCTTATGAAGCGGAGCTATGGGCCATGATTAAGGATGTATAGTTTGCGGTCCACTTCAGATGGACACAGCTATGGATTGAATCTGACTCGATGTGGGCGGTGGAAGCCCTCAAAAGCAAAACAAGGAAAATCCCATGGAAGCTCCTCCCACAATGGGTTGACTGTCTAAGAATCTCTCATGGTATGAAAATTATGGTCACACATATATACAGGGAAGCGAACAAGGTGGCAGACATACTCTCCAAGAAAGCAATTGAGGATTGATGTTCCATGTGGTCATTTATTGCACCATATTCCTGCACTCCCCTTGTGGACTCAGACATGAAGGGTGAATTGCACACTCGACTGTGCAAACCCTCCTTGTAATTCCTTGTACCTTTATTTTATGTTATTATATTTTGTGGGGCTGGGATCCGCCCGGCCCCAATCCTGCTTTTCCTAAAACCCAGTAAAACTCAAAAATCCAAAAACTCCAAAAAACAATTTAAACCCCTACAATTGTTAAAAACCCCGAAAAAACTTTTTAAACCCTCAAAATTTAAAAAGACCCTAAAACCCAAAAATACATAAATCCCTTAAAAGCCCCAGAACCCCCAAATTCCTTAAAAATGTTGAAATTATAAAATAAAAAAAATACCTAAAAATAAATAAAAACCCAACAAATCCTAAAAATGATTAAAACCCATAATAATACCTCATATAAATAAAACACTGAAAAACCCGAACAACCTAAATCCTTTTAAAGACACTAAAAAACAATTATCACTAAAAACCCTAAACCACTCCAAATACCAAAACCCCAATAATCCATAAGGAAATAAAAAATTCAAAAAATCTCCCAAGAAAGGTAAAAATCAAAAAAAAACTGAAAACCTCTTAGAGAACCTTAAAACCCTAAAGAATAATTAAATCCCTAAAAACACTAAAACGTCTAAAAATTCTAAAAGAATATAAAACTCCTAAAACATAATAAAAAAACAAAAAACACTAAAATATTAAAACCATAAAACCCATAAAACAATAAAAACCACTAAAAACTCTAAAAACCATTTAGACACAAAAAAACATTAATAAACACTAAAAAACATAAAAACCCTAAAAACAAATAAAAACTCCAAAACCCAAAAAAAAATTAATACCCTAAAAAACCTTGAATCCCAAAAAATAAATAAAAACCCCAAAAAAGATAAATATCATAAAAATTATTGAAAAACACTTAAACCCCATAAAAATCCAAGAAATACATAAATTAATATATACCGTTAAAACCCATAAAACTCATAAAAACCACTAAATACTCAAAAAAAAAATTATCCACTAAAAAAGTTTAAAACATTTAAAATAATAAAACTTGTAATTAACACATAAAACCCCATGAAAACCATAAAACTCTAAAAACATAATAACCCTAACCCCCCAATCACTGAAAACAGTAAAAAATCATAAATATCCTTAAAAAGACTTAAAATATCTAAAAATGTAAAAAACAATTAAAACCCTGAAACCATGATATAAAACATAGAAACATAAAAAAACTTAAAACCGCTAAAACGCAAAAAAATACTAAAATCCCAAACATTTATAAAACCTTAAAAACTATAATAACCCTCAAAATCCATAATAACTACAAAAACACATAAAACCCTAAAAATATCTAAATATCCCAAAAATAATAAAAACATGAAAACTCCTGGAAAAATACATGAAAAAATGAAAAACCTAAAACACTTAAAATCTTAAAATCAAAAAAAAAACAAAAAATCCTAAAATACCATAGAATGAACTTAAAAATTCCCAAACCTATAAAAGTCATAAAAAACTAAAAACCATAAAAACATAACACCTAAAACCCCAAAAATACATAAAAATTGAAAAAACATTTTAAATCCCAATTTTTAGAAAACCATAAAACCCATAAGAAACTAAAAAAACCCTAAAATCCCTAAAATCCATAAAACCTAGAAAAATGCACTCAATATAATAAATAATCATAAATTTCCAAAAAAAAAATCCCTAAAATCCTACGAAATGAGAAAAATCCAAAAAACATAAAAACACCAAAGAAAAAATTAAAAATCTAAAATAATCAATACCCCTAAAAAATAATAGAAACACATGAAACCCACAAAAAACTAAAAAAACCCTCCATATTCATAAAAATCCAGACAATACTAAAAATGTCATAAAAATATATATAAATGTAAAAAACACTAAATATCAGAAAACCCCTAGGAAAACCATTAAAACATAAAACAATTTTATCCCCTAAAAATCAAAAAATTGTAAAAACCCTAGAAAACCTAAAAACCATAATTACCCTAAAACCCTTAAAAATATCAAAACACACTAAAAATCTAAAATCCAATAAAAATATCTCAAAAAATCTTTTAAAGCCAATAAAACCTGAAGAAATTCTAAAAAAACATTAAAATTCCATAAATCCATAAAACCCATAAAAACCCCTAAAACCATAGAACATAAAAACATTAAAAATCACTAAAAATCTCTAAAAACATAAAAATACTTTAAAAACCTTAAAACCCTAAAGAAATCCTTAAAAAATAAAAACACATTAAACCAATAAAAAATATAAAAATTCATAAAAACATAAAAAACCATAAAACCCCAAAAAACCCTAATACCACTCAAAATTCCTAAAACCCTAAAAACCTGTAAAAGTCCTAAAACCCTTGAAAATATCAAAAATCATAAAGTACCCAAAAAACCATTAAAATCCCTAAGAAAACTATAAAAACATTAAAACATTAAAAAAACCATAAAAACATTAAAAAAATCTAGAAACTCTAACCCCCCCCCCCCCCAATCTCTAAAACCCCTAAAAACTCCCAAAAACCATTATTACCCCTAAAAATTTAAAATCCATAAAAACACTAAAAAACTAAAAACCCTAAAAACCCAAAAACAATCATAAAATAATAAAATCCCTAAATGAATTCAATATGCCTAAAACCATAAAAACATAAAAACCTAATGAAATGCCCCAAAAATGCGAAAATTTAAAAAATCCCAAAAGCTTTTAAAATCCATAAGGATACTATAAATTCTAACATTGATTAAAACCCTAAAATACATAAATCCATTAAAACCCCTAAAAAACTAAAACCTATAAAGACCATAAAACTCCTAAAACATTTCAAACCTCTAAAACGCATTAAAATCCTAAAAACCACTAAAAAAGAAAATAAAATTAAACCGTTAAATATATATAAAAATTCTAAAAACCCTAAAAACCCTAAAAATTAAAAAAACCAAAAAGAATCCTAAAAATCAAAACCACAAAACCCTCAAATTTTATAAATACGTATAAAATCCTGAAAAACAAAAAATTCATTAAAACCCCTAAAAACCCTGAAAAAAAGATAGAAAACCTTAAAAAATAAGAATAAAATAACCCCAAAAACCTAAAAACGCTAAAAAACACTTAGAACTCTAAAAAACGAAATAAAAATCACAAATCCACAAAAAACATTAAAAATATTAAAAACCATAAACATCATAAAAATCATAAATAATTTCTAAAACGCCACTAAAATAGTAAGAACACTAAAAATTATGAAAACACCTAAGAAAACCTAAAGACACTTAAAACCCCTAAAAACCAAAAAACACTAAACACCCTAAAAACCATAAAAGGCCCTAAAAATTATAAAACCCTAAATAATATAAAATCCCCAAAATACCTTTAAAAACCTTAAAAAACCCAACAGACCCGTAAAACCACTAAAAACAATAAAAAACCTTCAAATTTCAAAAAAAATGTTAAAAAACTATAAAAAAACTTATAAATACAAAAAAAATTAAAACCCCTAAAAACATAAAAAACACTAAACCCTAAAAAACTATAAGAAAACCATAAAAACCTAAAAACGTATAAAACTCCAAAAAACCTAAAAATGAAAAAAACCACAAAAATAAAAATAAATAAATAAAAACCTAAAACCCATCAAATTTGTTAAAAATTATAGCATATAAACCCCTAAAAACCGATAAAAGACCATAAAAGACACGAAAAACCCTAAAACCTATAAATGCTATAAAACCACTAAAAATAATAAAAACCCAAAAACCCAATTAAAACCACTAGACGCTAAAAAAATTAAACCCATAGAAATGTTTAATAACTCTAAAATCCTTAAAACACATAGAAACATAGAAATTCCTATAACCCTAAAAAACCATGAAAACCCTTACCCCCCACCCCCCAAAGAAATACCTAAAAACATTAAAACCCATAAAACCATAAGAATTAATAAAAAACCTAAAAACCTAAAAACCCCTAAATCTAGGAAAACTCAATATAAAACATCAAAAACTTAAAACACTTAATCCCCATAAAACAAAAAATATAATAAAAGAAACACCAAAATCTTTTAAAACCCCTAAAAATTGAAAAAACTCCTAATCCCAAAAAACCCCATAAAAGTACTAAAAGGAAATAAAATCCCCAAACATAACATACCATAAAAACCCTTAAAACCATAAGAAAACATTAAGAAAATAAAAACACTTAAAACCCATAGAAACACATAAAAACATTAAAAATGGTAAAACCCCTAAAAAATTAATAACTTTTAAAAACATAAAAGAACTCAAAAACCCTAAATACCATAAACCCCAAAAAAATACTAAAAAATCATTAATGTTCTTAAAAACATAAAAAATATATAAAAACCCAGAAAATCCTATGAAAACTAAAAAACCTTCTATATTCTTAAAAATCTATGAAATCCAAAAAAAATGCTAAAAAACCCTCAGAAACCCTAAAAAGACCATAAAGCCCCTAAAACCCCTAAAGACCATAAAATCCCTTAAAACATTAAAATCCCTAAAAACAAGAAAGCATTAAAACTCAATAAAAACTCTAAAATCTGATTAAACCCCTAAAATCAGTAAAAACACGAAAAACCCATAAAACCTAAAAAAAATAAAAACCCCTAATAACTAGAAAACCCACAAACCACTAAAAACCTTAAAAATATAAAACAAAAAAATCCCTAGAATCTCTAAAAACAATATAAATCCTAAAAGGCCACAAAATCACAAAAAATGTAAAAATTTTAAAAGCACTAAAAACCATAAAAATTAAAAAAATATAAAAAACAGTTTAAACCCTTATAACCCATAACACCCACCAAAAAACATAAAAATAATAAAGCCCGTAAAACCCCTAAAAATACATAAATAATCATAAAAAACATAACAAACCCTTTAACACACTAAAATAGTTTATAAATCTAAAAAACCTCAAAACCTTAAAAGAATCGAAAACCTTAAAACCCAAAAAAACATAAAAACCATAAAACCACTTAAAAAACCAAAAACCCAAAAAAATCAATTTTTTTTATAAAATTACGAAATAAATCTAAAAACCTAAATTCCCTTAAAAACTATAAAAATCACTCATAAACCCTTAAAAATATTAAGACACTTTAATCCCATAAAAACCTACAAAATTCTAAAAACCGAAAAAAACAAGAAACCCTAAACAACCTTAACAACCCTCAAAATCCATAAAAACCCTAAAACCATAAAAATCCTAAAAATCCATATAAAAACTTAAAAATGTAAAACTCTTAAAAATAATGAATACCCCTAGGAAAAAATAACAACCTAAAAAGTCATAAATCCTAAAATTCCCCAAAAATGCTAAAAACCCATAAAAACAATACAAACCACTAAATTTCTAATAAACCTTCAACAACCAAAAAAGGTTAAAAAATATAAAAACCATAAAACTAATAAAAACTAAAAAACCAAAAATACCAAAAAAACAAAAAAAAACAATTAAAACACTAAAAATAACTAATCCCTTAAAGCCCATAAAATTCCTAAAAAATCCGTAAAAACCAAAAAAAACAAAAAATAATGAAAAATATAAGAAAAACATAAAAACATAAAACACTTAAAACCCTTGAAAACATATATAATACTAAAAATACTAAAAATATCAAAATCTCTAAAACCTGTAAAAATAAATAAAAGGCACTAAAAATACCTTCCAATAGAAAAACCCCTAAAAACATAAAAAAACATAAAATCATAGATAAACCCTTATGATACCTTAAAATATAGAAACATTTAAATACCTAAACACATAAAATTGGTAAAAACTCTAGAAACCCTTAATAATGCACAAAAACTATGGAAACCATAATGTAAAGACCTGAAAATCCTATAGATGTTTTTTAAATACACGGGAATTTTACGAGTCTGAGAAAACTGACGGCGTGTGATTCCAAGGCCTGGTGTGCCCAGAATCAATTTCTGAAGTTTTGTCCAGGTATATTCAGTAAAGGTACAAGTGGGATTTTATAACTTTTAAATTGGTTCTCGGAATTGAAATATGAGGTCACCGTTAAACATGCAGCGCCAGTATTCATTTAAGGAGACTTTCACTTCAACGATAGTGGGTTGAGTCTAAAAGTTTGATTTTGGGTTTTCATGGAAAATAATAAAATAAAGTGTGTGTCACTTTATTTTATTTGAGCCTCCAAATGAGTGTTGGGTGGTTAAAAACTCCTCTTGGAAGTTGGAGGTGGGGCCCCCACACCTTAACCTCCCATGAGAGGTTATGGTGGTGCCCCCCCCCCCGAACTCAACCTCCCATGTGAGGATAAATGAGGTGGGGACCACCCGGGCTCTTAACCCCCAGAAACTCCCCATTAAAGTGGAAAAAACTCTCAAGCTCCAACTAATATAGGGGAACCTCTTCAACTCCCCTTTATTTAATTTGTGCCAAACTTTCACATTAATTAAGGGGCGCCTACCTAATTAATTAGTCAATTTGAATAATTTTCCAATAAATTAATATGATATTACAATCTATTATATTGTTGGAATATTCACTTTGGATGAGATTGGAAAGATGAGAACTTGGGAGAAAAGGAGTTTTCCAAGGAAGAACGCCCCTACCAATGAAGAACAAAGAACGAAAGAAGTCGATCCTTCTTCGACTTCTACCTTGAAGCTTTAACCGTCGTGAGATGTCTTCGACGAGCAGCTTCTATGACTCCATCAATGAACGTCGAATCAAAGTTAGGGTGATTAAATTCATTTGACAGGCTTGTTTTTCCTTCATTTTTGGATAATGAAGGTTTTTGAGATTTGTTCTTATAAACCGTTTTCTATCACCATAAACGCGGAGATAGGGACCAACCTAACATGGACAGAAATCCTCCATCAATTTTCCTTGATGTGGAATTGTTCAGCATGGCGACGTAACAACGATGATGCAACAAAGGTGGAGACGACAAAGTTCACGCTTCCCACGGCCTCTGAAACCCGTACCGGCCTCCCGCGCACCCTGACGTCCTACCCGCGGCCTCCCGCGCGCCCTACCCGGCCTGCCCACGGACTCCCGCACGTCCCGCCGGCCATCTGGTGGCCTGCCCGCAAACCTCTGGCCTGCCTGTGGCCTGCCCGCGCCCTGCTAGCCTACCCGCGCACCCTCCCAGGTCTACCAGGGGCCTCACACGCGCCCGGCCTACGCTGCCCATGGCCTCTCGGTGCCCCTCCGGCCTACCCGCGGCCTGCCCGCACCCCGCCATTCTGCCCGCGGCCTGCTCGTGCCCCGCCGGCCTGACCCGGTCACCACCCAGCCTGCATGACCACCCCGCCAACCTCCCCATGTCGCCACCAGGTCTGCCTGGCCAACCCGGCAGCCTGCCCAGTCAACCGCCCGGCCGAGCCGTACCAACCTCTCGAGCTGGCATGTGGCATCCCTCGTCACACCGCTAGCCGAACCAAACAGGCCGCACCCTTTGGGATGATTCGCGCCCCTCGCGGAGATCTCTGGGCTAAACCGCCACACTGCCTACTAGGTTGGGCCCAGCGGGCCGAGATGAACCAAACAGGTTGGCCCACCCAATGGCCTGGGCCAGACCCAAGAAGCCTAATCGAGTCGACCAAGAACGGGTCGGCCCAGACTAATACGAGCCGAGTCGGTCCGACTGGGTCGAACCGGAATCGGGCCCACTTCCGGCCTTTACTTTCTTTTGACCATATCTTTGGCACCGGTCGACCATTTGATAAACTGTCAGCGACACTGGTAATCTTGGAACAAAGTGGTCCATTTGAGTATACCCCACTAGAGTTCGGTGTAATGTTGAGATTTGGTCAGGTTGGGTTGTACACGAATCCAACCAGGCCCTTGGGACTAAAAAGCTAATAACTCATAGACCTGGCATCCGAATGACGCGTTGTCTCTTGCATTGAGACCCCTATGATGAGACAGACAATTGAGATACTTCTACAAGGTACTTCATGACAGTTGGAGTATCGAACAGTAGATTGTGGAGTGGATCTTCCAGAGACAACCAGGAATTTTTACGGGAAGCTAGTAGCTTGACGACACTTGGTGACTACTGATCGACTAACTCGGAGTGACTCATATGGCCCAAAGGGGAGTGCCTGGTTTTGGTAGAAGAACCACAGAGGAGGAGCACCTAGTTGTGGAGGCATACCCACGTACTCGACAGGAGGAGTAACTTTGCATGCTATGAGGGGGAGCGCCTGGTTGTGCTGGCAGACCCGCGGTGGGGAGAACCTCTGTGTGAGCGTGGAAGACCCACGATACTTGATAGGAGATGTACGTCAGCAGTCCAAGTTAGTGGGAAGCGCCTCTGTGTGACACGGCAGACCCACTATACTCGATAGAGGATGAGTTCTCAAGCAGTCAAGGGTTTAGATTGATATTATCCCTAGAATAAAATCATGGTTGAGCTGAGTCAATAACTTTGTGTTTTCCTCATGATTCATATGGATTACTTAATAACTTAATTATATGTATGGGCATATACCTAAGTGAGGTTATCTATTGAATTCATACATTTTCATTTATCCTTGTTGTATTTTGAGAGACCTTGTGGGTCGTGGGGTCCCTACTGAGTATCGTTATACTCACCCCTACACAGGCTATGCCTGCACCTCGTTGTGTTGGTTGCAGATGACAGGCAGCGCTGACCGAGGCTAAGTGGACCAGGATTGCATGATACTTGGAGGTGGATCACATGGCGTGACGGTACACAGAAGAGACATATGGACTTGGAGTGTTCTGGAGTCTATATGTACCTACCCTTTAGGTATGATTTCCCATATGACGATCCAAAACCTGTTTCACATTTATTTTGTTGTACCTCAGTTTCCTTGTACTCTTATTGTTGGTCTTGTACATATGTCCCCTTTACTTTTCAGCACTCCTTTTGTATACAGTTTTACATAGTGTTTTGCTTCAATCTTATAATCTGTTGTGTGTGTTATAATTTATAGAGGAAATGCCTTCCTAGTTTTAGGGATTTACACCTTTGGTGCTAGTCGCTAGCTCCTAGCCTATGGAAGCCGGGCTTGGGGTAGTCACGGAACGGTCCCCAGGGGACGGGTCGTCAAAAATTGGTATCATAGGGGTTGGTTCTACCGCATAATTTAGTACTCTGAAATTTCCTTTCTGTGAATCAATAGTGTTAAGTGTACCGAGTGTGGTTTTCAGTTCATGGAGTCCAGTGTTGGTGTGGAGGCTGACGTATCCATACACCAGGACCCTGACTTCTTATTTCCAACTCAGTGCACAAAACACTGATTGTGTGTGTGTTTCCAAAAGTTTTTCTTTGAGTCAGCTCAACAGGAATAGTCTTTTGACCATGTCACATCTGTTTCTTTCAGGATGCCTCCCTGCGGATGACCAGCTAGAGCCCCGAGCCCACTGAGAGATGAGGCCTCAGTGGAAGGCCCTCATTCAGCGGAGGCACCAGTAGTACCACTACCATTAGGGACACTGATTCCACCATCCCCAGTATTCGACTATGCACGCCTCTTGAGCGCGTTTCACGAGTTCCAACGCCAGTGGCCACCCACGTTCTGGGGAGAGATGGACCTACAGGCTGATGAGGATTGGCTGAAGGCTGTGGTGAGAGTCTTTAGACTAGTAGGGACACCAGCCGACTTCATGGTGATTCTTGCTGCCATCCTTATACAGGAAAGAGTGAGAAGATGGTGGATATTGATGCTCCAAGTCCACGACGAGATGACGCTTCTCTGGACAGACATCGAGAGCCTGTTTCTGGAAGAGTTTTTCCCAGTGACCCTACGTGTTATGCGGATACATGAGCTTCTTTATCTACATAAGTGTAGCATGAAGGTAGCTCATTACTCATCAAGGTTCATAGAACTATTTTTCTACTCCGCCAATATGTTGTGGGACCCATTATTTAGGGCCCAGACCTTCGACCAGGGGCTTAGGTGTGAGATCAGGGAATCGATGATCTCCCTCAACATCCCAATGTAAGAAAGTGTGTTAGAGCGAGCCCTCTTAGTGTAGAGTTTCCTTGATGAGCAGTCTCCAGCATCGAGACCCACCACTAGTAGACATGCAGCAGAGTATTCTACAGCTGGAAGTAGACAGATGTTTCAGAGGTCCAAGAGGACAAGACCTATAGGTGGACGACTTCATGACTTAGGATCGGTTGTGCGGGGAACCCGGAGTGGAGATAGACCTGCTAGGAGCGGGCAATGTTACTCATGCGGCGGGTAAGGTCACATGGCTTGTAACTGTCCAACCCGTTGTTTGGATGATTAGTAGACGGTCTAAAGACCACCTAGGCAGAGGCAGAGATTTAATTGAGGTGGTCTGCATGGAGTAGGTAGACATGTCAGAGGATCTGGTCGTGCAGCAGGCAGTGGGCAACGATTCGAGATGTTACCGCATCCACCGCCAGGAGTTCCACCCCGACCGTAGGGAGCAGGTGGACAGGGGAGAGCTCAGCTCCTAGTAGATGAGGCTTATGATCACGACTCTCCAGAGAAGATTCGAGATACTATATATGTCTACTCCACCTTGGCTTCAGTTCTTATAGACACAAGTTATAGTAACTCATTCATTACCACCACCCTCGTTCGGATCTCGGAGATTCTGACGGATCTGTTGCTTGATCCATATGGCTAGAGACTCATCCGGGAGCTGACTCAATGATTACGCACTGGTGTTAGAAGTGTGAGATTACTCTAGGATGTGAGGCCTTAGGTTGGGATCTACTCGAAGCGGCAACGATATCGTATGATTTCATCTTGGATATGGACTAATTATCTACCATCCATGCTCATATAGACTATATTAGGCACAAAGTGCAGTGTGTCTGCACGGATAGGACCAGGTTCACCTTCACCGGAGAGAGGGGATCCTTTTCATCAAATGAAGGCAATACTATGAGGGTGTAGTAGATCACTCATCAGTTGGCTTGCCTTACCCTCAGAGCAGTTGATGTGGAGAGTCAGAGCTATCATGTAGTGGTGGACCAGTAAACGGATGTTTTCTCTCACGATGTTCCAGGACTACCTTCTTGTAGAGAGGTGGACTTATATATTGACTTGTACCATGAGACAACAACGGTATCTACACCACCATATCAGATGGATCCTGCTAAGCTTCGCGAGTTGCGGGTATAGCTGGAGGACTTGCAGGGGAAGGGATTAATCTGGCATAGTTTTTTTCCCTGGGAAACCCTGATTCTATTTTCCAAGAAGGTGGATGGAAGCTTGCGGCTTTGTGTCGACTAACGTCACCTAAACCAGGTGACCCAAAAGAACAAGTACCCACTCCAGAGGATTGATGACCTCTTTGATTATCTGAAGGGAGCACGGTGGTTCACGAAGATCGGCCTCAGGTCAGGCTATTACCATCTCAGAGTTTGAGATGAGGATGTTCATAAGACGGCCTTCAAGTGTCGTTATAGCCACTAAGAGTTCTTGGTTATGCCTTTTGGTGAAACCATCGCTCCAGAAGTGTTCATGGGATTCATAAAAAGGATATTCCAGCCATTCATTGATCGCTTTGTCATAGTCTTCATCGACCAAATTTTAATTTACTCGATTACTAAGGAGGAGCATGCCTACCATTTGCGGGTAGTATCAGACACACTCCGAGAGCACCGGATTTATGGTAATCTCTCAAAGTTCTATTTTTGGATCCAAGAGGTTCACTTTTTTGGGACATGTTATCTCACAAGCTGGAGTTGCGGTGGATCCAGTGACTATTTATGTGGTACTTGCTTTGGAGCCACCCATGAGTGTGGTGGAACTACGAAGTTTCCAAGGATTGGCTAGTTACTATAGGAGATTTGTGTCAGACTTTTCTAGAGTTGTCGCACCTCTATCAACCTTGAATAAAATGGGAAAACCCTTTGTGTGGTTGGAGAGATGCCATCATAGATTTCAGGAGATGAGGCAGAGACTGACTAGTGCCCCCATCATGAGGCTTCCAGAGGAAGGCATAAGGTATGTAGTCTACTACGACGCATCAGGGACCGAACATGGGTGTATCCATATGCAAGAGAGAGAAGTGATCGCATATGGATCTCACCAGTTGAGACAACATGAGACGAACTACGCTACCCATGACCTAGATTTAGCAGCATAGGTCTTTTCCTTGAAGATGTGGTGACACTATCTGATGGGAGATCGTTTTACCGTGTACTTTGATCACAAGAGTCTCATGTATATCTTATCTCATAATGACCTGAACCTGAGACAGTGGTGATGTCTTGAGTTCCTCGAGGACTATGACTTCGATATAGTCTATACTCATAGGAAGGGGAACTTTGTAACAGATGCACTCATCATGAGATTTGGTATACATCTTCTAGGTGAGGCGATGGAGTAGTTGGCCACTTTGCATATATCCTTTGTGGATAGATATAGAGCATCTTTCCTTTAGTCCCTTACATTCACTCCCCCACTTCTTCCGCGGGTTGGGGAGGCACAACTTGGGGATGCTGATTGCGAGACACGACGTGCTCAGATATCCACAGGGCAGGCACCTGATGGATTTTTTGAAGTTGGGGAGCACGTCGTCCTCTTCATAGGATGTACAATGGTTCCAATGTAACTTTAGGAGGAAGTGTTGAGGGTGTTCCACACATCTCCTCTAGTGGTACATCCAGGAGTGGCGAAGATGTACCAGGACCTCAGACGACAACATTGGTGGCCATGTATGAAGATGACAGTAGCAGAGTTTGTCTCTTGATGCCTCACTTTTCAGCAAGTGAAGTTTGAGCACCAGGTACCAGTAGGATTGGTTTAGCCTTTAGAGGTCCCAAAGTGGAAGTTGGATGGGATAATCATGAAATTATTGATTGGACTTCCACATACATACAGGGGTCACAACCTGATTTGGGTGATCATTGACCAACTCACCAAGTTATCCCACTTCCTACCAATCAGAGAGCATGGTTCAGTAGAGATCTTAGGATGCCTCAACATGCAGGAGATTGTACTGCTACATGGAGTACATTCTTATATTGTCTCCGATCGTGAAACAGGGTATAATTCCCATGTATGGAAGGGGTTGCAAGAGACTTTCGGGATGAAGCTTCGTCTGAGAACCTCCTTGCATTCTTAGACGAATGGCCAGACTGAGAGGACTATTAAAAAACACGGGGACATGCTCCGTGCATGCGTCCTTAACTTTTTTCACAGCTGGGAGGACCACTTACCATTGGTGGTATTTTCATAAAACAATATCTATCACTACACCATTGGGATGACACTTTTTGAGGCCTTGTATGGTCGAACTTGCAGATCACCACTATGATGGATAAACCTAGGGGACTCAGCACTAGTGGGACCGGAGATGGTATGGGCTATCACGGAGAAGGTTTAGATCATCTAGGAGAGGATGAAGACTAAACAGATCAGGAAGAAGTCATATGCTAACAGGCGACATAGACCTCTATATTTCAAGGATGGTGACCACGTCTTCCTAGGGGTCTCACCTCGATAAGGTCTACGGAGATTTGGCCAAGGAGGCAAGTTATCTCCGCATTTAATCGGACCTTTCTATGTCCTCAACAGAGTAGGCGAGGTGGCTTACCCCAGGCTCTTCCACCTCAGTTGCACTAGGTGCGTAACGTCTTCCATGTATCCCAACTGAGGAGACACGTGCACGACACTTCTAACATCATAGACCATGGGTAGATGGATATTGATGATGGGGAGACTTTTTCGGAGGTTCTGGTGGAGATTGAGGATCGACAGGAGTGGGTCTTACATAGATGGTTGATACCTCTGGTGCGTGTTTGCTGGCAGCATAGGAATCTATAGGAAAGCACATGAGACCGGGAGGCTCAGATGCAGGCTCAGTACCCCCATTTGTTTCCATAGTTCGAGTTGTAGCTTACAGGGATGTAAATCCCTAAGGTGGGGAGAATGTAAAGACCGAAAAATCCAATTCATTTTTATGAAATACATGGGAATTTTATGAGTCAACCAAAACCGATGGTGTGTGATTCCAAGGCCCGGTGTGCCCAAAATCAATTTCTAAAGTTTGTTTGGGTACGTTCGGTTAACATGAAAGAGGGATTTTATAACATTTGAACCATTACTAGGAATTGAAATCCGAGGGCACCGTTGAACTCATAGCACTAGTATTCGTTTAAGGAGACTTAATTCGACCACAGTGGTTCGAGTTTAAAAATTATATTTTGGGTTTTCATGGAAAATAATAAAATAGAGTGTGCGTCACTTAATTTTATCTGATCCGCCAAGTGAGTGTTGGGTGGTTAAAACCTACTCTTCGAAGTTGGAGGTGATTCCACCACACCTTAATCTCCCATGAGAGGTTATGGTGGTGGGGGCCACCCGAACTCAATGTCCCATGTGATGATAAATGTGGTGGGGACCACCCGAGCTCTTAACACCTTGATACTCCCCATTGAAATGGAGAAAACTCTCAAGCTCAAATTAATAATGGGGAACCTCTTCAAATCCCCATTATTTAATTTGTTCCAACCTTTCAGATTAATTAAGTGGAGCCTACGTATTTAATTAGTCAATTTGAATAATTTTTCAAAAAATTAATAGGAGATTACAATCTATTATTTTGTTGGCATATTCACTTTGGTGGTGCTTGGAATGAGGATAACTTGGGAGAAAAGGAGTTCTCCAATGAAGAACGCCCCTCCCAACGAAGAACGAAGAACAAAGGAAGATGATCCTTCTTCGACTTCTTCCTCAAAGATTTAAACGTCGTGAGACATCTTTGACGACCAACTTACGTGACTCCGTCAACGAATGGAAAATCAAAGGTAGGGGGATCAAATTGATTTTAGTGCCTTGTTCTTCCCTCATTTTTGGATAATGAAGGTTGTTGAGATTCGTTCTAATGAACTGTTTTCTATCACCATAAACACGGAGGATACGAGCCAACATAACATGGCCCAAAATCCTCTATCGATTTTCCTTCTTGTGGGGTTCATCGGCCTGGTGATGTAATAACGATGTGGAGACGAAGGTGGTGACGAAAAAGGTCGTGCTTCCCATGGCCTCTACAACCTGCATCGACCTCCCGCACGCCCCACCGGCCTGCCTGCGGCCTCCCGCGCGCCCAGACTGGCCTGCTAGCAGCCTCCCGCACGCCCTGCCGGCCTGCCCTCGCCCAGCTGGCCTGCCCGCGGCCTCCCGCCTGCCCTGCCTGGCCTTCCGGTTACCTCCCGTGCACCCGTCAGCCTTTCCGCGACCTCCGACGCGCCCTTCCCGGCCTCCCCACGACCTCCCGCATGCTCGGCCCTCCTTGCTCGTGGCATCCCGTGCGCCCCGCCGGCCTAGCCACTCCCTGCCCGCGCCTCTTCGGCCTACCCGTGGCCACCCGACCGCCCTGTCGGCCGGCCCTGGCCACCGCCCGACCTCCCTCGCCACCCCGCCGACATGCCCCGGCTGCCCCCCGGTTTTCCCAGCTGCCCCGTCCGCCTACCCAGGCCACCAGCCGACCTGCCCAGGCGACCACCCGACCTGCCCGGCAGGGCCATGCTGGCCTCCAGCGTCGGCCCACACCTCCCTCACAGCACCGCTGGCCGAACCAGATCGCCCTCCCGGGCTGAGCCGACCGAACCGCACCGCTTGCAGCACTTGACGAACCAAACCACCTGCACCCTCTAGGCCGAGCCGCGCCCCTCATAGTGATTTCTGGGTCGAACCGCCCATGCGGCCTAGTGGGATGGGCCCAGTGGGCCGGGCCGAACCTAACAGGCTAGCCCACCCCAATGTGCTAGGCCAAACCCAATAGGTATGACCAGGTTTACCCAGACTGGGTCGGCCCAGACTAAGACGAGTCGAGTCAGTCTGACCGAGTCGGACCGAACCTGGGCCCACTACCAACCTTTACTTTCTTTTGGCCATATCTTTGGCAACGGTCGACCGTTTGACGAATTGTTAGCGACACTGGTAATCTTGGAACGTAGCGGTCCCTTTGAATACACCCCAATGGAGTTTGGGGTAATGTTGAGATACGGTCAGGTTGGGTCATACACGAATTCAACCGGGCCCCTAGGACTAAAAAGCTAATAACTCACAGATCGGGCATCCGAATGATGCAACGTCTCTTGTGTTGAGACCCCTATAACGAGGCGGATCTTTGAGAAACTTCTACGTGGGACTTCGTGACAGTTTGAGTATCGAACTGTAGGTTGTGGAGAGGATCTTCCATAGACAAGATGGCATTTGTGTGGGAACCTAGTAGTTGGATGAGACTTGACAAATGCTGATTGAGCGACTCGAAGTGAGTCGTATGGCCTAGTGGGGAGCACCTATTTGTGGCGGCAGACGTACGGTGGAGGAGTGCCTAGTTGTGGAAGACGACCTGCGGTACTCAACATGAGGAGTACCTCTACAGGCTTTGAGGGGGAACACCTGGTTGTGGCAGCAGAGCCGTGGTGGTGAGCGCCTCTGTGTTTGCGCGGCAGACCCACAGTACTCAATAGAAGGGGTACCTCAACAGCCCAAGTTAGTGGGAAGCGCATCTGTGTGACATGGAAGGCCCACTGTACTCGATAGAGGAGGAGTTCTCCACCAGCTGAGGGTTTCGATTGATATTATCACTAGAATACAATCCTGGTTGAGATGAGTTAGTAACTTTTTGTTTTATTCATGATTCAGATGGATTACTAGATAACTTAATTATATGTATGGGCATATACCTAAGTGAGGTTATCTGTTGAATCCATACTTTTTGGTTTATACTTGTTGGATTTTGTGAGACCTTGAGGGTCTCGGGGTCCCTACTGAGTATCGTTATACTCACCTCTACACGGGCTATGCCCACACCTCATTGTGTTGGTTGCAGACGACAGGCAGCGCTGACCAAGGCTGAGTGGACCAGGACTGGACGGTACCTGGAGGTGGATCACATGGCGTGATAGTACGTGGAGGAGACAGATGGATGTGGAGTGCTGTGGAGGCTATATGTACCTACCCTTCAGGTATGATTTCCCGGAGGACGATCCAACAGTTGTTTCACATTTCGTTTGTTGTACTTCATTTTCCTTGTACTTTACAGTTGGGATTGAATTTCTGTCCCCTTTACAATTCAGCACTCCTTTTGTATATAGTTTTACAAAGTTCTTTGCTTCCACCTTATACTCTTTTTTGTGTATTATAATTTATAAAGGCAATGCCTTCTCAGTTTTAGGGATTTACGCCTTTGGTGCTAGTCGCCAGCCCCTGGCCTATGAATGGTGGGCTTGGGGTAGTAACGACACGGGCCCCAGAGAACGGGTCGTGACACATAAAACCTCCAAAACACCGTAATAAACCCAAAAACCCCATAGAAACCCTAAAACCCAATAAAAACCCTAAAACCCATAAAAATTTTAAAACCAATAAAAATTATAAAACCCACAATGTTTGTAAAAAACCTAAAACCAATAAAAATCCTAATAATTCATAAATATCCCTAAAAACATAAAATACCATAAAAAACCTAAAAAATCCATATGATACTTTTAAAATATAAAAACACTTTAAACCATTAAAAACCCAAAAAAAATAGACAATCATAAAAAAATAAAAACCCTAAAAACCCTAAAACCCTAAAAGTAGTTAAAACCCCTAAAGGCCATAAAATCCTAAAAATCATTAAAGTCCCTAAAACATAAAAAACCCTAAAATATTTGGAATAAACTATGAAAAACTAACCTAAAAAACTTAAAACCTTAAACCTAAAAAACCCCATAAGTCCCTAAAATCACTTAAGGACCCTAAAAACAATAAAACCCCTAAAATCCATAAAAAACCCATGAAACTTATAAAACCCTGAAACAACTAAAAACATAAAAACCCCTTGTACCCCTAAAAATATTAAAAATAGTAAAAACATTAAAAACATAAAAACTCACAAAGAACCTTAAAAAATAAAAAACGCATTAAAACCATAAAAACACTAAAAACCCTAAAACCCCTAAAAATACATAAATACCCTAAAAATGTAAAAAAACATAAAAAGTTCATGAAATCCCTAAAAACATAAATACCCTTAAAACCATGAAAATCTAGAAAACACTAAAATCATAAAAACACCTAAACTGTATAAAAATCCTAAAAATTTATAAAACACTAAAAAACCTTTAAAGACCCTAAAATCCTAAAAAACATAATAAATAAATAAATGTATTAAACACCCTAACAACCCATAAATACCCTGATAAAAATAAAAAAACTAAAAATGATTTAAACCCCTAAAATAATTTTAAAAACTATTAAAATATTAAAAACCCCAAAATCTCAAAAATTCCCAAAAAAACTAAAAAATATATAAAACTGAAAACCCGTAAAAAACCCCCCTAAAACCCAGTAAAATCCCAAAAAACCCAAAAAATCCATAAAAATCCTAAAAATCATGAAAATTACATAAAAAATAAAATAACCATAAAAACATAGAAAACCCTATGAAAACTATAAAAACCTAAAAACACATAAAACCCCTAAAGACCAAAAAAAATATGCAAAAAACCCTAAACACCCCTAAAATCATCAAAATCCCTAAAATACTAAACAACCATAAATTTTTTTAAAAAACCAATTAAAATAGATAAAAAATAATAAATTCTTAAAATCTCTTAATAGAACCATAAAAACCTAAAAACACTTAACACCTCTAAAAACAAAAAAAATGCAAAAAACCCTAAAAATACCATATTAACCCTAAAATCCCTTTAAACCCATAAATATCCCAAAAACATTAAAACCCATACAAACCAATAGAAACCCTAATAAATATTAAAATCTATAACACCAATTTAAAACATGAACAATATAAAATCCATAAAAACTGTTAAAACCCTAAAAAACATAAAACCCAAAAACCCTAAAAAGCAATAAATACCCAAAATAACCTAAAATTCATAAAACACTAAAAATCTATATATTCTTAAAAACCCATAAAATCCTAAAGAATCCCAATTAGACCATAAAAATGTAAAAACCACAAAAATATTGAGAAACCTAAATAAAACCATAGAAATCTAATATCACCTTAAACCCCTAAAAATCCTAAAACCCCATTAAAATAATCAAAAATCCCCTCAAAAAAATATAAAAACCTAATACCTTACAAAACATTAAAAAAACCCCCCAAAAATCCTAAAAACGCTAAAAACTCTGAATTCCATTTTAATACTAATAAACGTTAAAAAACTCAAAAAACCTGAAAAACTACAAATTCAAAATACACAAAAAACTAAAAAACCAAAAAAACCAAAAAAAAACTTTATAAAAATAAATAAAAAACCCCTAAAATCCACAATTACAATAAAAACCATAAAATTTTAAAAATATTTAAAATACATAATGAAAAAAAACAAAAAAAACTGACATTTCCTAAGAAAACATTAAAAACATAAAAACACTTTAAACCACTAAAAACCTAAAAATGATAAAATACCAATAAACCCAACAAACCCTAAAAACCATAAACACAAATAAAACCATTAAAGTCCTGAAAACCTCATAAAAACCCTATAAATAACTAAAAAATATAAAGCCCCTTTAAATCCATGAAAACATTTAAAAACTATAAAAACCAATAAAATCCCTAAAAATATCAAAAAACACTAAAAACCTAAAAAACCCTAAAAAACACAAAAAAATATAAGAACCTCAAAATCCATAAAAATCGTACAAAATTATAAAAAACCTAAAACCCCTAAAATTAACTGAAAACATAAAAACCCCCCTAAAAGACCCTAAGAAAACCATACCAACAAAAATGCACTTAAAATCGTTAAAAATCCAAAATACTATAAAAACCTAAATGAAACTAAATGGACACTGATCGTGAGATTCCGCAATGGTCAACCTTAGGTTTATGAATTTGATAGATTCATTTTCAGATCTTGGGGCCTCCAAGGTCCTTCGATGGTAGGGATTTGGGACAACCTCCATATTATGATCCCTTTTTCTTCTAAAGAAGATCTGATTCAAGCTTGGTCCTCAGCACCTCATTCTTACAATAGATTCAGATTATTTCTTTTTCGATGGATCTTCGATCTTCACTTGATGCGTGAATCCCCTTCTAAGGATCTTTGGGTTCATTTCCCTTATCTTCCTTTACCTTTTCAAAATCCATCTATTTTTTGTATTTTGAGGAACCTTGTTTGGTGGTTCCTATGTGCGGATTAGCGTGCACAGGCAGTCTGTCACCCAGTCGCTCCAAGGGCCTGTATTGAGGTCGATGTCTTAATGAAAATGCTATATTTTGTGTGGATTTCTATCAGCAAGGAGATTTGGTATAAGAAGCTGGTGGTGTATGAATCTTGGGTTGATTTCTGTGGATCCTGCATGTTATTGGGGCATGTTAAGGAGGACTGCAGGTGTAAGGGTCATATAGGGAATATGGTTAAGTCTTGCCAGCAGGTTGCACACTCCCAACCTATGAAACAACCTCCAATGGCTGTTGTGGGTAGTAGAACTCCTTTGAAGAGAATTCAATCTCTATCATCTGTTCTGGAAATTGATGGTGTGGAGGACCGAGGTGGTAGCAACATCTGTTTGATGGATGCTGAGCAAGCGGATGTGTCTGGTGCATGCTTCCATCCTACTGTGGATTCGCTGTGGGTGATTGGCTCAATGGAATTGTCTGGTGAGGGTCACCAGGAGGTCCAATCATCACTAATGAAGGGGGGAAACGTGGAGGGCCCCCTTACAGTGACCACGAGGATCATTATTCCTATAAGAAATCGATTTAATTCCTTGTTTTCTGATGTTCTGGAGCATGAGAAGTAGGGTGGTGGTGAAGGAGGCCTTTTTGTGGTAGGTGAGGAAAGGTTGCTGGCTTTTGTGCATGTGCCCTTATCTAGATGTGTTGCTGGTAAGAAGATGAAAGCAATGACACTACCTCTACCATAGGTTGACAGGGACGGTCTTGGGGTTGAGAATGGTAGGATGAATGTAAATGGCTCATAGATCCCTATCGATGTCATGCTTGAACCCGATGGAAGTGTACAACCAGAGAAGGTCAAGGGAGGGGACATCATGTTGAAGACTACCCGACATAAACCACCTAAACCAAGGGTTAGCGAGGTGTTCGCTAGGATGAGGGCTGATATGGGGACCGAGACTAGCGTGCATGTTTCCTAGGCTCCGGGTAATGGGGGTGTCTTCACCAGGTCTTTGATGAACGCCCCTGACTCCCAAGAACCAGTTCCGATCGCAGTGGATGCATCAGAGGTGCTTGTCCCCTTTGGTTCACATGATGCTAAATTTGTTGAAGATGGGATGATTAGGGACAATAAGGATGGTAACTCCAAATTTTTGGTTCTGAAAGGCATGGCTTTGAAGGACCCTAATGTGATGAAAGTACCTGTGCATATTTCTCTATTGCAGGAGGGAATGAAACCCTGGTGTTAGATGTTTTGGGGGAGTGGCTCTGATGATGCTTCTAGGATGAAATCGAACATGGCCCAGATTTTAAAGGACAAGGCCCTACTTGGATATTTTTCCACTTTTGGGAATGAAAACATTGTAGGGGGCCTATCCCGGGAAAGGTTTCCACCTCCCACTTCTTGTTTACTCAATCAGGAGGACACTGTTATCCCTGTCGAGGACAAACATGGTGATGTTGACACAGAATTCCTGAAAGTGAGGAGGCCAAGGAAGGACTACTCTACCTTTCCGAGAATGTTATCTACGAGGGCTTCTAGAAATGCTTCAGAGAACTCCTCTGGAAAGGTGGGGAGGCCTGCTAAGAAGCAGTTTTATGTGGATCAGGTGAAGTTAAGGGAGTATTACACCAACTGCTTGAAGTAATATGACTCTTCTGAATGGGAGTCAGCAGACACTGATGCGGCCTCCGGTTACTGTGCTGAGGGAGATCCCCCTAGTGCGGACTATAATGATGATGGTGGGAAAGGCTGGTATACCCTGTGCTGGTGTTTTTCCTTGTTATGTTCTGCTTTCTTCTCTCTTTTGGACATGTTCTTGCTCTTTGTTTTCCTTTTGAGGCTTTGTTTTTTGGTTATGGGTCGATTGACCCTGCCCCTCCTATGTCTGTTGCGTCTTTTTTATTATTAATAAATTTAAGTGGGGTCGGGAATAGCCTGGCCTCACACCTCTTCTGCCCTAAAAACCATAAAAACTGTAAAACAACTAAAAACTCTGCAAACACTTTAAGCTTTTAATGACACTAGAGAAATATAAAAACCTTAAAACCCCAAAAGACTCTAAAAACCCCAAAAATAATAAAAATCATAAAAACACAAAAAGGCCTTAAGCACCCCCAAATACCTAATACCCATAAAACCCATAAAACTACATAAAAAGACCCGGAATCCCTAAAAACAATAAAACCCCTAAAAACACTAAAAAAACTTTATAAAGACTTAAAAATATAAAAAAACTTCAAACCCCAAAAAAAATTAAATTTTAAAAAACCAAAATACCCTAAAACCCTAAAACCCCTCAAAATCCCAAAAAACTGTAAAAAAAATAAAAATAATAAAAGCCCATAAAAATCCTTAAAAACCTAAAAATCCCAAAAATCTTGAAAACCCCTATGAATACATTAAATATATAAACATAATTATTAACCTTAAAAACATCAAAATTATAAACCCTTAAAGACACCTAAAGAGACTCTAAAACTCCTAAAAATCCTCCAAAATAATAAAACCTCTGAAAACATTAAAACCCAAAAAACACAAAGACCAACTAAAAACACTTAAAACCCTTTAGACACCTAAAAATTGAAAAAGCTCTAAAAAACATAAAAACCATCAAAAACTCAAAAAAAAAATCCCTCAAAACATAAAAACCCATTAAAAACCGAAACAAGTGAGAAACCCCTCAAAATTCAAAAAACAAAAAACCCCACAAATCCTGAGAACTACTATGAAAACCTGATGAATCTAAAAATAGTTAACACCCCAAAAGACCTAAAAACTAAAAAAACTATAAGAAATCCCTAAAATACCAAAAAACAATAACAATGATAAAACCCCTACAAAACTAATAAAACCCTAAAAACCCCAAAAAAGACACTAACAACTATAAAAACCATTTAAACCCTTAAAATATTAAAAACTATAAAAATCCTAAATGCTCAATAAAACCCTCAAAACCCAAAAAAACCTAAAAATCCTAACCCCCCAATCAACCCTCAAAAACCATAAAACCCCTAAAAACCATAAAAATACCAAAAAAATCACAAATATCTCTACGAATATAAAAAGTCCCTCAAAACCTAAAAACATCTTTGAAAAACATAAAAACCTAAAAACACTTAAAACCCCATAAAACCTAAAAACACTAAAACCCTAAAAAAAACTAACAACCCAAAATACCCTAACCCCTCTAAACATAAAGAACTTAAAAGTAACTTAAAATAATAAAAAATGCTAAAATTCCCTAAAACCTACAAAACCATAAAAACTTTTAAACCCCCTAAAAACCATTAAACACATGAATCACCGAAAACATATAAAATTCTCAAACCCAAACAAACCCTTAATGAACATAAACCCCTAGAAGTCCCTAAAAACTATAATCCTCTCAAAATACATAAAAACCATAAAAACCAATAAAAACCATAAAAAAACTAAAAAATCTAAAAACCATTTATACCACTAAAAAATTTAAAAACTATAATAAACAATAGAATCCCGAAAAATAAAAACACACATAAAAACACAAAAAAACAAAAAAAACCTAAGAACTAAATATCTGGGAAATTCCTAAAAACCCTAGTAATGAATAAAAAATTAAAAAATCTCAAAAATACCAAGAAATGTAAAAAAAACCCTAAGAACCATGCCAACACCAAAGAAAACCTCTAAATAGAAAATACTTTAAACCCCAAAAAACTTAAGCACACTAAAAACCCTAAAAACCCTATATACCATTAAAACATAGACTCTAAAACACATAATACCCCTAAAACAAATATAATCCATAATAATCCCAAAAATACCAGAAAACAGAGAAACACCTAAAGAACCACGAAATACCCTAAGAAAACCTTGACATCCTAAAAACATTTAATACCCCTAAAACCCACTAAAAATCCTACAAATGATATGAAGACCCTAAAAACACAAAAACATCTAAAAATCATAAAAACACTAAAAACCATAAAACCACATAAAAACCCATAAAGCCTTAAACCCCACTATATACTCTAAAAACTATTTTAAACCCCACAAAAGGATAAAACAATCTAAAAAACCATAATAATATAAAAACCCCTAAAAACCCAAAGAAACCATAAAAACCTAAAAAACCATAAAAACCCTCAAAATCAACAAAACCCTTAATTAATATAAAATTCTTAAAAATCAGTAAAAATTCCAAAAATGTAAAATACCATGACAATCCCAAAAAAAACTTTAAACCACTTAAATCCCTAAAAAAATAAAAAGTCGAAAACCATAAAATACCCTAATAACCGAATCCCCCAAAACCTTAAGAAACTCAAAAAAATAGATAAAACCCTTATAAACCCAATAAAGACACTAAAAACCATTAAATACAAAAAAAAATTAAAAAATCTAAAAATCCTCAAACCCCTTAAAACAATAAAATTCATAAAAACACCAACAAATAATAAATTCCATAAAACCAATAAAACCCCTAATAATACTAACAAGACCATAAAAATATTAAAAAATAACTAAAAATTCATAAAACACTAATAATCACAACAAACAATTAAAAACACTAAGAAAACCTTAAAAACCTAAAAAAAATTAAAAACCCTAAACACTATAAAAGTGAAAACTATAAAAACCCCTAAAACCCAAAAAACACCAAAAAACCTAAAAACTGTAAAAACCCATAAAAACCCTCTAAAAATCTAAAATCCATTAAAAACCTAAGAATGTTAAAAAACTCTAAAAAAATAAAATCCCTAAAAACTAAAAAAACACAAAAAAATATACCATAAAATCCAAAAAACCATAAAATCCTCAAAAAACCCTAAAAACCCATCAAAATCCTAAAAAATCCAAAAAATACCTCAAAACATAAAAACCCAAAAAACACTACAAACCCCTATGAAAACCATAAAATACTAAAAACACTATAAATCCGTAAAAATATAAAAAAACATTGAAATCACTAAAAAAACAAAAAACCCTAAAACACCTAAAATGATCAAAATCCATAAAACTCTCTAAATCAAAAAAATCCTAAAAATTGTACAACCCCAAAAAGATGAAAAAGACCTTGAAAACCCATACGAGAACCTTGAAAACATAAAACACTTAAAACCAATAAAATGCTAAAAACCCTAAGAAAACAATAAAAAACCTAAAAACCACAAAATCCATAAAAAACACCAAAAAACATTAAAACCATAAATAAAAAAACTGAAGAAAACTAAATACTATAAAAACCCATTAAACCCCTAAAATGTTAAAAAACTAGGAAGAGATATTAAATCCCATAAAAACTCAAAAAACCACAAAAACCCCAAAATACATAAAAAATATAAAACATCTAAAATCCCTAAAACCTCTAAAAATGATAAAAATACCAAAAAAACCTAAAAAATTAAAAACTCATATAATTTTGAAAATTGAAAGAAAACATTAAAAACCTAAAAACACTTAAACCACCTAAAAACCAAAAAACTCAAAAAACTCAAAAATACTTAAAATCTTAAAGAAATCCAAGAAACCCCTAAAAACATAAAAATTCCAAAAAGATCTCAAAACCAATAAAAATAAAAAAGCCCTAAAAACCCCAAAATGTAAAAAAAATCTAAAACCCTAAAAATATTATAATAAAACATTAAAAACCTAAATACACTTAAAACCCTAAAAGAACTAGAAAATTATAAAAACCATAAAACACCTAAAACCCTAAAACCCTAAAAACCATAAACCCTTAAATCCATAAAAAACACAAAAAAACCCCCATACACGCCCTTTAAACACTAAAAGCTCAAAAAACCCCATTAAATACATAAAAATTCTAAAAATCATTAAAAATCCATAAAACCCAAAAAAATAATAAAAATATTGAAAATGAAAAAAAAAACCCATAAAAACCCTAAAAACTATAAAGAAAACTAGAAACCCTGAAAACCCCTAAAATCCAAAAACCCATTAAAATATTAAAAAATAACTATAATTTCTAAAATCATAAAAGACTACCAAACTGCAACTAACCCAAGAGAACCATTAAAACCTAAATCCACAAAAACCCTCTAAAAACACTAAAAATTTTAAAAACCCTAAAAAATTAACTTCCTAAAAATCCCAAAAAATCCCCAAAAAATTTACAAAATCATAAAATCATTGAAAAACTAAAAGAAAACGTTAGTAACTAAAAAACATAAAAAACCTAAAAAACAAATAATGTTAAACACCTAAAAATAATAAAAGAACCTTAAAACCCATAAATCCTATAAAATTCCCCAAAAACATAAAAAAATACTAAAAACCCTAAAAACCCAATAAAACCACTAAAATCACTAATACCCCTTTGAACACTTGAGAAATAATAAAAACTGTAACACCCCTAAAAATTCAAAAGAAACCCTAAAACCTAAAAAAACCTCAAAACCATAAAACTATAAAAACCCATTAATATCCTAAAAAATTCGTAAAAATATCTAAAAATGAAAAAAAACACTAAATTATAGAAATACTATAATAAATTCATAAAAACATAAAAACACTTTAAACCCATAAAAATAAACAAAATGATAAAAAACCATAAAAAACCTAAATCCTTGAAAATATAAAAATCCAAAAAAGTTAAAAATATACCTAAAATTTTAATAACCATAAAAAACTTAAATACCCCTAAGAAAACATAAAATCCCATAAAACCCTAGATACATTAAAATTCTAAAAATAGTAAAAGAAAAAAAACCATAAAAACCATAAAACCCCTATAGACATTAAAACCATGTAGTCCCATAAAACCCCTAAAACAAATAAAAAACCTAAAACCACTTTAAACCGCTAAAAGTGTTAGAAACTCTAAAAATCATAAAACTCCTAAAAACTCAAAAAAATCATAAACTCTCTAAAATCCATAAAAAAATAAAAATGTAAAAAATCTCTAAAAATTAAAAAAGGCATAAAAACCCTAAATAACCATACAATAATTTTAAAAACATAGAAATAATTAAAAACACTAAAAAACCCTAAAACCCTAAAAAAATAATTAAAGCCCAAAAACAAAAAAAAATAAAAAAAACATAAAAACATGAAAAACTCTGAAAATAAATAAAAAACTAGAAACCCATAAAATCCTATGAAATCTCTCCAAATCCAAAAAATGTGACAAGCCACAAAAACCCTAAAATCCATTTAAAAATCCTCAAAAACCTAAAAACACATAAATCCCATCAAAACCTAAAAATAATAAAATCACTAAAAACCCTATAAACTATAAACCCTCCTAAAAACTATAAAAAACCTAAATCCACAAATAACCTTAAAACCACTGAAATCTAAAAAACCTGTTTAAACTACAAAAAAGGTTAAAAACTCAAAAAATAGTTAAAACCCTAAAAATTAAAAAACACCCTTAAATCCTTCAACACCCCTAAAAACATAAGACTATAAAAATCCTAAAAATTCATAAAAATATTCTAAAAACATAAAATACCATCTAATCATTGAAAAAACCAAAGAAAACCTTATAATATTAAATTCTCATAAAACCCCTAATACATGAAAAACATTAAAACCCCCAAATACCATAAAACCCTTAAAAATCCTAAAACCCAAAACAAATCCCTAAAAACATAAAAAACCATAAACACCTAAAAACCCCAATGAACCCTATTAAGATATATAACCATTAAAAACCCCAAAAATACTAAAATCCCCTAAAACCCCTAAAACCCCCAAAAATCCTTTAAACCATAAAACTCTAAAAAACCATAAAAATCTTAAACCCATAAAAATTGCAAAAACACATAAAAAACTATAACAAGTCTTTAAATCTATAAAAATATAGATATCTTTAAAAACCATTAAAACCCTAAAAACACAAAAAACCCCCCCTAAAACCCTAAAAAACTATAAAACCCATAAAACCATAAAACAATAAAAAACCCTGAAATGGCCTAAAAATCATAAAAACACCGAAATACGAACAAACCATAAAAATATAAAAAAACCTAAGAAAATCATAATAACTTAAAAACACATAAATACCATAAAAATCTAAAATTTTTGAAACCCCTAAAACCTCAAAGAAACTCCAATTACCCTAAAAATGCATAAAAACCATAAAACCCATACAAATCCAAAACATTCACTAAAAATATCTATAATGGTAAGAAGTAATAAGAACCTTAAAATAACCAAATAAAACCATAAAAACCATAAAACACTTAAAACCCCTAAAAAATGAAAAAAAGATAAAGACCCTAAAGTACCCAAAAACATTTAAAACCTCTTAAAACCAAAAAAGATAACAAAATTGTAAACAACAAAAAAACCTAAAAACCCACCAAATACTCTAAAAATCCATTAAACCACAAAATACATTAAAAAATGTTAAAATGTAACACCTTATAAACCAAAGAAAAACAAATATCGTAAAAAACCAACAAACCATAAAACCCTCAAAATAGAAAAAAACATAAAAAATAAAAATCATAAAATATCCAAAAAATTCCATAGGAACACAAAACCCATAAACCCCAAAAAACATAAAAACCTGATAATAATTAAAACCACTAAAAAAATATAAAACCCCTAAAATACCTAAAGTCCACTAAAACCAAAAAACCAATAAATACCATAAACAAAATAAAGACCCATAAAACCACAAAACTACTAAAAACAATAAAAAACCTTTATACCACTTAAAATATTAATAACTCAAAAACCCCTTAAAACCCCAAAAAAAACTCCCAAAAACCCCTAAAAACCCATAAACCAAAAAATAATCCCTATAAACCTAAAAAATACATGAAAACCTAAAAATCATAATAAAACAATAAAAACCTAAAAACACTTTCTAAAAATAAAAATAATGAAAAAACATATAATAACCATAAAGAAATCATAAAAACCATATAAATCCCAAAAAATGTAAAAAACATTAAAAACTCTAAAAAACTAAGAAGAAAATAAAATCCTAAAAACAAATAAAACGCATAAAAACCTAAAAACACTAAAAACCCTAAAACCCTAAAACCCCTAAAACCCAATAAACCCATAAAATCCTATAAAAAAACTAAAAATAATATGACTCAGAACACCTAAAAACCTTAAAAAATCTAAAAAACATAATTTCAAAAAATACCCCAAAAAATACCGAAAGTCCTTAAAAATATGAATAAGCTGTAAAAATCTTAAAAAATTACTAAAATTTCCAAAAAAAAAATTAAAAAAATTAAAAACCTAAAAACCCCCAAAGAAAAACTTAATGACATAAAAACACATAAACCCCACTAAAAAAAATAAAAAAATGGAAATACCGATAAAAACCATAAAAACCACTAAAAACCATCAAAACTACTAAACCCAAAATATATAAAAAAATATTTAAAAACCGTAAAAACCTACATAAAACAAAATACCCTAAATACCCCAAAAAACCATAATACCCAAAAAACCCTTAAAATCTATAAAAACCCAAAAATACCATAAAAATCCTAAAAATTTGATAAAATTACCTAAAAACATAAAAAACCCAAAAAACATGGAAAACCCTAATAAACCCTTAAAAACCTAAAATCGCATAAAACCCCAAAAACTAATCAACAATAAAACCCTAAAACCGTACAAACCCCTCAAAACCCTCAAAATCCCTAAATTCCTTATAAATAATTAAAATCTGAAAAAAGTCCTAAAAATCCAAAAAATGTAGATTAACAATAAAAACCATCAAATCCCCAATAAAAACTTTAAAAATATAAAAACACATAAAACACTTAAAAACATGAATACTCTAAAAACCCAAAAGACCCCAACATCCACAAACCCCTAAAAACCTTAAATAACTTAAAACCAAAAAACAATAAAGAAACCACAAAAAATCTAAAAACCATTTGAACCCCTAAAACACTTAATAATATCTAGAAAACATAAATCCCTATTAATCGTCAAAAAAAAACTAAAACCCCAAAAAAACCATAAAAACCATCAAACCCAAAAAAACCCTACAAATATTAAAAATCCCTAAATCCCCTAAAAACAAAAAAAATCCTAAAAATCCACAAAAAAATAAAAACACTAATAACCCAAATAATAAAAATAAAACCATGAAAAAACTAAAAATAGTTAGAACACCTAAAAACTAAAAATGTTAAAACCCCAAGAAAACTCTAAAAACCATAAAAACCACTAAAATAATTAAATCACCTAGAGGGGAAACCCCTAAAAATAAAAAAACATTGAAAACCATTTAATCCCCTAAAAACATTATAAATGTCAAAAAAATCGATAAAACACTAATAAAAATAAAAAATATCATAAAAATACAAAATATCACAAAACTCCAAAAACCCTAACAAACCCTAAAAACAATAAAAATCCCTAAATTTCCTAAAAACCATATAAACACAAAATAGTCATTAATAATCCATAAAAAATAAAAAAACCCTAATAACCCTAAAAACCCATAAAAAACCTTAAAACATAAAAAAACATAAAACGCCAAAAGGCCTAAAAACAAAAAAAAAAGCTTAAAGCCTTAGGCAATTATTAAAACCCAGAATACCCCATAGAATACCCTAAAAACCTAAAAACATTTCAATCCCCTAAAAAACCTAAAAACAAAAAACCCACTCGAAGACCCTAAAAACCTATGAGACCCCTAAAACCATAAAACCCAAAAAAAATATTAATAACCCTAAACCCCATTATTAGACTAAAACCCCCTAAAAACTCTGAAAAACTGTATACCCCAAAAAACATTAAAACCCTGTAAAAATCCTTGAAAACCTAAAAATCTACAAAAAAACCTATAAAAACCAATAAAATCCAAAACAAACTATAAGAACATTAAAAACTCTAAAACCCCTAAAAACCCTCAAAAACCCTAAAACCCCAAAAAACCAAAATAAATCCCTAAAATTAAATAAAAACATTAAAAAGTCAAAAAAACCTATGAAAACCATGAAAAACTAAAAAACATTAATTACTAAAAAATGTTAAAAACCCTAGGACCACCCCAAAATTCTTGAAACCCTAAAATCCCTAAAAATACAAAAAAACCCTAAAAAACATTAAAGTCAAAATAACTTCCTAAAATTACCTAATAATTCATAAAAACTTAAAATGTATAAAAACTCTTAGAAACCCACAAAGACCTAAAAACACATAAATCACTAAAATTGAAAATGATAAAAACCCCAAAATCTATAAAAACAATAAAAAATTCATAATACTCATAAAAACCGAAATACCCCCCCCCCCTAATATCAGAAGGAATGTTAAAAACCATTAAAATCCCAAAAAACCCAAAAATCTATTATATTACTTAAAATTTCTTAAAGAAACTTAAATAAGAAAAAATCCCAAAAAACACAAAACCCCTAATAAAATACTAAATATACTGAAAACTCCTAAAATTCTAATGAACCCTAAAAACCATACAAACTAAAAACACTTAGAATCACAAAAAAAACCTTGAAATCCATAATAAACATAAAAAAGACAAAAAAAATACAAAAAAAATAGAAAGCCTTAAACCATAAGAAATCCTTAAACACCTAAACCATGTAAAAAATATAGAAACCAAATGACATAAAAACCCCAAAATAACCCAAGAAACCTAATATCCTACAAATGATAAAACACCTAAAGAATAAAAAATCCTAAAATACCATAAAAACCTAAAAAACACAAAAACAATAAAAACCCATAAAATAAATAAAAACATCATAAAATCATTAAAAACTGTAAAAACCATAATATCCAAATAAATTAAATACAAACCTTGGAAAATAACAAAACAAAAAAATATTTAAAGCCTTAAAATCCCCCAAAACCCTAAAAACCCATAAATCCTAAAAAACTAAAAAAACTGTAAAAAATCCAAAAAATAGAAAAAACATAAAATAACCCAAAAAACAGTAAAACACCAAAGAAAAACATAAAAATGAAAAAATCACTGGAAAACCAAAAAAACCTAAAAAATCTTAAAAACCATAAAAAGTATAAAATGCCTCAAATTTTCTAAAAATCCTAAAAATCCTAAAAATCTAAAAAAATCACTAGAAATAAATAGGAACATAAAATTCCTAAAACCTTGAAACACCTAAGGAAACATTAAAAGTATAAAAAAATTAAATCCCTAAAAACTGAAAAATGCTAAATATCCTAAAACCCTAAGAATCTCTAAAAACAAAAAAAACATAGAAATCCAAAAAACCCTTAAAATCCCTAAAAACACTAAAACCACTAAAATATCTAAAAAAATTAACCCCCCAAAAAATATAATAAAATAAATACATTAAAACAATGAACAACTAAAAAACCCCATGAATCCAAAAAATATGTAAAAAACCATAAAAACCCTAAAAACCCTAAAAACCTAAAAAACAAAAAAATTATAAAAATTACATAAATACCATAAAAACATTAAAAAACATAAAAACCTTTAAAAACGTTAATTATAAAATTAATAAAAAATATAATTGTAAACCCCAAAAAACCTAAAAAATGCTAAAAATCAAAAAATCCCCAAATCCCTAAAAACCCTGAAAATCCATAAAAATCTAAAAAATACATAAAAATCCCTAGAACCTAAAAAACCACCAAACATTAAAAAACCTAATAAACAATTAAAAACCTAAAACTCTTAAAACCCAAAAAACCTAAAAATAGTAAAAACCCTAAAAACCCTTAAAAACCCTAAAACCCTAAAAACCATAAAAAAACCCATAAAATATTCTAAAAATCCTTAAAAATATATTAAAATTAAATGAGATAATAAACCTAAAAACATAAAGAAAAACATAACAACCAAATAATAATAAAAAACCTTGAAAACGTAAAATCACTAAAAACCCATAAAAATATTAAAAACTCATAAAAACCAATAAAAACACTAAAAATCATTAGAAACTATAAAATCCCTTAAAACCCAAAATATATTTAAAATATCCAAAAAACATTTAAAACAATAAAAAAACCCATAAAACTGAAAAAACCATAAAACCCATAAAACCATTAAAAACTATAAATACCAAAAATACCCTAAAACCCTAAAATCCATAAAAATAATATAACTCCACAATATTCTCTAAAAACATAAAAACCCTAAAACCCCTAAAATCCCTTAAGAATACATTAAAAACCTAAAAACTCTTAAAACCACTAGAAACCTTAAATACACAAAAAACACAAAAAACCCTAAAAACCCTGAAAATCCTTAAAAGACCCTAAAACCATAAAAATCATAAAAAATACCTAAAATCCATAAAAAAAGAAAAACCATGAAAACAAAAAAACTATAATAAAACAATAAAAACATAAAAACACTTAAAACACCCTAAAACATAAAAATACTAAAACCCTAAAAACCCTAAAATAGCCTAAAATACTATAACCATGAAAATTTTTAAAAACTATAAAACCCCATTAAACCCTAAAAACCAATAAAAACTATAAATATCCTTTAAACCCAAAAAAATTAAAAACCATAATACCCTAAAAAAATAAAATACTCTAAAACTAAAAAAAACCAAAAAAACCTTAACAACACCTGAAAACCATAAAAACCTTAAAGAATTATAAAAATAATAAAAAAATCCTTAATACCTTTAAAACATAAGAAACCCAAAAATGCCAAAAATCCAATCAAAAAACCTTAAGAACCTAAAAACACTTGAAACCAACAAGAGTCCTAAAAATGAAAAAAAAAACTATAAAAACCCAAACAAAACCCTAAAACATCGAAAATACCTTAAAACCCTAAGAAAAAAATCCAAAAAAATCTCAAAAAATATATAGAAATATAAAAAACCCTGAAACCTTGATGAACAATAAAAAAACCTAACAAAACATAAAACCACTGAAACCTAAAAAAATAAGAAAACATAAAAAACCAAAAAAACCAAAAAAAACCCTAAAAACCATAGAAACATAAAAGACCCATCAAACCCTAAAAAATATTTAAAAACTACAAAATCCCTTAAAATTTCATAAAATTTTAAAAACTCAAAAAAACCAAAAAAACCCCTAAAAAACTCAAAAACCCCTAAAAACCCAAAAAATATAAAAATCATAAAACCCTAAGAACAATAAGAACCATAAAACCATAAAAACCATAAAAATACTAAAAATACATATGAATAACACACAATGTAAAAGGCCAAAACCCTAAAACCCCATTAGTAACCATTGAAAATATAAAAAAAATTGAAAACCCTAAAAACCAAAAACAAAAACTAAAAAACAAAAAACCCTAAAGAAACCCAAAAAACCACAAATTCCCTAGAAACCCTAAAACCATAAAAATTCTACAAAATCCTTAAAAATAACTAAAAACATAAAAAAGGAAAAAACCTATAAAAACACTAAAAACCTAATAAAAAATCCCAAATAACCTAAAAATGTTAAAACCCCCTAAAACATTAAATTTATAGAAAAATACACAAAAATCGTAAAAAAACTAAAAATATAACAACCCTTTAAACCCCTAAAAATATTTAATAACTCAAAAACCCTTAAAACACAAAAAAATCTATAAAATCTCGTAAAAACATAAAACCCTTAAATCTCTATAAAACAAAAAACACATCAAAATTCTAAAAACCCCTAAAACCCCATTAAAATATTAAAATCCCAAAAATTGTATAAAATCACAAAAAACTGAATATCCATGAAAACCCATATTAAAACCATAAAAAACCTAAAATTCTAAACCAATTTCAAAATCTGAGAAACCCAAAAATCCTCCAAAATCAAGAAAAACCTGAAAAACTCCATAAAAATCCTAAAAATACTTAAAAAATCCAAAAACACTCCCAAAAAATTAAAAAAAAAATAAAAACCTCAAAAAACCCAAAGATTACCTTAAACACATAAAAACAAATAAACCAAAAAAAACATAGAAATGAAAAAAACACTAAAAAACCCTAAAACCTGGGAAACCCCAAAAATCATTACAAACCATAATAATCCATATATACCCTAAAACCAAGTAAAAACTCTAAAAACCATTTAAACCCTTAAAAAATATGAAAATTCAAAAAACCCCTAAAACCCCTAAAATACTCATAAAATCCCTAAAACCAAAACAAAATAAAAAACTATCACAATCCCTAAAAACCCTAAAACTCATAAAAATCCTATAAAACAACATAAATATCCATAAAAATGTAAAAAAAATTAAAATCCTGAAAACCCTAATAAAACCATAAAACCCTAATTATACCTAAACCCCCTAAAAAACAAAAAAAAACATTATAAAACCTACAAACCATAAAAACTATTAAATCCCTCAAATCCCTAAAACTCCTAAAAGATATAAAAAAAGATAAAAAGTTTTAAAACATAATAAAAAAGTAAAAACCCAGAAAACCACGAAAACCCCTAATAATACCTTAAAAACATAAAACTCTTAAAGGACATAACACCAAAAAATTAAAAAAAAACCCCTAAAAGACCCTAACATCCGCAAACCCCTAAAAACCATAAAACCATAGAAAACAGTAAAAATACATAAAAACTTAAACAACCCTAAAAATTGAAATCTATAATAATTATTTTAACATAAAAAATGTTAAAAAACTCAAAAAGCAATAAAATAAATAAATATACATAAAAACCCTTCAAGGCCCAAAAATCCCAATAATCCTAAGACATAAAAATCCCTAAAATAATAAAATCCAACAAAAAGTACTAAAAATCCATAAAATTCTAAAAACCACCTAAAAAGCCTGAAAGCCCCTATAAAAACCATAAAACCCTAAAAACACTTAAAACCCATAACAATTCACCAAATGCTAAAACCCATAAACCCCAAAAAATCCAAAAAACCCTAAAAACTATAAAAACACCTAAAATCCTTAATAACCCTAAAATTCCAAAAAAAATCGATTATACCACAAAAAACAATGAAAACACTTTAATCCACTAAAAATGTTACAAAAATAGAAAAAACATTAGAACCCTAACTCTCTCAAATAACCCTAAAAATTTAAAAAAACACAAAAATTCCTAAACACCCCTACAACCCATCAAAATCCATAAAACCCTTTTAAACTAGAAATATCTTAAATTCCATTAAAATTCCAAAAAATGTAAAAACCATTAGAAACCAAAAAAATACCTAAAACCAAAAACAATTTAAACCCCAAAAAACCTAAAAAATGAAAAAAATCATAAAAAATATTAATTAACCATAAAAACCTTAACAACCCCTAAGAAAACCATAAGAACATAAAAACAAATTAACCCCTAAAAACATAAAAAACACTACAAACCTAGAGAACACTATAAAACCTAAAAACCCTTAAACCACAAAAAAACAAATAAAAACAATAAAATTCATAAATCTCAATAGAAACCTAGAACCATTAAAAACAATAAAAAAATTGAATCCCCAAAAATATTTAAAAAACCAAAAAAACCTTTAAAACCCTAAAAACTAAAAAAACAATAAAATCCCAAAAAACCATAAAACACCAAAAACCCTAAAAACCCTAAAACCCTCAAAAAACATAAAAAATCCTAACAACCATAAAATTGGAGAAAAGACATAAAAATCATCAAAAACTTAAAAAACCATAATTTATTTAAAAGCCCTATTAAAACCTTGAAAGCCTAAATACACTTTGAACCACCAAAAACAGAAAAAATATAAAAACACTAAAAATACCAAAACCCACAAAACCCTAAAATACCTATAAATGAATAAAATAATAAAAAATCATAAAAAATCTTAAAAAATGTAAAAAATACTAAAACCTTTCAAAACTAGAATAAAATAATAAAACCCTAAACACACTTAAAACCCCTAAAAGCCAAAAAAATTCTAAGACCCATAAAATCCTTAAAATCACTAAAACCCCATAAAATTACTAAATAAATAATATCAATAAAAACCATTTGACCCCCTGAAAACTTTAAAAATTATAAAAAAACATTAAAATCATTACAAACACAGAAAGCCCTAAAACCCAAAAATAATAAAACCCTAAAAAACCTAAAAAATCATAAATTCCAAAAAAAAACCCAAAACACCCTAAAACCCCATAAATTTCCTAAAAAATCCCTAAAAATTTAAAAACCCATAAAAACTCTGAATACCATAGAAAAACCATTAAAATCACAAAAACACATAGAATCCCTAAAAAAGTATATACTCAAAAAACCTAAAAACCCTTAAATTCCCTAAAACCCATAAAAATCCATATAAATCTTAAATAGCCCTAAAAATCCCTTACAATTTAAAACCCCCTAAAACCATTAAAACACCTAAGAAAACATTAAACACCTAAAATAATTAAAACCCCCAAAATCATCAAAATTTCAACAATACTGAAAACCTATAAAAACCTAAAAACAATAAAACACCTAAAAACCATAAAAAACCTAAAATTCCATAAAAAGTACAAAAACTAGTAAAACTCTTAAAATACATTAAACTCAAAAAAAAAACAATTAAAAACCATAAAAACTAAAAAAACCCCCCAAAACCCAAAATACCATGAAAAACATTAAAACCTTTTAATCCCCCAAAACCCTAAAAACACAAGAAAAATAAAATCATAAAAACCCTAAAAAACTGAAAAAAAATTAGAACATTAAAAATGAAAAAAAACACTGACAAACTATAATGAAAAAATAAAAACATAAAAACAATTAAAAACACTAAAAACTGAAAATTCGCTAAAAACCATAAAAAAGCATAAAAACTAGAAAAAAATATCAAAATTCCTAAAATGTTAAAAAACCATAAATATCATAAAAATCACATAAAATCCCTTGAAATGTAAAAACCCCTAAAAACATTGAAAAATTCTAAAAAACCATAAAAAATAAATAAAACCCACAAAACCATAAAATTCTAAAAACACTAAAAAACCTAACTACCTTTAAAGACCTGAAATCCATAGAAACCCATAAAACCACTATAATCCCATAAACCATAAAAACTACTAAAAAATATAAAATTTATCCAAACCTCTAATAACATGAAAAAATATAAAAAACATTTAAAACACTTCCAAAAAAAATCCTAAAACCCAAAAATATATAAAACCTATAAAAACCATAAAACCCTCACAAAACATAAATGTTATGAAATTTTCATCAAAAACCATAAAACCTTCAAAAACCATAAAAGTCTTCAACATTTACAAATACAAAAAAAGCATAAAAACATAAAAAATAAGAAACTATGAAAACATGAAAACCCATCATAAAATCATAAAAACCTAAAAACACTTAAAACCCCTAAAAAATCTAAAAACTCTAAAACCCCAAGAAATCTCAAAATTCATAAAACTATGAAAATAAATAAAAACCTCAACAATGCATAAAACTCCAAAAAGCATAATAAACATTCGAAACCATGCAAATATCTTAAGAAAACCTTCAAACGCTAAAATCAATTAAACCTCTAAAAATCCCCGAACACCAAAACCCTAAAAAACATAAATACCCACTAGAACTATAAATCTATTAAAACCCCTAAAACTGTAAAAAACCCTAAAAATTATTAAAAAACCTAAAACCCATTAAAGCACTAAAAACATTTTAAACCCCTAAAAGGGTACAACAATATAAACATTAATAACACCAAAAACAAATAAATCAAAAAAACACAAAAAACCCATAAACTCTCTTAAATGCCTTAAAATCCTTGAAAACACAAAAAAATTAAAAAAACATAAAAAATCCCTAAAATTCTATAAAAATATAAGGAAACCCTGAAAATGAATAAAATTATAAACCATACTAAAACCATAAAAACATAAGAAAACATAAAACCCCTACAAAAATAAAAAACTCTAAAAAACATATAAACCAAAAAATCCAAAAAAACCTAAAAATATATAAAATTCCTTAAAAACTCTAAAATACCATGAAAAGTAAAATACTGAAAACCCTAAGAAAACTAAAAAACCTAAAAAATCTAAAACCCCTAAAATCCTAAAAACAATAAAACAAACTATAACCCCCTATAACATTAAAAATATATAAAAAACATTAAAAGCATAATAAACTAAAAAAACCCAAAAAGAATAAAGTATAATATAATGATCATAAAATCTCTAAAACCCATTAAAATCCTTAAAAAATCCCAAAAAACATTTAAAACGTAAAAAACACTAAAACCCCTAAACCACCATAATAAAACCTTAAAACCCGAAAAACTCATAAAACTCATAAAAAATAATGAATACTAAAAACCATAAAATCTAAAAAACACAAAAAACAATAAAAATATTCTAAACCCCTAAAAACAAAAAAACCCATAGAAATCCTAAAAAGAGATAATATAACTAAAATCTAAAAAATATAAAAAACCCTTAAAAACCCTCAAAAAATCTAAAAACTCTTAAAATAGCCATGAAAACAAAAAAAAATTAAAAACTATGAAAAATATAAAAAACCTAGAAACAACAAAAACATCTAAAAATATAAAAACCCTTTAAACCAATAAAAAATCTAAAAACCACTAAAAACTCTACAAACCCTAAAAATAAAAAATAAACCCTAAATATATAGGAAAACATAAGACCCAAAAATATAAAAACCCTAAAATCCCTAAAAACCATAAAATACTAAAAAATACCTAAAATCACTAAATATATAATAAACCTTAAAACATGAAAAAATCCAAAGAAAACCAAAGAAAATTAAAGTCACTTAAATTTTCTAAAAACATATAAATTCTAAATACCTTTAAACCACTAAATACCCCCCAAACCTTTAAGAATCCCTAAAAACTATAAATACCCAAAAAATCCCAAAAAAATCATCAAAATTGTAAAAAAAAACCTAGAAAACCCCTTTTAAAACCTTAAAAACTAAAATACACTTACAAACCCTAATACCCCTAAAAACACTGAAACCCCTAAAGACCCTAAAATCTCCTAAAAACCAAAAAACCCCTAAAATGGTAAAAACTCTAAAAATCACTAAAAAAATAAAAGAAATAAAAACTATAAAATTCCATTAAACACCGAAAAATATTTAAAAACTATAAAACCCTATAAAATAGTGAAAATATAAAAAAACTCGAAAGCATAAAAAACCAATAAAAACCCTCAAAACCTTAAAAACCCTAAAAACACAAAAAATCCGTAAAAATCATAAAAGTTCTAAAAAATTCCTAAAGATGTTAAAAACCATAAAAACCCAATAAAACCATAATAAATCCATAAAAAACATCGAATGTTAAAATGCCAAAAAATTCTAAAAACACTAAAAACATTAAAAATTCATAAAAAACCTTAAAACCCTAGACACCCTAAAAAATCTAAAACCATATAAACCAATAAAACCAATAATACCAATAAATACCCTTAAAACTCAATAAAAACTATAAAAGCCATTAAAACCCGTAAAAACATTAAAAACAGGAAAAAACTATAAAACTCAAAAAAGAAAAATATCATAAAACACTAAAAACCGCTTAAACTCCTTAAGAACCCTTAAACAATTAAAAATCATAAAAATACCCTAAAACCCCAAAAAAACCATGAAAATTGTTAGAAAAATATAAAAACCTAAAATTTTGTAAAACCCCTTGAAACCAACAAAATTCTTAAAACCCTAAAAAACCCAAAAAATAACAAAAACCCCAAAAAACCATAAAAAAATGAATGAACTAAAATCCATAAAAACATAAATACCCTAAAAACCTGAAAAATATCCAAATAAACCCTTAAAACAATGAAAAACAATTTAAACCTCTAAAATCCTAAAACGATAAATCCCTTTAATACACTAATAAACATAAAACCATTAACAATAATAAATAAATTTAAAAAACTTAAAAGCCCTATAAATTCTCATAAGGTAACAAAAAACCACAAAACCCTGTAACATCCCTAAAATGGAAAAAAATATAAAAACCATTAATAACATATAAACTCAAAGAACCTCATTAAACCCAAAAAAATCTATAAAACCCCAAAAAATTCTATGAAAACATTGAAAACCCTAAAAAACACTAAAATCCCAAAACATCCCATAAAAATAGTAAATAGATATGAAAATTCGTAAGTATGCATAAATCCGAAAAACCAAAAAATGCATAATTAATCTATAAAAACCCAAAACACTTAAAACCACTAAATCCTAAAAATTCTATATACACTATAAACATTAAAACCCCTGAAAATCCCTAAAATACCTCAAAATTTATAAAATCCCTAAAATCACATAAAAATACTAAAAAATACCAAAATAAACCTAAAAACATAAAAACCATAAAAACCATTAAAACTCTTAAGAGATCATTAAAAACATAAAAACACATAAAACCCTTAAAACCTAAAAAATGATAAAAAGAATAAAATTCACTAATAAAATGAGAAAACCACAAAACCCCAAAAAACTACTAAAAACCCCAAATTCTATAAAAACCCACAAAAATCCAAAACCCCCACTAAATCTATAAAACCATTTAAACCCTAAAAAATATTAAAAAACAATAAAAACAATAAACCCATAAAAGCTAAAAAAAACATAAAACCCAAAAACACCATAAAAGTCCTAAAACTTATAAAATACCCTAAATACCCACAAAATCCCTAAAACCCCAAAAAAATAATAAAAAATCCCTAAAAATACGTAATAACCTAAAAATCTTAATAACCCTGAAAATCCTCAAGACATAAAAAAAACTAAAAACAAAAAAAACCCATATAAACATTAAAACACATGAAACCCCAGAAAATCCCTATAAATTGATGAAACACTCTAAAAAACATTAACCCACTATAAAATTTAAAAAATATAAAAATAATATCCCCCAAAAAACATAAAAACCCCCTAAACCCCCATAAAACCCATAAAAACCTAAGAACCCTAAAAATATTTAAAACCACTAAAAACCATAAATATCAAAAAATTCTCAAAAATCTTGAAAAATGTAAAAGTGATTACTCAAAGAACACCAAATAAACGACTTAAAATATAAAATACAGAAACCCCCTAAACAACAATAAAAATTCTAAAACCCCTACAAACCCTAAAAAGGAATAAAAACCCTTAAATATTTTAAAATCCTAAAATCCATTAAAATCCTAAAAAATCTGTAAAATTCCCTAAATATGAAAAAAACCAAACCCCTAAAACCCTAAGAAAAAAAATAAAAAACTAATAACTCTAAAAACTACTAAAAACCTGAAACTGTAGACAACTATAAAAATTATTAAATACCCTAATGACCCCAAAATCCATAAAACCAAGAAAACCTAACAACAACTAAATAATCTAACCACCTAAAATGTTAAAAAATCTAAAAACCCATAAAACAAAGAAAAATCAATAAATCCCTAAAACCCCGAAAAACCATAAAACACTAAAAACCCTTTAAACCCCAAAAAATTCATAAAAACCATAAAAACAATAATATTAAAAAATCCCTTAAAATAATATTAAACCCTAAAAACCACCAATCACCTAAGGAAACTTTAAAAAACTCAAAACAATTAAAACCCCCCATACTATAAAAACTATAAAAATAATAAAAAGCCTTAACATTCCAAAAAACATAAAAATCTCTTAAAAATCATATAAATCCTTCAAAACATAAAAAAATTAAAACCCCTAAAAAATATTAAATACACCAAAAAATCCAAAAAATCCTAAAAACCGTCATAACCCATAAAATCCATAAAACACTAAAACCCATAAAATCCAAAACAAATCCAAAAAAAAACTTCAAACAATTTTAAGTACTAAAATGGATAAAAAACACTAAAACCAAAATAACTCTAAAGAAGTAAAAAAACACTAAAACCCCCAAAATAACCATAATCCCCTAAAATTCCTAAAACACCTCAAAATATTGAAAAAGATAAAAATAAACAAAAATCATAGAAAAGTCCTAAAATCATAATGAAAAATAAAAAACACTAAATCCTTAAAAACACCAAAAAAACATTAAAAATATAAAATCAATAAAATCTCCTAAAAACCTAAAATTCGTTAAAATTTCTAAAAACCAAAAACCCCAAAAAACCCCTCAAAATCCCCAAAAAACATAAAATTCCGAAAAAAATTCATAAACATACATAAAAGTACATAAAAACATAAAAAACCCTAATAAAACCATAAAAAAAGAACACAAAAAACCTCTAAAAACCTAAGAACTCTAAAAATGGTAAAAACTAAAAAACCCCTAAAACCAAAAAACTCATAAAAACGTTTAAAAACAAAAAAAAACCCAAAAAAAACATTGGGAAACAACTAAACACTCTTAAATACCATTAAACTTATAAAAATGATAAAAAACCTAAAAAAACCTTAAAAGCCTAAAAAACACAAAATAAAAATCAAAATATCTATTATAACACTAAAATATCTAAAAAACCTAAAAACACTAAAATCCCTAAAACCCAATAAAAATCGTAAAAATCCCTAAAAATTAATAATAACATGAAAATCCTAAAACCCAAAACAAACAAAATGGTCTATAGAAACCTAAAAACACTTATAACCCATAAAAATCATAAAAATCATAAATACCCATTAAACATTAAAACTCGAGAAACCCATAAAAACTGTAAAACACCATAAAATTCTAAAAACAAAAAATAAAATAAAACCCTCTAAAACAATAAAAATTTGAAAACATACAAACACAATTAAAACCCCTAAGAAGATATAAGAAACCAAAAATATAAAAAACCATAAAACTTAAAAAATTTAAAAAACCCCGAAAACTATCCAAATCCATAAAATTCAAAATAACCACAACAAAATACAACCCATAAAACCAATAAAAAGAAAAACAAAACCCCAAAAACTCAAAAAAAACACCAATGAAAAATATTAAAAAACTAAAATTACTTATAAAAACTATAATTACTAAGATGGTTATAAAAACTATAAAAATACTTATAAACCTTGAAAACTCAAAAAAAGAACACTACCCCCCTCCCCACCCCAAAAAAATAAAAACGGTAAAAATCCTTAAATCACTAAAAACTCAATAAAACCACAAACATACAAGAAAAGACCAAAAATTCCCAAATACTATTAAAATATCTAAATCCCTAAAAAATAATAAAAATTCTTAAAAACCTAAAAAAATTAAAACCTCTACAGATTCAAAAAAACCTAAAAACACAACAAAAACCTAAAAACCAGAAAATCCCTATGAAAAACATAAAAATCCAAAAAATATTAAAACACCCAAAAAACCCAAAACATTAAAAACCCAAAACGCCAAAAACAAAAAAAACAAAAAATCATAAAACCCATCAATATACTTAAAAACCCTAAAAACCAAAAAAAATCACTATAAATCCCTAAAAATCCTTAAAATCATAAAAACATCTAAAAACCCATAGAAAACCTTGAAAACCTAAAAACACTTTAAACCCCTAAAAACATAAAATTGAAAAACATTAAAAGACCCAAAACCCATAAAAACTATAAAACCCCCAAAAACATTTAAAAAACCCCCAAACACCATAAAACCACTAAAAAGAAAAAGAAATGTAATACCCCTTCAAACCCCTAAAACATGAAAAAACTCTACATAACCTTAAAAACTATAAATACTCAAAAAGAAGTCATAAAAACCATTTAAACCCAAAATCCCCTAAAAACCCTGAACACTTAAAAATCATTAAAACCCTAATATCCATAAAAAAATTCCTATAATTCCTTAAAATCATAAAAACACCTAAAAACATTGAAAACCCCTATTAAAACATTATACACTAAAAACACATAAAAAATAAAACCTAAAAATTGATACAAATGAAAAAAACACAAACCCCCTAAAAACAAGAATAACCTTATGAACAATAAAATGATATGAAAATCAATAAAACACCTATAAAACCACAAAAATCTCTTAAAACCAGTTAAACCCCTATTAGGTGAAAAAAATATAAAAATCTGTAAAGAACCTAAAAAACTCCAAACTCCATAAAAACCCAATAAAACATAAAAATTCTAAAAACCATCAAAATCCCTAAAACCCAAAAAATCATATAAATATTAAAAAAATAAAATAAAATCCATAAAATGTATATAACCCAAAAACCCATAAAACTCATAATAAAACCTTAAACATAGAAAAAACACATAAAAAACCAAAAAACCCAAAAAATCCAAAATCCCCTAAAAACCCTAAAACACCTCAAAATCTATAAAAACCATAAAAAGGATAAAAATCCTAAAACTATCCTTAAAAATAACTAAAAAGGTAGAAAACCCTAAAATCCCTAAGGTAACCTTAAAACACCATAAATAACCAAAACTCCTAAAAACATAAATAAAATTAAGAACCCTAAAACACCATGAAACACTAAAATGACCTAGAAAACATAAAAACCCAAAAAACATTAATAAAATGAAAAATCCATAAATGTTATAAAAACACAAAAAACTATAAAAACCCTTTAATCCCTTAAGAACCATAAAAAACCTAATAAATGCACTAAAAATTTAAAAAACATAAAAACCTAAAAACCTCTAATAAAACATTAAAAACCATAAAACACTAAAATCACCTAAAACCTAAAAAATGATGAAGACCCTAAAACTCTAAACCTGCTAAAAACCATACAAACCTCTAAAAACCATAAAAAGTATCTAAAAACTTTAAAAACACATCATATACCCAAAAATTTAAAAAAACTATAAAGAACCATAAAAACCCAAAAAACAAAAAAAATTAAATCCCCAAAAAACCAAAAAACTCTTAAAAACCCAAAAAAACCAGAAACCCAAAAAACCACTAAATACTATAAAAACCCTTTAAAACCCAAAAAACATTAAAAATCCTTAAATACCTCAAAATCCCTAAAAAATTCAAAAAATTCAAAAATACAAAAAAAAACCTTTAAAACCACTTAAAACCCTAGAATCCTTCAAAATCCTTAAAAAATCAAAAAACCCAAAAAAATACTAAAAGATCCCCCAAAAAACCTAAAAACATAAAAAACCCATAAAACCATGAAAACCCTAATAATATATAAAAACTGTTAAACCCATTACAAAATAAAAAAAATATTAAAAACCCTAAAACTCTAAAAAACTAAAAAGAAAACCCTAAATACTATAAAAATCATAAAATACCCCAAAAATCCATAGAACGGAAAACCATAAAACCCTAAAAAATAAATGAAACTTCTAAAAACCAAAAAAACCCCATAAAATCTAAACAACCTAAAAACCCCTGAAAATCACTAAAAATCCTAAAAACCCATAAAAAACCAAAAAAATTAACATAATTCAAGAAACTATTAAAACCATGATAAAATCTATGAAATCTTTAAGAACTTAAAAACACATAAAACCTCTAACAACATAAAATATTCTAAAACCCCTAAAAACACTAAAAACACTAATATCCCTAAAACCCATAAGAACCCTAAACCCTCAAATGATCCCTAAAAACCCTAAAAAGACTAAAACCTCTAAAAACCCTTCAAGTCCCTAAAAATGTTAGAAAATACCAAAAAGCAAAAAAACACTAAAAACTAAAAAACAACAAAAAAACCCAAAAAATCCCAAATAAACCAAAAACCTATAAAACCCTAGAAACCCTAAAAAAATTCTAAAATTACCAAAAAAATAAAAACCTTAAAAATCCTATAAAATTCTTAAAAACCTAAAAATTATAAATCCATATAAAAAACAAATAAACACAGAAAACATTAAAAATTATAAAAACCCCTATGAACCATAAAAATTCATCACATTCCTAAATAACAAAAAAAATCATAAAAAATCACTAAAAACACCTAAATACAAAACAATTTAAACCCCTACGAAAATATTTATAACCTAAAAACATTTAAAACCACAAAAAATATAAAAAATACAATACCCCTCAAAACCATAAAAACACCAAAATACGTTATAAATTTTAAAAACAAAAAAAACCTAAAATAACTAAAAACGCTAAAAACTATTTAAAATCCTAAAAATGATTACAAAATCAAAAAAACATAAAAACATTAAAAATAGAAAAAACATAAAAAAAATCATAAAGCCCAAAAAAACAATAGAAAACCTAAAAACACTAAAAAATACTAAAATAATTATAAAATCTTAAAAACCATGAAAACTATCAAAATACCTATAAACCCTTAAAAAATATAAATTCATAAAGATCCCTAAAATTATGAAAAAACCTAAAAAACCCTAAAACCCCAAAAACACCTAATAAATCCATATAAATATAAAATAAATTAAAAATTAACAAGATATAAAAAATACAAAAACATAAAAAGGAAAAAAAACCCTAAAACACCAGAAACAATAAAAACCCCTTAAAACATTTAAATCCCTTATAAACAATAAAAATCCTAAAATAATCCTAAAATCATTTATACACTAAAAATAAAAAAATTATAAAATCCAAAAAACCCCAAAAAAATCAAAAGAAACCTAACCATGACAAACCATAAAACCCCTAGAAATTGTAAAATACCTCAAAATCCTTAACAACCCAAAACACCACAAAAATTCTAAAAACACTCAAAAAATCCATAAAAATGTAAAAACCCTAAAAACCTCAAAAAAACAAAGAAAAATCCAAAAAACATAAACACCTAAAACCCATAAAAACATTCAAAAAATCCTAGATACATTAAAAACATTAAACCCCTAAAAATAAAAAAAACTCATAAAACCTACAAAAACCAAAATACCCACTAAAAACACTAAAAACAATTTAAACCTCTAAAAACATTTAAAAATCCTTAAAACCTTCAAAACCCTAAAAAATAAAAAAAATCTTAAAAAATCCAATAAAACACAATAATCTCCAAAACCATAAACAATACCAAAACCCTCAGAAATCATAAAAACCATAAAAGCCCATAAAATTCTTAAATAACACTGGAAACCATAAAAACATAAAAATCCAAAATAAACTGAAAATCACTCTGAAAATTTTAAAAATAAAAAAAACCTAAAAATCCTAAAGACCTAAAAAAAATTTAAACATCAAAATCAATAAAACCCTAAAAAACAAAAATTCTTAAAATAATTTATAAATCGCAAAAAGCATAAAAAACCTTATAATCCTAAAAACCCATTAGCATACCATAAATCCAAATGAAATTATTTCCCTGAAAAACCTAACAAATTAAACAACCATAAAAGAGCAAAAAAACCCTTAAACCCTAAAAAACCCTAAAACCATAAAAACCCTAAAAACCACTAATAATTCTAAAAATCATTTTAACACATAGAATTGTTAAAAATATCTAAAAACATAAAATCCCCATAAACCGAAAAAACACTCCCAAACCCTAAAAAGCCCTAAAATACCAAAAAATGCCTAAAAAAATTCCAAAACCCCAAAACCACTCAACACCCCTAAAAAATAAAACCCCAAAACATTGAAATTAAAAAAGACCGAAAATTTCCTAAAAATGAAAAACCATAAGAAAATATTAAAACATTAAAAAACTTATTGCCCTTAATGAACGAAAAAACACAATACACAAAAAACCCTAAAACCCCTCAAAATCCCATAAAACTATAAAAACCATAAAAATCCAAAAATATTCCCAAAAAAGAAAAAAAACTAAAAGAAAACATTAAACACATAAAATTACTTAATACCCTTTAATATCCTAAAAACCATTAATACCCGTAAAAACCCTAAAACCCATGAAACTATAAATAATCATAGAAATCATGAAACCCAACAAAAAGATATAAAACACTACAAACCCACAGAAAATTTTAAAAAGGCTTTTCACCCCTAAAAGTCATAAAAACACTAAGAACCCTAAAAACACTTTAAACCGCTAAAACATAAAAACACTAAAACCCTTAAAATTTGAATCCCCCCTAAAACCAAAAAAAACCCTAAAAATAATAAAATACTTAAAAACACACTGAAAACTCTACAATATATTTAATACCCTAAAAAGGTTAAAAACTATAAAAATAATTTAAGCCCTAAAATCCTAAAATCCTTTAAAATCCTTAAAACCCTAAAAACCATAAATATCATAAATAACCCTTAAAACCCCTAAAACATTTAAAAACCTAGAAACCAAAAAAAAAACCTCATAATAACATAGAAACTAAAAACACTTAAAATTCCCAAAAAACCAAAAAACCACATAAAACTCTAAAAACCCTAAAACTCTTAAAAACACTCTAAATCCCTAAAAATCCTAAAAACACTAAAAAATGTATAACCTTAAAAATATTTAAAAAACATAAAAATCCAAAAAATGTGAAAAAACTATAGAAAATCTTAAAAACCTAAGAACACGTAAAACCCAAAAAACCTAAAAAATTGATAAAAATCCAAAAACTTCTTAAAATCCCTATAAACCATAAAACCCCTTAAAACCCATAAAATTCTTAAAAACCCATAAAACCACTAAAAACATTATAAACACCATTTAAACAACTAAAAATGATAAAAACCTCTAAAATCCATAAAACCTCTAAAAATTCAAAACAAAAACATAAAAACCCAAGAATCCATTAAAAAACAAAAAACCCTACAACAATCCAAATACACAAATCCATAAAAATCCTAAAAATTACTTAAAAATTCATATAATATTAAAAATCCTAAAAACCCAAAAAAAAAGTGCATAAAAAACCAAAAAAAATTAAAACCCCTAAAGACTAGTTAAATATAAAACCCCTAAAAACCCTTATAACCCTAAAATCCCTAGATACCATAAAAACCCCTAGAAACCATTAAAACCTAAAAAAATCAATAAACGCCATAAAACCAATAAAGACTCTAAAATCCATCTAAATAGTTGAAAACGTTTAATAACACTAAAAAACCTTAACAACCATAAAATAAAAAACCCCTACAACCCTAAAAAATCCCCAAATCCATCATAAATGCTTAAAACCCCAAAAAAACCATAAAAATTATAAAAAAACCCCTGAAAATTCCTAGAATGTAAAAAGCTAAAAACCCGGCAATCCCATAATAATAACATAAAAACCTAAAAACACCTAAATCTAATAAAAACATAAAAATCATTAAAAACTCATCTTGATCCTAAAATCACTAAATCCCCTAAAAACCATAAATACCATAAATTCCCTTAAAGTTAATAAAAATATTAAAAATCCAAAAAAACTATAAAATCCACTAAATACCCTACAAAACATTTAAATACATAAAAACATTAAGAAAATATAAAAAAACCTGAAAACTCTAAAAGCTAAAAAACCAAAAACCCCCATAAAAACAATAAAATCCTAAAATCCATAAAAACCCTTAAAATAAAAAAAATCCCTAAACACATAAAATTCCTAAAAAAATCCAATAAATAATTGAAACAACAAAACATTAAAAACCATAATGAACCCTATAAAAATATTAAAAACCCCAAACACTTAAATATATAAATACCAAAAAACACTAAACCCCCTTAAACTCTAAAACAATAAACCCTTTAAAACTATAACAACCCGAAAACCCTTAAAATCCCTAAAACCCATCTAAAAACTCAACAAACCCTTCAGTCCCCAAAAAAGATAAGAAACTCTAAAAATCATAAAACCACTAAAAACAAAAAACAATTAAAATATAAAAAACCATCAAACCCCAAAAAACACTCAAACCATCAAAAACCCTAAAAACCCTAAAAAGTAATAAAATCCTACAAAATATCTAAAATTCACTCAAAAAGTAAACAACCTAAAAAACCCAAAAATTTCTCAGAAATCCCGAAAACCCTAAAAACACTTAACACCCCAAAGAACCTAAATTATATAAAAAACCTAAAAACCCTAAAAATGTAAAAAGCATCAAATTAACTAAAAACCATAAAACCATTAAGAATCACAAAAATCCGTAAATCACCCAGGAAAAAAATCCAAAAAACCTAAAAAACTAAAAAAAAATTTAAATGCTAAAAACATTTGATAACAAAAAAGCATTAAAAACCCTAATATTTTAAAAAAAGGACCCCAAAACCCTTAAAAACACTACTAACCCCTAAAAATTCTAAAAGCCACAAAAAACACTAAAACGAATTTGAAACCCTAAAAACGTTACCACATTCTAAAAATTGATAAAAACCCCAAAACTCAGAAAAACCCATAAAATCCCATGAAAACAAAAAAAACTAAAAAACTCTCATAAACACTAAAACCCATAAAAACCATAAAAAATCTAAAAACCTAAAAAACCATAAAAAATAAAATTAAATACCCCTAAATACCCCTAAGAAAAAACTATAAACCTATAAACAATTAAAACCACTAAAAACATTAAATAAAATAAAAACCCTAAATACCCTAAAACCCATAAAAATCCTAAAAATCCAAAAAATCATAAAAATCACAAAAATCCACAAAAATCCATTAATATCGTAAAAATCCCTAAAACATAAAAAACCTAAAAAAAACATGAACAACCCTAAGAATTCCCTAAAATCATAAAAACACTAAAACCCCCAAAAAAGATAATAATTAAAAAAATTCCTAAAAACTGTATATCATAAAACATATAAAAACCTTAAAAACCCTAAAACCCATTAAAAAAAGAAAACTAAAATCCCTTAAAACCCTAAAGAGTTTATTAAATCTAACAATCCTTAAAACTGATAAAAACTAAAAAAACCCACTAAAACTCAAAAAAAATCTAAAACCCATAAAAACCCAAAAAATCATTCAAATACCAAAAAAATTAAAAACAATGAAATTCCTAAAAGGCCCTAAAAATTCCTAAAAACATAAAAACCCTTAACACACTAAAAATTCCTAATAAATCCACAAAAACCAACAAACACTTAAAACCCCTAAAAATAAAAAAAATTATAAGAACCCCAAAAAACTCTAAATCTCCTAAAAACTAAAAACAAATCCTAAATATATTTAAAACCCCTAAATCACAAAAAACACCTAAAAACACTAAAAACACATAAAATTATATAATCCCCTAAGAATGTCAAAATTCTCTAAAAAAATTACAAATCCTAAAATCTTATAAAATCCCTAAAACCTAAAATGAATAAAAACATTAAAAACATAAAAATCACAAAAATCCTCAAACCCCTAGAAATAAAAAAAATCATAAAATTCATAAAAAAAAGATTAAAAATACCTAAAAATGTAAAAAACATTTAAAACAATAAAAAACCTTTTAAATATATTAAAACATAAAAAAAATCAAATTAACCTATGAAAACTAAAAACACAAAACCATAAAAGACCCTAAAAACCTTAAAACCCCATAAATATCATAAATACCCCTAAAAACCTTAAAATACAAAAAACCCAAAAAAACCCCTAAAACCCAACTGAAAACTATATCGTTTAAACGCCAATAAAAATTGAAAAAAATAAAAACAAGAAACCCCATAAAAACACAAAAAACCACAAACCCCCCCAAAAACCATAAATTCCCTAAAATACTTAAAACCCCTCAAACCCATCAAATCCATATAAACCCCCTAAAGCCATCAAAATGCTTAAAAATTTCTAAAAATTCAAAAAAACACTAAAAGAAATAAAACTCTTAAGAAAAACAAAAAAACATAAAGCCACTTAAAACCCATAAAAACCCAAAAATTCTAAAAAACCTAAAAACCCCAAAAACAAAATAAATAAATTACTATAAAACCTCCAAAAAACAAATAACTACCCAAAAGATACCCTAAAACCCAACCAATAACATAAAAAACACTCTAAAGTATTAAAATGTTAAAAAAAACTCAAAAAAACCTCCAAACCCTTGAAAATCTCAAAATAAAACTTTAATAACCCAAATAAAATCATAAAAACCAAAATACCCAAAATACCACAAAAACATAAAAATTCAAGAAAATCTATGAAAATCTAAAAAACCTAAAAAACATAAAATACCTAAAAATACCATAAAAACATTAAAATCCTAAAACACTTAAAACCCCTAAAAACTTAAAAATCTATAAAACCCCTAAACCACTAAAAACCTAAAAACCATAAAACGATCAAAATACCTAAAAAATTTAACAAAACAAGACTAAAGAATCCCTAAAAACATAAAAACTCCAAGAAATCATAAAAATCCATAAGAAATCTATAAAATCAAAAAAACTGTTAAAACCTCTAAAACCCTAAAAAATGCTAAAAATCCAAAAAACACACAAAATAACATAACCCATAAAACATCTAAAACCGAAAATCCCCTAAAGACCCATAAAAAACTCAAAACATGTAAAACCCAAAAATACCATTAAACCCCTAAAAACATTAAAAAATTTAGAAAAACCTTATATCCCCTGTAATACCAAAAACCCCATAAGGCCCCAAAGAAATTATAAATTAAAACCCAAATGAAATTAATCAACCAAAAAACCCAAAAAACCGTAAAATAACAAAAATAAAATAAAAACCCTAAAAATGGAAAAAAATCCAAATTTATGGGAAAACCCAATGAACCCATAAAAAATTAAGACACATAAAACCACTAAAACCTATTAATTATAGAAACATGAAAAACAAAAAAAATCATAAAAACCAAAAAAACCATAAAATTCATTAAAACACACTAGAAACCAAAATAACCCCTCATAAAACCATAAAAATCTAAAATTAATTTAACCGCCAAGAAACATAAAAATCAAAAAAACCATAAAAGACTACAAAACCCTAAAATACCATAAAACACATAAACCCATTAAAAACATAAAAACCCTAAAATCCTTAAAACCACTAAAAATTATAAAAAAACCCTTTAAATCTCTAAAGGCATTAAAAACCTCTAAAAAACATTTAGTCCTTAAAAAATAAAAAACCTACAAACCCAAAAATATTTAAACCCCTAAATGCCTTAAAAACTCAAAAAATACCACAAATCAATAAAATCCTTAAAAACCATAAAAATACTGAAAAAACCCTAAGACACCAAAAAACCAAAAAACCCTAAAAACCCAACCCCTCCCCCCATCAAAAAAACCCTAATACCCTAAAAACAATAAAAATAGAAAAGACATGAAAATATACAAAAACACAAAAAAAAACAAAAAAATCCCTCAAAACCCTATGAAAACCATAAAATATTTAAAACACTTAAATCCTCTAAAACCCTTAAAATTCAAAGTCACTAAAAATCCTGAAAAACACCTAAAACCCCTCAAAAACAATAAAATCCTTAAAACCATAAAATAATAAATATAATTAAAACTCTGTGAGAATATTTAAAACATAAAACCCTAAAAACCCCCTATGAAAACCTTAAAATCCAAAAAAACACATATAACTCTAGAAAACCCAAAAAACACAAAACACAAAAAATCCCTAAAACCAAAAAAACACTAAATTACATAAAACCCCTAAAACCATAATAAACCATTAAAAGAATTAATAAATATAAAACACAGAAAAAACTCCAAAACCCATTTAAAATCCTAAAATATTAAACAACTCAAAATACACTTAAAAATATAAAAAAATCAAAAACCCCTTAAAACCCAAAAAACATAAGATCCCTAAAAAAGCCCCAAAATCCTACAATATCCAATTAAACCTTAAAAATTATAAAATCCTAGAAAACCCTTAAAACCCATAAAACATGAAAAAAAATAAGAACCATAAATAACCCAAGGAAAACATTAAGAAACTAAAAACACATAGAATGCCAAAAAACCTAAAAATGATAAAAAATCAAAAAACACTTAAATCCCTCAAAACCCAAAATCCCCCCAAAGCCATAAGACCCCTAAAACCCATAGAAATCCAAAAAAAACTAAATATATATAAAAATGTAAAATACAATAAAAACAAGAAAAATTAATAATAAAAACATAAGAACCTAAAACCTCTAAAATCTAAAAAATGCTAAAAACCCTGAAGGACTCTAAAAACCCAATAACCCATAAAAACTTCTAAAACCATGAAAATATATAAAACCATTAGAATCCCTAAAACCACTAAAACTATATAATTCCTTAAAACACTAAATTTTTTTATAAAACTATAGAAACCTTAATCCCCATAAAAAACACAAAAAACCCCTAAAACCCCAAAAAACAAAAAAAAAACCTAAAAATCCCTAAAAATCCCCAATAAACATTATAATTCAAAAAAACAATCAAAACCCCTATCAAAAACATAAAAATAAAAAAAAACAAATAAATATTTGTAAAAACCTAAAAGCGCTAAAAACCCTTAAAACCGCTAGAAATTTATAAAAACACAAAAACCAAAAACCAAAAATCACTTAAAAAGTTTAAAAGCCTTAAAACCTCCCAATTGGATAAAAAAATCTAGAAACTATTAAAGCCACTAATAATTCAAAAAACCCATAATACCAAAAAATACAATAAAACCCCTAAGAACCCTAAAGTCCATAAAAGCCTAAAAAATACATCAAAATCCATAAAAACTTAATACCACTAAAAAACTTAAAAACCCTTAAGAAAACATTAAAAAAATAAAACTCTTAAAAACATAAAAAGTTCCAAAAAAAAACCACACAAACCCATAAAAATCTAATAACCTGTAAAAATCCTTAAAAACCATCAAAATCTAATAAACACACTAAAACCACTAAAAATTAATAATACCCTAAAATTCATGAAAACGCTATAAAAAAGTTAAATAAATAGGAAAATCAAAACCCCTAAAAACCAAAAAATGCTAAAACACTAAAACCCCTAAAACAATAAAAAACTCAAAAACCATTAAAACTATAAAACCCCAAAAAAACCAAAAGATCTACACAAAGTCTAAAATCCCTCTAAACCCCTAAAAATAAAATTAAAATTAAAACCCATCAAAACCATAAAATTATAAAAAACAAAAAAAACCCAAAAATAATCAACAAACCCTAAGTAATCTTCAAAACCCCTAAAAATCGTCAAAATTACAAAAAAATGCTAAAAACATAAAATTCCTCAAAAATATCTAAAATCCCAAAAAACATAAATACAATTAAAAATCCGGAAAACCCATTTGAAAACTTGAGATAAATAAAATCACTTAAAACCCCTAAAAAACTAAGAATGGTAAAAACCCTAAGAATAATAAAAATCCTTAAAACCCAAAAACACCTGAAAAACCATAAATTTTTTTCCAAAAAACAATACCAACAAATCTCTAAAAATTTAAAAACCACTAAACGCCTAAAAATCACTAAGAAAAAAATTAAAAACCTAAAAACACTCAAAATTACTATGTAAACTGAAAAACAAATAAAAGACTAAAATACCATAAAATCTCTTAAATACCCTAAAAATATAAAAACCTTAAAACCTTATAAACCTAAAAACCCCCAAAACCACTTAAAAACAACAACAACAAAATTGAAAACCCTTTATTCCTATAAAAACTATTAAAAACTCCAAAACATAAAAACTCTAAAAAATCAAGAATCCCTAAAACCCCAAAAAATTGAAAACAATAAAAATCCCAAATAACCCAAATAAACTCCCAAAATCAGTAATAACCTTAAAAACCAAAAAACACTAAAAATCCCCCAACTTACCTAAAAATATAAATAACTATAAAAAACATAACAAAACTATAGAAACCTAAAAACATGAAAAATACCAAAAAAACATAAAACCACTAAAAGCACTAAAAACCAATAAAATCGTTAAACCCATAAAGACCATAAGGGGATGGAGGCATGCTCTCCCGGTGGTTTGCTCTCGTCACGGCGTTCTCTTGATCTTGTTGATTCGGCTCTTCCAAATCGAAGTGCTTTTCCCTATGGTGGATGCGGTTTTATTTGGAGGTTCTCGGTGGCATCGGTCTTCGGTGGCATTAGGCGGTGTGGGACAGAGTCGATCTTCGGTGGTGCTCCATTCCACAGCGATGGGATTCCTGCCTTTGGATTGATAGATCTGGAGGCTACTGTTGGTTTCGAGATTTTCTGTCTCAGATCTGTGTGGTTTAAGTGTAGATCTGGTGAGGCGTAGGGTTTCGTCAATGGTGTTGATCTTCAACTTTGGCTCACCATATGGGTTCGGCTATAGTGCAGGATGGATTCAGATGTGGTGTTGTGACTATTTGTTTGGTATGGAAGAGGCTTTTCTCTATTTTCTCACGTGGTTAAAGGTGCAGATAGAGTGTGTGGTGCTGCGGATCTGGAATTGGAAGGATTTATGTGGCGTTTCTGGTTGATGAGGAAGGCGTGGTGCCGACTTTCTAGGGATGTGCTGGATCTCGTTCATTCCAGATTAGCAGGTGATTGGTCTATGCATAAGATCTAGATTGCGGTTGATGAGTTGATTCCTCCATGGATGGGTCAACGGTTTTGAAGATATCAACAGTGGATTAGACTTCATCTGTAGTGTGGTTTCAGGAATCCTCCACAATGATTTGTGGGGGTCTAGCTTTCTCGGATTTCGATGTTGCATGCTTCCCATCTGTTTGTGGAGCTGTGCCTCTGAGAAGTTCGGCGGTTCCATTGGTGTTGCGTCATTTCTAGTTGGATGCAGAAGGCATGGATGCTTGGTGGTATCATGTTTGTTTCAGGTTTCTGGGTTTTCAAATTTTCTCATTCTTGTTCCGTGAATAAGCTCCAGGTCTGTTCCTCTGCACGATATTTGTTTCATTCTTCTGATACTGGCCAGTTTATTCGTTGCGGCGTTATGGTTTTGGTCCTTTCTTTCTGACGGTTCCAAAGTGGTTTTTTGGCCACAAATTTGTTACTGAATTCTATGGTTGGATCCTTCTATTATGGATCTTCTTATGGTGGTGGATGATTCTGATATGGGCTGATGTAGGTGCTGTTTGCTGGGATTGTATTGAGGTGTTGTATTTTGGATATGTGTTGCAACTTCTAGGTTGCTGGAAGATCTATTTGAGTTATGTGATTGTTCCTGCTCTAGATGATGGTTATGTGTTGTTGGTAGTTTCTTGGTTTGGTGTGAAGGAGCTGGATTCTGGTTTTTGTGAGATTGGATGATGGTTGCTGCTTGGTGGTGAGCTGCTGAATGCTGGTGATGATGGGAGTTACTGAAGCTGCGGTTTATAGTCATGCTGCTTCTGTATGTTGTTTTCTGTTTGAGTTTGGATGCTGGACATTGGTTACCTGTGAGCTGCTGGATGCTGGTTGATGCTGGATAATGGTGGTGGCTTCTTTTCTTTCTGTGTTTTCTTTTTTGTTCTTGTTTTTTGTTTTTTTGGGGCCTTTTGACTTAGTTCGTTAAGGGTTTTTGGGTTTGGGTCGTTTGACCCCTCTCATCCCTTGTCTGCTGTGTCTCTTTTTCTTTCTAATAAATTTGGGGGGGTCGGGAATATCCTGGCCCTCACATCTTCCTTGCCAATAAATAACTTAAAAACAAAAAACCCCATAAAACACAATAAACCCTCTAAAAACACTAAAATCCCTATAAACCCATAATTTTCTTTAAAAAACTCCAAAAAACTGCAAAAACCATTAAAAGTCAATGAAACCACAAAATACCTAAAACCCTAAACCCTTTAAATCACTAACAAGCCATAAAATTCCAAAAACAGAATCCCTAAAGATCACTACAAATTTAAAATACCCTAAAAAATGAAAATCCAAATAATATCCTTAAAACATTATAACACATAACACCCAAAAACTAAAAAAATGCTATAAACCATACAATTTCAAATACCCCTAAAAACAAAAATAACCCTCATAATCCATAAAACCCAAAAAACCATAAAAATATAAAAAAATAACCACAAATACCAAAAAATGTAAAAATCCCACGAGAAACCTTTAAAATCCCTAAGAAAACCTTAAAATCTTAAAAAATCTTAAAACTCATAAAATTTTAAAAATCAAAAAACACTAAAAACCCTAAAACCCTAAAAACTGTAGAACCACTAAACATAAAAAAACCATAAAAACTCATAAGACCTTAAAAAACAAAAAAAAACTATAAAAAAACTTGTAAACCCTATAAACGTTAAAAAATAATAAAAACCCATAAAACCCCTATAAATCTCAAAAAAAATCCCGTAAATCCTGAAAAATACTAATAAAACTAAAAACCCAAAAATATCATAAAATAACCAACAATCCAAAAAAACTAAAAATAATAAATTCCTAAAAAATCCAAAAAATTCCTTAAAAGCATAAAAACAAAGTATACCCTGAAAAAAATGAAAACACATAAAACCCTTAAAAAACTAAAAATTATAACAACCCTAAGAACCCATGAAATTATAAAATACCTAAAAACCAACAATAATCCAGAAAAACCCCAAAAACCCTAAAAAATTAAAAAACACCTAAAATATCTAAAAATATAAAAACCCTAAAACACCTGAAAAATATCTCAAAAACCTAAAAAACATAAAACTAATAAAAACACTTAAAATTATAAAAAACCTAAAGACCCTAGCATCATTTAAATTTATGAACCCCTAAAATAACAAAAAATCATAAAAATAATAAAACCTAAAAAAACATAAAAAAACTCAAAAACCTAAAAATTCTAAAAATTCTAAAACCCCTAACAACCCAAAAAACCGAAGAAACACTAAAATCATGAAAACCAACTTATTACCTTAAACCATAAAAACAAAAAAAAAACCCCAAAACCCTTATTAAAACATTGAAACCCTTTAAACCCCTAAAAGCATAAATACTATAAAAAACCTAAAAATCCATAAAATATTTGACAAATATTAAAAATCCAAAAAAAACATAAAAATACTAAAACACTTACAAATCCCTAAAACCCATAAAAATCCATAAAATTCAAAAAAATCCTGAAAAATTCATAAAATACATGAAAATCCAAAAAAACGTAAAAATACTTAAAACCATAAAACCATAAAACCCCTAAGAAAACCAAAAAATAAACTAAAAACACTAATAACCCCTAAAACCTATAAAATTTTAAAAACTTTAAAAAACCATATAAACTATAAAAAAACAATAATTCCATTGAAATCCTAAAAAACATTGAAAATAATAAAAATCACAAAATCCATTAAAATTTATGAATGCCCTAAAAACATGAAATAGAGTATGAAACCCATAAAACATTAAAAATGATAAAAGCCCATAAAAGATAAAAAAAACTCCTAAAACCCTAAAAACCACTAAATTCCCTAAAAACCACTAAATACCCTAAAAACCATTAAATACCCAAAAAATGGTAAAAAAATAAAAAAATTTAGAACACTAAAAATATTAAAAACAATGAAACCCCCCAAAACCCTAAAACTCCCCTAAAACACTAAAAAACTTTAAACCCTAAAAATTGATGAAAATTATTAAAACACTTAAAACCATAAAAACTAAATAAAAACATAAAACCCAAAAAAAAAACAAAAACCACAAAACCCTAAAAACCTAAAAACCCTAAAAACCCAAAAAAAACAAGAAACCCCTAAAAAATTCTAAAAATACATAAAAAAATAAAAACCATAAAAACAGAGAAAACCCATCTGAAAACGTTAAAAACCTAAAAACACTTAAAACCCCTAAAAACATATAATCCCAAAAAACCTTATAAACCCTCAAAAGCCCTTATAAACCATTAAACCCAAAAAATGTATAAAAACCCTAATAACGTTAAAATACTAAAAGTCCAAAAAATCTCTAAAACCCCAAATAAAGACTTAAAATACTAAAAAAATGAACACCTCAAAAAACTAAAAAATAAAAAAACCCCTAAAGACAACTAAAAATCAAAAACCCTTAAAAACACTGAAGAACACTAAAGAAATCTATAAACCATTTAAATCCATAAAACACTAAAAAAACCTTAAAAAATAAAACCCTATAAAACAAAAAAACCCAAAAAAGAAAAAAGCCATAAAACCCCTTACAAACCTATAAATAATCAAAATTTATAATACACCTAAAAACATAAAAAAAATTAAAACCTTGAAAATAATTAATAAAAAAATTAAAAACTAAAAACAATTAAAACCCCTAAAAACCTAAAAAGTACTAAAACAGTAAAACATTCTTAAAAACCCAAAAGTAGTCAAAATCCATAAAAACCCTAAAACTGATAAAAATCCTAAAAATCCATAAATATACCTAAAATCTTGAAAAACCTCTAAAAACCATGAAAACCTGTTTAAAACCCTTAAAATCATAAAAAAATCTTAAAGCCCCCAAAAAACTAAAAACGCTAAAACCCATAAATGACCTAAAAACCGTAAAAATTCACAGAATTTATAAATATCACTAGAAACATAAAAAAACCTAAATCCCACAAAATCCACAAGAAATCACAAAAATATTAAAAACCATTAAAACACCTAAAAATGTTAATAAACATTAAAAACCCATAAACCATAAAACACCCAAAAAACCATATAAATCTTAAAACCCTTACAATCCATTAAAAACCTAAAAAGGGTAAAAATACTAAAAAATACCCAAAATCATTTAAAAATAAAAAACCCTACAACCCTAAAGACTCCTTAGATAACATTAAAAACTGAAAAACATTTAAAACCCCTAAAAATAAAAAAAATGAAATGGTACATAAAAATCATAAAAAACTAAATGTCTATAAAAGCCTTAATAAAAACGAAACCCCCATAAAAACCTAAAAACAACTAAAAACTATATAAACTTGTTAAACTTATGAAAAATTTAAAAAACTCTAAAAACCTAAAATACAAAAAACCCTTTTAAACCATAAAACTATTTAAACCAAATTTTTTTTAAAAAACATTTAAAACCCTAACTCCCTGAAATAAATAAAAACTATAATACCCATTAAAACTATAAAATACAAAAAAAACACATAAAAACCCTAAAACCCTCTAAAAATATAGAAACCATTAAACCCCTTAGAACATTAAAAACTCTAAAAACCCTTAAAAACTTTAAAAATATCAAAAAATACCCAAATACATAAAAACCCTAAAACCCCTAAAAATCACTAAGAAACTACAGAAACATAAAAATAAAAAAAACACATAATTGCACAAAACATAAAAAACTAAAAACCCTAAAAAACCACTATGAAAACCATAGAAACCAAAAACTACTAAAAACCGTAATAATTTTAAAAAATTATAAAACCACTATAAACACTATGAATCCACAAAAAACCTAGAAAGGATAATATCCTAAAAAATACCTAAAAATCCCTTAAATCATAAAAAACCCTAAAATCCCTAAGAAACCCATTAAAAGTGAAAAAAAATAAAAATCCAAGAAAACAATAACTCCAAAAACACTATAAGTCCCTAAAAACATTAAAACACAAAAAAAAAAACCTCAATACCATAATAACCCTAAAAACCAATAAAATCACTATAAACCACTAAATCTCTAAAAACCCTTTAGACACTTTAAAATGTTCAAAAACCCAACAGAACCATTAAAATTATAAAAAACTCAAATAAACAACATGAACACGTAATAACCCATAAAAACCATAAAAAACCTAAAACTACCTAAAATTCCAAAAAAAATATAAAAACTACCAAAAACATAGAAACCCAAAAAATCATGAAAACCCCTAAGAAAACCTTTAAAACCTAATAACACTAATAACCCATAAAAATAAAAAACACTAAAAATATTAGAACCAAAGAATCCCTAAAAACCATAAACCCCTAAAATCATTTAAAAACCCTCAGAATACCTAAAAATCCAAAAAACCCACTAAAAAAACCATAAAACCTTTGAACATCTAAAATAATTTTAAAAATCAAAAATATTTAAAATCACTTAAAACCTCTAGGAACCCTAAAAAAAATATAAAACCACCATAAATTGTAAAAAAAATCATAAAAACCTAAAAAAATAAAAATCCATAAAAACATTAAAACACGGAAAAACCACGAAAAACTATAAAACCCCTTTAAACCCCAAAAATTGATTAAAACACTAAATCCCTTAAAACCACTAAAACCTTAAAAATCCTCAAATTATTAAAGGCATAAAAATCATAAAGAATGCCTAAAAATAAATAAAATAAAAAAAATCCTACAACCCAGGAAAAACCTATGAAAATATTAAAAACCTAAAAGAAATTAAAAACCAAAAAACCCAAAACAAACCTTACAAACACTCAACTTCCCTAAAACCCCAAAAGACCATATAATCCATAAAAATCATAAAGCAATTCCTAAGTCCATATTAATGTAAAAAGACCTAAATGCACTGAAAACATTAAGATAACCATAAAAATATATAAACACATAAACCCCCCTAAAAAATAAAACTTTGTAAAACTATAAATGAGCCTTGAATTTTTAAAACCCCTTTTAAACCATAAAAAATAAAAAAACCATAAAGACACTAAAACCCTTAAGAAACCTAAACACCCTTAAAAACCCTACAAAATCTTTAAACCTTTAAAAACATTAGAATACCCTAGAAAACAATTGAAACCCTAAAACAATAAAAAAAATCCAAAAAACGCATAAATAACCTTAAAATGATAAAACCCTAAAAACCCTAAAATCCTTAAAAACTAAAAAATATATATAACAAATTAAAAATCCCAAAAAACTCCATGAAACATAAAAAACCAAAAAAAATATGAAAACCCCTAACAACCTAAGAATCCATAAAAATACGTAAAACCCCAAGAAACCTAAAAAATGCTAAAAACCCTAAAACCCATAAATACCAAAAAATCTTAAAAACAATAAACCCCATAAAAACAAAAAAAAAATACCTGATAACCCTAGAAACACTAAAAATATAAAATCCTTTCAAACACCTAAACATGTAAAAAAACATTAAAACCCCATAAAAACCCTAAAAACTAAAAAACCCTAAAACCCCAAAATAACCATAAAACACTAAGAAACCCTTAAAAACATAATCACACTTAACCCCCACCCCCAACCAAAAATGGTAAAACCACCTAAAACCAAAAAATAACTCATATCCCAAAAATCCCTAAAAACAATAAAATCCTAAAAAATCCCTAAAATACCAAAAACATAAAAACCATAAAATCACTAAAAAACCCATAGGAGACCCTTAAAAACTAAAAACACATAAAATCACAAAAAAATATAAAAATGCTAAAACTAGTGAAAAACTCTAAACCCCTAAAGCCCTAAAAACCATAAACCACCTAAAAACCATAAAACCCATAAAAATCCCTTAAAATTCCTAAAAGAAAAAAACCCTAAAAACCATAAACCTCAAGGAAAACCTTAAAAACATAAAAAATACTTAAAACCCATAAAAACATAAAAATGAAAAAAACCTAGAAAAATCTAAAAGCCCATAAAAATCCTCAAATTCCCTAAAAAACATAAAACCCATAATAATCAGAAAATTTACATAAACTACTTAAAACATAAGTAACCCTTAAAGTGTAAAAAAACTAAGATATCCTTAAAAACCTAAAAACACTTAATCCCCCTAAAAATCCTAAAAATTAAAAAACACTAAAATATCCTAAAACCTAGATCCCTAAAAACTGCTAAACACATTTAAAAAACTTGAAACCTATAAAAACCCTAAAACCCACAAAAAACAATGAAAACACTTTAAAACCCTAAAACATTAAAATCCCTCAAAACACATTAAAACCAAAAAAATTAAAGAAAACACAAAAAAAACCATAAAAACCATAAAAATTACCAAAAACAAATCTTAATCCCTAAAACACTAAAAACAATAAAGAACCTACAAATCCATAAAAAACACAAAAAACATAAAATATCTTAAAAACATGAAAACCCATAAAAACATGAAAAAATAAAGATAATTAAAACCATGAAAACCTGAAAATTTTCTAGAAACCCGAAAAACCATAAAAACATTAAAAACCCTAAAATCTTATAAATTCCTTAAAAAAGAAAAAACTATATACAAACCCTTTAATCCCAAAAAAATTGAAAAGTTATAAAGACCCATAAAATCCTAAAACACACAAAAAACTATAAAACCCAAAAATAATCCACAAAACCAAAAAATACCCACAAAATCCCTAAAAACACTAACACTTATAAAAATTCTAAAAAAGTACTAAAATTTCTGAAAAACATAATAGACCCTAAAAATCATCAAAAACCCAATGAAAAACGTAAAAAATAAAAACCATTAAAAGCCATAAAACCCTAAAATGCTAAAAACTATAAAAACAAAAAATTGTTAAAAAAACAAAAAGTCCAATAAAATCCTAAAAAAGACTTAAAATCACATAAAATATAAAAACCCCTAAAACCACTAAAAACGCCATAAAAACATTTAAATCATTAAAAGACTTATAACACTTATAAATCCTAAAAAACAAACACAACCCAAAAATCCCTTAAAAGGCCCTAAAACCCACTAAAGCCCATTAAAATCCTAAAAAAACAATAAAACAATAAAAACATTAAACCATACACCATGAAAAACTCTAAAAACACTTTGAACCCTTGATGATGTAAAAAAACTCATAAAAACAATTAAAAACCTAAATATACCAAAAAACAATAAACCCCAAAAAATCATTAAAATACATAAAAACCCTTTAAATCCATAAAACCCTAAATTGATAAAAAACCTAAAATAAATTATAAAATTTCCTAAAAACACATGAAATAAAAAAACTCAAAATATCATTGAAAACCCTAAAAAATAAGAACACTTGAAAATCCTAAAAAATAAAAAACACTAATACCCCTAAAAATAATAAAAACCGTTAAATATGTCAAAATCCCTAAAAACCCTACACCCCATAAAAAGTATAAATACCCAAAAAATTAGTAAAACCATCGAAAACTAAAACCCCTAAAAACCTAAAGAAAGGCTTTAATAAAAAACTTAAAACTCTTAATATTTAAAAACAATATAAAAAATAAAAAATCTAAAAAGACACTAATTTTTTTAAAACCCACTAATGTCCATAAACACACCTAAAATTTTAAAAATATCCAAAAAACCCAAGAAATATAAAAACTATAAAAATTTAAGAAACTCTCTAATCCCCAAAAACATTAAAAAATTCCAAAAAGCAAAAAACCATAGAAAACTAAAAAAACAATCTACACCCTAGAAATTCCATTGAAATACTTAAAACCCTAAATAACCTCAAAATACAAAAAACCAAAAAACCATAGAAATCATTAAAAATCCCTAAAATCCCTAAGAACAAAAAAACACTAAAACCATTAAACCACTAAGAAACCCTTAACAACCTAGAAACACATTAATCCCCTAAAACCCTAATTTTTTTAAAACCCCTTAAAATACGAAAACAAAAAAAAACCCCCAAACCCATGAAAATCCCAAAAACCCCTAAAAACCGAAAAAAATCCAAAATAAATAAATAAAAAATTACTAAAAACAAAAAAAAATCATTAATCACAATGAAAAAAATTATAAAACCTAAAAACCAAAAAGGTTGAAAACCCCTAAAAACCCTTAAAACACTAAAACCCCCAAATACCCTTAAAATATCCTAAAACCCCTAAAACTATTAAAACCTCTAAAAACACATAAAAAACCTAAAAACCAATAACAACTCTAAAAACCCTGTAAACCACAAAAATTGATTAAAATATATAAAAAAATTAAAACCCCAAAAAACTCAAAAACACCAAAAACCAATAAAAAACCAAAAGCTCTAAAAATACCTTAAACCCTAAAACCAAAAAAATCATAAGAATTAATAAAAAATAAATAAAAACATAAATAACTCTAAAATCCCTAAAAACTTCTAGGTAAACCTTCTAAACATAGAAATAATTAAAAACACAAAAAATGAAAAAAATCCTAATAGATCCATAAAATCATAAAAATAAATAAAATCTCTAAAAACCTAAAAAAAATTATAAAATCCATAAAAACCGTAAAACCCAAGAAATTCCTAAAAACCCTTAAACCCCTTAAAACCTTAAAACCGTATAAAAAACTAAACAAATTCCAAAAAAACCTAAAAATGTACAAACTCTGAAAAATGCTAGGAAACATTAAATACATAAAAGACTAAAAGCCCCTTAAAACCTAAATAATGCTAATAAAACTGTAAAACCATAAAACCATAAAACCATAAAACCCTTAAAAATCATAAAACCCATTAAAACGTTTTAAACCCCATAAAAAACTATAAAATCCCTAAAACCACAAAAATAACTCTAAAACCCCATTAAAATCTAAAAATATTAAGAAACCCTAAATACTCTAAAAAATAAAACAAACTATATAAACTAAAAAACCATTAAAACCCTAAAAATAATCAAAATTACCTAAAAACATAAAATCCATAAAAATCCTAAAAAACCCGTAAAATCCATAAAATGTAAAAAACAAAAAAAACCTTAAAAACAATTTGAAAACCTTAAAAACCTAAAACACTTAAACTCCATAAAACCCAAAAAAGGTGGAAACCCCTAACCCCCCCCCCCCAAATTCCACAATGACTCTAAAACACATAAAAATAATAAAACCCCCCAAAACCACCAAAACTACTAAAAACCCCTTTATACCTCAAAAACATTAACAAATAAAAAAATCATAAAAATACAAAAATAAAAATAAAAAAAATCACAAACCATATAAAATCCTAACAAACCCTATAACCCAAAAAATTTCTTGAAACCTAAAAGGAATAAAAATAATAAAAATTGCATAAAAACTTTAAAAATGTAGAAAACACTAAACAACCTAAAATCCCAAAGAAATAATTGAAAACCAAGAAACACTTAAATCACATGAAAAGATTAAAAATGATAAAAACCCCTAATAATATGAAAAACCCTAAAATCCTAAAATATGCTAAAACCTCTAAAAACCAGAATACGCCAAAGAAAACTTTAAAAACCTAAAACACTTAAAACCCCAAAAACATAAAAAATATAAAAATCTAAAAGACTCAAAAACCCATAAAAACCCTAAAATGAGAAAAAAATCTTAAAGACCACAAATAACATAAAACCATTAAAAACTCTTAAAACCCATTAAACCACTAAAAATGTTAAAAAAAATGTAGAATCCTTAAAAACACTAAAAAACTAAAAAACCTAAAACACCAAAAAACCAGAAAACCCTAAATCCCCTATTAACCATTTAAACCCTCAAAATACCTAGAAACCCTAAAAAACATAAATATACCAAAAAGCCACAAAAATCCATAAAAACATAAAAAACCCTAAAATCACTCAAAACCACATATAAAAACTTGAATCTGTGAAAACACATAAATCCGAAAAAAAACATAAAAAAACCCATAAGAACACTAACAACCATGAAAATCCTAAAATAACTCATAGTCCTTAAAAACACTAAAAACATAAAATTCCAAAAAAAAACACCCAAAATAACCTTCAAAATAAAGAAAACAGAAAAAACCATTAAAAATTTGAAAACACATAAATCTTCTAAAAACCAAAAAAATATTAAACCATAAAAACCCTGGAATCCCTAAAAACACTCAAAATACCTAAATACCCTAAAAACATTAAATATCACAAAAAATCTTGACATTTTCTCAAAACGTAGAAAAACCTAAAAACCCTTACAACTGTAATACTTCCTTAAAATCCTAAAAAAATGTAAAACCCCTAATAAACCTAAAAATCATTAAACCCCTAAAGACCCTAAAACCCCTAAAAATACCTAAAAACCAAAAAATACCCTATAACCATAAACTACCTTAAAAAATATTGAAACCACAAAATACTAAAACCTCCTAAAACCCTTTGAAACCCTAAAAAGTTGAAAATATTAAAAAACCTTCAGAACCCAAGAAAAAAACCCCAAACCCCCAAAAACTATAAAATCCTAAAAACCCAAAAAAAAACTCCATGAAACCCCTAAAAATTAATAAAAAACCTTAAAATCTAAAACGAACCTTGAAAATTCCAAAGAATCCTTAAAAATTTCCAAACCCATAAAATCCCTAAAAACACTAAAAACAATAAAACCCAAAAAAACATAAAACCCCTAAAAACATAAGGAAACTAAAAAACATAAAACACTAATAACCCCAAAAACCCTAGAAACCATAAAAACCAAAAAAACAAAAAAAAATCTTTAAAACCTCTCACAATACCAAAAAAACCTAAAAACCCATTAAAACTCAAAAAAAAAACCATTAAAAAATCTAAAATATTAATACTCTAAAAAACCTAAAAATCATAAAAAAAAATTAAAATAATAAAAACCAAAAAAAATTAAAAATTCTAAAACCCCTGAAAATCGCTAAAATTCCTAAAAAGAAATAAAAATACCAAAAAATACCTAAAAATCTATAAAAATGTAAAACCCTATAAAACCCTAAAATACCAAAGAGAAAATTAAATTAAAAAACCCTTAAATCCCTAACAACCCTAGATAATGAAAAAACCAAAAAAAAACATAAAAATCCCTAAAAACATGAAAATCCATTGAAATCCACAAAATCCTTGAAAATAATAAAACCCTAGAAAACACCTAAAAATGTAACAACACTAAAAAACATGAAATACCATATGAAAACCCAAAAAACATAAAAATAATTAAAACCCCAAAAAAGCTAAAAAAACACTTTAAGCCCTAAAAAACTATAAAACATTTAAACCCCAATACTTATAAAAACCATAAAACCCTAAGATCCATAACAAAAATAATACCCCCAAACCATAAAACCCAACTAAAATCACTAAAAAACTTTTATACCCATAAAATTGTTAAAATTTAAAAATACCATTAAAACAATATAAAGTAAATAAAACCATAAAAACCAAAAAAACATTAAAAACCACAAAAAAATAAAAATCCACAAAACTATAAAACACCAAACAGTCTAAAAACCCCCCCAAAACCTTAAAAAACATGAAAAACCCTACTAAAACATTAAAAAAAATAAAAGATTTAAAACACCTAAAAATAAAAAACCTAAAAAACCATATACACCATAAAACAGTAATTAACCATAAAAACACACTAAAACCCCTAAAACCATATAAATCATAAAAATACTAAAAATACGTAATATAAAATACCCTAAAACCATTATGAAAACATTAAATACCTAGAAACACTTAAAAACCATAAAACCCTTAAAATCTAAAAATTATAAAAACCCTAAAAACAACTAAAAACCCCTAAGAACATTAAAAACCCAAAAAACAGGAAAAAACCATAAAAACCACTAATAAATTTAAAAACTCTTTAAACCCACAAAACATTAAAACCTTTAAAAACAGATTGAAATCTTAGAAAACTAAAACAACACCAAAACCAAAAAAAATAAAAACCCTAAAGAACCCTAAAAGCAATCAAAATTGCTAATATCCCCTAAAACAAAACAAAAAACAAAAATCCATGAAAACCCTAAGAGGAACATAAAAAACTAAAAACACATAAAATACCAAAAAACCTAAAAAGTAATTAAAATCCTAAAAATCCTAAAATCGCCTAAAAACCCTAAAACCCTCAAAATCCATAAAACCCATAAAACTGATGAAAATCATGAAAATCATAAAAATCCCTAAAAACATAAAAACTGCTAAATACCATGAAAAACCATTTGAAAATCGTAAAATCTAAAAATGCTAAAAACCTCAATACCCTAAAATTGCTAAAACCCTCAAATAACCTAAAAACCCATAAAAATCACAAAAATCATAAAACTTATAAAATACGTGAAACCCATAGAAACATAAAATCACTTAAAACATAAAAATAATAAAATCTCAAAAATCCCACATAAACCCTAAAAAACACTAAAATCCAAAAAAAAACAAAAATCCCCAAAACACCTATAAACATAGAAAACCCACAACCCTAATTAACCAAAATAAAAACAAAAAAATAAAGGTACTCGTAGAGGTATAAAAACTCTAAGAACCATAAAAACATTAAAAAGACACTAAAACCCTTAAATCCTAGTAAAAATCATAAAAAACAAAAAAATCATTAAAAAAATCATAAAACCACAAAATAGATAAAAAATGAAAAACCGAACAAGACCCTTTAAACCCTTAAAGATTTTGAAAAACACAAAAAATCTTAAATCCTATAAAATGCATAAAAATACTAAAAATCCTAATAATTCACAAAATCCTGAAGAACCCAAAAAACCATAAAAATCATAAATTTCGCAAAAATCCATAATATCATAAAAAACCTGAAAACTATAAAAACCCCTAAAAACATTATGAACCAAAAAAATTTAAAACCACTCGAAAAAATGCTAAAAATTATTAAAATCCAAAACACACTGAAAACCACTATAACCCCTAAAAATCAGTAAATATCCTAAAACCCATAAAATACTAAGACCTAAAATTCCATAATAACCAAAAACCCTAAATTCACTGAAAATGCATAAGAAAATATTGAACCCTAAAAATGTTGAAAACCATTGAAAACCTAAAACACACTAAAAACATAAAACAAAATAAAAACCTAAAACCCCTAAAATACCCTAAAACCATAAAACCACTAAAACACTTAAAAACCATAAAAATCATTAAAACCAAAAAAAACCACAAGAAAATCTAAAAAACATTACTCCTCTAAGAATGTTAAAAAAACTCTCAAAAACATAACACCACCAAGAAGATAAAAAAACCAAAATAACCCTTAACATCCACAAATACACTAAAACCACCAAAATAACATAAACCCTAAAACAATAAAAAACTAATAAAACATTAAGAATATATAAAAATTTAAAAAGTTCTAAGAACCCATAAAACCCAAAAGAAAACTTTAAAAAATTAAAAAAAATTATAATCCCAAAAAAATCCTGAAAAATCCTAATAAGTCCTTCAAAACATAAAACCAAATAAAACACTTAAAACACCTAAAAATGATAAAAACCTAGATTATCCTAAAAATCCTAAATCCCTAAAAAAATTTAAAGCCCTAAGAAACCAAAAAAATTATAAAAAATATCAAAATCCCATTTAACCCCTAGATATGTAAAAACCCTAAAAATTCTACGAAAAAACATTAAAAAACTAAAATCAATTGAATTCTTTTAAAACCTAAAAAATTCTAAAATCCTTATAAGACCATAAATCCCTAAAAACCCATATAACCATAAAAAAAACTAAAAACATTAAAAACCCATTAAACTCCATAAATCCCCTAGAAGCCACAAAAACTATAAAAACCCTATAAAGCCATATAAATATTAAAAAATCTAAAAACCCTAAGAAACTCAAACACACTCAACAAACCAAAAAACCATAGAAACCCAAAAATTCTTCAAAAATATCTAAAAACCCAAAACACCCATAAAAATTATAAAAAATACCTTAAAATCCAAAAAAATGTATAAAACACTAAAACATAAAAACACTTAGAAAATATTAGAAATCTAAAAACATAAATCTTATAAAAATCCAAAAAACATTGAAGACCCTAAAAATCCAAAAAGACTCCATGAAACCTAAAAACAAAAAAATATTAAAAACCCCAAAAAACCCAAAAACCAACTAAAATCAATAAAAATCATTTGAACCTAAAACAATTTAAATTAAAAAAAACCATAATAACCCATAAAAAACCTAACATACTAACAAACCCTAAAACCCTACAAATCCCTATAAAACTAAAAAAGCATAAAATTCATTAGAAATCCAAAAAATACTTAAAAATGTATCAAATAATAAAAACCCTGCTTAACCCAAAGAAAAAAATTTAAGAACCTAAAAAAACATAAAACACCTAAATATTCTAAAAAAGATTAAACCCCTAAAACTCTTTAAACCATAAAACCCCCTAAAAACCTTGAAATTCCATAAAACATGTTAAATACCCTAAAACCTCACTAAAAACACTAATATACCATTAAACCCTAAAAGGTTTTTAAAAAACTCAAAAACCTGAAAAACCATAACACAAATGAACTCTAAAACCCCCAAAAAATAAAAAAAACCATAAAAACTGTCAAAATCCATAAAAACCCAACAGCCCAATAAAAAACTAAAAACAAAAAAATACCTAAAAACATAAAATCCCATAAAAACCCTGAAAACCTTATGAAATATTTATAAATCAATAAAAACATAAAATCCCTAAAAAATAAAAATTCTAAAACCATAAAACATCGAAAATCCCCAAAAACCCTAACACCTCATGAAAATTCTAAAAAATCCCTATAAATACCTAACAACATAAAACCCATAAATACCAAAAACCCCTTAAAAACATTGAAAAAATAATAACACTTGAAACCCCTAAAACCTAAAAAATGATAAAAACCCTAAAACCTTAAAAACCGTAAAACTCCAAAAAAAACCCAGAAAACACCTTAATGGTTAAAATCTTTAAAATCACAAAAACGAAAATAAAAACTCTAAAACTAATTTAAACGCCTAAAAATATTAATGATCTCTAAAAAACCCAAAACCCTTAAAAAAAATATATATAAAAACCTAAACCCCAAATAACCCCTAAAACCCCTTAAAATCCTGAAATTCACAAAAAAAACCATAAAATCCAAAAACATTACTAAAATCATAATAAACCCTAAAAACATGAAAAATGTAATGAAACCATAAAAACCCAAAAAACCTCCAACACCCTAAGAAACCTAAAAATGTAAACACCATAAAAACCCTAAAAAATAATAAAATCCTTAAAAATATTGAAAAACCTAAAAACCAATAAAAACCTTGAAAACTACTAAAAAATATGAAATCCCTTTAAACCTCTAAAAACTATAAAAAACACTATGAAACATAAAAAATTCAAAAAACCCAAAAAACTCAAAAAAAAACCCTAAAATCCCTAAAAACCATAACAAGACTAAAATGTCTAAAAAACCCAAACACATAAAAACACCAAAAAACAAGAAAAATCCTAATAAAAACAAAAAAACCTAAATTTACTTAATACCACTAAAACCCTAAAATATTCAAAAAACCCAAACGAACCCCTAAAATCCAAAAAACCCTAAATCCCCAAAAAACCCAAAAACAACTATAAAATTTAATAACCCTATAAACACATAAAAATGTTAATAACTCTAAATTATTTGAAATCCCTAAAAATTCAACACCCCCATAAAATCCTAAAAAACCATAAATTCCTTGAAAACCCTAAATAATTAAAAAAACCTTAAAATCCCTAAACAACCTAAAAACTACAAAAATCCTAAAAAATACTTCCAATTCAATAAATATCTTAAAGAGCCATAAAAAACCTATAAACCCATAAATAAACCTTAAAACCCATTAAAAAATTTAAAACCAAAACCCCCCTAAAATTCATAAAAACTAACAAATACATAAAACCCTAAATCATCTAAAACCCTAATAACCCATTAAACCCCTATAAAAGTCAAAGAACAATAACGAACCATTAAATCCCAAATAAACGAAAAAAATACCTAAACACCAAAAACCAAAAAACCATAAAAAAACCCCCAAAACCCTAAAATCCCTCAAAATCCCTAAATACAATAAAAAAAAAATAAAAAAGCATAAAAATTTATTAAAAGTTTATAAAAATAAAAAAAATTATAAAAACCCTAAAAACACCTATGAAACCATCAAAATCCAATTAAAACTTTAAAAACCTAAAACACCTAAAAATCACAAAAAACATAAAAACCAAAAAAAACATAAAATACACTAAAACCACTAAAAATGAAAAAAAACTGAAAACCCATAAAACACTAAAAACCCTAAAATCCCTCAAAATCTATATAAAACCATAAAACCATGAAAACAGAAAAAAAAAATCATAAAATATATAAATACATAAAAAAATTCTAATTGCCAAAAAAAATCATAAGAGAACCTTAAAAACCTAAAAATAATAAAACCACTAAAACCAGAAAAATTGTAAAAAATATAAAAAACAAATTAAATACCCCAAAACCCTAAATACTCAAAAACACATAAAACACCCAAAACCCCATAAAAACAAAAAAATACCCCATAAAACCATATAAATTGAAAAACTCTTTAAACCATATGAAACATTAAAAAAATCTAAAAATATAAATCCCTAAAACCTTAAAAAAATCCCCACAAACCCAAAAAAACAATAAAAATCTAAAAACCCCTAAAAATACCTAAAAACCCTAAATCCCATAAAAATCGATAAAAATCCTCAAAACCCATAAAATGTAAAAAAATTAAAATACATGAAAATCCCTAATAAAATTTTAAAAAACAAGAAACACAAAAAACCCTAAACCTATAAAAATAACAAAACCCATAAAGCCCCTAAATCCCTAAATAACATTAAAAATTATAAATGTATAAAAATACCAAAACCCATAAAACCCATAAAACCCATAAATCCCTAAATCCCTAAATAACACTAAAAAACCACAAAATACTTAAAAATGATTAAAAACTAAGAAAAATACACATAATCCTTACAAATCTATAAAAATTTAAATACCTATAACATCCCTGAAAACCCAAAATATATTCTTGAAAACATAAAAAACATTTGAAACCCCCTAAAAACCTAAAAAAACCTAAAACCCCTAAAGACCCTAAAAAGAGCCAAAACCCCTAAAACCCACCAAACCCCATAAAATTCCAAGAAACGTTAAAACACATAGTACTCTAAAAACAACTAGAAATTCTAAAAAACCATTAAAACCCCAAGAAGTTAAAATCCTATGGAAAAACCTAAGAAACCCATAAAAAAGGAAAACCCCCCATAAAACATAAATACCTTAAAAACCATACAATTTATAAATACCGTCAAAATCCCAAAAACCCATAAAAACTGTAAAAACCCTAAAATACATAAAACTCAATAAATATTTAAAAACCCCTAAAACTCCTAAAATACCATAATATATACTTAAAAGCCTAAAAATAATTAAAACCCATGAAAAAACCTAAAAATGATAAATCCCCCAAAACCCATAATTACCCTAAAACCACAAAAACCATGAACACCCCAACCCCCCTAAATATACAAAAATACTATAAAAAATAAAAACCATTTAAACACCAAAAATGATAAAAAAAACTCTAAAAACCTTAAAACCCCTTAAAAACTAAAAAAATCCCATAATACAAAAAAACAATATAAAAGACTAAACCCCAGAAGACCATAAATACCTAAAAAACCATAAAAATCCTAAAACCACAAAAAAATCCATAAAAAGAAAAAAATACCCTAAACCATTAAAATACCAAAGAAAAACTAAAAAACCTAAAAAACATGACAAATGTAAAAATCCTATAATTTTAGAAAACCCTAAAAACCACTAAAACCCCTAAAAACACCTCAAAACACCCAAAAACCTTAAAACTATACAAACCCAAAAGGACATTGAAAATACATAAAATAAAAAATCACTAAAAACACTAAGTAAACTGTAACAATCTAAAGACACTTAAAATCCCTAAAAACCAAATAGACACTAACAACCCAAAAATCCCATAAAATCCTTAAAATCAATAAAAAAAATTAACCTTAAAAAACCATAAAATCTAGAAAAACCTAAAATACCTGAAAAACTATAAATACTAAAAAACTTTTAAACCAATAAAAACCTTTAAAATTATAAAAAATTTTAAGACCCTAAAAAACCGAAAACCCCCCTCAAACCCCTAAATACCATAAAAGTCTTTAAAAACCATAAAACCAAAAAAACATAAAACACCTCAAAAATTAGAAAAACTAAAAACTATAAAAACCTTTTAGAAAACCATATAAATCTAAAAACACTTAAACCCCCCAAAAATAGAAAATATGATAAAACCTTGAAAACCTTAAAAACCCTAAAAATTATAAAACCCTCTATAAACATCCAAAAAACATAAAAACCCACAAATACCATAACTAACTTAAAAACAAAAATCTATAATCCACATTAAACAACTAAAGATCGTAAAAAACCAAAAAAATTAAAACCCCATAAAACTCAAAATAATACAAAATAACCAAAAAAACAATAAAATTTCTAGAAACCTTAAATCCTAAAAACCCTAAAACCCCCTAAGACACCTAAAACCCTATAAATCCATAAAAATCTTAAAAACTATAAAAATTATAAAAATTCACAAAAAATATATCTAAAATATTAAAACCCATAAAACCCATAAAACCTCTAAAAATCTCCAAAAATGCTAAAAAAATATAACCCCTAAAAAAAGCTAAAACCCATAAAGATACTAAAAAAACTATAAACCTTAAACCCCCTAAAAACCCATAAAAACCTAAAAACCCAAAAAAAAATCTAAAAACAAATAAACCCATAAATATGTAAAAAACATCAAAAATCCATAAAACCCCAAAAAACTATAAAAAACACTAAAAACCAAATCAATTCCATAAAACAAAAAATTCATTAAAAATCCCTACAAATCTTTAAAAACAAAAAAAAACCCAAAAAAACCAATGAAAAAAATAAGAAAACCCTAACAACATAAAAATACATAAACCCCCTAAAACATAAAAAATGGTAAACCCCCTACAACCCTAAAAACACTAAAACCCTATAACCACGAAAAAAACCCTAAGACACTCAAATTTTTTAAAACCCAAAAAAGCATAAAAATTTAAAAAATCCCTAAAAACTCTAAAAACATAAAGCCCCTAAAAATTGTGAACACCTCAATGAATCCATTAAAATAAAAAAACACTTAAATAACCTAATAAACTAAAAAAAATATAAACCTTAAAAACCTCTAAAACCCCCAAAAACCATAAAACACATAAAATAGTAAAATACAATAAAACCCCCAAAAACTGCTAAAAAATCTAAGAAGCATTTAAACCCAAAAAATGCTAAAAACTATAAAAACAATTAAAAACACTAAAAAGCTAAAAATAACCCTAAAAGTGAAAATACCATAAAACACCTAAACCCCTTAATAACTCTAATAAGGTAAAACCCCCTAAAACCCTAAAAACACCTAAGAAATCATTAAATAACTAAAAATACATAAAAACCTAAAAAACTAAAATTCCTAAAACCCTAAATACCCAAAAAAATCCCTAAAACCCTAAAAACTTAAAAACCTAAAAACTATGAAAACCCCTATGAACACCTAAAGAACCTAAAAACACATAAAAATTCTAAAAACCTAAAAAAACACTAAAACCCATAAAAGGCCCTATTTTCCCTTAAACAGCCTAAAAATCATAAAACCACTAAATCCTTAAAAACACTAAAAACCCAAAAAACCCTTAAACCCCACTAAAAACACTAAAACCTATTAAAAATATAAAAACCGTAGAACCTATAAAAACATTAAAACCATTAAAAAACTCTAAAAACCATAAAAACTCAAAATAATCAAAAATACAATAAAATAATACAAACCCTACCAGAACATCAAAATCCATAAAAACCATAAAAAACATAAAACCATAAAAATACTATAAAATTTCTAAAAATCCCAACTAACGTAAAAAATCTTAAAACCTATAAATCCTAGAGAAAACCATAATACGTGAAAACACATAAAAATGCTAAAAATCATAATAAAATTATAAAAACCCTAAAAACCCATAAAACCCTGAATATTTAAAAAACAATAAAAACCCAAAAAAACATACAAACACTAATAACTCAAAAAAACCATTAAATCCAAAATACTGAAAAAATAAATAAAACATTAATCCCCCAAAAAATATCAAAAAACTCTAAAAACCATAAAAATACTAAAAAAATTTAAAAACCCTACAACCTCCAAAAAATTATGCAAACTATAAAGCATAAAAATCCATAAAAATACCTATGTTTTTTTAAAAAACCCCCCAAAACCATGCAAACAACATATAAAATATTAAAAACTTTTAAAAAATAAAAACACATAAAAACCAGAATAAATAATAATCTTGAACACCCAAAAAACCCTAAAACACTCAAAATCCCTAAAAACACTAAACATATATTAAAATCCTAAATTTCACTAAAATTACTTTAATATATATATATATATATCCTAAAACAATAAAACCCCTTAGAAAACCTTAAAAACATAAAAGCACTTAAGTCCTCTAAAAATTATAAAAAATACTAAAAACTATTAAAATACCTAAAAATAGATACAATCCCTAAAATCCATAAAAACACATAATAATTTAGAAACCCTAAAACCCCATAAAAATCCTAAAAGCCCACTAAAAACTCAAAAATCTCTTTAAAGCACTAAAATATTAAAAAACTCTAAAAACCTATAAAGACTCAAAAAAAACACTAAAAACAAAAAAACCCAAATCCCTCAAAATACATAAAACCCTAAAAAAACCTAAAAACCACTAAAAATATATAAATTATAAAAAACACAAAAACTCTAAAAATCCATAAGAAACTCTTAATGTTCTAAAAAATATAAAATACCTAAAACCCTAAAAATTATACAAACATAAAGAAAACTAAAATCCCAAAAAACACCCTCAATAACCATAAAACCCTAAAACCATTAATTTCATTAAAAATCTCTAAGAAGACTAAAAACATAAAACCCTTTGAAAACCCGGAATATAACTAACTAAATCTAAAACAAAAAAAAACAGTTCCAATCACTAAAAATAAAAAAAACCTAAAATATCTTATAAGACCCTAACAAAGAATAAAAAGTCCTAAAACCGATAAAACCCAATAAGAAACATAAAAATGATAAAAACTGATAAAACCACTAAATAAATACTAAAACAACTAAAAACCATCAAAAACTATAAAAACTTTAAAAACTCTAAAAACCTTAAAAACCATAAAAACACAAGAAAAATCCTAAAAAACCAAAAACACCATACAAACCCTAATAAATAAAACCCTAAAAATAATTAAAAACCCTAAAAAATATAACAACCAAAAAAATAAAAAAAACAATAAAATTTTAAAAACCTTAAAATCCCCAAAAATCCATATGAAAACCATAAAAACCTAAAGACACCGAACACCCCTAAGAATCTAAAAACACTAAAAACACTAAAAACACTAAAAAACACTGAATACCGAAAAACCCTACACTAGTATAGAAATGAAATTTCAAGTTGGTTTTTTACCTTTTCATGTCAGTTATAAGGAACCGTTATTAAAAGAGAGATTATAAAAATGTATTTAATTTTGTTAAATAAATGGAAATTTTTAATGAATCGTAGAATTGTTTTTTACATCGGTTATTTTATAACTGAAGATATAAAATCATTTAGTAGGGGTTTTTACATCATTTATTTAATAGAAACCAATAAAACCTGACATGATAAAGGGTTTTAACATCGATTATTTAATAACTTATGTGAAATATGTTTTTTCACATGGGTTATTATATAACCATCATGAAAAACCATATATGTCGTATTTTTGACATCAGTTATTTTATAACTCATATAGAGAATATATATTTTTAAATATTTCTTTTAAAACATCCTATCCATAGATAACCAAGACCATAAACAAGAATAAGGAAAGAATAAGTGGTAAAAAAACATGAAATACATATACAATTACAAAATTCAAAATTTCAATATATAGAAAAAACAAACTAAAATCATAAAAGACCTATAAAATGGTATTTCCATTCTACTTTTAAGTATTTTAGCTCTTATAGACTATGTGGGATAGGGTCATAAAAAATGAAAAATTAAAAGGAAATGATTTAATATTTATTATGATTAATGCGAATAAAATATTTTGGAATAGTTTATATAGAAATCTGACATGATGGAACTTCGTAACTATCCCGATTGAATTTATTTCATACAAAAAATCATGAAACATAATATCCACATTATTTTGGGACTTAATGTTTATGAAAATGATGTTTAAAAGGGGTTTTCAATTCAAAATAACATTTTTATGTAATATATCCAAATTGTGCTAATTATAAATGAAAATTCACATTTACTTTTTCATATTTTATCTTGGTTATCTTTTTCCTCATGGTCTCTCAAAAGAAATTTCATCCCCTATTAGAAAATATTAAGCAAGAAATAAATTTCAAATTAATTATAATATAAACAAGTATTAATAAACTAAAATTTTCATTTCCAATACATCCTTAAATTTTTCCACACTTATCCATGGGTAGATAATATCTAGTAAAGTGTATTCTCCCATAGAACATAATACACCTAACATCCAATGTACACTGATATAAAGATAAAATTTAATTATAGTGGTTGTTATGTTAAAATATATATAACACATTGTTAGATAAATGTTTCATAATATAGAAGATAAGGAAACATTCAACATTGAATGATTACATCCTTTTGAAAAGTTTTAACAATATAAATTATTGTTTCCTCTTCAGTCATTTTCCTCGTTGTGGGAGAATAGAATTGTGGGTCCATAAATGTTTATACATCTATCTTCTAATTATTTATACAAATTTTACAATCATTCCTAATTTAAATCAATCGTAAATAAAAAAAAGTAAATGAATATAAGGATTGATGTTAAGATTCATAGGGGAAAAATTCAGCATGTTTATACAAAACTTACCTCCAGTTATAAAATCTATAATATCATTTTCAAATGTTCCACAACCATTACATGCTCACAAACATTATCTTATATTGTAATCTCATACAAACCCAAAAAAATTGTATATCTTGACAATATTTAAAGACTACTAGAATCTATATCTAATTTCATAGCTATTTTTATTTTTAGTTAATTATACAATATTTATTTACAATTAACATTTTAGTATAAAAAATAAAAAAACATATAAACTTTAAAATTTGAAAACAAATTTAATGTTGGAATGAAATAAAAAATCAAATATGCACATAAATATATGGTAATATGTCAAAGAAGTCTAGAAGGAGAAAATAAATACTGGCCAATACTTTTTCCAACCATACCCACCTCATTTTTAGGTAATGATAATCTAGATGATATATCTATAATATCCTATATAGTAACCAAATTATGCTCTACCACTAATTGTTGATGATGAATAGTATCACCAATATAAAATACCACCCCATATAGAATAATATGATACTTCATATCATCACCATATAACTCACAATAACTGGGAAGATGTGGTTGAGGGGGTGTAAGAGTAGGATAAGAAGTGGGGTATGCTAGAAGAGGTGGAGGAATGCATGCTACTGGAAGAGGTAGAGGATAATTTTGTATCTTTATTTGAATGTCTACAAATATCGACCATATCGATGCTCTCATCTTATCATCCATCATCACATAAATACCCTGATATTGAGCCTCCAAATATTATATTGTTTTTTTATAAACACCATATATTGCAGTAGGTGAAGAATGTGGAAACACATTTTTCACTGATACACTCATTGGGTATCCTCATACACTACTCAGATGTTTTGGATTTTCCAATACTCTAGTTAAAATATCATTCTTACCCTCAGCTAAAAAAGTTACCTTGTGTCCTCTTCTCCTTAAGATAATCCTATATTAATTATTTGAAAAATTCTATATTGAATAAAAATATATAAATAATTGAATTAGTTTAAATAAATAGAGTAAAAAATTTTACAATCCTCTTAGCTACAACCCTCAACTCTTCGGTAAGATATTTTCTTTTCTTCTCATCTGATCCCTCTTCTATTTTTCAAGACTATATGGTTGTTGGAGGGGAATCCTCTATATATATTTATGACTCTGCTCTATGTTTTTAAAATTTTCAGCCATCATTTGTTCTTCCAAAAATTTATACCCTCCCCGAGATAATGTATGATGATATATGTTCCTTGATTAGATCTCCTGATGAGATATCCTCTATTTATATACATTAATAATAAATAAATAATTAATAAATCATTTATAAGTTCATTAATATAAAAAACATCTAAAATGTAACATTTCACTTACCGAAAATGATTTTTCCTTCTACATTCAAAAAACATCTTCCATGTATCTTAATCTATAACTGGAAATATTTCACATGGATTATGATGTGTCATATGGAAAAAAATGAAATATGATGAAATAGTTGATTTAAAATTCCTTCATCTTCAAGAAGAAAATTATAATCATTTCCCCTTGACTCCATCAGTGTCAAGTATATCATATGTAATGTAATAAGAAGGTGAAAACAGTTATTACTATAAATATTTCAAGATTAGAAAAATAATAACATATGAGCTTACCAAAATGGTCTCCCATAAATGAGATAGTGTCAGTTTTTTAACACTTCTCCAATCATCAATCAAAATGCATACTTTTCTCTTCAGCCTTAACTGATATAAAACTCTCCACTTTTTTTGAATTAGGACCTCTTGGAATATAATTATCATCAAGGCCTAGCTGTAACCTTTTGTCCTAGGTACAGGAAACAAATAATTTATGTCAACATGTACTACCTCATTCACCAACCCTAGTACTTTTTTTCACTCAATGGTAGTAGATGTATCTTATAAAGGAGTATGAGGGTCATTTGGAGGATCATGTATATCTTCCTCCCCAGAGGTATGAGTATGATCATCTACAAGAGTTTGTAGTGGATCAATTGATTGATATGTCATTATCCAAAAAAATCAATGCATCAAACAATTAGTATAAAAATACAAAAATTAAACTATTATAATACTAATGTATATAAAAAATGAAATATTATCAAACAATAAAGTAAAATAAATTAATCTTAACACATTTTTATTCATCTTTTTAATAGTTAAAAAAATGATAACAACCGTAATGAAGTATGAAATATCTTTTAAAGGAATTAATAAAATCCAAAAAAAGTTGTTTGAATAATATAAATTCTCCAACATAAAAAATTATTTTTTTACATAAAAAAAATTATTTTTTAATATACTCTTATAAAATATTTCTGTTTTTTCTTATTATATTATATTTGAAATAATTGTATTTCAAAAATAATAATTTATTAGTTAAGTAATGTGTGAGTAGAAATGGTAAACTAAACAAAACTAAAAAAATATTAAAATTTTAAATTATTAGTTAATGTATATGTTTGAATAAAAAATAAATTTGAAATAAAATAACTAACATTTTATGAATTTCAGAAGGTAAACAAGAAAAAATAATATGTTACAGCCTGAAATATTAGGAATGTACTAAATTGTTATTTTCCAAAATTCTTTCATCTTGATCATTCTATATATCACAATCCAGGTCTAAAACATGCTCATAAATATTATCTATTAATATTTTAATTGAATTAGGGATCTCACATAAATCAGCATCTTCGTCAAGATTTTGATCACCAACATATTTTTATTTTACTTGTAAAAAATATACCACTTTTTATTGGATTGATAAAGAACAAAGAAACTTTTTTCATGTGTTTCCATTATAAATAGACCATATTTTTATTCCAGTATATTCAAATTCATATGTATCATTACAAAATCATCATGTATGGCACTATTTTTAGCGATAAACCACTTGAAGTTAAACAATGGAACATTAAATTTAATGTAGTCAACCTACCATATTTCTTGAATGACTCTATAATATGAACATGATGTGGAAATTGGATTTTTTTCTTTAACACTTGAAAAATGAATTGCATATACAAACACCATAACACAACTTTTCAAAACTACACTTTTATTATCCATATCATTCATAATAAATGTATATAAATTAAGGTCATACCCATACAATGTTATCAAATACAAACATGGACCACCCACTAACTATATCAAAATTTCTAATGTATCTAATCTACCAAGAATGATTTCTTTAAACCATGGAATTTTTTTATGCTCTTCAAAATCCACATATCTTTCTTATTTTTATAAAACTGTTTAACAAATCAATATAAAATGTTATATATAGTTGATAATCATCTATGTTATTCAATACGTATAAATATACCTTCATTTTCTATTCCCCTATCAAAGATTTGAATTTAAATCCCTAGACCCCCTTTCCCCCATAATTAACATGTTCATTGTGAGATGGAGGAAAATTAATGTGCTTCACTAAAGACATGTTTCTTGTGAAAAACTATTCAAACTCCTTAGAGATATACTTCTCAATAATGGAGGCTTATGGTTTATGTGGATTCATAACATACCACATCAATACATTCATATACCATTCAAAGGTATACATCAAACATAGATATACATGTCGAAAAATATTTTTTTCACTCATGAAATAAATCATTAAATGCACTGTGATATAAAAAAAATATGGTAAAAAATAATTTCTCTATTGAAAAATTATAGAAATTACTTTGTTTTCAAAATTGGTCAAAGTATTTCGATAAATTATCTTATTAGAAATTGAATTGAAAAAACAAATCTGCAACGCCCCGACCCCAGTTACCTAGAGTCGGTGCATTATTACATAACATTGGCATGATCACAAGAAAGATCAAATCTCAAAATACTGATTGGTTTGGTATCCTTGGAAACACTAGATAAATTCATAAAGTTTTACATTACATCATAAACTAAAAAACTACTACAAAAACATATTTTTTTATAGACCACACACATATCCGCACATACTATCCCTGCAGGTCATTCATAAATTACTTCTTCACATCCTAGGAAAAATAAACCATTGAAAGGGGCGAGCTCAAATGCTCAGTAAGGATAACAATATAGAGGAAACTTTCATAAATAAGAATAAGAATTTAAGGAAATGTATAACTAAAACAAAAGCCTTTTAAACTTGAACTTCAACATAGTATGGAAAAAATAAAATAAAATAATTTCATTTACTTATTCACATGGATATTCTACTAATCGAATAATCACATGCAATATCAATAACCACTTTCATAATGATGGAATGCATAATGCCAGACTATCATAACCACATAGCCAAGGCCTCGTGCCAAGACTACAAATAATATTTTTCCAAGGCCTTGTTCCAAGACACTAGTTTGTATCCTGAGACCTACCGATGCATCGAGGAGCTATAGTGGGCTCCACCCGTCACATATTAAGTCCAATTCATTCCCATATGAAAAGGTTTAAACATGACAAAAAAATGTGTATTAAAACGAGCATACGAAATGTCAATACTTACACCATAAACCATAAAGGGTATAAAAATAACATATCCATAGTCAAAAATATCACAAAACCTTCAATATAATATGGAAGTTTTGTTTCATAATAAATCATCTCCAAATAAGCTTAAAATCCATCAAAGGATGTTGACATAGATGAAATCAAAACACTTTTTAGAGAAATATATCTTTTTATTTTGAAATAAATTAAGAGTCATATAAAATAAAAAAAAATCTTTGAAAATATTCTTATAATCTTGTAAGGGAAGCTTCGATGATTTCATTACGGCGGAAAATAGCTGCACTTGTCCTATAAGTTAATAAAACATTCTTACCTTAATTCTGTCAAAAAGTTTAAAAAGGACCTTGTTTGGAAAAAAACGGAAATATTACTTTATGAACATCTTATAAAAAGTCAAAAAATGGTATAAATGACTTTAACACATATTCTTGTAAATGGTACAAAATGTTTTGAAATACATTTTGAAGAAACATGGATGTGGATGATAAAGAAATCCCGGTAGATTATTACATATAAACATCCTCGGATAATGAAGAGATTGTGAAATAACCCTTAACTTGTACTTTTCCTTGGTTGGGGTAGGTTAAACTCCTTTATAATGGTGAAATAATTGTTATTAAATTATACGAGAATCATATACATTAATATGATATCATATATGATCTTTTAACATTGATTTGTTAATAATATCATAGTATTATCGTTGTTTCGGGTGTTAACTTACTCATTTTCTTTTATATGTTTTGTTACGTAAGACATGTTTGTAATGGATAGGTTGTATAAAAATCATATCCATAATGATATCAAGTCCTTTGATACTATTATTAATCATCAAATGAGAATTACACATGAATGGATACGCTGGAGAATGAATCTCATCGCGTTCGTGGAGATGGTAGTCTGTACGTACGCACGAGCGAAAATATCATTCTTTTGATATTAAAATAAAATATAATTGGATGTTATATCATATATAAAGAATCATTATCATGTTATATTTATTATTTACATGAGTTACACATCATTATTATACCCATCCAAATAATAATATATTGAATAACAATTACACCATGACGTGGAGACGGTAAGCCGTACGTACGCATGTATGGTGACATGTTATTCAAAGGGTGGATAGAATAATGAATATGGTTGTAACATATTTATAATAACATCACATAATATATATGAAAATGGAGTTATTATTTTATAATGGTAATAACAAAGAAAGAAGAAGTAAAAGAAGAAAAGAACTTGAAAAAGGGTGGTGAAAACATTACCTCTTCTTCGGGTTCTTCCTTTTTATTTGATCAAAAAGGCTTCTTAGGTTGGCTTTGTGATCAAACTAAGGCCTCTAGGTTGTATTTAGTAATGTTTAGAGAGTATTTTGTCAGATTTTGGCCGAACCAAAAGGCTTTGAAGGTGTGAGTTAATGAGAAGAGGGAGTGCCCTTTTATAAGAGGGGTGAGGGGCACCTTTTGAAAAACTAGAAATATTAATTTATAATAAATTAATATTCGGTTTCTAATGGCTCAAAAGTTGATTATTTAAAGTTTAAGGATGGGATGGGTCGAAAAACACTCAACCAATAGAATTTTTACAGGTTTGTGTTACTATATTAACCTTATCGTTAAGTATTAACTCTTAGTTAATTAGTTTCACTTTTAGAATGTCTCTTTGTATTTTTATATTATATGGTAAATAAACATACTATATACATCCAAGAGACCCCCAAGTGGTCCATTAATGATAAAAATATCATGATATAAGTATCTTTCCCGAACCTTAGATTTTTAGGAACTTAATATCAATTAATAATATAATATTTGTTTTAAAAACTCTTTTATGTCAATTTTGACACTATTCAATAGTTTATTTTTGTGAAACTCATAACAGAATGATTACTTCGAACAAAGTTAATTAAATCATTCCTAACATGTCATTTTAACATAGAAAATTAGTGAAATTCATAAAAAGTCTCAAATTATATTTATTTGGGTATTTATAATATCAATTATTTTAATTTGTCACTATTATGGTAATTACTTCATCATCATTGTGTCAAAAATAAATTAAATTATTTAAAGTCTGAAGATTACAAATAAAATTTCATTATATAGGAAATCTCTATATCTTTATAATTAATATTTATAGTTGAAAATCCAACATATATAACACTATTTAAAAATTGTTTTTCTAAAAGATATATGCTTATGTTATTTTTGTACTTCTTTTAACTTAATTAAAATAAAGTGTCCCTATCACCTACTAGTGGCTCCATGGGGTCCCAAAATCGACCCAAAATACCTATGTTCGAACATGTATCAACCAATAAGGTTAGAACACGTTTTAGGTTAATTTAGTATTATTATAATATTATTGTTTTAACCCTTATTTACCGGATTTACCCTTAACCATGGTAAATAAAATATTTACCAAAGTAATTATTCAAAATGTATAAAAATAAAAGTTACCTATTTACATAATTTGAACATCCGGATTCCAAATATGGAATCAATTTTTCCAAATTCAAAACACAGAAGTGGCAGAAATTAATTTAAAATTAATTCCCGCTGTCAAAACAAAGAGCGTGTTTTTAAGATATAATAACTATCAAAAGATTGATACTTGTTTATAGTCGGTTTAATTGTGAAATTATGTCCAATGACCAACATTGTATTAAATGGTAAAAATATATTCTAAATATACTTTAAAACCACTAAAATTCATAATTTATCAATATAAATTATTTTGATTAAAAAATTTGTTTTTAATTAAAATTTAGTAATTTTCACTATTCATCAAAATATTAAAGTTATCCGAAAAGTACCAAAATTTCACCTTAGGCTAAATTCGATATTCCGAATCCAAAAATTAAGTCCATTTTAAAATATAAAATTTATATACATTCAAAAAGGAGGTATTACTATTCATAACGGCTAGTTTGATAGGTTATGGTGTGTTAGAACTCGGTGTTGCGTACAACACACGCTATCACATTATTCAAAGAGAAGCGTACCGTAGAAGCTTGGGGTGTTACATTCTCCCCTCTTTCAAATAATTTCATCCTTGAAATTTCTAGAATACTACTGCATGAAAAGACTCGGGTGGTTCTTTATCATAAGTTCCTCGAGTTCCCACGTTGCCTCTTCAATTTTATGGTTTCTCCACAAAACTTTTACCAAACGAGTCGTCCGGTTTCTCAGTACTTATTCTCTCATATCAAGAATCCTGACGGGCTATTCACAATAAGATAGATCAGCTTGTAGTTTTAACTCCTCATAGGTGAGTACATGCGTTGGATCAGGCATGTATTTCCTCAACAGAGATACGTGGAACACATCGTGAACATTGGAGAGACTTGGCGGCATTTCCAATCGGTAAGCTACAACCCTAATTCATTCTAGAATTTCGAAAGGTCCGATGTACCTGGGACTCAATTTACCTTTCTTACCAAAATGTATAAATCCCTTCCATGGATATACCTTCAGGAAAACATGATCACCAAATTGAAATTCCAAATCCTTCCTTCGATTATCGACATAGCTCTTCTGCCTACTTTGAGCTGTTTTGATGTGATTTTGGATTACCTTCACCTTTTCCATCGTTTCCTCCACCAGTTCTGGACCTATAAGTTTTCTTTCACCAACGTCATCCCAACAGGTTGGTGTGAAACATCTCTTTCTTTATAACGCTTCATATGGTGCCATCTGAATACTTGTATGGAAGCTATTGTTATAGGAAAATTCTACCAGAGATAAATATTGATCCCACATACCCTTAAAGTCAAGTGAGAAAGATCTCAACATGTCTTCTAAGGTTTTAATAGTCCATTCTGATTGTCTATCTGTCTGAGGGTGGTAGGTAGTGCTCAAATGATGTTCAGTATCCAGGGATTTGTGAAGACTCTTCCAGAATATTAAAGTAAAATGGGGATCACGATCAGAAACAATCGATAGGGGTACTCCATGAAGTCTCAAAACTTCATTAATATATAATCTTGCTAGACGTTCCAGTGGTGGATCTTCACTTATAGCAAGAAAATGTGCTGACTTGGTAAGATGATCAACAATAACCCATATTTCATCATTCCTTCTAGGAGTCTTTGGTAGCCCCATTACAAAGTCCATCGTAATATTGTTCCATTTCCACTCTGTTATGGGAAGAGGCTGCATGAATCCTCTAGGGTGTTGCCTTTCATCTTTCACTTGTTGACAAACCATACATCTTGACACAAAATCAGCAATCTCCCTCGTCATATTGTCCCACCAAAAATGTTCCTTCAAATCTCTATACATTTTGGTGCTCCCAGGGTGTATAAAGAAATTGGAACTATGAGCATCATCCAGCAATTCGATTTTTAGATCAGGTATATTGGGAACACAAAGCCTCTTCCCGAATTTCAAAATTCCATCTTCAGACACAAAGTCTCTCAATCTCCCATCATTCACAACTTTAATCTTCTTTTCAAATTATTCATCATCGGTCTGAGAACTCTTAATCCTTTCTAGTAAAGATGTTTTGGCAACCATTTGAAAAAGCATTGATGTTTCACCTTCCCTGGTTATTCCCATGTCCATCTTCACTAGATCCATCAAAATTGGATCCCTTTCAATTCTCATCACATTCAAAACTCCATGGTCTTTTCTACTCAAAGCATCTGCCACCTTGTTTGCTTTCCCCGGGTGGTAGTGTATCGTACAATCGTAATCCTTGAGTAATTCAAGCCATCTCCTTTGCCTCATGTTGAGTTCTTTTTGTGAGAAAATACACTTCAAACTCTTGTGATCAGTACAAATCTCACATTTTTCACCATAGAGGTAGTGCCTCCATATCTTCAAAGCAAATATCAGAGCTGCTAACACAAGATCATGAGTAGGATAGTTTTGTTCATGAATTTTCAACTGTCGTGATGCATAGGCAATAACTCTATCATTCTGCATAAGGACACAACCAAGTCCTTTCTTTCATGCATCACTATAAAAAACGAACCCATCATTCCACGATGGTAGAGTTAATATAGAAGCATTGACTAATCTTCTCTTCAGTTCTTTGAAACATTCTTCACACTCTTTTGTACAAACAAATTTAACCCCTTTACGTGTGAGCTTCGTTAATGGGTTAGCCAGTCGGGCAAAATTCTGGACGAAACGTCGATAATAACCTGCTAAACCAATAAAAATACGTACCTCAGTTATATTTGTTGGTGCTGGCCATTCTTGGATTTCCTTGGTCTTAGAAGGATCAACAAAGATTCAATATTTAGAGAAATTATGTCCAAGAAGATAAACTCATGAAGCCAGAATTCACACTTGCTAAACTTTCCATATAATTCATGTCTTCTCAGAGTCTTCAGGATAACACACAAGTTATTTTCATGATCTTAGTAGCTTTTGGATTATACCAAGATATCATCAATAAATACCACTAAAAATTCATCAAGATATTCCTTGAATGCTCTATTCATCAGATCCATGAATACAGAGGGTGCATTAGTCAATCCAAAAGGCATTACAGTAAACTCGTAATGCCCGTACATGGTTTGAAATGCTGTCTTCGGAATGTCTTCCTTCTTCACACATAACTGATGGTATCCAGATCAAAGGTCAATCTTTGAAAACTATTGAGATCCATGCAGTTGGTCAAATAAATCATCAATGCGAGGTAGGGGATACTTGTTCTTTATCATTATGGCATTGATCTCCCTGTAGTCAATACATAACCTCCTAGATACATCTTTCTTTTTAACAAAAAGAATAGGGGATCCCCATGGAGAAACACTAGGGAGAATAAATCCCTTATTACTCAATTCCTCTAGTTATTTCTTTAGTTCAACTAATTCTACAGTGTCCATTCTATAAGGGGTCTTTGATATAGGCCTTGATCCAGGAATTAAATCCATGGGAAACTCAACTTCTCGTTCTGGAGGATGTCCAGGTAAATATTCCAGAAATACATCTACATATTCTTTCACAATAGGTACATCCTCTATTTGAACATTCCTTTCATCACCCATAGTTATATCATTCTCTTACTCCCCAATAATTGAATTTAGTTGAGCTACTGGGGGTGGATCTAGATAAGAATTAGGTGGTGACGATTCTGCTCTAAAGATAAGGTGTTCCTTATCATCATCATCAAGAATCTTAACCTCTTTATTATTACAATAAATATTCGCATCATAGTCCGAAAGCCAGTCCATACCGAGGATTATATCAAACTCAATCATCGGTATGACGATGAGATCAGCAGATAAAGAACATTTATGTGCTCTAATGAGGACTGATTCACAAAACATTGTTGCAATGATACTTCCCTTATGAGTTTTAACTGACAAATCCCTTGTTAAATAAAATTGGAAATATCTAATTTTCTTAGAAAACTGGGAAGATATGAAACAATGTGATGATCCAGAATCAAATAATGCATTTGCTAAACTTGAGGAAACCATTAAATTACCTGCCACCACGTCTTTCAGAGCTTCTACCTCAGAAGTAGTGATAACATAAGCTTGGACATGATCCCTTGGCCTTTTTTGAGGTAAGTTCTCATGACGCTTTGGACATTCATTTGCATAATGCCCCATCTCCCTGCAATTGTAGCACTGAACATTGGTAGCTTCCTTCTTCCACATGAAATCATGAGCTTGGTGGCCTTTTTCACCACACTTGTAACAGACTTCCATTCCCTTCAAGCAAGTACCAGGGTGTTTCTTCCCACATTTACCACAAGATGGATATTCAACATTTCCCTTCTTCCCTTTATTTCCATTCCCTGATTGATCAGCTGATCTCTTCTTATCTTGCTTTGCTTTAAAGTCATAAGACTTAGAGAATTCCTTTTCAGTCTTGATAGCACATGAGACAATGTCTTCGTACGATGAGAAGGATTGTGAGACTAATGCTCGACGGAGAAATGGTTTTAACCCATCAAAGAAACGATCAATATTACTTCTTGGGTTACGTATATAATCTCAAACATATATTTCTAACCTTGTAAAGTTATCCTCATACTTTGTGACATTCTCATCCTCCTTTTGTCTCAGACTCAGAAATTGCCTTTCCATATATGCTCGATGGTCACGAGGAAAGTATTTTTCTAAAAACAGATATTTGAACTCCCTCCATTCCATATTTGATACTTCATCATCTTCCTTCATGTTTTGAATCAATGACCACCATTGATCAGCATCTCCAGTTAGGCGGTAAACTGCCATGATAACTTTTTCCCTTTCACTACTCCCCAAAGCCTGAAATATTTTCTCTAGGGAATTTATCCATTACTCAGCTACTAATGGATTTGTACTCCCATTGAACGTTGGTGGTTGTTTTCTCATGAATCGATCTAACTTTGATCCTCCACACTGTGGATCAGGGTGCTCCAAATGGGTAAGGTTATTATTCATAACCTGAGTGAGTTGTCCCAGTATGGTGAATAGCTAATCGGCACTAGTCGCATCACTAGCTCCACAATAATTATCTTGTGTGGAAGGGCAATCCCTACATGGAGTGCGTGCATTGATATAGTTTCCATTTCTTCCACTAGGTGCCATTTCTAAACAATGTCATAAACTAGATCAGTTTATGAATCAAAATACATAATTCCATACCTATAAAACACTTAACATAAATTGAACTGTTTATGGATATAATCCATAATCATAAAAATGTTTTCTTTGAGGAAGTATATACTCATAAACCCTTCATAATTATTTGTAATGAAAATGAGAGTTATCCTAAGCATATCCTCATGAGTGTCGTAACCAAGAGTGCAGCAAGGCCTGTTGTCGTGCACCAGTTCCCATTCAAGTCTATCTCAAAGCGGTGTTTTCGGGTTTTACCCCTAGGTACATGTATTCCAGAGCCGCCTCTACCTTCTCATATCCAGAAAGGGATTTATTACTCTGAAAACACACAAAATCTCTACAATACCTAAATTCTAGGAAGTTCTTCTATACTAATCCTCAAAGTCCATCTTAAATCTATGTGCTCTAATCAGAGTTTATCTAAATCTAGATTCCAAGGTTTGTACTAAACTTCCTCTAATACCAACTATAACGCCCCGACCACATTTACCTAGAGTCGGTTCATTATTACATAACATTGGCATGATCACAAGAAAGATCAAATCTCGAAAGACCAATTGGTTTAGTAGCCTTGGAAACACTAGATATATTCATAAAGTTTTACATTACATCATAAAGTGAAAAATTACTACAACAACATATTTTTTCCATATACCACACTCATATCCGCACATACTATCCCTACAGGTCATTCATAAATTACTTCATCACATCCTGGAAAAAATAAAACATTGAAAGGGGTGAGCTCAAATGCCCAGTAAGGATAACAATATAGAGGAAACTCTCATAAATAAGAATAAGAATTTAAGGCAATGCATAACTAAAAAAAAGCCTTTTAAACTTAAACTTCAACATAGTATGGAAAAAATAAAATGAAATAATTCCATTTACTTATTCACATGAATATTCTACTAATCGAATAATCACGTGAAATATCAATAACCACTTTCATAATGATGGAATGCATAATGCCAGACTATCATAACCACATAGCCAAGGCCTCATGACAGGACTACAAAAAATATTTTGCCAACGCCTTGTGCAAAGACACTAGTTTGTCTCATGATACCTACCGATGCATCGAGGAGCTATAGCAGGCTCCACCCGTCACATATTAAGTCCAACGCATTCCCATAAGAAAAGGTTTAAACATAACATAAACATTCATATTAAAACTAGCATATGAAATGTCAATACTTTCACCATAAACCATGAAGGATATAAAAATATCATATCCATAGTCAAACATATCACAAAACCTTCAATACAATATGGAATATTTGTTTCATAATAAATCATCTACAAATACGATTAAAATCAATCAAAGGATGTTGACATAGATGAAATCAAAACTCTTTTTAGATAAATATCTATTTTTATTTTGAAATCAATTAAGGGTCATATAAAATAAAAAAATTTCTTTGAAAATATTCTTATAATCTTTTAAGGGAAGCTTAGACGATTTTATTACGGTGTAAAATAGCCGCACTCGCCGTATAAGTTAAAAAAACATTCTTACCTTAATTTTGTCGAAAAGGATAAAAAGGACCTTGTTTGGAAAACAACGGAACGATTCCTTTATAAACTTCTTATAATAATTCAAACAATGGTATAAATTACTTTAACCCATATTCTTGTAAATGGTACAAAATGTTTTGAAATAATTTTTGAAGAAACATGAATTTGGATGATAAAGAAATCCCAGTAGATTATTACGTATAAACAACCTTGGATAATGAAGAGATTGTGAAATAACCCTTACCTTGTACTTTTCCTTGGTTGGGGTAGGTTGAACTCATGTATAATGGTGAAATAATTGTTATTAAATTATACAAGAATAATATACATTAATATGATATCATATATGATCTTTTAACATTGATTTTTTAATAATATCTTAGTATTATCATTGTTTTGGGTGTTAACTTACTCGTTTTCTTTTATATGTTTTGTTACGTAAGCCATAATTGTAATGGATAGGTTGTATCTTAATCATATCCAGAATTATATAAAGTCCTTAGATACTATTACTAATCATCAAATTAGAATTATACTTTAATGGATACTATGGAGAATGAATCTCATCACGTTTGTGGAGACGGTAGTCTGTACGTACGCACGAGCGACAATATCATTATTTTGATATTAAAATAATATATAATTGGATGGTATATCATATATACAGAATCTTTATCATGTTATATTTATTATTTACATGAGTTACACATGATTATTATACCCATCCAAATAATAATATATTGAATAACAATTACACCTCGACGTGGAGACGGTAAGCCGTACGTACGTACGTATGGTGACATGTTATTCAAAGGGTGGATAGAATACTGAATATGGTTGTACCATATTTATAATAACATCACAGTACATATAAGATACTTGAGTTATTATTTTATAATGGTAATAACAAAGAAATAATAAGTGGAAGAAGAAAGGAACTTGAAAATGGGTGGTGAAAACATTGCCTCTTCTTCGGGTTCTTCCTTTTGATTTGATTAAAAGGGCTCCTTAGGTTGGATTTATGATCAAAATAAGGCCTCTAGGATGTAGTGAGGGAAGGTGAGAGACTATTTGGGCAGAGTTTTGACGAAACAAAATGCTTTTAAGGTGTGAGGTAATGAGAAGTGGGAGTGCCCTCTTATAAGAGGGGTGAAGGGCACCTTTAGAAAAGCTAGAAATATTAATTTATAATAAATTCATATTCGGTTTTTAATGGCTCCAAAGTCGATTATTTAAAGTTTAAGCTGGGTATTGGTCGAAAAACACTCAACCAATATAATTTAGACAGGTTTGGATTACTATATTAACCTTATCATTAAGTATTAACTCTTAGTTAATTAGTTTCGCTTTTACAATGTCTCTTTGTATTTTTATATTATATGGTTAATAATCATAATATATACATCCAAGCGACACCAAAATGGTCCATTAATTATAACCCTATCATTATATAAGTCCCTTGGCCGAACCATATATTTTTAGAAATTTAATATCAACTAATAATATAATATTTGTTTTAAAAACTATTTTATGTCAATTTTGACACTATTCAATAGTTGATTTTTTTGAAACTCCTAACAGAATGATTACTTCAAAAAAACTTAATTAAATAATTACTAACATGTCATATTAACTTAGAAAATTAGTTTAATTAATAAAAAGTCTCAAATTATATTTATTTGGGTATTTATAATATTAATTATTTTAATTTGTCACTATTATGGTAATTACTGTATCACCATTGTGTCATAAATAAATTACATTATCTAAAGTATAAAAATTATAAATAAAATATAATTATGTATGAAATCTTTTTATATTTATAATTAATACTTATAGTCTAAAATCCAACATATATAACCCTATTTAAAAATTGTTTTTCTAAATGATATATGCTTATGTCATTTTTGTACTTATTTTAACTTAATTAAAATAAAGTGTCCCTATCACCTACAAGTGGCTCCATGGGGTCCCAAAATCGACCCAAAGATGCCTATGGTCGAACACCTATCAAACAATAATGTTATGACACGTTTTAGGGTAATTTATTATTATTATAATATTATTTGTTTAACCCTTATTTATCGGATTTACCCTTAACCATGGTAAATAAAATATTTACCGAAGTAATTATTCAAAATGCCTAAAAATAAAAGTTACCTATTTACACAATTTGAACATCATGATTCCAAATATGGAATCCATTTTTTCAAATTCAAAACACAGAAGTGGCAGAAATTAATTTAAAATTAATTCATGTTGTCAAAACAATGAGCGTGTTTTTAAGATATAATAACTATCAAAAGATTGATACTTGTTTATATTCAATTTAATTGTGAAATTATGTCCAATGACCAAAATTGTATTAAATGATAAAAATATATTTTAAATATACTTTAAAACCACTCAAATTCATAATTTATCAATAAAAATTATTTCGATTAAAAAAGTTGTTTTTAATTAAAATTTAGTAATTTTCACTATTCATCAAAATATTAAAGTTATCCGAAAATTACAAAAATTTCACCTTAGGCTAAATTCGATATTCCAAATCCAAAAATGAAGTCCATTTTGAAATATAAAATATATATAATTTCAAAAAGTAGGTATTACTATTCATAATGGCTAGTTTGATTGGTTATGATGTGTTAGAACTCAGTGTTGCGTACAACACACATTATCACATTATTCAGAGAGAAGCGTACCGTAGAAGCTTGGGGTGTTACAAAATCAACATCATCATTGTTATTCTAACACATATAGGAAAAATTTCACATAATAAACCAGTTGGAGTTGTTTCATCATGATGTTATAATCAAGAGATTTCGTACCTATCAACATAAATTCTTTAAAGCCTTATTTTTTTACATTTGACGAATAACCATGTGACACTTTGATATCATAAAGACACAAAAACTCAAATTTTATCTCTCTTGGATAATGTATGAAACCTCGTGGGTATGAATGTTCAACTTCCACCAAGAGTGGGAGATAAATCCAGATGTATTCCCATTGATAATATTTCCAATATTGCATTCAATATGGATTTATTTTTTTCCCATGAATATTTAAAAGCATTCCAATAAATATATCAAAAATATTTTTCTCTATGTGTGTGAAATAAATTTTATGTTTGACCTCATGAAATCGTTAATATGATAGCTCAAAAAAATATGGATCATTTCTTTCAAAATATTTCTATTATTGTAATATTTATGAGTCCTTATGAAATTCATATCAAGGTTTTGTAACCTATCAAAATATTGAACAGTGGATGAAGCCTTTGGATAAATATAAATTTCTTTTGAGCCATTGAATGTATTTTTTAATCTTCTATAAGTTTTATCTAAAAAAAATCTTTTGATGACTCGTATATAATTTTTTTCTCCCATATTGTAGTTGATAATATGATGTTTGTTGTTCACAAATGGGACATGATTTATTCCTCTAAACAGTGTATCAAAAAAATTTCCATATGTTATAAAGTCATTTATAGTGAATATAATCATAGCATGAAATTGAAAATATTTCATCTTATTAGAATCGTACATCCCGGAACCATACTCCTATAAGAGTTTCAAATCATCAATTAAAGGTGACAAGAAAAGATCAATATCATTTCAGTGATATTTTGGTCTAGAGATCATTAAACTCAATATGAAATATTTGTACTTCATAAAAAATTCTTGAGATATGAATTAAATTAATATTAAAAAAGTATATAAACTATGTGCACTACTAAGTGTTCAATATGGATTCATTCTATTTGTGTATCGCCCTAGTCCGAGATTTCTAACTTCATTTCCAAATATATGAAACTACTAATCAATTTACTACCAGTGTGGACAACCAACAGGGTGCCTTAATTTTTCATCACATATCTGGTCTTATGCATTGCATCATAACCTTTTTGTTACATGTGAATTTTCAAATAAATATTTCAAATGAAGGATTATAGGAAAATACCAAAATTTCTTGGTGGGGGTCTCCGTAATGTCAAAATTAGCATGTAATTTTTCTTTCTACTTATACAGCCATGTCCCATATTTAGGAAACATTGATAAAATTTCATATTCCTTTCTATACTATACAAAATAATTCATGAAATCATGTATTTAGTTGTACCATAATCCCATTAGGAAAATTATTTTCGTCTCTTTATGATGTGAATATGTTAGATCATTGTCTTTAGGAAAAATATGTTTTAACAATTGTAATAAATTAGTAAAAATATTGTCACACCGGCCATATTTAATCTTCAAGTTAATAAATATTAATACTGATGTTAAAACCGTTTATTCTATACATCTTGAATACAATGGGTTTTAAGCATCATTGAACAAATGCTCAATTTTTTGGTTCTTTCTCAATTTCATCCACTTCAATATCATGAATCATTTCTTTAATTTCTTCAGATTTTTTATATTCAAAAGAATCTTCATTAATATATCTAAAATCCTGCCTAGTTTCACCATGCCAAACCCAAGGGCTATAACTCAGATTAAAACAATGACTAATTAAATAATCTTTGATCTATCTTCTTTTCAACTTCTTTATATTTACATATTTCAGCAATGGGAAAAAACATGTTGTTTTCTTTGGAAATTTTAATATTGAAAATACAAAAAAAAATAAAAAACTTCCTCATATTCATCACTTATTCAATATTTTGTAATCCAACTTAGAATCATTATTATCTATAAAAAATATAAAAATAAATATATCGTCAAAAGAATAAAGTGGGAAAAAAGTGAGAATAAATTATTCACGTCAAATAAAATTTAAATTTATCTCATATATTTGATAATTTTAAAGTAAACAAACATTATCATTTAAAAAATATATTCATATTTAAAAATTATAATTATAAATTCTAGGTAATAATTGAAAATAAGTTAAAATATAATTGATAAATAGGAGGTAAAAACCCAATAAAAACAAAGAAAAATATCAGAGGGGTCTAATTAATTATATAACATATAATAACGTTTTTTGAATAATTATTATTACTTTATGAGTTGTTATTTAATAAATCATGGACATTCATATATAAGAGTAATTATTCAAAATGAATATTGATAACCAATAGTTCTACTAAATATATGAAATATGATTTGTTGCTAAAATTTTCTCCCAAGTGGTTTTATGTAGTGTGTTAGTCCAAAAGAAATATGATTAATGGGACTCCTCTATGATTATATTATAAAACATCAATGATTAAATTTCAATGATACTATGTTGAGAAAAATAATTCATTCTATATGTAACATATAAATAAAAATAAAGCCAAGATTACATCTGTAACCATGTTAGTATTTTTTATATGTGGAAACCAATAAAAGGTATCTAAAATATTCCTTAAAAGTACACAATCAAGGAGAAAATTAATACAATAATCTAAGGGATTGAAAATAATTAATATTACACTAAACCACAAACAAGGTTTTCTATAAGCAAGTGTTATTTAATACTATATCATAGTTCAACAAATTTCATTAAACAATTTAGTACGAATAGTATTCTATATAGTAGAAACACCAAAACATTTATATATAATGCCTAAATTTATGATCTAACATATAAAATTAAAATGTAATGAAATCCACACATTTTCATTAAAATTAGAAAATAACTAATGTATATGAATATTTTAATCCATGATTTATGATTAGAAGATCAATATAAAAATGTGAAATGATGGGTCTGATGAAACCTGAGAGTATACAAAGATGGTAATGCGAGATGTGGGTAAATGTAATAATAAAAATGAGAGTTAGGGTGTATGTGACATTGAATGATAAAAAATGAGAATCAATGAGTGAGGCTTACTTGACAGTTGAGAGATGAACATATTAAATGAAAACAATAAACAAACAAAATGAAAGGATGTATAATGATTGAAAACCAAGATTGTAGGCCAACAGATCATGGAAATGAGGTTAGGGATTATGTGCGTGAGAGAGACGAGTTTTCATTCGCGATATCGAAGAACATCGAAATGAAACAAATATTGAATTTATAAAATTTTATTCGATTTTTAATATCATTATTTATATAAACGACATTATAAAGTAATTTTTATTGATTATTCGCATCGATACTATAACAAATGATTTGAAAATTAATCTTTAAAACATCTATTATTACATTACTGACATTATAAATCAATGAGATTTTCTTTATAACATTTATTTTTATATAAACAACATGATAACCAGCTTTTTTCGTGTAAATTATTTTACAAAAAAATCTTAAAGCGTGCTACATGGCTATTCACGTCGGTTAAATAATAAACCACATTATAGAGCACACCGCTTTTTTCGCATCTGTTATCTAATATATGATGTGCTAAAGCAACATAGATGGATCTGTCATGGTCGTGAAGAATAACATATGTGAAAAGGTGACCTGTAAAATGAATTTTGTACTAGTGATAAAAACTATATGCAACCACTAAATACCTTAAAACACATTAAAATATTTGAACACAAAGCCAAAATTTGTATTTAGTGGCTGTTTTTTTTCATTTATTGGTGGTTTAAACCGCTGCTAAATAATTCTGTAGTGGTTTTAGAAAACCGTTTCTAAATTATGTGTTGGGAAAAATATAGCTGTAGTTTTTTAAAACCACCATAGACAGATTTAGTGGCAGTTTTTTAGCGGTGGTATAAACTGTCTCTAAATTGTTTTAATTTTAATTATTTTTTTAAGTTTAATTTATTTTATTTATATTATATAATATAATATTATTTATTTATTTAGTTATGTATTTTTCATAATTTATTTATTTTATTTTGATTTTTGATTTTTTCCGTAATCTATTTATTTTCATAATTTATTAATTTATTTATTTTTACAATTCTCATACCCATATCCGCGCACAAGTCCATGTCTATGAGCATGCCCATGCTGTATATAGAAATTCCATGTTGGTTGAGATTTGAACCCCTTAGTTCTTTCTTATTATCCAAATAATTTACCATTCAAGAAAGCTATTTATGTGGTCAATAAACCGAATTTAATATACTTATATATTTATTAATTGAAAAAAAACAATATATAACAAATAAATACACACTAAATAATTAATAAACAATAATTATTAATTAATAATGATTAATCAACAATCACTAATTAATAATAACTAATTAATAATTAATAATTACTAATTACTAATTAATAAAAACAATATAAATGAATAATAAATAACTAGATATATAATATTGAGATAAATTGTAAATAAAAATTAGTAAATAATAAATAGAAAAAAATAAATAGTAAATAGTAAATAATAAATAGAAAATAGTAAATAGTAAAATGTAAATAGTAAATAGAATCATCTAAATAATAAATACAAAATACAAAATACAAAATATATATAATATAGAATAAATATTATATATTATATTAGGTGTTTCGGGGTACAATTACATTAAACACACACACACACGTTGCACAAACACACAGGCCCGCACGGCAGGTCATAGCCCCCCCAAGGGATAACCCACCCAACAAGATGCATTATTACATAATATTTTTGGCCCTAAAGCCCACTGGGCATGAACCCCATTATAGTTTTATCCCATGACCCATTCTTTGAATAGTAACCCTTTTGCTACAGTACCCACTACATTACGACCACCACTACAGTACTTGGTATAGTACACACCATAGCTATAGTGTAGCCTGCCGCTGGTACAGTCCCACTACAGTATCCGCCGCCACTACAGAGTCACCAGTGAACAGTTCCACTATTGCTACAGTATGATACAATACTGCTACAATTATCTATGCTCAATGGGTTTGGAACCCCCATTTTTTTATTAGTATTACAGGTTTCTTACCACTAAGCCAAGCCCAAACTACAAATAATTTATAATAGATAATACATAATACATAATACATAATACATTATACATTATATATTATATATTATATATTATATATTATATATATATATTATATATAATATATAATATATAATATTTAATATTTAATATTTAATATTTAATATACAATACATAATACATAATATATCACATATAAAATATAATATATAACATATAATATATAAGTACTGTGTAAATAAGAAATTAATTTAAAAATAATTTAATATGTGATAAATAAATAATTTTTTATATAATAAATAAATAAATAATAAATAATAAATAATAACTAATAAATTTTAAATAGTAAATAGTAAACATTAAATAATAAATAATAAATAATAAGAAATTCATAATTCATAATTAGTCAATAATAATTAATAATTAATAGTAACTAATCATTAATAATTGATCATTACGAATTAATAATTCTAAATTAATAATTAGTGTTTAAAAATTAATATATATTTAATAAATTATTAGTAAATTATTAATAAATTATTAATAAATATTGAATATTGAATAAATAAATAATAAATAAACAAATGAATAATAAATGAAAAATAAAAAAATAAAAAAAATAATATTTTGTAAAATTAAAAAATATAGAATAAATAATAAATAATAAATAATTAATAATAAATAATAAAAATAAAAAATAAAAAATAAAAAATAACTAATAAATAAATAAAAATATATCTATATATATATAAATAATTAATACTTAATAATTAGTAATTAAAAATTTATAAAAACCAATAAATCATATATCATAATTAATTTTTAATAGATATTTATTAATATTTAAATTTTAAAATTTACTATTTATTATTAAATATTACATATTTAATAAATAATTAATTATTAATTATTAATTATTAATTATTAATTATTAATTATTAATTATTAATTATTAATTAATTAATTAATTAATAATTAAAAAATGATGAATAAGGAATAATTAAATAATAATTAAATTATAAATTAATAACAAAATACTAATAAATAAATAAATAAATAATAATTAATTAATGAAAAATAAATTACTAATTAAAGAGTACATAATAACTAAATTATAAATAAATAAATAAATTTATCAATAAGTGAATTGATAAATAAATTTTAGATAAATAATTTATTTACTTATTTATTTATTAAACAATTAATAAATATATATTAAATAAATAAATAAATAACTAGTAAGTAAGTAAATAAATAAATAATTAATTATATAAATCATAAAACGTTAAGAACCACTAAAAACACTAAAAACACTAAAAACACTGAAGTGACCATAAATTCTTATCCAGGACTCCTTATTCTGCACCAAAACTAGTCAAATTGAAGATCATGAAAAGATATTCGATATGATATGTGGTACATGTTGAACAGACACTTGGATTGAAGGTTATAATCATTTTAATTTTTAAAAAATCGGGGTCTGCAACTAAAATCTATTTTTCAGAGGACTTTTGGGTTTTTCTGGCAGAATATAAAGGTGTAAAATACTTGAAAAGTTTTTACCAGAACTAAAGGGTGTAGAGATCATCACTGGCTTCCATTTGATATGTGGTAAAGCCCAAATGGATAGTCGAATTAAAAGTCACGACTGTTTGAAGTTTGAGTTCGATTTTCGACTTTTGAAATTTGAATATATATTTTTTCTTTCGTTATCACATGATTAAAATATAACATGGCTTTAGCTCATTCGATAAGCTTCAATTTGACTAATTTTGGAGTTGAAATGGACTACTGGATGAGAAGTTATGGTCCTTTGAGGTCTAAGTATGTTTTTCAACTTAATGATGATTTTTTTTCAATTTAGAAATATTATTAAGCAATAATTATAAATATTTAGTAATTAACTCATTATAAATAATATATTATATTTTAACGTAAATAATAAAAAATAATAATAAATAAATATATAATTTTTTATAAAAAAAATTCTTCAATTTTTCGGGGGTGTTGAAGAAACCACAATTTGAATTTTTTTTATTTTTTTGAAGAAATCTTTTAAAAATATTTAATATATTTAGTGACGGTTTTGAAAACCACCACGAAAACTTCCACATGAAAAAACTATTTTCTTGTAGTGAAAATCTCTAAAACCAACTAAAAACTCTAAAAACCCTTAAAACCCCTGAAAAAATGAAAAAACTCTAAAAACCCATAAAAACCCTGAAAGACGCAAGAAAACCCTATAAACCCAAAAAAAACGAAAAAACCCATAAACAATCGTAAAAATCCTCATCGTCCCTAAAAACCTAAAAATCAATAAAATTATAAAATGTCCTAAAAACCCTAAAAACATAATAACCACTAAATTCTTGTAAAATAATAAGAATACATAAAAAACATAAGAACAATTCAATCTCTTAAAAATAAAAAAAAAATCTAAAAACCATAAAAACACAAAAAAACCTAAAAACTCTCAAAATCCCTGAAAACCCTACAAAACCTACAATCTTAAAAAATATCTAAAAGTAATTAAAAGCATAAAATACCACAAGATCCATGAATGACCCTACAAAAACCTTAAAAACCTATAAACACTTTAAACCCCTAAAAACATAAAAACCCTAAATATCCTATAATACCCTAAAACCCCATACATACCGTAAAACCCCCTAAAAACCTAAACACCCTATAAAAGACCCATAAAATATATACTACCAAAAAATGTTTAAAAATAATTTAACCTTGAAAACATTAAAATTATCTAACAATCCTTAAAAGTGTAAAAACTCAGAAAAATCCAAAAATGAAAAACACATAAAAACCCTAAAAATCCATAAATATTCCTAAAATGTAAGTCCCCCCCCCCCCCCGCCCTTAAAAACCATGAACACCACTTTGAAAACCATAAAACTCTAAATACACATAAATCCTTAAAACCCAAAAAATCCTAAAAAACGTAAATACAAAAAAATCACAAAAAATCCCTAAAAACCTTAAGATATCATAAAAATCCCAACACATTAAAAATCCATAATGATCTATAATAGACAAAATAACCTGAAAACCCTGGAGAAATCCTTAAAGTCCTAAAAACAATTAAAATCTAAAAACCCAAAAAATGATAAAAAAATTAAAACCCGAAAAAACACTAAACCCGTTAAAAATCATAAAAACTGTTTTAAACCTTAAAACCCTAAAATCCCCAAAAAACCCAAAAGAACCAATAAAACCTATAAAAACACATTAAACTCCTAAAAACATTAAAGAACTCTAAAAGCATTTAAAATCCTAAATTACAAAAAACCAAAAAAACCCTATAGAACCAAAAAAACCAAAACTCCCAAAACCCCCTAAAACTCTAAATATCATTAAAAACAAAAAATAATAAAATTCCTAAAATTCCATTAAAATACCTAAAGACATAGAATCCCCAAAAAATCTAGAAAACCTTAAAAATCAAAATAAATTAAAACACCTAAGAAACCTAAAACCCCCAAAAACACTAATACCCCTAAAAACTATGAAACCCATAAAACCTAAAGTACCACTTAAAAACCCAAAAAACACTAAAAAATATAAAACCCTGTATACCATAAAAGCATTATGAATGCTTAAAAACATTAAAAACACAAAAAATATAAAAAACAAAAAATCACATAAAAACAATACCAAACCTAAAAACCCTAAAAATCACAAAAAAACCTAAAATCCATAAAAATCCTAAAAAGCCCCTAAAAATCCCAAAAAATGTGAAAATACTGAAATCTCTAAAACCCCCTAAGAAAACCTTGAAAACCAAAAAACATAAAAAATACAAAATACTCTTAAAAACTATAAAAAAAAATATGAATCCATAAAACCCTACAAACCAATAAAAAACTAAAAACCCACTTAAAACATGAAAAACCATAAAACCCTTTTTAAAATTAAAAAACACTAAAAACCTTAAAAACCCTAAAAAATTCCTAAAACCCCCCAAAAAACACAAAAATCATAAAACCCAAAAAATGTAGAATCCTTAAAATTAATCCAAATCTGTCAAGACTGAAAAAAATCCGAAAAAAATATTGAAAATTCCTTAAAACATAAAAAAACCCAAAAAACAGAAAAAACCCCTATGAAAACCTTAAAAACAATAAAAACCCATAAAAACACTAAAAATTTAAAAAATACCTAAAACCATAAAACCGATAAAACCCATAAAATCCTCTAAAAATGTAAACAATTCATAAAACAATAAAAAACCCTTAAAACACTATAACCCTATAAACCCCAAAGAGTGTTTAAAAAATCTAAAAAAACTTGAAACCCCTAAAAACTCAGAAAAAACATAAAGCCCCAAAAACACATAAAACACTAATGACCATAAAACCCATAAAACCCCTCAAAATTATTAAGATCTATTAAACCCATAAAAATCCTTAAAAGCTGTAAAAACATTAAAAATTTACAAAACCCTAAAAACCTTAAAAAACATAGAAATCCATAAAAACCAAAAAACACAAAACCACTAAAAACCTAAAATGGATAAAAATTATAAAACCCCTAAAATCCCTAAAATCTGTAAAGAAATCTAGAAACATAAAATTTATAAACTCCCTCAAAACCCAAAAAACCATAAAAACAATAAAAATCATCAAAATATATAAAAAATTAATAAACCATAAAAATACTTAAAAATCCCTAAAATCCCTAAAAAAATAAAAAACACAAAAATATTTAAAACCCCTATGAATCCATTTAAAAAATAAAAAAAATAAAACCCCTAAATAACAAAAAAAATTTAATACACTAAAAGAATAAAAACACCAAAAAACTATAAAAATCAATAAAAGCCCTAAAAATACTAAAACTCAAAAAACTCTTTTAACCCGTAAAAATGTTATGAAACTCTATAAACCATAATACCCTTAAAAATTAAAATATTGTAAAATCCCCAATAACAATGATAACCCTAAAACCCTAAACACCAGTAAACCCTGAAAATCATTAAATACCCTAAAAACCATAAAAATCATAAAAAAATCACAAAAAATCACTAAAAAAGTTAAGAACCATAAAATCACTAAAATTAACTATGATCTCCTTAAAACCCTAGAAACATTGAAACCCATAAATTTCTAAAAAAAATTAAAACCCTAAAATAACCCTAAAGCCCATAAAAATCTGAAACATCCCTAAAAACCATAAAAATACTAAAAATCCATAAAAAACATAAAAATTAAAAAAACTATAAAAAACCTAAGAAACACTTAAAAACCTACAAAAATTTCATCCAAAAAAACCTAAAAAATTCTAAAAACCATAAATATAATAAAAATACACTTATTCTCCCTAAAACCCATAAATACACCAATACCCTTAAAAATAGTAAAACCACACAAGACCCCTAAACCCCAATATAAACTCGAAAACCCAATTAAACCCCAAAAAACGAAAAAGCTACAAAAAAACCCAAATATACTAAAAAACCCCTAAAACCTCAAAAATCATGAAAAAAATAATAATAAAATCACTACAAACACTAAAACCCCTCAAACCCCCCCCCCCCTAAAATTCCAACACCACCTTAAAATCCCAAAAAAATCCTAAAAATACCTAAAAACATCAAAAAAACATAAAAACCATGAACACCCCAAAGAAAACTAGAAAACATGAAAAACACATAAATATCGTAAAAAACAAAAAAAAAATATAAAAACCCAAAAAAACCCTATAAATCCTTAATAACCCTAAAAATCATAAAAACCAATAAAATTATAAAAACACTTTAATCACATAAATATTCTAAAAATGATAAAAACCATTAAAAACAATAAAATATTTAAAAAACCCTAATAACCCTAAAAACATAAAAAACCCAAAAAACCCTTAAAACCCTAAGAAACCCAAAAAAACCCAAAAAAACCCATAAAATTATAACAAATACCTTAAATATAAATAAAAACGTAAAAAAAGCTAAACATACTAAAAACACTAAGACATCCTTAAAAACATAAGAGTAATTAATCCCCTAAAAACCTATAAAACCTAAAAACCCTAAAACCATTCAAAATCCTTAGAACCCAAAAAACGAAAGTATCCCAAACAATCCCTAAGACACCAAAACCCCATAAAACCATAAAAACCTAATAAAAACTAAAAAACTAAAAAAAAATAAAGCACATGAAAACCTTAAAACAGACACAAACTCGAAAAGACCCTAAAAACCTTAATATCCCAATAAACAATGTGACCCTATAAACCATAAAAATCATAAAACCCATAAAAAATAGGAATCCCCAATAAATATTATAAACACCCTTTAAACCACAATAAATATTCAAAACCTCTAAAACACCTTTAAAACATTAAAAAACACAAAAAAAACATAAAGACCCATTAAAACCTAAAAAAAACCAAATACACCCTCAAATCCCTCAAATCCCTAAAAAATGAAATGCATAAAAACACTAAAAAAGCCAGAAAATTTCTCAAATTTTAAAAAACCCTAAAAACCTTGAAAAACATAAATAATCCAAAAAAACCTAAAAACACTGAAAACCCTAAAAAAACTAAAAATCCTAAAACCTCTAAATACCATTAAAACCCTTAAAACCGTAAAAACCCTAAAACCCTATAAATCCAACTAATAAATATAAAAAATCATTAAGCCCATAAAATGGTTCAAAAACTCAAAAAAAAACTCAAAAACCCCCTAAAAACAAAAAAATATAACCCTACAAACCCTTAAAAACCATAAAAACCCTAAAACTCATAAAAATAATAAAAATCCCAAATTGCCTAAAACTGTAAGATAACTTAAAACCGTGAAAACCCCTAGGAAAATATTATAAACATAAAAACACATGAAAATCTAAAAAAAAATACTAAACCCCATAAAACCACAAAACCCTCAAAATCCATGAAATACATTAAAACAAACAAAATCCCTAAAAACACAAGAAAAAAAATACAAAAAAATCCTAACAAGCACTAACCCCCCCCCCCCCCCCGCCCAAATAAAGAACAATAAAACCCTAATAATCCATATGAAATCCTTTAACCCTAAAAACACTTAAAACCACTAAAAACCTAAAAAAATTAAAATCCATTAGAAACCCTAAAAACCTTGAAAACACTAAAAACCTAAAAAATTCCATAAAACCTATAAAAACCCTAACATCCCAAAAAACTCTAAAAACACTTTAATCCCCTAAAAACGTTAAAAACTCTAAAAACATTTAAACCCCTAAACATTAAAAAATCTTAATGTCCAAAAAAACCATCAAAACCCCCAAAATCTCAAAAAACCCTCAAAATAATGAAAAACATAAAACCCATAAAAAATCTAAAAAATCCATAAAAATACTTAAAAAAGATAAAAACATGAAAAAAACACTAAAAACCCTAAGAAATATTAAACAACATAAAAACACATAAAAAACCTAAAAACTAAAAAATCTAAAACACTAAAAACACTAAAACCTTTGAAAACGCTCAAAAACACTAGAAACCCTAAAATGAAAAAAACCTAGACAGTCCCTAAAAATATCTATTAATATAAAGAACTAAAATCATTGAAAAAAAAATTGAAAAATATTAATACCTAAAAACACATAAAACCACTATGAAACGAAAGAACACTAAAAACTCTAAAAGACCATAAAAACCCTAAAAACATATTAAAACCCCTCAAAAAAGTAAAGACTCTTAAACACCCATAAATAACCAATAAACACACTATAAACTATAAAATCCAATTAAAACTCTAAAAATATTTAAAAATCCTTGAAACCTTATTAATCCTAAAAAACTCAACAGAAAAACTTAAAAACCATAAAAACCCTAAAAATCCTAAAATACCTAAAAACACTAAAAACTATAAAATCATAAAAAGTACCTAAAATACAGAAAATAGTAAAAACCCATAAAACCCCTAATAAAACCTATAAACCCATAAAACACCTTAAAACCATAAACACCTAAAAATCACTAAAAACCCAAAAAACATTGAAAAATCCAAAAAACCATAAAAACCATGAAAACTATAAAACACCCAAAATCATACAAACCATAAAACCTGAAAAAACCCACTAAAAATTATAAATACCCAATAAAACCCTAAAAACAATAAAAAACCCAAAAAACTCAATACCCCTTAAAACTCAGTGAAAAACCAAAAACCTAAAAAACAATAAATCCCCTAAAACCCAAAAAATTCCTAAAAAACAAAAAATCCTTAAAAATCCTAAAAACTCATAAAAATCCCTAAAAACATAAAAACCCCTAAAAACATTGAAAATACATTATAAATCCATAAACCCCTTAAATCGCTTACACCCCATAAAATTGTCAAACACTTAAAACCCAAAAATGAAAAAACCCCTAAAAACCCTAAAACCACCAAAATCTCTAAAATCCTAAAAACCATAAAAAATCATAAAAAATATCTAAAATCTCTAAAATTTAAAACACCTTAAGGTCCTTGAAAAAAAATATGACATTAAAAACAAAAAACACTAAACACCAATAAAAACACAAAAGTTGGTAAAAAAACTAAAAGAACCTAAAAATCCTAAAACGCCCCGACACCATATACACCCCAAAAAAACATAAAAATACTTAAAAACCATAATAACACTAAAACCCACTAATGTCCATAAAAACACAAACAAAATATAAATACCCAAAAAAGAAAAAAATGAAAAAAAAACCCCAAAAAACATAAAAAATAACTAAAACCCCTAAAAACCACAAAAATCCGAAAAATCAATAAAAATACCTAAAATGTAAAAACCCCTAAATCCCTGAAAACCCAAATAAAACCATAAATATCTTCAAGTACATAAAACACCTAAAAATAGAAAATGATAAAAACCCCAAAAAACCAAAAAACCCCCAAAACCCTAAAATTCCTCAAAATCTCTAAAAGCCACAAAATACTAAAAAATGCCTTAAAATCACAAATAAACATAATACACTAAAAAACATTGAAAACCAGTATAAAAAAACTAAAATCCTAAAAACACATAAAATCATGAAAAAACCTAAATAATCCTGAAAACCTCTAAAAAATATAAAAACATTAAAACCCCATAAAAACTCAAAAATCCAATAAAGACACTAAAAATAATTTAAACCCTCAAAATGGTAAAAAATTTATAAATAATCATAAAACCATATAAAACATTTAAAGAACACTAAAAACCAAAAAATATCATAAAAACCATAAACCCAAAAGGCCATCAAAACCTAAAAAATATCTAAAAATATCTAAAGACATAAAATCAATAAAAAACCTAAAAACCCCCTAAGAAAAACATAATAACCCAAAAAAACCAAAAATCGTAAAAATTATAAAATCCATGAAAACCCATAAATTAATAAAAAATACTTGACCACCTAAAATTATCATGAAACTCAAAAATAATAATAAAAAAGAAAAAAAATACAAGAAATCCATAAAAACGTGAAAACACTATGAAAACCTTAAGAAAATCATAAAAACATAAAAAAATAATCCCAATAATTTCTAAAAAAATATGAAAACCCTTAGATTCCTAAAAAAATCATAAAGGCCATAAAACCCCCTACAACACAATAAAAAGCCTAAAAACCCATAAAACCCAAAAAAAATCTCTAAAAACTCTAAAAACCATGGGAATTTCTAAAAAATTAATAAAACAACATAAAACCCATAAAACCCATAAAACCCATAAAAACATAAAAATTCCTAAAACCGCAATAAAACCATTCACACCTAAAAACCCCTAAAAACAATCAAAATCACTAAAAATCATAAAAACCATAAAAATCCAAAAAATCCTCAAAAAATACATAAAATACCCAAAAAATTAATAAACGGTAAAACCTATAGAAACACCTACGAATACATTAAAAACATAAATACACTAGAAACCCAAAAAAACCACATAATGCTAAAACCCCTAAAACCCCTCAAAATACTTAAATACCTAAAAAACCAAAAAAATCCCCAAAACCCCTCAAAACTCAAAACCCCTAAATCTACACCAACAATAAAACATGTTAAATCAATAATAACACTTTAAACTCAAAAAATTGTAAAAAAACTCTAATAACATGAAAACCCTAAAATCCATTAATACTATGAAAATATCTCAAAACCCTAAAAACTATAAAAATACTAACACAACACTATAAACCCCTAAAAAGATTACAGTGCATACAAACCCTTAAAACACATAATAAAACCTTAAAAATATAAATTTAATTAAAAAAACTAAAAACATAAAAAAGATAAAAACCATAAAAAACCATAAAAACCCTAAAACCCGTAAAAAAACCTCATAATCGATATATCCCTCAAAAACGATAGATTCCTAAGAAACACATAACCCCCTAAAAACCCAAAACATCCTGAAACTCTAAAAACACCTAAAAACCATAAAAACCATAAAAACCAATAAAACCACTAAAAACACATAATAACCACTAAAATAACAAAAAACCCTTTAAACTAATAAAAATTCTAAAAAAAATACATAAAACATTAAAAAACATAAATAACTAAAAAATCCTTAACCCTAAAAATCCATAAAAAACCAAAAAACATAAAAAATCCTTAAAACCCCAAAAAAAACAAAACCAAAACAAAAAAATCATAAAAAAACTCTAAACAATCATAAAAACATAAAACCCCATTGAAAATGATAAAAAAAATTACAAAAAACAACTAAACCAGTTAAACCCCAAAAATGTAAAAAAACTAAAAAAACCTTAAAACCCCTAATAATCAAAAGACCCCAAAAAACAAAAAAAAAATCATAAAAACCATCAAAATTCCTAAAAATAAAAAAATTTATAAATATTATAATGGTACAAAAAAATAATTAATATTGTAAGAAACCATAAAAAACTAAACACCATAATAAAACATAAAAAACCTAAAAGAATATAAGAACCCTAAAAACCCTTAAAATCTCTAAAAATCTAAAAATTGTAAAAACATAAAAATACATAATTAGATTAAAACACTAAAACCCAATCCAAACCAAAATAAAAACTAAAAAAACCCTAAAACACTTTAAATCCATAAAATCAAAAAAATGTTCTAAAAATAAAAATTAATCCTTAAAATTCTAAAAAACCTTAAAACTATAAAACCCCTAAATACCTAAAAAACACTAAAAATCCAAATAAAACATAAAACCTATAAAACTAAAAAACCATTTATACCCCCCAAAATGTTTAAAAAAACCTTTAAACCCCCTCAAAAACTAAGAAAACATAAAAACCAAAAAACCAATAAAAACCCATAAAACACTAAAAATCCAAATAATCCCAAAAAACACTAAAAATTAAACATAATCCCTAAAAATGCTTTAAAACATTAAAAAAATTAAATACCCTGAAAACCACTAATAAAACCCTAAAACCTAAAAACACTTAAAACAACAAAAACCTAAAAATACAAAAAACCCTAAAAAACCCAAAAACAAATAAAAACCCATAAAATTTTTATGAAAACTATAACCCATAAAAAGTATAAAAACCACTAGATGCATAAAAACCCTAAAAACTATAAAATAATAAGAAACATAAAAACCCCTAAAAATATTTTAAAACCGTAAACCCATATATCCTCTAAAAACATGAAAAAAATAAAAATAAAAAAATCATAAAAATCTATAAATTTTTTAAAAACTATAAACTCCCTAAAAACCCAAATAAAAAATTAATAACATAAAAACACATAAAAACTTATAAAAATTAAAATGATAAAAACCTTAAAACACCATTAAATCTCTAAAAACTTCAAAAACTAATAAAACCCCTAATGACCTTCAAAACCCTAAACCAATAAAATAAAGGAAAACAAATAACAACTCTAAAACCCCTTTAAACCCATACAAATAATTAAAAATCAAAAATATATTAAAAAACCAAAAAAACTCAAAACCCCCCTAAGACCCCTAAAACCCTAAAAAATCATAAATACCCTAAAACACTAAAAACCATAAAACCCTAAAAATCTAAAAATCCATATAAATCCTAAAAAAATCCACAAAATAGCTAAAATATTAAAAACTAAAAATGATAAAAAAATAATAACAAAAAATTGAAAACATAAAAACACTTATAATCCCTAAAAACAAAAAAAAAATTTAAAACCTTAAAAAACATTAAAAATCCAAAACCCCAAAATACCATGAAAGCCCCTAAAAACTGTAAAACCCACTAAAACACATAATACCCTAAAAATAACTAATGATTCTAAAAACCAATTAAAACACTAAATTTTTAAAAAATAATAAAGACCCCTAAAATCAATAAAAAAACTAAAAAACCTTAGTAACCCACAAAAACCCTAAAAGCTCTAAAACCCATAAAATACCTAAAAACCGTCAACATCCCTAAAACCCCTAAAACCAATATAAATCCTTAAAAATCCCAAAAAATTACTAAAAATATAAATAACCATAAAAACATTAAAAACCCTACTAAGAAAACCCAAATAACATAAAACAGTAAGAACCCATGAAAACCAAAAATGATAAATAAAACATCAAAACGTAAAAATCCTAGAAATCCCTCAAAATCCCTAAAAATCCTCAACCCCTTAAAAATCCTTTAACACATTAAAATGCGTAAACCCCATAAAATCACTAAGAAGACCTTGAAAACCAAAAAACACTTAAATCCCCTACCAGATAAAAAATACTAAACACACTAAGAGTTCATAGAAATACTTAAACCCCCTAAACCCCATAAAGTCTCTAAAAACCTTATAACCTAACAAAAACACAAGACCACTAAAACTATAAAATCCTTTTATACCTCTCAAAATGTTAAAAACTCTATAAAAGTATAAAACCCCTAAAAAAAATACAAACACCCAAAAGATGAATAAAACCCTAAAAACCCTTGAAACCCTCAAAATCCCTAAAAAACATAATCACCAAAAAAACCCTAAAAATTACTAATAATTTATAATAATGTTAAAAGATCTAAATACTTTGAAAGACCATAAGAAACATTAAAGAACAAAAACACTTAAAAACATAAAAAATAAAAATTGAAAAGTCCTAAAAAACCAACGAAAAAATCCAATACAAAATAAAAAACCTCTAAATCCATTAAAAAGCCACAACACCCCATAAAATCCTCCAAATTCAAAAAATCACTAAAAACCCAAAAAAAATACATAAAAACCCTACAATTACCTAAATACGTAAAGACTCTAAAAACCCTGAAATACCCAAATAATAACACAAAATATTAAAACACTTTAAACCCCTAAAAACATAAAATGACAAAGAACCCTAAAAACATCAAAATCACAAAAATAACACTAAAACCCATAAAAATCCTAAAAATTCCTAAAAATCAATAAAAATGTAGAAATCCATAAAACCCATGAAAACCCATAAGAAAACCTTAATTACATAACTACACTTAAAACCTTTAAAAACATAAAAAATTAAAAAAAACCTAAAAACATGAAAAATACACATAAAAAAGCATAAACCATAAAAGACCCAAAACACTTAAAACTCCTAATAACCAATAAAAACCATAAATCTCATAAAAACTCTAAACCCAATTAAACCCATAAAATAAATAAAATGCTGAAAATTTTTAAACACCAAAATGTTTCAAAAAACATAAAAATACTAAAAATTTGAAAACCCTAAAAACCTAAAAAAACAACAAAATCCTTAAAAATACGAAAAAACTTAAAAAAACCGAAAAAATTCTAAAAATCCATAAAATAAAAAAATTAAAATCCTTGAAAACCATAAATAAAACCATAAAAAAATATAAAACACATAAAACCCATAAAAATATAAAAATATTAAAAACCCTAAAAACATCTAAAATCCTTCAAAAGCCCAAAAAAATTCTAAATGCCATAAAATACCTAAAAATTCCTAAAACACCATAAAAACATAAAAGTTTCTAAAATCCTTAAAACCCTATAGCATTAAGAAAATTAAAATACTTAAAACCCCATAAAAATAAAAATTATAATAACACTATTAATAGTTAAATGATCCTAAAACTACTAAAATCCATAAAACCCCTAAAAACCATAAAAACCCTAAAACCCATAAAAACAAAAAAACACCAATAAAACTGTTGACACTCTTTATATCCATAAAAATGGAAAAAAAATCTAAAAATAATAAAAAACCTAAAAACACAAAAAACCCTTAAACCTAATAAGCCATAAAAACCCATGAACCCCCCAAAACCTAAAATACCCCTCAAAATTCAAAAAATCACTAAAAACTATAAAAATTCTAAAAAATATGTAAAGAAACTGAAATACATAAAAAAAACCTTAAATCATTTAATTCCCCTAAGAAAACATAAAAAACTAAAAATAGTTAAAACCCCTAATAACATAAAAATGCTAAAACCGATAAAAAACCTAAAAACCAATAAAAACCCAAAAACCCCAAAAAATAATAATATATCCCTAAAAACCCTAAAAACCCTAAAACCACAAAAACCATAAGAACTTTGAAAAATCAAAAGAAAACATTAAATACCTTAAAACAATTAACATATCTAAAAACTAAAAACACTGAGAGCATCGAAATTGCTAAAAAGAACATAAAAACATAAATCCAATAAAAACCATTATAACCCTAAAATCCCATAATACCCCCAAATCCTATAAAAACAATAACAACCCATTAAACCCTTAAATACATTAAAAAACCTTAAAAACCCTTATAATCCCAAAAATCACAAAAAAAAACAAAAAAACAAAAAACCCCTTAAAACTGTAAAACCATAAACACCTCAAAATCTCTAAAAACTGTAAAAAAACCAATAAAGTCCTAAAAATTACTAAAAATACCAAAAAAATGAATATAACCATAAAAACCTAGATACTTCCTATGTAAACCATAAACACTAAAAACCCCTTAAAACACCTAAAAACCCAAAAAAAACAAACCACTAAAATCTCTTAAAGTAATAAAAATATATGAAGACACATTTCAAACCCTAAAAATGTTGAAAACCTTAAAAATTATAAAAAACACTAACATTCTCTAAAAATGTAGACACATAAAGGATTTAAAAATGAAATGAAAACCATAAAACCTAAAAAAATATAAAACCTCTTAAAAACCTAGAAAACACTAAATATACTATATAATCCTAAAAACCTTAAAACCCTTAAAGACCATAGAACACCCATAAAAACTGTTAAAACCCCTTAAATCTCATAAAACCCCTAAAACCATAAAATTCAAAAAAACCCTAAATCCAATAAAATCCCTAAATTTCATTTAAACCCATGAAATGTTAAAAACAGTAAAAACCATAAAATTTGAGAAAAACCCTAAACCACCCAAAAAGAAGAAAATCCCTAAACCCCCACAAAATTCCAACAAATCTTAAAAACCGCAAAAAAAAACTAAAAAACCATAAAAATCCTTAAAAAATCCATTTAAACTGTGAAAACCCCTATAAAAATTCTAAAAACATAAAAACATTTAAAACCTTAAAAATATAAAATACCTTAAAAACTCTAAAAAACCATCAAAATCCATATATACAAAAAAACCATAAAAATTATAAATATCCCTAAAATCTCTAAAAACAGTAACAAAAATAAAACCTAGGAACCCCTATGGTAAACTAAAAAACCAAAAAACACATAAAACCTCTAAAAACATAAAAATGATAAAAAAACTCTAGAAATACCATTAACCCCCTTAAAATCATGCAAACCCTAAAAACCCATGAAACACTAAATCACTGCTAAAAAAATAAAAAAACCCTTAAAAACCCCAAAAACATTGAATAACACTAAAAACAATAAAACCTCTAAAAAGTAAAAAAAGCCTAAAACAAAAAAACATAAAATATTAAATACCCTAAACCTCTAAAACTCTCAAAATTCCTGAAAACCTTAAATATTTCTTAAATTAACTAAACACACAAAAAACCCAAAAAACCTTAAAATCCATAAGAAAACTATAAAACCCAAAAAACATTAACCCCCTATAAACATAAAAACCCAAAAAAACATAAAAACCAAAATACCCCTAAAAACCATAAAATCCAAAAAACCCACTAAAAACGTTGGAACCCCTTGAAAATCATAAAAAATTTAAAAAATTTAAAAAATAATAAAAACTAATAAAACCCAAAAAATATCATAAAAACCCCAAAACCCTAGAAACCCCTAAGAACCCTCAATGTACAAAAAATCCCTCAAATCCCATAAAAAGCATAAAAAAACTAAAAATACCTAAAATTTTAATAACCCCTAAAACACCTGAAAACCCTTTATGAAAACCATAAAAGAAAAAAAACATACACCCCTAAATATATAAAAAAGCTAAAAACCCTAAAAAAATAAAAAACCCATGAAACCATAAAACACCCAAAACCCATAAAACCATAAAACCCCACTAAAAATAATAGAACCCCTTTAAAAAACCAAAAATGTTAAAAAAATCTCAATAACTTTAGAAAACCTAAAAAAAATAAATACAAACCTAATAACCAAAAAAACCATAAAAAACCTAAAACCCCTAGAAACCCATACAAATAATAAAAATCTCTAAAAACATAAAAAACCACCAAAAACCTAGATAACTCCTATGAAAACCATTAAAACCTAGAAAAATTTATCACACCTAAAAAACCATAAAACAAAAAAAACTAAAAAACACCAATACCATTAAAACCTGTTTAAACTATTAAAACCCTAAAAATCCATATAACCCCTGGAAACCACTAAAATAATAAATAACATTTAAAACTAAAAATATAAAAAAATATAAAAAACTTAAAAACTATAAGAAAAATAAAATTATATAAAACAAAAAAACAAAAAACCCCAAAACATCCTAAAACCCCTAAATTCCACAAAGTTCGTAAAAATAATAAAAACCATAAAAATGCTAAAAAACTGAAATGGAAAAAAACACAAAAAAACCTCCCAAAAACTTGAAAATAATACTTAAAACACATAAAAATCGAAAAGCTAAAAAACTTAAAATACCATGAAACCCAAAACCCCCCCAAAACCTCTAAAAATCATAAAAACCATAAATACATGAAAAACCTAAAAACACAAAAACACCAAAATACCTCAAAATATCTAAAACCCATAAAAACATAAAAAATAGTTAAAAACATAAAAAACCCTACAACCCCTAAGAAAACCATAAAAACTAATAACCCATAAAACCAAAAAAAAAACTGAAAAAAAATTCACAAAACCGCTAAAACCGTAAAAAGAGTATAAAAATACTAAAAACCCAAAAAAAACTCATAAAATAAAAAAAAACCTAAAAACCCATAGAATCTATAAAATGTATTAAAAGTTATAAAAACTATTAAAACCCTAAAACATTAAAAAAAACATAAAAACCCTATAACACTAAAAAACTGAAAAACTATAGAAACCATAAAAAACTATATAAAACCTAAAAATAAAAAATTCCCAAAAACCCTTAAAATTATTAAATAACAATAAACTGTAAAAACCCTAAAAAATCCTAGAATTATGTAAGAAAACCTTAAAACCTAAAATACATAAAACCCATAACTTTCAAAAATGATAAAACAATTAAAAATCCTAAAAACAAAAAGAACACTAAAATGAAATGAATCCCTTAAAAATCTAAAAACCATAAAAATAATAAAAGATCCAAAAAAAATAATCTTAAAGAACCATGAAACCAAATAAAAAACATAAATACCCTTGAAAACCATAAATACCCTAAAACCATAAAACACACAAAAACCCAGTAAACCACTTAAAAAATAAAAACTCTAAACCCCTAAAAATTTAAAAACTCTATAAAACACTAAATTACTCAAAAAACCCCTAAAAACCTAAAAAACAAAAAAACCCTAAGAACCCTACAAACAATAAAAACTCTGAAAATTCTAAAACCCATATAACCCCATAAAATATCCTAAATGTCTCACAAATCCTTATAATCATAAAAAAACTAAAATCTCTGAAAACCCCAAGAAATCCAAAAATACCAAAAAACACTTAACACCAAAAAAACCAAAAAAACAAAATAACATAAATTCCAAAAAACCATATAATATACATAAAACCCTAAAAACATTAACACCCCTAAAACCCATAAAAACCCTAAAACCACTAAAAATTATAAAAACCCATTAAATCATTAAACACAATAAAAACTCTAAAAACATTTTAAACCCTACAAAACTAAAAAGACCATAAAAAAATAAAACCTATTTTAAACCCCAAAAGCACTTAAACCCCTAAAAACTCCAAAACTGTAAAAATGCTGAAAAAATATAAAAAATAAAAAAATGTAAAAATCCAAGAAAAACACTAAAACATCCTAATAAATCCCAAAAATCATAAAAATACCAAAACCCCTAAAATTTTAATTACACTAAAACTCCTAGAACCCCTAAAATCTCCTAAAACATCTAAAATCAATGAAAATTTATAAGACATTTAGAAACATATAAATATTTAAAGATATCTAAAAATACCTGAAAAAAATAAACCTAAACTAGAAACCATTTAAACCTCTAAATTTACAAAAAAAAAACCACGAAAAACATTTAAAATTCTAGAAACTAAAAATACCCAAAAACCCCAAAAACCGCAAAAAAAACCCCAAAAAACCCTCAATATCCCTAATAAATAAAAAATCTAATAAAAATACTAAAAAATCTGTACAAAACATTAAAATGAATAGTATTCCAAAACTCATGAAAACCCCTTAGAAAACTGTACAAATATAAAAACACTGAGAACCCCTAAAAACATAAAAAATCTAAAAACACTTAAAACACCTAAAAACACAAAAAAACAAAAAAACCCCTAAACCCCATAAAAACACTAAAACTGTGTAAATACACTAAAAACCACTAAAAAGGATTTAACCCCTAAAGCATAAAAAACTCATAAAAACATTAAAACCTCTTAAGATGTCCAAAAAATACAAAAAACACATAAAAACCCTAAAACCCAATAAATCCATTTAACTCCAAAAAAAACCACAAAACCCTAAAAACTACAAAAAATCCTAAAAATCCATAAACCCTCTAAAAATGTAGAAACCCCTAAAACATGGAAAATTAATAAAAATACCATAAAAACATAAATATACATAGACCCCCTATTAATATATAAATATCCAAGAACCCTAAAAACAATAAAACCCCTAGAACATCTAAAAAACCATCAAAATCCTAAAGCCCCAAAAAATATGAAAATCCTAAAATATCACTAAAAAAACGTAGGAAAAAAATTTAAAAGCATGAAAACCACTAGTAAAATGATAAATACCTAAAACACTTAAAACCCAAAAAACCTGAAACCCTAAAAATGCTAAAAATAAAAAAACCCCAAAATCCAGAAAACCATAAAACCCTAAAAAACTAGAAAACCCACTATAAATTCCCCATGTCTATTGAACCCCAAATAACATTATAAACTATATAAACCCTTAAAACCCTAAAAATATCAAAAAAAAATCCCTAAAACCAAAAAAACCATAAAACCCTAAAATAAATAAAAAACATAAAATCCCACTAAATCAAGAAAATCCCTAACACGTTAAAAATCAAAAAAAAATCAAAAAATCCTTCAAAAAATAAAAAAAGGCATAAAGCCTTGAAAATCCATATGAAAACCATAAACCCCTAAAAAAATAAATCCTAAAAAATCATAAAAATGATAAACATCCTAAAACACAGAAAATACAAAAACCCATTGAAACACTCAAAATACATAAATACCACATAAAATCCTAAAAATCCAAAAAAAACTCTAAAAATGAAAAAAACTTTAAACCACCCTGAACAGACTCTCAAAACTATAAGAACATAAAAAATCCATAAAAAAATAAATGAAAATAAAAACTATAATACACACTAAGTCCCCTATAAACCATCACTCCCCAAAAACCATAAATAACACATAAAACCGTAAAAACACACTAAAACTCTTAAAACCATTTTAAACTGTAAAAATGTTAAAAAAACAAAGAATCCTAAAAATACTAAAATCTCAAAAATTGTAAAACCCAAAACCCCCAAAAAACACTAAAACCCATAAAAATTAATAAAAACACTAAAACCCCAAAAACCTAAAAATACATTAAAATATCTAAAAATATAAAAACCCTACAACCCTGAAAACCCCTTAGAAAACCTTACAATCCTAAAACACATAAATCCATGAAAAACATAAAAACACTAAAATAAATAAAGGACCCTAAAATCCCAAAAATCTATAAAACCCTTAAAACCCATAAAAACACAATAAAAAAATTAATAAAAATACAAAAGCCATATAAAACCATTAAAAATTTAAAAAACTATAAAAACGATAAGAACCCTAAAATATAAAAAACTCTAAAACCCTAAAAAATCCAAAAAAACTCCTAAATCCATCAAAATATTTTAAAACCCTAAAAGGCCATTAATATCCTTAAAAAACAAAACAAACATTAAAAATAAAAAAAAATCCAAAAACCATGAAAACCTATAAGAAAACCTTAAAAATTAAAAACACATAAAACACGTAAAAGCATTAAAAACCCTAAAACCCCTAAAAATCCTAAAACCCCTAAAAACAGTAAAAACCATCAAATTTCATAAAACCCATTAAAACACTAAAATAAAACAAAAATATCTAAAAACATAAACAACCATGAAAAACCTATAAAACCTTAAAAAACCATAAAACATTAAAACTTTTAATGCCCTTAAAAACAAAAAAATGCTAAAAACCATAAAGGGCCCTAAACACCCTATTAACTATAAAACACCATAAAAACCTTGAAACCCAAAAAACGCCTAAAGCCTAAAATGCGACAGTAAAATATAAAAACACATTAATCCCAAAAAAAATATAAAACTCTAAAAACCTTAAAACCCTAAAAACTCAAAAAAACCAAAAAAACCCAAAAAGAATTGCAACCCCAAAAACCCTAAAATCCTTACAAATCACAAAAACCCCTGAAAATACCTAAACATATTACAGTGGTCCAAAATACAAAAAAATGAAAATACCCTAAAAATAAAAATACCCCTAAAAATAATAAAAGTATTCAAAAACATAAAAACCCTGGAATCCATATAAAATACTAAAACCTTAAAAACCCTAAAACCCAAAAATCCCTCCAAATCCATAAAATTTCTAAAAAAAATAGAAATCCCTAAGAAACCCTAAAAATCCATAAAAACATAAAAACACTAAAACTAATGAAATTATTTATGAAAAACATAAATACTAAAAAACACAAAACCCAAAAAAACATAAAAAAAATAAAAAAACCATTTGAAACCCCTACGAACCCTAAAATCTATAAAAATAATAAAAAACAAATGACCCCTAAAAATACATAAAACCCAATAATAGACATAAAACCCACTAAAAACTATAAAACCCATAAAACCACTAAAAATATTAAAAAAACTAAAACCCTTAAAAACATAAAACGTAAAAAGTCTTAAAAGCCCAAAAATACCATAAAAGCCCTCAAAACCCCCAAAACACTAAAACCCTAAACATCCTTTAAAATACCTAGAAACCCCTAAAACTCCCTAAAAACCTAAAAACCCATACTAATCTTGAAAACCTTTTAGAAAACCTTAAAAATCATAAAACGCTTTAAACTCCTAATGAACATAAAAATGCTAAAAACCCCTAAAAACATTTAAATAATCAAAACCAAAAAGTCCCTGAAACCCTTAAAACCCCTAAAACCCATCACAATCCCTAAAAACCATAAAACCCATAAAAATACTAAAAACATTAAATATTCATTAAAAACATGAAAAAATACAAAAAATCCACATAAAACCAAAAAACCAAAAAACACTTAAAACTCATAAATAACTAAAACCCCTACAATAACTTAAAACCTATAGAATAAATAAAACCCTAAAATCCTCCATAGTCACTAAAACCCATAAAAATACTAAAAAACACTAAATATTCATTAAAAACGTGAAAAACACTAAAAACCTAAATAAAACTTAAAAAAACATAAAAAAAACTTAAAAACCATAAATATATAAAACCACTAAAAATCTCTAAAGACTATAAAATTAAAAATAACCAAAAAAACATAAAAACCAATAAAAATGCTAAAACACACGAAAAACACTAAAAACGGTTAAACGCCTAAAAATAATGAAAACTACAAAAAACATTAGAAACCATAAAAACTAAAAAAATCACTAGAAAACCAACAAAACATAAAAACCATAATCATCCTAAAAATACTGAAACACTAAAATTCCCTAAAATCCCTAAAAGACCTAAAACCTAAAGATGTTGAAAAAATATCTAAAAACATAAAAAACCAAAAATACCCAGAAAAATCTAATAAAATCTTCCAAACCTAAAAAACACTAAAAAAATCCTAAAACCAAAAAATGATAAATCCAATAAAATCCCCAAAAAACCATCAAAATCCCTAAAAACATAAAAACCCAAAAAACAGAAAAAATATCTAAAAACATTAAAAAACCCTAATACTCTAAAAACCCACTAAACCACTAAAACCCTTAAAATGACTAAAAACAATAAAAACAACTAAATAAACATAAAAACGCCTTAGATCCCTCAAAATCCCTAAAACCCCTAAATATGATTAAAACCCAAAAAATAACAAAAATCATAATATTCCTAAAACTCGTGAAAGCCCCCAAAAAACCATAAAAACCTAAAAACACAAAATAACATTAAAACCATAAAAAGGATAAAACCACTAAAACTTTTAAAATCCCTAAAAACCCAAAAAATAATAAAAATCTTAAAAGTCCTTAAAAACCCTAAAAATGTATAAACCACTAAAATCCTAGAAAATCCCTAAAAAAAATTCAAAAAACAGTTTAAACCCCCAAAAACCTGACAAATTATAAAAACCCTTAAACACCATAAAAAAATAATGGCCCCTAAAAATATTAAAACCCTTAAAAACCATAAAAACCAAAAAAACCATAAGACCCCAAAAACTAAATCCAAAATCTAACAACCCTTTAATGTTATGAAAATGTTAAAAATATCCAAAAAATATTAAAATGCCCAAAAAACTAAAAATAAACTCCAAACCCCAAAAAACACATAAACGGCCAAAAAAATCCTACAACCCCTAAAATCCTCAAAATCCAATAAATTCTTAAAAGGTCCCAAAAAATCACTAAAAATATAAAATACACTAAAAAAGTGAAAATCTGAAATAAAACCCTAAAAACCAAAAAATAGTTAAAATCCCTAAAATTTTAAAAATGATAAAAACCCTATAACCCTAAAACTGTAGAATCCCTAAAAACTCTACAAAAACCCTAAAATCCCATAAAATCATAAAAACCCACTAAAATTTAAAAAAACCTTTAAAACCTAAAAATGATTTAAAACTTAGTAAAACCTTAACCTCCCCCCCACCACCCAAAAAAAATCAAAATTACCCAAAAACCCCAAAAAATGTAAAACCCTTAAAACCCGTAAAACACTAAAAACCTTAGAAACCTGAATTTTTTTTAAAAATGTGAAAAATACATAAAAATGAAAAAAAACACTAGAACCCTTGAAGAACCCTATAAAATCCATAAAAACCTAAAAACGATTAAACCCAAAAAAATATAATATGCTAAAAACCAAAAAAAACCACTAAAAATCCACAAACCCCCTAAAACCCATAAAAAAATTCATAAAAGGAACTAAAAATCCATGATGATTCAAAAAACTCTAAAACTATGAAAACTGATCAGAAAACCTTCAATACCCAAAAACATGTAAAAACCCTAAGAAATCTATAAAATGATAAAATCCATAAACCCTTAAAAAACAAAAAACCCCTTAAAACCATAAAAATTGTAAAAACCCATAAAAACCCTAAAACCCACTGAAAAAACTAAAACCCCCATAGGAATACATTAAAACCTGAAAACACAAAAAAAAACAAAGAAAACATTAAAAAAAATATAAGAACCCTAAAATCCATAAAAGCCATAGAAACCCCTAAAACCCTTAAAATCACTAAAATACATAAAAATCCTAAAAATACCTAAATATATAAAACCTAAAAAACATGAAAAACCATGAAAAACACTAAGAAAACCATAAAAAATTAAAACACTGAAAACCCCTAAAAACCTAAAAGATGGTAAAAACCCTAAAAGACCTAAAAACACTAAATCCCCCTAAAAACCAAAAATACTCCAAAACCAAAAATACCCCAAAAACCCTTAAACCAATAAAACCCATAAAATCTCTAAAAATCCACCAAAAACTCTAAAACCCTTTAAAACTATAAAAATTTAAAAAACTCTAGAGACATTAAAATTATAAATAACTCAATGAAACCGAAAACCCAAAAATAATTTAAAAACAATAAAACCCCTAAAATTCATCCAAATCCCTAAAACAAAAAAACTATTAAAACCCTACACTATAAAATCCCAAAAAATGTAATAAAATCCCTAAAAAAATAAAAACTCTTTAGATTACATTAGAAACTAAAATACACATAAAACCACTAAATAAAATTAAAAAACCAAAACCCCTAAAAACACAGAATAACCAGAAAACCCAAAAAAACATAAAACCCCTTAAAAACAAAAAAAACTATAAAAATCAATAAATAACTAATGACCCACAAAAAAGTAAAAAAAATTAAACCCATAAAGACATTAACACTTGATAAACCTTAAGAACTCAAACAAAACTCAAAAAATCCTAAAACAAAAAAAAAATCTATAAAACCGTAAAAACCAAAAAACCCCTCAAAATCCCTAAATCCCCAAAAACCCATACAAATCCCCAAACCCCCTAAAAATCCCAAAAAAATATAAAACCACAAAAATTAGAAATTCAGAAAGAAAAATTTAAGGACATAAAAAACATAATAACCCTACAAACCGAAAAAAATGTTATAATCCCTAAAAACGGTAAAACCATAACAAACCAAAATCCCTTAATGACCTATAAAAACTAATGAAAACATAAAAACCAATAAAAAAATCTAAAAACCCTTTACCCCCCAAAAAAAGTAAACAATGTAAAGAAAATCCAAACCCTAAAAACATAAAAAACCATAAAATCCAATATAATTTCTTATAAACCAAAAATTCATAAAAATCTTAAAATCCATCAAAACCCTAAAAACAATAAAACCCATAAAAATCCTTAAACATTTCTAAAAATCCCTAAAAACATAAAGACCCCTAAAACCCTGAACACCCTTTAGAAGACCATAAAACACATAAAACCCCATAATAAACATAAAAATGATAAAAACCCCCCAAAAATAAAAATTATAAAAAACAAAAAAACCAAAAAAACCTAAAAACAACTAAAATCCAACACAATCCTAAAAAACCATAAAATGCGTAAATATATTTAAAATTAATAAAAAATCATAAGTCCATGAAAAACACTAAAAACAAAAAGAAAACCTAATAAAATTAAAAATACTTAAAACCCATAAATACCTAAAAATATAAAAAAACCTACTAAACCTTAAAAATCCTAGAGACCAAAAAATATCTAAGACCATGAAACCCTAATAACCCCTAAAAACACTAAAACCCACTAAAATTCTAAAAAATATAAAAAACATTAAAACCCACAAAGAACTAAAAAACCTTGAAACCCAAAAAAAACCTTAAACCCATAAACACCCTAAAAACACAAAACCCTAAAAATCTGTAAAAGCCAAAAAAGAAATAAAAACAATAAAAAGGTCCAAAAAATACATAAAAAATGAATAACCAAAAATATCCGTAAAATACTAGAAAAACCGTAAAAATATAAAAAAACAAAAAGTTATAAAAACCCTAAAAATTATAAATCCCCTAAAAACCCAAAAACCCATTAAAATACCAAAAAACATAAAAACTCAAAAAAATTGTTAAAATAATAAAAAACCATAAAACCCCAAAAACCCATAAAAACCCTAAAACCCAAAAAAAATACAAATAACATTTAAAACTACTAAAACATGAAATTACTCTAAATAAACACCAAACCACAAAAAACTCTTGAAAACCATTGAAATACCTAAAACCCATAAAAATCCTAAATGGCCCAAAAAATAACTAAATACCAAAAAACCCTAAAGACCATGAGAACCCCTAATAACACGTTAAATACCTAAAACACTTAAGACCAATAAAACCCAAAAAAAAGAAAAATGCATAAAAACCCATAAAACTCATCAAAATCCCTAAAAACCCTAAATACCATAAAAATATTAAAATCCCTAAAAATTCTTACAAACAAAAAACCCTAAATTCCCTAAAAACCACTAAAAATGCCTAAAAAACTGCAAACCCCTAAAAACATATAAATTTATAAAGACCCCAAATGACCCAATAAACTATAAAACCCCATAATACAAAAAAAAACCCTGAAAACCCTAAAAACTTTAAAACCACTAAAACACCTAAAACCCAATAAAAATTTAAATACCCTTTAAACCCATGAAAATTTTAAAGAAATCCAGAGAAACAACACCCCAAACAACTCAAAGTAGACCCAAAAAAACCCAAAAAACCATAAACACTGAAAACTCATTAAACCCAAAAAACCATAAAATTCCAAAAAATACGCAAAAAATCCTAAAAAACGGAAAAAACCCTAAAAACCTTGAAACCCAAATAAAACCTTAAAAACCAAAAAAAACACTAAAATTTTTAAATCCATTAAAAACCATAAAAACTATAAAACCATAAAACCCTAATACCATAAAACCCCTAATACCAAAAAACTCCATAAAATCCCATAAAAACAAAAATACCACTAAAACCTAAAAATTCCGATAAAACCCTTAAAATGATAAACAAAACTAAAAAACATTAAAACCCAAAAAACTCATGAAACCATAAGACCAAAAAAACCAAAAAACTCTAAAAGGCTTAAAACCCTAAAACCCCTAAAACACCTAAAAACCCTAAAGGAGCATTAAATCCCTACAAAACCTAACAACCCTAAAAATGGTTTGGAAAACCTTAACAACCTAAGAAAAATTGAAACCCAAAAAAAGATAAGAACACTAAAAACCCTAAAACACCGTAAACACCGTAAACCACCCCTACAAACCATTAAAATTTTAAAAATGATAAAAAGGAACTAAAAATCTATAATAATTTTAACAAACCTAAAACCCTAATTTTTTTTAATAAAATATAATAAACCTAAAAAATTGAAAACCCCCCAAAACCATAAAACCCATTTAAGACTTAAAATCGTAAAACCCCATAAATGACACTAAAAACCCAATAAAAACTATATAATCCCTTTAAACCCCTACAATTGTAAAAAAACCTTAAACCCACTAGAAAACTCAAAAAAACCTCAAAACCCAAAAAACCCATATAAAATTCTAAAATCCCTAAAACTCTGTAAAATAGCCCCAAATCCCAAAAATCCCAAAACATCCATAAAAATACTTAAAATTACATTAATTATTTATAGACAAAAAAACAAAAAAACATTTAAAACCCCTTGGAAAACCATAAAACTTAAAATATAAAAAATATACAGAAAAAAGCTAAGTGTCCTAAAACCCTAAAAACCCTAAAAACACCTAAATCCACTGAAAATCCCTAAAATAATAAAATCACTAAAAATCACTAAAATATCTAAAATTAAAATAAAAACTTGAAAACATAGAAAAAAACAAAGAAAACAATTGAAACCTAAATAAACTAATAACCCCTAAAAACCCTAAAATATGCTAAAACCCTTAAAAGGCACTAAAACCCCAAAAAACCACAGATACAACAAAAACCCATAACCCCCTTAAAATGTAAAAACCCACTGAAAATTTTAAAAACCCATTAAACCAGTAAAAATATAAATACTCTAGAACCTCAAAATTGTAAATAACTCAAAAAAATCTAAAAACCAAAAATACATTGAAAACCATAAAAACTCTAAATTACAAAAAAAAAATCTATAATATCCAAAAAAACCATTAAAACCCTAAAAAACCCATAACATCCCAAAAAAGGAAAAAATCCTAAAACCATGAAGGAAACCTTAAAAACAAAAAAACACTGAAAAACCCTAAAAAACTAAAAACACTCATACACCAAAAACATGGAAACCCTAAAAACCAAAAAACCAAAAAACCCTAAAAACTAATAAAAAAACTACTAACCCACTAAAACCTCTTCAAACCCTCCAAATCCATAATGAAATTAAAAAACTATGAAATCCTCATTAATCAAAAAAATAAAAAAAATCCTAAAAACCATAAAAACCCAAAAAAAACTCTAAAAACCATAAAAATCCATAAACACCAAAAGGCCACAAAATCATTAAAATCCATAAAATTGTAAAAAACACTAAAAACACTAAAAAAACCCATAAGAAAACCCTAATAACCTAAAACACATAAACCCCTAAAAACCTAAAAATTCTAAAATCCCTAAAAACCCTAAAACCACAAAAAACCCAAAACCCCATAAAAATATAAAAAATCCCTAAAAATGTAAAAAAGGAAAAATCCATAAAAACATGAAAACCCAAAACAAAAATATAAAACCTAAAAAATCTTAATATCCCTAAAAACCTACAATTTCTAAAACCCATAAAAGTCTCTAAAACCCTAGAAATCCCTAAAAACCAAAAAACTACATAACTAGATTTTAATAACCTAAAAAACCATAAAACCCTAACAACCAATCAAAACACTAAAAACCTTTTTAACCTTAAAAAATGATTAAAATTCTAAAAAACCTAAAAACACTAAAAATGAAAAAACTATAAAAATACAAAAAAAAAACAAAAAACCTTTAAAATTACTAAAAAACATAAAAACATACAAATACTATAATTCCATAAAAATAACTAAAAACATAAGAAATCATAAAACTCCTATAAACATTGAAAACATCTATGAAAACCATAGAAACCAAAAAGTACTTTAATACCCCAAAAACCATTGATAATATAAAAACCCTAAAAAACATAAAAACCTAAAAAACCATACAGTCCCTCAAAATCCATACAAAACCTATAATCCATAAAAATTACAAAAAATCACTAAAAATTTATGAAACCCAAAAAACACCGAAAATCCATAAGAAAAACATAGAAACCTAAAAACTGTTAAAACCCCTAAAACTGAAATAATTCTAAAATAAAAAAATACCCTAAAAACTAAATATATGCTAAAAACTATAAAAACCCTAAAAACCATAAATCCCCCATAAATACTAATAAAAACCAAAAAACATTCTAGAAACTCTAAAAACACTTTTAACCACTAAAACGTTAAAAACCATCAAAAAACCTAAAGCCCATAAAATATTAAAAAATCTAAAAAACTGAAAAAACCCAAAATCACTAAAAATCCCTAAAAGCACTCAAATCCTCTAAAAACCATAAAAAAGATCTAAAAATACTAAATAATACATAGAAACCATAAAAGATAAATTACCCCAAAACCGAGAAACCCCATATGAAATCCATAAAAACTATAAATTCCATAAGAACCCAGAACACCCCATCAGAATCCCTAGAAACCCTAAAAATCCATAAAAAACCTTATAAAACATAAAAATCATGAGAAACCAAAATACCAAATTAAAAAAATAAAAAATAAATCCTAAAACCATAAGAAAAAATAAAAAAACTAAAATCACTGAAATCCCTAAAAGGTCTTAAAAAATGCTAAAACCCATAAAAACATAAAAGATATAAAAACTATAGTGATATTAACAACCACTAAAAACATTAATAACCTTAAACCTCCACAAAACTCTAAACCAAATAAAAATACTAAAACACCTGAAATGCCTAAATTTTTTTAAAAAAATCAAGAAAATATTAAAACAATAAAGAAATCAAAAAACATGAAAAAACAAAAAAAAATAGAAAAAAACATAAACATCTTAAAACCATAAAATCTATAATCACCATAAAAACCCTGAAATCCCCAAAAATCCAAAAAAACCTAAAAACATAAAAATCTTTAAAAACAAAAAATCCTTAAAAATTAAAAAATGCCTAAAAGAACTAAAATCACTAAGAAATCCTTAAATACCTAAAAACACTTAAAATTCATAAAAAAATAAAAAATTTCAAAACTCTTAAGACCCTAAATTCTCAAAATTCTTATAAACCCTAAAACCCATAAAACTACGACCCCCCCCAAACAATTAAAATCTCTAAAACCACATAAAAACCCTAAAACCCCACTAAGACACTAAAAATACTTTTAACTCCTAGAAACATTAAGAAACACTAAAAAACATTAAAACCACTAAAAAATAAAAATACCTAAAACCTCTAAAAAATATAAAAATCCCCAAAACCCGAATAATCTCTAAATATGTAAAAAAACCTAGAAAATCCATAAGAAAACATTTAAACAAAAAAAATCATAAAACCACTAAAAACCTAAAAATTATAAAACACTAAAAACCCTAAAAACCCTAAAACCTCGAAATAACCTAATATACCTTATAATCCCAAAAAACTCTAAAAACCTAGAAAATATCAATAAAACCCAAAAAAATCCAAAAAATTATAAAATACCCTAGTATCCCTAAAACCCCAATAAAAATCATAAAACCTATAATCACTTAAAACACCTTAAAAACTAAAAACCCTAAAAATTTGAAAACACCATAAAACTCTAAAACCCCTAATAAAATCAACCAACTAAAAAAATAAAAAACCCTAAAACCCAATAAAAAACCTAAAACAAATAATATCTCTAAAAATGCCTTTAAATCCCATAAAATTTTGAATAAATATATAAAACCTTAAAAACCCTTTTCAATAAAAAACCCTAAAAAAACAAAAAAACCCAAAAATTCCTAAAAACCTAAAAACCCTATAAAAAACCAAAAATGGGCAAAAAAATAACAAAAATGTAAATGGCCCTAAATACATGAAAAACATTAAGAAAAACATAAAAACCTAAAAGCACTAAAAACCCCTAAATACCCAAAAAATGATAAGACCCCTTAAAATCCATAGGAACCCTAAAATCCTAAAACCATAAAAACCTTAAAATCCTAAACACCATTAAAATCCTTAATATCCATGAATACCCAAAAAATCACTTAAAACATTAAAAACCATATAAACTGCTGTAAATTTTAAAGTAATCTAAAAAACCTAAAAAGATAGAAAAATAAAAAAATCCTTGAACACCGAAAATATGAAAAAATTGTAAAACACCTAAAAACCAAACCAATACCCAAATTCTAAAAAACCCATAAAAATAATTAAGCCCAAAAAATACCAAAAAGGTAAAAACCATAAAACCCATAAAACGTCTAAGAAATCCTTAAAAACATAAATAAAATTTGATCTCATAAAAATCACTAAAATCCCCCTTAAAATCCTAAAACCCTAAAAACCATTAAATCCTAAAAAATCCATAAAAAGGTTAAAAAAATATAAAATCCCTAAAAATATTAAAAATCAATAAACACTAAAATCACCTAAAAAAATATAAAAAATTGCTAAAAACACTAAAATACCCTAAAACCCCCGAAATACCATAAATCCCCTAAAAACCTCAAAGCCCCTAAAAACTAATAAGAACCTAAAATAGCTACAACTTTAAAAACCCTTTAGACACATAATTTTTTTTTTGAAAACTCTAAAATGTATAAAATCCATAAAAAACTATAATATCCTAAAACCCCAAATAAACAATAAAAAGCCATAAAAACACTAGAAAACCATGAAAACCTCAGAATCACTAAAAACCCTAAAACCCCTAAACTCCTAAAAAATTCTTAAAATCTCTAAAAATAAAAAACCCCTAAGAACCTAGAAAACCCCTATGAAACCCTTAAAAACATAAAAATACATAAAAACTCTAAAACCTAAAAAATAAAAAACCCTAAAAACTGCTAAAAACCATAAAACCATAATAAACCAAAAAATATTTTAAAATCTATAAAACCCACTAAAAACCATAAAAACTATAAAAAATCTAAAAACCCTTTAATCCCCTAGTAACATTAAAAACAGTAAAAAAAATAAAAACCATAAAACACCTAATAAACATAAAATATGTTTAAAACCGTAAATTCCAAAATAACTTCTTAAAATATAAAAATTATTAAAAATAATTAGAAACCCCAAAACCCAAGAAACTTCTAAAATCCATCCAAAAAAATCTACAAACCTTTCCAACCCAAAAATTTATACACTCTAAAAATCAGAAAAAAACCCCCAAAACCCCTAAAACCCTAAAAAAATGAAAGACTCTAAAAATCCCTAAAAATATAAATACCTAACGAAATAATTAAATATATAAATCACATAAAACGCATAAAAACCTAAAAAAAGTTAAAATAACTAAAAACTCTAAAGAACTCTAAAGTCCCGAAAAATCCCAAAAGACCCTAAAACTCCATAAAAATAATAAAAAATACCTAAAAATCCATAAAATCATAAAACCAACTAAATACCCAAAAAACCATAAGAAAAGTTTAGATACCTAAAACACTCAAAACCCCTAAAAATCATAAAAACATTGTAAAAACCAAATATGCCTTAAAAAAATAAAAAACCATAAAAACAGTAAAATCACTACAAAATATAAAATCCTGTTAAACCCCTAGTTTTTTAAAAACTATAAAAACCAAAAAAACCAAAAAAACCCTAAACCCTAGATACCTCGAAAACCCAAAAAAGCACTCCAAATCCATAAAAACCCTAAAAACCAAAAAACCCAAAAAATCTCTAAAAAAATAAAAATGGAAAATCCCCAAAGAAATCAAAAAAAACCCATTCAAAATCCTTAAAAAACAAATACATTTTAACCCCCTAAAAACTCAAAAAAATGCTAAAACCCTGAAAATACCTTCATACCATAAAAACCATAAAAACCCTAAAAATTGGTCAAAATAGTAATACTCACTAAAACTCTACAGAACATTTAAACCCATAAAACATTAAAAACTATTAAGACCATAAAAACCAAAAACACTGAAAACATAAAAACCCTAAACAAAAATAAAAACCATAAAACACTAAAATTCATAAAGAACATAAAAACCCTAAATACCCAAAAAAATAAAAATAAAATTAAAAATGTAAACACCCTAAAAATAACTAAATCCCCTTAAAATCTATAAAAACCTAAAAAATTCATTAAGAATCCATAAAAATATAATAACCCCTCAAAACCATGAAAAAACCCCAAGAAAATCTTAAAACCTATAATCATGTAACAACCCTAAAAAACAAAAAAAATGATAAAACCCTAAAAACAATTAAAACCCTAAAAACCATAAAACTCCTAAAAACATTAAAAAATACTAAAATCCCATAAAAATCATAAAACCAACTAATATACCCTAGAACACTTTAAACCGCAAAAAATGTAAAAAAATAAAAAAAAAACATTAAATCCCAAAAAACTCAAAATATCCCCCAAGAAACGAAAAAATTATAAATACCCTAAAATCCCCAAAAATTCAAAGGGACCCTAAAATAATAAAAACCCTAAAAAATTCCAAAAATGGCTAAAAATAGAAAAACACTAAAATCCGTAAAAACCCATAATAAAAATTTATAAATTTAAAACTGTTAAAACCCATAAAACTATTAATAACTCTAAAGAAACAAAAAATAATAAATACATAAAAACAACCGAAAAATCCATGAAAAACTAAAAACCACAAAAATTCAAAAAAAATCCCAAAATATACCTAAAACGTAACAAACCTCAAAACCCTAAACCCCCTAAGAAAATCATAAAATCCTAAAAAATCACTTGATAAGCCTATAAAATAGAAAAATATAAAGACATGAAATTACCTTAAACCCCTAAAAACCATAATAACCATAAAACCCATAAAACCCCTAAAATTTTAAAAATCCTAACAAATAAAAATCACTAAAACCCACTAAAAAGTCTAAAAACCATAAAACTTCTAAAAAAATTAACAAAATATTAAAACCCCAAAATCCCCCAAAAACCTTAAACACCGTAAATTCCAATAAAAACTATAAAATCCAAAAAACCCTAAAACCCTCTAAATCTATAAAAATCATAAAATTCATAAAAATCAATCAAAATCCATAAAAATGTAAAAATATTCTAAAACCACTGCAAAAAATATAAGTAAACTGCAAAACCCTAAAAACAAAAAAAAACTCATAAGAAAACTAAAGAACGCTAAAACCCCTAAACCCCTAACAATATTAAAACCAATAAAAACATTAAAACTATAAAAACCAATAAAACCCTAAATACTAATAAAAATATAAAAACACATTGAACCACTAAAAATGTTAAAAAAATCTAGAAATCATAAAAAACTGTAAAAACATAAAAACCCACAAAAACCCGAAAAAGTCCATAAAAACCCTAAAAACTCAAGAAACCATAAAATCTATAAAAACCGTAAAAAAAATAAAAATCCCTAAAAATCAAAAAAAATCCTAATAATCTAAAAACCCATAAAACGATGAAAACCAGTAGGAAAACTCAAAAAACCTAAAAACACTTAAAACCCATAAAAACCAAAAATTCTAAGAACCCTAAACCGCTACATTACTAAAATTCCTTCAAATTTTTAAATTCCCTGAAAAAAAACCCCAAAAAAGTCATTATAAATCCCTAAAAATGTAAAAAAACTCAAAAACCTTTGGAATCTACTAATAAATCCCTAATTATGTAAATACATTCAAAACCACTAAAAAATCTAAATTTTATAAACCCCTAAAAACCCTAAAACGTCTCCAAAAACTCAAAAACCAATAAAAACAACAGAAAACTCCACAAACCCCTTAAAAACCCATAATACCCATAACCCATAAAAACAAAAAAACCCCACAAACCCCTTAAAAACATATAATACCCATAAAACCCAAAGAAATACAACTCTAAAAAGAGTTTTAACTCCTAAAAGTGTAAAAAACTCTAAAAACCTTAAAAACCCAAAAAAACCAAAAACTCTCAAAATCTCAAAAACCCCTAAAAATCATAAAAAATCGTAAAAATTTCATAAATATCCAGAAAAATCATAAAAACCACAAAAAAACCTGAAAACTAGCAAAAAAAATTTAAAAACCTAAAAACACTTATAACCCATAAAATCCTAAAAATGAAAAAAACCCAAAAAGAGGACAATCCTTAAAAAACCCTAAAATCACTCAAAATCCCCAAAACCCTAAAAACAATAAAATTATAAAAATCCATTTAAGTTAATAAAATGTAAAAGACCATAAATACCCTGAAAACCCTTTGGAGAACCTTATAAAGGTAAAAGTACTTAAAACCCATAAAAAACTAAAAGTTCTAAAACCCAAAAAACATTAAAAGACACTAAAAATACTAAAATCCTCTAAAAACAATATAAACCACTAAAATAACTTAAAAACCCTAAAACCCATAAAATTCATAATAACTAATAAAAATATAAAAGCCCTTTAAACACTAAATACCGTAAAAAAAACTCTAAAAACCTAAAAATTCCTAAAAACATCGAAACAACATAAAATTAAAAAAACACTAAAAGTCTCAAAAAATGAATAAAACCGCTAAAACCTCAAAATTCCTAAAAACCCTAAAAACACTTTATGTCCCTAAAACTATCTAAGAATGAAATAAAAAATAAAACCATGAATACCCCTACTAAAACCAGAAAAACCAAAAAACACTTAAAACCCCTAAAAACCTAAACATTGATAAAAACCTAATAACCCAAGAAGACCCTAAAAACCATTAAAACCCCTTAAAACCATAAAAACCATAAAACAAAATAAAATCCATAAAAGCTACTAAGAATAATGAAACCCATTAAAACCCCTAAAACATTAAAAAACATTAAAAACATGAAATCCCCCAAAATCACTACAGACCAAAAAACCTTAATAAACTCAACAACCCCAAAAAATTTATAAACACTAAAAAACAAAAAATGTCTGAAATTCCATAAAACCCATTAAAATCCAAAAATTCCTTAAAAAGCCCTACAAGAAAAAAATCTAAAAATCTAAATAAACCCTAAGAAAAGCTAAAAACCCTAGAACTACATAGATCACCTAAAAACCTAAAAATTATAAAACACTGAAAACCCCTTAAACCCCAAAAAACCACTATAACCCAAAAAATCCTTAAATTTTCTAAAAATTCCTAAAAATCTCTAAAAACATAATAATCCCTTAAAAAACTAAAAAATACTAATAAAATTATTAAACCCTAAAAAGAAATAAACCAAAAAATACTAAAAATGATAAAAACCCTAAAAACCTAAACTGTTTAAAACTATAAAACCCTTAAAATTGTAAAAACATGAAAACCCATAAAAAAAATAAATAAACATTAAAACCCTGTTAAACCATTAAAAACATGAAAAAACTCTAAAATCCTTAAAACAACAAAAAAAACTCAAAAAATCTTCAAAACCCATAAAAATAATAAAATCCCAAAAAACCATCAAAATCCCTCAAAATCCATAAAAACCATCTATATCCCTAAACACCATAAATACTATAGAAATCAAAAAAAAAACTATAAAAACATAATGAGCCCTAAAAATCCTGAAAAACCCTTAATAAAATCATACGAACCTAAAAACACATAGAACTACTTAAAACCTAAAAAGAAATACAAACCCTATGAACCCATAAAACCCTGAAAACAATTAAAACCTGTCAAAATATATAAAAGTATAAAAACCCTTATTAAAATACCAAAAACACAAAAATATCCATAAAAATATAAATAACCCTAAATACCATAAAAAACCTAACAAAAACATAGAAACCAAAAAAAAACCTAAAAATGCTAAAAACTCAAAAATAATTAATATAACGTAATAAATATATGACCTAATAAAAACATAAAAAACCTAAAAAACTATCATAAAAAAATCAAAAAAAAACAAAAAAAACACTCAAAATCCCAAAAAACCATTAAATTCCAAAAAATACAAAAAATCCAAAATATCCGTAAAAATGTAAAATACTCAAAAAACATGATAACTAGAAAAAACCCCTAAGAATATAAAAAATTTAAACCCTTAAAAGAAAAAAATGGTAAAAAACTTTAAAAACAAAAAAAAATAAAAAATCCCTAAAAAACTAAAAATCCCTAAAAAACCCAAATAACCCTAAAAAGCTTAAAAATATATAAATTCTCTAAAAACATAAAAACCATTAATTTTTTTTGAAAATCCTAAGAAAACCTTAAAAACTAAAAAACAAAAAAAACTTCCAAAAAATATAAAAATCTCTAAAAACCCAAAAGACGCTCAAAATCCCTATTAACCCAAGAAAACCATAAAATCCTAAAAAATACCTAAAAATCATTTATAACGTACAGAAAATAAAAACCATAAACACCCCAAAGAAAAAAAATAAAAACCATAAAATTAATTAAAACCCCTAAAAAGGATAAAAACCATAAAAGAAACTAAAAACCCGAAAAACCTATAAATATAATAAATATATATAAATATGAAAAACATACCATAAAAATTAAAAAAACCCTAAATCCCTTTAAAACACTAAAATCCTTTAAACCACTAAAATAATAAAAACTATTAGAACCTTTAAACCCCAAAAAACTCATAAAACCCAAAAAATCATAAAAACCCTTAAAAACCTAAAATTCTCAAAATCCATAAACACCCTAAAACCCATCAAAATTCTTAAAAATCACTAAAATATCTAAAAATCTAAAAAGAAAAAAAACCTGAAAAATCCTATGAAAATAATAAATAGAAAAAAAACCCTTAAATTCCCCAAAACCAAAAAATGCTAAAAACCATAAAATTCCTAAAAACCATAAAACCCCAAAATAACCCATAAACACCTAAAACCCACTAAAAACAATACAAACCCATTAAACTAAAAAGAACATAAAAAATATAAAAACCCTTAAAAATCCTTAAAACAAAAAAACATAAAACCCAAAAATAAGAAAAACCCTAAAAACACTAAAACTCTGAAAATCCGTAAAAATTGTAAAAAAAATTATATACTCAAAAAATAGAAACAAAAAAAAACAAAAAACCTTGAAGAACATAGAAAACAATAAAAACCTAAAAACACTTAAACCACCTAAAAACAAAAAATTACTAAAAACCTCTAAATACAAAAAAAACCCTAAAAATTATATAACCTTTTAATAAACATAAAAATTCAAAAACCCCTAAAAATCCAAAAAACCCAATAACCCCTCAAATTCCAACCAACCATAAAAGACCATAAAAATACTAAAAATACATAAAATGAAAATAAATGTAAAAATTCCTAAAAAATCTTAAAAACCTCGAGGAAAACCAAAAAAATTAAAATAAACAAAAAGCCCCAAAAATCTTAAAATCACTAAATCCCATAGAACCCTATAATACCCTAAATGCCACTAAAAACCATAGAAAACCCCCTAAAATCACTAAAAATCATAAAACCCACAAAAAACCCTAAAACCCTTAAAATATCGTAAAAAACCTAAAAAATAAATAAAGCCCTAAAAAGTTAAAAAAATGAAAATCCATAAGAATCCCATAAAAACCAAAAAACATTTAGAACCCATAAAAACCTAAAAAAATGTTAAAAACACTAGATACTCCTAAAACCCTAAAAACGAAAAAAATAAAAAATCCTTTAAAACCATAAAATCAAATTAAAATTCTAAATCCCCTAAAAACAAAAAAAAAACTATGAAAACCAATAATGAACCTTTAGAACCAAAATAACACTTAAAACCCACAAAAATCTATAAATATGCTAAAACCCTAAAAACCATTAAATGACGATAAAACCATAAAACCCCCCAAAACCCAAAAAAAATATTCAAAACCCAAAAAACCTATACAAAACCTAGAAACCACTAAAAACAATAAATATCCTTTAAACCCCTAAAGACATTGAAAACTATAAAACCCCCTAAAAATTCCAAAAATCCCTAAAATGAAAAATACCATAAAAACCATAAAAACCTACATACAATAAAAAACCTCAAAATTCGTAATACCAATAAAAACCATATAAAATCCTTAAAAATTACTATAATTGTAAAAATCCCTAGAAACCCTAAATAAATTAAAAACCTTAAAATCCCCAAATACACTAAAAACCCTAAAATCATAAAACTCCTAAAAACTGTAAAAACCCTAAAAATATAAAAACCCACTTAAAACCCTAAAAATTATTAAACCCATAAATATATTAAAAATTTATGAAAATCTTGAAACACAAAAAAAACTCAAAATACTCTAAAAACCAGAAAACCAATTAAAACCCTAATTACCATAAAATCCCTTAAAACACTAAAACCCCATAAATACCTAAAACCCACCAAAATCCCTAAAAATCCATAAAAACTCTCAAAAACCATGAGAATACCTTAGAAACCTAAAAATTCATAAACCACTAAAAACCTAAAAATGCTAAAAACGCTAAAAACCCTAGAACCCAGAAAAACACTAAAACCCTTAAAAACTTTTAAAACCCCAAAAACCCCAAAAAACCATTAAAACACTAAAAACCATTATACCACTAAAACATAAAAAAAACTCAAAAAACCGTTTCGACCCATAAAACTCAAAAAAAATCTAAAAACCCAAAAACACCATAAAAATAAAAAACCCTATATACACAAAACACCCTCAAAATCCATAAAACACTAAGAAGAATAAAAATCATAAAATTCTATAAAATTCTTAAAAATGAAAAAAAACTTAAAAGCCTAAAGAAAACTGAAAAAATCTAAAAATACATAAAACCTCTAAAAACATAAAAATACTCTAAAAACCCAAAAAACCTTTACAAATCACTAAGAAAATAAAGACCCCTAAAAACTGTTAAAAACCCTAAAAATCTGTAAATAACTCAAATAATATAAAAGCAAAAACATCCATTTTAATACCCAAAAATGTTAAAAACATAAAAAAAATTAAAAATCATAAAACCCTAAAAACACTTAAAATCCCCAAACCCTAAAAAACATAAAAATCCTAAAAATACCTGGAAATATCTAAAAATATAAAAAACCCTAAAAACACTAAAATCCCCTAATAAAGCATTAAAATTCTAAAAACAATGAAAACCCAAAAAACCTAAAAATAAATAAATATCCTAAAAAATAAAAAAAATCTAAAAAACCCTTAAACCCCTAAAATACCAAAAAACCTATAAACTATAAAAATTATAAAAAGCCATAAAAATTCAGAAAAAACATAAGAACCCAAAAAAATGAAAATCCCTAAGGAAACTATGAAAACCTAAACACTCTTAAATCCCCTGAAAAGTTTTGAAACTGTTAAACACATAAAAACCACTAAAACCTCGCCAAATCCCTAAAAAATTGATAAACCATCTGAATCCTAAAAAAACCTAAATTTTTAAAAATGTGAAAAACACTAAAAACCTCAAAATACCTAAAAAACCATAAAAACCAAAGAACAAGTGAAACCCAAAAAACAATTAATAATTCTAAAACCCGGAAAGTCCCTAAAACCCAAAAAAAACTGTAAGAAACTTGAAAAAACACTAAATTTAACAAAAAAAACGTTGAAACTCCTATAAAACCATAAAATAAATAAATTTTTTAAAAATCTATGAAAAAGATAAAAAACTCAGAAAACACTAGAACACCCAAAAACCCATAAAAATTCGAACACCCTTAAAAACCTAAAACCCCTCAAAATCCCTAAAAACCCAAAAATCCATAAAAATCCAAAAAAATTCCCTATAAATCCCTAAAAACATAAAAAACCATGAAATACCTCAGAAACCCTTACAAACCTACAAACAAATATAAACCCCTAAAACTAGAAAAAAGCTAAAAACCCTAAAAACCTAAAACTCTAAATCACCCTAAAACCCTCATAATCCTTAAAAACCCTAAAACTTATAAAATTCATAAAAACCCATAATAATCTATAGAAATGAAAAAACAATAGAAATATTTTAAATGAAAACAAAACCATAAAAACCATAAAACAATTAGAGCCCCTAAAAACCTAAAAAATGCTAAGAACTCTAAAAACTGTAAAAACTCCTAAATCCCCACAAAATCAATAAAACTAAAAAAATCCATAAAATAATAATAAAATCCATAAAAACTAAAAAATTAAAAATATTATAACCTCTAAAACCCATAAGAAAAACTTGAAAAAATTATAACACATAAAATACATAAAACCCAACAAAAACACAAAAACCCCTAAAAGACCTTAAAAACCTAAAAACCCCAATAAAAACCATTGAAACCCCGAAAAACCTTGAATTTCAATAAAAACACTAAAACCCCTTAAAAACCGTATAAATAATAAAAATTCTAAAAACCCATTAAAATTTAAATAAATAATAAAAACCCAAAACCCCTACAAAAACATAAAAATCCTAAAAACCCTAAAAATCACCAAAAACCCTAACAACCATAAAATCCAAAAAATTCCACTATAAATACCAAAAAAATAAAAAACCCTAGAACCCCTAAAACCATAAAAAACTGTAAAAACATGAAAAATCATAAAACTAATAAAAAGCATAAAAACACAAAAATCATAAAAACCCTAAAAACCCTAAAACACCTTCAAATACCCAAAACCAAAAAAATTGAAAAAACTCTAAAATCCATAAAAACATAAAAGACACTTAATCCTTGAAAACCCCTAGGAAAACCTCAAAACACTAAAACTACTTAAAACCCCTAAAAATCTAAAAACACCAATAAACCTAAAAGACCCATAAAAACCCTAAAAATCCATAAAACCATTAAAGCTACTAAAAACATAAAAACCCTAAAAACCCATAAAATCATAAAACAAGAAAAAATTATAAAATAAGTTTAAAACATAAAAACATAAAAACACTCTAAAACCATAAAATGACTAAAAACCCATAAAAACCCTATTACCAATAAAAATTTATAAAATCCCAAAAGCCCCTATAAAATTACTAATAACACCCTAAGACCCATAAAATAAAGAAACCCTAAAAGCCTTGAAAAACATTATAAACCTTAAAACCTACAAAAAAGTAAAACAACTAAAAACCTAAAAATGATAAATATACTAAAAAACCCTAATATCAAAAGAATCCCTTAAAACCATAAAAACCATAAATTTCCTAAAAAATCACTAAAAATAATTAAAAAATTTTAAAACCCTGAAAATCATAAAAAATCCTTCAAAAATTAAAAACACTTAAAATCTCTAAAAACCCTAAAAATAATAAAATTTCAAAAAATACAAAAAAAAACCCTAAAACATAAAAAACTCTAAAAACCCTATAAAATAAAAAAACATTAAAACATAAAAAAAACCTAAAGATCCTAAAAACCTAAAAATGAAAAAAACCAAGAATACCATAAAACACCAAAAAACCACTAAAACCCAATAAAACCTAGAAAACCCCCTAATTTTTTTAAACCCATTAAAATATTAAATACATTAAATAACTCTAAAAATCCATATAACCCTAAAAACTCAAAAAACCATAAAAACCCAAAAAACCATAAAACCCCAAAAAAACATAAAACCCCCAAACCCCCCAAAATCCCATAAAAACCATCAAAATACTTAACAACAATTAAAATTCAAAAAATAAATATATAAAATCCCCAAAATAGCTAAAAACATATAAAAAAATAAAAACCCTAAAAACCCCTAAGAAAACAATCAAGTCCTTTAAACATTTGAAACCCATAAAAAGTCTAAAAATGATATAACCCCTAAAAAATCCCAAAAACCCTGAACATCTGAAAAACACAAAAAAAACATAAAAAAAACCCTCAAATATTAAAAACCCCTAAAAATTCTAAAAACCCATAGAAACAATAAAACTCTAAAACAATTAAAACTCTTAAATCCTAAAAATTGATAAAAACCCTAGAAGACCAAAAACCATAAAACCCCATGAAAACCCATAAAACCCATAGAAATCACAAATTATTTTATAAACCTATAAACATTTAAAAACATTAAAATAATATAAAAACCTTAAAATCCCATGATAACTCAAAAAATCATAAAACCCCAAAAATCCATAAAACCCCCAAAAATCCTAAAAAAACTAAAACCCCTAAAAACCATTAAAAAACTAAAAATCCCAATAAAAATTCTAAAAAACATAAAAACAACTAAAAATCATGGAAACACCTATGAAAACATGAAAAATATAAAAACTATTATAAACCCAATTAACATAAATAACCTTAAAACCCTAAAAACCCTAACCCCCCCCAAACACTCAATATAACTAAAATCCAAAAAATAATAAATATCATACAAAGGACTTAAATATAACTGAAATGTAAAAAACCCTTAGAACCTTGAAAACCCGGAAGAAAACATTACAAACCAAAAAAAGACTAAAAACCCTGAAAAACATAGTAACGTCTAAATATACTAAAACCAAAAAAGGACTCTAAAAAACCTCAAAAACCTAAAAGCCATAGAATCCATACAAACCCACAAATCTATAAAAATAATTTATATCTCTAAAAACCCTTTAAACCCCTAAAAACATTAAAAACTCAATAAACCATATAACCCATAATACTCCAAAAAAACCCTAAAACCCCAAAATAAAATAAATACCCTAAGAACCCTAAATAAATAAATAATTCTAAAAACCCATAAAACTTATGAAAACAGAAAAAATCCAAAAAAAATGCAAAGAACCTAAAACCCTTGAAATCCCCTAATAAATCACTAAAATCCTAAAGAAACATAAAACCCCTAAAAACAAAAAAAATTGCTAAAAATCCAAAAAACCCAAAAAACCATAAAATACCCTAAAATACTTAATACTCATAAAACTCCAAAAACCATAAAAACCCATTATATCTCTAAATGTAATAAAAAACCTAAATCCCATAAAAACCCACAAAACCCGAAAAATAATAAAAATCTACAAAAGACCTAGAAATCCATGAAAATATAAAATATTTTAAAACCCTAAAACCCTAAGAAAACAATAAAAAACAAAAATCTCCTAAAACCCTGAAAAACCAAAAAAATAGTAAAAAACTAAAAAACCATAAAACACCAACCCCCCCCCCCCCCCCAACAATTTTAAATATATAAAATCACTAAAAATTATAATAATCCAATAAAAAAACATAAAACATAAGAAATCGAAAAACCGCTATGAAAATATTAAAATAGTTATGAAAATTGAAACTATAAAAAACTAAAAAATTATATCAACCCTAAAAACTCTAAATAAAAAAAACTAAAAACAATAAAAACCACTAAAACCATAAAAAATAATAAATCCGCAAAAAATATAAAACATAATAAAGACATTAAAAACACTTTAAAACCATAAAAATATTATAATACAATAAAAAAAATTTAACCCCTAAAAACTCAAAAGAAAACCTAAAAACTGAAATAACACTAAAAACAATAAAAACCCTAAAAACTGTAAAACCCCCCATTATCCCTAAAATCCCTATAAACATATAAATCATAAAAAAGGCATAAAAACCCTAAAAATAAAAACCCCCTCAAAAATACCAAAACCCCCTAAGAAATCCATAAAAACGTAAAAAATAGAAAACCACTACAAAACCTAAAAATTATAAAATCCCTAAAAACCATAAAATCCCTAAAAAGGTAAAAAAACCCTAAAACCCATAAAAATTTGAAAACACTAAAAACCACTAAAAATCCTATAATACAAAAACCCCTAAAAAACCTAAAACCAAAAAAAATGAAAATTAAAAATATAAAAAAAATCCAAAAACCATAATTATCATAAAATCCCTAAAATACCTAAAAATCCAAAAAACCATAAAAACATATTAAATTCCCTAAAAATTCCTGAAAACACATAAATTTTAAGAAAAACTTGAAAATACTAAGAAAACTATAAAATCCTAACATTAAATAAACCCCCTAAAATAGAAAAATTCTAAAAAAATATAGATTCCCTAAATACGGACCCCCCCTTAAAACTATTAAAAATCCATAAAAAAATAAAACAATAAAATCCCTAAAAAATAACCAAAAACTCTTAAAAACCAAATTTTTTTTGAAAAACTAAAAACAATTAAAACTCCTAAAATAAGTCAAAACGTTAAAACCCATAGAAAACCCTAAAAACCCCTTAAAATCTGAAATACCAAAAAAACCCAAGAATACCATAAAACAAATAAAACCCCATAAAATACTAAAAACTACTAAAAACTCTAAATTTTATTTATTCATTTAAAAATGATAAAACCTTCTAAAAACATTAAAACCCCTAAAAACCCAAAAAAAAACCCTAAAACCACAGAAATTTCTAGAAACCCTATGACCCCTAAAAGCCTCAAAATCCCTAAAAACCATAAAACCCCACACATATCCCTAAAAATCCCTAAAAATGTAAAAATAAAAAAAAACAACAAAAAACCTTATAAATCCTTATAAACCAAAGAAACACTAAAAACCACAAAACACCTAAAAATTCTAAATAATCTAAAAACCATAAAACCCTTAAAAAGAACATAAAACTATAAAACTTCTAAAGTACTTAAAATAATATAAATCTATAAAACCACACTAAAAAATATAAAACCCTTTAATCCCCTAAAAATATTAAAACTAAAAATCCCATAAAACCCCTAAAAAATAAAAAAACCTAAATCCCCAAAAAGTGAAAACCCCTAAAAATACCCATTTAAACCCAAAAAATCCCTAAAAACATAAAATCCCCTAAAAATAAAAAAAATAACTTAAAATCCTAAAAATATAAAATCCCACAAAACCCTATATATCCCTTAAGAAACCTTAAAACCATGAAATACATAAAACCCCAAAAATCCTAAAAATTCTAAAAACATAAAAAACCCATTTAAACCCAAAAACCCCCCAAAATTCACAAAATCTATAAAATTACAAAGAAACTTCCAAATAACATAAAAACCCCAATTCACACTAAGAAGACTATAAAAATCCAAAAATAATTTAAACCCTAAAAAATCCTAAAAATGCTAAAAACCCTAAAAACACAAAAAGACCTCAAAATCCCTAAATATCTAAAAAACCATAAAAACCCTAAAATACCTAACATTAATTAAAACATAAAAACCCTTATAACCCAAAACAAACCTTAAAACCCAAATAAACATAAAACACCTAAGAATGATAAAGATACTAAAAACCCTAAAATGACCATAAAACCCTTAATACCACTAAAAATAAAAAACCCCTAAAATCCTTAAAGACATTAAAAACCATAGAAACCAAAAAACTATTTGAAAAAATATGATAAGGAAGATTATATTATTCATGTATTTTATTTTTTTGTTAAGGAATTATCAAAGAGGAATGAATCACCTCACTTTGTTTTTGGTGAAAATCATATTGGATTTCATATTCAGAAAATAATACTAAAATTTCTTATGAAATTAAATCATATTGAGAATATGATGTTTGGAAGAAAATGATCAAACGAATCACCTTAGGTCAGAAATGATTTTTAGGTCATAATGATAAATATAATTAGATTCAACATCGATCCAATAGGAATCTCACGATGCTCTATTGTTTTGTATTTCAAAAATATCAAAAGTTATTTAGAGAACTTGTGAAAAAAGTATTTATTAAGGAAGATGGAGAAAAGTTTATTCAAATATTTTTCATGCCAATCATACTAAGTAGAATCATAATCAGGTTTGAGTGGAAAGAAAGATGTTTCTATAGTAATGGTAAGTTACAATAATTCCCAATGTAAGTAAGATGATTCCTAAGGTAGTATTCAACATAATCAAAGTCCTGAAGAAATTCATGCTTTCAAGGAGAAGTTTATGGAAGAAAGAATTTGTTGAATTAAGAAATTTCAGATCTTAGATAATTAGATTTATATTTTTTTTGAACGTTGTGAAGGTTTTCTAGGTCATAAATAAAAAAATCAGAATGAGAGTTGGTTCTGAGAATATTAATGATAAGACATAAGTTTTCTTTAACACATATTGTGTAGAGATAAATAAGGAAGAAAATATTTTCGAACATATGCTTCAATCATATTATGTAAATCGGAATGAGAAAATAGTCATTTAGGTGGTGTAGATCAGTATAATGAAATATCTTCACCTCTGATTTATTAGTATGTGGGTCCAAAAAATCTAAGTGACCAATTACCTTTACTATAATGAAGAAATCATATTCTACAAATAGATTCAAGAATAAAAATTGCACTAAAGTTTTTAAAAATTATTTAGTTCCATATTTAAATGTGGATCAAGAAATTTTGATGAACATTTTAATGGGTAATCAAAATGGAAAAATCAAAATGAATAATCTAAATTAGATAGAAGATTTTTTAGAAAGAATAAAGGGATTTGAATTAAATAGAATATCTAAGATTTAAGGAATGTTTAATTACTCAAAAAAATATCTAAATTTAAATTGGAATTGAAGAAGTAAAATAATGTTTCTATATTTAAGGAAATATTGATGATTTGGGAAATTTTGAGAAGCGATAAAACCTTTTAGAAGACCACCTAAACAATTTGGAAATCCTATAAAAGGAAGAGCCCCATTTTTATTTTTTGTAACTTTTATTTCTCATGAAAGAGGATAAAGAAGCTTCATAATTCTAGAAAAAAGAATTTTATGGATTGTTTTTTGTTGAATAAATTATTTTAATAAAATATAAAGATATGAATGTTATATTTCGAGTTTCCAGCGTTAGACTAAACATTTTGTATTGGTATTTTCATACTCAGAAAGAAGTACTCGTAATTTATTTTCTTGGTATTCAGACGAAGTTACATTTTCTATATTGAGAAAATTTAACATGGGAATTAGAGTGGATTTTCCAAACACAGATTATAATTTGCTACAAAATTTTCTTAGTAGTATTCTTATAGAAGTATATTTTCTGTATTGATAAAACCAGACATGGGTATCATATTTGGGAATCTGAATAAGTATCACTAAAAATTTGAATATGTTCTTACCAACTTTAGGTTAATAAAGTGAATAATTATTTTGAAAGATCGTGTTTCATAAGGTTGATCAGAATGTACTATAAATTTTTTATTAAAAAAATATTACATTGTTTTGTGCTACCTGAAGAACATGAAATATTATATTTAATATATTGTTACACGAGTGTAAGGGTATATACTACATATTTTATTCAACATAAAACGATTTATTTCTAGTGAATTGTGTGGTATTGGATTATTTCCAAACTATACCAAAGACTGGCTAATTCTGTTGAGTAGTGATCCTTATAAATTCTTGTGTTCCTATGTTTATGTGATTGATTTGATTTTAATAGAGAAATAAATCATTAATAGAAGTCAATCGTTGTTTCTTAAAGAAGGAAACTAGAAAAAAATATCACTAATTCACCCCATCACCCTCTCAATGTTCTTGAATCCTAGTTGGGTAATCTCAAATGGTGTCAGAGTTAATGTTCCCTCCATTTATTCTTTGTTTATGTTTTTTGAAAAATAATTTTTGTTAGAGAATTTGAATTATGTTAACAATAAAGGTATTCTAATCTTTATAGGTAATAACTATCATATCTGGAAATACATAATGTTTCATTATGTTATGTCTCTGGGGTATGGTTTTCATGAAGTTGCAACATATGGATTTCCTCCAATTGATGAAAATTTACATCGTACACTCATTTACTTGAAGAATATTGAGAATGATGAAAGAGTTAAAAATTAATTACTCTCATCACATTCCCAAAGTGAGTTTTTATGAGTGAAAGGTGTTTTCACTTCCAAATTTATTTGGGATATGTTGAAAAAAATATGAAGGTGATAGAAAAGTGAAGAATGAAAAAATAAAAATTGTGTGGCTAAAGTATGATGATCTAAAAATGATTTATTATGAATCTATTGGGGACTTCTTTACTAGGGTAAATGGAACTTTCAGAACTATCAGATATCTTGGTGAAAATTTTGAGTATTATATAGTTGTTGAAAATATCTTAATAATAATTTCCCAAATGCTAGATGCTAAATTTTCTTAATTGTAAGATAAAGACTCTGAAACATTATCTCTGGAAGATTTTTATAGACCTATTTTCACTTATGAAATGATAAGGGAGATGAGTATGAAGAGAAAAATAAAATATGATCAAGAAATGTCTTTCTATGTCACCATGAAATAAAATGCTATGATGGATCTTGAATAAGATCATTTTGTAGATTCTTAATTTAAAAATAAGGTATGTAAAAATCATGTTGATATTTTATCCTTGTTATCAATAAATGTTAAAAGTGATAAAGGTAAATATAAAGGGAATCTTCCCTTGAAGTGTTTTAAATGTGGATTCATTGGTTAGATTATGAAAAATTTTCAACAAATAAAGAAGGAATAGAAAATTATAAAGAATAAAGAAGGCCAGGAAAATTGGTGAAAAATAAGGTGATAAGGACAAATATTTTTTTGGTGGGAAAGACACAGAATTCTTTAAATCCATTATAAAATGTTTCTTATCTATAGATAATGATGAAAGAGAAAATTATGTTTAATTTGAAAAAATAATTGAAAAGAAAATAGATAATACTTTTATTTCAATAGTGAATAATGACGAGTTCAAATGTAGTAGTTCTAAATAAGAAGAAGAAACTCAATTATAATTTCATCCTAAAAAATAGTTGAAAGAGTGTCTTAGAAACATTGGGAAAAGATATAAAGAAATTAAGGAATTTAAGAATGAAAAATCATAGAAAAATAATCAATATAGTTTTACTGATGATAAATTCATGATTATAAAATTGGTTTATGATTTTAATAAATCTATTGAAGAAGAAAAGACTCATAATGAACATATGGAAGTAAAGAAGAAAAAAAATTAAGAAGAGATATAACTTATCCAATAAAAACTTTCTAAAGATGAATAATGGGATAAAAGTTCCCAAATATATATCATAGATTTTGATGAATATTTTGGTATGGATAATCCTGATAAGGATAAAAAAATTACCTCCAAATGTGGAAAATAAACCTGGAATTGTTTATTTGAATAATAAATATGGGAAGGTTATGTATGAGGTCAAAGTTAATAGAGTTGAAAAATCCTAATTTTATAAAAACATTATGATGAAAAATGATTCTAAACTTTCTGAATAAGGAAAATTTCGTACAACTTATGGTCATGATAAGGCAGAAAAGAAAATAGGACTGTGAAAAAATATTTCGGTTGAAAACCTAATGGATAGTAGTCAACAATGTTATTTTAAGAAGGTTGCGGAGAAACTTACTCATAACACCGGTTAATCCAAATGTTTCAAGGGAAAATAATATCTATTTGGATACAACTAGTATTGTGGTGGATTTGGGCATACATAAAATATGTTTTCATTCAACCAACAACATTACTATTATTCTATAGGTTATATAAAGAAATTTTTGATGGGGAGTCAATCCTCTCAAAATAAGAGGTTTGATAAGGGAGTTTAGATGAATCTTTGTAGGTATCATGTAAATTTTTAGAATAGGTTCCAACCCCAAGAAACTATTTGTGAAATATGTGAAGAACCCAAAAATATCAAAAGGGTTGTCTATTTTTATTATAGGCATAATAAAAGTTTCTAATTAATTCTCAGAATATGGAGGTGAAGAAAAGAAAAATAGGAGAAAGAACTCTTGTTGTTGAAACCAATTTGAATGTTACAAAAGGGGAATAACCTTGGATTATTGATATTGGGTGTTCATATTTTATAAAAGGAATCATAAATTTACTAAAGAAATTGAAATACTTGAAATATAAAAGGTGACTTTTTTTAATGATGTATATTTGAGAATTAATGGTGTTGGATCGACCATCAATGGGAAAAAATGAAATCATAGAAAACTTTATATATTTATGGGATAAAACACAAACTAATGAGTTTTCATAAATATGTGATGAGGGTAAAAATTTTATCTTAAAAAATTATGTGTAAATTTATAAGAGTAAAGAATATTAAAAAATAGTTACAACATCCCAACATACAAAAGGAAAGTCATTTCAATTTAGTAAAATAAAAAACTCTTGTTACTTAGTTATTGTGGAAGAAAATAAGTCATGGAATAAAAATCTTGGAAATATGTGTCAAATAAACATGATAATGCTATCAAAAATCGATAGTGTACATGAAATTCCAAATATTTCTAGAATATGATATTGGTGTTTCACTTTTTATCTAAAAGAAAAAAATATAAAAATGAAATTCATAAGAAAAATGAGATTTGATCAAAACAACCACTAAAACTAATTCATTCTAATATATGTGGCCTAATTATCAAAATATCAAGTAATAGAGATATTTACTTGATAACATTTATTAATTAATTTACTCACATTACTTGTGTTATGTATATGATACATATGATAGATGCTCTAAAATGTTTAAAAGTTATAATAGGAAATACAAGAAGTAATGTGAGTATTCAATGAAGAAGTTGAGAATTGATAATTCTGATGAGTATAAGAATGAATAATTTGAACTTAATCAGGATAATAATGTTATTTTTATTGATTTAATTTCACCATACACACCTCAAAAAATGGGGTTGATAAAAGAAAGGATAAAATTCTAGTGGAAATGGGGGGAACTAAGTTACTTGAACATGGTCTCTCTTATTACTATTTTAGGTAAGACATTAGTAATGTTGTGAATATTCAAAACCAAAAACTCTATATCCTATTTAAATTTAAGAATCCTTATTAAATGTTTTATGGAAAAAATATAATTTTAAAACACCAAATAGTTTATGTAATTTCATGAATTATAATGAATAATGGAGGAATCCTTAGAAATTTTTAGCACAAAGGTGATGATGAAATTTTTTGTGGCTATGATCCATAACGAAGAGGATGTAGGTGTTTTGAAAAAGAAATTGAAATAATTATAGATTCTATTAATGTGATCGTTATTTAAAAAGATTATGAGTACAAACAAACTCATGCAGATAAGGTAGTCGAGATGAATAAGGAATGTTTTCTTATCATTTCTTATAAGGATATAGATAATTGTAATTAAAATAAAGAAAAGAATCAGACTCATCTATTTCAATTGATATAAATGAAACTCAAATAACTCATTCTAGGCCTATAAATCTAGTAAAGTATCAAAACATTATTTTTGATCAACATTATAATGCTCAAAAAAGAATAAATTCAAAAAAATTACACATACTTATGTGTATTCAAAAGTCAAGATAAAATATGTTATTGAATATGTTTAGCATTCAGACTGGGTTCATGATATGAATTAAGATCTTGATCATATGGAAAATAATGATACATGGGAAATTATAAACAAACTAGTTAAAAATTGTTATTCGTACCAAGTGGGTTTTTTCAAAACTAACTGAATGTATAAGGTGATGTGATAAGGAATAAATCCAGATTAGTGTGCAATGGTTACTAATAAATTAAAGGTGTTGATTTTTATGATAATATTTCTCTAGTTTCATGGTTATAAACAATTAGAATCTTTCTTGTTTTTACAACACAATGTAGTTGCAAAATATTTCAAAGGGATGTGAAGTCTGTATTCTTAAATAGTGATCTTGATTAGGAAGTATAGATTGAACAACCCTTTGTATTTTTTGTAGGAAAAGTTAAAATTTCTATGCTTAAGTTGTATTAAGATTTGTATAGATTAAAATAAGATTCATTAGAATGATATTCCAAAATTGATACTTACTTAAGTAAGATGAGTTTCAAGAAAGAAAGAGTTGATAAAAATCATTTCAACAATGAAAGTTATGAGTTTTTCTTTATTATAATTATTTATGTTTATGACATTATCTTTGCTGGGAATGATGAAAGAACATGAGAAGGATTTTCTAAAGAGATGAAAAAGTTTTTTGAAATGTCATTGGGTAAAATTAAATACATTCTTATGTTAAAAATCTTATAAAGGAATCAACAGAATTTAATTTCCTATGAAACTTATGCAAAATAACATCCTAATAAGTTCATTATAGAAAATTTTAAACTAGTTTCCACAATAATTTTAGTGGGATCCAAGTTGACTAAAGATAGATATGATAAGGAATTTGATCAAAAAGATTTTAAAAATCTGATTGGATGTTTGATATATTTGACTTCCTTAAGGCCTGGCATTGTTTATATTGTTACAATATGTGAAATATTTCAGAGTTCCCCTAAAAAATCACATTTACATGTAGGAAAAATAAATTTCAAATATATTAATGGGACAAAAAAAGTCTAATCGCGTTTGATAGATTTAAAATTATAGACTTATTTAGTATTCAGATGATGATTGGGTAGGAAATTTTGATGATAGAAAATCCACATCTAGTGGAGTTTTCTTTCTATGGAGAGGTTTATTTTATTTTGAATAGAAAGAAACGAAATTATATAACCCTTAGTATGGTTGAATTTGAGTATGATTCTAGTACTCAATCTGTTACCCAACATATGTGGATGAAAACTCAGTTAGAAGTTTAACTTTTTAACGCTAAGTTACCATTGTTCTTGGGATGTGATAATCAAAGTAGAATCACCCTTAAAAGTAATGTGGTGAAACATTCACATCCAAAACATATAGACATAAATTACCACTTCATCAAAGGGAATTCAGAGAATAATGAGTTGAACATGATGTATGTTCTTACATCTGAACATGTTGCATAAATTTTCACAAAACCATTACCAAAGGAACCTTTTTATAAATTCAGGTTGGACATGAGTGTACAACCACTTTCACATCAAAGATGAGGTATTTTTTTAATCCCTTCTCTTATATTACTAGTGGATAATGTTGTTATGGGGTATTATTGTTTCATAAATCTATCCATATTTTTTCATGCACAAAGGGGGGCTTGTGGGTAAGCTGTAATTTCAACATGTAAGTGTGTGAAAAATTCTAAATATTTGTTAGAGTGGTCGTAGGAACCAAAATTTTAGTATTCCAGGGAATTTTAAAAAGTGAATAAAGATGAGGATGATAGATAAGGAATAATTATAAGAATGAAAGTTGATGATTTTTCAAGAGTAACTACTTTTGGAAAAATGGATTTTCTATCAATAATTCTTGTTTCTTATAATAAGTTAGCTTACGTAGGATTAGAATTTTTATTTTTAAACCCTAAAAAGAGGTCATAATGTTCAGTGACTTATGAATCTTGGTTGAATAAAACCCCAAGGGGTCTATTTCTATGGAAAATATGATAAAAAACATTATCGTCTTCAGGTATTATCTTTTGTTGTCAATGAATTTTCAAAGAGGGATAAATCACCTCAGTTTATTTTTTATAAAAATTACACATACCATAATTTTAAGAAAATCAGACTCACTTTTAATAAGAAATTCCATCATATTAGATAGTTTTTTTTGGAAGGAACGTCTCATTAGAATATCCTTAGATCTAGAAATAGGTTTTGATCATAATGGGGAAGAGAATTAGATTCATCGTGGATTCAATATAAATATGATGATTATTTGCACTTTTATATTTTAAAAATATTATATGTAGTTTAGAGAACATGATATGTAATCCTTATGAATGAAATGGGGATAAAATTTTCAACTAAATATATTTAGGATAATCATATTCAGGTTTGATTATAAACAAATATGTTTTTGGATGAATGAGAAGTTACAATAATTACCAATGTATGTCAGATAATGGATAATGTGATATTCAATGTAATCATAGGAACAAAGAAATTCATGTATACAAGGAATAGTTTTTAGAATATGTAAGTTACTGAAGTAAAATAATTCCAGTCTCAGATCATCAAATTCATATTTTCTTTGAAGGATGGGTTGATTTTCTTGATTTTAATGAAGAAATCATAATTAGAGTTGGTTTTGATAATCGTAATGAGATAAAATATTCTTTCATTCTAATATTTGGTGCATAAAAATGTAATGAAGAAAATTTTTTAGACCGCATGCTCTATTATATTGAGGAAATCATAATGGAAAGATGGTATGTTAGGTGGTGCATAGTAACATAACGAAATATCTTCAGTTTTGATTTATTTTCAAGTGGATCAAGAAAATTATAGTGACCAAATCCATTTATTGTAATGAAGAAATTGTATTTGGAAATAAGATTTAGGAATCAAAATTGTACTGATGTTTTTTAAAAGACTTTAGTTTTATATTTATAGGTGGATCAAGAAATCTGGATGACCATATTAATGGAGAATCATAATGGGAAAATTGGAATAAAAAATTAGAATCAAATTGAAGATTTGATAGAGAGAAAGAAGGGATATGAAATAATGGTAATATATGAACTTTAAAGAATTTTAAAGAAGTCAAATAATGATTCATATTTGAAGGAAATTTGAATGAGTCAAATATAGATTTGAGATTTAAGGAAATATGAAAGATTCAAAAAATTTGATAACTGGGAAAACATTTTAAAAGCCCAGCTAATCTATTTTAAAAATCTTATAAAAGGAGGAGAACACATTTTTTTAGGAGACATGAATTTTCATTGAAATAGGATATATTAGATAAAAATTATAGAAATAAGAAGTTTCCATATTGTGTTTTTCTAAATAAGTTATCCAGACATAAGAAGAAGAAGAAGGTAAGAAGATCGTATTCAATGTTTCCTGAATTGGGATTGGGATTTCTGGAAAAAGATAGATCTAGTCCTAATTTTTTTCATTTGTATTCTAAAAAAGTTACATTTTTCATATTGAGAAAATAAGACTATAGAATCAGACTTGGTTTTCCAGACTCAAATCATAAGTGGTTTAGAACTGTCTCATTAGTATTCTGACTAAAGCATGTATTTCGTAATGAGAAAATCAGACTTGGGAATTTGACTATGGAATTAGACTGAGTATCAGTACAAAATATTGGAAGTTTTTATAGGATTCTTGATAATAAATATTAGGATTTTTGAAAAATATCATATTTTAGAAAAGTTATCTAGAAGCCCAAAGACATTGTTATTACAAAATTGTATTACATCATTTTATGCTACATGGAGCATGTGCACTATTATATTGAATATATATCTAGATGAGTACAACAACATATCATAATAGATTTATTACTCATAAAATTATTCTTTCCTAGTTGATTGTTTTCAATTTGATTATTTCCAAACCTTATCAAGTACCATCTATTCTTATTGAGTAGCGAACCTTGTAAATTCTTGTGTTCTTTTAGTATGTGTATAATCTATTTTCAGTAGAGAAAGAAATATTTAATTGGAGATGAATGTTGTTTCTTAAGAAAGGTAACAAAAAATAAAAAATATCACACATTTTACCCTTCCCCTCTTAGTGACACTAATCCTGGTTGGGTAATATCCAAAACAACTAAAAACTATAAATTCCCTTTAAATGCCTAAAGATGATAAAAAATTATAAAAACACTTTAAACCCCTAAAAACATAACTGAACTTAAAACCCCCCAAAACACATTAAAAATCCAAAAACCTAAAAAACCCCTCAAAATCCCTAAAAACATAAAAACCATAAATAACATAAAAAAGACCAAAAAATACCTAAAAAATGAAATCCCTAAAAACCATGAAGAACATTAAGAAAATCTATAAACAAAAAACTTAAATTGAATAAAAATATTAAAAATCCTAAAACCCCAAAAATCACTAAAATACCCTAAAAATCGTTAAAATAAGAAAACCAAAAATACCAAAATATTCCTAAAAATTCATAAAAACGTAAAAAAATCAATAAAACACTTAAAAAATTATATAAAAATAATAACCAAAATAAAATTAAAAGCACTAAAAATTTCAAAAAAAAGCCCAAAAATACCCAAAACTCCATAAAGACCCATATAACCTTAAAACACCCTAAAAACCCATAAAAACTCCAAAAAACCCTAAAGACTCTAAAACCCCTTTATAACCCTAAAGATGGAAAAAACTATAAAAACCCATAAAAACCTTAAAAATTTGAAAAAACATTTAAAACATATATAAAACCATAAAAATCCAAGAAACTATTAAAATCTCAAAAAACCCTAAAAAATAGAAATACCAAAAAAATCACTATAAATCCCAAAAATCTTAAAACACTCTAAAAACCCATGAAAAAACCTAAAAAACATAAAATAAAACATAAAACCCAAAAACCCCAAATAAAAAACCCTAAAACCCCATAAATCACAAAAACCAAAAAAACACTAAAAACATCTCTAACCTTAAAAAACCAATAAAAACCATAGAACTAACTTCCAACACTAAAAACCATTCAAACCCTTAAAAACATTAAAAATACTCCAAAAACACATAATTACCCTCAAAACATAAAAAAACCCCTTAAAACCCAAAAATCCATTATAATTCTAAAAACCCTAAACTCTAAAATCGCTAAAAAGCCCAAAGAACCCTAAAACCCATAAAAATCCAAATAAATAAATTAAAAACACTAAAAAAATAACAAACCACTAAAACCCATATGAAAAAATTTCAAACAAAAAAAACATTAATCCCCAAAAAACCTAAATTCCACTAAAACCCTAAAAACCCAAAAAAACACAAAAAATACTAAAACCCCATAGAACCCCTAAAAACCAATAAAAACTCTAAAATAATTTTAAACCACTAGAAATTTTGAAAAACTCTAAAAAATTAAAATCCTAAAAAACTAAAAATACATTAAAATCCCAAAAAACCATAAAAACCAAAAAAAGACACCCAAAAAAATCAAAATCCCAAAAAACCTAAAAAATATAAAATTGATAAAAAAATATATAAAATTCCATAAAAATGAAAAAGCCCATAAAAACTCTGAAAACCCTTAAGAAAGCATTAAAAACCAAAAAATACTTAAAAATACAAAACAACCTAAAAATGCTAAAAACCCTAAAAACCCAAAAAAACCCTAAAACCCTTAAAACCCATAACACCCCTAAAAACATTAAAAATTTATAAAACCCAAAAAACTCCTAAAAACATCTATAAACTCTAAAAACACTTAAAACCCCTAAAAAATTAAAAATAATAAAACACCTAAAAATTTCAAATAACCCTACAATTTGGAAAAAAACAATAAAAACAGTAAAACCCTAAAATACACTAAAATCTATCAAAATCCAAAAAACCATAAAAACCATAAAAATACCTAAAAATTTCTAAAAATACCTAAAAATACATAAACATAAAAAAAAACACAAGAAACCACTAGTAAATCATTAAAAACATAAAAAACACATAAAAGCCCAACAAATTAAAAGCCCTTAAAACCCTTAAATCCCCTTAAAAATATAAAAAACCCTAAAATCCATAAAAACCTTAATAACCCACAAAAAACTCCAAAAAACCCCATTAAACTCAGAAAAATAGTAAAAATTGAAAAAACATTAAAACCATCAAAACTAAAAAAACCCATCAAAACCCAAAAAAACTCCAAAATCCCTAAAACCATGAAAATCCCAAAAAAATCACAAAAAATCACAAAAAACCCCTAAAAACCTTGAAAAACTATAAGAAACCAATAAAAACCGAATAAAACATAAAGCAACTAATAAAGAAAAAAAATAAAAATCCTTAAAACCATAAAAACCCTAAAACCCCTCAAAATCCCCGAAACCCCTAAAATCCATAAAACATTAAAATCCCTAAAAATCACAAAAAAACATAAAAAACTAAATACCACAAAAAAACAATAAGAAAACCATAAAAATATAAAAAAAATTAAAACCTCTAAAAACAAAAAATATGCTAAAATCTTTAAAACTAGTAAATGGACACTAAAAAACGAAAAACCACTTAAAATCCTAAAAACCCCTAAAATTAATAAAACCCCATAAAAATATTAAAAACCCTAAAACCCTCAAAATCCTAAAATACCATAAAAGTTCAAAATATTACCTAAAAATTCTAAAAAACCTAAGAAACCCTAAATAACTTAATGAAAAGTAAGTAAAACATAATATCCTAAAACCAAATAAAACACAAAAACACAAAAAACGCCAAAAACCATAAAAAATATTAAAAACCCTAAAACTCAAGATACCATAGATACTCAAAATACCTAAAAATCTAACAACACCAACTAAACCACTAATAACAATATAAACCCTTTGATACCCTAAAACATTAAAAACACCAAAACCCCTTAAAACACGAAAAACACATAAAAACATAAAAAAAATCCATTAAACCCCAAAAAACCATTTAAATCCATAAGATCCTAAAAAACCCAAAACCCCAAGAGAACATTAAAAATAAAATAACAAAAAATAACCCTAAAATACTAAATATTCTTAAATCCTTAAAAACTCAAAAAAAACCCAAAAAACCTTCAAAATCTCTAAAAATCCAAATAATTATAAATATCCTAAAAAATAAATATCAACCACTAAAAATGTATAAATATTTAAAAACCCTAGAAACCCTAAAGAAAATATTAAAAATAATAATAACTTCATAAATTCCTACACACCTAAAAAAATCTAAAACCCCTAAAAGACCATAAAACCCCTAAAACCCCTAAAATACCTAAAACCCACAAAACCACTTAAACCCTTAAAAAACCAAAAAAAACACTAAACACTATAAAATAATTCAAAACCTTCATCATGTTAAAAAATCAAAAAACCCTTTCTACCCTTAAAAACTCAAAAAACACTAAACCCAAATACGCCATAAAAATCCTAAAACTGCTAAAAAAAATCCAAATCTCGAAAAACCAGAAAAACCTAAAAATCATAAAATCAACTAAAAATCCCTAAATCATTAAAAAACCTAAAACCCTAGAAAACCTAAGAAAACCATTAAATCATAAATAAACTTAAACCGACAAAAAACCTTTAAAAATATAAATAACCTGAAAACCATAAAACCATAAAACCCTCAAAATCCCTAAAGACCATAAAATCGTTCCAAATATCTAAAAATTAAAAATCTCATAAAACCCTAAATATAAATAAGAAGACCATAAAAACAATAAGATCACTTAAATAAATTAAAAATATAAAAAAATTTAAAAATTTGTAAAGGTAAATAAAAAAAATTAAAAACCTAAAGACCTCTAAACCCCATAAAACCCATAAAAACCTTAAAATCCATAAAAATCCCATAAAAACATTAGAAAACTAAGAACTATAAAAACCCATTAAACACATTACAATTTTAAAAACACTTATAGACCATTAAACACCAAAATCAAAAAAACATGAAAACCCTAAAAAATTCCCAAAAATCCCAAAAATCCTAAACACCCCCAAAACCCACACAATCCATAAGAATAATAAAAACCATAAAAATCCTAAAACCCTCTAAAAATATAAAAATCCCTAATGCCCTAGAAACACATAATAAAACCATAAAAAGTAAAAAAAAATTAAAACACCTAAACCCCCTAAAAAATGCTAAATCATCTAAATACCCTAAATACCCTCAAAATCCCTAAAAAACAAAAAAATCATAAATATCATAAAAATTTTAAAAAACCTAATATTATAAAAAACCCTAAAACCCAGAAATCCCATAATTAAACCTTAAAAACCAAAAAACACTTAAAATCCCAAAAAACCCAAAATAACTAAAAGCCTAGTAAATCCTAAAATGAACCTAAATACCCTAAAACCCATAAAAATCATAAAACCCATAAAATCTTTAACGACCCCAAAAAATTAATTAAAAAATAAAACACTAAAAATAAAAAAACCCTTTGTACTGCTAAAATCATTAAAAGCCTTGAAAAACAGCAAAACCCCTAAAATCTAAAAACGTTTCTCTAAAAATCCAAAAAATGAAAATAAAAAAACATAGAACCCCTTTGAAAACCTAAATAACCTCAAATCACTAAAAATTCTAAAAAACAATAACAAATCCTAAAAATTAAAAAAAATCTATAAAATGGTTAGAACGCAAAAAATACTAAAAATATATAAGAAAACCTTAAAACAGTTTAACTAAATAAAACCTCTAAGACACCTAAATATACTAAAAACCCTAAAAACCCTGAAAAAACCATAAAAACCATAAAATACGTAAATTTTTTTGAAAACCAAATACCTATAAAACCCCCTCTAAAAACACTAAAAACCCTTTAAACCCCTAAAATCATTAAAAACACTAAAAAACCTTAAAACCTGAAAAACCAAAAAATTCATAAAATCTAAAAAATTATGAAATCCCTAAAATTCCTAAAAACCATAAAAAACACAAATTCCCCAAAATCCTGGAAATCCTATAAAAAATACTATAAAATCCCAAAAATCCCCCAAAAACCTAAAATCTCCTAAAGACCATAAAAACCACTAAGATAACTTTAAAGACCTAAAAGAACATACAAACCCTAAAACAGTAAAAAATTCTAAAAAAAGAAATATAAAAACACTAAAAACCCTAAACCCTAAAAATCCATAAAAACCCGAAAAACCCATTAATACACAAAAAAATCCATGCAGATACCTAAAAACATAAAAAACTAGGAATAACCTAAAAGCCACAAAGAAAACATCAAAAATGTAAAATACATAAAACCAAGGAAAATGAAAAATAAATAGTGAGAACCCTAAAAACCCAAAAAAGAACCTAGAACCCCTCGAAACCTCAAAAAACCATAGAACCCCTAAAACTGAAAATTCATAAAAACTCGAAAACCAACTAAAAATCTAAAAACAATTTAAACCCTTAAACATTAAAAAAATATAAAAATTATTTAAACCATTAAAAATTAAAAAACGTAAAAACCCACCAAACTATAAAAAACTCTAAAACCAAAAAAAATCCAAAAATCCCAAAAACATAAAATCCATAAAAATAAAAAAAATGCTAAAAAATCCAAAAAACATTAAAACAACTAAAAACTGAAAAACCCTAAGAAACCCATAAAAACCTAAAAAAAATTAAAACCCATACAAACAGAAAAATGGTAAAAACACTAAAATCCCTAAAATTCCTATAAGATATAAAACCCATAAAACATTAAAACCCTTAAAATCCCATAAAAATACCAAAAACCCATTAAAACTCTAAAAACCATTTAAATCCCTAAAACCATAAAATCTCCAAAACCAACTAAAAACTTTAAAACACAAAAAAACCCTCAAAAAAAACCTCGTGAAACTCTAAAAACAAAAATATCCCTAAAACCAATAAAAACAAATAAAATTCCTAAAAACCCATAAAAATTTAAAAAAAAATCCCTAAAAATCCATAAAACCCATTAAATACCTAAAACCCCTGAAAGACCCTAATAAAAATCTAAAAAACATATAAAACATAAAAGAACATGAAACCCCTAAAAACCATATAAATTATAAAAATCATAAAAACCTCTTAAAACTTTACAAACATAAAAACCCACAAAAAGAGGAAAACGCCTACGAAGCCTTAAAAATCTAAAAAAAATTAGAAACACTAGAACCAGAAAATTATAAAAACCCTAAAATCCAAAAAACCCTTAAAACCCATAAAACCCATAAAAAATAGAAATCCCTAACAATATATAAAAACCCTAAAACCACTAATTTTTATATAAATGTTCAAATCCTTAAAACTGTTAAAAAACAAAAAAACCTTAAAACCTAGAAAAAAAACAAAAACCCATACGAAAAAAATGCTACAAGAATTCTAAAAACCTATTAAAACCCTAAAAATCACTAAAATCCTAAAAGACCATAAAATCCTTAAAATCACAAAATATCAGTAAAAATTCCTAAAACCCTAAAAAACCCTAAAAACCCTAAAAATAATTATAAAAGAAATATAAACCTAAAAACACATAAAAGCCCTAAAAACCTAAAAGATGTAAAAAATACCTAAAACTGAAAGAAACCATAAAAAACCCAAAAAACCAAAAAAACCAATAAAAACCAATAAAAATCCTAAAAATCCCTAAAAATCCAAAAAATGAACAAAACCCTTAAAACCCTAAAACCACTTAAGAAAACCTAAAAAAATAAAAAACCATAAAACCCATAAATAACGTAAAAGTACAAAAAACCATAAAAACCATTAAAATCCCCCAAAAATCCTAAAACATAAAAAACACAAAAAACATTAAAAAATATTAAAACCCCAAAAAACCCTAAAACCCAATAAAAATTCAAAAACCCTTTAAACTCATTAAAAAGTTAGAAACTATAAAAAACTATTAAACCCTAAAAACTCAGAAAAAACCCAAGAAAACCTTTAGAATCCATAAAAACCATAAAAACCATAAAAATGCCTAAAAATCCCTAAAAACATAAGAAAATCGATAAAAATCTTGAAAACCCCAAAGAAAACCATAAAAACCTAAAAACACTAAATACCCTTAAAAACCTAAAAAATTATAAAAACCTTAAAAATCCTAAAACACCTAAAATGCCATAAAACCTCTCAAAATTCCTAAAACCCAACAAATTAAAAAAAAAGTTAAAAAAATTCTAAAAAAACTCAAAAATTCCCCACCACTCCCCCACCCAAAAAAACAAGAAAATACCGAACCATAAAAACTCTAAAAACTATCAGAAATCATAAAAATAAAAATACCTACAAAATCCCAAAAATCTCTCAAATGTAAAAAATGACAAATAATGAAACAAAACTATGAAAAACTAAAAAACCTAAAAACACATAAATCCTCTCAAAAACTAAAAAATGATAAAACCACTAAAACACATAAAAATTATAATAAACTGTAAATTCTGTAAAACCCCTGAAACCCACAAAACCTTTAAAAATCATAAAACCACATAAAAACCCTAGAAACTCATAAACTGTAAAAATACATTACACTCCATGAAACATAGAAACCCATTAAAACCATAACCCCTCCCACAAAAAACTAAAAAAATGTGAAAAAACATAAACATATAAAAACCCAGAAAACCTTAAAACCCCTCCAAAGCACTAAAAATATCAATACATAAAAATACCTAAAAATACATAAAAATGTTAGAAACCCTAAAAAACATGAAAACCCCTAAAAACAATAAAAATATAAAAAATCTTAAAACCCATAAATTCTAAAAAACTCTAAATCCCCCCCCCCTAAACCCTAAAAACCTTGACAACACCTAAATGTAATAAAAATCCCTACACCCCCATAAAATCCCTAAAATGACTAAAAATCTACAAACACTTTAATCCCCAAAAAACATTAAAAACTTGAATAAAATTAAACATACATAATTAAAGAAAACCTTAAAATCACAAAAAAACATTAAACCCCTAAAAAATGTAAAACCCTTCAAAATCCCAAAAAACCTAAAAGAACCTAAAAATCATTAAAATATCAAAATATCAATAAAAACATGAAAAAAATTAAATCAATGAAAATCTCATACAAAATATTAAAAAAATAAAACACTTTGAACCCTTAAAATACAGGACATTTCTAAAATCCTAAACCCCTAAAAACCCGAAAACCCCTAGAAACCATTGAGCCCCTAAAACCCCCAAACCCCTCAAAAACCTATTAAAAATTCTAAAACCCGTTTAATCTCCAAGAAAAATATTAAAAACTATAAAACACCATAAAGCCCTAAAAACATAAAAAAAACCCAAAAAAACCAAAATATCTATTAAAACCCTAAAACCCCTATAAAACCCTAAAAAATTCAAAATCCTTAGAAACCCTAAAAATAATAATTACCCAAAAGACCCTAAATATCCCAAAAAATGAAATAAAACCCCAAAAACCCCAAAAGACCATAAAAACCAAAAAAACATCAAATCCCGTTAAAGGCCTGAAATTTGAATAACCCTAATATCCCTAAATGACTATAAAAACCAATATAAATCCCTAAAAACCATAAAAACATCAAAAAGAATTAAAAATCCCCGAAACCCAAGAAAACCTAAAATCCTACTAAAAACAATAAAAATTATTAAAAACTCAAAAACAATAAAAAAACCAAAAAACACTAAAAATACCTAAAACACAAAAAAAACACTAAACACAATGAAAACCATAAAAACCCAAAAAAAACCCTAAAACCCCTCAAAATCTCTAAAAACCCTAAAAACCCATAAACATTATAATAACCTGAATAATCCCTAAAAAATAAAAATCCTTAAAAATCCTTAAAAGTCCTAAGAGAACATTAAAAACCTAATAAGAATTTAAACCCCTAAAAACCTCAAAATTTTAAAAACACTAAAAAACCGTAAAAACCCACAAAATAGCTAAAACCCTAAAACCCCATAATAATCCTAAAAAATCACCAGAGAATACAAAAAAATGATAAATCCCCTATAAACATTAAATCCCCTATGAAAACCATATAAACCTAAAAACATTTAAAATCCAAAAAATCATACAAATGTGAAAAACCCATAAAGATGATAAAACCCTAAATCCCATAAAAATGATAAACAACATTAAAAAACTAATATCGCCATTAAAACCCTAAAAACCACTAAAAACACTAAAAACATTTTATCCAATAAAAATGTTTAAAAAATTAAAAACCATAAAATCACTAAATACTCATAAACCCTATAAAATATAAAACCCCCGAAAACCTAAAAAACCCCTAAAACCCCTATAAACCTACTTAAAACTCAAAAAATTATTCAAACCTATAAAAAAGTTCAAAAACTCTAAGGAAAATTTAAAAGCATATATATATCAAAAACACTTAAAAATACAGACAACCATACAAATCCAAAAAACTATAAAAAACATCAAATTCCCTAAAAACCCTAATGAGAATAAGAGGCGAATAAATCCATAAAAATGTAAAAACCCCTAAGTACCATTAAAAACATTGTGAAAACATTTAAAACCAAAAAAAACACTTAAAACTCATAGAAAATGTAACAAATTCAAACAACCCTATAAAACCTTAAAACCCATAATACCTTGAAATACCCTAAACACCATAAAAATACTAAAACACCAAAAAATATAAAAACCCATTAAATCAGTAAATACCTTTTAAAACTCTAAATCCCTAAAGAATAATAAAATCCCTAAAACCCCAAAATACAATAAAAACTCTAAAAAACTTAAAACCCTCAAAATCTCATGAACATTAAAAACCTATAAATATTCTAAAGAATCCCTAAATACCTAAAAACGTAAAAATATCATAAAACCCCTGAAAACCCCTAAGAAAACCTTAAAAAACTCATAAGTCTTAAAACACCTAAATATATAAAAACACTAAAAAAACAAAAACACCAAAAACTCTTAAAAATAAACAAACCTTGAAAAAACCTACAAACCCCAAAAAAATTATAAAACCCTAACTGACCCTAAAACCCATTGAAATCCCAAATATACTAAAGAACCATAGAAATCCTAAAAAATTAAAATTCCCAAAAATTTAAAAAACCCAAAAAAACCTTGAGAACCCCTAATAAAACCATATATTCAAAAACCTTGTAAAAAGAACTAAAAAACCAAAAAAATCTAAAAAATCTACAAAACCCTAAAAACTACTAAAATCCCTAAAACCTTAAAAAACATAAACACCCAAAAAAAAATTAAAATCCATAAAAACCCATAAAACCCTAAGATATATTACAAACATCAAAACCCTTTAAATACCTAAAAATAATTAAAAAAAAATTCATAAAACACTAAAAACAAAGAAAACCATTGAGCCCTAGAAAAACCACTAGATCCATGAAAACCTAAAATCCCATAAAAACATCAAAAATACCTAAAAACCTAAAAACCAAGAAAAATTCTAAACAATCCCTAAAAATCCATAAAAATGTTAAAAACTAAAAACCCTAAAAACCCAAATAAAACACTGAAAACCTAAAAAAAAATTAAAACCCCAAAAAACATAAAAATTAGTAAAAACACTAAAAACTCAAAAAGCTTAAAAACACTAAAAACTCAAAAATGCTAAAATTAAAAAAAAACATAAAAATTCACAAAAATTTAAAATTCAATTAAATTTCAAAAACATAAAAAAACTGTAAAAATTATTAAACGTCCTAAAAAATTCAAAAAACCCCTTAAAACCCCATAAAACCCTAAAACCATTAAAAATTCCAAAAACCCTTAAAACAATAAAAATCCAATGAAATAACTAAAAATTCCCAAAATATATAATTAACTATAAAACCCAAAAAACCCAAAATAGATCCTTAAAACCTTAAAAATTATTACAACCCCTAAAACCTAAAATTGCTAAAAACTCTAAAAACACCTAAAACCCTAAAAATCATCAAAACCCTTCAAAATCACTAAATACCCAAAAAACAATAAAAATCCTAAAAATAGATAATAATGTAAAACAATGCATGAAAAAAACTAACAAAACCATAATTACATAAAAATAATTTAAACCCCTGAAAATGCTAAAAACCCTAAAAGAACATAAAACCCCTATAAACCATAAAAATCCCAATAAAACTTAAAAACACTTAAAACTCATAGAAAGAATAAAACTAACTAGAAATCTAAAAACTCTTTAACTCCTATGAACATATAAAAAATCTAAAATCTTTAATAAATATAAAAGACTCATTAAACAATAAATCCCAAAAATCCATAAAAACACTAAAAACCCTAAAAACAATAAAAAACAATGAAATCCCACAAAATCCCAAAAAATAATGAAAATACTAAGGATTCACTAAAAATAAATAAAACCATAAAAACATCTAATACCCTAAAAACATTAATAAAACCATAACAACCAAAAAACTTTAAAACTCTTAAAAACCTATAAAATGATAAATACCCGAAAAAAAGTTAAAAATATTCTAAAATTCCAAAACCATAAAACCATAGAAACCTATAAAATGTTTTAACAACCCTAAAACCCATAAAACCCATATAATTAACTAAAAAACAAAACCCCTTTAACCCCCTGAAAATTTTAATAAAACTATGAAATTCCTTTAAAACCCAACAAACTAAAAAACACTAAAACCCTAAAAAAACCGAAATCCCTAAACATCAAATAAACACTAAAATACCATAAAATCCCTCAAAATCCATTAAAATTAGAATAATTGAAAAAAACCCCTAAAACCATAAAGAACCTTGAAAATTTTGAATAAAAGTTAGAAAACCATAAAACTGACATACACTTAAAACCCCTAAAAACCTAAAAACAAATAAAAACGAAAAGTACATAAAACTCAAAAAATTAATAAAAACCATAAGAACCCATAAAAACCCAAAAAATCACCAAAAACACTAAAAACAATTTAAACCCCTGATTTTGTTTAAAAAAAATCTAAAAATCCTTAAAACCCTAAAAACTCAAAAAATCCAAAAAAGCCAAAAAAACCTAAATCCCCAAAAAAATTAAAATTTATTTTAATCCCTAAAAAGAATAAAAACCACAGAAATCAAAAAATATCCCTTAAATCCCTAAAAATGTAAAAAACCCTAAACACCAAGAAAAACACTAAGAAAACCTTGAAAACACAAATGCACTTAAAACCCCTAAATAACCAAAAAAATTGATAAAAACCATAAAAACCCAAAATATCCTAAAATCCTAAAGATCCATCAAAATCCGTAAAACCCCTAAAACTATAATAATACTATAATATCTGAAATTCCCTAAAAACATTACAAAACTAAAATAACCCAAAAACCGCCAATGAAAACCTTAAAACCCAAGAAACTCTTAAATCCCATAAAAACCCTAAAAATGTGAAAAATCATAAAACCCTAATATAAACTAAAAACCATAGAACTCCAAAAAAACAAAAACCCCTAAAAACCTTAAAAATCCTAAAAACCCAGAAAACCCTCAAACTTGCTAAAAACACTAAAAACCCTTAAACCCCTAAAAAATATTAAATTCTAAAAAACCTATAAAACCCTAAAAACTCAAAAAACCTAAAAACATATGAAATAATAATAACATAAAAATCTATACAACCCATAAAAATTCATAAAAAACATAAATAATCATATAAATCCTAAAAAACCATAAAAATTCATGAAAATGAAATCGTCCCAAAAAACCCTAAAAATCCTTAAAAATTCATAGAAACCATATGACTATTAATACATTAAAATGCCAATAAAATTATAAGAAATGATAAAATCTCTAAATATACCAAAATACAAAAAACACTTAAAAACCCTAAAACCCCTAAAACCCTTAAAATAACAAAAACTCTAAAACCAATTTAAACACATAAAAACATTTATAAACATTTAAAAATCCAAAGACCCTAAAAAAACATTAATCACAAAAACCATAAAAACTTTAAACCCATAAAACCCCAAAAAAACTATAAAAATCCCACACAACCATAAAAACATAAAGAAACTCCAAAAAAAACTAAAAAACCAAAAAAACCCTCAGAAGTCTTTCAAATTCTAAAAACACTTGGAACCCCTAAAAACCTAACAAATGATAAAAACCCCAAAATCCCCTTAAACCCCCCAAAAAACCATAAACCCTCAAAAGAAAAAAACCCCAATAAATCCATAAAAATCCTAAAAATCCCTAAAACTAAAAAAATCGTAAAAAAACCAAAAAAATGTGAAAATTGTTAAGAAAACCATAAAACCCAAAAAACACTTAAATCACTGAAAACCCTAAAAATAATAGGTATCCTAAAATTCCATATAAAGACCCTAAAACTCCTAAAACCATAAAATTGATAAAAACCCTAAAAACCACTAAAATCTCTAAAACCACTATAAACCATTAAAACGTTACGATTCTCTGTAAACCCTTAAAACCATAAAAAATAAAAAAAATGTCCCCTAAAAACTAAAAAACCCTAAAACCCCTAAAACACTTCAAAATTGTTAAAAATATTTAAAACATTAATAGTCCTGAAAAATCCCCAAAAATCCATTTAAAACCCAATGAATACCTTCAAAACCAAAAGACACTTCAGAGACATAAAAACATAAAAAAACAAACAACCATAAAAATCCTAAAAAGGGGAAAACCCCTAGAAAATTAAAATCAATTTTTTTTTTAAAAACTAAAAACTATAAAAATTCTTTAATCCTATAAAAGTATTTAAAAACAATAAAAACTGTTAACCCCCTAATACCTCAAAAATAATCATAAAACCCCCTAAAAAATATAACCCCAAAAACCCAAAAAAATGTCAAAATCCCTAAAAACCCTAAAAATTATAAAAAACCAAAAACATTCCTAAAATAAAAAAAACCTAAATCCCAGAAAACCCCGATAAGAAAACTATAAAATATAAATAAAAAAAGTTAAACCCCTAAGAACCAATAATCACAAACAGAAAATGGAAAAAAACTAAATACTCCCTAAAACCCATAACACCCATAAAAACATTAATACCCCTAAAACCTCTAAAAACCACTAAAAATCTAAAAACTCTTTATAACCCTAAAAACATAAAATAACACTAAACACCTTAAAACCTCTAAAAACACAAAAACCCCACTAAAAATAAAAAAAAACCTAAAACTCCCGTAAAAATTCACAAAATTCCTAAAAACCATAAAACTATAAAAAATACATGAAAATTATAAAATAAAAATGAACCATAAGAACCATTAAAATCCTAAATCATTAATTAAAAAATAAAAAACACTTAATAGACCCTAAAAATTTGAAAAACGATGAATTCCCTTAAAACCCTAAAACCCATAAAACCATAAAAACAAAAAAACCCAAAAACATATAAACACCTTAAAAACTACTTAGACTATAAAAACCATTTAAACCCTTAAAAATGTTATAAAACTATAAAAAACCTTACAAACTCATGGAAACCCTCTAAAACCAAAAAAAACTAAAAAAACCTAAAAATCCACACCCCTAATCTCTAAAAACCATAAAATCCTAAACACTTGCGAAAAATATCTACAAATATAAAACACCATAATACCATAAAAATATATAGGAAAACAAAACAAAAATATGAACACTTAATTTACCAATGAACCTTAAAATGTTAAAAAATATAAATCCCTGAAAAAAAAATAGAAACACCTAAAAACCAATAAAAACCCTAAAGAAAATTAAAAACCACCAAAAATCTTTCGACCACTAAAGACATTAAAAACTATAAAAAACATACAAACCCAAAAAAATCAAAAATACCCTAAAAACCCAAAAATCATAAAGATACTAAAAACCCTTAATCCCCTCAAAATAATTAAAATCCCTAAAACACATAAAAATACAAAAAATATGTAAAAAATATAAACAACCCTAATAATTTAGAAAAACCTTAAAAAACACTAAATACTTGTAAAAACATAAAACCCTAAAAAATAAAAAATAAATAAAAACCCAAAGAAACAATAAAAACACCAAAACCCATAAATCCAAAACCAACACTAAAACCCAATATTAACCGAAAAAAGAATTAAAAACTCTAAAACCCTTAAATCCCTAAAAATATTAACACTATAAAACCCTTATATCCCTTAAAAACACAAAAAAAACATTAAAACCCCAAAAAATAATAATATCCCTAAATTCCCTAAAAACCCCCAAAATCCCAAAAGTCTCATAAAAAAGATAAAAATACTAGAAAATGACCTAAAAATACATAAAAACATAAAAAATTATTAAAACAAAAAAACCAATAAGAAAACATTAAAAACAAAAAACCACATAGACTCCATAAAAACATAAAAAATTGAAAAACCCTAAAAATGAACAACTTTAAAAACCCTAAAAACCATAAAACCCCCAAAACTAATAAAAACATTAAAAACCACTTCATTTTCTAAAAACAATTAAAATTACTAAAATAAATAATAACTATAAAAAACCATAATATCACTCAAAAACAAAAAATCCTAAAAACCCTCAAAACACTAAAAATATGAAAACACCATAAAATCCATAAGATTCTGAAAAAATCCATGAAAATACCTTAAAACAAAAAAAAACCTTAACCCCTAAGAAAAAACTAAAAACCTAAAAATAATTAAAACCCCTAATATATAAAAATTGTTGAAAACCATAAAAACCCTAAATACCATAACCCTCAAAATCCCTAGATCAAATAAAAATTATATACCCTAAAATACCGCTTAAAATAAAAAAACCTCTAAAACCCTTAAAATTATAAAAATTCCATAATAAAATAATAACACTTAAAACCCATTAAAACCTCAAAAAATATAAAATCACAAAAAAGACCCTCTGAACACTAAAAACTCTAAATACCATAAACATCCTAAAAACCATAAAAACCCAAAATCCATATAAATACATGAAAAAATCTAAAATAAATTTAAACCCCTAAATAGGATAAAAACTATAAAAACATTCAAAACCATAAAAATATAAAGAATATAGATATATATAACCCGAAATGTCTAAAATCTTCAAAATCCATAAAAATATTTGAAAACCCTAAAATCCTAAAAAACCCTAAAATTACCTAAATAAATAAAAAACCCTAAATCCCTAAAAAATACAGAAAACATTAAAAACCTATAAATAATTAAAAACATAAAAAATATAAAATTTTGCTAAAACCCTTAAAAACACTCTAAAAAACTATGTAAGAACCTGAAAACAATAAAACCCCTAAAGGCCATAAAACCATTAAAAATCCTAAATCCCACTATAAACTATAAAAACCTTTTAAACCCATACAAATATCAAAAAAACTATAAACCAATAAAACCCTAAAAAATAAAAACACCCCTAAATCCCTGAAAAACTTAAAAATTATAAATCCATAATACCTTCAAAATCCCTAAAAACCCAAATATCATAAAAATATTAAAAAATTCCAAAAAAACCCAGAAAACATAGAAGACCTTAAAAACCAAGAAAAAAAATATGAAAAACATTAAAATCATAAAAACATAAAACATAAAAAAACATAAAAAATTGTAAAAACTCTAAAAACTGTAAAAAACATAAATATCCTCGAATCCATAAAACCCATAAGAGCATTTAAAACTCTAAAAACTAGTAAAAATACTAAACCCACTTAAATAACTAAAAACCATTTAATTAAATTAAAAATTTATAAAACTCTAAAAAACATAAAAACCCTAAAAACTCACAAAAAACTAAAAACTCAAAAATCACCAAAACCCCTAAAAATCCCTAAAAACCATAAAAATAATTAAACTCTTTTAAAATCCTAAAAGACATAAACACCCCAATATACTAATAAAACCGTAAAAACAATCAAAACAACAAAAACACATAAAACCCATAAGACAAATAATAAAATGTATTGTGGGGAGCGGACGACCTGTGGCCATGGAAATTGTGAATTTTCTTCCTTGGGTTTTCTATACCTATCCCGCACTACCTCAACTCTTTGCTCAAGGATGGTGAACCAAGATCAAGGTGGAATGAAGGTGCGCAGCATCTCAGAGGTAGTTTCATCTTGCCTAGCCTACCCGCTGCTCTTCTTGACACCATGGTGAGAGATCCAAACCTAGTCGCAACTTGTGCTCAAACTGCAGATTTTCGGAATGGTAGATGCATTAGGGATTTTGTTTCAGATCTGATAGTTGTTTTGAAGACATCTTGTGTTTATGTTGAATCTAGATCCATGTCTTCAGCTTCAGATTTGGAATCTCGGTCTTCTGTTGAAGGAGGTGTAAAAACCCTTCATCGTCGGTTGTGTTGAATGGTCTTATAGTCCACGAATCTAGATCCAAGTTGGATGCTCGGGCTAATGGTGCTTATCGCGTGAATGAAGAGGTCCGAGGGAAATCTGTGCTAAAGAGGGTGTCACTGAATGAGTCGTGTTCTCCTGGTGTGATATCTAGTTCACAGTTGAAGACATCACATTATGTATTGAAGGTCCTGAATTACAGTGGTTCCGTAAAAAATATGAATGGAAGAGCTGCAATGGACAGTCCTGCATTGGCACCACTTTTTTCTTCACTTATTGACTCCTCTAGTAGGTTACTTATAAAGGGGTCCACTACTCATGTTTATTTTAATCATGATGTGTTTTCTGAGAGGATTGCAGTTGGAAAGAATTCTCTGATTTCACGTCTTGTTCTTCCAATGGGTGAGAAGCCTTGGAGGTTTTATGATCTCATCAATAGAATCTCGTTTTTATGGGGATATTCTGATTGGCGATGTGTTTCTGTTGTCCATGGATTATTTCATTGTATGTTTTCTTCAAATTGTTGTAAAATACATGCGTGGAGCATCGGGTCTCTGACTCTAAAGCCTGGATGTCTTCCCCTTCATGAATGGTCACTGGAATTCAATTCCTCGTGTGCAAGAAATGTATTTTCTCATGTTTGGGTTCGTTTGCATGGACTCAATTGGGTCTTTTGGAATCCAAAAATTCTACACGACATTGGCTTGGCTATTGGGACTCATATTCGTCTCGATAAGGAAACTAAAGTGGTTCGATTTGGACATTTTCTCAAAATGCTAGTAGAGATTGATCTGAGGTCCACCTTGATTGATAAGGTTACACTCTCTACTCCCATTGATAATATTCATATTTACTTTGAATATGAAGGAAAGCCTCAATTCTGTACTGAATGTATGGCGGTTGGACATTCGTTGGAGTTATGTCAAAAGAAGATCTCATGTGGCATATGTGTAATGAAGGGTCATCTAGCTACTCTCTGTACACTGAATCTCGAGAGAATGCTTGTGTCTTTGTCAAAGTCTCTTGATCCTAATGATGATGTTCTCAAAAATCCAATTTCTGCTAAGGGTGATATGTTGAACTAGTCTGCCCATTAGGTGTCTTGTTTGAAAGACAAAGGTCTCATGGTAGATAAGACTCCGATATGAACTAATAGTGGTCCCTCTTCTGCTCAGGTTGAATTTTCTAAGGACATTACATCCATTGCTCCCTCTAAATTGGTTGTGACTGGAATAGCTGCTAGCCTCTCTACCGATGGGTCTCATGATCATTATGACACTCCATCTCCAAACATGAATGTTATTCCTGGTTCAGGATTGCTCTGTGATGGGACTATTGATTTGGATCATGGGTTGAATCACTTTAAGACTCCTGAACATGTTGATTGTCTTAAGAAAATCCATAATCTTTTGAATTCCTATAAGATATCTGGAAAGTGGGGTGACATCTCAGAGGCAGAAGTGATGAAAGTGGGTGGAGGTGAAACCACCTCTTTCAATGATTCCCTCTTATCTGGAAAATGGAAAGCATATGATTGTATGGACCTCACTTCTTCTCTCTAAAAGAGAACACCAAGGAAGGATTATTCTAATAAACCCCAAACTGTGTCTACCTAATCTCCTAAGTTAGCGGTGAAGTTTAATACAGATGTTTTTAAGATCCTAAATCAGGGTAAGTCCCAATCTGAATGGGAAACTTCTGATGACTCTGATTATGGGAATGACATGTCTTATTATGATCTTTATCTTTTTTGATGAATGAGGGAGAAAATCCCTTTCTTTTGACCCCACTCGTCTCTTGTGTATGTTTTATTTTATTTTAATAAATGTTCAAAAGCTTTGGTTCTGGCTGGACTTGACGGTACTTAAAACCCATAAAATTTTAAAAATATACTAAAACCACAGAAAATCCTAAAAACAATAAAAACCCTAAAACTCCAAAAAATCTATAAAAACTCTAAAAAATTAAAAATATTAAAAATCAATAAATAACCCTACAGCTGTAAAAAAATCTAAAAACCCTAAAATATCCCAAGAAAACATTAAAGACATAAAAACACTTAATACCCCTAAAAACCTAAAAATGGTAAATAGCCTAAAATGTCCCAAAAGAGTCTCTAAAACCCTTAAAACCCATAAAACCATAAACCTTAAAAACCCCATAAATCCCCCAAAAGAACAACTTAAAACACTAAAAATTCATTTAAATACCTAAAAGTGTTAAAAACACTAAAAACAATTAAACACAAAAAACACAACCCTCTTCCCTCACCAAAAAAAAACCATAAGAACCCTACAAACCCTAACATTCAAAATCCCTAGAAACCAAAAAAATCCTACGACCCCTTTAAATCTCTAAAAACATAAAAACCCTAAAACCCCTAAGAAATCCAAAAACAACTAAGAACAATTAAGACAAATATATAACCAAATAAGGAAAAAAAATCAAAAATCCTAAACACCCACTATGAACTCTAAAACCCTTTAAACACCTGAAAATTGTTAAAAAACAAAAAATCCTAAAAAACTAAAAAAAAATTGAAAACCCCCAAAACCCAGAAATCCCTAAAAACCCTCAAAATGTCAAAAATCTATAAAAACAACATGAATCTTAAAAATCCCTAAAGATACATAAAAGCATAACAAATCCTAAAAATCTGAAAACCCCTAAATACATTAAAAAATAAAAACAATAAAAACCCTTAAAACATAAAAAATGACAAAAACCCCTAAAAAATCTAAAATAAATAAAACACCAAAACTAATAAAACCCAAAATATCCATAAAAACCCAAAAATCCCACTAAAAATCTAGAAACCATTCAAATCCATAAAAATGATTACAAACTATAAAAACGTTACAATCCCTAAAAAGTATTTAAAACCTTAAAAACCCAAAAACACTATAAAATACCTTGAAATCCTAAAAGACCTCAAAACCCCTCAAAATCCCAAAAAACACTAAAAATACATAAAATACTAAACATTTTTTAACAATCGCTAAAAATAATAATGACCCTTTAAACCCTAAAACCCCTAAGAAAACCATTAAACCCTGAAAACACTTCAAACCCCTAAAAACAATAAAAATGGTAAAAAAACTAAAAACCATTATAAACTCTAAAAATCTCAAAATTCCTATAACATTAAAACTCATAAAATTCATAAAAACAATTAAAAAACACTAAAAACTCTAAAAACATTAAAACCCTAAAATATTAATAAATATAAATAACACTTAAAACCCTAAAAATTTAAAGGAACCTTAAAACCCCAAAAAAAAAAACAATAATAACCCTTCAAACCCTAAAAATCCCTAAAAACATAAAAAATGATAAAAATCCAAAAAAATCCCCACAAATCCATAAAAACTAAAAAACCCAAACCCCTAAAAACCTCTCTGAAAACATTAAAACCCTAAAAACACATAATACCTTTAAATACCAAAAAAATGTCAGAATCCATAACAAATAGTAAAATTCCCAAAACAGTAATACTCCACAAAATCCTTAATACCCTAGAAATGAGAAAATCCAAAAAAAGGAACAAACCCAAAAAAACCATGAAAACCCTTATAAAAACTAAAAAACCTAAAAAATATAACCCCCATAAAAACCTAAAAATGCGAAATATATTAAAAACCCATAAAAATTGTCAAAACTTCTAACATCGCTACGAAACATGATATTCATAAAAAATCCTTAAAAATTATAGAAAAATAAAAACCATAAAAAATCAGAAAAAAAAATTAAAAAACATAGATTCCTTAACACACATAAAACCACTAAAACCGTAAAATTATTTTAAAATCATAAACCCCCTATAATCCCCTATAACCCATAAAACCCTTAAACCCCATAAAATCATAAAAACTATTAAAACTATAAAACCAAAAAAAACCTAAAAACTAGTAAAACACTAAAAATCATTTAAACCCCTAATATATTTAAATCCATAAAAAACTAAAAAAATCCTTAAAACCCAAATATACTATTAAAGCCCTAAAAACCTAAAAATTTATAAAACCCTAAAAATCTCTAAAACCCAAAAGCCCGTAAATATTTTTAAAAAATACCTAAAAAAATAAATATGTTAAAAAAATTAAAAACCTGAAAAAACTATAAGAAAATATTAAAAAAAATAAACCCCTAAAAACCTTAAAAACGCAGAAAACCCAAAAAACCCAAAACCCCTAAAAATAATAAAAACCCTAAATACCATTAAAAACACATAAAAACCATAAAAAACTCAAAATAACTACAAAATCAAAACCCCATTTAACCCCCACCCCCAAAAATATAAAAAACGTCTATAAATTTCAATTCCTAAAAATGAAAAAAAAATCCCCAAAACCCAAAAAACCATAAAAACACTAAAATAACTTAAAACCCCCTAAAACCCCTAAAACCCTATAAACCCATAAGGTTCTAAAAATTAATTTAAGTCCCTAAATTATAGAAAATGAAAACCTTATGAAAACTATAAAAATAAAAAATATTCAAAACTCCCAAAACCCTAAGAACGCATAAAACCATAAAATCCCTAAAAACCTTTAAAATCTGTAAAAACCTTACAAAAATAAAAAATCATAAAAATTACCTAAAAATCACTAAAAAGTATAAAAACCAAAAAAAATTAGATAAGATAGAAGAAAACATTAAAAACCTAAAAACCTTTAGAACCCATTAAAAACATTAAAATCTAAGAAGAACTTAAAACCCCTAAAACCCTTAAAAAATGAAAGCCCCCAAGAAAACCATAAAAACTCTAAAACCCAAAAAAATTAAGAAAAGCCACTAAAAACTATAGAAAACCTTAAAAAACATAAAAACAATAAAAAACTATTAAAACCCCTAAAACCAATAAAAATTGAAAAACCCCTAAAAACTCCAAAAACCCATAAATCTCAAAACACACTCATAATCTCTAAAAACCTAATAGAATAATAAAATTATAAAATTACATAAAAATCCCTAAAATCATAAAACCCCTAAAACCCTAAAAAAGCCATAATACCCCAAAAACACTTCAAAACTCTTAAACCAAAATAATTCCAAATGCTAGAAATCCGTACAAATACCCTAAAACCTAAAAACCCCAAAAACCATAATAAAGCTAAAAAGATTAGAAACCCATCAAAATCATAAAAACAAATAAAAACATAGAAAACCATTTAAACCCTTTAATCCCCAATAAATGATAAAAGATCTAAAAACCTTTAAACCCCAAAAAACCCTAAAAGCATCAAAACCATGTTAACCATAAAATCCCTAAAACCCCTCAAACTCATTAAAACCCTTAAAAACCATAAATACTTTAAACGGATACAAAATAATATAAAATTATAAAAACCCAAAAAACACCCTAAAAACACTATGAAATCCTTAAAATCCTACACACACGTAAAACCCCCCAAAAATATATTACACAAGAAAAGCTTAAAAACCCTAAAACCCCTCAAATTCCCTAAAACCCTTAAAAACTAATAAAAGACCAAAATTTCCCTAAAAATTCCCCAAAACATAAAAACCCTAAAATCACTTAAACCCCAAAGAAAACATTAAAAACCTAAAAATGTATAAAACCCCCAAAACCAGAAAAATGCCAAAAACCTGAAAAGACTATAAAACCAGAAAAACATATGAAAACAGTAAAGCCCACAAAAAAAATATAAAATTAAAAAATCCAAAAAACACATATAAACCAATAAATACACTAAAAACCCTTTAAACCCTTGAATATGTTAAAAACACTAACAAACCCCTAAAACCTCAAAAAACTAAAAAAATCAAAAAAAAACTAAAAAACTTCAAAATCTATAGAAAACATTAAAAATTCTAAAAATGACTTAAAAAACCTTTAAAATGTAAAAACCCATAAAACCCATAAAATCCCATAAGAAGAAATTAAAAACCAAAAACACTTATACCACCTAAATACCTGAAAAATGATAAAAACCCTGAAACCCTTCAAAATCCCAATAAACTCAAAAAACCATAAAATTAATAAAATCCCTAAAATCAATAAAAAAGTTTAAAACCCCTAAAAATCCTAAAAATCACTAAGAAATCCATAAATCCCATAGAACACATAAAACCAATTAAAAAAAGAACCCCAAAACCCTAAAAATGGTCAAAATCCCAAAAAAAAATATAAAAATAATAAAAAAGAACTTAAAATTCCTAAAAACCTAAAAAAATTAAAAACCATGAAAACCCAAATCAAACCTCAAAACTGTAAAAAATTTAAAACACCTAAAAACCAAAAAATGAAAATAAATCCCCTCATAACCCTAAATGATCCTACCAACCCATAAAATCCCTCAAAACCATAAAAATCCCTAACAACCATAAAAACCCTAAAAACCTATAGAGACCATAAAAAAGACTAAAATCTCTAAAAACACTTTTAAAACCCATGGAATGTTAAAAAACTCTAAAAAACCTTAAAATAACAAAAAACTAAAAACCATAAAACCCCAAAAAACCATAAATCTTATTAAAAATCTAAAACCCCGTAAAAACTCACAAAATCCCAAAAAACACTAAAAATTCATACAAATACTAATAGACCCTAAAAATAAATAAACAAATTAAAGAACCTAAATATAAAGAAATTATAAAAACATTGAAATCCATAAATATCCATAAGAAAATATTAAAAACCAAAAAACACATGAAAACCATAAAACCCTAAAAATCACTAAAATAATAAAATCCATAAAAACTTAAAAACCTAAAAAAAAATATAAAATCACTAAAAACCAAAAAAACCCAAGAAACCAAAAAATAATCTATGAATATTTTAACCCCAAAAACCTTAAAAAACTATAAAAACGTTAAAAAATATAGTAAAACCATATAACTAAAAAAACTATACAATACTAAAAACCAAAAAAATCCCAAAAATCCATAAAAACAAATGAAAGTCCAAAAAACCCTAGAATCCCTAAAAATTTAATATACTAGGAATCCCTAAAATACACTAAGAAAACCATATAAAAACTAAATACACTAAAACACCTAAAAAATCTTAAAACACTAGAAATCCTAAAAACCCAATAAAATCTAAAAACCCTTAAACACCAAAAAAATCATAAAAACCATAAAAACCCATCAAAATATATAAAATACTAAAAATCCATAAATATGTATGAGACCCTAAAGAACCCACTAAATACTATAAAACCCTAAAAATACTGAAAAGACCTTAAAAACCGTAAATCCCCATAAAGACCCTAAATCCCCACGAAAAACTATAAAACCCTTTTAACCCATTAATATTTTGAAAATAATAAAAACCCTAATAACCCTTAAAAAACTCAAAAAATTCAAATAACCCAAAAGCCCTTTAAAACCATAAAAACCTAAAATAACGTTAAAATATATAAAATCCCCAATAAACCATAATAATCCTTAGCTATCTCAAAATGTACATAAAAACATAAAAGACACTAAAACCCCAAAGAAAACCTAAGAAAATGTTAAAAACTAATAAACACTTAAAACCCATTAAGAACCTAAATTCATTAAAAATGAGAAATACTTAAGAACCCTAATAACCCCAAAAAACCAAACCCCCCTAAAACCATAAAACCCATAACACTAATAAAAACAAAGAAACACCAAAACCACCAAAAACTCTAAAAACCCATCATACCCCTAACAATATTATTTAACTCTAAATAACCAAAAAATACAAAAAAAAATCAACCCCTAAATGATAAAAAAACCCTACACCCCCTAAAAACCAAAACACCTCAAAATCCCTAAAAACCCTAGAAGACCATAAAATCGAAAAAAACCCTAATAATATTGAAAATTGTAAAAATGCCTAAAAACCCTGAAAACTTTAAATAAAACCAAAAAATATAATAACGCATAAAAAACTACAAAACTATAAAATTTTAAAATGTTAAAAAAAATCATAAAAACCCCATATAAATAATAAAAACCTAAAAAAGCACTAAAAATACGAAAAGAAATAAAAATTCTAAAAATAATAAGAAAATATTATAAGAAAGTCATTTAAACCTTCAAAAAACACTAAAACCCTAAAAACACTAAAATATTCAAAAACCCTAATCCCCCTAAAACCATAAAATCCAATAAAACCATAAAAACCTAAAAAAGAGATAAATACTGTAAAAACCACATGAAACTGTAAAAACCATTTAAAAGCTAAAAATTATAAAAAATCTTAAAACCCCTAAAAAACTAAAAAATCAAAGAATCAAAAAATATCCATAAAACTATAAAAACCTTTAAAACATAAAAAAAATCACCAAACCCTCTAAATCTATTAACACCATAAAAACCTAAAAATTCAAAAACAATACCAAAAAATACATGAAAATATAAAAACCTAAAAAAACATAAGAAAACCGTAAATAAAATTAAAAATAAAACACCTAAAACCCTAAAAAATTATAAAACCCTTAAAAACCCTAAAACCCCTTAAGAAAATAAAAAACCGTAAAAACAATAAAAAACCATAACCCCACTAAAAACATTAAAAACTCCCTTAAACACCTTAAAATGATTTTAAAAACTCTATAAACCCCTCAAATTTCCTAAAAACCTTAAAACCCTTAAAATATCAATGAAAACCCTAAAAACATAAAACCATATAAACCCTTTAAAAACTAAAAACCATAAAAACAATAAAAAACCCTAATCCCCTAAAACCAATAATACCCCAAAAAACTCAAAAACCCATAATATCCTAAAAATCAGTAAAAAATATAAATTCAATTTTAGACTAAAAAACATTTAAAAAACTATAAATTACTTAAACAACCAATAAAATTGAAAAAACACTAAAATGTAAAAAACCATAAAAACCCTAAATAGCCTAAAAACCATAAAACCCATCAAAATTGATAAAAACACTAAAAGCTATAAAAATTACTAAAAATTATCTAAAATCACAAAAAATGTAAAAACTTTTAGATTGATTGAGAACCCATAGGAAAAACATAAAACCTCAAAAAAAATTTATAACCCCTAAAAACATAAAAATATACTCAAACCCCTAAAAACCCTAAAAACACACAAAATGTTTAAAACCCTAAACATAATAAAAATACTAAAATATCACTAGAAATATCTAAAGACATAAAAACACTAAAACCCTTAAAACCCCTTAAGCTAACCATATAAAACCTAAAACACTTAAAACCGCAAAAAAAATTAAAATGATAATCCAACTAAAATAACAAAAAAAGACCCTAAAACCCTAAACACCATACATAATCATAAAAACAAATAAAAACACTAAGATCCTGCTAAAAAATCTGAAACCCTTTAAACCCCAAAAAACGTTAAACAACAATAAAAACAATAAAATTAATTAAAACTGAAAACCCAAAAAAAAACATAAAAAAACATAAAAACAATAAAACCCCTAAAACCCCAAAATCCGTTAAAGTAAATAAAAACACCATAAAATATTACAAAAATCCATAAAATTCCCTAAAAACATAAATACCATAAAAACCTAGAAAACCCCTAAGAAACCCTTAAAAATATAAAAACACACAAACCACTAAATAACATAAAAATGATAAATCCCATTAAAATACTAAAAACTTAATAAATCATTAAACCATAAAACCCCTAAAACCTGAAAATTCCCTAAGAAATTACCAAAACTCTAAAACCCCTTTAAACCCTAAGAAATGTAAAATTTTTTAAAAAATATAAATCCTGAAAAAAAACTCCAAATCCTCGTAAGGTCCAAAATATACCTTAAACCCCTAAAAATATAATAAAACTGAAAACCCATCAAAATCCCTATAACCATAAATACCATAAAATTCATAGAAATTCCCTAAAAATTCCTAAAACTGTAAAAAACCCTGAAAAACACTAAGAAATCCATAATTCCAAAAAAAACTTAAAATCACAAAATACCCTAAAAATCATAAAAACCCTAAAACCCCTAAAATCCCAAAAACCCCTTAAATCTCCTAAGATTGCCTAAAAATCCTAAAAGACAAAAAAATCCAAACCCATATTAAATCTGAAATAAAGTAAAAAACACTAAAATCTTGGAAAAATTCCAAGAAAACCGTGAAAATATAAGAAACCTAAAAACCCAAAAGATACCTAAAAACACTAAAAACCATAAAAGGATATAAAACCCCTAAAACTCTTGAAAACCAAAAATCCCCTAAAACCAATAAAACCCCTTTAATCACATAAAAACTCTAAAAACAATTTAAAACTCTAAAACCCTTTTAATCTAATAAAAACATGTAAGAACTCAAAAATAAGCTTACTGACAATAAAAAACTAACAAAACACTAAAACTCCCAAAAAACCAAAAAAACCCGAAAAAACCCCTAAATCCCCTAAAACCTCAAAATCGCTAAAACCATAAAAACCCTGCAAATCCCAAAAAAACATAAAATATCATAAAACCCCTGAAAATCCCAAAGAAATCTTTAAAAACAAAAATCACTTAAAACCAATAAAAACCTAAAAATGATAAAACCCATAAAATTACAAAACCCCTCAAAACATAAATACTCCTTAAAATCCATACAAACCCCTAAAAACATAAAAACCCTAAAACTCTATTAAAACCCTAAAAATCACAAAAAACTCTAAAAAAAATTAAACACTTACAAATGTTAAAAAATATCTAAAACCTAAAAACCCATAAAAACAAAAAAAACCTATAAAACCAAAAAAATAAAAACCCCTAAAAACCCTAAAATTCTTTAAAACCCTAAAATAATAAATATCATAAAAAATTACGTAAAAATCTATAAAATAGTATAAAATCCTAATAACCTAAATAACACCGAGAAAAACATAAAAACCAAGAAACATTTAAAAACCCTAAAAACCCCAAAATAATAAATAGAACATAAAGACCCAAATACCCCTAAAAATCCCTAAGAATATTAAAAATAATAATAATCTTAAAAGAACATAAAACTACTTGAAAAAAAACCCTTAAATTCCTAGTAAAACCAAAAGAAAACATAAAAAATCTGAAAACACTTAAAACCCATAAAACCCTACACAACCCTAAAGCAGCTAAAATACCCTAAAACCCCAAAAAATATACACACCCATAAAATACATAAAAAACCATAAAACCCTATCAATAACTAAAACCATTAAAACTTCTAAAATCGTCTATGCCTTTAAATAACCTATAAACCCTTTAAAACTCAATACAACCTAAAAACCCAAAAAAACATAATAACCAAAAGAACATTCACAATCCCTAAAAACCCTAATACCCGTAATTTTTTTTAAAATCCATAAAAATCTCTTACAAATGTAAAAACCCCTAAAATTACTATGAAAAAAATAAAAAACCTTAAAACACTTAAACCCTCTAAAACAGTACAAACCCTAAAACCATAAAAACTCTAAAATCCATAAAATGATTATAAACCATAAGATACCCTCAAAACACACTAAATTCCCTAAAACCCACTTAAACACTAAAAACATTTTAAACGAAAAAACACAATAAAAATATAAAAAACCTTAAAAACCATAAAAACTAAAAAAATAAAAAATTTAACCCCCCCCCATAAACACTTTAAAATCAATAAAAAACCTAAAAACATAAAAATCCTAAAAGTACATAAAACCCCCAAAAAACGTAAAGTCACAAAATCCCTTAAAATACTTATGAGAACTCTATTAACATAACAATACTTACAACCCCAAAAAACCTAAAAATGATAAAAACCCTAAAAAAATAAAACCACTATTAATCACATAAAATATAAAAAATCCCAAAAAACCCATAAAAAGCCTAAAAAATACCTAAAGATCACTAAAAAATACTAAAAAACTAAAAACCGTTAAAAAATTGATAAAAACCTTAAAACACTTAAAATCCAAAAGAAACCTAAAAAATTATAAGAACTCTAAGAACAATTAAAAACCCTAACCCCAAAAAGACCCCTAAAAATAATAAAAAACCCTCAAAAACCCAATTTACCCAAAATAAACTAAAAAACCTCTAAACCCTTTAAAAAAGGATAAAAACTATAGAAAACAAAAAAAAATAAAAAAAATAACACTAAAACACAAAAAAAACTATAAAACACTAAATCCCTAAAAATCCCTAAAACCCTAAAAGAACATTAAAAAAATAAAAAACATTTAAAAATAAATAATAATGTAAAAACCATAAAAACTATAAGACCCCTAAGATACTCCTAAAAACCAAAAAACACTAAAAACCCCTAAGAAACCTAAAAATGCTAAAAACTAGAAATGAAAACTATAAAACCCCTAAAGCCTCAAAATCAATAAAAACAATAATATCCATAAAAAATAACTACAAATCACTAAAAACCTTGAAAACTCCAAAGAAAAAAATAAAAATCTAAAAACACATAAAACCCCTAAAAATTCTAAAAATAGTAAAAACTATAAAGAGACCCTAAAACACTAAAGGCCCCTAAAAACCACAAAACCATAAACACTAAAAAATCTTAAACACCCTAAAATATTATAAAAATCATAATAAAAAAATTTTTAAAACCCTTAAAAAAAATAAAATATTAAAACTCTAAAAATCCATAAGAACATTAAAAATACCAAAAACAACTCAAAAAAATCCTTAAATCCATAAAAACACTAAAATCCATCAAAATCTTTAAAACCCGAAAAAACCTAAAAACCCATAAAAATATAAAAAAAATCCATAAAATCAAAAAATTTATAAAAAAACCCTAAAAACCCTTAAGAAAACAATATTTACCTTAAAACACTTTAAACCCCTAAAAACAGAAAATTACTAAAAGCCTAAATAATCTCTAATACTCTGAAAACTATAAAAACCATAAAACACCCTACAAACATAAAAAATAATAAAAAACCTAAACCAATAAAAACACTAAAATACCTTTAAACCCATTAAAAATGTTATAAACTCAAAAAACATAAAATCATTAAAAACTAAAAAAACATGAAAACCCAAAAAAACAATTGAAACCCTAAATACCCTAAATACCATCAAATCCCCAAGAAATCATAAAAACCACAAAAAACATGAGAATTGTTAAAAAAATCTAAAAACCCTAAAACCCTGAAAACCCCTAAAACATTGAAAAACCCAAAAAAAACATTAAAAACCTAAAAAAATCCCCCAAAAAACCAAAAAAAACACCAAAAATCCTAAAACAGTCATAAACACTAAAACCCACTAGACACCCCATAAATTATTGAAAGCCTGTATGGACCATCAAATTATTGAAAAATTGATAAAATCCTTAAAAAAATATAAATCTTAAAAACTATAAAACATTTATGAAAACCTAAAAACATTTAAATAACCTAAAATTCCTAAAAACCCTAAAAACATAAAACACTAAAAAATCCCTCATAGTCCCAAAAAACCGTAAAATTCCTAAAAACCCTACAAGAGCAGAATAAACATAAAATAAAAATAAAACATCAAATAGTAAAAAACATTAAACCCACTAAAAACCCTAAAAACAATAAAACCCCCCAAATCCCAAAAAACATTAAAACTCTATAAAAATCCTAAAAAATTACAAAAAATCCCAAAAAAACATAAAAACACAAAAAACCCTAAAATACACTGTAAAATTCAATAAAAATCAAAAACATTGAAAATCATTAACAACATAAAAATTGTTAGAACCTTAATGAACTCTACAAACCCAAAATAATCCCAAAAAACCCCTCAAAATCAATAAAATCATTAAAAACTCATTAAAATCCTAAAAAATCCCTAAAAATCCCAAAAACATTAAAATCTATAAAAACCAAGAAAAACTCAATGAAAACATTAAAATTCAAAAAATATTTAAAAGCCATAAAAATATCAAAAAATTCTAAAAACACGTATTAACAATAAAACCCATAAACACTAAAAAACCCAAAAACATAAACACACATAAAAACTATAAAAACTAAAATACACGAAAAACCCTAAATACCATAAAAATACATTAAAACCCTTAAAAATCATAGAAGCCCTTAAAATCAAAAAAAGACCATAAACACCAAAAAAAATATAAAATCATTAAAACCCCATTAAACAAATAAAAACATTCAAAAACTATAAAAATTGAAAAAAAACATTAAACACAAAAAGAAACCATGAAATCCCAAAAAAACAAGAAAACCCTAAAATCCCATAAAACCCTAAAAATTCTCAAAATCCTTAATAACCCTAAATTAACAATAACAATCCTAAAAATCACTAAAAATATCAAAAACAAAAAAAAACACTCAAAACCCTAAATCCCCCTAAGAAAACCCTAAAAACTTGAGAACACATAGAACACCTAAAAGACAAAAAAACAAAAAAGACCATAAAACCCAAAAACAATATAAACCATAAAACTACTAAAAATAATAAAAACACCTCAAACCCCATAAAACCCTAAATAACTCTTAAAAACTCAAAAGACCCTTTAATCCCCTAAAAAGGTTAAAAAACTCTAAAATCCATAAAACCCCTAAAAACTAAAAAAATTAAACCCAAAAAAAATAACAAAAACCCTTATAACCCTAAAACTATAAAACCACTAAAAATACCAAAAAACCCATCAAAATCTAAAAAATGTGAAAAAATTACTAAAAATGTAATAACCTATAGAAACGATTAAAACCCTAAGAAAACTTTTAAAACCTATAAACATATAAAACCCCTAAAATCAAAAGAATGATAATAACTATAAAAAGCCTAAAAACCCATAAAAATTGAAAAAACCTAAACCACCATAAAAACGATGAATCAAGGAAATCTAAAAAAGCCCTAAAACCCAAAAAAATATAAAACACTAAAACAACCTAAAAATCTTCTAAATCCCTAAGACCATTAAAAACATAAAAAACCTAAAAAACTCTAAAAATACATAAAAATATAAAAAATAATGAAACCCCAGAAAACCCATAAGAAAACAATAAAAATTGAAAACACTTAATATCCTCAAAAACCATAAAAATGGAAAAACCTATAAAAACCATAAATCCCAAAAACCATTAAGAACCCTATAAATTCTAATACACTAAAAATAATAAAAATATATAAAAATCCCTAAATATCCCAAAAAATAAAAAACCCAAGAAAACCCGCAAAAACCATAAGAATACCTTAATAACTATAAAATTAAACTCCTAAAAAACTAAAAAATGATGAAATCACTAAAAACCCAAAACCCCCAAAACACCTCAATATCACTAAAACCCCAAAAACCCATAAAAACCTCAAGAATACAATAAAAATTTAAAAATACTTAAAACTTATTCATCAAAAATAAAAATAACTAAAAACCCCAGTAAACCTTAAAAACTTTAAACCCCTTAATATCCATAAAACCCATAAAAATGTTAGAATAATAAATAGAAATAAAAATCCCTAAAATGTAAAAAACTGTAAAAAACAAAAAAGTAATAAGATAAACTTAATAATTTAAAAACACTTAAAAACCTAAAAATATTAAAAAAAGATAAAACCCTAAAACCCCTAAAATCCTCTAAAACCCCTAAAATCCCAAAAATCCATTAAAATCCCTAAAACATTTAAAAACCATAAAACCCTAAAAAATACTAAAACCTCGAAAAACCCGTGGAACCCTTAAAACTTTAAAAAAAACTAAAAACCATAAACTTGTCTAGAACTCAAAACACTTGAAAACACCCCAGAACAACATAAAATCTGTAAAACCCCTTAAAACCCCTAGAAATCCATAAAAACCAAAAAAATAATAAAAATCCTAAAAGACATGAAAAACCATAAAAATTTTAAAAAACCAATAAGGCCCTTTAAACCCAAATAAAACATAAAAATACATAAAAATATTAAATCTAGAGAAACCCTTAAAATGAAAAACAGCAAAAGACCCCTCAAACCATTAAAAACCATAAACCTGTAAAAATATTAAAAACCCCAAAAAAACATCTAAAACAATAAAAAAAAATTAAAACTCTAAAACCCACTAAAATATATAAAAACCATTGAAACACCTAAAACATCATGAAACATTAAAAAAACGTTAATTCCCCTAAAAAGATCAAAAAACCCAAACAACATAAAGAAATAAAAAAAATCAATTTCCTTCAAAACCTTAAAATCCATAACAATCCTAAAAACCCGAAAAATCTCTAAAACCATAGAAACACAAGAAAACTAGAAAAAAATCTAAGAAAAAACATAAAACATAAATACATTTAAAACCCCTAAAACACAATAAAACTATAAACCCCACAAAAACATGAATACTATCAAAATTATTAAAACATATAAAACCCCCCATAAAGTTCGCTAAAAATCCTTAAAAACATAAAAACACTAAAACACTAGATACCCCTAATGAAATCCTAAAAACTGAGAAAACAGTAAACCCCTAAAACCTTAAAAAACCTTAAACGTCTAAAAAGACCCTAAAACCATCCAAAATAAAAAAACCATAAAACCTCTAAAACATAAAAACCTCTAAAACCCATAAAAATCATAATAACCCATTAAAAACTCTAAAAAACATTTTAAATAAAAAAAATGTTAATGAAATCTAAAAAGGATAAAAATTGATATAAATAAAAAAACCTTTAAACCCCTTTAAACCCCTCAAAACCCTTAAAACCCCTATAAACCATAAATTTATTTAAAAATCCCTAATTGCCCTGAAATTTTTAAAACCCCGAAAAAAGAATGAAAACCCCAATGAAAAAATTAAATTCCTAAAAACACTTAAATCCCATAATAACCTAGAAAATGACTATATCCCTAAATAACCCTAAAACCAAAAAACATGTAAACCATAAAAAACATAAAAAATCCAAAATCAACTAAGAACACTAAAAACCCATCAAACCTCTAAAAATTTTAAAAACTAAAAAACCCTTAAAATTTTTAAAAACTAAAATGATCATAATACCCAAAAAAACAATATAAATAATGATAACCATAAAACCCCTAAAATTACAAAATCCATTAAACCCCTAAAATCAATATAAAATCCATAAAAACCCTAAAATACACTAAAACCTATAAAACCCCTTTAAACCCCAAAAAACATTAAAATCTAAAAAAACCTTTACAAAACCAAATTCCTCTAAAGGCCCAAAAAACGAAAAAACCATAACAACCCATCAACCTTGAAAAACAACAAAACGCTTTAAAATGTATCTATGCTAGAAAAATCCCAAAATATCCCAAAAAATCCTAAAACATAGAAAACCCTAAAAACCATGAAAATACATATGAACCCCTTTAAAGATAAAAAAACCTATACCCCAAAAAACATAAGAACTGAGAAAAACTAAAAAACACTAAAAACCCTAAACGACTCAAATCACTAAAACCCTTAAAAAAATCTAAAAAGGGCCTAAAAATATATAAAATCGTAATAAACAATAAAAAACATAAAAATCCCAAGTTTAAACATAAAAAATCAAATCACATAAAATCCTTTAAGACCTAAAAATGATAGAAACCATAAAACTCCTAAAAATAACTTGAAAACCCTGACCCTAAACCCCCTTGAAACCATAAAACACTAAAACCCATAAAACCCCTAAAAACTCACAAATCATAATTAAAACCTTCACACCCCTAAAAACATTAAAAACTCTACAACCCCTAAAAACTCAAAAAAACCATAAAACCCAAAAAAACCATAAAAACAATAAAAACCCTGAATGCACTAAAACCCCAAAAAATCAATAAATACATGGAAATCCAAAAAAATAAAAGGATCTAAAACCCACTAAAATCCATAAAAACTCTAAGAGAATATTAAAAAACATAAAACACTTAAAACCCCTAAAAACTGATAAAATTATAAAACCCCTATAAATATTAAAAACCCCTAAAATATTAAAAACGCATAAAAACCCTAAAGAACTACTAAAACCTATAAATACTCATTAAAACCGAAAAAACATTTAAAAAATTAAAAACATTGAATCTACTAAAAATATCAAAAAAACATTAATGCTGAAAAAACAATAAAAACCCTAAAAACCCTAAAACTCGACCCCCCCCCCCCTCAAAAACCATAAAAAAATAAAAACCATACAAAAACTAAAAAAATGTCTAAAAATCCATAAAAATGTAAAAAGAACAAAAAATATGAAAACCCATAAGAAGATATTGAAAACCTACAAATACATAAAACACCTAAAACCCTAAAAAATACTAAAAACCAAAAAGAACCCTAAAACCCTAAAAACCCAAAAAATTGTTAAAAACAATAAAATCTATAAAAATCATAAAATATTCCTAGAAACCCATAAAAACATAAAAACGCATAAAACATTTGAAAACTCTATGAAAACATAAAAACAAAAAACATATAAAACCATTAAGAAACCTAAAACCCCCTAAAAAACTAATAACCCTAAAAACCCTTAAATCCATAAAACCCCTAAAAACCATAAAACCCCCATAAAAACCATGAAAAATTTTAAAAACCCATTAAACACCTAAAACATTAAAATACCCTAAAACCCCTAAAACCCCAAAAAAACCCAAAAAACAACTAAAAATCCTAAAAACCCTAATACCCTCATATTCTTTAAAATCCATCAATCTTCATGGAAACCCATAAAAACCTATAAACAATTAAAACTCCTAAAAACTAAAAACCCTAAAATAGTAAAAAATCCAAAAAAACTCTAAAGACCCAAACAACCATACCCCCCCCCCAAACATTAAAAAACCTAAAAGCCCATAAAACCCTAGAAGAACTAAAAAATATACCGACCCTATAAAAAATTAAAACATTAATAAACTTTAAAATCTATAAAGAACCTAAAAACCCTTAAAATCTCAAAAAACAATAAAAACCCAAAAACCAAAAAAAATAAAAATCCAAAAAATCCAAAAAATCCCTTAAAACGTAAAAAACACTAATAAACCTGAAAACAACAATAAAAACATGAAAAAAATAATAAAACACAAAACCACTAAAACTAAAAAAATGATAAAAACTTTAAACACCCAAAAAACCTAAAAACATTTAAGAACCTAAAAATCCCTAAAAATAGAAAAATAACTGTAAAAATAATTAAAATTATCTAAAAATATATAAAATTTTAAGAAACCAAAAAAACCCATAAGAAAACCCAGAAATACTAAAGAAATTAACCCCATAAATGTGTAAAAATTTAAAAAAATCAAAATACTCTAAAATCCCAGAAAACCTAAACCCAATAAAAATCCTAAAAACCCCTAAACCTTAAAAAAACCTAAAAACCAATAATAAAACTAAAAAAACTGAAAAATATAAAAAACATTAAAATAACTAAATTTTTTTAAATAAATAAAACCTTAAAAACACTAAAAACTCTAACAATACACTAAAAACCAAAAAAACCAAAAAACCCTAAAAACGTTAAAACTCTAAAACACTAATAATCACAAAAAACCATAAAAAACATACATTATCCATAAAAATGTAAAAAAATTTAAAAAATCCCAAAAACCTTAAAATCTATATGAAAATCATAAAATCCAAAATACACTTAAAACCCTAAAAAACCAAAAAAAATGTTAAAACCCATAAGGATACCTAAAAACCCTAAAAATCCCTATAAATCATAAAAATTCCAAAATAATGTTAAACCCATTAAACCCTAAAACCCCACTAAAAACACTGAAAATTATTTAAACCCATAAAATGTTATAAAAACTCTAAAAACCCATAAAAATTTAAAACAACACAAAAAACACCAAAAAACAAAAAAACCCTAAAAAATCCAAAAAAACACAAATACCATAAAAATATCTAAAACCCATAAATCCCCCCCAATTGTTTTTATAAAAATCAACAAAAATCCATAAAAAGTTATAATCCTTAAAAACCATCAGAAACCCCTAAGAAAACCTTAAAACCATAAAACACTTAAAATCCTAAATTTCATTAAAATTATAAAAACACTAAAAATCCTAAAAAATCCTAAAAAACCCAAAACCCTCCTCAAAATTACTAAAACCCTAAAAAACATAAAAATATTCAAAATCCCTAAAAATCACAAAAAAAAAGTAACAATCTCTAAATCCCAAAAAACCCCAAAGAAAACATTAAAAACCTAAAAACACATACAATCCCTAAAATCCTAGAAACGTCAAAAACCATAAAAAGACTCCAAAAAACCTAAAACCCATAAAAAATTTAAAATCATTAAAAAATTAAAAAAACCCCATAAAAACTACAAAATCGACTAAAAACTCTAAAAACCCTTCAAACCCTAAAAAAATTAAAATATAAAAAACCTAAAACCCCTAAAATCTAAATAAAGTCTAAAAACTCAAAAAAAAAACCCATAAAAACCCTAAAACCCCTCAAAATTATGAAACCCCATAAAAACCATTAAAATTCAGAAACCCCACAAAAATTCCTCAAAACATAAAATTCCATAAACTATGAAAAACCCAGTAAAATCTTAAAATTATAAAAATAATTAAAACCCATAAAAATTAAAGAAAACAGCTAAAAACTAAAAACCTATGAACCAAAAAACCCTTAAAAACCATTGAAAACCTAAAAACCATAAAATACTTAAAAGTCACTAAAAACTATAAAAACCATTCAAACCTGAATAAAATATAAAAACTATAAAGAAACTTAAAAACCTAAAAACTAAAAAAATATGAAATCCAAACAAACAACAAGAACCCTTAAAACAATAAAATTGATCAACTTACCTAAAAATCCAAAAACCCCATACAAACATTAAAAACCTCCTAAACTCGCTAAAAATGTAATAAACACCCTTAAACCCCTTAAAACCATTATGAAAACCTTGAAAACCTAAAACTCTTAAAACTCCTATAAAACCCAAGAGATGTTTAAAACCCTTAAAACAAAAAAAAACCTATATAAACCTTAAAATACCCTAAACCCCATAATGCCCTATAACTAAAAAAATTTTAAATGATAAAAAATATAGAACCCTCAAAATCAATAAAAGCATAAAAGCCCATAAAAATCCTAAAAAAGCCCTAAAAACCTGAAAATTTTGAAAAACTGTGAAAACCACAAAGAATACAACCAAAACATAAAAACAATTAAAAAACTTAAAAACAAAAAAAAATCCTATGAAACCTACAACCCTAAAAAACATAAAAACCTAAAAAAACAATATAACCCCATAAAATACAAAAAAAAAATCCAAAAAATACAATAAAAATACAAAGAAGGTTTAAAATAACTGCAAATTAAAACCACCTAAAACTTTTAAAACCCCCTTAAAACCCATAAAATTATAAAAACACTTCAAACCCCTAGAGAACAAAAAATACTAAAACCCCTAAAAACATATCAAAACCATAAAAACACTACAAACATTAAAAACCCCTAAAACAATTTAAAAACCCATCAAGCCCTCAAAAATAATAAAACTATAGAAACCCATTAAACAGCTAAAAACATTTAAAAAATCTAACAAATATTAAAACACTAAAACATAGAAAAAACCAATACCCCCAAAAACCATTAAATCCATAAAAATTTGAAAAACCCTAAAATACGTCAATATCCCTAAAAACCCTTTAAACCCAAAAAAAAACTAAAGATGCCCTAATATATATAAAATTTTAAAAACCCTAAAACCCCAAAGAAAACATTAAAAATATAGAAAAATTATATCCCCAAAAAACATAGAAAAACCTTAAAAACCCGTAAAACCCTTAACAAATAAAAAAACCTTAAAACTTTAAAAACACTAAAAACCCATAAAACCATAAATAATCACTAAAAGTATAAAGTCCCATTGAACCCCTAAAATATTTAAAAAAACTCTAAAACCGTAAAAAACCTAAAAATTCAAAAAATCCTGAAAAACCAGAAAACCCTTAATAATACCTAAAAACCCAAAAACCCATACAAATCCAATGAAATGCGTAAAAATACATAAAATGTAAAAAAATATATAAACCCTAAAAACCAAAAGTAAATCATAAAACCAAGAATTTATTAAAACCCCAAAAACATTAAAACGGTAAAAACAATAAATATTCCATGAACATAAAAAACATTAAACCCCTCAAAACCCCTAAAAATCCAAAAAACCCCTAGAAATCTATAAATACCAAAAAATGTAAACAAATCTAACAACCATTTAAACCACTAATTAAAATCTTAAATACCTAAAAACACTTAAATCCCTTAGAATCCATAAAAATACTTAGAACACATAAAAACTATAAAACCTGCTAAAAACAATAAAAACCCTTTCAACCCCTAAAAATGTTAAAACAAATAAAAACCTCAATAACCCTAAGAAACTCCAAAAACCCTAAAACCTAAAACCTCTTACCAACCGTGAGAACCATAAATGGCCTAATAAACCCAAATCCCCTCAAAATCCCTAAAAGCAATAAAAATCCTAAAATCCCTAAAAATACCAAAAAACATAAAAACCATAAACCCTAAAGACCCCTAATAAAACCATTTAACTTAAAGTCACTAAAATCACCTAAAAATCATAATAAAATCTAAACCCCATAAAAATGATAAGAATATCCTAAATTTCAAAAACCCCTACCAAACATTAAAAAATTTAAAAACTATTAAAACCCCTAAAAACCCATAAATCCTCTAAAAACATACATTAAACTCTAAAAAGCCTTTTAAAGCATAAAAAAGTTAAAAAAAGATAATATACAATAAAACACTACAAACTCAAAAAAACCTGTAAAACCCAAAAAAACCATAAACCCTTAAAAATTCAACAAAACCCAAAAATCCTTAAAAAAACCTAAAAACCCCCAAAAATACATAAAAATCATTAAAATAATTAAAATATATAAAACCGTAAATACCCCTCAAAACTAAATAACAATAATAAAACCTTAAAAACTACAAAACACTTAATACCCCTAAAAAATAAAAAACCCTAAAAACCCTAAAAAATCATAAAACCACTAAAATCCTTAAACCCCCTATGAACCCATAAAAACCAAATATTTATTAAAACACTAAAAACATTTAAAACCACTAAAAATTAATAAACTACTAAAACATAAAACCCTAAAAAACTAAATAAAACATAAAAATATAAAAACACTAAAACTAGTAAAAAATTTAAATTACAAATAATTCCTTAAATCCCATTAAAACTATAAAAATCAGAAAAAAACCTAAATTTCCTAAAAACTGAAAAACCCCTAAAAAACCCAAAGAAATATAAGAAACCCATAAAAAATTTAAAAAATCGAACCCCTACAGAAACTAAAAAATCATAAAAACCATAAAAACATAAAAATCCTAACAGTCTTAAGATACTTAAAAATCCTTAAAACTCCATAAAACATAAAAATAATTAAAAACCACTAAAAACCCTAAAATGGTAAAAACCCAAAAAACCCTAAAATCACTAAAAACCCATAAAAACCTACAAACCGTTAAATCGCATAAAAACCTTAAAAATTATAAAACCATAAAAAACCCAAAAAGAAAAAAACCCTACTGGCCTAAAAAATCATAAAAACCATTACAAACCATAAAAACCTTGAAAATAATAAAAACACTACAACCTGCTAAAAATATAAAAACCCTTTAATCCAATGAAAATATTAAAACCTATACAAACCATAAAAACTCTAAAAACTCAAACAAAAACCTAAAAACCCAAGAAAACATAAAAACCCTGAAAAATAAAAATCCCCTCAAAACAACTAAAACCCCTAAAAATCATTAATATCGGTAAAAAGCCTTAAAATCATTGAAAATGAAAGGAACCCTAAAAAAATTGAAATCCCTCTCAAAAAACAATAAAAACAGTAAAACTATTAGAACCCTAAAATACCTAAAAATGAAATAATCCCTAAAAACCATAATATCCCAATGAACCTTACAAAATACTAAAACCCATAAAAACCTTCAAAACCACTAAAAAATCTAAAAAACATTTAAACACAAAAAAATTAAAAACTCTAAATAACATAAAATACTTAAACAACTAAAAAACCATTTTAAATGAAAAAATCTATAAAAACATAAAAACCCTCAAAGTCCTCAGAAAACCAAAAAACCCAAAAAAAATCATAAAAATTACTAAGTTCCACGAAATACATAAAATACACTAAAAACTCAGAACCCCACCACCATAAATCCTCAAAATACTTAAAACACTTAAAAACCCTAAAACCTATAATATGATAAAAACCCAAAGCCCCCAAAGCCCCCCCAAAATCCCAACAAACCCACAAAAGTACAAAAAACCTAGAAATGCATAAAATATTAAAAATAATTAAAATCCCAAAAACCCCTTAAAAATAAAAAAGCAATAAAAACCCTAAAACCCCTAATAATACCTTGAAACCCTAAAATAATTTAAAACCCTTAAAATATAAAATATTCTAAAAACCCTAAAAAGCCTTAACATGAACCAATAAACAAAATAACCCAAAAAACCCATAAAAAATAAGAAAAATATAAAAAATACAAACACTAAGAACCACTTAAGACTCCAAAACCCATTTAGCATCCTAAAAACACTACAGTACTCTAAAATTCATTAGAAACTAAATCACTAAAAAAACACTGAAACTCCAAAAAAAATTAAAAACCCTAAAAAACATCAAAATACAAAAAAACAATCAAAGTCTTAAAATATATATATAACAATACCTATAAGTGAAAAAAACCCTAAATCCACTGAAAACCACAAATAAAAACATAAAAATATAAAAACACTTAAAACCCTCGAAAAATAAAAACCAAATAAAATCATACAAAATCTAAAAAACCAAAAAACCTAAGAAAACATTAAAAAACAAAAAAAACTCTAAAAAACATTAAACCCCTAAAAATAATTAAAAAATATAATATACACAAACACCTAATAACTAAAAAACCTTGAAAAACCAAAAGAATCCATAAAATACAAAAAACAAAAAAAAAATCTGAAAAACCCTGAAAACCATAAAAACCACAGAAATTATAAAAAAGCGCTAAAAATTTCATATACAATAAAAAAACAATAACAAATCCTTAAAAAAATAAAAAAAAAATAAACCACAAATAACCAAAAGATTCTAGATACCTAAAAACAAATGAAACAATAAAGACTATAAAACCTCTTAAAACACATAAAATCCCTGAAAACATTAATAACCCTAAAACCCTTAATAATATAAAAAAACTAAAAAAATTAAAGACCCTTTAAATCTTTAAAAACATTATGAAATATAAAAAACATAAAACCCCTAAAAACAAAAAAAACCACAAAAAAAACAAATAAACCTAACCCCCCCCCTCCCAAACCTAATACCCCTAAAAACCATCAAAATCTCTATAAACAAAAAAAATTATAAAAAATACTAGATATAGATAAAACAAAAAAACCCTTGGAACTGTAAAAACCACGAAGAAACCCATAAAAATCTAAAAACACATAAAACCTATAAAAACATAAAAACACTAAAAAAACATAATCCATGAAAACTTCTAAAACCCCTAAAACCTATAAAACATGTAAAACCTTAAAAACCCAGAAAATCATATAAAAAGACTAAAACCCACTAAAACACTAAAACCCATTTAAATCCCTAAATTTTATAAAATAATAAAAACCCCTAAAAACTAAAGAAAATCACATAAATCCCAAAAAAAGTTAAAAATTCATACACCCCCCCCCCCCCCCACCAAACCATAAACCCCTATAAAACCCTTATAAACCATAAATCATATCCCAGTCTTAAAAATACCAAAAATGTAAAGTCACGGAAAAAGAATGACAAACTAAAAGATGATATTAAAAATATAACAACATTGAAAACCCCTAAAAACCAACAAACATTAAAAACCTAAAAAAACATAAAAAACTATAAAACCATTAAAAATATAAAAACACAGGTAAACATTAAAAACAACTAAAAACTCTACAAACTCTTCAGACCACTAAAAAAGATAATAATTTATAAGAAAATTAAAAACCTAAAAAACCATAAATACCGTAAAACCCAAAAACCTTCAAAATCACTAAAATCAATAAGAACATTAAGAATCCTCAAAATCCCTAAAAATGTAAAAATACTATAAACGACAAACAAACCCTACAAAAATCATTAAAACCTATAAACAATTAAAACTACCTGAAAAAATATAAAAACACAAAAAACATGAAAACCCATAAAATTCAAAATATCCAAATACCCATTAAAACCCCTCAAATCATTAAAAATCATAAGACGCCATATAAACCTAAAAACAATGAAAAACGCTAAAACCCTTTAAAATCCTAAAAAGGTTAAAAAACTCTAAATTCCTTATAACCCTAAAAAACTTAAAAAAATTAAAAACCCAAAAAAGCCTAAAATCCTAAAACCCTAAAACTACTAAAAATCCCAAAAAACCAGAAAAATCATAAAATTACGAAAAAGTTCCCTAAAATCCATAAAAAACATAAAAAACACATAAAAACCCCAGAAAACTTATGAAAATATAAAAAACCAAAAACATGTAAAATACATAAAACATAAAATGTTCTATAACCCGTAAAAAAGTAACAACCCAAAAAATCATAAAAACCATAATACCCTAAAAATATAAAAAACTTTTAAAAACCCTAAAAAACACAAAAAAACTAAAATCCTTTAAATTCTTAAAAATGATAAAAAAAACTCTAACATTCATTAAACTCCAAAGAAAATAAAGAAACCCCTTAAAATAAAAAAACCCCAAAAACCAAAACACCCCTCCAAATCTCTAAATCCCTAAATAACCATAAAACCTTTAAAATAACTAAAAAACCCTAAAACATAAACCAACCTAAACCCCGTAACAAAACCATAAAAACCTAAAAACAATTAAAATCCCTAAAAATTAGAAATAGATAAAAATCATAAAAACCCTAAATACTCTTAAATCTCTCAAAATCCCAAAAAACAAAAAATATATAAAATTATTATAAAAATATATTCAAATTCCTAAACATGATAATAATTACTATACCCCTTTAAACCAAAAGAAACCCTTACAAACTAATAACACATAAAACCCCATAAAACATTAAAAAAACAAAAAACTCTAAAATAAACATAAAATATCTAAAAACTATAAGGACCATAAAACCCCCTTAAAACCCTAAAACCATAAAACACTAAAAACTCTAAAAATCTTATAAATCTTAAAAAATTTACAAATTTCTAAAAAACCATAAAACCCCTAAAAATATAAAAAATCTACAAAAAACCCTAAAATGTTAAAACCCCTCAAAATCCAATAAAATATTTAAAAACCATAAAAGTCCAAAAAATCCGAAAAATATAAAAAAATATTAAAACCCATTCAACATAAAAAAAATAAAAACAAAAGCGTAAAAATATATAAACACTTAAAACCCCTAAAAACCAAAAATAATGATAAAATAGTTAAAAATAAAAAAACTCTAAAAAATACCAAAAAACCGAAAAAATATAACATCTCTTAAAGAGCATCAAAACCCTAAACAACTAGAAACTCTAAAACCCCCTTTAAACCAATTGAAATGTCAAAAAAAATGAAAAACCCTAAAAAATAAAAAAAACCCCTAGATCCCCAAAACCCCATAAAGAAACTAATTCCCAAAAAAACCATAAAACCCTTAAAAATCCATAAAAACCCTAAAACCCATAAAAATCCTAAAAATGAAAAAAATCCAAAAAATATAAAAAACCATAAAAACCAAGATAATCTCTATGAAAACCAAAAACCTAAAATCACTTAAAACACATAAAAACCTAAAAAACTATAAAAACCCTAAAACCCCTATATACACTATGAAACATAAAAACAATGAAAACCCTTTAAAACCAAAAAACTCTTCAAACACTAAAAACAAGTAAATCCTCTATTAAAATTAAACCACATAAAATGTTATAAAATAGTACAAAACATAAAAAATATAAAATCACAACAAAAATATAAACCACAAGAACCCATAAAAATATAAAAACCATAAAACCCCTATAAATAAATAAAAATACTAAAAATGATAAAAAAAATCATTAAATATTCCTAAAAATCTATAAAAATATAAAAACCCATGAAACTTCTGAGAAACTCTATGAAAACATTGGATGAAAAAAACATAAAAATAATAAAATCCCTGAAAATGATGATAACCCTAAAAAATATAAAAATACTAAAAACCCATAATACCCATCAAAATATATAGAAACTCCATAAACAAATAAAATCCTAAAAATCCTTAAATAACCCCAAAAATTTAAAAACCCCTAAAAATCCTGAAACCCCCTAAGAAAATATTAAAAACATAAAAACACATAATACCCCTAAAATATAAGAAATGATAAAAACACAAAAATGTCTCTAAAACCCCTTTAAACCTAGAAAAATCCATACAACATAAAAAATCCATAAAATCATAAAACACTAAAATATCAAAAAAAACCCTTTAACTCCTTAAAAATATCAAATACACTAAAAGATATAAAATCCAAAAAAACACAAAATCTAAAAATCCCTAAAAACCATAAAATCTGAAAAACATTTTAAATCCTTATAAGCATAAAAACCAAAAGAACCCTGAAAACCCCTAGGAAACCCATAAAATACTTGAAATCCTTAAAACCCATAAAAACATAAAAATTTGATAAAAACCCAAAAAACCACCAAAAACCGTGAAACCCATCAGACCTACTGAAAACTCTAAAAACCATTAAATACCTAATTTTTTTAAAACAGTCTAAAAACCATGAAAACTAAAAACACAAAAGGTCCCTAAAAACCGAAAACCCGAATATTCCCTAAAACCATAACGAACCCAAAAAACCCACAAAATCAATAAATTCCCTAAAACCCATAAAAATATAAAGAGGTCACTAAACCCCAATAAGAAAAACAAACTAGAAAACCAGGAAAAACCCTAACAAAACCTTAATATCCTAAAAACCCTAAAACCCCTAAAAAAATAAAAAATGTTAAAAACCCTAAAAACTTCTAGGCTCCTTAAAACCACTAGAAACCATAAAACTCAAAAAAAATCCATAAGAACCCTAAAAACCCACAAAAATCTATTAAATCCATAAAGACCCTAAAACTTTAAAAAAAATATGAAAACCTTAAACCCCTAAGAACTCCAAAAAACCCAATAACCACAAAAATAACAAAAAACCTACTAAAATCCTAAAAAACCCCTAAAAACCTCAAAATCCCAAAACCCCTACAAACACATAAAATCCTAAAAAATACAAAAAAATCCCAAAAAATGTCAAAAAAACATAGAACCCTAAAAAACCCTATGAAAATAGTAAAAACCGTAAAATACTTAATATCCGTAAAAACCTAAAAATAGTTAAAAAAATCCATGAAAACCCTAAAAAATATAAATCCTTTAAACCTTAAAAACCCCAAAAAATACATAAAAACCATTAAAACCCACTAAACCAATAAATAACCATTAAACTATAAAATGTTACTCAAATAAAAAACAATAAAACCCCAATAAAATAAAAAAGAACACAAAAATTACAAAAAAAAACCCTAAAACAATAAAAACCCTTAAAACCCTCAAATTCCCAAAAACCGTAAAACAATAAAATTCCTAAAATATATATATATAATCCTTAAAAACCTAAAAATCTGTAAACACCTTAAAAACACTAACAAAAAATATTAAACCATAAAAACACAAAACAATATCTAAAATAATAAGATCTTTAAAAATCCTAAAAACCCCTAAAAACTAAATACACTAAAAATCCCTAAACCATAAAAACCAATATTTTTTTAAAAAAATTAGAATCCCCTAGAAACCATGAAAATAACTAATAAATATTAAAAAATAGAAAAACACTAAATAACCCTAAAATTCAAAAATGCTAAAAACACAGAAAACCCTAAAATCTCTCAAAATCTCTAAAAGCCTTAAAAACAATAAAAATCCTAAAAAATACCAATAAATCACAAATAATATAAAAAACCCTTAAAAGTTTGAAACCCCGTAAAAAAGCCATAGAAATTAAAAACACTTAAATCCCCTAAAACCCTAAAAATATTATGAAACCCAAAATCCCCTTAAAGGCCATAAAACATAAAAATCCATAAATTTTATAAAAACCATAAAAAAATGAAAACATATAAAAATCCTAAAAATATGATAAAAACTATAAAATGCATTTAAACCCTCTAAAGCATTAAAAACACAAAAAAAAATCCTAAAAACCCAAAAATAACATTGTACCACTAAAACACATAAAATTTAAAAAAAATACCTTAAAATCCCTAAAACCCAAAAAAACATAAAAATACTAAAAAAACCCCTAGAAACTCTAAATATGTAAGGAATACTAAAAAATATGGAAAGATATAATAAAATCATAAAAATTAAAACCAAAAAAACCCCTAAAAACCATGGAAATGCTAAAAACCCTATAAACATAAAAACCCCCTAAAACTTTTAAAAACTATAAAAACCTATGAATACTATAAAAACTGATAAAAAACCTAAAAATCTAAAAACACTAAAACCCCTTTAGACCCCAAAATAAGTTAAATAATTGAAAAAATACAATACCCTTGAAATTCAAAAAAACACAAAAAACCATAAAATCCATAACATACCCTAAAACCCCTAAAAATACCTAAAACCCTAAAAAATTAAGATCATAAAAATTTCATTAAATCAATAAAAATGAAAAAGTAATAAAAACCTAATAAAACCCTAAAAATAAAAGACAATTAAAACACCTCTAAAACCAAAAAACATGTAAATCTCTAAAAAACCTAATATCCAAAAATAAAACCATAGAACCCCCAAAATTTATAAAGACCCTTAAAACGTATAAATCTGAAAAAAAATCCATAACAATCACTAAAAAGGTAAAATACTATAAATACAAATAAAACACTTAAGAAAACCTTAAATTCAAAAAAAATTAGAACACATAGATAACCAGAAATTTATAAACCCCAAAAAAGACAATGAAATCCCTAAAACCATTAAAAACCACAAAAATCATTAAATCATAAAAACACATTAACCCATAAAAACCAATAAAAACTATAAGACCACTAAAAAATATATAAAACCATTAAACACAAAAAAATAAAAATATCCTGAAACCACAAAAAAACCCATAAAAACCCAAAAAACAACAACACACTCAAAATCCATAAAAACACAAAAAAAATCGTAAAAATTTAAAAACCCCTAAAAATGTAAAAAATGCTACAAATTAAAACAAAAAATCAAAGAAAAACCTAATACACATAAAAAAATTAAAACCTAAAAATGATGAAACCCTTAAAAAGAATAAAAATTAACTAAAAAATATAAACCTCAATGACTATAAAAACCTAAAAATGCCGAAAATGGAAAAAACTCACAAAAACCTTAATAATAACTGAAAAAACAATAAACTATTTAATTTCTAAAAGAGATAAAAAAATATAAAATCCTTTAAACCCCAATAAAATAAAAAACCCAAAAAACATAAAAACCCTAAAATCCCTAAAAATCCTTAAAATCCCCCAAAACCGTAATGTCCTTAAATTCCTAAAAAGGCCAAAAAATTAGCAAAAATCGTAAAAATCCATAAAAACACTAAAAAAACTATGAAATGTCTAAAATCAAAAAAACACACAAAAATATAAAAGAATAAAAAACACTAAAACCCTTCAAAGTCCAAAAAAACCCTAAAAACCCAAATAAATCCTTAAAATCAATAAAGTAACTAAAAAATAAAAAATCCTTAAAATCCATGAAAACCCTAATAAAACTATGAAAAACCTTAACAAACATAAAGTTATGAATATGGTGCCTCCTCCGCTCTCTCGTGATGGAAGTTCCTCTCCCCTTCGATATTGGAAAAAACGATGACCTCTGCATCTCTTCCTCCCCCCTCTATGGGGGAGGGGGCTCCACTGATTCTTAATGCTGACCACACTTTCATCTCCTTCTCCTCTCCTGATTTTCAGCCCCCTTTCACACAAATTAGGATTTTTCCGATGGAGACTTATCTTTTAAAGGTCTTCCATGTAATCCTCTTTTGATCCAAGAGTTCAATGAATCCTCCTCACTGCATCATTTGACACTGGTTGCTCGATTTGTGAAGTAGTGCTCCCTAATGAATGTTTTTCATAGGTTTGTTTTGAGAATTATTATCTCTAGGACTTCACAATAGTGGTTCTCATTAATAGTGATCATATCATGATTCTATTTCCATCTTAGGAGGATCTTATTCTCTCATGGTGTGTGGAACCTTGAAGATGCAATGGTACCCATTTATCCATATTTCGGTGTAGTTTTGATCTTCATCTGAAATGTGATTCCATGATATTTGTGTCTCAGGTTAGATTTCCAAATCTTAACCTTCCCGTTAAAGATCTATCCATTATTTCATGTTATGGAATATGGTGGGAAGGTTCTTGTGTTTTGATAGCAGGACTCAGGGCCTCTATCACCCAGTTTCTTCGAGGGATTTTGTTGAAATTGATGCTTCTAAGGAACCAAATGAATTTGTGTAGATTGTTGTTGGTGAGGAGATATAATGGAGGACAACAAAGGTTTTTGATTCATGGGTAGACATCTGATCTTCATGTTGGAAACTAGGTAATAATATGTAGTCTTGAAGATGCAGTGATAAGTAAATTGGTACCTTAAATCTGTCCTAGGTAGGGGCAGGTGAAGGAAGTTAGGCCTTAATGGAGGTACAAAAAATGGAGGTGCTGAAATAATCAATGTTTCACCCTTCATAGCCAATGGTCGGTGTAGTATTTGAACATATGAAAACAAATTTAAAGTGGGGTGTGATAATGAAGTGGAATTGGAGGTTTCATGTGGTATGGTCTTGGAGTTTCTAAGAGTTTTCGTTGTGAGGTAATGGATTGTGCAGAGGTGATGCACAATGAGGAAGGTGTGACTATGAGCAACAGTAGTGGGCATATTGAAAATAGTTATTTTTATTGGGTAGATGAGTAGGGAGGACTGGCTAAGAAGGGGGAGATGGCGGGCTTGGTCATAAGTGAATTTAGTGTGAGGCCCCCCTAAAGTAGTCCATGGGTAGGGTTGAAGTGGCCTTGAGAAAAAGTAGTGGATGGTATGGTAGCAGTTTGTTGCTAATTTTGGATGGCATCTCATTGAGTAACATATTTGAGGGTCTGAACTTTATTGAGTCAGCATGTGGAGATGTCGGGTAAGAGGGTGACTGTGGTAGGGGAAGTGGGTGTGTAGGGGGGATGTGTCTTGGTTTTGGAATGAGGAGAAAATGGAAGAGAAGTAGGCCTTATGTGTTGACAAGGGACCCTCTATTCGGATTGTGGTTTAGTCTTCTATAAAAATACCTAGGTGCGGTGGAAATGAGAGGGCTGGCCCGCAGGATTTTTAGTTTATAATGATGAAGATTTTGGTGCAATTTTTGCTGAGGACAGGGTTGGACACTTGTGGCCTATGAATGATGGAACCAATGGTGACTGAGGGATTGTTCTAGACTTGAAGCTGGACATCATGTTGTATGGAGGGGCCTCTGCTGGTGAGGACTATTGTGTGTTCCTCTACAACATGCTCGTGGTGGAATGATCAAGGGCGTCCATTGAGGATGAGGCAAAAATTCTAGGGGAGATTTTTACTGAGGATGACCGTAGGATAAATTCCATTATGGAATAGTTCATGGGAGAAGGAGATATTCATTGGGATGACTCTCCAAAGTGAGAAGGAAACAAATCAGCAAGGTCCTTTTCTAAGGTTAAAGTTCTTAGGTTTATTGGAAACGTTTTTCACCCACTGTTGACAATGTGTGAGAATCGGGATGGTGATAAGGGGCTCTCTTGTTTGGAAAGTGACAACATCTTATATGGGAAGGGAGCTCAAGTAGAATATTTCACCCCCCCCCCCCCACCCAAAGGTGGATCAAGAGAGACTATTCTAGGCTTCCCGAGCCTATGACTACCTGAACTTCCTAAAATACAGTTAAACTGAAAGTTAAAGCGAATAGCTGGGAGTGGCCCACTTGCACCTCGGAGCAAGAAAGAATCGGGGATAATTATCTGGTGTTCTTCAGTCTTCAAGAGAACTTTGAGTCCAGTTGGGTATCCAATGACATGCTGGGGGGGCAGACTATGACTTCTGCTTTGCTAATGCGGCTTCTGGCTATGGTGCGGATGGTGACCCTTATGCATACCATGTTTATGAATTTGGTGGCAATGTAGACTGACTTGTTTCACATTTCTAATTTTGGGTTTTTTGGGGTTTTTTTAATTGCGGACTTAGGGGTTTTGGGTGCGGGTCATTTGACTCTACCCCTCCCTAGTTTGTGTATCATGTTTTTATAATACTTTTTGGGGGGGCCGGGATAGCCTGGTCCTATGCCTCTCATTCCCTAAGAAAAATTTAAATCCTAAAAATATATAAAACACCTAAAAGCCTACATACACCAAACCCTATAAAAATTCCATAAAACAAAAAAAAATCCAAGAAATCCATAAAACCCCCTAAAGGCCTTCTGAAACCCTAAAAACACAAAAAATCCTAAAAACAACTAAAAACACTAAAGACACTTTGAATCCCAAAAAATGTTAAAAATACTAAAATCCATTAAAAATAAAAAAACTAAAAAGAAACACTACAAAACTAAGAAACCATAAAATCCTTCAAAATCCCAAAAATCCTCAAAAAAAATTAAAATCATACAAATTCTTAAAAATTCTTAAAAACATAAGAACCCATAAATCCAAAAAATTCCTAAGAAAATTTTGAAAACCTAAAAACACATAAAAACGCCAAAAAACTTAAAAATTTAAAAAAAAAACCCCCTAACCCCTAAAAACCCTCAAGAACCTCAAAATCCCAAAAATAACTAAAATTTTAAAAAACACCAAAACCCTGAAAATCACTTTCAAAACCATAAATACCACAATACAATTACAACCCATAAAACACTAAAAACACTAAATCCCAAAAACCCCTCAATATCAATAAAAATAATAATCATCATAAAAAGAACTAAAATCCACAAAAACATAAAAACCATGAAAACCCCTAAGAAAACAGTAAAACCTAAAAAAAATTAAATCCCCAAAAAACCCTCGAAAACCCTCAAAACACTACATTATCGTAAAAACCATGAAAATGACTAATAACCATAAAAATCCCTAACATACTTAAAAACTCATAAAACCCCAAAAAATCCCTAAAAATAACCAAAAACTCTAAACCCCCTTTAAAAACCTAGGAATGTTAAAAAAATCCAAAAAACATTAAAACCCGTAAAAATTCTTAAAAAAACCCTAAACCCCCCAAAATTCATAAAACCCCTAAAAACACAAGAAAACCATAAAAATCACAAAATCCATAAAACCACTTAAAATATAGAAAATATCAAAAAATCCCTAAAAAAAGAAAAAAAACATAAAAACACTAAAAACCCTAAGAAACCCATAAAAAAGAAAAACACATAAAACCCCTAAATCCAAAAACTATAAAACACTTAAAGCCTAAAAACATTACAAAACCAAAACACTATAAAAAACATATGAATCTTAAAAACCATGAAAAATAATGAAAAAAAACACTATAAAATATAAACCCATTTAAACACCTAAAATGTTAAAAATCCTGAAAACCCTAAAAACTAAAAATGCTAAAAAAATCCAAAAATATCCCTAAAAACCTAAAAAACCATGAAAATATAGAAAACCCCCAAATAATACCATAAAAACCTAAAATCACAAAACCGCCCTATATACCAAAAAAACATTAAGAACCATAAAAAATCTAAAAACCCTTAAAATCATTAACAACATAAACCCAAAAACACCCAAAATCCATAAAACCTATAAAAACACTAGGAATCAATTAAAATCTAAAAAAATATTAAACCAATAAAAAAATTATAATCTGTAAAAACCCAAAAAATTAAAGATCTCAAAAAGTCATACAACACTTTAAAGAAATAATATCCTAAAATCCTAAAACCCCTAAAAACCCTGAGAATCATGAAAAAGCCTAAAAACCATAAAATTCTCATAAAAATCCAAAAAATCACGAAAAATTAAAAAACCCATAAAACCCCCCAATAAAACCATAAAAACCAAAGAACACATAAAACCCCAAAAACACTAATACCCATAAAAACCATAAAAACCTCTCCAAATCCAAGAAATCTCTAAATATCATAAAATAACCCTAAAAATACTTAGAAACAAAAAAAAAATCATAAATTCCTTCATAACCCCTTAGAAAACCATAAAAACCTAAATGCATATAAAACCACTAAAACCCCAAAAGAAACTAAAACCCCTAAAAACCCTAAAAGTCCCTAAAACCCATAAAAATATCTATAAACCATAATACCCACTAAAAACGATAAAAATAATAAAAGCACAAGACATTCTAAATATCAACTAAAAACTCTAAAAACCCCTTTAAACACGAAACAACTTTTAAAAACTAAAAGAAACCTTAAAAACATAAAAAAATCATAAACATCTAAAACCCTTAAAATACATAAAAACCCTAAAACCCTAAAACACCCTAAAACCCTAAAAATACCTAAAATTTCTAAATCCCATAAAATAAAAAAAATGTAAAAACCCCTAAAACCCTTAAAAATCCAAAAAACGAATAAAAAATAATACAATTAAAACCACTAAAACCCTAAAAATAAAAAAACTCTTAAAAATGATAAACCCCCTAAAAATGATGAAACCCCAAAAACTGTGAAATTTATTTAAAGTCGTTAAAAACCATAAAACTCCAAAACCCCATAAAAGCCTAAAAATTATATAACAACAAAAAAACTTTGAATTCCTAAAAAAATAATAAAACTCTAAAAACCTTAAAACCCATAAAACATAAAAAAACAAAAAGGCACAAAAACCCCTAAAATCTCCAAAAAACCCTAAAACCATAAAAATCCATAAAATACTTCAAAATTCATAAAATGTATAAAACCCAAAGACCTATAAAAACCCTAATAAAACATTCAAACCCGTAAAAAACCTAAACACCTAATAACATAAAAATGAAAAAAAACCCTAAAAACCCTAATATCCCTTAAAATCCCTAAAAGTAAAGAAAATCATGATAATCCTAAAAATACCTATAAATACAAAAAAACTAAAATCCCTAGAAAACCCTATTAAAATATTAGAAACCTAAAAGACTCTTAAAACTATTAAAACCCAACAAAATCATAAAAACTTCTAAAAGACCCTAAATCCTTTAAAACCATAAAAACACATAAAAACCATAAAAAAAACACATAACTCCTAGTAAAATATAAAAAAACCGATTGAAATCCTAAAACCATTACAAACTCTAAATAACCTGAAAAACCCTAAAAACTCAAAAAAATCTAAAAACGCAAAAAAACAATCATGAAACCCCTAAAAACATTATGAACCCTCAAAATCCCTAAATTCACTAAAGATAAAAAAATTAATAATTTCATAAATATTGCTAAAAATTTAAAAAACCTAAAAACACTGAACATCATTAAGAATACATTAAAAACCTAAAAACATAAAAAACCCTAATAACAATAAAAACCCAAAATCGTAAAAACTCTAAAACCCCTAGAAAATTTAAAACCCCGAAAACTAATAAAAATCGTAAAAACCTTCAAAAATTTCTAAAAAAAACATTAAACTATTTTAAACTATGAAAAATAAAAAACCACAGTGTAACCCAAAAAACTCAAAAACCCCCCATAAACATTAATATCCCTCAAAATCTATAAAAAAACCTAAAATGATAAAAATACAAAAAAAATCCATAAAATACATCAAAATTTTAGAACCCTAAATCCATAAAAAAATGAAAAAACCCTTATAAACCTAAATAAAATTACAAACCATAAAAAACCTAAAATTTCTAAAAATCCAAAAAACAACCAAAATCTCTTAAATTCTCTAAAATACCAAAAAAAAATAAAAAACCATATAAATACAAAAGAATACATAAAAATTGAAAAACCTCTAAAAATGAGAAACATAGAAAATCCTTACAAACCTAAAAATTATTAAAACCCCTGAAAAATTTAAAAAATGCTAAAAACTAAAAAAACTAAAACACCCCTAAAAACCATAAAACCCCTATGACCTTAAAAAACCTTAACCCAATAAAAACCTAAAAAACAAAATAAAATTAAATACCATATAAAACAATAAATATGATAAAACTCAAAAAACAATTAAAACCCTTAAAAGACTAAAAATTAATGCAAAAACCCAAAAAACCAAAAAACCCTAAAAACCCTCTAAATCCCTAATAACCCTAAAAACATTAAAATCCTAAAAATCTCTAAAAACCCTTAAAATGTAAAAACCTTAGAAAACATAAAACCCCAAATAAAATCATAAATACCGAAAAAATAGTAAACAACAATAAGAATCATAAAAAAGCTAAAACCATAAAAAACACTAAGAAGCATAAAAACCCCTAAAACCCCTCAAAATCTTAAAAAACCATAAATACCACAAAAATATCTAATTTCCCTAAAAACCTTGAAAACAAAAAAGAAGACATTAAAATATTAAAAACACTTAAAATCCCTAAAAATGAAAAAAAAAACCTAAAAGACTCTAAAAAGACCACAAAACCCAAAAAATATTTAAAAATCCATAAAATCCGATAAAAATGAAAAAATAACACTAAAAAATCGTAAAACCATTTAAACCAATAAAAAACTAAAAACTCTAAAAAATAATTAGAACCTTAAAAACTCAAAAAAAAACCCCTAAAACCCAAACAAAAATAAAAAAACCCTATAAATCCCTAAAATCCCTCAAAATCCTTTAAACACTAAAATACCATCAAAATATTTAAAACATCTCTAAAAACCATAACAACATAAAAGTACACAAAAACAAAATAAAAAACCTTAATAAACTAAAGACATAATAACCCTAAAAACCTAAATAACACTAAAAACCCAAAAACCCAAAAAAATATAAAAACCATAAAACCTCCTAAAAAGCTAAAAAACCCTAAAACCCTATAAAACACTACAAATCACAAAAAAACTCTATCAAACCTTTAAACCTAATATAAATAATGAAAACTCTAAAAACCTAAAAAATTATAAAAACTAATAACCCTAAAAATACAAAAAAACCTTAAAAACCATAAATACACAAAATACCACCAAAATCCTTGAAATCCATAAAAACGATAAAAATTCAAAAAACCAATAAAACCTAAAAAACCATAAAACCCCTAAAATCGTTACTAAATCCTTAAATCCTTAAAAACATTCAACTAATAACCTAAAACACAAAAAATACTAAAAACACAAAAATGTTAGAAACCCCCCATAAAACCCTCAAAATACCTAAAACCCATAAAAACAATAAAAATCCTAAAAAATCTGTTAAAATACGTAAAATCATAAAACGCTCTAAAAACATGAAGAAACTCTATGAATACCATAAAAATCTGGAAACACTTAAAACCTATAAAACCTAAAAATTCTAAAAAAACATAAAAACCCCATAAAAACAGAAAAACCCTAAATCCCAAAAAAATCTATATGACCCTAAAATATTAAAAATCTTAAAAATGAACAAAAAATCCCAAAAATGTAAAATATCATAAAAAATTATCTCTATGTAAACTAAAAAAATCTACGAACACTTAAAACACATAAAATATAAAAAAATATAACAACCGTAAGAACCCTAAAAACAATAGACCTGAAGAAACATAAAAAAACACCAAAACCCCTTTAAAACCCAAAAAACTCAAAAAGCCAAAAAAAAACCCAATAAACGTTAAAAACTACTAAAAATTTTAAAAAAAATTGACCACCAAAATTTTTATAAAACTATAAATAAATATAAAAACCAAAAAAACTCAAAAAATACATTAAACCCCAAAAAACCCATAAAAATATAAAAACCCTAAAACCCAAAAAAATAATAAAATCCCTAAAAACTATAAAAAATTCTTAGAAACACTAAAAAACCAGAAAAATTTGAAAACCCCTGAAAACCTTGAGAAACTCTAAAAACATTAAAATTTAAAAAACACAAAAAAAACCTAAAAACCTAAAAATGATAAAAAAAACCCTAATATATCATAAGAAACTAAAACCCCTAAAACCCATAAAAATATAATTATGCTCTAAAAACAAATAAAATCCTAAAAACCCCTAAAACCCATAAAAATGTAAAAATCCCTAAAAATCTTGAAAAACTCTAAGAAAACATTAAAAACCAAAAAACAATTTATACCCCTAAAACATAAAAAGTGATAATAATCCGAAAGGGTCCCTGAAAACCCGTAATCCCCATTAACTTCAATAAACATTAAAAAATTCCTAAATACATAAAAAACACAAAAAAACCCAAAAAAACCATTCAAATCCTTAAAGATGTTGAAAAAATAATAAAAATATAAAAACACAAAAGATCTAAAAATCAAAAACCCCAAAAAAACATAAAAATACTAAAAACCATAAAATTATAAAAACCCTATAAATCCCTAAAAACGTAAAAAACTAAATAATCTTGAAAACCCCTTAGAAAACCATAAAATCTACGAAATAGTTAAAACCATAAAAACATGAAAAATGATAAAAAAACTCAAAACCATTAAAACCCTAAAATCAACTAAAAACACTAAAAACCCTTTAATCACATAAAAATGATGAAAAGCATTAAAAATACAGGAAAAATAACAACACAAAGTAACTATAAAAACCCAAAACCCTAAAAAAAATAATCCCAAAAAACCCAAAAAAAACCACAAAATCAATAAAATCACGAAAACGCATAAAACATCTTATGAGATCAATAAAATCCTACAAACATAAAAATTATAAAACCTTGAAAAACCCTAACAAATCCATAAAAACCTAAAAACAATAAACCCGTAAAAACATTAAAAATGATAAAAAAACTAAAAAAACCCCAGGATCCATAAAACCACTAAAAACCATAAAACTCCAAAAATTCCATAAAAATCCTAAAAAATCTTAAAACGCTTAAACCCCTAAAGACATTAAAAAACCCTAACAACCATAAAATCCCAAAAATATCAAAAAAAAACCTAAAACCCCAAAAATACCATAAAACCCTAAACATCCTAAAAAACCGTAAGACCCTCAAAATCCCAAAAATACCCTATAAACCTAAAAAAGTCCTAAAAAAGTCCTAAAAATCCCTGAAAAAGTTAAAATCCCTTAAAAGCTGAAAATATCCTAAGTAAACATTAAAAATCATAAAACACTTAATACACTTAAATACATAAAAAATTTACATTCATAAGAAAACACTAAAAACCCTAAATCCCTAAAACCATAAAACCCCAGAAAATACATAAAAACCATTAAAACTCAATAAAAACAATAAAAATCCCTTAAACACAAAAAAATTAAAAAAATATAAAGAACCATAAAACATCTAGAAAATAAAAAAGAAACCTAAAACTCCAAAAAAACAATTAAATCCATAAAAACACTAAAACCCCATAAAACCCACCAATTCTATAAAAACCATAAAATAATAAAATATTTAAAAAACCAAAAAAATACCTCAAAACATAAAAATCCCTAAAAACAATGAATACGCAAATAAAAACCATGAAAACATAAAAATGCATAAAATACAAAAAAAATATAAAATAGACAAAAACCCTAAAAACCCCAAAACCCTAATAGCCTAAAAATCCATAAACCATAAAAACTCATAAAAATCCATAAAATATAAAAAACTGTAGAAACCAGGAAAAAACCTAAGAAATCCTTAAAAACTTAAAAACACATAAAACCCAAACAAGCTAAATTTCTAAAAAAATCTAAAAAACCAAAAACCCCTCAAAGTCGCTAAAAGACTTAAAACCCTCAAATGTCCAGAAAATTCCCTACAAACCCCTATGAAAACCGTAGAAACTAAAAGCACATAAAACCTCTAATATCTAAAATACATCTAAAACCCAAGAAAACTCTATAAAGACCCTAAAACTAAAAAAACACTAAATTTTATAAAAACCCTAAAAATTACAAAAACATGAAAATATATAAAGACCCTATAAATGCACTAAAACTATAAAATTCATTTGAACCCATTAAAACATTAAAAACCTTAAAAAACAAAAAAAATATCCTAAAACCCAAAAAGACCAATACACAACTAAAACCCAAAAAATTTCTAAAAACCCTAAAAATACCTAAAAGCCTAAAAACCCCATAAAATTCCTCAAATATCCCTAAAAAATCTAAATACATAAATAATATTAATACCTTTGAAAATATAAGAAACTCATAAAAAATTAAAACTCATAAAACCCCTATAAACCATAGAAACTTTAAAAACATTAAAAACCCTAAGAACCCTTAGAATTAAAAAAACCCTTGAATACCATTAAAACATAAAAACCAAAAAAAAACCTAAAAATAACTAAAAACCCTAAAACCCCATAAAACACCAAAATAAGTTAACAAATAACTAAAAAAATAAATACCCTAAAAATTTTAAAAAAAACTAAAAACCCGAAAACCCCATCAAAACCCTAAAATACCATATAAACCAAAAAATACATAAAACCCTAAAAACTGTAAGATCTTAACAATTATATAAAATCAATAAAAATTAAAAAAACATGAAAACTCAATAAAAACCATAAAAATACAAAACACTTAAAACCCCCAAAATATAAAAAATATTTAAAACTATAAAAACCCTAAAATCCAAAAAGAAACCCATAGAACAGTCAAAATTCATAAAAACCTAAAAAACAAATAAATACAAAAAATCCATAAAAATCCATAAAAATTTAAAAAAACACAAAACACGTAGATAATACCTATGAAGACCATTGAATACTATAAATATTTAGAACCCATAAAAAAATAACATTTCTAAAACCCAAAAAAGACTCTAAAAACACTAAAACCAGTAAAAACCATAAAATTCATAAAAAAACCAAAAAAACCTTCTACCCCTAAAAACTAATAAAAAAATAAATTCACTAAAAACTCTGAAAACCATTAAACACACAAAAACATTAAAAAACTCTTAAAACCCTTAAAAACCCAAAAAAATTAAAAGACACAAAAATTTAAAAAAACAAAAAAATCCCCCAAAAACCCTAACACACTCAAAATCCCTAAAAACCAAGAAAATCCTTAAAAATCTAAAAATCCAAAAAAATGTAAAAACCCCAAAACCGAAAAACCCAAAAAACCCTAAAAAAATTAAAAACCCAAAAACACGTAGACCCACTAAAACATAAAAAATGATAAAACCCATAAATAGTAAAAAAACGAAAAAAAACATATAAAAATAAAAAACCATAAAAACATAAAAACTTTTAAAACACCAAAAACCCATTATAACCCTATAAAATAATTAAAAACATAAACAACCCCTTTATTCTATTAAATTTTTAGAAAAATATAAAAACCATTAAACCCATAAAAAATAAAAAACCCTAAAAAACCAAAAAAGCATAAAACCCCTTAAATCCCTAAAACCCTTTTAAATCCAAAAAAACAATAAAAAAAATAAATTCTGAAAAAGTCCAAAAAATTATCTTAAATCATAAAAATCATAAAAACCCTAAAATCCCTATGAAATGTGTAAAATTATAAAAATACTTTAAACACCAAAAAATATAAAAATGTAAAAAACACTAAAAACATGCAAAGTGCCTAAAATACTAAAAATGAAAAAATTCCTTAAAACCCCTAAAAATACCTAAAAATTTAAAAAACCCTAAAATCCATGAAAACCCCTAATATAACATTAAAATATAAAATTCATAAACCCCTAAAAACAAAAAAAATCCAAAACCCTAAAAAATCCATAATAACACTAAAAAAACCCATGAAAACCATAAAACAGAAAAAGTACTTATAAAACATTAAAAACCCTAAAAAACCCTTAAAATCATTAAAAACACTAAGACCCTTTAAACCCTTAAAATTTTAAAAATAAAAAAAAACCTTGAAATCAAAAATACTGAAAATAAACACTAAAAATCCCAAAAAAACCCTAAAATCTTTCAAAATCCCAAAAATCAATAAATACAATTAAAATCCTTCAAAATTCTTAAAAATACCTTAGAAAATAAATCCTCTATCCCCTAAAAACCTTTAAAATGATTAAAAACCCTCCAACCTATAAAATCCCTCTAGACCATCAAAATCTATAATAACACTAAAAATTATAAAAAATAATAAAATGCCCTAAAATTGTAAAAAATAGAAAATTCTTGAAAATTGCTATGAAAACCATAAAAACCAATATACTCTTAAAACCTGTAAAAATACTAAAAAGATTAAAACTATAAAGATCCTCAATATCCATAAAAATATTAAATATCCTAAGAAAGAACCAAAATACAAAAAAACATAAAAAACCCTGAAAACCCCTAAGAAAACATTACAACCTAAAATTAATTAATACCCTTAAAAACCCAAAAAATACAAAAAACCCTCAAAACCCTAAATTATCGTAAAAACCCTAAATATGACTAAAAACCAGAAAAATACTTAACAAATATAAGAAAACTAGAAAATCCTATAGAAACAATAAAAAAAACCAAAAACTCTAAAAACACATTAAACCCCTAGGAATGTTAAAAATATCTAAAACCCCATAATGTTCGCAAAATTTTTAAAAAACCCAAAACCCCGAAAAAACAATAAAACCCCTTAAAACTATAAAAAGACACCGAAAACTCACAAAATCCATAAAACCCATAAAATATAGAAAATTCCTAAAAAACCATAAAAATACCTAAAAATTAAAAAAACATAAAAACACTAAAAACCCTATGAAAACCATAAAAACCTAAAAACACATAAAACCCCTAAAAACCTAAAAAAAACTATAAAACACTAAAATACAAAAAACATTAAAAAACCAAAAAACTATAAAAATCCCCTAAGAACCATAAGAAACCCTAAAAACCAATAAAAACCAAAAAAACCCACTAGAAACTATAAAAACCATTTAAACACCTAAAAATGTAAAAAACCCTAAAATTTAAAAAAATTCAAAAAAATCCCTAAATAATCCCTAAAAACCTAAAAACTCATGAATTACTAGAAAACACCTAATAAAACCATAAAAACCTAAAAACAAGTAAAACCCCTAAAAATATAAAATACACTAAAATCCATAAAAAAATATATAAACCTTAAAATCATTAAAATAATAAACCCCTAAATGGTAAAAATCTATAAAAACCCTAAGAACCCTAAATAAATTAAAAACCCCCAAAAACCATAAAACTGCTAAAAACCATTAAAATACCTAATAGACTTATAAACGATAAAAGTCTTAAAAAAGAACTAAAAACCCAAAAAACAAAAAAAACCCAAAACCATAAGAAACCCTTAAAAACCTAAAAACACTTAAAACCACCAAAACATAAAAAATGCTAAAACCATTAAAAAAGACCTAAAAACCCATAAAAACTCCCTAAAAACAATAAAATATCCTATATCCCAAAAATAACCTTAAAACCCTAAAATACACTAAAAATAAAAAAAAATTAAAACCCCTAACAACTTTAAAAACTATGGATTCCATAAAAACTCTAAAAACTAAAAAAATCCTAAAACAAAAAAACTATAAAAACTCTAAAAACAATAATAACTATAAAAATTGTAAAACCACCAATAATCCTAAAATCCATAAAACCCTAAAAATATTAAAAAACCATAAGAACAATTAAAAACACAAAAAATAACTAAAACCTCTAAAAACCCATTAAACCAATAAAAATGTAAGAGACCATAAAATACCTTTCAATCCCTAAAATACTCAAAAAACACCTAAAATCCCCTAAAAATAGAAAAAACCCATCAACTATGAAGAATCTTATAAACTTTGAAAATCAGTAAATACACTAAAATTCAAAAAAAATCCTATGGAAACCTAAAAACACGTACAAAATAAAACCCTTAAAACCCTAATAAAACCTTAAAACCCTAAAAACACTTAAACCCCCCTAAAAACCTCAAAATGCTAAAAACCCTTAAAAAATATAAAAACCCTCAAAAATCCATAGAACCTCTAAAATCCTTCAAAATCATAAAAGGCATAAAATTTAATAAAATATTAAACAATAATAAAAATAATGAAAATCCAGAATAAATCTTTAAAGCATAAAAACACATAAAACCCCTAATAACCTAAAAAATATAAAAACCCTAAAAACCCTAAAAGTATCCTAAAACCCCCAAAACTCCAAAAAATACATAAATCCCCCTATAATCCTTAAAACCACCTATAATAAAAATAAAAAAACATAAAACAAATAAAAATTATCTAAAATCCTTTAAACAACAAAAAACGTTAAAAAACAAAAAAAACCCTAAAAACTCATAAAAACCCTAAAACCAAAAATATCTAAACATCCTAAAAATCATCAGAATCTATTAAAACTTAATAACCAAAATAACCTAAATGGACCTAAAACCCACAAAAAATACTTAAACCCCCTAAGAAAATATTAAAATCATAAAAACAATTAAACCTGTAGAAAAACCAAAAGTACGCAAAAAACCCACTAAAAACATAAAAACCCCTAAAACCAATAAAACCCATAAGAACCCAAAAACCAACTAAAAAACTGAAAACCATTTAAGCCTAAAAATGTTAAAAACTTTAAAAACCCTTGAAAACCCAAAAAAATCAAAAAATGTAAAACCCCAAAAAAGTATAAAATCTATAAAAGCTGTAAAAAACTATAAATCCCTCAAAATACCAAAAAACCCTAAAAACCCTAATAGTTTCTAAAAAATCTATAAATCCAATAAAATAAAATAAAAACAATAAAAACCTAGAAAATACATAATAAAAACTTTAGAAACCTAAAAATACTTAAAACCACTAAATTTCAAAAAAATGATAAAACTCTAAAGAATCCTAAAAAAACATAAAAACCACTAAACACCCAAAAAATCCCTAAAACCCATAAAACCATAAAAATCATAAAAATACAAAAAATATCTAAAAACATAAAAACCCCTAAAATATTAAAAATACTATGAAAACCCTAAAAACCATAAAACGCTTAAAACCCTTACGAAACCTAAAAATGCTAAAATCATAAAAACCCCCTAAAACCATAATGTGGTGGCGTCTTGGGGCCTGGATTCGCTGGACAGAGTTTTTGTTTTGAACTGGAAGGAATTTTGTATCATACTTATGTCCAGATCAGATTTCATCAAGGTGTGGTCCTCCTCTTCTAGGTCATGTGGTAATAGACGCTTTAATCTGTTTCGTTGGTCTCTAGGGGTTCACTCTGGCCGCAACTCTACTCAGTCAGCTATTTGGTTTCAAATTTTTAGGATTCCCCTTCCTTTTAATAATGTATCCTTCCTCTGCAACATTGGTGAGGCAGTTGGTTCTTTTCTGTGTGTGGATGATAACACTTCGAAGCTGCTTAATGTGTCCTCTGTTCGGATTTGTGTGGAAGTGGATTTGAGGTCCCCCTCCTGGATATGATCCTTCCTAATGCGGTTTTGGACTTTTCATGGTGGCATAAGCTGATACCAATTTCCGATTCGCGCTTATGCTTGAAGTGTTTTCTTCTGGTTCACTTGTTATCAGTGTGTAGGAGGTTCGGGCCAGTTTCCTCGAATCCAGTTCCTACACATCTGCATCCCTCAACTCTAGTGGGAGTGTCCAACTGCAAGAAAGATCTACTATTAGGCCCCCCCCTTTATGCGTGCAGGCAGCCATGGAACCTTCTTTTATTCGTTGTTCTGAAAGTCTTTTGTCTGCGATCCTGTTTCCATGCTTATCCTATCAATTTCTTCCTCCTCCGGCTCCTTTGCGTCAGCAGTGTATGGATATGGTGGTGTAAATGTCTCCAAGATTCTCCTAGGATGTGCCTTTACTAGATATCTATTTACCAGTTTCACAAAAGGTGATGGATTGGATAGGGGCCTCGCTCCATAATGAGGCTTCTGAAGACCAGTCTAGGTTTGGTTCTTACTCTCAGTCGGAGAAAGGTAAATCAGTGGTGGTGCACAGGCCTTCCTTCTCATTTCTTGATCCAGGGCCTTAGTTTTATTCTCCCATACCAATATCAAATTTGTACTCGGTGTTGTATTAGGTTACTTTTATATCGGAAGAGGACCTGGGTCCTCCCAGACCCCTCCAGTCCCCCCCAGTGGAAGGTTAACCAGATCTCAAGCCAAGCATCTTCATGCCAGCTGATCTAGTACGAGTTATTCTGGAATGGTGGAGGAAATTTCCTCCTTTCCGATTTTGCAATGACTTATCTACTCATTAAGAATGCTCGTGTCCTAGGAGCATGTGCTAAAACTGACTTCATGTCCCATGACATGAAACACAACAACTCGTTAATTGTAGATGTTCTTGAACCTAAACATCTTCCATCCAAAATTTATTTCTTTTCCAAAATACTTAGAACTAGTCATTTTTTGAAGGAAGATCCTATTAATCTTCATATCTATATGTTCTGGAAATATAATGATTCTATGGATATTGTGAGGGCCTCCGATTAGTTCTTAACTACTAAAGTGACATCAGGGATTCATTGTTTTATGCTCACTATTGTTTATTCAATGTTGTGTTGGACAAAGAGGATAATAAGGGTGGGGGGATGTTTCGCATAAGGCGTGTCAAGATTTTGGAAGTTTCTTATCTCGAAAGTGACTTCTTGATCATGGGTATACTGGATACCCCTTTACATGGTGCAACAATAAGAAAGGAAGAGACTGCACCTGGTGTAGACTTGATAGGTGTCTTGTCAACATACATGGAATTTCCTATTTTTCGGACACCAAAGTAACTCATCTTTTTCGTGCTCTTTCGGACCACTCTCCTCTCCCAGTGGATCTCTTCGCAAAATTAATCAAATGAGATCGATTCTTCTTTCATTAGGGATGGCCTTATCTGCTAGGGTATCATCAAGCTGTAGAAGCTTCATGAAGAAAGCCAACCAATGGTCGTTTATGGTACAACCTTCATAACAGGCTGAGACATCTCAATGGTGATCTTCCAGAGCGGTTCAAACTATTCCATACAGGTTTCAAGATCTAGATAATCATAGTTCTGAAGTTGAGTAGATGGAGAAAAGTCTTGATGAAATTTGGGATGAATCAGTTTTTCAGGGTATGACCCTTAAGAAGAAGGATTTGACCTTGAATCTTTTTGAGCAGGAGCATTTGCTTTGTGAGAAATCCAGGATTAAAGGGATTAAGGAATGAGATAGTAACTCCACCTACTTTCATGCCTTCATCATAGAGAAATGGAGGATAAGCAGGCGAAATATTCATATGGATGATGGATCTCTTTCAAATGACCTGTATGTTGTGGCAGGTATGGCTGAAATGAATTTCAAAACTCTTCTTGCAGGTGCTAATCCTCATATGCATAGAGGATACTCAATAGGTCATGAGGAGATTGTGGATTCTATTACTTATGTTGTGGATGATGCTTTTAACTTGATGCTGGAAGCTATTTTGGATGAGCATGAGATTCATAATTTGGTGCTTTCTCTTAATCTGACAAGTGCTCCTGGACATGATGGCCTGCCCAATTTGTTTTATGTGGCATCATTTAATCTGGTGAAAGACCAAGTTGTGGAGGTTATAGAAGATTTCTTTAAGGGATAGGTTCTATCCCGTGCTACCAGTAATATAGCCCTCCTCCTCATTTCTAAATGTAGAGATCTGTATGGGTTGAATTAATTTAGATGAATCAGTCTGTGTAATTTTCCCTATAAAATCCTGGCAACTGTTATCAATCGAATGATCTCTCCACACCTAAACTCATATATTTTTGAAGAAAAACATGGTTTTGTAAAAGGTAAATCCATTCAGGGTGCTATTTTTTAGGCCCAAGAGATTCTTAGAAACCTCAATCTAAAGACACAGATCTAATATCGCTATCAAGCTTGACATGGATAAAGCTTATGACATGGTGGAGTGGTACTTTATCCTTAATGTTCTTACTCGTATGGGTTTTTCGGGTCCCTCCATTGACATTTTTTTCGCTGCATCAGCTATCCCTAGATGTTAATTGTTTTCATGGGAAAGACGTCTATTTTCTTCAAATTAGTATGGGGCCTGAGACAAGGTGATCTGATTTCCCCTAGCATTTTAATCATGGTGAAACATTCATTGTGTTTTCTACATAGTATAAGTATTATAGAGGGGAGTATTCTTCCTTTTCAGTGAAAAGGAACTGCAATGGGTTTATCACACCTCATGTTTGCGGATGACACAATCAATTTTATCAATGGCTACAAATATTCCCTCAGGGGCATTAAAAATTTGATCGACAAATACTGCAAGTGGAGTGGGAAGATTGTTAACCAAGGAAAGAGAAATGTGTTTATTCCATACATGTTCTCAGTGAGGAGAATCAAGGCCATAGAGTCTAACCTTGGATTAAACATAAGGTTATTTCCAATGGATTACCTTGGAGCGTCGATTTCTCGAGGGAGAATCCGAGTGCATCATTTCGATAAGCTCCTTTAGGAAATTTCAAGTAGAATTTCAAACTGGAATAACTATTTCCTATCCTTTGGTGATAGAATTACCATTATTAATAGCATTTTATCTTCTGTGACAATGCATATTATTTCTTACATTAAGTTTACTCAATATGTTATAGCTTGTTTGGAAAAAATTATGATAGCTTTTTTATGGGACACCCATGTAGACGGTCTTCATTACTGGGCTTCATGGGATCGTATGTCCAAGCCTATTGGGAAAGGGGGAATTGGGCTCAGAAATATCGGGGAAGTAATGCATGGTACGCATGGTAAACTCACCTGGGATGTGATTTAAGGATGATATTTATGGGGGCATGTGGAAATGGTGAAATATGGTGATATTCTACAGGCACCAGTGGGATGATCGTCATGCATGTGGCAGCTAATTCAACCTATAATTACAAAGTTGGACAGTTATGCTCGATGGATTGTAGGGCAGGGTGAGATCAACTTCTGAAAATAGAACTGGGTTGGCAGGAAACTATTCTTCCTGGGATGTCCAGTCTTGAATGCCACAATTAGATAGACGATTAAATATCTGGATTTCGTATAGACTATTCTATAATTGAGTGAATGGAGACTGAACAACCTCATTGTGATTTCAGAAGTACGAGATAAATGTGTGTTCACTGAGTCAGCCTCAGGATCCTTTTCTGGGAAGGATTTCTGCCATGTTTGGGCATCTCCTAAGTTCAATGATGTGTGGGTCGAGATGATGTGGTGAAAATATATCCCGGCCAAATATGATTTCCTAGTTTGGAGAGTTAGAAATAATGCAATCTCCACAGATGAGAACATAAAGAGTCTGGGTTTTCAGTTGGAGTCTCGATTTTGGTGTTGTTCCAAACTGAAAGAGGAATATGCTCCTCACCTATTCTTTGAGGGTGAATGGGAAAGGTATATTTGGAGATTTCTCGTGAGTTTCACTGGTACCAGTTCTCAGTATTTCTCTGGAATGCATTTTATTAGCCTTTGGTTTCAAGGGGTGGAGTCGAGATTGAAGGAGAACAAAGCTAGATCTCGTATTCTAGTAGCAGGGTGTTGGTCTATCTAGAAAGCAAGAAACATGGCTTGCATAGAGGGAAAGAACAGTTTGTGTGTGGCTATTTCTTCAAGAATCCGGTCTTTATTGTTTGATCTAGACCACATTTTCAATCGCGGGGAGCTCGCGCCTTCTATGTGTTCGATTCTGGGGAACATTTTGTACACTGTCGATCCAAGGAGACCTACTGGAAAATGGGTCAGGTGGAATCCCCATGTCTCTAGACTCAAACTCAACACTGATGGGTTGTGTTTATCTGGATTCATGTGAGGGGATGGTATAGTTCATGATAGTAAAGTTTCAATCATCCTCATGTTTTCCGCATCATTCGGGAATGGATGTTCTCTACAGGAATAAGCCAATGCTTTTCTTGTCAGCTTGGAAGTGTGCAATAGGAGGGAAATTCTCCTTACTGTGCTGGAAATGGACTCTCAGGTCCTCCTCAAATCTCTTAAAGGGAAGTTACCTACCCCATGGTCAATCATATACCAAGTGCGAAAGAGTAGGAACCTGATTCATGATGACATGGATATAACTCATATCTATAGAGAGGGCAATAGGGAGGCCAACTTCCTCGCTTCCAAAGCTCATATTTCTAATGGTGTTTCCTACTTTGACATGATTGGTTCCTTCCCTTATAATGGTGTAAGCATTGTTATTGGGGATGCTCCTAGTATCCACTTTTTTATACCCCTGTGATCCTTTTGTCCTTGGACCCCATTCCTTTAGGGGGTCCCTCTTTCCTTAATAAAAATTTTTATTGTGTGTTTGTAAACACCTTGAAACCCCTAAAAAATTTAAACACTAAAAAATCCATAAAAAATATAAAAATATGAAAAAATCCATAAAACCCCTAAGAAGTTAAAAACACCCTAAATCCCTAAGAAATCCCAAAAAACCTAAAAACACCTCAACCCCCCAAAACCCATAAAATGAAAAAAAAATCCTAGAAAACACTAAAAGACCCTAAAAACCCTGAAAACACTCTAAAACCCTAAAAACCCTAAAAACACTCTAGAACCCATAAAACCCCTAAAATTCCCTAAAAACCTAATAACCAACTCAAAACTATAAACCCTGTAAATAACTAAAATGTTAAAAACTCTAGAAATAATTCAAAACACTAAAAATACTAAAAATACTTGAAACGCTCGAAAAAAACCATATCACCCCTAAAAACATAATAACCCTAAAAACACTCAAAATCCCTATAAACATAAAAATTAAAAAAAATCCATTAAAATTAAAAATTCCCCAAAACCCATGAAAACCATATGAAAACCTCAAGACCAAAAAACTATTAAAATCATAAAACCATAAAAATTTTAATGACCATATAGAATCCTAAAAACCAAAAAAACCATAAAACCATAATAAACTAAAAATAATTAAAACCCCAAAAACCTATTAAAAATTAAAATCTTATAAACACCTTAAAACCCCAATAACCATAAAAACATAGAAACCCCCAAAAAATAAAAACCCTAAAAATATTAAAAATAATAAAACAATATTACAACTCTAAAATCAATTTAACCCCTAAAAATGATAAGAAACTACTAAAACCATACAAACCTTGAAAACGTAAAAAACACGGATAACCCAAAAAACTATAAAACCCATAAAACCCAAACAAACATAAAATATCTAAAATCCTAAAATCCATAAAATCCTTAAAAACCATAAGAACCCTAAAATTTTAAAAAATCCCTCAAAAAACCCAACAAAACATAAAAACCCTATTAACTTAGAAATCCATTAATAGAATGTTAAAAACATTAAAACACATAAAACACCTAAAAACCCCAAAAATTACTAAAAACTGAAAACATCGAATACCCCAAAAAATACTTAGAACCCCTAAAACCCCCTGAAGATCCTAAAAAACCCTAAAAATCCATAAAACGTAAAAAAAGAACCTAAAAATTCCTAAGAAAACCTTAGAAACCTAAAAGCACATAAAACCACTGAAACTATAAGAAATTATAAAAACCTTAAAACCTTACAAAGTCCCTTAAAACGCCTAAAAACCATAAAAATACCTAAAAACTTTAAAACCTCTAAAACTCCCTAAAAACCATAAAACCACTAAAAACAATAAAAAAAATTAAACCCCTAAATTTTGAAAGAAACTCTAAAAACCTTTAAACCCAATAAAACTCAAATAAAACCCAAAAATCACAAAAAACACATAAAAACCGAAAAAATCCTAAAAACATAAAAACCATAAAAATCTATAAATAAACCTAAAAATCCATAAAACGTAAAAAATAATAAAACATTAAAACCCCCAAATAAAACCTTAAAACCTAAAAACACTTAAATCCAATAATAATTAAAATTTTATAAAAATCCTAAAACACTATAATGCTCAAAATATCTAAAATCCATAAAAATCCCCAAAATCCCTAAAAATCCCTAAAATTTAAAAGAAAATCAAACCGCTACAAACATAGAATATGGTAGCGCACTCCCCCAGATCTCTCTCCCGCTCGACGCCATGTCTAAGGTCTCTCTTGGATTCTATGCGAAACATCGATTATAGACCGCCGGTTCTTGCTAGTTCTCAGCGAAGGTCTGCTCTAGAAGCGCTCTTAAGTCTCAAGATGGTGGTGGTATCCTATCATTGGTGGCCTTGAATTCCTCAAAAGGTGTCTTTGTTCAGGATTTTAGCTTTAGATCCTTGTGGGTATTCTCTCATTCTCTAGTGTGATCGGGCTTCGATGGATTTGAAATTTCTGTGAACTGTTGTGGATTATGATCTTTTCAATTTAGAAAGTGATGTCGCTAGAAATCAGCCACGGATCATGGTTGAGATTGTAGATCTGATGTTTATATACATGGTTCAATGGGTTCGAGGGCTCCTTCGATAAATAAAGTTGCATCGGTAGCACGGTCAACGATCAGTTTCCTACCCGGGGCTTTCTTCTCTGATAGTACATAAAATATATGACCTCTTCGATTTTGGTTTTCTTCAGGTGTTCTCCACTACGTCTTCTTATGTAGCATCTTGGGATCTTTGGGTGTCACCTTTCAGACATCATATAGGTACATTCCTATGGTTTTGGGTCTTATATTGCGGCAGATGGATTAGGTGGGATGCTTTTCTCGGGACGTGTCATGAAGTACAACTCGATGTTTTTATATGATTTCTGGTTCTGATCTTATGATATGACTTGGTGCTAGAGTGAATAAATTGTGGAGGCCCTTTTTCTAAGAATGTTGAATCTGGATCTCGAGTATGGAAGAAGGGAGATCCACATTAAAATGTTGTTGTTGTGTTTTTCAATGTTGTTCACTGGTAGCTTATGGATGCAATTTGTTAGATGTTGGGTCCTGATTGGATTGAAGGTGATGAATGCTGAATAATGGGTTGTTGGTTATCATTTTCTGCTTATAGAGGTGGTGAAAAAGTTGTTGCTTCTTTACTCAAGTGGTGGTTGGGGGTGTGGATGGATTGGTTTTGAATTAATGGCAGTGTTGTCTATTTGTTGTGATTGGTCTACTCATGAGTTACAATGGGTGTTTTCTAATGATGATGGGAGATGATTGGCCAGGAGGTGATGGATGCTTTTTTAGGAGTAGAGGGTGTCTGGAATTTGAGATGTGGTATGCCAAGAGATGTCTATGTATGTGGTACTAGATTATGGAATTTGAGCTGCTGGATACTTATTGTGCTGGGTTGGGAGGAATAGCTTGAACCCGAAATGTGTTGAAGGAGATGCTGATGCTGAAGGTGAAAGATGATGGACTATGTGCTGCGATATGCTAGTTGCTGATTGGCTGGGAGGTGTTGATGGAGATGATAGTGAATGTCCTCTTTGTTTGGATTTTGTGTGTTGTTTGGGCTTTGGGTTTTTCTGGGTTTGGGGTTTTTAAGGGTTTTTGGGTGTGGATCATTTGGCCCTGCCCCTCCCTTGTCTGTTGTGTCTTTATTCGAATAAATTTTGGGGGGCCCGGAATAGCCTGGTCCCGCATCTTTCTTTCCCTAAAATTTTAAAAAAACCTTCAAGCCCCATAAGACACCCATAAAAACCTAAAAACATTTAAAATCCCATGAATATATATAAGATACTAAAAACACAAAAAAACACTGCAAAACCAAAAAAACCCAAAAAACCCTGAAAACCATAAGAATCATAAAAACTGCTAAAAAATATAAAAATAATTTAAACCACCTAAAATGTTAAACTTTTTCTAGAGTTCAAAAAAAATCTAAAAAACTGATGAAAAAACCCTAAAATCCTAAAACCCCATTTAATGGCCTAAAAACCCTAAAACCCCTCTAAATCCCAAAAAAACATTAAAAAACAAAAAAAAAACTAATGAAGACCAAAAATCCCAAATTTTTTAAAAACCCCTAAAATCCAAAAAAAAAAAGAAATATTAAAACCATAAAAATCTAAAAACAAACCAAACACCTAGAAACATAAAAATTTTAAAAACCTGAAAAACAATTAAAACCATCAAAATCCATAAAAACAATAAAACCCCATAAATATCCTAAAGTTCCCTAAAGTACCTGAATATTTAAAAAACCCAAAGAAAACCGTTAAACCTAAAAAACATAAAACCCCTAAAATTCCTAAAAGACCCTAAAAACCATAAAACCCCCTAAAACCCATAAAACCCCTAAAACACATAAAAATTCTGAAAAAAACAAAAATATCTAAAAACACATTAAACCATTAAAAACACCAAAAATAACTAAAAACTTTAAATCCCCTAAAAACTGAACAAAATAATAAAAACCCAAAACAACCCTAAATATCCATGAAAACCCTAAAACCCCCTAAATTCCAAAAAAACCTAAAAAACCCCCAAAAATTTCTAAAAATAACTCAAAATCCCTAAAAATAAAAAACCCCTTAAACACGTTAGGTAAATCATGGAATCCTAAAAATACTTAAACCCCCTAAAAATCTAAAAACACTCTAAATCCCAAAAAATCATAAAAACCATAAAACACATAAAAACACTAATACCCATAAAAACCCATAAAAACCCATAAAATCCCTAAAACCCACTTAATTTTTTAAAAATGCTTCAATCATCTAGAAACTTTAAACACACTAAGAAACTAGAAAACCCTAAAAATCCTAAAAATTGTAAAACCGCAAAAAACACCTTAAACCACTAAAACCCTAAAATTCTTAAAAATTCCCTAAAAATACCAATGTACATAAAAATAAAAAAAACTATGAAAACCCTTATAAAAATCATAAAAGTAAAAAATAATTTAAATCACTAGAAAAATTAAAAAATGATAAAAACCCAAAAACCCATAGAAACACATGCAAATATACAAAACCATAAAAAACACAAAAACCCATAAAACCCATAAAAACCCGTAAAACCGCAAAATGAAACTAAAAATACTAAAAAAATTAAAACCCTAGAAATGTTAAATGGAATCTAAAAACCTTGAAACTCAAAAAACTAAATAAAACCCCTAAACCCAAAAAAACATAAGAACCCTAAAAATACAAAAAACCAAAAACATCCCCTCAAGATCCCTAAAAACATAAAACGCCCATGAAATAATAAAAAATCAAAAAATAAAATTAAAAACATATAAAACCCTAAAAAGTTGAAAAAACATAAAAAGCTAAAAACACTTAAAACCCCTAAAAACCTAAATAATGCTAATTACACGAAAAATCCCTAAAATTACCGAAAAAACAAAAAACCCCTAAAAACTATAAAAACCCTTTAAACCCAACAAAAATCTTTAAAAAAATTAAAAAAACATTGTAGCCTTAGATAACTCAAAAAACCACATGAACCCAAAAAACCAGAAAAGCAAACCCTTAAATGCCCTTAAAATCCCTAAAACCATACAAACCGATAAAAATCCTTAAAATCCATAAAAATCATTTAAAACCTAAAAGAACCCAAAACCTTAAACACACTAAGAAAACCTATAAAAACATTAAACCATTAAAATCCCTAAAAACATTAAAACACAAGAAACCCTAAAACCTGAAAAAACCCACAAAACCCTAAAAAAATAAAAATACATACAAATTCTAAAATATCCCAAAATATCAATAAAAAGTTAAGAAACCATAAAAACTTAGAATGAACCTAAAAATCCTTAAAAAACTAAAAACAACTAAAAACAACTTAGAACCCAAAAAAATAAACCACTAAACACTAAAAATCCCCTATAAACCAATAAAACATAAAAACCCTAAAACCCTTAAAATCCCTAAATACCTATAAAAACAGTAAAAAAAATAAAAACTCTAAAACCCATTAACCAATAAATATATTGAATAACTCTAAAAACCCTTAAAAATCATAAAAACTCAAAAAAACTAAAACCACTTAAAACCCTCAAAATCCCTAAAAAACTAAAAATTCAAGAAATTCCTAAAAACACTATAAATCCATAAAAACATAAAAATAACTTAAAAACCTTTAAAAATATAAGAAAACCTTAGATAACTCATAACACATAAAACATATGAAAACATAAAAAACACTAAATATCCAAAAAAACCCCTTAATAGACCCGAGAAACTATAAAAACTCTTAGGAAAATAAAAATCCCTTAAAACCTTTAAAACCATAAAGCCCAACAAACACCCTAAAAAACACAAAAACTCAAAAAACCATTCAAACATCTAAAATTGATTAAAAACAATAAAAATATTAATAACTATAAAAATAACTCAAAAACCATTAAAACCCAATAAAACATAAAAACTCTAAAAACCCTAAACACCCCCAAAATCTCTAAAATCCATAAAAGACCTAAAAGACCTAAAAATTAATATAAAAAATTAAAACGTAAAAATAACTAAAAACATTAAAAACACAACGAAATTATTAAAATCCCAAAAAATACATAAAACCCCAAAAATGTAAAAAACAATAAAAACCCAAAACCCCCTAAAACATCAAAATTATTATACACCCTAAAAAACATAAAAATCATAAAAAATTGATGAAAATCCCTAAAATGTAAATTTCACTAAAAACCCTAAAAACCCATATAATATCTTAAAAACCGAAAAACAAATAAAATCCTAAAAAACATTAAAAATCTAAAAACATTAATAAACTCATAAAACCATAAAACCCACAAAAATCACTAAAAACCCGTTAAAGCCCTAAAATTTTAAAAACTCCAAATACCTGTAAAACACTAAAAAAACTCAAAAAAATCAATAAAAACCCAAAAAACATATGAAATATTAAATAAATTTAATCCCATCAAAATTCATGAATATAAAAAACCCGAAAATCCCAAAAAAATAAAAAAACACTAAAAACCCTAAAATCACATGGAAAACTATAAAAAACTAAAAAAACTTTTAAAAACCAAAAAAGATGAAAACCCTAAAACCCATTAAAACCCATAAAAGCTAAAATCCATAAAGCCACTTAATAATAATGACATCTGAAGAAGATTTAAAAATATCTGAAAATTTATAATCCCAGAAAAAATTGGAAAAAGCTAAGAAAACCATAAACATCTAAAAAACATACATAACCTGAACAACCGTAAAACTCTGAGAACCCAAAACTCCCTAAGAGACCCTAAAAACTCTAAAGCCTGTAAAACTATAAAAATCCTTTAAACCCCTAAATTGTTTTTAAAAATAAATAAATAATAGAATCATAAAATATTCAAAACAAACTTAACCCCCCACCCAAATCATAAAAAAACTAAAAAAATAAAAAAACCTAAAATGCCTGAAAGTCCTGAAAAACCCTAAAAATAATAAAAATCCTAGAAAATCAATAAAAATAACTTAAAACTTTAAAAACCTAATGTACCATAAAAACCCTAAGAAAATAATAAAAACCTTAAAACATATAAAACCCCTAATAACCTAAAAAATTCTACAAAACCATAAAAAACAGAAAACCCAAAAAAACTTTAAAACCCCTTAGAACCCCTAAAACCCATAAAAATCCTAAAAATCACTAAAAAATAAATTACCTCAAAACCCTAAAAACATTAAATCCCTAAAAACAAATAAAACCCCTAAAACAAAAAAAATGAAATAAACACTGAAAACCCAAATAAGACCCAAAAACCCCTAAAAACCCTAAGAAACCCATAGAACATTAAAACTCTGAAAACCCCTAAAAACAATAAAACACAATAAAAATAAATAAACCCTTTAAAACACTAAAAAAGATAAAAACTCTAAAACCCCTCATTATAAATAAAAACTAAAAAACCCAAAAACAAAAAAATACCCCCCAAAAACCTTAAAACCCTCAAAATCCATAAAAACCCAAATCCCATTTAAATACTTAACAATCCCTACAAATATCTAAAAATATTAACCATAAAAACCATGAAAACCCAAAAGAAAACATTAATCCCTAAAATCACTTAAAACCCCAAAAAACCTAAAAACATTTAATACCATAAAACCCCCTAAAATGCCATAAAACCTTAAAAACCCAAAACCACCCAGAAAACCCTAAAAACAAAAAAACAAAAAAACCCCTTTAACCCCTGAAAATGGTTAAAAACTTTACAAAACCTTAAAACACATGAAAAACTACAAAAATCTCTTAAAAACCAAAAAACCATAAAAACTCTACCACCCCTAAAAACCCTAAAAACCACCCAAATCCCTAAGAACCCTAAAAAATTAAAATAAATCATAAAAATCCAGAAAAATACTTAAAAGGGTAAAAAAATATAAAAAACCCACGAAAACCCCTAAAAAATTTTAAAACCTAAAAATTATTCAAAAATACAAAAAAACAGTAATACCCTAAATCCTTAAAAAGCCTAAAACAGCTAAAAACCTAAAACTCCATAAACATTTTTAAAAATTCCCAAAAAATATCTAAAAATGTAAAAAAAACCCCTAAAAATGAAAAAACCCCCTAAAAATGAAAAAAACTGAAAGAAAAAAAATTAAAGCTCCTAAAAACACTTAAAACCACTAAAATTCTTAAAAATGAATAATAACACTAAAAACAAACTAAAATATTCAGAAACCCTTTAAGCCCATAAATTTTTTAAAAATTTATAAACAAACTTGAAAATAATAAAAATATATATAAACTATGAAAACGTAAATACCCTCAAAATCCATAAAACCCCTAAAAATAAAAAACATATAAAATCCTTAAAATTCCAAGAAAACTGAAAACAACATAAAATCCCTCAAACCCCTAAGAAGGATATAAAAAAAACGCTTAAAAACTCTATGAAATCAAAAAACACTAAAAAACAAAAATACCCTAAAATCCATCAAAATCCATAAAAACTCTAAAACCAAAACATGAAAATTACCTAAATCATTAAGAAAGATAAAATAACCTAAAACCCATGAACACAATTAAGAAAACCTTAGAAAACCAAAAACACTTAAAACCCCTAAAAATCATAGAACACTATAAAACCCCTAAAACCATAAAATCCAAAAAAAATAAAAACCTCTAAAACCATTAAACCCCTAAAATGATAAAAATACTAAAACCCTAAAAACCTTATAGAATTTAAAAACACAAAAAACCCCAAAAATCCCATTAAAACCATATAAACCCCTTAATCCCCCAAAATCCCAAAAAATCCTAAAACTATAAAAAACAAAAAACCCATTAAATCTGTAAAAATGTAAAAATTTAAAATCCATGAAACAAAGTATGGAATCTTTAAAACCTTAAAAACCTAATAGTCAATAAAACATTGAAAAAAATTCTTAAAACCCCTAGAAACCCTAAAAAGCCCTAAAACCTATAACAAATTAAAAATTAATAAAACCCCAAAAAATAATAGAAGCCCTAAAAACCAGAAAATCCTTAAAAATCCTTAAAAATCCATAAAAACCTAAAAAATACTAAAAACATGATAACCGCTATAAAGACCATAAAAACCTAAAATCACACAAAAACCCTAAAAACAGTAAAATTCCTAGCATCCCCTAAAACCCATTGAAACCATAAAAACCTCAAAATTCCAAAAACCTCTAAAAATCCATAAGAATCTAAAAAATCCATTAAAACCCCAAAACCTTGCACTGTCGAAGAAAAAATTTTAAAAATAAGAACACTTAAAACCCCCAATAAAACTTAAAATGCTACCTACCCCCCCCCCCCCATCAACCAAAAAGTGACCATAAAACCCTAAAAATCACTAAAGACATAAAACCACTAAAAAAAACCTAAATTCCCATAAATCCTTAAAAACCCACTAAAAACTCTAAAAACCAATTAAAACCCAAATAATGTTAAAAATATCTAAAAAACTATAAAATCATAAAAACTAGAAAAATCCTAAAACCCAAAAAAAATATAAAAACCCTAAATCCCCTCAAAACCCTCAAAATACCAAAAAAACCTAAAAACCATAAAAATCCTACAAATACCTACAAATTCATAAAAATATAAAAAACCCCAAAACCCATGAAGACACATAAGAAAACCTTAAAACCCTAAAAATACTTAAAACCCCTAAAAGCTGGAAATTATTAAAACCCAAAAAAACCCCTAAAACCCATAAAACCTTAAAAACTATAAAAAATTTAAAAACTTTAAAACCCAGTAAAAACTCTAAAACCCATTTATTACCCCAACTTTTTTTAAAACCTCTAAAAACACTTAAAACCCCTAAAATTTTTAAAACCCCCAAAAAATACAAAAAAAAACTAAAACCCTAAAAATCAAAAATATACTGAATACCAAAAAATCATGAAAATACCTAAAAAATTTTAAAATTTTTAAAAATCCTAAAATGTTAATAAAATTTAATAACATAAATCCATAAAAACCCACAAAATCCCTCAAAACCCTAAAACCCAAAAAATCCATAAAAACCCACAAAATCCCTCAAAGGCCTAAAATCCTAAAAAAATTATAAAATATCCCTAAATATCCGTAAAAATATGAAAAACCCTAAAACCCCAAAAGAAAACATAAAATTCTAAAAATGCTTAAAATTTAAGAAATACCTAAAAGATCCCAAAATCTGTAGAAACCCAATAAAAACCCTAAAATCCATAAAAACCAAAATCCCTTTAAAAACCTCAAAATAATATAAAGACCACCAAAAAAATTAAAAACCTACTAAACACTTGTAAATCCATTTAAACCACTAAAATTGCTAAAAAATCATAACAACATTAAACCCCTAATATACTCAAAAAAACCCTAAAACCCCAAAAACCATAGACACTGAAACCCCTAAAAACCTTCAAAATCTATAAAAACCCCAAAAACACATAAAAATTTAAAAAACTAATAAAAATCCCTAAAAATGAAAAAAACCTAAAAAACCAGATAATCGCTTAGAAAACCTTTAAAACCAAAAAAAAATTAAAACCCTATAACCCCTAAAAATATGCTAAAACTCTTAAAACCGTAAAAAACCCAAAAAAATATTGAAAAAATCTAAAATCCATAAAGTCCATAAAACATCACTAAAAAAATCGAAAAATGCCTTAAATCCTTACATATGTTAAAAACTAAAAAACATTTAAACCCTTTAAAACACAACCCCCCCCCCAAACCCCAAAAACATAAAAACCCCAAAACCCTTAAAACCTTAAATACTCCTAAAGAAAATAAATATCATTAAAATCTTTAATATCTTTCATAATCCCTAAAAATATCAAAAACACAAATAATCCTGAAACCCCCTATAAAAAGCACAAAAATTAAAAAATCCTCATAACCACAACAAACCTAAAAAATGTTAAAATTCCAAAAAAAAATCTATAAACTCTAAAACAACCTAACACCCCTAAAAATCCCTAAAAACCCTAAAAACTATAATATTTCTTAAAAAACTAAAAATCTCTAAAAACATAAAAAACACAAAAAACCAAAAAAATATAAAATTACTTAAATTGCTCTAAATTACCTTAAAATAAAAAAAACCCTAAACCCCAAATAAACCCTAATAATGCATTAAAACCCTAAAACACTTAAAACCCCTAAATACCAAAAGGAAAAAAACTTAAGAAACCATAAAAGACCCTAAAACGCCAAAAACCAATCAACACATTAAAACCCCTAAAAACCCTATAACCCAAATAAAAACTCTAAAACAATTTAAACCAATAAAATTCAAATAAAATCGAAAAAATTAAAACCCCTAAAAACAAAAAATATCCCTAAAAGCCCTAAAGAAACCAAAAAAACCCTAAACCGCTAAAAACCTTATAAACCCACAAAATCACTAAAACCCCTAAAAGCCATAAAAATCCTAAACAATCCCTAAGAGTCCCTAAAACTTAAAAAACCTAAAACCCCTAAAACCTCTATGAAAACAATAAAAACCTAAAAACACATAAGACTGCAAAAAACCAAAAAAGTTTAAAAACCCTAAAAATCCCTAAAAACCCTAAAAACCCTCAATATCTAGAAAAACTCCTAAAATCCATAAAAATATTAATGAGACATAAAAATTCTTAAGAATTTAAAAAAATCGTAATAACCCTGAAAACCCCTCAGAAACCCTTAAAAACCAAAAAATAATTAAAACCCCTAATAACCCAAAAAGGTCTAGAAACCATAATTTTTTTACAAATCCTAAAAACCAAAAAAAATGCTAAATAACATAAAACCTTATAAAACCACATAAAATCCATTAAAACCCTCTAAAAAATATAAACACCATTAACCTCTTAAAACATTAAAAAACTACGTAGCCCCTTATAAAATCTAAAAACTACAAAAAACTAAAATCCATTAAAACCCAAGAACCCTCAAAATCATTAAAAACTCTAAAAATTATTTGAATCCAAAAAATATCTAAAATAAATAAAATCATAAAAATCAGTAAACCCTTTAAAACCAATAACAAGTCTTTATAAACATAAAAACACATAAAACCCCAAAAACCATAAAAAATGCTAAAACCCCTAAATAATATAAAAACTCTCAAAATCCCTAAAATACCAGAGAATTCTAAAAATAGCCTTGAAATTCCTTAAAAACATAAAAAACAGTAAAACCCATGAAAACCTATAAGATGGCAATAAAAACATAAAAAAATTTCAAACCACTGAAATACCTAAACGCACTAAAAACACTAAAAACATAAAAATTTCAAAACACCCAAAAACCTAGAAAATCCATAAAACCCCTAAAAATATAAAAACCCCAAAACCCTTAAAAACTCTAAAATCCACTAAAAACTATAAAAACTTGTTAAAACCCCTAAAAATATTAAAAAACTCAAAAAACCCTTGAAACACTGAAAAAATAAAAATCAACTAAAACTCAATAAAACACCATAAAACCTAAACAACTATAAAATCCCTCAAAATTCATAAAAACCCCATAAAAATCATAAAAATTTCCACAAAATCAACAAAAACCGAGAAAGCACTAAAAATCATGAAAATCCTTAAGAAAACCATAAAATATCAGAAAACACATAACACCCCTAAGAACTAAATACTCTAAAATAATTAAAACCACAAAATTCAGTAAAACCCCTAAAAATTCATAAAAACCATCAACAACCACAAAAAATACGTAGAATCCATAAAATATAACTAAAAATTTAAAAAACATTAAAATCACCAAAAACCCCTAACAAAACCTTAAAACCAAAAAAATTAAAACCCATAAAACCTAAAACATTAAAAACCCTAAAAATCCAAAACATACTCAAAATACATAAAAACCACAAAAACCATAAAAATCATAATATTCCTTAAAATCCCTAAAATCATAAAAAACCCTAAAACCCCTAAAAACCCAATAAAACAGTAATAATATTAGAATTCTAAGAATCCCTAAAAAATAGACACTAAAAACCAAAACACCCCCTAATCCCTCTAAAATCCACAAAGAATCATACCCCCCACCACATAATCCTTAATAAACACATATAAATAATAAAACACCTATAAAAACATTAAAAACCCATGAAACCCCTATAAAAATTAAATTACTTGAAAAAATATTTATAACATTGAAAACTCGGAAAACCCTTATAAACTAGAAACCATAAAACCACTAAAATTCCAAATCACCCAAAAACCCTAAAAACCCATAAAAATCCTAAACACCAAAAAAATTCCCAAAAAACATAAAAAACCCTAAACCATGAAAATTACAAAGTAAAACATAAATTAAAACATCTATAAAACCTAAGCAATGCTACAAAACTAAAAACACAAAATTACTGAAAACCGTTAAAATCCCTAAAAAGCCCAAAAACCATAAAAATACATCAAATCTATAAAAACATAAAAATGTAAAAACCCCTAAAAACCTAAAAAACGCCTATGAAAAACATTAAACCAAAAATATTCTTAAAATACCTAAAAAATAAAAAACCCTAAACCCATTTAATCTCTAAAAAGCATAACACCATTAAAAACTGTAAAACCCAAAAAAAAATAGAAAAATTAAAACCCATTAAAAACATAAAAAACACATCAAACCCCTAAAACCTTTAAATAATCTAAAAATATATAAAACACTAAAAAACTAAAAAATATCTAAAAATACCAAAAACCTTTAAATACTTAAAAACAATGAAAACCCATAAAACCCTTCAATTTCTCTAAAAATTTTAAAAAGAAAAAATACCAAAAATCCCTCAAAGACTAAAAAACGAAAAAAAACCATAAAAACCATGAATAACGTTTGGAAACCCTAAAAAACAAGTAAATATTAAAACCCCGAAAACCTAAAAAAATTATAAAAACCCTAAAACCCCTAAACAACCCAAAAAAACAATAAAATCATAAAAAAAACTTAAAAAAATCCGTAAACACATAAAAACCCTAAGAAAACTAAAAAACCCTATGAAAACATTAAAAACCCCAAAATACATAAAACTCCAAATACACATAAAACCCCTAAAAACCCATAAAATCCTAAAAAGACGCTAAAAATTATAAAAAAAAATTAAACTACTGAAATTGTAAAAAATATATAAAACCCGTTTACAACGCTAAAAACTCAAAAAAACACTCAGAAAACAAAAAAACCCATTACAACCCTAAAAACTCTAAAAAACCCTATACCCCCTCAAAATAAAAAAACCATAAAACTATTAAAAATCCATTAAAATTCATAAAAACGTGAAAAATATTAAACCCTCTAAAAACGCCTATGAAAATAATAATAAGCTAAAATACATGAAACCCAAAAACCATAAAAATGATAAGACCCCTCAAATTCCTAAAAAACAAGACAATTGTAGAAATATAAATAAATCCCAAACACCATAAAACAAAAATAATCCATAAAAACCAAGAAAAAACCTAAGAAAACCTTAAAAAATAAAAACACTTAAAACAAATAAAAGACAAAAAATCCAAATTCCCAAGATTAACCCTAAAAACCATAAAACTCAATAAATTTTGAAAAACCACAAAAAATAATTAAAAACAATATAAAATATGAAACCCTTTAATCCACTAAAAATAATAAAAAACTATACCGAACCTTAAAACCCCTTAAAACTCATAGGAACCCTAAAACCCCAAAAAACTCAAAACCCAAAAAAACTCTAACAATCCTCAAAATCCCTAAAATCCTTAAAACTCATTAAAATTCTAAAAAATCAAAAAATTATTAAAAACAATAAAAACCTCTTTTAAAATTTTAAATACCTAAAAATACATGAACCAATAAAAACATAAAAAATGGAACATTCCTTAAAAAACCCTAAAACCCCTCAAAATCCCTAAAAGTGATAAACAATATACAAATATAATATAATCTACCATACCCCAAAAATCTCTAAAACCCCCAAAGAATGCTTTAAAACTCTAAAAATACTTAAAACCCATAAAACGGACAAAATGCTTAAAACACCTTAAAACATAAAAATAGCTAAAAACTCAAAAGAACCATAAAAATTATAAAAATCCTAAAAATTCAATAAAAAAATATAACACAAAAAAAAAACACCATCAAACATTAAAAAAAATAAAAACACATAAAACCCCTAAGATTAATAAAAATCTAAAAACCCTAAAAGACACTAAAACCCAAAAATACCAAAAAACGCCCTAAAAACACAAACCCATAAAAAAACACTAAAAATATAAAATTCCTTTAAACCACTAAAATGTTAAAAACTCAAAAATGCGTAAAAAATTTAAAAAACCGAAAAAAATTACAAAAAAACCCAAAAACCCTAAATATACTTTAAAACCCTAAAAAATTATAAAATCCCTAAAAATCCCTAAGAATCTCTAAATACATTAAAAACCTTAAAACCCCATAAATACCCTAGGAAAAACTAAAAATCCAAAGACAAAACCCCAAAAACATAGAAAACCCTTAAAATTATAAAATCCCAAAAACCCCTTTAAATCCCTAAATACATTAAAAACTGTAAAAAAAATTAAAACAATAAAAACTCAAAAGAACCATAAAAACCTAAATATCCATAAAACCCCTAAAAAAGATAAAAACACATAAAAACTAAATATCCCTGAAATCCTTGTAAATACATAAAAATCATAAAAACACTAAAAATTACTCAAAATATAAACACTGTAAAAACATTAAAAAATCTATAAAATCCTTAAAAACCTAAAAATTCTTAAAACCCCTAAAACACTAAAAACCTAAAATTCATAAAAGTCCCAAATAATCCCTAAAACTCCCTAAAAATGTAAAGTAACATAAAACCTCAAAAAAAAACTCTACGAAAACCAAAAAACCCTTAAAACACATAAGACTAATAAAAACCTAAAAAATTCCAAAAATCCAAAAATGACCCTAAAACCCCATAAAACCCATAAAAATAAAAAACACGTAAAAACATATAAATTCACATAAATCCATTAAAACCATCAAAAAATCTAAAAAATATTTAAATCCCTAAAAACAATAAAAATCTTATAAACTTTTAAAACCATAAAAACCCTTTGGAACCCTAAAAACTCAACAAAACTCTAAATTAAAAAAAACCTTAAAACTCTGAACACCTCTAAAAACCTACAAAAAATATAAAACCCCTTAAAACCATAAAAATCCGAAAATAATTCCTATAATCACTAAATACATAAAATCCCACACAACTATAGAGAACCCCAAAGAAAACCCTATAAAAATAAAAATACTAGAACCCCTAAAAACCTAAAAACGCTAAAAATCCCTAAATACCTAAAAACAATAAAATACCTACAAATATCTAAAATACCTAAAACCTATAAAAATAATAAAAAATACCTTAAAATCCCTTAAAATGTAAAAAACCCCTAAACCCTCTAACAAGACCTTAAAATCCTAAAAACACTTAAAATCCCTAAAATCCTAAAAACACTAAAAACCATCGCATAACATAAAAACCATAAAAAAACATGAAAACCCAAATAACCCAAAAAAGACACAAAAACCCTAAAAACCAGTAACAAAAATAAACCCATTTAATCCCCTAAAATTAAAAAAACATTAAAACGCTTTAAAACCCAAAAAACTAAACAAATCAAAATAAACCCCTAAAACTATAATACTCCAAATATCCCAAAAAATTTAAAACCATAAAATCCCCAGAAATCATAAAACCCATAAAAATCTAAAAAATAAATAAAGATCCCAAAAAACATAAACCCCTCAAAACCCCCAAATTAACCTAATAAAACCTTGAAATCCAAAAAACACTTAAAACCCATAAAAACCAAAAATCAAAAAAAACTCAGAAAAACTATAAAAACCTAAAAATCCTCAGAATCTCTAAAAAAATCATAAAAATCATAAAAAAAATCCTAAAAGAAAATTAATATACAAAAAATCATAAAACCCTCAAAACCCATAAAAAACCTTAAAACCCTAAAACACTTAAAACTGCTAAAAACCTAAAAATTATATAAACCCTAATACCCTAAAAAGACCATAAAACCTTATACCCTAAAACCCTAAAATACATAAAAAACAGTAAATACTCATAAAAACATAAACCCCACTAAAAACTCTAAAAAACATTAAACCCCTGAAAATATTAAAAACTAAAAAACCCTTTAAAACCATAAAAACTCAAAAACAAAACCCAAAAACCCAAAACATAATAAAACCCTTAAAACCATAAAAAATTGAAAACCCCTCAAATACCCTAGACATTCTAAACACTACAAAACTCATAAAAATCCTTAAAATGTAAAAAAAAATCCTTAAAAACATTGGAAAACACTAAGGAAAATGTAAAAACCAAAAAACACTTTAACCCTTAAAATCCTAAAATCATGAACATAATAAAAACCCTAAAACCCTAAAAACCTTAAAAATATTCAAAATCCTTAAATACCATAAAACACCATTAAAATATTAGGAATCCCTAAAAATTACTAAAAAAATAAAAAATAGAAAAAATCGTGAAAACAAATAAGAAAACCATAGAACCCAAAAAAGACTTAAAAACCCTAAAAACATAAAAATCACTAAAAACCTTAAAAGACCCTAAAAGTCCTAAAAGTCCCTAAAATCCATTAAACCCCATAAAAACATTAAATACATAAGATCCCACAAAAACAATAAAAATCCAGTAAAAATATAAAAAAATAGTAATTCCCTAACAATGTTAAAAAATTCTTAAAATCCTTTAAAACCCTTGAAATTCAAAAAATACCTCTAAACACCCCCAAAAAATAAAAACCTAAACCCCAAAAATCCCTAAAATTCCCTAAAAACATAAAAATCCGTAAAAATAATTAAAACTCTAGAATCCATAAAAACATAAAAACCCAGAAAAACCCAGAAAACCTATAAGAAAAAAATTAAAAACCTAAAAACACTAAAAACCTCTATAAACATAAAAACACTAAAAACTAAAAAAAAACATAAAATCCATAAAATCCATAAAAAATTTAAAATACCCTAAAACCATAAAAAAATAAACCCCATAAATATCCTACAAATCAAATAAAACTCTAAAAACCCTTTAAACCTATAAAAATTAAAAAATATCAAAAAAACTTTAAAACCCAAAAAAAATAAAAAATAAACCCTAAAAACATAAAAAACATCTTAACACCCGTAAAACACCCTAAACCCCTCAAAATCCATAAAATCAATAAAAACATTAAAAATAAAAAAATACATAAAAATCCATAAAATGGTAAAAAACCCCTAAAAACCCAAAAATCGCTAAGAAAACATTAAAATTTTAAAAAACACATAAATCCCCTAAAAACCAAAACTATATTAAATATCCTATAAAGTTTTAAACTATCACCACCCCCACCCCAAAAAATCCACAAAATCCCTAAAATCCGTAAAACCCCTAAATCCCATAAAATTCATAAAACAGCCCCAAAAATCCATAAAACTGTAAAAACCATAAAATGAAAAAAAACCCTACAAAAACCTAAAAACCCAAAAAACACTTAAGTCCCTTAAAATCCTATAAATGAAAACTAACATAAACCTTACAAGCCCCTAAAAATCTAAAATTTATTAAAAATGAAAAAACCCATTAAAATATTAAAAAACCCTAAAACTTCATAAAAATACTAAAACCCACAAATACTTTAAAAACCCATTAAACCCATAAAAACCTTAAAAACTCTAAAAAAATTTAAAACACAAATAGAAATCCCCTAAAACCCAAAAATCCTTATGTTTTATAAAAACCCTAAAACCCCTTAAAACCTTCGAAATCCCTAAAAACCATAAAACCCCATAAAAATAAAAAAACCTTAAAATTTCCTAAATAATAAAAGGACAATAAAAAATCATATAACTCGTAAGAAAACTATAAAAATCTAATAACACTTATAAACCCAAGAAACCAAAAAATATCTAAAAACTCAAAAAACCCCTAAAAACCTGCAAAATCTCTAAAAACCCTAAAACATTAAAACCTTATCAAATCCTTAAAATTCCATAAAAAAAATAAAAAAAAATCAAAAATTCATAAATAACCCTATTAAATCCCCAAAACACTAAAAATAATTAAATCCTGTAAAAATCATGAAAGAAGCTAAAACCCTGAAAAATCCCTAAAACCCTCATCACCATCCAAAAAGCCCCAAATAATAATAAAACCCATAGAAACATTAAAAACCATAAAACCCTAAAACTCCATAAAAACCCTAAATCCTCACTAAAAATTATAATACCCCTTTAATACCCTAAAAGTGACAAAAACACCAACAAAACATAAAATAAAAAAATTCATAATATCCCAAAAAACCATAAAGCTTGTAACAATAAAAAAACAAAATAACCCTAAAAAATTAGATAAATCCCTAAAAACCTAAAAACACCTAAAAACCTCAAAATCCCCTAAGAAAACCAAAAAAGCCTAGAAACACTTAAATCCCCTAGAAACCTAAAAACATTAAAATTTATAAAAAACACTATTTACAGTCAAAATTCCCAAATACCAACATAAATTTTCATATAATTCTATAAAAATCACTAAAAACAAAAAAAACATAAATACCCCTAAAAACCCCTAGAAAAACATAAAAAATCTAAAAACACTTAAACCCCAAAAAACGATAAAAACCCTAAAAACACCTAAAACCTATAAAATAATAAAAAAACACTTAAAATCCATCAAAACCATAAAAACCATATAAATTAAAAAAAAAATTTAAAATACATAAGTACATGATGACCTGAAAACCCTAAAAACTTTATAAATATAAAAACACTTAAATCCCCAAAAAAACCAAAAAATGCTAAAATCCTTAAAAAACAAAAAAAAATCTAAAATACTTTTAGAATCATAAGAACATATAAAACCCCTAAAAACCTCTAAAAACACTAAAACCCCTTTAAATACTAAAAAAAATTAAAACACTAAAAAACATTTAAAACCTTATAAATTTTAAAAAACCTTAAAATCCCAAAAAAACCATAAAACCTCTTAAAACCCTCAAAACTCATAAGAATCATCAATATTTCAAAATACATCAACCCCCATTAAAATACTAAAAATTCCCAAAAAATGTAAAATTCCTAAAACCCTAAAAACCCTTTGGAAAACTGTAAAATATAAAAAAAATCAAAACCCTAAAGAGGCTAAAAAGGAAAAAACCCTAAAAATCACTAAAACCCCTAAAAATTCCAAAAAACACTAAAAGCCCAAAATTAGTAAGAAAACCATTATAATACCAACAAATTTAAATACCATAAAAACTATGAAAAATACTATGATATATAAAATGACAAAAACCTAAAAATATCCCTAAAACCTCAAAACCATAATACCCCTTAGAAGTGATAGTTTCTGGCTATTGAGTTGCTAGTTATTGGCTACCACTTTCCTTGAGGTTTAAAGGTGGTGGCTGCTAGAAGATTCCTATGCCTGTGTTGATTGGTATTGGTGTTGTTGGTTGCTGGAACAGAATCGGAGTGTTGGGAGATGCTTGGTGAGCAAAAGAAGTGTCGGTTGTTGGAAAATGAGGTGTCGGATCCTGGTGGATGAGTGGATAGGATGTAATAAAGTTGTTGTTAATAGTTTTAGAGCTGATGGTTCTATGATATTGGCGGTGAATGTGCTTGGAAATGATGTTATGGGTGATGAAAAATGGGTTGCAGGATGCTGTCACTACTACAAAAACGGGCAAGCAAAGCACCACCTTTATCAGCGCTAATCAAAAATCTCTGATAAATGATAATCTTTATCAGCACTATCTAAAAGTGGTGATAAAGTGCAAATTTATCAGCGCTTTTCTAGCACTGATAAAGGATACATTTTAACAGCGTTAGAAAAGCCCTGATAAAGCCACCCTTTATCAGTGCTAAAATTTTAGCACTGATAAACGGTGGATTTATCAGCGCTTTTCTATCGATGTTAAAACATATCACCGATTTTATTAAAAGGAGGCAGACAGTCTCCTCTTTTTTATCGGGCCCTAAGCTCTCGCGGTACTGTACCCTTGTGACTGCTTCCCTCCCCCGATCTTCCCTTTGTCGGACCTCTGTCATACTCTTTCTCTTTATCCTTGACCCTCTTCCACTGATCTTCCTCCCTTTCAAACCCTACTCGTCCTCTTCAACGGTTGGCGTCTCCTCCCATGCACCCCCACTCTGGTGGTCGCGTCTTCCAGGCAGCGCAGAAGGCTCCCTCACCTTCAGTTTTCCTTGGACATCCGATTTCTTCACCCAAGGTCAGTGGATTGCCTAAATATTGTTTTTCAGTGTAGGTTGATCTTTAGTTTTTTCATGCGGTTGTCATTTATTGGCATTTCTTCTTCACAGTGAGTTGGAAAACCTTATTTGAGGTTTGGAATTCCTTCATTTCTCACTTTTTTGTTTCATGCAGGAGGGGTTTACTCTTTTCTATCATTAGGGATAGTTTTCACTAGCCTAATTAAGATAAATTAATAAGTTAATTTAAATTCTAGGGGAAGGGTTAATGATTCTTGTACTTTTACAGCTTTTATATTATTGTGATGTTGTGTTTGTATAGACTGAATACCCCACTAAAAATCATGGTTATTGGGCGCCCTTTATTTCACTGTATTTGTTGTCATATGGAAGCCTTTTTTCATGTTGTTGTGATATCACCCCAAAATGGAAATTGGATAACCACTTATATTTGGATAATAAAATTCTTTCCCCTGGATTTATGGAATGTGTGATAACACTCCTAAAGTAAAGTGAAATGTGCTAAAAGTCCCTTTGTTAAATCTATAAAATGGTCTTTGATGTGTTGTGATGTGTGGTCATTCTAGTGGGGGTCACAATAATTGGTTTTGATGTGGTGTGGGATGATGTATGGTTTGTTTTTCCATGCTTTTGGTTTGGAGAGGTGATGGTTTTTCTCCATGCTTTTTGGGTAGTGAGGGGATGATTCATTTGGTTTTTCTTTTTTTATGGCAAGGTGATGGATTGTTTGGACATTCTTTTAGGGTAGTGATGTAATGATTAGTTTGGTCATTCTTTTGGGGCGGTGAGGTGATGATTCGATGGGAATGATGAGCTACGTTTTATGTATGGTTTCTTTGTGCTAGAATCCTAGGTAGTGAAGTAATAATTATTTAATAATTATAGAAATTGTTGGATTTTTGTTTGGATAATGGGAAGGTTGGAAATTATAAATCTGTCTTGTGGATTTAACCCCTTTCCAAGATCCACCAAGAATCATCCATAATCAAGAATATGACTTTATATTTTAGGGAATATATATCTTAAACATGGATTTATCCCCTTTCCAAGATCCACCAAGACTCGTCCAAGATGTTTAATGTTTATTATGAATGAGGTGACTAGTAGGAGTGGATAAAAGGATGTTTAATGTTTTGTTGTAGGGTTGTGGGTGCTAGAACTATTGGTAAGGGGCTGGAAAGTGTGTTCATTTTGATGGGGGTTTATCCTGGTTCTGTTGATTTCAAAATCTTTATTGAAAATGGTTAGGCTATATTAGTATTTATTTTTATAAGGAAGTGGTTCTCTGCTACTTTGTATTTGGAAGTCCTGTTTTGTTTATTTGAATCATAAATAATAATATTTCAGATTCAAATAGGATGGAGATGAATAAAGATTGGATGGATTCTAATTGTTTGAAAATAGAGTAAGAGAACAGAGTGAAAGAGTTTATCATGTTTTCAAGCTATCAGGCAAAGGATCCTCCTCAAATCCTTTGTCCATGTTTACGTTGTTGTTATTCTAGACTAATTACTCCAGAGGAGTTGGAAGAACATTTGATATGTCACGGAATAGATCGGAGTTATAAATGTTTGAATAAACATGGGGAAAAAGCGAATGTAGCTACTGGATGGAATAAAATTGTATTTTATAGATCATCAGATATGATTAAAAATATGGATAATAAAGAAGACCGTATAGAGGACGTGATTACAGATGTCAATGATGATGAAGATCGTATTGAGGAAATGACAAGGACATTTCAACATGAACTCCGTGATTGCACAAAATTGTTTGAGAAGTTAAAGAGTTGTGCAAAGACGCCATTGTATGTTGGTTGCACTAAATATACTGCATTGTCAGCTATACTGAAGTTGTATAAATTGAAAGCAGGAAATGGATTGAGCGATGTCAGTTTCATGGAACTACTTTCTCTTTTGAATGACATGCTTCCAGAAGATAATGATCTCCCAAGCTGGACATATGTAGCTAAACAAATGCTACGCTCGATGGGTATGATTTCTGAAAGAATACATGTCTTCCCGAAAGACTGTATATTGTTTCTCAAGGAGAAAAAATCACTTACAGAATGCCCAAAGTGTGGTTCTTCTTGATACAAGAAAGATGAACGCAGTCCTACGAAATATGTATAGTATTTTCCAATCATTCTAAGGTTTATGCATCTATATGGAAGTGAATAAATTGTAAGACAATTATCGTGGCATGCAGATAAAAGAAATAAAGATGGAAAATTATGTCACCCAGCCGACTCTCCTCAATGGAATATAATTGATCATGAGTATCCTGAATTTGGAAATGAGCCGAGAAACCTGCGTCTTGCGTTATCTACCGATGGAGTGGATCCTTTTGGTTTTCAAACCAGTACTCATATTACTTGGCCTGTTATGGTGGTAAATTATAACTTTCCACCCTGGTTATGTATGAAACAAAAATTCATTATGTTATCTTTTCTTATATCAGGACCAAAACAACCAGGTAATGATATTGATGTATATTTGGCTCCCTTGATCGAGGATTTGAAGTTACTGTGGGATTCAAGTGTTATGTTGTATGATGCTTATGAAAAATAATACTTCACGTTGAGAGAGATGTTGTATGGGATGATAAATGATTTCCCTTCTTATTGAAATTTGTCAGGCTATAGCATTAAAGGAACTCAAGGGTTTCCTGTGTGCGAAGAAGATACATAATCAATTAGGTTGAAACATTCATCGAAATCTGTATATCTAGGACATCGCAGATTTCTACCCCATCGACATAAGTACCGATCATGGACGACATCATTCAATGGAAGTTCAGAACAACGCAAAACACCATCTCCACTAACAGGTGATCAGCTGTTTGAGAAAGTAAAAGACGTGAAAACTATTTTTGGTAAACCATTTTCGAAAAAACATACGAATATCTGTTGAAAAAAGAGATAAATTTTTTTTTGAATTACCATACTGGAAATGTTTGTACGTCAAACATTTTATTGATGTGATGCATGTGGAAAAAATGTATGTGACAGTATTATCGAAACATTGCTAAATGCGCCTGGAAAAACAAATGATGGAATTAAGGCAAGGTTGGACATGGTTGACATGGGAATAAGAGAATAGTTGGCTCCCGTGAAGGGTGAAAATCGAACGTTTCTTCCTCCATCTGCGTACACTCTTTACAGGGATGAGAGATATCAGTTTTGCAACTTCTTCAAAGATGTAAAGGTTCCGGAGGGGTATTCATCAAATATCAAAAACATTGTGTCAATGAATGATTTGAAGTTAAAAGGTTTGAAATCACATGACTGCCATGTTTTGATGCAAGATTTAATTCTTATAGCTTTACATTGCATTTTTCCCAAGAATGTTCATCATACGTTAACCAGACTTTGTTTCTTCTTCAAATCTATATGCAGCAATGTTTTAGACCCGGCGAAATTGCTAGCTATGGAAAGAGAAATTGTCATCATATTATGTGAATTAGAAATGTTCTTCCCACCAACATTCATTGATATGATGGTTCATTTGGTGAGAGATGTTCGACTTTGTGGTCCTATACACTATAGATGGATGTACCCCATTGAACGGTATATGAATATTTTGAAAGGGTGTGTCAAAAATCGAAGTCGGCCAGAGGGTTGTATTGTGGAGCGATATATTGTTGAGGAAGCCATTGAATTCTGTACCGAATACCTATCTAATGTGGAAAGTATTGGTCTGCCGAAATCTCGTCACACTGGACGCATTGAGGGTGAGAGAATTTCGGGAAGATATGTTGTGACAATCAATATTACAGATCGGGAGCAGGCCCACCTTTATGTTTTGCATAACAGTTGGGAGGTTGCTCCATATATTTAAACCCACAAAGAAATTTTGAGACAGTTGAATCCATCAAGGGCTGAAAAATGGATATCGAATACACATAATCACCAGTTTATAGGATGGTTTCGAGACCATATTTTTAAGGAGTTAGATGAAAATCCAAATTCAATTTCAGAACGACTTCGATGGATAGCTGTCGGACCAAGCGTGTATGTATTATCTTACAATTTTTTTGTAATTAATGGTTATACATTCTATACAGATAAACATGATGAAGATAGTACCATGAAAAATAGTTGAGTAACACTTGTGGCTGAAGCAATGCATGTTTCTGGTAGTAAGGATAGAAATCCAATTTATATGAACATGTCATACTTTGGAATTATAAAAATAATATGGGAGTTGTATTATACGACATTCCAATTGCCGATTTTTCAATGCAAATGGGTTGATAACAACAGTGGTGTTAAAATATATGAATTGGGATTTGTGAAAGTTGATTTTAGTAAAGAAGGGTACAAAGAAAAACAATTTATAATGGCATCACAAGCAGTACAAGTATTTTATGTGCCAGACCCCGCAAACCAAAAGTGGTCGATTGTTCTATTATCGTCCAAAACTACTGAAGGGTGTGATGAAAATTCAATTGAGGATGATTCTTTCAGTGGGATGTCGCAATTATTTCACAGTGGTCCCAATGAAGACGACATTTTTTATGTTATAGGAGACCAAAATGAAGGGATTTGGATTATTGATATAGGTGTCAAATCCCTTCAGCCTTCGAAAAAAAAGAGACTTCAATAAACAGGTTATATTTTGTTTTTAATATAGATGTTGTTATCTCATGTTATTATCATATAATTATTGCATTTATGTAATCCAACTTAAGTGTTAAACCTTTTTTGCAGATAATGACTTCTGCACGTTCTGATGCTCCTAACCTCGAGGCTGAACAAGCCTCTCAAGCTGCTGCTTCTACTTCTACTACTGCTACTTCTGCTGGTGCTGCTTCTGCTGCTGCTGCTTCTAAACAAGCCTCTCAAGCCTCTCAAGCCTCTAAACCTCAACCTATTGTTGTTTGTGCTGCTGCTGCTGCTATTGGTTCTCCTCTTGTTGAGGTCCAACAACCATCTGAACATACTGATTCTAGAATTTTAGATGAAAACATTGATGATGCTGATATAGATGAAATGGTCGGGGATAAAAGAGAGGCATCACAGAAAAAACAGGTGCGTCATATTTTAACAGTGTTGGCTAATGTTCTGAAGGCAAAAAGCAAAAGAATCAAATTTTATGTTGGGTGCAATGCACGGGTCCAACACGTTAACCCCAAAAGGCAATGTTTAGCAGTTACATTGGAATTGTCACTCGACAACGCGTGCCGATTGATATAGCTTCATGGTACCATGTTGCGTCCGGCTTGAAGGCTATGATGTGGGAAGAAATTACGGTAACATTTTGATTTCTATTTCTTTAATTTACTAGAAAATAAAATAATGAAACAGTGTCTTACTCTTCACAAACCATTGTAGAGTGCATTTATAGTAGATGATTCACACAAGACTTATGTACTAAGGCTTGCGGGAAGGTGTCATCGAGGTTTTCACACTCTTCTTACAAAATATCATCTGAAAGATTCCAAGGGTAAAATAAACCCACACCCACCCATTGTCTACACTCACTTGATATCCCAAGAATCATGGGATTCATTTGTTGGTCATCGTGGGGATCAAAAGTTTTAGGTACATTGTGACTGATAATATATTGTTTGAGGATATACATGTATTCATCACTTTGATTGTCAATATTTCATTTATGAAACAGCAACTCAGTACTGAAAACAAGGAACGCACATCAAAACTGATGCACCCCTATTGTAAAGCAAGGATGGGGTACACATCACTAGAAAATAAAATGGTGCGTATTTTAAATTTACAGTGATATTGTTATGTGTCAAGAAACAAATTTATAAAAATATTTCTCTATTTATATATATATTGATGCCTCTGAAACCAAACACACATCCATCCCTCGTCATGTGCTATGGAAGGAGGCAAGGGTGTATAAGGAAGGGAATATAGTTGATGAAAACACACAAAAAGTGTGGGAAATATGTGTAAGTATGACCCGATAAAATGTTTTGTTTTAAATATATTTTACATAATAATAAATACTTATTTTCTTATATCTGAAAGTCACAGGAGTTAGGTACCCCTGAAGCTGGTGCAGACATATTAGCGACAACTTTGAAGTTACCAGAACAATACGGTTGCCTCAGAGCTGGGGGGTTTTGGGGTGACACCCAGAGTATATTATGAGAAAAAAACAAGAGGATGAAAAAAATGAATAAATGAAAGCAATGAAAAATAGACCAGCAACTCTTGAAGAACGGTTTCAATGGCAGGGAGAGTTTCTAGAAACTTTAATGGGTGAGAATCCAAGAGAAGAGACTACTCAAGAACAACCAGTGCATGAATATCCTGCCTCACACCCCACCAGCTTTGATGCGAGTCATTCCCCTCAAAGACTTGTCTTAGCCGTGGTAATCAATATTCTATTAATTATTCTGATGAAAAGTGAATCAGGAAAACACTGATTTCTTCCTATACTAATCTTCAATAGGGTGATAATGATTGTGATTTATATCTTTCAACACCCACCTATCGCCTTGTAGTGAGGGCTACAGTATTCAACATCTCAGAAGACACGCTGCACAATAGACCACTTCCAAAAGATCATCTGAAAGTGACGATTACGATATCTCATGAGCCAATATCACAACTACCTGTTCCACTTGATGATGATGATATTGGTACAGTCGAACATCCTATTGGGACATTTATTTCATGGCCATCACAACTTGTGAGACTATATGCCGAAAAAGAGGTATTTATTTACAGTTTTTAAAGCAAAACCTGTAACAAAAAAAGGTCTGAACCAATGAATTTTATTGTAGAATAAGAAAGGGGATGAGGTGAAAGGAAACTTGGGAGCATTGAAAGTATCAACAAACTGATCCAAAATATCTACTGAAAGCGGAATTACACCACCTATTCTCTATCCACATTTAATTTCATTGAAGACTCATGTGGATACGAAGTTGAGAAATGGTAGTAGCCATGTAGTTTTTTTTTTGAAGAGAATATGTATGGAGAGGAAATACAAGATTTTTTGCTGCTAAGAATGTAAATGAGATCCTTGAGTAAGGGTGGCTCGGCATCACAAGTTTAAATGTGTATATGAGGTATGTTTTCAACCCCGTCAGTTTTCTAAAATCTGATATATTGTGCTAATTATGATTAACTACATTTTATATTATTGGCAGATGTATATATGAGAAGCAGTTGAAGGGTTTTCCTCATGAGCCAAAATTTGGACTCGTCAGTCCTCATATCACATCAACACAAGAAATAAAATTATCAGAATCAAAAATTAAGGAAAGAGTGACTGCTTTGCTGAAAGCATTTGACAGCAAGATAATGGATGATAGACTCTTCCTCATACCAACAAACCGACCACATGTGATGCAGTTTGTCAATTTGTAAGACACTACATCCTACGTTTTAAGTCTAAACATCAAGTTATATAATATATATTATCATTTACTGAGGATTCTGTTATGATAGGGTGGTGTACCAATATCGTCTAAATCATGGTATGAGGACAGGGGCTAGTATAAGGAGTCGAGCAAGTACTACGTCTGGACAAATATCAGGGTATATATAATAAAATTGCACTATCCAGACATATATCAAAACAAGTTACTTACTCGCCTCATGATCAATGTTTCTGCAGTGTCCAAAACAAACAAATGGCAAAGATTGCGGTTATTATGTTTGTAGATTCATGAGAGAGATCGTTGTCAATGGACGTACTAGCATCCCTAAAGAGGTATTTTCGAAAAGAAGTACTATTAATTTAAATTATTTATTAATTATTTATTTATATATTTTTCAGTACGATTATTAATGCCAAAAATCATCATATTCACAAGACGATGTAGATATGTTCAAAAATGAGTGGGCCGCATACCTGATGCAAGATTGTCCAGAAATAGCATGAAGATCTGACTTTTATTGCAAGAGTTGCAGATACATATAATTGGCGGAAATTTTTGAGAGGGGTTCATGGGGATAAAAAGATGAAACATTCTTGTATGTAAATTTTTGTAGAAAAATTGTAATTATTATTAAATAAAACATTCTTTCTCCAATGAATCATTTGTCCATTTTAACAGATGAAATGCACCAGCAACATGCAAGAATGATGAACCACATTTCACTGGCCTTTGGACAAAAAAAACCAGTAAAATCTCCAAAATACCTTCATATCATGCATGAACCAGTAAAATCTCCAATAATTAGTTTCATGTATGTGGCAACTTCCATGATAGATTGAAATTTCACCAATCCATTTGATGAACAAGATGGGATGTTAAATATGGCATTTAGAACATCCAATGCAAGAAATTGTTCCAATGATTTGGAAATTGATGCTACATTTAAAGATATTTCCTCTATTTCATCAAGTGAGTGAAAATTCTCTTGGCGAACTGGAATGGCAACTCACTCTTGTGATTTTGCGTCTCTACTTGTCTCTTCATGTGTGCATCTATTGCCATTCCAGTTCGCCATGATAATTTTCAAGGAAAAACGTAATGTTGTCATGGTTTGGGCTTCAGATCATTCTCGAAGGTGGGCAGTGAATTGATCTATGTATCATGAGCATTCTAATGCATATCTTGGCTATCCTTAAGTTTCAACAGAATCCGAATGCGTTTGGTCGGTTTGCCGTCTGTCAGTTGTTGATTTCACTTAAAATTAAGTCCATTTTTAACAAAACAGAGACACTACGAGTGGTGTCAGCCACACCAGGGCCTCGGATTGATGCGGGGTTGACTCGTACATGTCACACATGAGTCGTGAATAATTGTGAAAAAATATCAACACAATTAGAAGTTATTATATCAGTTTGGCATATGTACGTAAAATATTTTCCATTTTAAACAAAATACATACACTTGGAGTGATACCGGTCACACCGCGCCTCAGATTGAGGCAGGGTTGACTCGTACACGTCACATATGACCCATGAGTCGTTGTCCTAAAGTGTCAACACAATCCGAAGGCGTTGTTCAGTTTCACATATGTCAGTTGTTGATTTCTCACTTAAATTTAAGTCCATTTTAAACAAAACAGAGGCACTTGGAGTGGTGTCAGCCACACCAGGCTTCAGATTGAGGTGAGGTTGACTCGTACACGTCACATTTTAAGGTGAGTATGCATACACGATAGTTGACCTTCTTAGAGAAGATTTTTTGGAAGAGTATAAGAGATATGAAGCAATGAAAATCATTAGAGTGTTGGATCAAATGTGGTTGCTACAAAAAATTTGGCAATCGGCTTGTGTAAGGCGGCCTATGTTACAACACCTGCAAGTTGTAACTTAGTTAACCTTGCACAAGCCGATTGCCACATTGTTTGTAGCAACCACATTTGCTCCAACACTTTAATGATCTTTATTACTTCATGTATTTTATACTCTTCCAGAAACTCTTCTCTAAGAATGTCAACTATCGTAAATGCACACTCACCTTCAAATTTGATGTGTACGAGTCAACCCCACCTCAATCTGAGGCCTGATGTCGCGGACACCACTCCAAGTGCCTCTGTTTTGTTCAAAATGGACTTATTTTTAAGTGAGAAATCAACAACTGACATACTGGAAACTGACCAAAAGCCTTCAGATTGTGTTGACACTTTAGGACAACGATTCATGGGTCATATGTGACATTTACGAGTTCACCCCACCTCAATATGAGGCGCGGTGTGACCGGTATCACTCCAAGTGTATGTATTTTTTTTAAAATGGAAAATATTTTACGTACATATGCCAAACCGATCTAACGGCTTCTGATTTTGTTGATACATTTTCACAACGATCCATGACTCATGTGTGATGTGTATGAGTCAACCCCGCATCAATCTGAGGCCCGGTGTGGCTGAAACCACTCCAAGTGCCTCTGTTTTGTTCAAAATGGACTTATTTTTAAGCGAGAATTCAACAACTGACATACGGGAAACCGACCAAACGCATTCGGATTGTGTTGACACTTTATTAAAACGATTCATGGGTTATATTTGATGAGTACGAGTTAACTCTGCCTCAATCCGAGGTGCGGTGTGACCGGTATCACTCAAAGTGTATGTATTTTGTTTAAAATGGACAATATTTTACGTACATATGCCAAACCGATCTAACGGCTTCTGATTGTGTTGATACTTTTTCACAATGATCCATGACTCATGTGCGACGTGTACGAGTCAACCTCGCATTAATCCGAGGCCTGGTGTGGCCAACACTAGTCACAATGTCTCTGTTTTGTTAAAAATGGACTTATTTTTACGTGAAATCAACAACTAACATACGACAAATCGACCAAACGCATTCGGATTCTGTTGAAACTTAAGTAAAATGATCCATGGGTCAAATTTTACGTGTAAGAGTCAACCCCGACTCAATCTGAGGACCAGTGTGGCCGACACCACTCAATGTGCCTCTATTTTGTTCAAAATAGATTTATTTTTAAGTGAAATTAACAAATGACATACGGGAAACCCACCAAATGCCTTCGGATTGTGTTGAAACTTTATTAAAACGATTCGTGGGACATATGCGACATGTACGAGTCAACCCTGCCTCAATCTGAGGTGCGGTGTGGCCGGTATCACTCCAAGTGTATGTATTTTGTTTAAAATGGACAATATTTTACATACATACGCCAAACCGACCAAACACATTCATTTTATGTTGAAACTTAAGGACAACGATCCGTGAGTCAAATGTGGTGTGTTCGAGTCAACCCTGCCTCAATCCGAGGCCCGGTGTCACCGACACCACTCAAAGTGCCTCTGTTTTTGTTTAAAATGGACTTAATTTTAAGTCAAATCAACAATTGACATATAGAAAACCGACCAAACGCATTCGGATTCTGTTCAAACTTTAGAAAAACGATCCATGGGACAAATTTGATGTCTACAAGTCAACCTTGCATCAATCTGAGGCCCGTTGTGGCCGAAACCACTCACAGTGTCTCTGTTTTCTTAAAAATAGACACAATTTTAAGTGAAATCAAAAACTAACGTACGACAAACCGACCAAACACATTTGTATTCTGTTGAAACATAAGTAAAATGATCCATGGGTCAGATTTGATGTGTAAGAGTCAACCCTAACTCAATCTAAGGCCTGGTGTGGTTGACAGCACTTAAAGTGCCTCTATTTTGTTCAAAATGGATGTATTTTTAAGTGAAATCAACAACTGACATACGGGAAACCCACTAAACACCTTCGGATTGTGTTGAAACTTTAGTAATACGATTCATCGGTCATATATGACATGTACGAGTCAACCCTACTTCAATCCGAGGCGCGGTGTGGCCGGTATCACTCCAAGTGTATGTATTTTGTTTAAAATGGACAATATTTTACATGAATACGCCAAACTGACCAAACACATTCAGTTTCTATTGAAACATAAGGAAAACTATCCATGAGTAAAATGTGATGTGTACAAGTCAACACCGCCTCAATTAGAGGCCCGGTGTGGCCGACACCACTCAAAGTGCCTCTGTTTTTGTTAAAAATGGACTTAATTTTAAGTGAAATCAACAACTGATATAAGAAAAACTGACCAACCGCATTCGGATTCTGTTGAAACTTTATAAAAACAATCCATGGGTCAAATGTGACGTTTACGAGTCAACCCCGCATCAATCTGAGGCCCTTTGTGGCCGACACCACTCACAGTGTCTCTGTTTTGTTAAAAATGGACTTAATTTTAAGTGAAATCAACAACTGACATACGGAAAACCGACCAAACGCATTCGGATTCTGTTGAAATTTAAGGAAAATGATACATGGGTCAAATTTGACTTTTAAGAGTCATCCCCGACTTAATCTGAGGCCCGGTGTGGCTGACACCAATCCAAGTGACTCTCTTTAGTTCAAAATTGATTTATTTTTAAGTGAGAAATCAACAACTGACATACGGGAAACCAACGAAATGCCTTCGTATTGTGTTAACACTTTAGTAAAATGATCCATGGGTCATATGTGATGTGTAAGAGTCAACCCTGCGTCAATCTGAGGTGCGGTGTGGCCGGTATCATTCCAAGTGTATGTATTTTGTTTAAAATGGACAATATTTTACATGCACACACCAAACCGACCAAACACATTTGGTTTCTGTTAAAAAAAAGAAAAACGATCCATGAGTCAAATGTGACATGTACGAGTCAACCCCGCCTCAATCTGAGGCTCGGTGTGCCCGACACCACTCAAAGTGGCTCTGTTTTTGTTAAAAATGGACTTAATTTTAAGTGAAATCAACAACTAACATACGACAATCCGACCAAACGCATTCGGATTATGTTGAAACTTTAGAACAACAATCCATGGGTCAAATTTGATGTGTAAGAGTCAACCCCGTCTCAATCCGAGGCCAGGTGTGGCCGACACCACTCAAAGTGCCTCTATTTTTTCAAAATGGACTTATTTTTAAGTGAAATCAACAACTGACATACCGGAAACTGACCAAATTCTTTTGGATTATGTTTAAACTTAAGGAAAACGATACATTAGTAAAATGTGATGTGTAATAGTCAACAACGCCTCAATCTGAGGCCTGGTGTGGCTGACACCACTCCAAGTGCCTCTCTTTTGTTCAAAATGGATTTATTTTTAAGTGAGAAATCAAGAATTGACATACGAGAAACCGACCAAACGCCTTCGGATTGTGTTGGAACTTTAGGAAAATGATCCATGGGTCATATCTGACGTGTAAGAGTCAACCCTGCCTCAAACCAAGGTGTGGTATTGCCAGTATCACTCCATGTGTATGTATTTTGTTTAAAATGTACAATATTTTACATACATACGCCAAACCGACCAAACACATTAGGTTTCTGTTGAAACTTAAGGACAATGATCCATGAGTCAAATGTGACGTGTACGAGTCAACCTCGCCTCAATCCGTGGCCTTTTGTGGCCGACACCACTCAAAGTTCCTCTATTTTGTTCAAAATGGACTTATTTTTAAGTGAGAAATCAACAACTAACATATGGGAAACTGAACAAATGCATTCGGATTCTATTGAAACTTAAGGACAACGATCCATGGATCAAATTTGATGTGTACGAGTCAACCCCGACTCAATACGAGGCTAGGGGTGGCCAACACCACTCAAAGTGCCTCTGTTTTGTTCAAAATGGACTTATTTTTAAGTGAAATCAACAACTGACATACGGGAAACCGACCAAACACCTTCGGATTATGATGAAAATTTAGGACAATGATTCATGGGTCATATGTGACATGTACGAGTCAACCCTACATCAACTATCATGTACTCATACTCAGATTCAAATTCATGGGTGCAAGTACAAGGCACAGATGAAGATAAACAATTTCCAAAACAAGTTGACCAACATGCATCATCCTCGATGGAAGTAAGATAGAAATTCACATGGACGTTCATAAATATATGATTTTGATGTATATAGTGAAAGGGTGGTGGATTTTCATTGTTGATGTTGTTCGTCTATGGGACTTTCACCTTCTCTTCTCCTCTCGCTATGTTTGAACATCATGTAATAGCCTTATATCATGTGGGGTTCTAGTGGTTCTTTCCCGATGATGGAGGTGTTAAAAATCATATGGTGGTGTTTGTGAGATAAAGCGTATAGTGGGGAGCACCATTGAAATTACGTGGTCGGTTGATGACATGATTGGCGTTTTGAATTAGATAGTCTTGGGTAAAATCCATCTTAAGTGTTTAGATCGGTTGAGTACATTGAGATGAAGGTTGTGGTTGTGGTTGGGTTGTGTTATGGGTGTTTGGGGAAATGTAAGTATTTAATGGTTGGGTTGTGATCGGTTGATGACATGTTTGTGGTTGATATACTAGTTTTTCTACAGGTCTGTTCGGCTAGCTGTACTGATATAGATTTTTTATATGTAGCAGGAAGGGATTTAACAGGGCTTTTAAGGACTGTTAAAGGTGTCCTTTAACAACGCTTTTTAGCACTGTTAAATGTAACATTTAACAGCACTAAAAAGGTGCTCTTAAACGACACCATTAACAGCGCTTGTTTTAGCGATGTTAAAGCCCCCCCCCCCTTTATTAGCGCTGAGCTTTTTAACGCTTTTCTAGCGCTGTTAAGGACCGATATTAGCGCTGATATTGCCTGTTTTTGTAGTAGTGTGGTCGCTGGTTGGTCTGGAGATTCTTATAGAGTTTCCACTGGTTCTTTGCTTTGTATGCTTTGTGCGTTTTTTCTTTTTTGATTTTTCTTTTTTTGGGGTCTTTTGTGCCTTCAGTTGTAAGGGTTTGTTTGGGTGTGGGTTGATTGAACCCTCCCCTCCCTTATCTGATGTTTCTTTTTTTTCATAATAAATTCTGAGGGGTCAGAAATAGCCCGGCCTCACACCGCTTCTTCCCTAAAAACCTAAAAACCACAAAATCCCTATAAAAACACTAAACACCACTATAATATCTAAACCCCCTAAAACCCCAAAAAAATTATAAAAACTAAAAATCCTTCAAACTCTAAAAAACTAAAAACAACCCTAAAAACAAGAAAAACCCATAAATACCTTGAACACCCATAAAAACCCTAGAAATCCCTAAAAGCTTAAAAAACTAAAATCCTAAAAAATAAAAAATCAATACAAAAATAAAAACCTATAAACCTTGAAAACCCCTAACAAATCCTTAAAAACCTAAAATCTCTTAAAACCTCCAAAAATATAAAAATGATAAAACCCTAAAACACCTAAACCCCCAAAAAATCATTAAAATCACTAAAAATCATAAAAACCATTAAAATACTTTGAATCCTGAAAAACATAAAATAATCTAAAAAACTGAAAACCCCAAAAAAAATTATTAAACCCCCAAAAATCCTTAAACACCATAAAAACCTAAAAACAATAAAAACACTAAAAATATTAAAAACCAATAAAACGAACATGAAACCCAAAAACCCCAAAAACAATAAAAACCATTAAAACCCATTAAAAAATCAAAAAACCCAAAAAAAACCCACTAAAAACTCTAAAATCCAATTAAACCCCTTAAATGTTAAAAAACACTAAAATACTTCAAACCCATAAAAACTAAAAAACCCAAAATCCAAAAAAAATACCATAAAAGCACTAAAAATTGTAAAAACATCAAAAACCCTCAAATCATTAAAAACAATAAAAACCATATAAATCCTTAGAACCCCTAAGAATCCATTACATTGTAAAAACCCCTAAAAACTAAAAAACCCTAATGGAAACATTGAAAACTAAAAAACACATAAAACAACTGAAAATTTAAAAAACACTAGAGACACCAAAACACCTAAAACTCCGAAAATCCATAAAAACCATAAATACCACAAAATCCAAAATTCCTTAAAAATTTCTAAAAAATATAAATCCCCTAAAAAATAAAAAACCCCTAATAATACCTTAAAAAAACAAAACCCCCTAAAAACCATAAAAAATCAAAAAACAATAAAGGACCTAAAACCCCATAAAAACCCTCTAAAACTATAAAACCTCATTAAAACCCTCAAATGGTAAAAAAATATTGAAAACCATTAAGTCCCTAAAAACTCAAAAAATACATGAAAAAACATAATAACATAAAAACCCTATAATCCCTTAAAATCCCTAAAAACCCGAAAAATATATAAACCCCCTAAAAGACCTTAAAAATTCCTAAAAACTTAAAAAACACTAATAACCCTAAAACCCCATAAGAAAACATTATAAAACTAAAAACACTTATAAAACAAAAAAATCTAAAAAATGTAGAATACCCTAAAATCGAAAAAACCTAAACACCCCCAAAAATGTCAGGTTACCTAATGACCGTAAAACACCACAGAAATCCTAAAAATACTAAAAAATACCTAAAAATATAAAATAACCTAAAACCAATAAGAAAGCATAAAAAACCTAAAAACACTTTAACACATAAAAACATAAAGATGAAAAAAACCCTAAGAGAAACGTAAAAGAAAAACCCCCTTAAAACCCATAATTCGCATAAAAACTGTAAAACCCCTTAAACCCCATAAAAGCCCCAAAAACCCATTCAAAACTCTAGAACCCCATTAATCCCAAAAAAAATTTAAAAAAACATTGAAACCATAAACTCTCTAAAAAACTCAAAAAATAGCTAAAACCCTAAAAAAACATAAAACACCCTGAAATCGCTAATATAACTTAAAACCCTCAAAATCCCTAAAACCCATAAAAACCATTAAAATCATAAAAGGATCTAAAAATCCAAACAATGAAAAAAACCCCTAAAATTCATGAAAATACATAAGAAACCCTTAAAAACTAAAAACATAGAAAATCCATAAAAACAAAAAAATGATTAAAACTCAAAAAACCCAAAAACATAACCAACACTCAAAATCCCTAAAACCCCTAGAAACCAATAAAAATATAAAAGATCCCTAAATATTTATAAATCCCTAAAACCCCTAAATCCTTATAAGAAAACAATAAAACCCTAAAAAAACTTAAATCCCCTAATAAAATTAAAAACACTAAAAACATAAAAATACCCTAAAACCCCTAAAATCCATTAAATTTCTGAAAACCCCTAAAAACCACAAGAAATAACATAATACAAATAAATCCTTAAAACCCCCAAAAAATCACTAAAAACTCTAAACCCCGTTTAAAACCCTAAAAACACTAAAAACTCTAAAACTCTTAAAAACTATTTAAAAACCATAAAAATAGTAAAATTATAAAAATTTATATAACTCTAAAAATACCTAAAAACCTAAGAAACCATAAAAATCCTAACATGCCTAAAAATACCTAAAAACGTAAAAAACACAAAAAACAGAAAAAACCCTAAAAATATGAAAAATACACAAAAAGTGATAAATCCCCATTAAACCCATAAAATCAATAAAAACTATAAAAACATAAAAAACATTTAAAACTATAAAAGACTCAAAAAACAGAAAAAACCAAAAACCAATTAAAAATTATAATAACCAAAAAACCCAAAAAAAATACTTAAAACCCTAAAAATCATATAAAAACCCAAAAAATACCTAAAAATAACTAAACACCACTAAAATTGTAAAAAACCATAAAAAACAAAAAAAATATCCTTTAAAAAACCATAAAAATATAAAAACACTTAAAATCCCTAAAAATACTAAAAACCCTAAACCCCCTAAAAAGTCTAAAAAGAACCTAAAAATGATAAAAACCTCTAAAAACCGTACAATAAAAATATAAAACCCATAAAATTCTAGAAAAACAAAAATATCTGAAAATATTAAAACACTATAACCAATTAAAAACACTATAAAACATTAAAAACTCTAAAAAAATTAAAAATCCCCTTAAAATCCCAATAAACCATAAAATCCCAAAAAAAATACCTCAAACTTAAAAAACATTTAAAACCATGAAATACCCTAAGAAAACCTTATAAACCTAAAAACTCTTAAGACCCCTAAAAAAATAAAAAACAATAAAAACAATAAAAAAACTAAAAACCATAAAACTCCTATAAATTCCATAAAAACCATAAAAACAAATAAAAATCCTAAAAAACCTTAAAAATTCCAAAAAAAATGTAAAAACATAGAAAAACTCTGAAAACCCCTATGAATAAACATATAAACAAAAAAACACATAGAACCTGTAAAAACCTAAAAAATGGTAAAACCCTAAAATACCCTAAAAAGAAACTAAAATCCTAAAAACATAGAAAATTTATAAAATACCCCTAAAACCATTAAAAATCCATAAAACACAAAATATACCTAAATACCCCAAAAAATAATAAAAACCCAAAAACCCAGAAACATTTAAGAAAACTAAAAAACCCAAAAAACATGGAAACCCCCTATAAACCTAAAAAACCCAAAAAACCAAAAAAACCAAAAAACCCCAAAACCATCAAAATCCCTAAAAACCTTGAAAACCATAAAAATCCATAAAACTGTAACAAACCCTAAAATCCCTTTAAAACCCTAAGAAAGACTTAAAACCCTAGAAAACACTTCAAATCCCTAAAAACCTACAAAATGATAAAAACCTTAAAACCCCCTAAAAGGCTCTAAAAATAATAAGAACCCAAAAAACATTAAAACCCCTAAAAACACTAGAAGCTCTCTAATCCCATAAAAATGTTAAAAACTATAAAACCTTTTAAAATCCATAATAACTCCAAAAATACCTAAACCCCCAAAAAACCATAGAAACCCTAAATCCCCTAAAAACCCTCAAAATCCATAAAAACCCAAAAAATAATAAAAAATGACTACAAAATGAAACCCTAATAACCACAAAAACCCCAAAGAAAACCTTAAAAACACTTAAAACATTTAAAATCCCAAAAATGATAAAAATGAAAAAAAACCATAAAAACCTGAAAAAGATCAAAATCCATAAAGACCTTTAAAAACTATAGATATCCAAAAAAAATCCCTAAAAATTTGTTAAAATATAAGAACTGTTAAAAACCCTGAAAATATCTAAGAAAACCCTAAAAAACTAAAAGCATTTAAAACCCCTAAAATTTTAAAAATGGTAAAACCACAAAACACCTAAAATGGTAAAATATCCTAAAAAACCCGGAAAACCCCTAAGAAACCCATAAAAAACTAAAAACACTTAAAACTCCCAGAAACCTAAAAAATTTAAGAAAACTTAAAACCATAAAAACATCTAAAATCAATAAAACTCCTAAACACCCTTAAAACCAACTAAAAAATATAAAAAACCATTTAACCCGAAAAATGTTACGAAACCCTAAATTTTTTCAAATATTTTAAAAAATAAAAAAGAAACGCTAAACCCAAAAAATCATAAAACTCCTAAAAACCCTCAAAATCCCTAAAACCCCTAATAGTCATAAAACTCCTAAAATTCCATAAAAATTCATAAAACGTTAAAAACCGTAGAACCCTTGAATACCCTTATGAAAACCTTAAAAATATAAAAAAACTAAAACTTCTAAAAAATAAAAATGATACAAACCCTGAAAACCAAGAAACCCCCAAACCCTTAAAAGTCCCAAAAAACACAAAAAACAGAAAAATATCATAGAATTCCCTAAAAATAAGTAAAAATATAAAATCCAAAATACCCCAAAAAACCTTAAGAAAATTTGAAATACGTAAATTAATTAAAACCATTCAAACCTAAAAATTATAAAAACCCAAGAAAACCCTAAAAAGACCCTGAAAATCCAAAAACCCTTAAAAACACATAAAAACTCAATAAAATACTAAAATTACTAAAAACCCATTGAACCCATAAATGTTTTAAAAAGTCTAAAAAACATTTATAACCCAAAAAACTCAAAAAACCCTAATAACCCAAAAAATCATAAAAACAAATAAATAATAATAATAACTCTAAATACCTATAGAATCTATAAAAACCCTAAAATACCTAAAAATGTAAAAAACATTAAAACACTTAAAACCCAGATGAAATCTATTAAAACCAAAAAACACTTAAAACCCCTAAAAATCAAAAAATTCAAAAAAAACTAAAATCTCTAAAACAACATAAAATGACTCAAAATCACTAAAAACCCTAAAAACCATTAAAATCCAAGAAAATGCCAAAAAATCCAAAAAAATGTAAATAAAATATAAAAACCATAAAAAACCCTTAAAATCCTTAAAACCTAAAACACATAAATAACGATAAAAACCCGTAAAACCCTAAAACCCCCTAAAATCATTAAAAACATAAAAACCAAAAAAACCCTAAAACCACTAAAAACTATAAAAACCCTTTAAACCACTCAAAAATAAAATAATCTCTACAACCACATAAACAACCAAAAAATACAGAAAACACAAAAAACCCATAAAACCCAATAATATCTCGAAAAATACTCAAAATCCCTAAAACCCTAAAAACCATACAAATAAAAAAAACCTTTAGAATCCATAAAAAATGAAAAACCATATTAACCAAAAATTCCATATAAAAACCATAAATTCCAAAAAATAACTAAAACCCTTAAAAACCTAAAAAGGCACAATAAACCATAAATACCATAAAAACCATAAAACGCTCAAAATCCATAAAAATCCTAAAACACATAAAAATCCAAAAAAAAGTCATAAAAATACATAAAAACACAAAAAACACAAAAATCACTGGAAAACTATAAGAAAACCATAAAAACACATAAACAACCTAAAAAAGTAAAAATGATAAAACTCCAAAAAACCATAAAAATACCTTAAACCCCTAAAACACCTAAATCCCCTAAAAACCAAAAAAACTATAAAACCGATAAAAACCTACAAAAAAATGTAAACTCTAAAAACCCTTTAAACCCACAAATACATTAAAAACTATACAAACCCTTTAAATCCTTATAAAGTCAAAAAAAACTCAAGAAACCCAAAAATAATCAAGAAAACCCCAAAAAAACCCCTAAAAACCCTAAAAACCCTCAAAATCCATAAAACCTTAAAACCCATAAAAATATGAAAAAATTTCATAAAAATATCTAAATATATAAAAAAAACTATAACCCTGAAACCCCCCAATATAACCATAAAAACCTAAAAGCACTTAATTTCCAAAAACACTAAACACCCTAAAAACGGAAAAACAAACCCTATGAACTCAAATAATCCTCAAAATCCATAAAACCCCTAAAAACCATAAACCCTAAAAACATTGAAAACCCCTTTAGAAGACCTTAAATTACATTAAGATTTAACACCCATATAAAACCAAAAAATGCTAAAAACACTAAAAACCCTAAAATGAATTAAAAACCCCTAAAACCATTGAAAACCATGAAGACCAATAAAAACCCTAAAAACCAAAAAGAACTCAAAAACCCCATCAAACCCTTAAAAATTTTTAAAAAACCCTAAAAACAATAAATATTCTAGAAACCATCAGAATACCTAAAAAACATAAAAATCATGAACATCCTAAAAACCCTTAAAATCCATAAAATTGTAAAAAACCCTAAAAAATAAAAAACCCTAAGAAAACATTAAAAACTTAAAAACACATAAATCCCCAAAATGTAAAAATTATAAAAACCCCAAAATCCCCTAAAATCCCCTAAAACCCTCAAAATCACTAAAAACCATAAAATCCAAAAAAATTCCAAAATCACTGAAAATTAAAAAAAAATGAAAAAACCCATAAAAACATAGAACAACCCTAAAAACATTAAATACTAAAAAAATTAAACCCCCCATAGAAATACTAAAAATAATAATTAACTCTAAAAACATTGAAAAAATTATATCCCCACGAAACAATAAGACCACATAAAAACAATAAAAAATCAGTAAAATTATTATAAACCCTAAAAATCTATAAATACACTAATAATATCTTAAAGAACTAATAACCCTAAAAATATGAATAAAATCCTAAAAAGTTTAAAAAAATCAAAATAAACCTAAACCCCTCAATATCCATAAAACCCCTAAAAACAATAAAAACCGTAAAAATCCCTAAAACCGTCAATGTCAAAAACAATAAAATCCCTACAAAACCCTAAGTAACCCATAAAAATTTAAAACACTTACAACCCTTAAAAGAATAAAAAATTCTAAATACCGTAAAACCCCCAAAATACCATTAAAATCCTAAAAATCCCTTAAAACCCTAGAAATCCATAAACATTCATAAACATCCCTAAAAATAGAAAAAACCAAAAAAACCCAAAGAAAACCATAAAAACCTAAGAATGCATAAAACCCCTAAAAACCAAGAAATGATAAAACCCATAAAACCCCCAAAATACCTTAAAAATCCTAAAACAATAAAACCCCTAAAACCTAAAAAGCCATTAAAACACATAAAAAACCAAATACCACTAAAAACTCTAAAAACCCTTTAGAACCCTTAAACATTAAAAAACTCAAAAAAAACATTAAAACCATTAAAAACTCGGAAAGAAATCATAGAAACCAAAAAAAACTAAAATCCCCAAAAACCCCTTAAAACCCCTAAAACCTTCCAAATAACTAAATACCCATAAAACCATAAAAATAATAAAAAGTCCCTAAGAATACCTAGATATTCAAAAAACCCTAAAAACCTGGTAAACCCAAATGAAAACCTTAAAACCCTAAAAACACTTAAAACCAATAAAAACAAAATAAATTTATAAAAACCCTAAAAATACTAAAAACACACAAAATTCCTAAGAACTCAAAACTCATAAAAATCCTAAAAGGCCCAACAAATTAAAAAATTTAAAAAACCTTATAAACAATGATAACAATTTACATAACCGTTAAAAAATAAACACCATAAAAATCTTCGAATAACTAATAATTTTAATAACCTAAAAATCCCTAAAAACCCCCAAAACCCTAAAAACAATAAAAACAATAAAACCCAAAAAAAACATTAAAACCATTAAAACTCTCAAACTAATAAAATCTCTTTAAACCCTTAATCACCTAAAAACCTTAAAAAATCTAAAAACCATAAAACCACTAAAAACAAAAAAACCTAAGAAAAACCCCTAAAAATCCTAAAATCCCTCATAATATGAAAAGTCCCAAAAAAGAATAAAAAACGTTAAAATCCCATAAAATCACTAAAAAATAAAAAAATCTCTAAAACTCTAAAAACCCTAAGAAGTTTATAAAATCCTAAAAAACAAAGTACCCCTAAAAACATAAAAACACTAAAATCCCTAAAATCCCCAAAAATCAATAAAAATCCTCAAAATCCATTAAAACCCTAAACACCCTAAAAATCATAAAAAATATCTACAAATACCTAAAAACCATAAAACCCTTAAAAACCAATAAAAATAATAAAACAATAAAAACAAATAAATCCTATAAAAATAAAAAAACACTAAAACACCTAAAAACACCCCATAAATCCTAAAACTCTTAAAGACAATAGAACCCTAAAAACCATAGAAACACTTAAAACCCATAAAAACCGAAAATAACCATTAAAAATTTTAAATATCTCTTAAACTCCAAAAAAAAATTTAAAAACCTCTAAAATCTATAAAACCCCTAAAATTTAAAAAATCCTTAAACCCAAAAAACTTAAATACCCGAAAAATAATAAAACTCAAAAAATTCCCTACATTCCAAAAAAATGAAATAAACCCTAAGAACTAATTATTCATAATAAAACATAAAAACCCTAAAACACGTAAAACCACTAGAAAACTAAAAATGATAAACACTCTAAAAAAATACAACCAAAAAACCAAAAAACCAAAAAACCCCTAAAAACATAAAATTCTAAAAAATATCTAAAAATATATAAAAACCTAAAAACTCTATAAAACCCTAAAAACCTTAAATACCAAAAAAATGCATAAAATTGTAAAGACCCGTAAATTTCAAGGAAATTTTTTTCTTAATTTTCTTTGGAATTTTACAAGAGCGCAGTTTCTGACGGCACCTGATTCCAAGGCCCGGTGTGCCCGGAATCATTTTTCGATGTTTGGCTCGGGTACGTTCAGTGAACGGACGAGCGGGTTTTTCTAACTTTTGAACTGGTACTCAGAATTAAATTCTGAGGGCACCAATGAAATCGCAGCACCGGTACTTGCTTAGAAACACCTCTTCTGGAGTTGTGTTTGCTCAGGTGTGGTTTTTAATTTTTTGGCTTAAAGTTAAGAAATAAAATAAATTGTTTGACAAACTTTATTTTATTTCACTTAAGCCACTTGGAAGCCACTTGAAGCCACTTAAAAGCGGCTTAAGCTGAGGTGTTCCAGATAGGGTGCTATCCAGAGATATCCTACCCTCTTGGTAGGATATTTGCGAGGTGGGGCCCGCATGAGCCCCACCGTTTCTTTCCGCTAAGTAACGCACCCGCGAAAACCCGTCATTATGAAAGTCAACTGATGAGTGATGGGCTTCCCTCTCCTCTGCATGAGTCCATCTTGTGCTGCAAAGGCTCCCTTCTCGCCGGTGAAGGTGAACCTGCTCCCGTCGGTGCGTACACATCGCACCTTGCGCCTAATGCAGGCAATCTGTGCATGGACCGTAGATAACCAATCCATGCCCAAGATGATGTCGTAAGGCCTCGAAGCTGCTACAAGAAGATCCCAGCCGATGCTCTCGCCTCCTAGAGTAATCTAACACTGCCGGCACCAGTGCGTAATGGTCGAGTCTTCTCCCGTAGGGGTCTCTAGCCGTAAGGATCGAGCCAACGGCTCTGTCGGAATCTCCGAGCTCCGAACAAGGGCAGCGGCTATGAAAGAGTGACTCACTCCTGTGTCTATAAGAACTGCATCAAGGGTGGAATAGACACAGATCGTACCTCGAATCATCTCTGGTGCGCCATGGTCGTAGGCCTATACTGCCTGGAGCTGTGCCTGTCTCTGCCCGCCAGCTCCCTGTGGTCTGGGCGGACCTCCTGGTGGTGGTGGTGGCAGAGCCTCAAAGCATCGCCCACCACCTGATGCTCGGCCAGCTCCTCTTCCTCGCCCGCCTCCTCCCTGCGGACCGCCACAGTCGACCCTCTGCCTCTTCCTGGGTGGCCCCTCCACTGTCTGCTACTCCTCGGTATGGCGGGTCGGGCAGTCATGAGCCATGTGGCCCTGCCCGCCGCACGAGTAGCACTGTCTGCCTCTCAGAAGACAGGCTACGCGCTGTGTACCCCGCACTGCTGAGCCAGTGTCCTGAGGTCTTCTGCCAGAAGTTCTGGTCTGCCTGGAACCCTGAGTCATCCATCGGCTACCAGATGCCAAAGACTCTGCTACCTGCCGCCTTGTGGTAGGTCTCGCTGTGGACTCAGCCAGAAATCTCTCGATCAGAAGGGCTCTCTCTAGCACTCCTGCCTGGGTCGGGATGCTGAGGGAGATCAGTGATGCCCTGATCTCGTGTCTCAATCCCTTCTCGAAGGTCTGGGCCCAGAATAAGGGGTCTCGTACCATGTCGGTCGAGTAGCGAGAAAGATCGGTGAACCTTGTCGCGTACTGGGCGACCATCAAGCTGCCCTGCCGCAGCTGAAGAAGATCCTGAATGCGCACCGCACGGAGGGTGGCCAGGACGAACTCTGAGCGGAAGAGGCTCTCAAAGTCCGTCCAGATGAGGGAGGCCTCATCGTGAACCTGGAGCATCAAGCTCCACCATCTTCCTGCTGCTTCGTGCAGTAGGCTTGCCGCAAGGATCACCATGAGGTCTGCTAGTGTCCTCACTAGGCTGAAAACTCGAACGACCGCCTCCAGCCAGTCCTCGGCTGCCTGGGGGTCCGTCTCCCCACGAAACCTGGGTGTTCGCTGGAGCTGGAACTCGTGCAGAGCTCCGAGGTGACGTGCATCATCAGCAGTCGGTGCTGGAAGCATCAGGGGCTCGGCGGGTAAAGGTACCGCTGGTGCCTCTACTGTCAACGAGCCATGTACCGAGGCCTCGTCGCTCGGCGGGCTGTCGTCGCGCTCTACTCTCGGAACCCTAGATGGCTGTCGTCATAAGGCCATCCTGAAAAGGAAACAAGTGCGCCACGGTCAGAACAGTATACCTGGTGAGCTGACACATGTAATCACAAAGAAAACATGAAACACACATGCAATCAATGTTTTCGTGAATTATGTCGGAAATCAGAAGTCAGGGTCCTGGTGTATGGATACGTCGGCCGCCGCACCAACACTGGACTCCCTGGACTGATAACCACACTCAATACGCTAAACACTATTGCTTCTCATAGAAGGAAGATCAGAGTCTGCGGTAGAACCGACCACCTCTGATACCAATTTTTCACGACCCGTCCTCGGGGCCCGTGCCGTGACTACCCCAAGCCCGCCTTCCATAGGCCAGGGGCTAGCGACTAGCACCAAGGCGTAAATCCCGGAAAAAAGGGGAGGCATTGCCTTTTAAAAGTAAACAAGCATTATAGAGTAAGAAAGTGGAAAAGTAAACACTAAGTAAAAACTGTAACAAGCTGTGCTGAAAGTAAAAGGGGCCGGAAATACAATCCCAACTGTAAAGTACAACTGAAAGAGAAAAACAACAACTGAAAAGAAATGTCGCAGCGTCGAGCCGTCCTCTGGGAGTCCCACCTGAAGGGTGGGTACAGATAGCCTCCACTGCTCCTCGGGTCCACCTGACCGCTCCGAGTACGTCCCGCCCAGTGGTCCACCTCCAGGTACTGTCCTGCTCCGCACGCCTCCACCACGATCAGCGTTGTCCGTCGTCTGCAACCAACACCACGAAGTGCGGGCATAGCCCGTGCAGGGGTGAGTATAAGCTACTCAGTAGGGACCCCGAGACCCCCGAAGGTCTCCCGAAATCCACAAAGGATAATCCACAAAGGAAAGATACAATCACGAAGTAACAACCGACACTGCTTAGGTATATGCCCATACATATACCTAAGTCATCAATTCCCGTTCGGCTCCAACGTCTGAGCCCAAGCACAACCCAGTCCACACAGGAAAGCAAACGTATACCCACACAGGATAGCACAACACAATCCACAAAGGAGAGTAAACAGTAAATCCACACAGGATAGCTCAACACAATCCACAAAGGAGAGTAACACAACATTCATCTTGTTACAGTTTTTACTTAGTGTTTACTTTTCAAAGGCAATGCCTTCCCTTTTTTCTGGGATTTACGCCTTGGTGCTAGTCGCCAGCCCCTGGCCTATGGAAGGCGGGCTTAGGGTAGTCACGGCATGGGCCCCAAGGACGGGTCGTGACAAAAATACCTAAAACATAACAAATAAAAAAATCCTAAAAACCACAAAGGCCCTAAAACACATAAAAATCATAAAATCCATTAAAAGTCCTTAAACCCCCTAAAATCCCCTAAAACTATAAAAACCTCTAATAACTATAGAAAACCCCTAAAACCCATAAAACCCCTAAAAATACACTAAAATATCTAAAACCTATTTAAACCTGTAAAAATGTTTAAAAACAATGAAAATCCTTAAAATCCCAAAAAAATATAAAATACCTCCTAAATCCCCAAAACCCCATAAAAATATTTGAAACCCCTAAAATCCCTCAAAATAAATAAACACTCTAAAAACACATAAAAACATAAAAAACCTCTAAAACCCCTAAATGACCCCCCCCCCCCCAACCCGTGAAAACAATAAGAAGTCATCAAAAATCTAAGAAAAACTATAACACCTAAAAAAACTAAATATGGGAAAAAAACATGAAAACCCCTAGAAAACCATAAAAACCATAAAAATGCATAAAATACATTAAAACCCCTAAAGTCCCCAAAAACCCAAAAAATAACAAGAAACCCTAAACCCCTTTATACTTATTTAAAGATTAAAATCTATAAATACCCTTTAGAACTGTCAAATAATAAAATAAAAATCCTAAAAACACAAAAAAAACATAAAAACCCTAAAAAACCTAAAACCCCTACAGCTCCCCAAAATCTCAAAAAAATCATAAAAATCCCTAAAATGCTTAAAAATATAAAAACACTTACGTCGTAGAAAATCCTTATGAAAACCATAAAAAAATTAAATACACTTAAAACCCTAAAACCATAAATATATTAAAAATTCAAAAATCTATTATATCATAGGAAACCCTAAAACCCTGGAAAATGCAAAAAAATATGAAACCCCAGAATACACTTAAAACCCATAAAAACCTAAAGTTTATAAATACCCTAGAAACCCTAAAATACACTAAAAACCCCAAAACCCCTAAAATCCACCCCCCCCCAATAAAAATGCCTAAAATTATTAAAAACCCATAAAAATCCATAAAACTATTAAAAACTCTAATACCACTTAAAACCCTTAACCACGTTAAATAACTCTAAAACACCTTAAAAAATAGAAAACTCAAAAAAAACCTTAAACCCAAAAAACCAGTCAAAACACTAAAACGCCTATCAACTGTGAAAATACATAAAACCCTAAAAAACATATAAATCAAAAAAATCCCAAAAAATATTAAAAACATCAAAGATGATAAAATCCGTAAAACCCTTAAGAAAGCCTTAAAAACCTAAAAAAATCATTACAATACTAAAAACATAAAATCCCCTAAAAATTATAAAGACGATAAAAATCCTATCAAACCCTAATAACCCAAAAATCTATAAAACCCATGAAAATCATAAAAAAAATACTAAGTATGCTCCAAAATAAAAATAAACATAAAAACCCTAAAAACATAACAAACCCTATGATAACCATAAATAATATAAAACACTACAAACAAAAATAGAAAATGATGAAAAACCAAAAAACCCAAAAAGATCTTAATAATTCTATAAACATCCAAAACCCCTAAAACCCATAAAAACTCCACAAAACCATAAAACCCCCTAAAATATCAAGAATTCCCTAAAAATATATGAAAAACTCAAAAAATCATTTAAATGTATAAAAATATTTAAAAACATTAAAAACATTAAAAAGATAAGAAACTCCCAAAATACAAAAAACACATAAAACCTTGAGCAACACTAAAACCCTTAAAATCCCTAAAAACCCTAAAAATTATAAAAAATCCTTGAAAGTATATAAAATTTTAAAATTCCATGAAAACCCTAAGAAATACTTAAAAACCTAAAAAAACTTAAAACCGCTAGAAATCCTAAATGTGATAAAATTATTAAAAACCCAAAATACAGTGAAAATCCTAAAAAACTTAAAATCGATAAATTTTTTAAAAAAATCCCCAAAATATGAAGAAATGTAAACAACCCTAAAAACCATGAAAAACTACAGAAACAAACCTATAAACACTAAAACACTAAAAATGTTAAAAAAACTATAAACTAACAAAAAAACCAAAAATCCAAAAAACCCCTCAAAATACCTAAACCCCTAAAATTCATAAAAATCATAAAAAACTCTAAAAATACATAAAAACCAAAAACCCAAAAAATCCTTAAAACCTTAAAACAATTAAAACCCCTAAAAACCACAAAAATGATGAGAACCACAAAAAAGAACATAAAAACACAAAACCCCTAAAAGCATAAGAAACTGTAAAACCTTAAAATTCATAAAAATTTATAAAAATAATAAAAACATATATAGCCCCTTTAAACCCAAAAATACCTTGAAAACCTTTAAAAAACATAAAATCCATAAAAATTCAAAAAACAATAAAAACCCCTAAAAACATAAAACCATAAATACCACACAAATACTCCCAAGAACCCTCAAAATCCCTAAAATGTAGAAAAAATAACAAAAACAAAAAAAATCCCTAAAAATCCCTAGAAGTGGAAAAATTCCTAAAAACCACTTCTAAAATCGTAAAAATATAAAAACACTTAATACCATTAAAGAACATATCATTGATAAAAATAATAAAATCCATGAAACCCCAAAAAATAATAAAAACCATCAAATTCCCTAAAACCATAAAAAGCATGAAAATCCTAAAAATGAAAAAAAACCCTAAACCCTTGATAAAAACTAAGAAACCTAAAAACAATGAAAACCAAAAAAAATCCCTAAAAATAAAAAACCCTAAAAACCATAAAAACCCCTTAAAACCTAAAACCCTAAAAATACATAAAACCTCAATCCCCCCTCAAATCTCTCAATAACCATTAAACCCCACAACTTTAAAAACACTAAAAATATTTAAACCCTGAAAAAAATAATCCCAAAACGCAAAAACCATAAAACTGTAAAATCCCCCAAAACCATCAAAATTCTTAAAAACCCTAAAATCCCTAAAATCGTAAAAATCCTTAAAATCACTAAAAAATTTAAAAAACCCCAAAACCCTAAAAATCCGTAAAAAAGACATTTAAAACCCCTAAAACCACTCAAAATACCAAAAATTCCTAAAAACCATAAAAATCCTAATGAAGTAAAAAAATCTCTTAAAATGTAACATAAATATAAAATCCCTAAAACCCCTAAGAGATATTAAAATCCAAAATACAGATAAAATTCCTAAAATCCTAAAAATGACAAAATCTTTAAAGACCCAAAAATTTCTCAAAAACCAAAAAACCCCATAAAAACCATAAAAACCCCTAAAACATTAACAACCATAAACACCCATAAAATCCTTAAAAACCACTAAAAACTATAAATACTCATTAAACCCCTTAAAATGTTATTAACTCTAAAAATTTTAAACACCCAAAAAATATGAAAATAACATAAAAACACTCCAACCCTAAAAAATCTTTAAAACCCTCAAAATCCCTAAAAACCCTAAAACTCAAAAAAATCTTAAAAATCCATTAAAATTCTATAAAAACAAAAAACCAAAATACTCTTAAAAACCTTAAGAAACCCAAAACAACCCAAAAACACTATAACCCCAAAAAATGAAAAACAAAACTTTAAACCCCCCAAAAAAACCTAAAAACCCCAAAAATCTCTCAAAACCCTATCAAACCGTAAAAAAATTGACAAACAATACCATGATCCTTATAAACATTAAAAAAAATAAAACCCTAAAAACCCCTAAGATACCCATAAAAACTAAAAATACATAAAACCCCTAAAAAAGAAAAAACCTTAAAAACCTGAAAAACCATAAAAGCATAAAGACCATAAAAACCTCTAAAAACAAAAATCCCAAAATCCCATATAAATAAAATAAAAATTCACTAAAGACTATTAAACCCATTTAAACCCCTAAAATTTTCACAAAACTATAAAAAAACCTTCAAAGCCATAAAAACTCAAAAAAACCCCAAAAAACTCCCAAAACCATAAAAAGCCATAAATTCCTATAAACCTTTAAGATACCTAAAAACCATAAAACCCAAAAAAATATCTAAAAACTTAAAAACCACAAAAATAAAATAAAACCGCTAATAAAACCATGAAAAACTAAAAATATGAAAACACCAAAATACCTAAAACCTTCCAAAAACCAAAATACCCAAAAACCCCATAAATCACTAAAATCGCAAAAATACCTAAAACTCTTAAAAAATACTAAAAAACCCCAAAAAAATAAATAACCCCAAAAACATAAATACACTAACAACCCTAAATAAACATAATAAAACCATAAAAACCTATACACTCATAAATCCCTTGAAAAACCTAAAAATTTGTAAAAACAATAAATGACCCTAAAACCCTAAAAACCCAAAAAAATCATAAAATCCCCTAAAACCCTTAAAACACCAAATACCATTAAAACCCCTAAACCCAATAAAAACTCTAGCAAGACTGTAAACCCCTAAATTTTTTTTAAAACTATAGAAACCAAAAAAATATAGAAAACTCAAAAACCACTAAAAACCCATAAAAACCCTAAAAATGATAAAACCTTCAAAATCTATAAAAAATAATAAAACTATAGTAACCATAAAATCCATAAAAATATATAAAAATGTAAAAATACCCAAAAAATTAAAAACCCCTGTGAATAACTTAAAAATATTAAAACACAAAAACCCCTAAAAATGCTTTGAACCCTAAAACCCCAAAAACCCCAAGAAACCCTCAAAATCCCTAAAACCAAAAAAAAACATAAAAGCCCCTAAAACCCCTCAACTACCTTAAAACCCCCTAACAACTTTAAAACCAAATAAAAACACTAAAACCCCTAAAATTCACTAAATACTCTAAAAATCCATTAAATCCCAACAAAAATTAAAAAAATATAAAAACCCTTAAAATCCATAAAAAACTAAAAAAAACCATAAAACCCAAAAAAACCCCTAAAACCCTAAAAATCCATAAAAACCGTCAAAATCCCTAAAAACCATAAAACAGATAAAAATCTAATAAAAGCCTAAAAAATCCCTAAAAACATAAAAAAATCCCAAAAACCATGTAAAAACCCTTAGAAAACCTAAAATACTAAAAAACATAAAACCACTAGAAATGCTAAAAACCCAAAAAACATTAAAAATGAAATAAATTGCTAGAAACAACTAAAAACCCCTAAATTCCATAAAAAAAATATAAACACGCTATAAATATAAAATCCTTTAAACCCATAAAAATGTTAAAATACTATAAAAACCGTTAAAACCTCTAAAAACTCAAAAGTAACCCTAAATCCCAAAAATCATAAAAACTCATAAAACCCTCAAAATTAAAAAAAACCCTCAAAACCATAAAAAACCAAAAAATTCCAAAAAATTCCATAAAAATTTAAAAACCATAAAAAACATAAAAACCCCTATAAAAACCATTGAAATATAAAATCACCTAAAACCCATAAAAATAAAAAAAACCTAAAAAAGAAAAAATCACAAAAAAACCAAAAAAAACCCTAAAACCCATAAAGAACCCTAAAACAATAAAAATCACAAAAAATGACCAAAAAATAAAAAACATTTAAACACATATAAACATTAAGAACTATAAAAAAATTTCAAACCCCTAAAAATAAAGAAACCCCATAAAATCCCAAAAAAACAATAAAAATCTAAAAATCCTAAAAACCCCTCAAAATCCATAAATACCATAGTAACCAAAAAAATAATGAAAATCCATAAAAACCATAAAAACCTAAAAAAACCTAAAAACCCTAAAAATTTAATAAAACTTTAAAAACCAAAGAACAATAAAAACCCAAAAAAAACTAAAAAACACTAAAACCTCTAAAAACCCAAAAATATCCTAAAACACATAAAATCCATAAAAACCTAAAAACCAATAAAAATACTAAATAAACTAAAAGCACAAGAAAAATAAAACCCCTAGAAACCTCAAAACCCTTATGAAAACCATAAAAACTAAAAAAATACATAAACCCCCTAAAAATGGTAAAACCACTAAAAAGACCCTAAAACCATAAAGACCCCTAAAATATAAAAACAAAAAAAAACTTAACACCCCATAAGACACTAAAAAACTACTAAAACAATAAAAACTATTTAAATCCCTAGAATGTTTTAAAACACTAAAAATCCTTAAAACCCCGAAAAACTCAAAAAGCTATAAAAATTGAAGAAAAAAACCATAAAACCCTCAAAATTTGAAAACCCCCCTAAAAACAAAAAAAATATCCAATTTCCCAAAAAATGTAAAAAAACCATGAAAACACTTAATAAAAACTTAAGAACCATAAAAAAACTTAAATCCCATAAACACCAAAAAATTCTAAAAATCATAAAAAAAACACTAAAACACCAAAAACCCCTCAAAATCCATGAAACCCCATAAAAATCCTAAAACTCCCCAAAAAACACTAAAAATATAAAAAACAATAAATATCCATTAAAGGACCCTAAACCCCCAAAAACTCATAAAACCATAAAATCAACTAAAAATGTTCAAAACCCTGAAAACCAAAAAAAGACTAAAAAAAACTAAAAATATTAAGAATCCTCCAAACCCATTAAAATGATAATAAACAAAAAAAACCTTAAAACCAAAAAAAATCAAAAAAAAATGTAAAAACCAAAAAAATCTATACAAACCCAAAAAAATCCAAATATACCCAAAAACCCCTCAAACCCCTTCAAAACCCTAAAAACCCAAAATAATCCCAAAAACTCCATAATAATATCTAAAAACATAAAACCCATAAAAAAATTAAAACCCCAAATAAAACCATAAAAACATAAATACAATTAAACCATTTAAAAATATAAAAATGATAAAATCCTTAAAAACAAGTTTATATAAAAATCCATAAAAACCCATACAAATCATAAAAAATTTCAAAATCCCTAAAAAACATAAAGAACCCCAAAAACCCTGAAAAGCCCAAGGAAAAACTTTAAAAACTAAAAACACTAAAACTCACTAAAACCTAAATAATGTTAAAAACACTAACCCCCTCCTCAAAACTCTTAAAACCCCTAAAATTCCATGAAACCCCAAAAAACCTAAAATCCTTAAAATTCTCTACAAATGTAAAATAATATAAAAACCCTAAAATACCCAAAGAAAACTATTAAAACCTAAAAACACTTAAACCCACTAAAAACATAAAAAATTGATAAAAACCATAAAACCCCTAAAATGACCCTAAAAACATAAAGAACCCAAAAACCCCTAAATCCTCTAAAAATATAAAAAAATATAAACATTAAAATCCCAAGACACCATAACTACCCACTAAAAAATATAAAAACCATTTAAAATCTAAAATGTTAAAAACTCTAAAAAAATTAGAACCACTAGAAAATTAAAAATACCTAATACCATAAAAACCCTAAAATCCCCAAAAATACATAAAAATGATACAAATATGAGAAATAACTAAGAAATTTGTAAAATCACTTAAATAAAGAAAACCTCTAAGAAAAATCATAAAAACCTAAAAGCCCCTTTAAACACCTAAAAAGTATAAAAATTCTAAAAATCCTAAAACCCCTAAAACCTTAAATCCCTAAAAACTAAAAAAACATAAAAAATTAAATAAATTCTTAAAAACACAAAAAACCCTAAAAACCCCTAAGTAAACATTAAAAACATAAAAAACATAAAACCCTTTAAAATCTAAAAAACACTAAATTCCTAAAAACCCATGAAAATGCCCTGAAAATAAAAAAACCCTAAAACATTAAAACCCCTAAAAAACATAAAACCCATAAAACCCACCCCACCTAAAAACTCTTAAAACCATTTTAACCCCTAAAGATATTAAAAAATCAAAAAAAATTAAACCCTAAAAAACAAGAATGAGTCCTATAAACCATAAAAACATAAAAATCCTTAAAACCACTAAAAATGCTCAAAATCCCTAAAAACCCCAATAATAAGAAAAATCCTAAAACAACCCTAGATAGACCTAAAAACATAAAAACACTAAAACCCTGAAAACCCCTAAAAAATGTTTAAAAATAAAAAAAAACTTAAAAACATTAAAAATATACAAAAAATCAAAAAACCATAAAACCCCTAAAATCCTAAAAAACCTCTAAACTTTTCTAAATCAATATAAAATATAAAAGGCATTAAAATACTATAAATTCTCTATAAATGTAATAAAAATGTAGAAACCTCCCTAAAACCCCTCAAAACCCTTTTGAACCCCAATAGTGTTCTTCGGACCCAAGGCGGAAGGAAACTGTGGTTCTTCCTCGTTTCAGTTCTCAAAGTCTCGATCTTGAGATGAAGAAGGTTTGTTTGGTGTCCTGGTCCGATCTTTTCTTTGATCTGTGAAGAAGATGGTGGTGCGTGTTCGGTATGGTCCCTCAGCTTCTTCTCCACTTCACACTTTTGATGCTTGATTTGGCCAGATGCCATGGCCCTACATGATCTCCTATTTACTGGTTGTCGTTGTGTTGATGAGTTAATGTGGGTACTGGTGGATGGATTTTCTGAGATTTGTTAAGAGTTTTTTGGTGTTGTCATGCAAGAATGATCTGGAGTGTTGGGTGTTGTGTTTTAGTTCTAGCTACGATTACTGGTGTTTCATTGCTAGCTATGCTGTGAGGAATGGAATGTTGAAATCTATTCGGTCTGAAGGCCTTGTTTGCTGGTTTTTGAGCTGTGATCGCTTTGGAAATGATGGGTTAGGATGTGCTAGATGCTGGATTTTGACCTACCATTTGATAGGAGCTGGTTGGATTGGATTCGATCTTTATTATGATGTTGATACTGGTGATACTAGTGATTTTGTTCCCGGTTTCTGGGATTTAATGACATGGATGTTGGCTTTGATGAGGATTGTGGGTCGCTGCTTGTGTGTGTTGTTCTTTGGTTGGTTCTGCCTGGGTTGGTGTTGATAGAAGCTAGCTTGTGGTGGTTTTTCTGATGTGTGGTGTTTAGATAATCTTCTAGGTGGTTGTTTGTTTAGAATTATGGAGTGTGGCTACCCACCTTGGTCATTCCCCTTGACTCGTGCATCCACCTCTACTCTTGATTCCCTCCCCATCATTTTGGACCCCATCTTGGTTCGCTATGATGGCGCATTTGGCGGTTTTGGGATGGTGTTGGTGGTCCTGCTCGGCATCAAGGGAACGTCTTGGCTGGGCGGAGGTGTTAAGCGGTGATGGCTTGTGAAGCTCAGTTTTGTGTTTTAGCTGATGGAAGCTGATCTCGGTTCGGGGACAAAATATGGTGATGTTGTGGCAAGGTTTTTTGTGGTGAGGATGATATGGTGGTGATGAATATTGATAAAGTATCTATTGATGGATATGGTGTTGTTGGATGAAATTTGATGAAGCTGATGCGGTGTTTGGTCTCTTGTGTTTTTTTCTTTGTTTTCCCTTTGGGGATTGTTTTTTGGGTACGGGTCGATTGACCCTGCCCCTCCCCTGTCTTCAGTGTTCTCTTTTTTTCTTAATAAATTGTGGGGGGGAAAGAATAACATGGATCCCGCATCTTCCATGCCATAAAAATATAAAAACACAAAACCCCATAGAAAAATATAAGGCCTAAAAATAATTAATTCCCCTAAAAAATCTAAAAAATGAAAAAAAAACTAAAAAACTCTAAATACACTATAAAACATAAAAACTCTATAAATCCACAAAGACACTAAAGAACAAAAAACCAAAAATTCATTTAAACATAATAAACCTAAAAATATTATAAAACATTAAGAAAACCTTAAAAACACTTAAACCCCCTAAAAACCTAAAATATTTAAAACCCCTAAAAATCCTATAGAACCCTAAAAACCGTAAAACACCTACAAAATATTAAAAACCCTGTAAAGCCATAAAATCCCTAAACACCCACTAAAAACTCTAAAAACCTTTTTAACACCAAAAAATGTTAAAAACCTATAAAATATCTAAAAATTCTAAAAATAAAAAAAAACCCAAAATAACCACGAATCCCCTAAAAACATACGAATTCCTAAAAACACTACAAATCCCTAAAAATCATAAAAAACATAAATATCATAAAAAACCAATAAAAATCAATAAAAAATTAAAAACCCTAAAAACAAAAAAACCCTTTAAAAAATAAAAACATTTTAACCGCCAACCGAACCTTAAAAACTCAAAAAACCCTAAAAACATAAAAACCCTAAAACCCTAAGAACACTCAAAATACCTAAATTCCATCAAAACTATAAAAATCCCAAAAGGTGTCATTAATTTCATAAAACTGCAAAAAAACTCTAACTCTAAAAATCCCTAAGAAAACCTAAAAACCTAAAAACCTAAAAACCCATAAAACCCCTATAAACCCCAAAAAATCTAAAAACACAAAAAAATCCCAAATTCCCTTAACCCCCCTAAAAACAATAAAATCCTCTAAAATCATTAAAAATATAAAAACACATAAAAACAATAGAAAAACCCAAAAAACTCTAAAGCCCCTTTAATCCCTTAAAGTGTTAAAAAACTCAAAAAAAACTTTAAAATCATAAAAATTGAGAAAAAACCATAATAACTAAAAAACCATAAAAACCATTCAAACCCTAAAAATAATAAAAAACTTCAAAATATATAAAAACCTTAAAACCCATAAAAATCTTTAAAATATCTAAAAATCCAAAAATATAAAAATAATCCTAACACCATAAAAACCTTAAGGAAACCATAAAAGCCTAAAAACAAATAAATCCCCCAAAAGATCTTACAAATGGTAAAACTCCTAAAAATCCTAAAATCCCTCAAAATTCAAATATCCCTCAAAGTTCATAAAAAACTAAAAAAATAAAACCCCTAAAAATGATAAAAATTCATAAAATGTAAAAAAAAATCAAAAACTAAGAAAAACCTCTAAGAAAACCTTAAAAGTCTAAATCAATTAAAACCCTTAAAAACCTAAAAACCCTCAAAACCAAAACAGAAATAAAACCCCCTAAAAAACTAAACTATATAAATACAATAAAATACTCTAAAACCCTAAAAACGCTATCAACTAATAAAAATGTTAAAAACATTAAAACCCCATTAAATAACTAAAATATCAAAAAACCACTAAAAATCAAAATAGCCCGTTAAAAACCCTAAAACCCAAAAAACAAACAAAATCACTAAAAACCATAAAAATCATAAAAGAACTTGAAATACCAAAAAAAACTGTAATAATTAAAAACCCCTAAAACCCTGAAAAACATAATAAAGCATTAAAACAAAGAAACATAATTCCACTAAAAACCTAATAAATTCTAAAAACACTAAAAATCCTTAAACAACAAAAAATCATAAAAATCCTCAAAACCCTATTAACTCAAAAAAAACATAAAAATCAATAATCATCCCTATATTGTAAAATCCCAAAAAACACTAAAACCCCCAAATAAAACCTCTAAAATCACTTAAACCCCTTAAAACCTAAAAAATGTTAAAATCCATAAAATCCCTAAAAAGGACCTAAATACAAAAGGTTTCTTTCAAAAACATAAATTACCCTGAATACAATAAAAACCCTTAAAACACATAAAACCCATAAAAACCACTAAAAACTCTAATAGGCCGTTAAACCCATAAATCATTTGAAAATATAAAAATATGTTAAACACCTAAATAACCCAAATAATCCTAAAAACCCAAAAAACCCAAAAAACACCAAAATCCTTTTAAAACCCCTAAAACCACTACAAAACCATTAAAACTGAAAAAACCATAAAATCCTATAGAATCCCTAAAAACATAAAAATTTAGAAAACCCAAAAAACCATGAAAACCCCATGAATACCTTAAATCGTAAAAAAATTAAAACCCCTAGAAAATGATAAAAGAGCTAAATATCTTATAGAACTAAAAAAACCATCAAAATGTATAAAAACACTAAAAACTCATAAAATTATTTAAAATCCCAAAAAAATCCATAAAATTTTTAAAAAACCTGAAAGCCCCTCCAAAAGCGTTAAAAACATAATGAAATTAAAAACCCATAAAATCATAAAAACCATTAAAAACCCAAAAGTGAACCTAAATACCCTAAAACTCCTAAAAATACCATAGAACCCTAAAAAACCTAAAAACATAAAAACCATAAAAAAATTCCCTAACCATTTAAAAAATAATAATGAATAAAAATTATAGAAACCCTTAAAACCATAAAATTTTTAAAAACTCTAAAAACCATAACATCCTTAAAAACAAAAAAAAATCGTATAAAAAACTCAAAAGACCTTCAAAATTCATATAAATATAGAAACCAAAAATTTCTCTAAAAATACCTAAATATATAAATAAACCTAAAAACCCTTAAAACCCCAATGAAATCTTAAAAACCATAATATACTTAAATCCCCAAAAAACCTAAAAATACTAAAAACCCTAAAACCCCCTAAATTCCCTAATAACCATAAAACCCTCAAAATCCCAAAAAACCCAAAAAAACATAAATATCATAAAAACATAAAAAAACACTAAAACCCTTAAACCCCCTAAGAAAGCCTTAAAAAACATAAAACCCATTAAAACAAAACAAAAATCTAAAAAACCTAAAACCCCTAAAACCCATAATACCCCCCAAAAACATAAAAGCCCTAAAAACCCATCAATACACTAAAAACCCACTAACTCTAAAAACCATTTAAATGAATAAAAATGTAAAAAACTCTCAAAACCTCAAAGCCCCTTAAAACTAAAAAACCATTAAAATAATAAAAACCTCAAAACCCTAAAAATCATTAAAATATTTAAAAATTGTTAAAAATTCTAAAAATCACTTAAAATTAGTAAAAACATATACAAACCTAAAAACATTGAAAACCCCTAATAATTTATTAGAAACCTAAAAAAATTAAACCCCTAAAAACATATAAATTCTAAAAACACTAAAAAACATAAAAAACATAAAAACCCTAATAACCCTCAAAATAACAAAAAACAATAAAAATAATAAATAAGACCAAAAATCCCTAAAAACAAAAAAATATTAAAACCCTAACAATCCTTAAGAAACATTTATACCTAAAAACACATAATACCCCTAAAAACCGAAATTTTTTTAAAAACCCTTAGACCCCTAAAAACTATAAAACATTAAAACCCCTTGAAAATATTTAAAACCCATAAAAACTATAAAAAACATAAAAAATCTCAAAAAACACTAAAAATATAATGAAAAACCAAAAAACCATAAGAAAACCCTAAAACCTAAAAACATATAAACCCCATAAAACCCTAAAAACCAATAAAACCCCCCAAAACCCTAAAAATACTATAAAATACCTTATAAACAATTAAAACCCAAAAACCTTTAAAAACACCAAAAAACCTATACAACCTTAAGATCCAATAAAACAAAAAAAATTAAACCCCAAAATAAAAATAAAAACAATAAAAACCCCATAGAAACCCTAAAAATTTAAAAAAAATCCCTAAAAACATAATAAACCATAAAAACCTTAATACCCATAAAAACTATCAAAATCCCAAAACCCATTAAAACAATATAATTCCTAAAATTCCAATAAAAATCACCATAAATATAAAAAATCATATTAACCCTATTAACCCATAAGAAGACCTTAAAAACCTTAAAAACCTAGATAACACTTAAAATCCCTAAATCTTAAATAAATCTAAAACCCTAAAAGACCCTAAAACACCCTAAATACCAAAAATACCCCTAAAATCATAAAAATTCATAAAACCTTAAAACCCCTAAAAACCACGAAAAACTATAAAACCCCTTTAAATCCCTATAAATGGTAATAAACTCTAAAATACATTGAAAACCTAAAAAACTAAAAAATGTAAAACCCGAAAACCATAAAATACTTAAAAACCCAAATAAACCTTTAAACCCATAAAAATCCTTAAAACCCCATAAAAATCCAAAAAGGCCCATAAAATTCCATAAAAACATAAAAACACTATAAAACATTAAAACCCTAAAATCCTTAAAAATCAAAAAGTGCATAAATCCCCCAAAAACCTAAAAACACTAAAAATCTTGAAAAATATAAAAATCCCTAAAAAATAAAGATACCTAAGATCCATAAGAATAAATAAAATACCTAAAATCCCTACAAACAAAAAAATTGTAGAAACTCTGGAAAACCTAATAAAACCTAAAACCACTTAAAACCATTTTAAAAACTAAAATTGCTAAAAACCTTAAAAATCACCTATGTAAGAACCTTATTTCTTTGTATGGTATATATTGTTTTATATTTCCATTAAAAACCATGTATATATAGTATTTCTATTGTAAAACCAGCAATTTAGCTTGTGGGCTAGTTAGGTGTCTTCGAAACAAGGAAGCTAGGGGATGAAGGAAGCATGTGGGCCATGTACACAGTATGTACATTGAATACACGGATTGTATTCATTACAGGATGTGTAATGGTTTGGGGATATTAATACATAATTTTTAATGATATTTCTTCTTATGGGAATTATTGATCATTACACAATGTTTACATCATTTACATGCCCCATAAAGGCTTGGGGATTAATTTTAAAAAGAGGCAGGGCCTTATTTTTTCACATGTCTTACTCTATCTCATTCAGGAGCTCTAGGAGAAGATCATTTGAGGACTCAAACTATACCATGTTTTTATTTATTCATCTAGCCTCTAATTTGACTTCTAATCATCTCATTGGATATATATCGATAAGATATTCAATCTTTAGTATTATTTCATCACTTTTCTTTCTATCGAAAATGATATATTTGTGTGAACACTTATGACCTATTTTTAGGATATTTATCCATTCTTTCATTTTCTTATGATCAGGGTCGATTTAGGATCTAATAATACATGATTGTTCTAGAATGGGTAGATGGTAGGCAGTCTATACCTTTTACATTAAAGTTTTGTTGTTTTATAGCTAGTTATTTTTGTTGTATTATTAGTAGAAATATTGGAATTAACATCGAATTAATGACATCGGTTTTTTCTAAACTGATGCCAATAGTAAGTTTGAGAAAATGTTTTCATCGGTTTTTTATAAAAACAACCCCAATAGTGTTTATAAGTCATTTTTGGCGTTGGTTCTACTAAAACCCGTTGCAAAAAACCCACAAAAGGAATGATTTATACCGTCAGTTTTTTGAAAAACTAACGTTATAAATCAGTTACTCAGGATCCTTCGGTGTCAGTTTTAATGAAAACGGATTCCATATATAAAAAAAATTGGGTTTTCCTAAAAACCAATGCCATATAAAAAATTATTTTCTGCATTGGTTTTCACAAAACCAATGCCAAAATGTTATAATTTTTAGGTATTTGATAAGCATGCATGTTTTCACTGCATTATTCTATTATATAGTTATTATGATTTGAATATATTCTATGTTAGAGTGTTTCTTACTTATATAGTCTCTTTCCATGCATATTTATTATGTTGGTGCTTCTCTTGAATTTATACCTATACTTATTATAGTGTGCCTGATTCCTATATATTTATTAATGTTTACCAAGTGATTTACATATTTAGATGATTAATTATTGATCCATGGTTGTATTCCATCAATCTATACTTAGACGTCATTTTTTATTTTATTTATTACTTTTGATCTCATGCCCTGATATAATTTTCATGCACTGTTGGGTTAAATAAAATACTGGAATCCATCAAATTGAAGTAAATTTATTATTTGTCATCCAATGATATAAAACCTATAAATTCAATTGTGTATTTTACTAGGATATGTATTTCATATTAATATAAAATGATTTAAAAATGAATGTAATTTTTTATTGCATTTCCTCAGTTGGTATAAATGTTATCTTTTTTATTTTTTATTATAATAATAATAATTTTAGGATATAACAAAAAACGATTAATAATGAATCAAATGTTTTGTAAGATATAAAAATTTAGTTATGTATTTAATTACATATTTCATGATTCTGGGAGTATTAGGATTGATTTCACTTATAATATAAACATTTACTCGAATTATAATTTCATATTACTAATAATAACTAATTTTTCTCCTGTTAAATTAATGCAATATTCAATACTTTTGACACGTGAAACATTGAAATAATGAAACAACTATGTAAAATGAACTAATAAATTTAGAATATTGATATTATAATTAAATTATAATGTTAATATAATACATGTATATAATAAAAAAAATAAAAAGTTTACTATTTTTAAATGTGTTTCATATCTGATGTTTTCTTTCTAATTATCAATAGTTTTTATTAAATGCGTTTCTGTTTATAATTTTTCTGTAGATATATATTTATTTAAATTTTTATATGTTTTAATATATTTACCAATTATATTGTGATATCAGGAATTGAATTGATCTTAATTGGATACATTAACTAAGAACCAATGGTTAATATGAAAAAGGAGTTGATGAATTATTGGAATTTTTTAAACAACATCGTTAAAAATTTGATTTTATTTTTACTCCATGTGTGAAGTGTTTGAATATGAGAAAGTTAAATTCCATATAAATCAAGGATCAACTAATTTGCCTTTATTTTAGCCTGAATTATACATATTCAATCTAGCATGGTGAAAGAACTGAAAATTAAACATCCAATGTTGATGAAAATATTCATCATTAGGAAGAGTATCATATTGAATAATTAATTCATAATTTAGGTGTTGAAACCATCAAATGAACAGAAACTTTTGAAAGAGTTTATAGAGATTCTGAGAAATAATTATTCCTAGGTTACACTTAATATAATATTTTATTAATAGTTTTGATATTAGATAACTTAAAAGAAAAAAATGGGCGGAGTGAGAAATGATTCTCTAGCTTACTTGAGCTTTTGAAAGAGATACTTTTAGAAGGAAACGGGCTTCTATATTCCAATTATGAGGCCAAGAAAATATTTTTCCTAGTCAGATTAGGGTATAAAAAGATACATTCTCTCCCTAATTATTGCATACTATATAGAAAAGAATATGAATATTTATCAAGTTGTACTACATGTTGGACATTACTCTATAAAATAGATGTGAAATTCAACACAGATTCATTCTTAGGGATTGTCATCTAATGTCATGAAAAATAAATTTTCTACTTTCTAATGATATCATCCAATATTTTTTTCATACAACATTAATAATTCAACTATGATTCATTCTTAGGTACCATAATCAAAACTTCCACTAAATATATTTGGTACCTTCCAATAATTCCATGTTTGTAGCATCTATATTCAAATTTATTTAATGAAAAATGATTAATATGTAATTAAATGAGCGCATCTTTGATGATAACATACTTTACCCTGCCGATTCACCACAATGGAAGAGCTTTGATAAAAAATTTCATGATTCTGGAAGTGATATTAGAAATATCAGAATTGGATTGTGTACTGATTGAATGAATATATATCAGAGCCTCAGTAGCAAACATAGTTATTGGCCGGTTTTTTTGGTAGTTTACAATTTTTTCCCACATATATGTATGAAGAAAAAATATGTTATAATGAGGTTTATGACTTTTGGAACAAAAAAAACTGGGAAATGATATTTATGTGTATATTTCACCATTGATTAATGATTTGAAACTAATATAGGGGACATGTGTTAATTTTTTTTAAGCGTACAAGAAAGATTATTTTCTTTTGCGTTCTATGATAATGTTCATTATAAATGAATTTCCTATATATGTTCTATTATCTGGATATAGTGTTAAGGGATATAAAGCATATCCAACTTCTGAATAATATAAATCATATTATCAATTTCAGATTTGAAGAATGACAGTGTACATGGTACATTGATGATTTTTGCGAATTGATCATCCTTATCATAGATTGATGAAAGCATTTAACCATTTACAAGAATACAACCTTACCCCTCAGCCATTTTCAGCTGAATAATATTATGACAGGGTGAAAAATATTGATTCGATATTTGGAAATAAATAATGTTTTGGTATTTAGAGAAATATCTACAAGAAGTAGTCTATTTCTTTCAAACAACCATATTGGAGATTTTTAGAGATAAAACATGACATCTATGTTTTGCATGTTGAGAAAAAATATGTGACAGTTTAATTAGAATGTTTTTAGACATAAAAGGAATGAAAAATGATGGTTCGAATTCTATATTGGAATTGATATTAATGAGAATATTTTTTGGAGTTAGCTCCCACTTTGAAAGGAAATGGAACATATTTACCTCTGGCTTGTCACACATTAAGAAAGATTGAGAAGATGGATTTTTTTCAGTGTCTTCATGGTATTAAATTACCCAGTGGGTTTTCTTCAAATTTGAATAATTTTTTTTATTAAAGGATTGTAAATTAAAATGTTTAAAATCCCATGATTTATATGTATTGATGTAAAAAATTATACTAGTAGAAGTGCATGGTATATTTCTAACATTTTTTAGAAAGACTATCATTAGGTTATGCAATATTTTTCATATCCATTTGTAGAAAATTCATTAAAAAAATTTGTTATATGTGTTGGATAATGAAGAAAATATTATTATTTTTCCATTAGAAATGTATTTCCCACCTTTTTATGATATATTAGTTTGTTTTTTGATTCATTTGTTGCGTGAGATAAAAATATGTGGGCCTTTTTATTTACGATGGATGTATCCTATTGAAAGATATAAGTAAATTTTAAAGGGATATGTTAAAAATCCTAATCGACTAGATGCCGCTATTGTTGTTAAATATGTATCGGAAGAGGTGATGGAGTTCTGTAATGATAATTTGTATGAGGTGGAACATATTGGTCTCCCTATATCTCAACATATGACATTTGATAGTGAAGGTAGATGGGTTTGAGGATTAAATATAATGTTCATTCCACATGATGAAGTGATGAAGGAACATTTAATCATTTTTAATGACACATATGAGGTTCAATCATATATATTCTCACATATGACTTATTTAATGTTATGATATCAAAAAAGAAATGAAAATTTGTTGATAATTGAGCATAGGAAGAAATTTGTTTCATGGTTTAAAGAGAAAGACACCACATATATATTTGAATCAGAAACATAGAAATGGTTAGAAATGGGACCATCTCTTAATGTGATCACATGGTATGGTTTTTATATTAATGGATACACATTTTACAAACAAAATCTGGATGACAAGAGTACCATTCAGAATAGTAGTGTGATGGTTTTTCACTAAAGTAGTGCATTTTACGAGTGACAATGATAAAAAACCTATTTATGAATCAATGACATATTTTGGAGTTCTTAATTAAATATGGGAAATTGATTATATTAAATTTTGAGTCACCTTTTATAAGTGTAATTGGGTTGACAGTAATAGTGGTGTAAAACATGATGAATATGGGTTTAAACTGGTTAATTTTAAAACATTTAATTACAATGAGGACCCATTTATCATGGAGACACATGAAATGAAAGTATTTTATGTTATTGGTCTATCGAATGATCAGTGACCCATAATTTTTCAAGGAATAAAGATACCATTTGGGTGATGAGGATGATGCTGACGATTTTATTGATTTACCTAACCCTTATTCACCTATTACGCAATTTCTGGATGATTACAATGAGTATAAGCTAGACATTGTGTTTTATGTACGTAATGATCAAGATGAAGTCATGTTATAAAATACTAAATAAATATCCTAATTTTTCCAATAAATATTTATATTTTGATTCTTTTTATGAATCTTACAAATGCATGCTTCTTTTTTACATACTTATTATTGTCTTTCTTGTTTCTAAATATTCAGTTTTCAAATGATATGAAGGTATACAAAATTTCATTAACTTTATATTTTCAATGTCATATGTAGATAGAGAAGAAAAATTACCAAGGTATTTCTATTTTTTCATATTATTAAATATTTAGTAATATACTTATTTAATGAATGGAATTTTTTAATTTACAAAAACAAATTTCATGACTACTGATGCATATTTGACAGAGGAGAATTCTATTGCTAATAATAAAAAAATCATGTTCTCATGTTGGTAAACGTGGTATTACACATTTTCCAAAACTCTCACTTCCTTGATGATGACAGATTACACATCGGTTTTGATGATAATAAAAATGTAACTAGTCCAAATGCAGTTCATTTTATCAGTTATATATCTATATCGATATGTTGCCGGATTAGTATTTTATATTATAATTGGAAGTTAGTGGACATGATGGTGAAGCTACAACATTGGGAGTCCTTGATGGTAAAATATCTTAATTGATTTATTTTACCTCGTTTTTTGAATATTAAATATTTTAAATTACATATTTAATTTATTCAACTACAAATGACATTCAATTTTTAGGAAACCAAAAAAATTAAGAAAAGACATCTCCCATTAGTGGATGTTCGATGGAGATATTTTAAATCAAAACTGAAAAAAATTATTATTTTGGAAATAGAAGGTTTGAAAACCCATGCCTTGAGTATCGCTATATAGATGAAGATACATAGAAGTGATTTCATGACAGTCGTCATGAAAAAGAAATTTTGGTATGATAATTTTTTTATATTGTAAATTTTTTTATGTATTTTTATAATTACTTAGTAGTTTATTTTTATATAATATGCCTCCATAAGATCTCATTAAGAGATCCAGTTGAAAAATGTAAACCCTCATACTTTATCACATGGAGGGTATCTGTATTTGGGGCAGAAAATGATTAAAGAAAAATTTGAAGCATTAACTGATCAACCTAGTAGTGGTTCAGAAGAGGTCCAGTTTGGTCCTTCATATCCTCCCACTTGACATGAAAAATGGAAACAAGAAAGAAGTAGGAAAAATGAATAGAAGTTTACAGAGGAATCTAAGCAAGTAGATGATAAAATTCTAAGTAAATATTATTTATTTGTCATCAATTTTTCTATTTTATAAATTTTAAATACTAATATAACTTTTTCATTTTTCATATCAGGATGAACTTTTGGATCAAGAGACAGAGGGATATTTTATCACTGAGGGTAAGATGGACACCCCAGCCAATAATTTGGGAATTTTAGAACACCCTAGCCTTATTAGAGGATATTGAGTTGGTGTTAGTATTCAGAAGGATTTGGGTCAAAGTAAGAAATCAAGAGACCCATAAATAGAATCCTTAAAATTCGAACTCAAAGATATGAAATAGACTAGGGGTGAGCAAATTCAAGCAGTAGTGCAGAAGAATTTGTTAGATCACTTGACAAGATAGTCACGGTCTACACTTCCTTCCCTGGAATATTATTTATTTGTCATCAATTTTTGAATTTTATAAATTATAAAAACTAATATAACTTTTTCATTTTTTAGCCTTCCCAGACTCCTCACTCGAACTACCCGGCCTCATCTGCCTACCCTACCCCATCTGCATAGCCTTACATGGTATATTATTTATTTGTAATCAATTTTTCTATTTTATAAATTATAAACACTAACATAACTTTTTCATTTTTTAGACTTCGCAGACTGCTCATCCAGACTACCCTACCCCATCTACCTACTTTGATCCTCCACCTCCTCGCTCGGACCAAACCGTATATTATTTATATGAAATCAACTTTTCAATTTTATAAATTATTGTAACTAATATAACTTTTTCATTTTTCTTCCTTTGCAACATACTCAGCCGACTACCCTGCCTCATCTTCCTACTTTGACCCTCCACCTCCTTGCTCGAACCAAACTATATATTATTTATTTTTCATTAAATTTTCTATTTTATAATTTATAAACACTGATATATTTTTTTAAATTTTCATCCTTCCCAACATGCTCACCCGGACTACTCTACCCCATCTTTCTATATTGATCCTCTACCTCCTCGCTCAGACCAAACCATATAGTCTGATTATTTTTTGGAGATCCTCATATACTTATTTTTCTGTTAGGACTTGTGAATTTTTTGGGGGATTATGTACATCACAAAGCTATACAAATGGGTCAAGTTATAGTATCCGTACTTGATAACATAGATCTTAATACACTACTAACATTTTTTACTAAAGAGATCACCGTAGATGGGGATTTTATGGGTCATTTTTTACTTTTTCCATCTTCTCTTCTTCTTTATATTTCACATGAGGTATGATTTTTTATATATTAATTACAAATGATTCAAAATTAATTATACTGTTTTTTGAAATTTAACTTATATTGGATTATCTGAATTCAAAAGAAACTGTACAAATGATAAAAAAACAGAAACAATCGACTGAAGATACTTATGATATTTCTTAAGGGATACAATGATTATCTCAAGCTTATTATTCATTGAATTATATCTATGAGTTTTAGATGAAGGAAAATATATGCAGAAGAGAATATCCATTGAGATTACTCAAAGAAGATATCATGAATCTAGTTGATTTGAAGAGCTCGGCCTAAATATGATGCAATTGTTTTCCATGTAAGTAAATGGACATTTAAATTTGTGTTTCTTTAATAAAATATGTTTCTAAATTGTCTAACTATATTTTCTTTTTAAATTAGGTATCTACATATTATTCTTCTACAAAATAAAAGTACAATAATTAATGATTTTATAGATCCAGAATTCATTTCCATGTAAGGGAAACATGTGAAGAATCCTAATAGAGTTGCATATACATGTGAGAGATTATCACATGTGGGGATTTAGTGTTGTTTTTTCTATTTCTTGATAAGTAAGAACGAAAACATAATTATGAACTAATGATCAATATAATTCCAATAATTGTGAACTTTTAAAATCCTAAAAAAATATAAAACCCCTAAAAACCCCTAAAAACACTAAAACCCCTTTAAACCCCTAAAAATATTAAAAACACTAAAAAAAATTTAAAACTTTATAAATTTTTAAAAACCATAAAACTCCTCAAAACCCTCAAAACCCCTAAGAACCATCAATATTTCAAAATACATCAACCCCCATTAAAATACTCAAAAATCCCTAAAAATGTAAAATCCCTAAAACCCTAAAAACTCTTAAAAAACCATAAAATCAAAAAAAAAAACTCAAAACCATAAAGAGGCTAAAAAGGATAAAACACTAAAAATCACTAAAAGCAATCAAAATTCCTGAAAACACTAAAAACCCACAAAAACGTAAGAAAACCATTATAATCCCAACAAATGTAAATACCATAAAAACCATGAAAATTCCATGGAAAACTAAAATCACTAAAAACACTAAAAAATCCCTAAAGCACGTAAAACCATAAACCCCCTAAAAACCTAAAAACCACTAAATCCCTATAAAAACACTGAACACCACTAAAAAATCTAAAATACCTTAAAACCCTTAAACAATTAAAAACACTAAAAATCCTTCAAACTCTTAAAAACTAAAAACAACCCTAAAAACAAAAAAAAACATAAAAACCCGAAAAACCCATAAAACCCCTAGAAATCCCTAAAACATTAAAAAACTAAAATCCTAAAAAACATAAAATCAATATAAATATAGAAACCTAAAAACTCTTAAAACCACAAAAAAACCTCAAAATGATAAAAACCGTAAAACCCCTAAAACCCAAAAAAATAATTAAAATCACTAAAAATGATAAAAACCATAAAAAACCATAGAATCATGAAAAACATAAAAAAAATCTAAAAACCTTGAAAACCCCTAAAACAATATTAATACCCCAAAAATCCATAAACCCTATAAAAACCAAAAAATTCTAAAAATCCTAAAAACCAATAAAATGGACCTAAAACACTAAAACCCCTGAAGCAATAAAAACCCTTAAACCCCATTAAAAACTTAAAAACCCATAAAACCCACTAAAAACACTAAAATGCAATTAAACCCCTTAAATTTTAAAAAACACTAAAATACATCAAACCCATAAAAACATAAATAACCCAAAAATCCCCAAAAAATACCCTAAAAGCACAAAAACCTATAAAAACATCGAAAACCCTAAAAATACATAAAAACCATAAAAACCATATAAATCATAAGAACCCCTATAAATACATTACAATGTAAAAAACCCTAAAAAACTTGAAAACCCCTAATGAAAAAATTATAAACTAAAAACCATAAAAACCTCAAAAACCTTAAATGTCCTAAAACCCCAAAAAACACCTCTAAAACTATAAAACCTCATTAAATCTCTCAAATGGTAAAAACTCTAAAAACCATTAAGTCCCTAAAAACTCAAAAAATACATGAAAAAAATAAAGATATAAAAACCCTATAATGCCTTAAAATCCCTAAAACCCCTGAAAATGAATAAAACCCCTAAAAGACCTTAAAATTTCCTAAAAACATAAAAACCCATAAAAACCCTAAAACCCCTTAAGAAAACATTATATAACTAAAAACACTTATAAAACCCAAAAACCTAAAAAATGCTGAAAACCCTAAAATCTGAAAAACCAGAAAAACCATTAAACTGTCAAGTTACCTAAAGACCTTAAAACCCCACAAAAATCCTATAAGATACCAAAAAATACCAAAATAAATAAAATACCCAAAAACCCATAAGAAAACGTAAAAAACATAAAAACACTTAAACCCCTAATAACCTAAAAATTATAAAATCCCTAAAAAGAAACTTAAAAGAAAAAACCCCATAAAACCCATTATTCCCATAAAAATCATAAAACCCCCTAAAACCCATAAATATCCAAAAAGCCATTTAAAACTCTAGAAATCCTTTAAATACACAAAAAGGTTAGAAAATTATAAAACCATAAACACTCTAAAAACTAAAAAATAGCTAAAACCCCAAAAAAGACATAAAACACCCTAAAATTCCTAATATAATATAAAACCCTAAAAATCCCTAAAACCCATAAAAACCATAAAAATCATAAAAGGATATGGAAATCCCAAAAAAGTAAAACCCCTAAAAATTAGGAAAATACGTAAGAAATCCTTAAAAACTAAAAACACTTAAAACCCATAAAAACAAAAAACGATTAAAACTCAAAAAATCCAAAAACATATGAAACCCTAAAAATCCCTAAAACACCTAAAAACCCATAAAATATAAAAGATACATAAAAATTTAAAAAGCCTTAAAACCCCTAAAATCCCATAAAAAACCATAAAACCCTTAAAACACTTAAATCCGCTAATAAACCTAAAAACAATAAAAACCTAAAAAGACCATAAACCCCTAAAAGACCTTAAATGCCAAAAAAACCCCTAAACCCCATAAAAAATGCCATAAAACCAATAAATCCTTAAAACCCCCAAAATGTCACAAAAACAATAAACCCCTTTAATCCCCTAAAATCATTGAAAACTCTAAAACCCCTACAAACTCATTAAAAATCATAAAAAAACCATAAAATATTAAAAATTCATAAAACCCTCAAAATTCATAAAATCCTAAGAAATCATAAAAATTCTAAAAATCATAAAAAATACCTAAAAGCGTAAAAAACACTAAAAACATTATGAAGACCATCAGAAACTAAAAACATGTACAACCCCTAAAAACACTAAAAACCCTAAAAATATAAAAAACAAGCTAAAAGAGATAAATCCCCATTAAATCCATAAAGTCACTAAAACCCATGAAAATATTAAAAACTATAAGAAAAATTTAAAACTGTAAAAATATCAAAAAATAAAAAAAATCCAAAATACAATTAAAAACCCTAAAACCATAAAACTCAAAAAATCCCTAAAACCATAAAAACCATAAAAAATCCCCTAAAGAACTAAAAATAACTAAAAACCCCTGAAATTATAAAAATCCATAAAAAACAAAAAAAATCCTTTACAAAACCATAAAAATCTAAAAACACTCAAAATCCCTAAAAATACTAAAAACCCTAAAACCCCTAAAAAGTATAAAAAGGACCTAAAAATTCTAAAAACCACTAAAAACATTACAATAATAAACTAAACCCCAATAAACTCTAGAAACAAAAAAAATACCTAAAAATACTAAAATACCTTAAATAATTAAGAACTATATAAAAAATTAAAAACACTAAAAAAATTAAAAAAACTCTTAAAATTCCCATAAAGCATAAAATCCAAAAAAAATACCTCAAACATAAAAAATGTTAAAAACCATGAAATACCCTAAGAAAACCTTAAAAACCTAAAAACTATTAATAACCCGAAAAAATAAAAAACACGAAAAACAATAAAAAACTAAAAACCATAAAACTCCGAAAAATTCCATAAAAACCATAAAAATCCCCTAAAAATCCAAAAAATTCTAAAAAATTCCTAAAAACGTAAAAACACATAGAACCTATAAAAACCTAAAAAAATGGTAAATCCCTAAAATACCCTAAATATAAATTAAAATCCAAAAAACTTGTAAAATTTATAAAATACCCCTAAAACCATTAAAAATCCATAAAATAATAAAAATCCCAAAATACCCCGAAAAATAATAAAAACCCAAAAACCCAGAAAACTTGTAAGAAAACCTTAAAACCAGAAAAACACTTAAACCCCCCTATATTCCTAAAAAACCCAAAAAACCAAAAAATCAACAAATTCCCTAAAACCCTAAAAACCATAAAAATCTCTAAAAACGTAACAAAAACTACAACCCCTTTAAACCCCTAAGAAAGACTTAAAATCCAAGAAAACACTTCATGGCCCTGAAAACCTACAAAATGATAAAACCATAAAACCCCTAAAAACACCCTAAAATAGTAAGAACCCAAAAAAATATTACAACCCCCAAAAAACCCAAAAAAACTATAAAACCCCTAAAAACTCTAAAATCTCTTTAAACCCATAAAAATGTTATAAACTCTTAAAAAACCTTGAAATCCACAATAACTCAAAAAACCTAAAACCCCAAAAAACCATAGAAACCCTAAAACCCATAAAACCCCTTAAAATCCATAAAAATCTAAAAATAATAAAAAATAACTAAAACATAAAACCCTAAAAATTAGAAAACCCCTAAGAAAACCATAAAAATATAAAAACACTTAAAACATTTAAAACCCAAAAAATGATAAAAATTATAAAAAACATAAAACCCTAAAAAAGATCAAAATCCATAAAGACCATTAAAAACTATAGAAATCCTAAAAATTCCCTCAGAATTTGTAAAAACATAAGAACTGTTAAAAACCCTGAAAATTGTTAACAAAACCCTAAAAAACTAAAATCACTTAAAACCCCTAAAAATTTAAAAAATGCTAAAAACCATAAAAATCCCTAAAATAGTAAAATATCTTAAAAACAGTGAAAACCCCTAATAATCCCATAAAAACTAAAACCACTTAAAACCCCAAAAAAATTAAAAAATTTAAGGACCCTAAAACCCCTAAAAACTATAAAAACATCTAAAAACATTAAAACCCATAAACACCCAAAACCCCAATAAAATTTCTAAAAACCCATTAAACACCAAAATTGTTACAAAACTCTAAAATATGTCAAAAATACAAAACACAAAAAAAAACAATAAACTCCAATACCCAAAATAATCATAAAACTCCTAAAAAACCCAAAATCCCTAAAACACCTTAGAAGGCCTTAGAGCGGTGGCTTTCCCTCTCCCCCTCCACCGCTAGGGTTATTCTTTGTATCTCTTTACATCCCCCTCTGGTGTGGTCCGAACTCGGTGTTCACCGTTGCATCTGGGATTGGCATTGACTGAGGCTACCCCCGTGCGTCAGGGCTTTGTTTTTGATCTAGTGTTGGCTTCGTCGTGCCTTAAGGCTTCGAGATCAAGATGCGGCCTTATATCATTGGTTTCTATCTACGGTTCACACAGAGTTGAATTCAAATCTCTTGGCTTCAGGTCCCTTGTCCGGCTTTGGTTTACATCAGATCTGTGTGATTGGGATTTGGGTTTCCAGATCGATGCTTGCCATTCTAGATCTGGGATCTCTTTGTGGCTCCATGAGCTTGGTGTCGGGCTTGGTTTTCTTAGCGTTGGCTTCGGCTTTCCCCTATCCTCTGGATCTCGTTGCGAATTATGTGCACTTTTCACCGGCTCAGGGTTATTCATTGTCGGCTATGGCGGGTTCCCCCAAGGATTTAATATCTGGTCGCGACTGTGGTTCTCTTGTCTTTTGGCTTCGATTTCCCCGCCCAACTTATTCTCAGTCCGATGGCGGTCCCGGTTTGACTGAGCTTGGATTTATTATCATGGAGGGGGGAGACCTTGCTTTCCTTATCCTATGGATTCTAGCGCTTATAATCTATTGCTACTTGGTGACTTGTTGTGGTATGTGATTTTGGTGTTTTATGTTGTTGGTTGCTGGTTGTTCTTTTCTAGAAGGTGAGGAAGCTACTTGATGATGATTGTTGTGATGGTGCTGTTTAGGGCTCCTAGTGTTGGATGTTTGTAGATTTGTTGTGCTGAAGTTGGTTTGATAAAGTTTCTTCTTATGGTCTTGTGTTGCTGATTACGGGCACTGAATGGTTTGTTGGTGATGTTGGGAATTTTTCTTTTTTTGTTTTGTTTCTTTTGTTAGCTTTTTGGTTTTTTTTTCTTCTAGGTTTCTTGGGAATGGGTCTGTTATGGGATTTTTGGGTGTGGGTTGTTTGACCTCTCCCCTTCCTTGTCTGCTACATCTTATTTTTAATAAATTTGAGGGGGGGGGGGGGTTCATGAGTATCCTGACCCTCGCATCTTCCTTTCCCTAAAAAACCTAATAGCCATAAAAATCTAAAAATGCCCTAAAAATTCGAAAAAAAAATTAAAAACCCCAAAACCCTTGAATACCCATATTTAATCCTTAAAAACATAAAAAAACGAAAAAATCTAAAAAACTAAAAATGATACAAACACTAAAATCACAGAAACCCCTAAAACCCTTCAAAGTCCCAAAAAAACACAAAAAACCAAAAAATATCCTAAAATTCCCTAAAATTACATAAAAATATAAAAAACCGCAAAACCCTGAAAAACCTTAAGAAAATGTAAAAAAACTAAAATAGTTAAAACCCTTAAAACATAAAAATTCTAAAAATGCAAAAAACACCTAAAATGACCCTAAAAATCCAAAAAGCCCTAAAAACAATTAAAAACTCAAAAAGCACTAAAGAAACTAAAAACCCATTGAACCCCTAAAAAATTTTAAAACTCTAAAAAACATTTATACCCGTAAAAACTCAAATAACCCAAATAACCCAAAAATTCATAAAATCATAAAAATAATAATAAAATCTCTTAAAACCCATAAAATCCCTAGAAACCTTAAAAACCATAAAAATACTAAAACAACCCAAAAATATCTAACAACATAAAAACCCCTAAAACTCTTAAAACACAAATGAAATCTATTAAAACTAAAAAACACTTAAAACTCCTAAAAATCTAAAAATTCTAAAAAAAACTAAAATCCCTAAAACAACGTAAAATGACTCAAAACCCCCAAAAAACCTGAAACCTATTGGATTCCTAGAAAAGGTATGAAAATACTGAAAATTTAAAAAACCTAAATGCCTTAAAAACCCTAAAAACCTTAAAATCCTAAAACACATAAAACCCATAAAATAAAAAATGATAAAAACCCATAAAAACCCTAAAAACCCTAAAACCCCCAAAAAACATTAAAACCCCTTAAAACAAAAAAACCCTAAAACCACTAAAAACTATAAAACCATTTAAACCACAAAAAAAAAATCTATAAAACCCCATAAAACTCCAAAAAATCAGAAAACTCAAAAAAACCCATAAAATCCCTAAAATATCTCACAAAATCCTCGAAATCTCTAAAACCCTAAAAACCATAATAATTTAAAAAAACTCCAAGAATCACAAAAATGAAAAACCCTATTACCCTAAAATGCCATAGGAAAAACATAAAATACTAAAAATAATTAAAACACTTAAAAACCTAAAAAATCACAACGAAACCTAAATACCATAAAACCCCTAAAATGCTCAAAATCCCTAAAAATCCTAAAAACATAAAAATCATAACAAAGTCTTAACAATACTTAAAAACCCAAAACACCCTACAAAACCTGGAAATCTATAAGAGACCCTTAAAAACACATAACCCACCTAAAAACCTAAAAATGATAAAAATCCAAAAAAAACATAAAAATACCTTAAACCCCTAAAAACACCTAAAACCCATAAAACCCAAAAAAATATAAAAATCCATAAAAACCCTACAAACATACAATAAACTATAAAAACCCTTTAAACCCACAAATACATTAAAATCTATAAAAATCCTTTAAATCCCTACCAAACTCAAAAAAACTCCGAAAACCCCCAAAATAATCATGAAAACCCAAAAAAACCCAAAAAAACCCCAAAAAACCTCAAAATACATAAAACCCATAAAAATATGAAAAAAGTACTTAAAAATATCTAAAAATATAAAAAACACTAAAACCTAGGAAACCCCCAAATACCCATAAAAACCTAAAATCACTTAATCCACGAAAACCCTAAGGACATTAAAAACCGAAAAACAAACCCTAAAAACCCAAATAACCCTCAAAATCCCAAAAACCCCTAAAAAACATAAACCCTAAAAACATTGAAAACCCCTTAGAAAAACAAAAATTACATAAAAAATAAACACCCTTTTAAAACCCAAAAATGCTAAAAACACTAAAAACCCAAAAATGAATTAAAAACCCCTAAAACCTTTTAAAACATTGAAGACCAATAAAACCCCTAAAAACCAAAAAGAACTCCAAAAACACATTAAACCCGTAAAAAATTTTGAAAAACCCAAAAACCCATTAAACCACTAAAAACTAATAAAAATAATAAAACAAAAAAAACATAAATAACCTAAAACCCTTAAAATAAAAGAAACCATCAGAATACCTAAAAATTGTAAAAACCATGAACATCCTAAAAACCCTTAAAATCCCTAAAACTTTAAAAAACCCTAAAAAATGAAAAACCCTAAGAAAACATTAAAAAAACACATAAATCCCCTAAAAATGTAAAAATGATAAAAACCCTAAAACCCCTAAATCCCTCAAAACCCTCAAAATCCCTAAAAACCCTAAATATCCCTAAAAATTCAAATATCGCTAAAAATCAGTAAAAATGAAAAAACCAAAAAGTCTTTGAAAACCCCTAAAAACAATAAAAACCTATAAAATTTTAAACCCCCTACAAAAATACTAAAAACCATAAACAACTCTAAAAACACTAAAAACATAAAATCCCCAAGAAACTATAAAACCCCCTAAAAACAATAAAAAATCATTAAAAAAAATAAAAATATTTAAAATCAATAAAAACCCTAAAATTATATTAAAGACCTAAAACCCTAAAATTTTGAAAAAAAATCCTAAAAATTAAAAAAAACAGAATAAACCTAAACCCCTCAATATCCATAAAACCCCTAAAATCAATAAAATCCTAAATAATACCTAAAAACCTAAAATGTAAAAAACAATAAAATCCCTACCAAACCCTAAGAAACCCATAAAATTTTAAAAACACATACAATCCCTAAAATGCCTAAAAATTTCTAAATACCCTAAAAACTCGAAAATACCCTTAAAATCCTAAAAATCCTTAAAAACCCTAAAAACCATAAAAATTCCTAAACATCCCTAAAGATATAAAAATCCCTAAAAACCTTAAGAAAACCATAAAAACCTAAAAACACATAAACCCCCTAAAAACCGAAAGATTCTAAAACCTATAAATCCCCCAAAAGACCTTAAAACACCTAAAACCTCAAAATCCATTAAAACAAATAAAAAACCAAAAACCTCAAAAAACTCTAAAAACCAATTAGATCCGTTAAAAAATAAAAAACTCAAAAAAACTTTTAAACCTTGAAAAACTTGGAAAAAATCATAAAAACCCAAAAAACATTAAATCCCAAAAAAATGCTTAAAATCCATAAAACAATCAAAATAACTAAATACCCATAAAAACATAAAAATCCTAAAAAGTCTCTTAGAATTCATAAATATTAAAAAAAACCCTATAAAACTGAAAAATCCAAATGAAAACATTAAAACCCTTAAAACACATAAAACCACTAAAAACAAAAAAATTAAAAAACCCTAAAATTACTAAAAACACTCAAAATCCCTAAGAACTTAAACTCATAAAAAATCCAAAAAAGTCATATAAATTAAAAAAAATTAAAGAAACTTATAAACAATGATAAAAATTTACAAAACGATTAAAACCTAAAAACCATAAAACCCTTTGAATAGCTAAAAACTTTTAATAACCCAAAAACCCCTAAAAGACCCCCAAAACCCCAAAAAAAATAAAAACTATAAAACCCACAAAAAACATTAACTCCATTAAAACCCTAAAACTAATAAAATATCATTAAACCCTTAATCACCTACAAGCCTTAAAAAAAGATAAAAAACATAAAACCACTAAAAACTCAAAAAACCTTAGGCAAAACCCCTAAAAACCTTAAAATCCCTCATAATCTGAAAAATCCCTAAAAAGAATAAAAATCCTTTAAATCCTTAAAAATCACCAAAAATATAAAAAATCGTAAAAACCTAAAAACACTAATAAGTTCATAAAATTTAATAAAACAAAGTACCCCTAAAAACATAAAAACACTAAAAACCCTAAAATCCCCTAAAATCCATAAAAAACCTCAAAATCATTTAAAACCCTAAACGCTATAAAATTCATAAAAATACCTTAAAAACACCTAAAAACCCATAAAACCCTTAAAACACATAGAAAATTATAAAACGATAAAAAAAATAAATCCCATAAAAAAACACCCAAACCCCTAAAAAGAACACAAAAACCCAAAAACTCTTAAAGACCATAAAACCCAAAAAAACCTTAAAACCCCTCAAAACAAATAAAAAACCAAAATTAACCACTGAAAACTCTAAAAACCTCTTAAACTCCAAAAAATGTTAAAAACATCTAAAACCCTTAAAACAACAAAAAATAAAAAAACCCGAATACCCAAAAAACATAAATACCCTAAAAAAATAAAACTCAAAAAAATCCCTAAATTCAAAAAATATGAAAAAAACCCTTAAAACTGAATACCCCTAAGAAAATCTAAAAAACATAAAACACTAAAACCCAATATAAAACTAAAAATTATAAACACTATAAAAACACTACGACCCAAAAAACCAAAAACCAAAAAATACCTAAAAACATTAAAGTCGAAAAATATCTAAAAATATATAAAAACATAAAAACTCTAAAAACTCTAAAAACCCTCAAAAACTATAAAACCCTGTAATAACCATAGAAAATCCCTAAACCCCATAAAACCCCTAAAAATACACTAAAGTATCTAAAACCTATTTAAACCCATAAAAATGTTTAAAATCTATCAAAATCCCAAAAAACATAAAATACCTCCTAACACCCAAAAACCCCAAAAAATCCTAGAAACCACAAAAAACTCTCAAAATATATAAACACTCTAAAAACCCATAAAAATCCAAAAAAAACTCTAAAACCCCTAAATGAACCCCCCCCCCCCCCCCAACCCGTAAAACCAAAAGAAGACATCCAAAACCTTAGAAAACTTATAACACCTAAAAAACTAAAAATAAGAAAAACCTTAAAACCCCTAGAAAACAATAAGAACCATAAAAAAATCATGAAAACATTAAAACCCATAAAGTCCCACAAAAACCCTAAAAATCACTAGAAACCCTAAACCCCTTTAAAGCCACAAAAAGTTAATAATCTATAAAAACCCTTTAAAAATTTCAAAAAATAAAAGAAATTTCCTAAAATCACAAAAAAATCAAAAAATCCCTAAGAAATCCATAAAAATATAAATACACTTTAAACCCTAAAAACCTAAAAAAATTTAAAACCCTTGAAAACATTGGAAACCCCAAAACCCCCTCAAAATCCATAAAACCGCTAATAATCATAAAAATATTAAAAATTCACAAAACCCTTATAACATAAGAATCCTTAAAACCATATAAAACACACAAAAAAATATTAAAACCCTAAAGACACTTAAAACCCTTAAAAATTTAATGTTTATAAATACCCTAGAAACCCTAAAATACCCTAAAAACCAAAATCCCCCCCCCCCCCAATGCATAAAATTTTTAAAAAATCATAAAAATACATAAAATCATTAAAAACTCTAATACCCCATTAAACCCCTAACAACGTTAAATAACTCTTAAACACCTTAAAAGGATTAGAAAAATCAAGAAAACCTTAAACCACCCAAAACCAATAAAAACACCAAAACCCCTATAAACCGTCAAAATACCTAAAACACTAAAAAACATAAAAATCCAAAAAAATCAAAACTTTACTAAAAACATCAAAGACCCTAAATTCCTTAAAACCACTTAGAAAGCCTTAAAAACCTAAAAAAACATTAAAACCCTAAAAACCTAAAATCCCCTGAAAACTATAAAGATGTTAAAAACATATCAAACCCTAAAAACTGAAAAATCCTTAAAACCCATAAAAATCATAAAAAAAATTCTAAGTAGGCACTAAAAATACCTATAAACATAAAAACCCTAAAAACATGACATACCCTATGATAACCACAAAAAAGATAAAACACTTAAAAATCATAAAAAATAGAAAATTCTAAAAACCCTAAAAACCCTATAATATCTTAATAATTCAATAAACACCCAAAAACCCCTAAATCCCATAAAAACTCCTCAAAACCATAAAACCCGCTAAAATCTCAGAAATTCCCTAAAAACTGACAAAAAACACTAAATCTCATTTAAATTCCTAAAAATGTTTAAAAACACTAAAAAAAATCAAAAAGTTGAAAAAACTTCTAAAAACACAAAAAAAACCATAAAACATTGAGAAACACTAAAACCCTAAAAATTTCAAAAAATGCTAAAAACCCTATAAATTGAAAAAAATTCTTAAAAGTTTCTAAAATTTTAATATTCCTTGAAAACCCTAAGAAAACCTTATAAACATAAAAACACTTAAAACCATTAAAAAACCTAAAATCCATAAAATCCTTAAAAACCCTATGTACGGTCAAAATCCTAAAAACCATAAAATCAATAAATTTTCTAAAAAATCCCCAAAAATCTCATGAAATGTAAACAACCCTAAAACCATGAAAAAAATAAATAACATAAAGAAACCTAGAAACACTAAAACAATAAAAATTATAAAAACCCTAAAAACTAAAAAAACCAAAAAAACAAAAAAAAATCATAAAACCCTTCAAAATACCTAAAACACATAAATTCATAAAAATACTAAGAAATTTAAAAATCCATAAAAAACCCAAAACCCAAAAAAAACATTAAAACCTAAAAACACTTAGAACCCCTAAAACCACCCAAAACAATGAGAACCCCAAAAGACCATAAAACCCCCAAACCCCTAAAAATATAGGAAACTATAAAAAATTAAAAAACATAAAAACATATAAAAAACATATAAAACTCTATAGCCTCTTTAAACCCCTAAAAACCTTGAAAACCTCTAAAAACATAAAATACAAAAAAAATTAAAAAAAACTAAAAACCTCTAAAACCATAAAACTAAAAAAACCACACAAATACACCCATGGACTCTAAAAATCCCTAAAATGATGAAAAAATAAAAAAACCAAAAAAATACCTAAAATCCCTTGAAGCGTAAAAATTCTTGAAAACACCTTAAAAACCGAAAAAATATAAAAAATCTTAATACCACTAAAGAACCTAACAATACTAAAAACACTAAAACCCAAGAAAACCATAAAATTAATAAAAACCATCAAAATCTCTAAAACCATAAAAAAGAATAAAATCCTAAAAATGAAAAAAACCTAATCCCCTAATAAAAACTAAGAAACCTAAAAAAATAAAAACCCAAAAAGATCCCTAAAAATCTAAAACCCCTTAAAACCATAAAAATCACTTAAAACCTAAAAACCCTAAAAATACATAAAACCCTTATCCCCCCTGAAAAATCTTAATACCCATTAAACCCCAACACTTTTAGAACTCTAAAAAACATTAAAACCCCCCAAAAATATTTCCGAAACCCGAAAAACAATAAAACCATAAAACCCCAAAACCCTCAAAATTCTTAAAAACCCTAAAAACCATAAAATCCTAAAAACCCTAAAATCACTAAAAATTTAAAAAAACCTATAAAAACTAAAACCTTCTATGAAAACCTTTAAAACCCCTAAAACCACTCCAAATACCAAAAATTCCTAAAACCCATAAAAATCCTAATAAAGTAAAAAAGAATTCCATAAAATATAAAACAGATATAAAACCCCTAAAACCACTAAGAAATATTAAAAACCTAAATACACATAAAATTCCTAAAAAACTAAAAATGCTAAAAACGTTAAAGACCTAAAAAAAGTCCATGAAACGAAAAAATAATAAAAACTCCTAAAACATTAACAGCCTAAAACACCCATAAAATCCTTAAAACCCACTAGAAACTCCAAACACTCATTAAACCCCTTAAAATGTTATTAACTCAAAAAAATTAAAAACCCTAAAAACATGAAGAAACATAAAAAAAACCCAAAATAATCATAAAAACACTATAACGCTAAAAAATATTAAAAACCCTCAAAATACATAAAAACCCTAAAACTCATAAAAATATTAAAAATCTATGAAAATTCAATAAAAACAAAAAAAACCTTAAAACTCATAAAAACCTTAAGAAATCCTCAACATCTTAAAACTAATAAGAACCCCAAAAAACTGAAAAAACAGTCTAAACCACCAAAAAAACCTAAAAAACCCCCAAAAAACCCTTAAAACCCTAACAAACAGTAAAAAAACAAAAACAATACCAATATCATTAAAAACATAAAAAAAATAAAACCATAAAACCCCTAGGAAAACCATAAAAAAATAAAAATAATTAAACAACTAAAAAATAAAAGACCTTAAAAATATGATAAACCGTAAAAGCATAAACACCTCTAAAAACATAAAGTCCCAAAATCCCCTATAAATAAAATAAAAATCCACTAAAGACTATTAAACACATTTAAACCCCTAAAAATTTCATAATACTCTAAAAAACCTTCAAAACCATAAAAAATCAAAACAAATACCTTAAAAACCCCTAAAACAATAAAAACCATAAAAATCCTATAAACCCTTAAGATACCTAAAAACCATAAAAACCCAAAAAAAATATCTAAAAACATAAAAAACCAAAAATAATAGAAAACAACCAAAATACATAAAACTAATAAAAAATCCCTAAATACGTAATTACCCTAACAACCCTGAATAAACATAAGAAAACCATAAAAACCTAAACACTCTTAAAACCCCAGAAAAACCAAAAAATTTCTAAAAACCATAAATGACCCTAAAACCTTAAAAACCCAAAAAAAAATAATAAAATCCCCTAAAACCCTTAAAACAGAAAAAACCATTAAAAACTCTAAACAGACTAAAAACTCTAGAAAGCCTTTAAACCCCTAAAATTGTTAAAAACACTAAAACCCTTAAAAAGATAGAAAACTCAAAAATCCCTAAAAACCCAAAAAACACATAAAAACCATAAAAATCATATAACCCAAAATGTCTATAAAATACTAAAACCATAAAAACCCTAAAATCCAAAATAATGTATAAAAACTATAAAACCAGAAAAGCCCTATTAATAATGTAAAAAATCTAAAAACACTTAAAACCCCTAAAAACGCTTTGAACCCTAAAAAGCCTAAAAACCCAGAAACCCTTAAAATCCCTAAAAAACATCAACAAAACCATAAAAGACCCTAAAACCCATCGACTTCCTTAAAACCCCCAAATAAACTTAAAACCACATAAAAACACTAAAAATACTAAAAAACACTAAAAACTCTAAAAATCCATTAAATCCCGAAAAAAAAATTAAAAAAATCTATAAAACCCTTAAAATACCTAAAAAATTTAAAAAATTAAGAAAACCAAAAAAATCATAAAACCCTAAAAATCCATAAAAACCCTAAAAATCCCTAAAAACCTTAAAAATCCCAAAAACATTGTAAAAACCCTTAGAAAACAAAAAAATCCTAAAAAACATAAAACCCCAAAAAATGCTAAAAACCCTAAAAACATTAAAATTGCCATAAATTTCTAGGAACCCCTAAAACCCATAAAAACCATAAAAACATAAAAACACTATAAAACTATAAAACAAATTAAACCTATTAAATATTTATAAAAACTATAAAAACCATTAAAACCCCTATAAACTCAAAAGGAACCCTAAATCCCAAAAAAATATAAAAACCCTCTAAACTCTCAAAATCACAAAAAAACCCTCAAAACCATAAAAAAACAAAAAAATCCTAATTTTCCATAAAAAATGTAAAAACCATAAAAACCATTAAATCCCCTATGAAAAAATTTAAAATATAATATCACTTAAAACCCCTAAAAATACAGAAAATCCTAAAAAAATAAAAAATCACACAAAAATCACAAAACCCATAAATACTATAAAAAACCTCAAAAATATAAAAAACCCAAAAAAGATAAAAAAATCTAAAAACTATTTGAACACATAAAAACTTTAAGAACCCTTAAAAACTGAAAAAAATTATAAAACACCAAAAAAACCATAAAAATTTAAAAACCCTTAAAAACCCCTCAAAATCCCTAAAAACCCAAAAACCAACAAAAAAATGAAAAACCCTACAAACCTGAAAACCTAAAAAAACGTAAAAACATTTAAAACTATAAGAAAACATTAATAACCTAAGAACACTAAAAACCCAAAAAAACAAAAAAAAACTAAAACCCATAAAAACCCCAAAATACCCTAAATCACATAAAAACCATAAAAACATAAAATCCGTAAAAAATATTAAAGGAACTAAAAAAACACAAGAAACAGAAAACCCCCTAAAAATGGTAAAACCCCTAAAAAGACCCTAAAACCATAAAGACCCCTAAAATAAAAAACAACAAAAACCTTAAAACCCCATAAAACACTAAAAACTACTAAAACACTAAAAACAATTTAAAACCCTAGAATGTTTTAAAACTCTAAAAATCATTAAAACCCCAAAAAACTCAAAATGACCTATAAAATGAAAAAACCATAAAACCCCTCAAAATTAAAAAAAAACCCTAAAACCATAAAAATAACTAATGTCCCAAAAAATGTAAGAGAACACTAAAAACCCTTGAGAAAAACATAAAAACCAAAAAACACTTAAATCCCCTAAAAACCGAAAAATTATAAAAACAATATAAAACCCTTAAACCCCAAAACCCATTAAACCCCTAAAACCCCCTAAAAATCCTAAAAAATCCCCAAAACCCCTAAAAATATAAAAAAATATAAATTCCCATAAAACCCCTAAAACAATAAAACCCCTAAAAACCATAATATACATTGAATACGTTAAAACCCCTAAAAACCAAAAAAAGATAAAAACAACTAAAAATAATAAAAATATTTAAAACATAGTAAAATGTTAAAAAACAAAAAAAAACATTAAAACCATAAAAAATCAAAAAAATGTAAAAACCAAAAAAACATTACAAACCTAAAAAAATCCAAAAATACCAAAAAAACCCCTCAAAACCCTTCAAACCCCTACAAACCCAAAAAATTCTGAAAACTCCATAAAAATATCGAAAAACATAAGAACCATAAAAACATTAAAACCCCCAAAGAAAACCTTAAAAACATAAAAACACATAAACACTCTAAAAATAAAAAATGTTAAAATCCCTAAAAACACAAGATTACATAAAAATCCCTAAAAACCCATACAAATCCTAAAAAATTTTAAAACCCCTAAAAACATAAAGATCACAAAAAAACCTGAAAACCCTAAGGAAAAACTTTTAAAACAAAAAACACTAAAACTCCCTAAAACCTAAATAATGAAAAAAATAATTAAACCCCCCTGAAACTCCTAAAAATCCTAAAACCCCTAAAATTTACTAAAACCAAAAAAAACCTAAAATCCTTAAAATTATTTACAAATTTAAAATAATCTAAAAACCCTAAAATACCGTAAGTAAAATATTAAAACCTAAAAAAACTTAAAACCACTAAAAACATAAAAAATTAATAAAAACATTAAAACCCCTAAAATGACCCTAAAAACATAAAGACCCCAAAAACCATAAAATAAAACCATAAAACATCTAAAAATATTAAAATCCCAAAACACCATAACTAACCAATGAAAAATATAAAAACCCCTTTAAAACTAAAATTTTAAAAACTCTAGAAAACATTAAAACCACTAAAAAAACAAAAAAACATAAAAACATAAAAACCCTAAAACCCCTAAAAATCCATGAAAATGATAAAAATCCGAGAAATATTTCAAAAAATGGGTAAAATACATTAAAGAAAGAAAACCTATAATAAAACCATAAAAACCTAAACACCCCTTAAAACACCTAAAAAGCCTAAAAAATTCTAAAAATCCTAAAAACCCAGAAACACTTAAATCCCTAAAACTAAAAAAACATAAAAAATACAATAAATTCCTAAAAATGAAAAAAACCCTAAAACCATAAAACCCCCTAGGACAACATTAAAAACCTAAATACACTTAAAACCCTTTAAAACCTAAAAACACTAACACCCTAAATACCCTAAAAATACCCTAAAAATAAAAAACCCCCCTAAAAACTATAAAAACACTAAATACCAAAAAACCCATAAAACCCACCCCCCATAAAAACACCATAAACCATTTTAACCCCTAAAGACATTAAAAACTCTAAAAACATTAAAACCCTAAAAAACTCCAATGAACCCTAAAAACCATAAAAATACAAAAATCCTTAAAACGCCTAAAAATGTTCAAAATCCCTAAAAACCCCAAAAATCATAAAAATCCTAAAAAACCCTAGATAGAATTAAAAACATAAAAACACTAAAACCCTAAAAAACCCCTAAGAAAATTTTTAAAAATTAAAAACACATAAAAACATTAAAAATATTCAAAAAATAATAAAACCTTAAAAAACCCTAAAATCCTAAAAAAAACCTCTAAACCTATCAAAATAAAAAAACCATAAAAACCATTAAAATACAGAAAATTCCCTAAAAATATTAAAAATGTAAAAACCCCCCTAAAACCCCTCAAAACACCTTCGAAAACATTAAATAAATTAAAACCACTTAAGACCCGTAAAAAATGAAAACCCCCATGAAAATAATAAAAACCCCTAAAAACATTAGAAGACCTAAAACACATAAAAACCCTAAAACCATTGAAAATTAAAAAAAAACCATTTAAACCAATAAAAATGTTCAAAAAGTATAAAAAATAAAAAAAACCAAATAAACTAAAAAACCCTAAAAACTATAAAACACATAAAACCCCAAAAAACCATAAAACACCATGAAGTCCCTAAAAACCATAAAAACTAAAAAAATATAAAAAAAATCAATAAATCCCTAAAACCATAAAAACAACTAAAACCCATAGAAAAACATAAAGCCTAGAAAATCATTAATACCCATAAAAAACCTAAAAAATGAAAAAACACTAAAAACTCTAAATACACTATAAAACCAAAAAATTCTCAAAATCCATTAAAATACTAAAAAACAAAAATCCAAAAAATACATGAAACATTATAAACCTAAAAATACTATAAAAATATAAGAAACCCTTAAAAACATTTAAACCCCCTAAAACCTAAAAAAATCTAAAACCTCTAAAAACCCTATAAAACCCTAAAAACAATAAAACACCTACAAAATATTAAAAACCCTAAAACCCATAAAATCCCTAAACACCTACTAAAAACTCTAAAAACCCTTTTAACACCTAAAAATGATACAAACCTATAAAATATCTAAAAAAAATAAAAAATAAAAAAAACCCAAAACCCAAAAGAACCATGAATCCCCTAACACCATACAAAATTATAAAAACACTCAAAATCCCTAAGACCCCTAAAATCATAAAAATCTTAAAAAATCCTTAAAATTCACTAAAAAGTAAAAACCCTAAAAACCAAAAAACCCCTCTAAAAAATAAAAACACTTTTACCCTCTATTGAACCGTAAAAACTCTAAAAAACCTAAAAACATAAAAACCCTATAACCCTAATAACCCTCAAAATCTCTAAATACCGTAAAAACCATAAAAATCATAAAAGGTCCTAAAAAATTCCTAAAAATATAAAAAACCTAAAACCCTGAAAAACCATAAGAAAACCATAAAACCTAAAAACCCATAAAACCTCTACAAACCCTACAAAATCTAAAAACACTAAACAATTAAAAAATTCCTTAACCCCCTTAAAGTCTATAAAAACCTCTAAAATCCATAAAAATATAAAAACCCATAAAACCACTAAAAAACCAAAATAATATAAATCCCCTTTAATCCCTTAAAATGTTAAAAGGAAAAAAAAATTAAACACATTAAGATTGATTAAAAACCGTAACAACTAAAATAAACATAAAAACCATAAAAATCCTAAAAAATATTAAAAATCTCAAAATATATAAAAACCTTGAAAACCATAAAAAAAATTAAAAAATATTAAAATTCAAAAAAATATAAAAAATCCTAAAACCATAAAAACATTAAGAATAACATAAAATCCTAAAAATCAATAAAACCATAAAAGAACCAACAAATGGTAAAACTTCTAAAAATCCTAAAATCCATCAAAATTCAAAAATCTCTCAAACTTTATAAAAAACTAAAAAAATAAAACCCTTAGAAATCAAAAAAATCTCTAAAATGTAAAAAAAACTAAGAAAACCTCTAATAAAACCTTAAAAGTCTAAAATAATTAAAACCCTTAAAAACCTAAAAACCCTGAAAATACAAACAGAAATAAAACTCCATATAAATCTAAAAGTCTATAAATACCCTAAATAACTATAAAAACACTAAAAACACTATCAATAAATAAAAATGTATAAAATGTTTAAACCCCATTAAATAACTAAAATCTTAAAAAACTACTAAAAATCAAAATTACCTGTTAAAACAAAATAACCCCTAAAGACCCAAAAAGACAAAAAAATCACTAAAAACCCTAAAAATAATTAAAAACCTAAAATTCCCTAAAAATCATAATAATTAAAAACCCCTATAAAATTGAAAAAACATAATAAAACATTAAAAACAAGGAAGCATAAATCCCCTAAAAACCAAAAAAATTCTAAAAACACTAAAAATCTTAAAACCATAAAAAACCATAAAAACCCTTAAAAATCTATTAACTCTAAAGACCATAAAAAATCATAAGCATCCCTAAAACGAAAAATCCCAAAAAAAAAATCCCAAAAACCCACCAAATAAAACCTCTAAAATCACTTAAAATCCCTAAAACCTAAAAAATGTAAAAAAATCCTAAAATCCTTAAAAAGCACCTAAAAACAGAAAGATTCTCTGAAAAACATAAATTACCCAGAAAAATATAAAAACCCATAAAACCCATAAAACCCATAAACCACTAAAAACTATAAAACCCCATTAAACCCCTGAATCATTAGAAACACTAAAAAAATTTGTGAAATCAAAAAACCCAAAAAAACCCTAAAAACCCAAAAAACACCATAAAACCCTAAAATCCCCTTGAAACCCCTAAAATCCCTCAAAATCCCTTAAAACCGTAAAAACCATAAAATCCTATAGAATCACTAACAAACATAAAAATTTAGAAAACCCAAAAAACCTTTAAAACCCGAAGCACAACTTAAAAAAGTAAAAAAAAAATTAAAACCCCTAGAAAATTATAAAAACCCTAAATATCCTATAAAACCCAAAAAATCGGTTCAAAATGCCTAAAAACCCTAAAAAATCATAAAATTATTAAAAATCACTAAAAATCCCTAAAATTTTAAAAATCACTGAAAGTCCCTCAAAAGGTATTAAAACCCTAATGAATATAAAAACCCCAAAAATACTAAAAAATATTGAAACTCCTAAAGTTATCCTAAATACCCTAAAACTCCTAAAATTACCATAAAACCCTTAAAACCTAAAAACCTAAAAACAATTAAAAACAATAATTAACCATTAAAACCTTTATAATGAATAAAATTATAGAAACCCATAAAACCATAAAATTTTTTAAAACCTCTAAAAACCTTAAAACCCCAAAAAATAAAAAAATCTAAAAACACAAAAGACCTTCAAAATTCCTAAAAACATAGAAACGTAAAATTTCTCTAAAAAACCCTAAATATATAAATACACATGAAACCTTAAAATCCCCAATGAAATATTAAAAACCAAAATACACTTAAAACCCCTAAAATCCTAAAAATGCTAAAAACCATAAAATTCCCAAAATTCCCTAAAAACCATAAAACCCAAAAAACCATAAATATCCTAAAAAAATACAAAACACTAAAACCTTAAACCCCCTAATAAAACCTTAAAAACCAAAAACAACATAAAAACCCAAAAAACAAAAAAAATCAAAAAAACAAAATTCCCAAAAAACCATAAACCCCCCAAAACTTAAAAGCTCTAAAAACCCATAAATACACTAAAATACCACTAACTCTAAAAACCATTTAAATGTATAAAAACATTAAAAACTCTCAAAACCATAAAACCCCTAAAAACTAAATAACCGTAAAAACAAAAATACCATTAAAACCCTAAAAATCTCAAATCCCTAAAAATCGTTAAAAATACAAAAAATCCTTAAAAATTTTAGAAATCCTATAAAATCATTAAAAATAAATAAAACCCTAAAAACATTGAAAAATCCTAAGAAATGATTAAAATCCTAAAAAAAATTAACCCCCAAAAACATATAAATTCTAAAAACCTTAAAAAACATAAAAACTAGTAAAACCCTAATAACCCTAAAAATAAAAAAAACACTAAAAATAATAAAAATCCTAAATAATCTTAAAAATCCATAAAAAATATAAAATATTAAAACCCTAAAAATCCTTAAGAAAACCGTTAAACCTAAAATCACATAATACCCCTAAAACCTAAAAAATACTAAAAACCCTTAGACCCCTAAAAAAATAAAACATTAAAAAACTTTGAAATTTTTTTAAAACCCTAAAAACTAGAAAAACATAAAAATTCTCTAAAAACACTAAAAATGTAATGAAAAACCAAAAAAACATAAGAAAACCTTAAATCCTTAAGGAATATAAACCCCATAAAACCATAAAACCCAATAAAACCCAAAAAAACCCTAAAAATACTATAAAATCCCCTATAAATCATTAAAACCCCTAAACCCTTAATAACCCCCCAAAAACCCAAAAAACCATATAATCCAATAAAACTCAAAAAACCCCTTTAAACCCCAAAACAAATAAAAAAATACAAACCCATAGAAAACCTATAAACTCAGAAAAATTCCTAAAAACATAAGAAACTATAAAAACCTTAATACCCATAAAATCAATCAAAATCCATAAACCCATTAAAACAATACAATTCCTAAAATGCCTATAAAATTCACCATTAATATAAAAAATCCAATTAACCCTAAAAACCCTTAAGAAAACCATAAAAACATTAAAATCACTTAAAACCCATAAAACCTAAACAACTCTAAAACCCTAAAATACATAAAATACCTAAAAGACCCCTAAAACCATAAAAATCACGAAAACCTAAAATCACCTAAAACCACTAAAAAATATAAAAACCCATTAAACCCCTATAAATGGAAATAAAATCTAAAATCCATTAAAAACCTTAAAAACTCAAAAAAAAACATAAAACTACAAAAACCATAAAATCCTTAAAAATCGAAATAAACCTGTAAACCCATGAAAATCCCTAAAACCCCATAAAAATACAAAAAGGACCATAATGTCTATAGAAACATAAAAACACTACAAAACATTATAACCCAAAAATCCTTAAAAACCAAAAAGTGCATAAACCCCCCAAAAACATAAAAACACTGAAAACCCTAAAAATATAAAAATACATCAAAACAATAAAGATACCTAAGATCTAAAAGAATACAAAAAATACCTAAAATCTATACAATCATTAAAACCCTAAAAACCCTAAAAACCTCACAATACCTAAAACCATGTAAAACCATTTTAAAAACATTTTCTACAAACAATAATAATCCCCTATGTAAGAACCTGATTTCTATAGAAGGTATGAATCCTTTTAGTTTTCAATTAAACCCCTTGTTTAAATACTATTTTTGTTGTAAAACATGCATTTTATCTTTTGGGCTAGTTGGGTGTCTTCAAAACATGGAATCTAGGGGGATGAAGGAAGCATATAGGCCATGTACACATTATGTACATTGAATACCTGGCTTGTATTCATTACATGATGTGTAATGGTCTAGGGATATCAATCTACAATGTGTATTGATATTTCTCTATAAGGGAATTATTGAGTATTACACAAGGTGTAAATCATTTACAATCCCTATAAATGCCCGGGGATGATTTTTAAAAAGTGTTTGGGCCTTATTTTTTCACATGTCTTACTCTATCTCATGTAGGAGCTCCGAGAGAAGATCCTTTGAGGCCTCAAACTAAACCAAGTTTTTATTTCGTCATCAAGCCTATGAATTTACTTCTGATTATCTCATTGGATAGATGTTGATATGTGATTTACTCCTTAGGCTTATTTCATCATTTTTCTTTTTATCGAATATGATATTTTTGTGTGAACACTTATGACCTATTTATAGGATATTTATCCATTCTTCAATTTTCATCTGATCGAGGTCGATTTAGGATCCAATACTATATAATTGTTCTACCATGGGTAGATGGAAGGTGGTTTGTACCTTTTCTATTAATGTTTTGTTGTTTTGTAGCTATTTATTTTTGTGGTTTTACTTGTAGAAATACTGGATTTAACATCAAAGTAATGACATCTATGTTTTCTAAACCGATTCCAACAGTATGTTCAAGAAATATTTTTCATTGAATTTTAGTAAAACCAACACCAAAATATTTTATAAGTGGTTTTTTGAGTTTTTTCTACTAAAAACTGATGCAAAAAACCACAAAAGGAATGATTTATGGCATCATTGTTTTTTGAAAAAATGACGTTATAAATCGGTTACTCAGAATCCTTCGGCTTTGATTTTTCTGAAAACTGATGCCATATATTAAAAAATATTGGTGTTGGTTTTCATAAAAACAAATTCCATATAAAAAAAATATTTTCGACATTGGTTTTCACAAAAACGCATGCCTAAAATCTTTTAAAAATTGTTTGGATTGGAAAACCCTCATGTTCTTGGATCTTTGAAAACTAAAACTGTGGTGACTCCTCTCGACTCAAAATTACGTTGAAAGAATATTTGTGATCTTTAATAACCATTATTGTCGATTTTCTTCCATTTTCATGATCTGTGGTTTGTGTTCTTTATTATCTACCTTTATTTCATCATCTACAGATTATATTTTCTTCCGAAAACTATTTTTGGTGACATTTAACAGTGGTTTGATTTTATTTTTCTCATGTTTATTTTTCATTTGTAATATCGTATTTCTGTATAGATCATGCAGTGTTTAATTTTCCAAATCATTCCACAATGTAATGTTTGGATTGGGGATTTATTTTCGTGGTAGACTCTAACTTTATTATGTTTTTTTAAATTTTAAAGATAATTTTTTTATTGTTTAATTATGTTTTTTATTTGCATCAATTATTAGTTTATAGTTTGTTATAAATGTGTTGGAACATGGTTAATAGTCATCCCTATGAGTGATTATCCCATATACGATGAAAATTTCAAGTGGGAAAGGATGTTATCATTGATCCTATAGATTTTTTTTATAGTTTGTTATGGTTTCACCTTGACTAATGTGAGTATATTATTATTCTTACTAATTTATGATATTTATGGTATTAACACTTGGACTAGTATGGGAAATATGTATAATTACATGCATCATTATAGGAATGTACAAAGTATCATGTACTACATAGGAAATTCCATGTAGTTTTCATTACTATACTATTTTAAATTTACCGATATACCTTGTATGTTTCATTATAATGCCTTTTACATACTAGGAAATTATTTTTTTAAGAAAACATAATATTATAATTTTTAGGTATTTGATAAGCATGCTTGTTTTCATAGTATTATTCTATTATACAATTATTATGCTTTGAATATATTCTTTACTATAGTGTTTCTTACTTATGTAGTCTCTTTCCTTGCATATTTATTATGTTGGTGATTCTCTAGAATGTCTACCTATACTTGTTGTAGTGTACCTGATTCCTATAGATTTATTAATGTTTCCCAAGTGATTTACATATTTAAATGATTAATTATTAATACATGGTTTTATTCCATCCATATATACTTAGGCATCATTTTTTCTTTTATTTATTACTTTTGATCTCATTCCTATATATAATTTTCACGCGCTGTTGGGTTAAATGAAATGCTGGAATCAATCTAATTGAGGTAAATTTATAATTTATCATCCAATTATAGAAAACCAATAGATTTAATGGTGTATTTTACTAGGATATGTATTTAATATTAATATAATATGATTTAAAAATGAATGTATGTATTTATTAGGGTTCATCAGTTGGTATAAATGTTATTTTTTTATTTTTTTATTATAATAATAATAATTTCAGGATATACAAAAAACAAATAAGAATGAATCACATGTTTTTAAGATATAAAAATTTAGTTCTGTATTTAATTTCACCTATAATGATTTTGGGAGTATTTGGATTGATTTAACTTATAATATGAACATTTACTCAAATTATTATTTCATATTACTAATAATAACTAATTTTTCTCTTGTTAAATTAATGCAATATTCAATATTTTTGACACATGAAACATTGAAATAATGAAACATATAAGTAGAATGAACTAATACATTTTAGAATATTGATATTATAGTAAAATTATAATATCAATATAACATATGTATATAATATGAAAATAAAAAGTTTACTATTTGTAAATGTGTTTTATAACTGATATTTTCTATTTGATTGTTAATAGATTTTAATAAATGTGTTTCTGTTTACAATTTATCTATAAATATATATATATATTTAAATTTTTATATGATTTAATATATTCACCAATTATATTGTGATATCAGGTATTAAATGGATCATAATTTGATACATTAATGAAGAACCACTTGTTAATATGAAAAAAGAGTTGATGAATTTTTGGAATTTTCTAAACAACATCTTTAAAAAATTGATTTTATTTTTTGTCGATGTGTGAAGTGTTTGAATATGAGAAATTTAAACTCGATATTTGTCAAGGATCCACTTATTTTTTATGATTTTAGCCTTAATTATACATGTTGGATCTATCATGGTGAAATAACTAAAAATTAAACATCCAATGTTGATGAAAATATTCATAATTAGGCAGAGGATCATATTGAATAATTAATTCAGAATTTAGGTGTTAAAACCATAAAAAACTGAAAATTTTGAATGATTTTGTGGAGATTCTGAGAAATAATTATTCCTACGCCACAGTAAATAAAATGTTTTATCAATAGATTTGAGATTATATAACTTAAAAGAAAAAAAAATTGTTCGAGTGATAAAAGTTTCTCTAGCTTACTTGAGATTTTAAAATAGCCACTTCCATAAGGAAACTGGATTCCATATTCCAATTATGAGGCCAAGAAAATATTAGTCCCAGTGGGATTGGGGTTTAAGAAGATACATTCTTTCCCTAATTATTTCATACTGTATAGGAAAGAATATGAATAATTATCAAGTTATCCTACATATGGGACATCACGCTATAAGATGGATGGGAAATTCAACATAGATTCTTCGTAGGTATTGTCATCTAATGTAATGAAAAATCATTTTTCTACTTTCAAATGATATCATTCAATATTTTTGGCATACAACTCTGATAATTCAACTGTTATTCATTCTTAGGTACCATAATCAAAACATCTATTAAATAAATTTGGTACCTTCCAATAATTCCATGTTTGTAGAGTCTATTTTCAAATTTATTTGATGAAAAATAGTTAATATGGCATTTAGATGAGATCATCTCTGATGATAAATTACTTCACCCTACTGATTCACTTTAGTAGAAGAGCATTAAAAAAATTCATGATTTTGGAAGTGAATTTAGAAATTTTAGAATGGGATTGTGTACTAATTAAATGAATCTATATCAGAGCCTCAGTAGCCAACATAGTTCATGGCCTGTTTTGTTGGTAGATTACAACTTTTCCCTACATCTATATATAATGTAAAAAATATGTTATGATGAGCTTGATGATTTCTAGACCAAAACAACTAGGAAATGATGTTGATGTGAATCCTTCACCATTGATTAATGATTTGAATCTACTATAGGAAGCAGGTGTTAAATTTTTTTAAGCATAAAAGAAATGGTATTTTCTTTTGCGTTCTATGATAATGTTCTCTATAAAAAAATTTCCTAGATATGGAAATTATCTGGATATAGTGTAAAGGGAAAAAAATCATATCCAATTTTTGAAGAATAGACATCATTTTAACAAGTTCATAATGGATGAAAGATAATGTACATGGGACATTAATGTTTTTTTTGAATTGATCATCCTTATCATTGATTGAAAAAAGAATTTAATTTCTTACTATAATACAACCTTACCAATCGTCCATTTTCATCTGAATAATATTATGACAGGGTGAAAAATATTTATTCGATATTTGGAAATAATATATGTTTTGGTATTAAGAGAAATATCTGGAAGAAGTTGTCTATTTTTTCAAACTACCTTATTGGATATTTTTAGAGATAATGCATGACATCAATGTTATGCATGTTGAAAAAAAAATGTGATAGTTTGATTAGAACGTTTTTAGACATTAAAGGAATGGAAAAATATGGTTTGAATGTTGTATTGGACTTGATATTACTAAGAATATTTTTAGAGTTAACTCCTACTATGAAAGGAAACAGAAGATATTTACCTCTGGATTGTCACACATTAAGCAAGATTGAAAAGATAAAAAAATTTCAGTGTCTTCATCGTATTAATGTACTGAGTGAGTTTTCTTCAAATTTGAAAAATTTTGTGCCATTGAAGGATTGTAAATTAATAGGTATGAAATCTCATGATTTCTATGTATTGATGAAACAAATTCTACTAGTAGAATTTCATGGTATGTTGCCGACAATTGTTAGAAAGACTATAATTAGGTTACGCAATTTTTTCAAATCCATTTGTAGAAAAGTAGTTAACCCAAATTTATTATATGTGTTGGATACTGAATTTAATATTATTCTTTTTCCATTATAAATGTATTTCCCATCTGTGTTTTTTGATATAATAGTTTGTATGTTGATTCATTTTCTACGTGAGATAAGAATATGTGGGCCTATTTATTTATGATAGATTTATTCTATTGAAAGCTATATGAAAATTTTGGGATATGTTAAAAATACATATCAATCATATGCCTCTATTATTTATATATATGTATCAAAAGAGGAGATGGAATTATGTAATGATTATTTGTATGAGGTCTAGCATATTGGTCTCCTTATATCTCAACATATGACATTTGATAGTGAAGGTAGAGGGGTTCAAGGATTAAAGATAATGTTCATTCAAAATGATGAAGTGTTGCAGGCACATTTATACATTTTTAACAACATATATGAGGTTCAATAATATATATCCTCACATATTACTGAATTAATGTTATGATATCAGAAAATAAATGAAAATTGGTTGATAATTGAGCATAAGAAGACATTTGTTTCATGGTTTATAGAGAAAGACACCAAAAATATATTTTCATCTGAAACATTGAAGTGGTTAGAAAGGGGACCATCTCTTAATGTGATCGCATGGTCTAGTTTTGATATTAATGGCTACACATTTTACACAAAAAATATAGATGACAAGAGTACCATTCAGAATAATGGTGTGATGGTTTTCACTGAAGTAGTGCATTTTACGAGTGCCAAAGATAAAAACCCTATTTTTTAATCAATGCCATATTTTGGAGTTCTTGAATAAATATGAGAAATTGATTATACTAAATTTTGAGTCACCTATTTTAAGTGTAATTGGGTTAAGAGTAATAGTGGTGTAAAATATGATGAATATGGGTTTAAACTGGTTGATTTTAAAACATTTAATTACAATGAGGAACCATTTATTCTGGAGACACATGAAAAGAAATTATTTTATGTTATTGATCCATATAATGATCAATGGACCATCATTTTTCAAGGAAAAAAGATATCATTTGGGTTATGAGGATGATACTGACGATTTTATTGATCTACATGAGGCTTATTTATCTATTACGCAATTTCTGGATAATTACAATTAGTATAATATAGAAATTATGATTGAATTGTGTAATGATCATGATGGAGGCATGGGAGAAAACACTAAATTAATCTCCTGATTTTTATATTAAATAATTATATTATGTTTTTTTATGAATCTTATAAATTCATGCCTCTTTTTTACATAATTATTATTGTCTTTCTAGTTTCTAAATCTTCTGTTTTCTAATGATATTAAGGTACACAAAATTTCATTAGACATTCTATTGGAAATGTCGGATACAGATAGATAGGACCAGTTACCAAGGTATTTCTATTTTTTGATATTATTAAATATTTACTAATATACTTATTTAATGAAAGAAATTTTTTAATTTAAAAAACAAATTTTAGGACTGCTGATGAGTCCTTAGTAGAGGAGAATTCTCCTGTTACTACTAAAAAAATCATGTTCTCAATTTGGTAAACATGGTATTACACATTTTCCAAAACTATCACTTTCTTGTGATGATGACAGATTACACATCTGTTTTGATGATAATAATAATGCAACTGGCCCAAATGAAGTTCAGATTATCAGTTATATATCCATGTAGAGCCATTGCAGGATTAGTATTTTATATCGTAATTGGAAGTCAGTGGTTAGGATGGAGAAGCAATAGATATGGGAGGTCATGATAGTAAAATATCTTAATTGATTTATTTTATCTCCTTTTTTGAATATTAAATATTTTAAATGACATATTTAATTTATTCAATTACAAATGACATTCAATTTTGAGGAAGCCAAGGAAATTAAGAAAATACATCTCTCTTTAGTGGTTGTTCAATAGAGATATTTTAAAACAAAACTAAAAAAAATTATACTTTAAAAAGAGATGTTTTTAAAACCCATGCCTTAAGTATCGGTTTATAGATGAAGATACATGTAAGTGATTTCTTGACAGTCGTCATGATGAAAAATTTTAGGTATGATAATTATTTTATATTGTAAATTTTATTATATATTTTTCTAATTACTTAGTAGTTTATTTTTATATAATAGGCCTCCAGGATATCTCAATAAGAGATCCAATTAAGAAATGTAAACCCTCATACATTATCACATGGAGGGTATCTGTATTTGGAGCAGAAAATAATTAAAGAAAAATTATAAGCATTAAATAATCAATCTAGTAGCAGTTCAGAAGAGGTCCAGTTTGGTCCTCCATCTCCTCCCACTCACCATGAAAAATGGAAACAAGAATGAAGAAGGAAAAATGATCAGTATATTATAGAGGAATCTAATAAAGTATCTGATAAAATCATAAGTAAATATTATTTATTTTACATCAACTTTTCTATTTTATAAATTTTAAACAATAATATAACTTTTTCATTTTTCATTTCAGGAGGAACATCAAGATCAAGATACACAAGGATCTTTTATCCCTGAGGGTAATATGGACACCCTATACACTAATTTGAGAATTATAGAACACCCTAGCTGTATTAGAGGATATTAAGTTTGTGTTATTAATCAGAAGGTTTTGAGTCTGAGTAAAAAATCAAGAGACCCATAAATAGAATCCTAAAAAGCTGAACTAAATGATATAAAATATTCTATGGGTGATCAAATTCAAGCAGTAGTGTATAAGGATTTGTTAAAACACTTGACAAGATAGTCATAGTCTACACACCCTTCCCATGTATATTATTTATTTGTCATCAAATTTTTTATTTTATAAATTGTAAACACTAAAATAACATTCTCATTTTTCAGCCATCCCAGCCACCTCACCTGAGCTTCCCTGCCTCATCTACCTACCCTACCCCATCTTCATAGCCTTACTAGGTATATTATTTATTTGTAATCAAATTTTCTATTTTATAAATTATAAACACTAACATAACTTTTTCATTTTTCAGCTTTCCCAGCCTGTTCATCGAGACTACCCTACCCCATCTTCCTACTTTAATCCTCCATATCCTCACTTGAACCAAACCATATATTATTTATTTTTCATCAAAATTTCTATTTTATAAATTATAATAACTAATATTACTTTTTTTATTTTTCATCCCTTATAGCATACTCAACCAACTACCCTTCCCCATCTACTTATTTTGATCCTCCCCCTCCTCGCCTAGATAAAACTGTATATTATTTATTTGTAATTAAATTTTGTATTTTATAAATTATAAACACTAATATATATAGTTTTTGTTTTTTATCCTTCTCATACTGCTCACCCGGACTACCCTATGCCATCTTTCTACGTTGATCCTCCACCTCTTTGCTTGAACCAAACAGTATACTCTAAGTTGTTTTTTTGGAGATCCTCATATACTTATTGTTGTATTAGCACGTGTATATTTTTTGGGGGATTCTTTACATCACAAAGATATACAGATGGGTTAGGTTAGAGTATCAGTACTTGATATCATAGATCTTAAGGCATTACTACCATTTCCTACTGAGGAGATCACCAGAGATGGGGATTTTCTGGGTCATTTTTTACTTTGTCCATCTTCTCTTATTCATTATATTTCATATGAGGTATGATTTTTTAAATATTAATTACCAATTATTCAAAATTAATTATAATGTTTTATGAAATTTAACATATATAGTATTATCTGAATTCAAAAGAAACTATAAAAATGAAAAAAATAAGAACAATCGACTGTAGAGACTTATGATATTTTTTAGGAGATAAAAATATTATCCCAATATTATTATTCATTGAATTATATCTATGAGTTTTTGATGATAGACAATATATGTGAAAGATAATATTCATTGATATTACTCAAAGAAGATATCATTCATCTAGTTGATTTTGAAGAGCTCGGTCTAAATGTGTTGTAGTTGTTTTCCATGTTATTAAATTGACATTTTAATTTGTATTTATTTAATAAAATATGGTTTTAAATTGACTAACTATATTTTCTTTTTAAATTAGGTATCTACACATTATTCTTATATAAAATGAAATTACAATAATTAATGATTTTATAGATCCAGAATTCATTTCCATATAAGTGAAACATGTGAAGAATTCTGATAGAGTTGTATATATAGGTGAGAGATTATCAAATATGGGGATTGAGTGTTGGTTTTTTCTATTTCATGATAAATAATAAAAAAACATAATTATGAACTAATGATCATTATAATTTCATTAATTTTAAATTTTTTGTATTGTAGTGGCATTGGGTGTTAGGCATATTTTGGCCAAGTTAATGAACCTTATATTGGTTTTTCTCTTTATCAGGGAATGTTTGTAAAAGATTTTCCACCTTATTAGACAGGTAAGTTTTTTTATAATCTCATTATGTTTAATTTTCATTGTTTAGACATATATTATTAGTTTATATATATAAAAATAATGTTCATGGAAAAAATTATCAATGAATACTTGTTGATAAAGAAAAAAAATAAAATATAATATGTGGAAGTATGATTAATTAGTTTTTATATTAGATTTTATTATTATTATTTGTTATATATTGATTTTTATTATCGTTTTAATGTTTTATAACTGTAGTACCATCATCAAAAAGGAAATTTTTAATGTGGTTATTATATTCTACGATTCATGTTCAACACAATCACAACTGTGGACACTACTGAATTAGATAAGGTTAGTTGTATTGATTTTTTTATATTTTATGCCATATTATTCTATTTTTTAATCTCATATCATTCAATTTTATTTTAGAAATTCAATGATTCCCAGTCTTATTCCCAACCTGATCTTAACCATATTTAGTTTATTTTTACGGACTATTTGTTAGGTCTGATTAGGGTTTTAGGAATTTATTTTATAATATTTATGAATAATATTACATATGGGTTCAAAAAACTAACTCTTTTGATATAATAGGTGTTTGAATATATTTATAATCAAATAAATGCTTCAATAATAACCAACAATGAGTATGTTATAAATTTCATGTAAGTGTATTTTATTTATAATTTATAATACAAATGCGTGGATAATTTTTTGATTAACTAGATAAAATCATGTAAGTTATATACTTTTATTCAATGGTAAATACTATATGATTTTTGTATAATGTGTTCTTATTACAGGGGTTTTCATTATTTTGAAAGTGTGATATTCTGAATTTTCTATAAAAAAATTAACTTTTGGGGTCGGTATTTTTAAAAACCATAGCGGAAAATTTAAAAATAAATATTCGGTTTTCAACATCGTTTTTTAAAGAAACCAATGCCGAAACATACTCAAAGAGGGTTTTTGTGTCAGTTTTTAGAAAATCAATGCCAAAACTGATGCCGAAAATCAGTTTTTAGTATCAGTTATTTAATAAATTGACACTGAAATCCTTAATAGAAATGATTTTTGATGTCAGTTTATTTCAAAAACCGACATCAAAGCCATTAAAAATAATAATGTTTTTTACGTATTCTTTATAAACATCAGTTAAAAACTGAAATAGAAAAAAAACTATATTAAATATTATTTTTTCACTAGTGTATATGATATAATTGACAATAATTACTCATAAATTGATTAAATTCCTTGATTAATTTTTTGGAAACATATTAATATTCCCACTCAGTAACATTATATGGTTGGAGTTCATTCACATCAACTTGGATCACCCATGAGGTGTGTTGGAGTATCATCTATATGATATACTGCCTCATTGGATGTGTGTGATCTCACCATTAGTAGAGGGATACTTTTTTAATTGAATGAGATATTAGGATAGGGTTTTATGCCTCCTTTTCTATGTGATTACATGTTGTTAAAATGGTTTAATGGGAATTTTAAATGGGTTATGAAATGATTAATGAATTGTTTTATGATTCAAATTCCATGGACATTTCTACTCTTTAGATTTGGATGACTTGGATTCCATGGACATTTCTACACAATGGATCTAGATTACTTTTTATGCATGGTAAATTTCCACATCTGGGATCTGTCATACTTAGACCACCATAGACATTTGTACTTATTGAGCTCCACCCAAGTCTTTGCAGACCCAACTATAGATGCCCTCCATAGACTCAAGGGATTACTTGGTCATGAACCTTGTATTCGACCCATATAGATCTGTCACTGGATTAATCAACATAGTACAAAGGAGATACCTTGGAAATGTATACACCTTAGATTCATCATGTGGGTTCTAACACTTGATTACACAGCATAGGCCATTTTGGATGGTTTTGACATGAATTATAGATTACCCATGTTTACAGTTTATTGATTAATGTTTACCCTTGTTATAGTGACTGATTATATTTTATAGGATGTGAAGTTCCAATTATACATTTATCATTTTATATTTTTTATATATTGATAACTTATTTAGATTATATACAAAGGATGTACAAATTATAGACACCATTGGTGGTGGCCAACTGGGTTTTATCTCGCACCCAGTTCGTGCTTTCGTTGGGTACTCAGAAAGACTTAATGGATACAGGTAGGGACCAGGGAAATCACCCAATTTATAATGCTTGATTTTTCTATTTCTTAAGAGAAGGGGGCACAAGACCTATCTATGCCCATAATTTTATCAGGACATAATTATTTTTTCCTTTTTTACTTTTGATAGTTTAATTGTATTGGATGACTGTTTCTATGTATTACCTACCATTTTGTATAGATACATGACATGTTCTTCATATTTTATATTAAATAGCTTTTGGCCTTATTTATTTATACTATCTAGATGGTATATTCTTCTGTTACATATTCTTATTATATCTTTTACTATTTAGGGTTTTTATACATTTGTGCTTTAATTTTTTCATGAGGGTATAGTCTCTCCATTAATCCACCATATAACCCCACTGCTAGTCGATAACCTCTGGCATACAAGGAGGAATTCTAGAGTCCATGTCACCCATTATCTCAAGGCACCATTCAGTGGCCCATTGATCAGGATATTACAAATTGGTATTAGAGGCTTGTTTATTTTCTTAATTTACTATATCAAGATAATAGACTTAATATTAGGAATGTATTTGAACTTAGTTATTTTTCATTCGTGGGATAATGTAGCCCATGTTTAGGGTAATTACAATATAGCTTGAATATGAATTATTGTTACGTATTTTTCTATTATAGTGGATTTTACTTAACCATTGGGTGAAATAATTGATGTTTGATATTCCTTAAGATTATGGATTTTATTGTGGCCAGATGAGATGATTGAATGTCAAATCATACATCATTTTTGGACTTTAGGGAATCTACATTCCATAAATTATTCCATTCCATATAAGATTCATTGCTTGATATCATAACAAGTATTTTTTACACCTTGTTTGATATAATTGAAATTCTTCTAACATTTTATGTAGGGTATTGAGAAACATAATTAGAACTTAAGGTAACTTCATTGACCTAAAAGTGGTTTCATGCATAAGATAATGTGTATACCATAAGAAGTAAATTATGGCACATTGAACCATGAACAATTGGTTACAAGGGATGGAACATGTTATAGTTGGGATTAAATGGGTGACACACTTCAATATGTGTTTGGGACCTTATAAATTTGATATTTTGATTTATATATTACAAACATTTAATTATAAATATTATATAAATTCAAAATTAAATGAATTTAATTTCTTATAAAAAGAGATTGACCCAAACACAAATTTTGGAGTGGGTTGTAGGTAGTGTCTCTAGTGTTCCTTACAATAGTTCCTTTTACCCATTCCAGAATTTTGGATCGGGCTTTGGGGGTTGCATTTTTTAATGGAATACTTCAACCTGTATTATGATTTTGTTAGTGACCTTGTCATTTTTTAATACTTTTATGAGGCTTCCTCTTGGAATTTTTAGATAAATTCCCCCATTTCATTCTCGATTTATGTTCCCAAAGGGTGGCGACAACAATGATCCATAGGTAGTGTGCCTTGGTACATTGGTAGGAAATCATGTAGTTCCACATGATACACTGACATTTCTACCAGATAGAGGTACTAATGACCAGTTATGTGAGTGTTTCCTATGCTTCATGCAGAGGGCTTAGGGATCCCCAAAACACTCCTTATTTATGGTAGAGTTGATGTGTGTGTTCTAGAATCAGTATCTTCCCACGTTCTTAGGGGATGGTGGTCTACATAATGCTAACATGTGGATTTAGGATTTGTTATCAATCTTTAAGCATTTTGAGAAACCTCCTAAGAGGATAGTGAAGCTTGCGATGTATATGATTCATGGATTAGCTAAGCGCTAATGGTATGTTATGAACTAATATGATATGGTTCATGTTATGTTTTATAGGGATTTAAAATCTAGGTTTTATGACTAATTATTTCATGAGAATTTTAGGGATGGGTGTTCTAGTGAGTTTATACATCTAGAGAATCCTAAGATGACCATTATTGATTATTGATAATGCTTTACCGAGCTTTAGTGCTTTATGCCTATATATCTGGAAGATCAATTGCCTAGGGAAAGATGCTTCAAGAAAGGTATCAAATATTTTGTTTGATCACAGGTCTATGTGTTTAGGTTTCCTACTATAACTAAGATAGTAACTAGTTGTTGATTACTAAACGTAAACAAAGAGAAGATGTGGGCCCATAATAAGGTATTGGAGTTTATCGACCCAATGGATCTATGTTAGTTGGTTCGTAATGCATTTTGAGACTTCTCATGTGGGGAATAGCATCTAGAGTATGATTGTTGGCAGTTCTATATTCTTTCATTAGTGTTGGAGATACAGACATATGAGTATCCAATGTTATAGAGACCTAGTTGAGTGTTGAGCATGAGATAGGATGGTCTAATATAGAGGTTTTGTAGGACCATAACTCTAGTGGTCAATGGTAGGTGTCGACTCCTACTCCAAGATTAGGGGTGAGAATTATATATCCACATTTTCCTTGGATCTATAGTATTGCTGGTCCTTCAGGATGAATTTTTTTTCATGGACATGGGATACATACACTAATTGTTCCTCAACAAGAGAGTGGTCTTACTCCGAGTGGTCAAGTTATTTCATAAGGTCTTAGTTTAGTCTCGATATATTATATATAGTTGATTCCTGAGGATATGGGCACTATGTCATTTATGGCGAGTGGTATAATCTTAGTAGCCACTACTATAGTAAATTCTTTTTTTTTGATATAGGTGCTTCACAATGTTTCATATATGTTCTTATTGTGAAGAGAATTAGTCTTGATTTTCAGTTTTCTAATGAAATTATGAAACTCAATATTATGTTTGAGATCATATTAGAGAGTTTACTCTAGTGTATAGAGTTCCCCCTTGAGTTAGGTGGGTTTTACTTCATATGGAACATCTTTATCCCTAAGATAATAGAGTTCGGTATCATTCTTGGGATGGACTGATTGGTCCTCTATCATGCTTACGTCGATTGAAATCATTAACGGTGACCTTTAAATCACCATAGGGTGGGGTTTTTATTAAAAATAGTGAATTTGATGTGTATTATTGTATAGATAGACTGGATAATTGTCAAATAAATTGTGTGATAGCCAATATTTCTAAATTATATCTAGAAGATCAGGGAACACATCAGGTGTACTTCCCTATAATGGCTGATCATTTCAATAAATTTTTCCTAAGTGATGTTTCTAGATTACCTCCTAAGATATTGGTGGAGTTTCTCTCTAGATAGTTCCATGAGCAGAACTTATATCCATAGCACCTTATAGGATAAATTCTAATAAGTTATAGGAGCTTAATAGATAGCTACAGGACTTGGATACAAACTGGTGTATATGATCTGGTACTTCTCCTTAGGGTTCACCGGTCCTTTTTCAAAAAGGAGGGTGGAACCCATAGGATATGTGTGGAAAACCATAAATTGAATTAGTTAATAGTTAAGAACCTATATACCTTTCCACATATAGATGATATATTTTTTTCCTTTCGAATGAGTGAGTATTTTCTAAAAAATTAAGTTGAGGTCAAGTTATCACCACGTTCATTTCAGGATAACTGACATACCTCGTATAAAGTTATATAAAAGGTATTTTCATTGTGATTATTTGGTTATTTTTTTGGTCTCATGAATGCACCCTCAGTTTTCATGTCCCTGATGAATCAATTCCTCTACCCATTTATGGATTCTTTCATGGTGGTTTTCAGGGATGAAATCTTATTGTTTTATTATACTCATCAAGATCATAACAAACATCTTGAAATCATTTGAAATATACTGATAGAGAATAATATGTATATAAATATTGAAAATTTTCAATTAAGGATAAATGAAGTTCACTTCAAGGGTCACATCATCTCATAGACAGAAGTTTCTGTGGATCCATAGAAGGTGATTGATGTTGTTTAATGGGAGCATCCAAAGAATGTATTTTATATCTGTAGTTTCTCGAGATTTTTTGGTTATTAGAGGAACTTCATCCAAGACTTTTCACTTTTTGATATGCATCTACCAGGTTTTACCAAGAAAGGAATTATATTTTTATGGTATGAAGAGTGTGAAAATTATTTTTAGTCACTTAAGGTAGGGTTGAATTCACCACTCAATATGATTATTCTAGATCCTGGAAGTAGTTATGTCATTTACTATGATGCATCAGGTATCTGGTTGGGTGTTTTATTGATGTAGGGGGATTGAGTCATGGAATATGAGTCTCGACAGTTGAGACCTCATGAGTAGAATTATCTAACACACAAAATCAAGTTATATGTATTTTTGCATCACTGTTGGAAACATAGAGTATAACAACAGTTTCAAACCATTGGGAAAAGATGGAAACTATTGGTATACCATATACCAATGGTTTTCCAAACTGATGGTTGTTGAGGATTGGGGGTAGCTCTATACCAATGCTTCTTTACTAACCATTGGTATATGGTACTATTTATTAATCTATTCTAATGGTTTCTAAAAACTGTTGGAATATATCTTTAATAATGGTTTAATACCATTATTATATATTGATAATTAACTCTATAAATAAGGTTTGATAACCATTGGTATAAATATTTACTAATGGTTCTAATGAAACTATTAGTATAGATATTATTTTGAGATCAATACAAATGGTTTCTAAACTATTGGGATAGTTTTTTGCAATTTCGTATAGCAGCCCACAACTGCCTCCCCTCTCAAATAAACAGAAATTGAAGACAAAATGACACTGATGTAGAAAATAAAAAATTCAAAATAAAACTAATACAATATAAAATATACAATACAATATACAATTCAATTTAATTCTAAATAAATATAATATACAAAATGACTTCGAATTGAAAACCAAATTACCTCCAATTTCAATTACATTGAAAACAACACAATATACAATACATTATTCAAAAGGACACTATGACCAATTCCACATGAAAGTCAATGAGTAGGGAAATAGTTCACAACACCATGTATTTGAAAAGATGTCATGGACCTGTGATAGGGTGGTAAGGAGATAACCTGGAAGGTGATACAACGAGGGGCTATAGACATGGGTGGTTTTGGTGGGGAGGGTTGTGTGTTGGGGATTGTGTAATGGATAAGGATGGGTAGGGTTTTGAAATAGTTTCGACACCATGTAAAATTGAATTCATAGAATCAAATTATAGAAAAAAAAGATGCAAGAATAATGTGACCAACCTAATCACACATATATATAGCCATAAAAAATCAGCAATCATGAAATACTAGTAATAATAGTCCAAAATGTAATTGGTCAATTTGTACCAGATCTCCATATCTTTCACTATCACCACCATCACCGTCAACCTCATCCTCTTCTTCATCCCTTCCTTCATCCTCATCCCCATACTCATCGTCATCCCCATCATCATCCTCAGACTCAGCCTCATCCTCACCCTCATCCCCCACCTCGGCCTATGCCTCTCCCTCAGCCTCCTCCTCACCCTCATAATCACCAGGAATAACACCATCTAGACTACCAATTAAACTTCCACCTGGTGAAATATATATTTAACACATCAATGACATATATTCATCATAAGTTGTGATGTCATATGGTGGAATTGTTGGACCTAAAACATTTATAAATTTCATAAATTCAGTGTTTTCCCTAGTAGCTAGTTCTTCCACCTGTATGGCCCTTCTTCAGCATGTTCTACCTATGAATTAACTTGTTAAAACTCAGTGGAACTACAAATAGTTCTTTAATAGGGCCAATACCTCATCAATTCTATACTCTTCCTAGGTTGGTAGCATACTCTTATAGGGTGCTCATCTCCAAACACCTGATATAAGTTATCATTTTCCCCACAGTTGTCTGGTTACTGATCATCAAGGTCCTCTAAATTATCCTATTACAAAAATAAATTGTTTATTAAGTAACAAAATTGATATTAAAATTTAAAATCAACAAATTAAAACATAAAATTTTCTTCTGTGTTGGTCTGTTAACTAAACTTTCATCTTTTTTTCCTTCTACTCGAGCAAAATAGTTTTTCTTGAGGAACACATCCTTTAATATTCAATTCATTCCTCTAAAATGAAATTTACAATAAGAACCCATAATTAAAAATAGGTTACTAATAATAAATTTCATAAATAAAATTATATGAAAAATTTACAAATTAAATAATCTATGGAGGAAACAATAGAAAGTGAAAGTCTTAAAGAAAAATTATAAACTACTGTCGTACCTACTTCCTCTCATGATCTGACATCGTAGTACATCACAATGTGTGGAGGTATATTTTAGAATCAGTTTTTCGTTTTTTATAGGATTCATAAATATAATTCAATAATACAAATGATAGTATAAATACAGAACATAAAAATTTTCATTTAAATACCTCAAATGTGATTAATACCATAAAATTGATAGTCATTCAATGAGAAATAATTTTTTGATACTGTTCTATCAGAAAATAATACATGACAGGAACCACCTCTAACTATGTTCCAAATCTAGCACACCATCCAGTATATAACTCATGCTTACAGGCTCTCTAAAGCTCACAAAACTCGTTTAGATGTTCTAGTTGTGCACCCTCACCATTTGGGAAATTAAACTGAATCAGACACCAAAATATTTATTTATATAAATAAAATAATATTATTAAATTAAATACAGCAGATTTTTTTACCCATATATATGCCCAAACATTATCCTTGACTTTGTTTGGCAATTGTCTCAATGAGATCGGGATGACATGAATGATGTCGGAGTATTTGGAAAGTGTCTCCAAAAAACTCTGACACTGCTACCCAGTTTTTTTATCATTTCATTATATTCAATGTTGTCATCTATCAACAATGTGTGGAGGATCCACACCAAAATCATGCGTGTATTCCCACACCCCTACATCCTATCAGTATATGCATCTGTTATGATAGAAAAACAAATATTATATCAATACATGTTATAATGAAAATAAATTATGGTAAAAAAAAATTTTGTGTTCTAAAATATACCTGCGACAGTTATCTCAATGGGTGCCTTTGGATCAACTTCCACTGAAGGAACATCACCCTATACCAGTGGAATGGGTCTCATTGTATGCTCTGTAGGCACATGCTATGTTGGATCAGGAGTCGAATAAGAAATGTAGACTCACGGGAAACAAATAAGTAGATGGTAAATAAGATGGAATAGATGAATGAACAACTGTATAATATGGATGAGTATTGGGAATCATCACGAGATACGGTAAAGATGGCTGAGTAGGATCATATGTGAAGGGTGGTGAAAACATGGGAGGCCTAAATATTTCATGTGTCCCTAAAGACAAAACTGGATCATAATGTGTGAAATATTGTTTGTCAGTGGGAGGGGTTGGGTCTAAACGGATACACTAATTGGAGCACCTAACTCTCATACCCCACCCCCCTCTTTCCACCGACCAGAGTACCAGGACAAAAACTAAGATGTTCATTGAATAACTGATGACTATGTGGTTGATCCTACATAAAATATCAAAAAAATCACATGAAATTATATGTTATTGATATATATATATATATGAAATAAAATACTCACAACATGCACTAACAGAGGAATGAAAATCTCATAAATTCGGTGATTGTTGTCCATCATTTTTTTTCTTTGTAGATCCTTATATGGTTTAATTTCCTTCATTTTAAAAAAATGAATGTAATTAAAAAATAATAACTACTCTGTAACCGAAAAAACAAAAAAAAAATCGATACATGATTTATTTCTCTTAGGTTATTTGGTTTATATTTTTGGTTTGAAAATTTGGATATTTTCTAGGATAGGTAATTATTTCGATTGTTTTTTGTTTTCATATAAATTATTTTAATATTCCCATTTCAATTCACCGTGTCTTTTGTTACAATTTAATTGTTTTGGTTTTTTTAGTTTGGTAGGTCTGAATACAATACAATTCAATATTATAAAATGTAACTCAATGAAAACTACAACCAAAAAATATTGAAAATTAACATGAAGGTCTAGTTGGATACAAAATATTTTTAATCAATAGTAAATCAATTTTTATATCACAAACCTTAACAACTCATGTTGAGATAAACCAATAGAACTGAGATCACAAACGAATGATTCTATATATTTTCCACCACAAATTCAGATTCGTAATCAACTATAACAATTGAGTTATTGGATTCATCATAAGTAATAAATGGAATAGGGATAATGGGAGCAGGGATGGTGTCAATTCCATCATCACCATCATCAAAAATGTGTCTTGGTATTACTTCAATAATGACACTAAAATCTGGTCGAAGATGATCTTTAACATAAAAAACCTGTTTTTTTCATTGATGCCAATACATATGGTTCATCAGTAGAAAGAGTGTGAGTCATGTTAATAACTCTAAATCCACAATCATCAATAAAGGTTCCCAACCTCATCTTATAATCACATTTCTGACATTTCATCATAGTGACTCAACCGTGAGAGTAATAATTCAATATTTATTTTTTTCAACGACTCCCTAGTAAGATACATTTTCAAAACAATGTCTATTATCTGATGCACTAACATAACAATCTATTGTAGTAGTTATCATAACACAATCATATTGTGTTCTCATGTTATTTTCTCATTCAGTGATAATAAATCTGGAATCAGTGATCACAATTGATTTACATTCATGAACCACAGTATTAGGCCCAAAATCCAAAGCTCTTATTTCCTTAGTGACAGTGTCAGCAGAAAAACTCAATACCTAGAATATAAAAAAATATTAAACTTAATTAAATATTTATTTTATTTATTTATTAAATCAATATTTATACATTAAATTTCAACCAAATAGAAAATTATTTTCTATTTAAAGTCTCTCTCCGTCTCATAGATATAGAATGATGATTTTTGTTAATCATTTCATTATGTTCCCTGTAGATAAATACAGAAATAGTTTATTAGATATGTAAAATTACAAGAGTATAAATAATATATACATTTTCAATTTACTTACTTGATATAGTCATCAAAAAAATCACAGTTGAACAACATTGTGCAATGCACCCTCTCCCTCTCTTCAAATCTTAATGTCGTCAAGGTATATGATATGGGAATTCCTCTTATTTGAGGAAGTGATGGAAAAATAGGGTCAAATTTATCATACTATTAATATTAATTTTAAATTGGTTTGTTAATTCTCATAGTTTGATCAGACAAATACATTGAGTAGAAATCCAAACATTCTTTATCCAAGTAACTTTTCACGATAGAATCATCAGGATGATTCTTGTTCTTCATATATTATTTCAATGTGTACATATTTATTTCAGTTGGATGCATCCAATGAAAAAATACAAATTCTATAAGAAGTATTTCAATTGGAATATGGACAATCAGATGCAGTATGCATGTGAAAATGATGGAGGAACTATTTTATCTAACTCTCAAAAAAAGTAATGGTGTTTATGCCATCATTTTTTGCAAGAAACACTTGTAAAAATCTTAGCACAAAGATCTATAAAAAAATATCACAACCAAATAACTAAAACCCATACATTATTGGAAAAAGTATGATGTATTTCTATTGGAATAATCTCATTTAGAAGAACGTGATAGTAATGAGTCTCCAAATATTTCAAATTCAACTCTCTTATATAGACCCATTTTGAAATATTGCTTGAATATCCATCAGGAACATTAATAGTCTCTAGTAATTCTAGAAAATTATTTTTTCTGAAGACTTCATCACATAAGAAGCACATTTAACTTAATATATATTTTCACTAATACACACAAGATGCAATTATGGTTTGATCCCCTAATCCACCAAGTCACGTCAAGATCATAAATCTTATTTTTTTCATTACATTGACATTTAGAAGAATCAAAAGCCACATTTAACATATATTCTTTTCAATGTTCATTATGTCTAAGAAATGAAGTAACAAATCGGTTGACCAATAAGGAAACTCAAAGAAGATAGTCCTCTTATTCCAATTATAACAAGTCTCTTTGAAAAAATTCTTCCTATTTATAGATTTCATTTGACCCTTCCTAAATTAAAAACTAAAATTTTGAATTTCATTATGCACATCAGTTCTAGACATATGTTGAGGTGGATCTTCGGTCTCCATGGTATTGTCAAATATTCAATGTTTATTTCTTTATGGACCGTCTACTATCCAGAATCTTCTATATCCCATAAAACTAATACTATAGATATATTTTAATCTTCTATATCTAGTATTATTCATACAAATAGGACATTAAAGTTTTCCCTTCATGATCCATCCAAACATCATTGCATAAGCATAAAAATCTTTCATCATCCACATGAGTGCATCACACATCTAATATATGCCTTTAAAACATGCATTGTATGTGCACACACCCACACTAAAAATAAGTTTCAACTCGTTCATTAAAGGATTCATGTATACGTCTATATTATTGCTAAGATTAGAAGGCCCAAATATATGTATACTCATGAATGTGAAAGGTTTTTTCAATCACAACCAGGGGGGACGGTTATAAAAGTGTATGAAAACCGGCCATGTCTTGTGCAGAGTAAGCATCTACCCAAGATGATTTAAATCGTCCCATGAAACAACCAGTCTCACATTACACATGTTACCTTAAAAATTAAGATATTGAGCATCAAATATCTTCCATGAAAATCCATCTGTAGGGTGAACCAACTCTTCATTATTCTTCTTTCTCTCAGTATCATTCCATATCATTTTTATTGATATTTCATTAGACATAAAAATATTATGGAGTCTAGATATTAATGGAAAGTGCCACATTACTTTTTGTGCCACATGGGATGGTGCTCCATCATCTTTTGGCTTCCATTGGTATGTTACACATTTTATACAATCATTTTTTAGTAGTTTCCTCCTAGAATAAGCTGTAATCTTTCAGGAAATTATGAATTTTGTTTTTTAAAAATTTATGTTCTTTAACTAACTTCAATGCCATATAGTGGTTTGAGGGAATAACTACATCATCTGGAAGCAATTCATTCTAGAAGTTAGGAATATAATTTATGGAATTAATAGAAATCCCATACATGGTTTTACCCTGAAAAAATAAGATTACAAATTACAGCTTCTTCATTTTACCACATTGCCGATATACTGGAGTCATCGCAGCATCATTCAATTTTTTCACTCTTCCAACATCATCATTTTCATTGAATGAATCATGTGTGCTCATATAAAAATCTTATTAGGTCGACATCCCTTCCTTCTAATGATGAAAAATTAATGGAAACCGGCCATATATCAAATTCTCCAATCCAGTCCTCTCATTTAGATCATCACTATCATGAGATTCCATTTTATCCCCATTGTGATACCACACATAGTAGTATGATTGAAAACCATTTTTGGTTATATGGTCTTTAACTTCCTCATGGATCAAAAAAGGTCTTATAATACAATTATAACATGGGATGTGTGTGTGACCACTATCTGAAGCATTTTCAAATGCGAAATATAAAAAAATCTCCAAACTATTTGGAAAATTTCTTGAGATTCGATAAGTTTCATACATACAACTTCTATCTATTCTATAAAAAATTGTAATAATTCATTTCATAAAATCAATTCAATAATATTGGAATTCAATCAAAAATTTATTTAAGTAATTAAGAGTTGTTCATTTTATATAAAATCAAAACTGAAACAGTACACTATATGAGAATCATAATATGAAAGACAACAAAATACTATATATATATAAAAATTATATAAACATAAAACCATGATATTTAATTGAAACATGCTAGATTTTATGGAAAATAGTTGTATAAATAATGATCTCTCTAGGATAATTAGGAGAAAATAGTTGGCATTAGGTCTAAATTTATAAAGATCATTGTATTTCATAATTAATGATATATTAATAATCAATGGTGTCATTGTAGTATTAGTGATCAATTATATTTTTTATAAGGTGTTTTATTTAAAAGGTAATAAAATTATTTTCATGAACTATAAACATGTGGGTGCACAATGAAAATGATATAAATTCAGAAATATGAGTTATTGAAGTGTTCAAAGACTTCATGGTATACCCCAATGTGTCAGATTTACCTTACTCCAATACTTGCCAATATTTTCAAGGGACACCCAACATTAGTATGAAAAAATCATTCTAACTCTATGGCCATATAATAGTAATTGTTCTCCCTTAGGATAAAAAATGGTACTTCTTCAAATGCTTCACATGGTACATAAGTGTAGGGACATATACCAAGAAATGTCATGGAACAAAAATATCCAATATCTCATAGATTCATGCATAAACTTATTCATCTAAAATTTAAATAGTTTTCTAAGTCATTGAAAGTATGGAATTATGAGTAAAATATTTTATTAACACCCTTGTAATTATTTTAACATATCCTTGAGTAAAGGATATCATGGTTCAATGTTGGGTTAATTCCATTTCAGGTGGGTTCTGTTTCCATGGACATGAATTTGGAAAATTATTGAATTATTACCAAGTGTCTCACACAGTTCAATTCTCCCATGTGCATCCCATAGGTCACTTCATCAACAAGCCTCATACAGGTCACTTATGCCATGTGACTCACAGATATCACTTCACCCAAATTCCTTTTGGAACTCACTTAGCATTATGTAATTAATCATTTCAATACATATATAAAGGATTCATTAAATATTTATGAGAGTAGTGGAATTACTTCTCCCAGACCAGCACAACTGTTGGTGGGGACCATCAGGTAGACATCACAATTTATAAACAAGCTAGTGTCCCATGTGTCAAACATACATAGATAAAATTCAAAATAAAAAAGTGAAAAAGACATACAAGATAGGGAATATTGGTAATATGAAACAAAACCGTGGGAAACTAATATATTTTTTAATCTTTTGTGATCAATGAAAATTAAAATGAGAAATATATGTCAAGACAGTATTAAAAGGTCAAGTGGTATTAATAAATTAACAATTATTTTCCTTTAAGAAAATTTTACACATTTTTATGTCATACATGCTTTATTATATAGGAATAAATACATTGGTATAAGTATAAAATATATTTTCCATTTATCTATTAAAAATGAAACCATTATATAAAAATTTCAATAACTAATTGTTATAACTTCCTTTTCAAGGAAAATAATTTTTTGCAACAAAAAATACCTCAAAATGTGAATGTGAACATGAACAATGGGGAAAAATATAGTTCCCTTCAAAAACTAATATTGTTTAACATCCATGTAAAAATTAGATATGGTGGAAGTGGTTCAAGAAGGGAAATTCATTCTCAATGTGTAGGATAAAGTATTCTAGACATGCTAATTTTACATTCAAGAATAATAAAATGAAAACCCTAAATGATAGAGATTGTAACCTGATGGGGGAAATATACTAAATGTGGTGTATAAAAATCCAAAACAAATGTATCCAAAATTTATAACTCTAACTAACCAATTTTATGTACATGAAACTGAATTCTTTAAACGAGGATGGATCTCTTGTGAGGAGGAGTCACCAACTGGGAAGAGAGAAGCACTGCTATAGAAGAAAACTCAATCGGATCTATAATGGGGATAAGATATCACTTCTATATTAAGAATTAACCCATCCTAATAGTTTTTAAAAACTAATGAGATATATATTCTATACAATTAGTTTGTAAAAACTATTGGTATAGACAAGTTTATACAAAAAGTTTCCAAAAAACATTGGTAAAACCATAACTTGACAGCCCTTTCCCAAAGGTTTTCAAAAACCATTTGAAAAACATAGTATAAAATACCCTTGGCCAAGGTTCTAAGAAAATTGGTGGTAAAGTGACCATATACCAATGGTTTTATGAAACCACTGGGAAAGGGGAATTAGTATATATCACCATTCCATTAGTGAATGCCTTGTGTTTTTTGAGGCAGAACTATATTAGAGAAAGATTTATGGTGTTTATGGACCAAAGAAGCCTCAAGTATGTATTCATGCATCATAACTTGAACCATAGATATAGAATGTGGGTTGAGTAAATTTAGTCCTTTTATTTTAATATAACCTATATTCGTAGAAAATTTAATGTTTTAGTAGACAATCTGAACTACAAGACTAAGACATAAGTCATTCAGGAGGCCAGTAGCTAGGGGCATCTCATGGACTTTTTTAGAGATGCACTTGGAGGTGTAGGATTGTCATGTCCTAAATTTACTCTCATCATTGGTAGTGAATTTCCCTCTTCTAAATATTATGAGGATGAGGAAAATATTAGAATTTTAGGGCATGGTCTTATGGGAGAGTGTGGCGGGTGAATACCTGCCTCCTGGTTGGATAGTCGAAAAAGATGAAATACTATGTATTTATAGTCATGTTTGGGTTCTGAAAGAAATATGTGAGGAGATGATGTGATAGTTTTATGCCTCAACTTGTGAATTAAATCACGGTTTCACCAAGATTTATCGAGACTTAAATCATCAATAATGGTGTCTAGGGATGAAACAAGAAGTATCTGGTTTGTTCAGAGGTGTTCCACCTATCATCGTGTTATGATAGAACACTACTGACCAGCTGGGTTATTATAGTAGTTGTCCAGTCCTAAGTGAAAATGGGATGATTTCATGATATATTTTGTGGATGGGTTATCTAGGTCACCTCGAGTTATTAATTTAATATGGTTCATTGTAAACAGTCTCATAAAGGTCACCCTATTAGGGCGACCTTCTTATTTTATGGTCTATGAAGACTTTACATCTAGTAGATTGTGAGCCTTCATGAAGTTCCTCATGCCATTTTATCGGACAGGGTATTATAGTTTATATATTTATTTAGGTACAGAATATAAAGGGTGTTGAGTACACTGGTGATTTTGAGTATAGCATAGCACCCTTAGACTAATGGGCAGTCATAGAATACCATACAGGTTCTGGAGGACTTTCCTTGAGAATGTATCCTTGATTTTGGGGGATCTTGGTAGAGGAATATAACCCAGTGTGAGTTCACCTACAATAATATCTATCATGAGAATATATAAATGGTAACTTTTGAGGATTTGTAAGGTAGGCCATATCATTCACCAATGTGCTGGTTAGAGGAATCATAGAATATATTACTCAGACCTATTCACATTCAAGATAAAATAGAGTAGGTCTAACTAATTATAATGTAGATGGATACTACACCATATAGATAGAAATCTTATTTTGATTTCCATTGACAACCTTTAGTGTTTGTGGTCGGGGAACATATCATTTTTTATATCTCACTGAGGCTAGGGAATATATAGATTCAATTATAGGGTAATATTTCAGAATGATTTTTAGGTATTTTAGAGATTTTAGAGAGATTATATCGAGTGTTCTATCAGTTGTAGTTGCCTTAAAGGTATCCATCCATGCACGATGTCTTGTGTATCACCCATGATTTTAGGTATTTAATTATTTTTGTGTCTTTTTTATGTTAAATGTTGTTGGGAATTTTTTGGGAGAGTTTGGGAGGGTTTTAGAATGTTTTGGAAATGTTTGGAATATTTTCTGGGGTTGCATGGTTAGAGAACAATTAGAGTAAATTGTGCAAGAATCCAAAGTAACCATATGAATTTTCACTGTTTAGACAGTGTTTAGAATCGTCAAAACAGTGGGAGGGGACCAACATGCCTAACGATCGATCTTATGGAGGGCTGAGTAACACTCAATCGCTCAGGTTGGGTATATAGGTTTTTGTTTCAAAATTCCCAATGGTTCCGTATCCAAAGATCCGTGGACCTGCTTTCCAAAGGAAGACGTTTGTTGGGCGATTCGGCCAGCGATGCTTAAGAACTCGCATCAGTCTAGGGAATGGGAATTCGGGCGCATTGCACCCTTTTGGGGGGAATTATTGCCTATTCTGGGACTGTCTTATATATTTAAGACATATTCATATGTTCGTGAATATTTGGTTAATACCCAAGCATAGTATCCACGGATTACTCCTGGTTGACAATAGTCAGCTGAACGCAGGGATTCAGAATCATTTAGGCCAGAGGTTTACCATCCCTCGCTGGATTAATGACTCTAGGGAGTTTAGACTCATTGAGACGACACTAGTTTGAAGCCTCAAAAGTGGGCACTCTAGAGTTTATTGTCATCCCAAGGGGACAGATAATGACTTGAATGTTTGGATCGAACCTGTGATACGGGCTTCCTATATATCCTCGTAAGATGAATCATAATCCATGTAGTTCGGTGCCACTTGACAGGACACATCACCTTTTAAGGTCGTGCGACAGGGACCCAACCGTACGGTTTAACGTCATGTGGCAAGGACCTCTGGGCGAGAGGTTCCTGGTCAATATTGGTGCGGGACTTACGCCGAAGTGGAATAGAAGACCCAAGGGGAGCGATTTAATGTTCCATAGATATGGTCCTTTTGTTGTTATGAGGACATGGTCTGAAAGTTACGGGTGTGTATCGGGCTTAGATATCGGGCTTGCACCTCAGGGAGGTTCCCTACATATCCCGGTTGGTCAGGAATCAATTTCCATGTAGTTTTTGGAAGATTAGGGCTTACATGTGAGAGTTGCCTATTATTGGGATAGAAACTCGAGGAGGTGTCCTACATACCCTGCTTAGGAGACAAGAATCAAAACCCACGTAGTTTGTTCAACTGCCACCATCATGGGGATGCCATGACCATCAAAAATCTCTAAGCCCGCTTGATTCATACTCGATGTGAGAAACAATAGAATACGACAGACTTGGAAAGCCTCGCACATTCTTCCTGCTGAGGTAAGTGGAGGAAGACGACGAGCGGAGGAGAAGGTTGGGACCACTAAATGCTACTTCTCTCTGATGTTGGAGGAAGGTAGGAGTTGAGAAGCGGAGTAATGAACCTTTCGTGATGAAAGTGGAAGGGTCATTGGTGTCTGGCGAGGATGGTGTGGGGCTTACTCCAGGAGGGATGCCCTGCCACTCCCAAGAGAGGGTAGAAGTGCTCACCGTTGGCGATCGTCAAAAGGAAACATGAGCGGGGTCCCTCAATCCTGGCAAGTGGAGAGGCAGAAAGGGGAATCTCAGGCTCAGACCCTATACTACTGTGAGAATGTGAACCCATGAATGTTTCGGGAACCCACTGATGTGCCTAAAGGTTTCATCATACGGGTCTGGTGGCTTTGGTAGAGGCCTTGTCTTGGGGCCGATGAATAGGCCAATGAAGGGTTTGCAAAGGATCAAGCTGGATTGGAAGGATTTTATCTGGCTCAGGGAATGGGAACACCAAAGGAGTTGGCGGGCCACATGGGTGCAGGAGGAGTGTTTCCCTTCACGTAGGGGGTGCTACGTGGCTGGAGAGGCCGTCTGCATACCAGGGTGGTACGCGATCTGATAGGCATCCCGCATACCAGGTTGGTATGCGGTGGTGCCCGCGGGAGCACCGACGGCTAGGGGCGACGCCAGTCAGCGGTTCGTCGGTCAGGGATTCACCCACATTGGAGGGTTCTACTCAGTGCATCAGATAGAAAAAGGGTCATAGAGTCCCTGGTCCACGGGGAGTACATCCGCAGAGGGGCCATGGCTCGCGATATTCTTTTTTTTAAGCTCACGGTTCACCAATTTGTTATGCATTTCTCGGATCCGTATTAATTCATTTCCAGTTTCATACCTATTCTGGTTCATGAATTGGAACTTCGTCGTTGGTGAAATCCTAAGCTTTCTCTGAAATCCTTCTACTAGAATATGATCGATCCCTTTCTTATCCCACTCGATGTCCTTTTATAGAGGGGGGAAAGAGATGTATCCGTGGTCATGCGGCACGTTTTGTGGACGCCCATGACCGAAATTTGGGTTTACGGATGACTTGGTCAATCCGCAACTCACGGGGGGCATTGAATGCACCTCACCCGCGAACCAAATCGGTTTGGGGGGTGCTTTGCAGCTGCTCAGGGATCCACCTCTGTTCCGAGAATGACAGTGCACGCGGTCTAGGCCGGTTGACACGTTTCGTGGCTTGGGCGGTTCGTGACAGTGGACCGGCCTGGCGCTCATCCTGCTTCACACCTACGGAGGGTTTTAGACTCCATTTCTTGGACGACGCTGGTCTGCGGAGGGGGCAGCATGTTGAACCATCCTCGTACCATTAATGTTGAACTGGTACGTAGACCGATCTGTCCTTTTCCAATCATGAATATTCTACATATTTTTTCCAATTCTTTGAGGGAAATTGGGTATAATCCTGTCTCAAATTAAGGGGATTCCCATTATCCTTCTTGGATTTTTCAGGACCCTACAAATTCCTCCCATCAGAATGGGGTCTGATAGGAACGAAGAGGAGACTATTCCGATGTAGAGTGGTCCTGAAACTTAGATAGTTTGCGGTGGAGGAGTGGACCCAGTAACAGACCATGCTTATAAAAAATGGGGTCCCTTCCCTTATCTTTTACTGAATTCTTTGCAAAAACAGAGCTCTCTTTTCGTCTCCCCGTTCCTGCCTCCTTAGCGAAACTTTTCGTCCACGAACCAGCTTCTGTTTCTGCGAACTGTTCCTCGTTTTCACTTCCCTTCACCCGCGGACCAATCTCCCAATTGTGAACTAAAACTTTTAATAAATTACAAAGTATGTCACGAAGGGCCGCGTAAGAAATAGCTATGTGGTTTTGGATGGTCCGCAGACTGGAATAATCCAGACTTTGAAACTTCTGAAGTCTTCCGAACTTAAGAATTTAAAATATTTCGCAGAGCATCCTGGTTCACAGCTTTATGGACAACGCTCTGTGGGCTAGAGTATCACAATCCTCTTCCGCATAGGACTAGTTCATGATATTCCATCATTGCGAACTAGCCTATAAGGCTAGCCCATGGATCTCGTCATGAAGGCTCCTCGATGGATTCCTTTGTCAAATAGTCAGTATTGTGTCCCAATTTTATTATTTTGGACTAACCATATGTATGGTTTCCATGATACATGGAGAAAATATGGTTCCTCCTCAACCTACAATTAGGCCTGCTATAGAGCCTCTTCCAATTGGTCCAGGGACATGTCTAGCTATGATCCATAGAGATGAGAGCATCAAAAAAGACCCTAGCCGACATATCATTCCCGACGATGGTGTTTTGAAGGAATTTATCTCTCCCGAACTTCTGAGCTATCCGTTATCGAACCATATGCCTCTTTATGGTTTCAGCCTTCAAGATGACGTCCCCATCCCCCATGACTTCTCAGGTCTTTTTTCCCCTTGTTTGGAAGTGTCACCGAAGTGTACTCAAGCGAACCTCGCCCAGTCAGGAGAGATGATCTCTGATTCTAATCTGAAAGACACTTTTATTTTGAGAGGCTCCGTTTGGACTCAAAGTTATCGGTACACTCATGACTTATCCCAAGATTTCTTCCTCGAGAGTTACCCCTCCTTGATCAACCTTTCTCGAGTGGATCCTGACGCGGGATGGATTCCTAGGTGGTATCTTCAGTCTGGTGGGATTTTCTAAAATGACTGGGCCTAGGACTTCTCGGTCAATTATCATTACCTATAATTTCATGAGTCACTAGGAGCGGTAAATATATACTCCACAGCGTGGGCTTCCCAGTTTTCTGTTTACTCACCACCTTCGATCCTTCCTGACTTGCTCAGTCGCTGGTGTTCAAGAACTAACACTTTCCACCTCGCCTATAGTGAGGTTTGTAATATTTTATGGTACATCTACTAACTGGGAGGGCTTTCGATCATTAGTGAGATGTATGACGAGTTTTTTCCCAACCCCGACTCATGGGACAATGCCGAACGGGTGCCTTCATTGGTGAGGGATCTGGTAGTTATGGTGGAGCAGTCACTAGGTCAGCCCTTGCGCGCCTGCTCTCTTATTCCATACAATACCTGGATAGGGTTATTTCTGAAGGACATTGGTCATGTGCCAAAGGTCAAGCACCCCAGGACTCACCCTTCTCAACAATCATGAACTATCCCAGGTTCTTATTAGGAAGTTCTGGAGGTAGGTGACTATCTTTCATTGAGTTATGAGGTGCACCCCAGTGTGCCGCCTATGCTCAGGCTGATAGGTCTTTTCACCATGCTTTTGAGTGGGTGGCTATTCCTGTCTCAGGATATCAACCCAGGTGTCAGGGCGTGAACCCTGATGATGGCATCTGAGCTGGTGGGAGGTCGCCCAATGAATTTGTTCGTGCCCACTTTGGCTCGTATTTACGAATTACTAATCCAAATTCTGGAGGGTAGGTCACCCTATCGTCTGAGTGGGCCATTTCAATTCTTATATGGTTGGGTAGCAGATCATTGTCTCTATTATGAGTATCATCATAATATAGTCATTCCGCTTCCTACTCTTTATCCTACCCTACTTTATATAGCTAGAGTGCATCTAAAATCCCTCAGCTCTGATGAAGTCGTCAGGATTCTGAGTGAATTCTCCCATTTTTCTTTCACTCCCTACCCCACTCCTTCCGGCGTCATGGTTGACGACTTCAGGGGTAGTTTAGAAGAGCATTCTTACATGATTTAACTACAGGACGAGTTTTTGTCCATGCAGATTGATGGGGTTTCTCTGTGTGAGTTGTATGCCCCATATCATTTTTCTTGACTATTTTGATGCATGCAACTCCAGGTTTCCCTTCCCCATCCTTGGGCCTGAGGACTACATCAGGCCATTCTCCGTCAATGGTGGTTTATGTTGATGTAGGAGGGATCTGGAACAAGCATTCCCTTCCCTAAAATAGGAGCGGCTGCCAGTCTGTCCTTGAAGTATGTGAGAATGTGGATGAAGTGTTATCTAGATGGGATCCTGGGGAAGGCTGTTCATAAATTTCCCAAATCGGAGGTCACTTTGGCTACTGTTCTTACCGCACATTCCTCGTCAACTTTGAGGGAGGACCGATTGATGGCTCAATGATCGAAGCAGTGCAGGGGATCTTCATCTTCCAACCCCTCTGAATCCAAAGTTTTGATAGATCCAATCCTTTTGGATGTATTTGAGGATGATCTCGTGACTTTGGGCCCCCAGGATGTAATTCCCGATGCTCCGACGATCAATATTGGTCTTACCAGCTCAACTCCCAAGTCTGAACCAGGGCTAGATGTTTCTGACCCTCCAGTCTTGGAACCATCTTCTGGTGCACACATTTTTGTGTTGATCGCAATGCCAGACTTCATTCTTGTGTCATCTAGCAAGGTTACCAAAGACACTCATGTCATGGCTGACCACCGAGAAGTGCGAAGGTGGACCTGGCTCAAGATCTTTGAGATTGTTGCCGAAACTCCTCTGGCTGAGATGGAAACTAAAAATAAATCACTTAGGCAACTCTTCCTTTGTTTGGGGTTAGATGGATTCGAATATTGACAAATTCATTTTCTCACCTTTCAGGTTATTATTGCCCGTGGGGAGGTTGCCGCTAGTGAACACAAAGTTGATCATCTCACTGCCTCTCATTGCGGGACCCGAGCTTTTGGGGATGCTATGATGAAGGTCCATTAGATGATTGCACTAGAGGCGAGCTCTCAAGATTAGGTGGCCACCCTATCTACCGAGCTACTTGAATGCGAAGCTCGAGTAGCGATGTTGAGGGATCAATAGTCATCTTTGACTAGTGACCTTGAAGTTACCAGGAAAGGGATCAATGATCTCCAAACGACAGTGAGGCATAATCATTCTGTGGACGAAGATGAGTCTAGGGATAAGTCCATACTGGAGAAAACATGCAATAACCTTCGCCGCATGGTTGCTGATCTGATGGAGAGAGAAATCCAGGCTCCTTTGTGATTACTAGAGCTATTTCTGTACACTCTGTTTACCTCTTTGTTGCTATAAAGGAGAGCCTATAGCTTGTGGACATCCTACCTTTTTGTCCAAATGGAATACAATTTTTTGTTGATCTTTCCTTGTAGTAAAACATGATTGTTACTGGAATGACTATTGTATAAATAAAAACTCACTAAATCAGAATTAATCATAGTTCAAGAAAAATGATAAAATAGAAATGAGATCTAAGTTTTTCCTGGACCATTGGATCCAGTGAGAATAGTTTTACTATTGCTAAGATTTTATAAAAAACCCCCACAAACTTTTTGACCTTTGCGTAAATACCCTAATTTTGCCTGGGCCCATTTGGTGTGGACCTAGCGGGTATGGCTCGGCTTTTTCTTAGGTCTCCCTTTTTGGGTTTTCAGCTTAACGGGCTTTGCGCCTATTTTTGTGAGTGTTTAAAAGTCCCTCCTACAAGACTATCATTACTGATTTTTTAGTTCGAACAACTATGACTATATATGGTGGGGAGAGGGCCCCGATGAGGTTTGGTTGATAAAAAGATGTCTCAATACCTTTCAGACGCACGTGGGGGGAACATGTTTAGATTTGAACAACATGCAGGGAATGTCTCAAGGCATGGGAGCCGTATTGGCATGCATAGGTAGGAAAAACATCACCTAAGGAAGACATGACTTTGTTAGACAGGACAGGGGATATTAATATGAAGAGATGCTGAGGGAATGGTATGAATAGTCATGCAAAGGTGTCCTTAAGTCTATGACTGTCCATTTCTGATGGCCTGAGGACTTCATGGAGGTCCGGATTATGGAAACCACCATGGGTGGCTTGGAAAATTATGAAAAACCACCAGGGGTAGCTTGGAAATGGTATGTGACATCTAAAAGGGTTTTGGAACATCTGTATTAATCAGGAGTGTGGACAAAGGGTCCCTATCTTACGCATTTAACTAGCATGAAGGATTATTGGAGCTTGGAACGGTTTAAAGTCATGCAGCTGGGACACTCCTTAAAATGGAACAGCTTCTCCTAGTCCTCATTAATCTCATCAGATCCATTATACCATATTCAGGTAGGGTTGTGAAATAGGTTGGTAAACTGCAGCTCAGAGGGTTCTAAATCCCAAGATGGATATGGGGGCTCAGAGGCCAAGAGGCATACGAAGAGAAGCATTGCATAATGAAATATTGCATTTGGTAGACGGGCCAAGGGTGTTCAATATGCAGAGCCACAGAGGGTATGATATTCATAGTCATGAAAAGGTGTACTTAGGATAATTATTTTATTCTCCCGATAGCCGGGAAACTTCATAAAAGTTATAATTCGGGACCACCAGGGGTGGATTACAAGGGTTCGGCTCTTTCTGGGTACAGAGCGTGATTTATGAGGAGAGGGTGTATGGATATGGGAGAAACATCCGGGCTAAATTTTCTGAGAATGGGTGAATTCATCCCTTCTAACACTAGTGTGAGACGGTGGTTTGTTCAGGTCTATCCTGTGCAATGAGGGGTAGAGGAAGGCCTCTATTCCTAATTGAACACTTGAAGAGTTCGACCATGAAATTTAACGTCATGCGGCGAGGAAAGAGGGCATCTTAAATTCTGTGTAGTTTAACGTCATGCGGTAAGGACGTCTTCTGTAAATTTTAACATCACGCGGTAAAGACGGGGAGAATTATTAAGGATACTGTGTAGTTTAATGTCATGCAGTGAAGATGGGGGCATTTTTTTACAAAATTTGGAAAAATGTTTGTAGTTGGAGGAGTTTCCCTGGATGTTTAATGCTTTGTTTTTACAGCATTACGCCAGGCACCAAAGACATGTTCCATGTAGTTTTAATCGTCATGTAATAAGGACATAGTTGCAAAGGACCTTCTTGTTTAGAATGTAACCGGGCTCAAATATCTTGGCTTGTCCAAGACGTGGAGAGAGATTGATGGTTTAAATCATGGTCCTGATGTTTCTTGGATCAAGAGAAATGATATGGGGGATCTGAGGTCAGTAACCATATGGAGATAGGAAGAGTATCGCCTGAGGAAATCTTGACTTTGGTAGACAGGCCATGGTCTATCAATAGGTAGAGCCGTTGCGGGCATGGTATGCATAGTCGTGTAAAGGTGTCCATGGGTCGATGAATTCCCACTTCCGATGGACATGGTTGGTTATGAAGATCCACAATTATCCGGGCCGTGAAGTCTGTCATTTGTTAAGGAAATATCTGGACATGTCGGGGATGTTCGTCCCTGGTTTCTGTTAAAACATGGGGAGTTCCATGCACTGATTTATCTTTCACATTGGGTGTACCTTTACTCCATGAATTTTAATGTCGTGCGGTAAGTAAGAAGTACTCTTAGTTTAACGGTCATGGAGTTCATACCATTAGGTGACTATTGCTACAATCACCCAGAGGGTAATTGAGTTAGGATGCTTTGGTATACTCTGAACAATTGTGAGGGAATGAGGGTTTAAACTATAACTCTGGGGTTTCCCAAACCTAGAGATATGGTGTGGGGCTCTAAGTCCGGTAAGCATATAGAGATAGGAATGGTATCTCCTAAGAAAAGCTTTCCTTTGGTAGACGGGCTAGGGGCTATCAATATGCAGAGCTGTTGAGGGAATGGTATTCATAGTCATACAAAGGTGTCCATGATTTGATGACTTTACACTTCCGATCTCCATGGATGACTACGAAAATCTGGGATTTCTCATAGCACAGAGTTCGGAATATAGGGATAATGGTGTCCAGGCATACAAGAAACATATTCACCACAATTTCCCATTGAGTCAAAGTATCTTATCCCTCTCTTGATGTTTGTAGATGCAGATCTTCATGTTAACCATTAGTGGATACATATGCTAACCATGTAGGGATACCCTAGCAACGTTTGGATGTGAGAGGGGAACGAACTTGTAAACCACTACTCCATAAATTTTTGGATCGGGAGATATGATGTGGGGGCTCTGAGGCCGGTAAGTGTACGGAGATAGGAAGAGTATCGCCTGAGGAAATCATGTCTTTGGTAGACGGGCCAAGGCATGTCAATATGGAGAGCCACTAAGGGCATGGTATGCATAGTCATTCAAAGGTGTCCATGGGTCGATAACTTTCCACTTCCGATGGCCATGGGTGGTTATGGAGATCCGTAATTATCCGGGTTGCGGAGTCTGATGTATGGAGAGGATGCATCCAAATTTTCAAGGAGTATTCCCATCCCATTTCACCGTATATCTTGGGTGGTTCACGACGAAGGCTATGAAGTTTTAACATCTTGCAGTGAGGATGAATATGAACCGACGTGAGAAGGGTTTTCCATGCAGTTTAACATCATGCATTATGGATGAGGGGTATATATACCTGGGTTTTCTTTTATCGGCAGCTTGGCTAAGAGATAATATCCCGGTGTCGCTATGTATCCTGTGAGGGTAGGAATCAAGCCTCATGTAGTTATTTTGGGGAATACACCCTGTGTAGGTCTGGTCCGTATGGGGAAAAGGGGAAAATTTCATTCTTATCTGTGCAGTTTTAACGTCGTGCAGTAAGGACGAGGAATACACCCCGTGAAGGTTTGGTCCTAGAATAGAGTAAATGGGGTATTTTAGCTTCATTTGGGGTGGCTGGGCCAGGGTGTGGAATTATGGAATCACTATGTATCCTATGAGGGCAATAATCTAGTTGTACGTAGTTCTTTAGAAGATAATACACCCCATGTAGGTCTGGTTCGTACATGGGGGAAAGGGGCATTTTTAATTTTCATTTGGGGGTGGCTGGGCTAGGATGGTGGACCCTGGCATCGCTACGTATCTTGTAAAGGTAGGAATCAAGCTGTGTTTAGTTCTCTAAAAGGGATACACCATGTGCAGGGCTGGTCCGTACATGGGGGAAGAGGGCATTTTTTTTATTTCATTTGGGGGCGGTTGGGACAGGGTGTGGAATTCTAGCGTCACTACGTATCCTGCAAGGGCAGGAATCAAGTCGTACGTACTTCTCTGAAATCTGTGCAGTTTAAAGTTTTGTGGTGATGATGAAATACTCTTAATTTAGGGTCATTGATTTTGGACCCTTGAGCCTTGAAGTTTAACGTCTTGCAGCTTGGACGATAACTGCTTTTGGTTATGCAAAATACTTCTTCAGAAATCTCGCATTCGTAAGAGCGGTAGTGAACTGCCCGTCCATAGAGATCAGGGCATATGTTCCATTGGAGTAGACCTTGTGTATAACATATGGTCCCTCCAACTTGGGCTCTTGCTTTGGATGTTTATTTCCAGGTATCATTGGGGTCCGGAGGACCAAAACCAATTCTCCATCCAATAAAGACTGGAGAAGAAACTTTTTATTAAAGGCTCATACGATCCGGTTCTGATATACTTCCAGATGGTGAAAAGTGTGAAACCGCTTCTCATCCAGCTATTCTAATTCACCTAGGCATTTTCTTGATTGCTCATCGTTGGATAACTAATCACAAAAAGAAACACGGAGCGAGGGAAATTAGAGATCAATGGGATGGACCGCTTCTGTTCCGTATATTAATGAGTACAGAGTAGCCCGAGTAGTGGTGCAGATTGTGGTTCGATAAGACCACAATGCATGAAGGAGTTTATCCAGCCATGATTTCCTGTCTTTGTCCACCATTTTTTCTGGAGAATGTTGGACAGGGTCTTGTTGAGAGCCTCTATCTGTTCATTGGCCGCTGCATTGTAGTGGGATGAGTGGTTAGCCTTGATACCATATTCTTGGTATAGTTTTTCTAATTTAGCAGAGCAGATGTTGGTGCCATTATTTGTCATTATGGTATGAGGGATTCCAAATCTGGTGATGATATTAGATTTCAAAAAGCTACCAATGTTTCTTGCCCCAACTTCCGTGAGGTGTATAGCTTCTGCCCATTTGGAAAAGAAGTCGGTTGTTGTGAAGATATACTTAAACTATTTGGTCATGGTGGGAGGATATGGTCCCATGACGTCCATTCCGAAGATGGAAAATGGCCAGGAGTACTTAGCCTAATGAAGTAACTCTGGGGGTTGGTGAATAAAGTTGGCATGAATTTGGAAGGAGCGGCATTTTGCGGTAAATTCCTCACAATATCGTGGCACGGTGGGCCAATAGTACCCAAGCCTTCGAACCTGATTGGAAATATTAACCCCTAACTGATGTGCTCCACATACTCCGGCATGCACATCAGTCATGACAGCAGCAGTTTCTTCTCCATCAATGCATCTGAGGAGGACTCCTTTGAGGCCTTGTTTGTAGAGGACCTCTTGCTGACATGTGCCTCCATATAGGACAAAGTTGATTTCCCTTATCCATATTTTCTCTCATTCAGCCCTGTCTGATGGAGGTTCTCCTATTTGAAGGTATTTTGCAATGGCGGTCATCCAGCCGGTGGCAGGATCATATGGCTTAAGAACAGGATTGACTTCATTGATTTCTTTCGTCTTAGTCTGATGAAACGGCAAGACCATTCGTCAATCAGCAATACTGATAATTGTTTCATCCTGGTCTGGGTCAACTAGGGTTGTGGCCGCATTAGCTAATGCATCAGCCTGGGAATTCTGAGACTGGGGAATATAAGTCAATGTTGGTTCTGTGGATAATTCCACCATTAACCCTCAGATATGATCAAACAAGGGAATCAGCTCCTCTTTTTTAATATCATAGTCACCATTGACTTTCTTGATGACCAATTCCGAGTCACCTTTTAGCTTAAGGTGTTGTACTTGTGCCTGAAGTGCGAGCTCCAGGCCCGCAATGAGGGCTTGATACTCCAACTCATTGTTCGTACATCCTTCTGATAAGAGGAAGGAATATAACAAGACTGCCCTTTCTGGAGACATGAGTATTATCCCCAAACCCACCTTATTAAATTTGGAATCCTCCATCCTCTTCCCTACCGGGCTTCGGGATGCACCGTTGAAGTACAGTTCCCATGTTGGTAACTCCTCTTGAATTGAGAAGATGTCTTCAATAGTTAGCTTGACATCTGGTGTAGTGGTCCCTGTTGAGGGGTGCTCCACCAGAAAATCTGCTAATCCTTGGCCTTTGATGGCTTTCTAAGGCACAAACCAGATGTCAAACTGTTGCAGGATGACTGCCCATCGTGATAGGCACCCGGTCAACATCAGGTGGATGAGGATGTACTTGAGCGGGTTACTACGCGAGACCAAATGGACTTCATGATGCTGTAGATAATGTTGAAATTTTTGAACTGCAAAGACCAAGGCCAAACAACTCTTTTTGATGTTTGAGTATCGAGTTTCACACGATCATGGTTCAGATGAGGTAATAGAGACTATTTTCACTATCAGTGTTGTTTCTCTGTGCGAGGAAGGCTCCTAGTGACCGCTCTAGGGTCATCACATATAAGATAATAGGTCTTTCTTCAACTGGGGGTAGGAGCACTAGTGGTCTTAAGAGGTACTTCTTTATGTTGTTGAATGCCTCTTGGAAATCTTCCGTCCATTGGTACGTGACCCCCTTTTTCATTAACTTGGTGAAGGGAAAACATTTGCCCGCCAAGTTGGCTATGAAACGCCTAATGTAGGCTAGGTATCCTTCGAATACTCTTAGCTTAGTGAGATTGAGGGGAGGTGGTAATCCAAGGATAGCCTTTTTCTTTTCAGGGTCAACTTTGATGCCACAATGGTGTACGACGAAGCTAAGGAATTTCCCTGAGGTAACCCCGAAGGCGCATTTCAAGGGATTCATCTTCAGGTTATGTTGTCGAAGTTTGTTGAAGGCATTTTTAAGGTATGACAAGTGATTTGAGCGTTGTCTTGTTTTTACCAACAAGTCATCCACGTAGAATTCGACTAATCTCCCCAAAAATGGTTTAATGATATGATGCATGGCACATTGATATGTGGAGCTAGTGTTCTTGAGACCAAAAGGCATGACCCTGTAACAGAATACTCCTTGAGGGGCCCTGAAGGCAGTGTCTTCTTCATCTTCTCGAGCCATATAGATTTGATTATACCCATAATAACCATCCATGAAGGAGAGAGACTCATACCTGGCCATTGCGTCAATTAATAACTCAGTGTTTGGGACCGAGAAATCACCTTTTGGGAAATTCCAATTGTGATCTGTGAAATTGATGCAGATGTGGATTTGTCCATTCTTTTTCTTGACAGGGAAACTGTTGGATAACCAGATGGGGTATTGGACCTCCCTAATGAAGCATGCATTAATATCTTATCGAACTCAGCCTCTATTTTGGAGTCATGTGTGGGGTGTGTCCTTCTGGCGGCTTGTTTATAGTCCCAGTGGTCTTTTGGAAGACCTAATTGGTGCTCTGCCACTTCGGGATCGAGTCCTGAAATTTCCATGTAATTCCAAGCAAAGACATCTCTATTTTTCCTTAGGAAAGAGGTATATACCTCATGCTCCTTAGGGTACATGGTTGTACTAATGAGAGTGGGCCTCGGGTCTTCCTAAGTACCCAGGTTTATTTCCCTGAGCTCATCCACAGTGGTGGAGATACCTTCCTCAAATACGGGAGGTGCATCCCTGAGATCTTCCTCCTCTTCTTCCCCCACATTCTAATCTTCTTGATCCGATGGGGTGAGAGTTCTTGTCATGGGATCTTGGGAGTCCGGAGGAAAGTCATTTTGGGTCTCCTATCTTAAGTATTCACCCCCAAATTGAGGCTTAGCGGTTGTTTTCACATTTTCACGCTCGGTTGTAATACCTGAAGTCATGAGGATAGCTGAGTGTGTGTCTGGACTTGAACCCCTGCTCTCAACATGGTTGATGGGCAGTATTTATTCTATGCCAAGTTGCTTGAGGGGGTCATCAAGAACCATTTCCAGACCATTTGAAGCGGGGATTCAGTCGATAACATCAAGCAAAGGCTTCTTTTTTCCTTTGCTCATAAAACCCAGCGTCAATGTAGTGTTATTGAATCTCTTTTATATCACAGAGTCTAACGAATGAAAAAAGGGAATACCTTAAGCACAAAGAGATTCATCCTTTGAAGAACATAAAAAATTGACAAAGGCATGAACAAGGAACTCTTTAAACATGGGTCATGCAAGTTTCTTTAAGGTCGTGCAAGTATACTTGCGCACCAAATATGGGTCGCACAAGTCACTTGCGCGCCCTGTTATTTTTTCACCCAAGGACCTCAAATGGCCTATAAATACCCCCTGTGGGCCCCCCATTTCAGGGAAAAAAAATCCAAAGCTCATATTCAAGCTCCGGTCGCCCAAGTCTCTCTCTAAAGTCATCCAAACACTTCTAAGGTAATTCTTTACCAAGAATGGAAGCTCTCAAGATTAAGAATAAAGCCTATGTATTATAACACATCAATACTTGCGCGCCTAAGTGTCCAACCCTTATGGGGAATGAAGACACTTGTGCACCACCTTTTCCTTTCATGGAAACTTGCACACCGCCCTTTTGAGAGCATCTAGGGATAATACTAAGGGCTAGAACCAAGGCTCGGCCAAGTATAACCCTATAGGTTCTCTGTTTCCCAAGTGAACGCATGTTTCACAAGTATACTTGTGCAACCAAGACTTGCTCGCCAGACCAGGACTTGCACGCCTCCTTCCAATTCACTTGATTTCTTCAAATTCATCTCTCATCTTCAAGATATAGCCTTCAAAACCCACTTCAAAGCCATTTGTGGCATGGTTACTTTGTTTGATTCCTTATCTAAAAGGAATTCTGAGAAGTTATTTTTATTTGGGCCTCCTTCTCAAGAGTAAGCCCCATGTCTCAAGTCCCCTTAACCTGGGCCTCCTTTTCAGGAGTAAGCCCTAGTCATAATTTCTCTTAACCTGGGCCTCCATCTCAGAAGTAATCCCCAAGCCTCAAGTCCCCTTAGCCTGGGCCTCCTTCTCAAGAGTATGTATAAGACCCCAGCATTAAACCTTACTTAATCTTCAGTTATTTCAAGAATACACATTGAGGATCTTTTCAGGTTTAGAGTTTTAGAGAATTAGATTGTAAATCATGCATTACATTCCACATTTAAATGAAGTGGTTTCATAAAAGATAGTACTAATTTCTCTCATCAATGGAAACATATTTAAAATAAAACATGGATTATTTCTTGACACTTCCTTGATACTATCATCACATCATGTACCTTTCCCTTGACCTGTGAAAAACTTTTCAAAAACTTGGGATGGGCATAAAGAGCTCAGTAAGGGATATAAAAGTACGAAATGAAAACATTAGTCCATGTATGAAATCATACTTTACTCATAAAACATAATAATTTTAACATACCTCATCAAATCATGAATAAATCATAGAAATTGTAATACATAAAGGTAACTTGAGGCATTCATAAAATTCTTATGTAGGGAGTAACCCTCATGGTTACATTTGGAATACCCATCACAATATATTCCCTAAATCGCTTCGGAAAAACCTTAACGTTTAACCCCTTCACATTACCCAATGCTTTGGAGAGCTATATCGGGTTCACCCTCCCTTAGTTTATCAAAGAACCACTCGTCTTCATAACAACTCCCAAGAACCATAACATAATCGTATCACATAAAACATGCATAAAGGAAAGATAACATTTCCACATTTCAATCACAAGATATCAATACAACACATTGATATAATTAAAACATTACGAAAACAATTTTAAATACCAAAATAAAAGAAAATTAAAACATGGAATTTATTTTTCATTTGTTAAAAAAAAGTTATGGCTTTTATAGGAATCTGAAACTCAAATAATGGTCACGGCGGCGGAGAAGTCGTTGTAGTTGCATACGTATGACAAAAAAACACATTCCTTTTGTCGTTTAGTAAAATGATTTGTATAAAAACGATTCCTTTTGAATATACATAAAAGTAAAAGGGGTTTATACACCATATAAAAGAAAGTTGTGTATAAAACAAAATATGCCTCAATGAAAGGAGATTGAGACGAAGTCCCATACCTCGTATCCGACTTGACTCGATCGTTCTTTAACCTCCTAAATAATAAACTTGAGTTAATTTCTACTTGATTAAGATCCTTTTTCAAGTTCATTATTCCTTTTATATCACTTATTACCATGTCATGATCACTATTTAATTATTTAAGTTAATATGGTCATTTTGTCGACCCTTAGCACTTGAGTCAAAAATAAACTTCTTGTAATTACAAGTTGTTCATGTGTTAAAATACCCATTATATCCAGAATTATATTCATGATTTAGATATCATATATATCATATATATCCAGTATATGCATGCATTTATAATATTACTTAACATTTAGAGTTAAGAAATGAAATGCACCGTTCATGGAGACGGTAAGACGTACATACGCATGAACGCTACTTTCACTTCTATTTCATATTTTATGGAATGGAATCATAATGACATAAAGGTATATTATAATTCCAATATAATATCATATATAATATCATTAACTCCATCCGTTATATGTCCCACATATGGCATTAAAAATAAAATCACTTTGAGGGGTCGGTAGTCCGCACTTCCTAAAATAAAATTATCATGTTTACCCATAATGGAACCATAAAGGTATGCCATAAATGAAAAATACAGAATCATAAGGAAAACATAAAGATAATAAATATCAAAAATAAACATAGTGACATCTTAATGGGAACCATTATAGGTGTTAAAAGAATATTGAACAATCATCGTTTCGTGAGGCGGAAATTTTCCATCCACGGAAACAATATGTTCTTTATCCATTAGACATAGGTGTGTGTAAGTGTAGCTCGAATCCTTCTTATAAAAAAAATACTAGTATATTGAAGATACTGGTGTTATTAAAAAATAAATGAATAAAAATAGTTTATTGGGTTGGATATGCAAAATAAAACAAAAGGTCAATTAGAGAAGACTTTACCTTTAAATCGGGTAACTCCTCTTGGTTTGAACCAAAATGGTTTCTTGACGAGCTATCTGCCTAAGGTAAGGATTCTAGGATGAAGAGAGGGATTTGGAGAGATAAAATGAGCAGAGTTTTTCCAATCCAATGGCTTGATACGTGTGGGTAAGAAGGTAGAGGTGGGGGCCTTTTATAAGAGGAGAGGAGGGTCACTCTTGGAAAGATATAAAATGTTACTTTATATTAAAATGAGTTTCAGAATTTAAAGGTCCCACGTTGATATATATCGAGGATAAGGTGATAAGGGTTAGAAATATACTCATCCAATAGGTCTTTGAAAAGTTTAAGTCTTATATTTTACATTATCTTTTCATTTTATTTAAATCGTTCATTAATGAGTTAATCGCTGCATCATCATGATGTCATAAATAATTTAATTTATTTAATTTATAAAAATTATAAAAAAAATACTATGATGTAGGAAATATTTTTAGATTTCAAATTACTATTTATAGTTTAAGAGATCATTTACATAGACAAAACTATTTTTTTTTACTCAGGTGATACATTCTTTAGTGATATTCTCCTTTCTTTAAAAATAAAATGATAAAGTGTCACTTTCACCCAAAAGTGATTTCATGGGGTCCCTAAGTTTGGTAAAAGGCATCCAATGGTCATCCATGACACAACCAGTAGCATTAGGACACATTTTGGGGTCATTTTTTATTATTATGATATTATTTTATTATCCTTAACTTCCCGATTACTAATTAATCACGATAATTTAAGATAATTACCGTTGTTACTATTCATAATATCCAAAAACAAAAGAGTCTTAATTAAATAATTTGAAACTTCTGATTCCAAATATGGAATCCATTTTACCAAATTCCTAACATAGAAATTGCAATAATTAATTTAAAAATAATTCTCGTTGTCAAAACAAATAGCGGTTTTTTTAAACAATATCTATGAAAAGATTGGCACTTGTTTATGCCCAATTCCAAAGTGAAATTAGTTATAATGACCACCATTGGATTAAATGGTAAAAATATATTCTAATTACACTCTAAAACCAATTAAAATGATAATCTAACCATATAATTAAATTATATGAAAAAGTAGTTTTGATGTAAAATGCAGTATTTTTCACTATTCATTATAAAATGAACATTGTCAGAAAAATACCAAAAATTTATAAAAAGTAAATTTAAAGGTCCCAATAATATAGAATAAGTTTATTTTGACAAATAGATCTTATAAAATTGTCAAAATCTTTATTTAAAAATGGTTTTCTCTCAAAAGGCAGTAAAACAATCTTTTAAAAATATTAGTATATTCCATGTTTAAGATTGGATTTATTCTCATTTTAATCTTCTAAAAAACTATCTAATTCATAAATTGACATAAATAAGAATATATATTATTCATTACTTACGTGGGATGTTACATCCTTCCCCCCTTTAGAAAATTTCATCCCCATAATTTATTTACTCATCGAATTAGTGGGGGTATTTATCCCTCATTACATTTTCAGATTCCAATGTTGCATCTTCAATCATGTGGTTTTTCCACAAAAAATTTACTTGATGAATCACCTTATTCCACAACACTTGCTACCTGTGGTCAAGAATTTGGACTGTTTGTTCCTCATAAGATAGATTCTCTTCCATCTATACTACCTCTGGACTCAAAACATGAGATGGATCTGGCATGTACTTCCTTAACATTGAAACATGGAAAACATTGTGTACCTAAGATAAACTCGGAGGTAAAGCCACTCGGTATGCAACTGATCCAACTCTCTCTAGAATTTCATATGGTCCACTGAACCTTGGATTTATATTTCCTTTATTACCAATTTGCATGACACTTTTCCATGGTGATACTTTGAGAAAAACATGATCATCTACCTCAAAACAGAGATCCTTCCTCCTATTGTCTGCATAACTTTTCTGCCTGCTCTAAGATGTTCTAATGTGTCTCTATATCAGCTGAACATTTTCTACCAACTCTTCTACCAATTTGGTCCCATCAACTTCCTTTCATCCACTTCATCCCAGAAAGATGGAGTTCAACACCGCTTCCCATATAATGCATCAAATGGTGCCATCTGTATGCTGGAATGAAAAATGTTATTAAAAGAAAACTCATCCAAAGAAAGATGTTGGTCCCAACTTCCATGATAATCCATCGAACAAACACGTAGAATATCCTCCAAAGTATGAACTGTTCATTATGACTACCCATCTGATTGAGGATGAAAAATTGTATGAAAATTTAATTCAGTACCCAACAACTTCTGAAGGCCCTTCCAAAATAAAGAATTGAACCTAGGATTACGATCAGATACAATGGAGAGACGAACTCCATGTAGTCTGACTATCTCTTTAAGATACAAATGGGAAAGTTGATATAGGGAGAAAGTATCTTGTATAGCAAGTAAATGAGCAGATTTAGTCAAGCAATCAACAATAACCCAGATTGCATTATTACCTCGACGTGTCTTCGGCAATCCCACAACGAAGTCCATAGATATATTCTACCATATACAATCTGACACTGGTAAAGGCTGAAGCATAACTTTTGGTAACTACCGCTCTTCTTTAACCTGTTGATAAGTCAAACACTTCACAGTAAAATCAACAATATCTCTTTTCATTCTGTCCCACCAGTAATACTTCCGAAGATCTCTATACATCTTAGTACGACCTGGATGAACTGTAAACGAAGAACTATGAGCTTCACATAACAAATCTCTCTTCAACTGTGAATTACAAGGCACACACAATCTCTTCCCAAATCTCAAAACACATTCATTATCAATGTTGAATTTAGGCAACTTTCCTTTCTAAACCAACTCTACCCTTTTCTACAACTCACTATATTGCTTCTGTGCTTTCTTAATTCTGTCTGATAGAGAAGATTTCACTGATACCTGAAACAAAAAAGAAGGACATCCTACACCAAAAACGTCTATGCCAAAGTTAATCAAATCCATAACCTAAGGATCACGTTCCAAACGCAACATTGTTAATGAATCATTACTTTTTCGACTCAAAGCATCAGCCACTTTATTTTCTTTTCTCGGATGGTAATGAATTGTACAATCATAATCCTTGATTAATTATATCCATCTCCTTTGTCTCATGTTCAATTATTTATGAGTGAATATATACTTTAAACTTTTGTGATCGGTATATATTTCACACTTTACTCCATACAAATGATGCATGCATATTTTTAAAGAGAAAAAAATAGTAGCTAATTCCAAATCATGTGTAGGGTAATTTACCTCATGAGTTTTCAACTGACGTGAAACATAAGAAATTACCTCATCATTCTACATTAGAATGCAACCAAGTCCTTTCAATGAAACATCACTGTAGATAACAAACTCCTCATTCCTGGAAGGTAGTGCCAAAACTGGAGCATCACCAATCTTCTTTTCAGTTCCTGAAAACAATCATCACATTATTTTGTCTAGATAAACTCAACACCCTTCCGAGTTAGCTTATTCATTGGACTAGATAACGGGGAAAAATTTCTAACAAAACTTCGGTAATAGCCTACCAAACCAAGAAAACTACGAATCTCGGTTACACTTGTGGGTCTTGGACATTCTTCAACAACCTTTGTTTTTGCAAGATCAACAGTTATCCCATATTTAGAAACAATGTGACCAAGGAAAGAAATTTGTTGCAACCAAAACTCACACTTGATGAATTTCCCATACAATTTATTTTCTTTTAAGGATTGAAAACTAACCCTTAAATGTCTTTCATGCTCCTCTTTACCTTTAGAAAACACCAAAATATCCTCAATGAAAACAACCAAAAACTTATCCAAGAACTCATGGAAAATTCTATTCATAAGGTCCATGAATAAAGTAGGTGCATTGGTTATCCCAAAAGGCATAACTAAAAATTCATAATGGCCATATCTTGTATGAAACACAGTCTTTAGAATATCTGCTTCCTTTACCTTCAAATGATGGTACCCTGATCTCAGGTCAATCTTTGAAAAATACTGAGCTCCCTGGAGCTGATCAAACAAATCATCGATATGAGGCAAATGATATTTGTTCTTAATAGTGATGTTATTCAAGGCTCTATAATAAATTCAATGTCTCATAGAACAATCTTCCTTTTTAACAAATAATACAGGAGCACCCCAAGGTGATGTGATAGGTCGAATGAAACCTTTCTCTAATAAATATTTCAATTGCTCCTTCAACTCTAAAAGTTCAAATTGAGCCATTCGATAAGGTGGTTTTGAAATTGGATTAGAATCAAGAACTAATTCAACAGGAAATTCAACTTACCAATCTAGTATTATTCTAGGAAACGCATTAGTAAAAACATCAGGATACTCATTTACCACTGGCACATCATTAATCTGAACAGTTCCTTTGTTTTCAACAATATGTGCAAGGTAACATTCATTTCCATCTTTTAGATGTTTCTCAGCCTCTTGATATGTTATCAATGGTAAGGGTTCATTATTATACACAAACTAAAAGTATTTCTGAAAAGAAAATTTCTTACCTCTATAGTCAATCTTAGCATGGTAAATAGAGAGCCAATCCATACCCAGGATAACATCAAACTCTACGAGAGGTAAAACAATAAGGTTTGCACATAGGTTATTTCCACGGATAAGGATAGGAATATTCTTATAATTTTTTTTCCTCAATATTTCCCCCAGGTGTTTTTACCACAAGTTCAGGAGTCATTTCTTGAGATGGTATTCCCAATTTACTAGAAAGGTTTTTAGAGATGAAGGAATGTGTAGACCCTGAATCAAACAACACACTAGAATAATCTGAAAAAACAAACAAAGTACCTGATACCACTTCATTTGATGGACCAACATCTGATGAAGTAGTTGCAAAGGATTTCACCACCCCTTTCTGCTTGTAGTCTAACTGCTTCCCATCACTCGAGCTCTTTGTCGGACACTCGTTTGTATAGTGACCCATCTCGTTTCACTTGAAACATTTCACTAACCGTAAATCAAATTTGGTCTTACCATCACCTTGATCTTTTCTAGTGAAATCATGAGCCTTATGTCCCATATTAACACATCGGTAGCACTTTCCAAAATTAAAAAGACATTCCCCATCATTCTTTTTACCACATTTATCACAAACTGGAAACTTAGTTTTCTTACCATCAGACCTTTTTGAAGAATTATTCCCTTTCTCCTACCACCTCGGTCTCTTCTTCTGTTGGTTTTTATATAACAATTTATCATTGGAAAACTCCATATCCACCTTCTCATCGCATCAAACAAGCTTTTCATAACTTTTGATCTCATGAGAATCCAATTCCCTTCGATATTTTGGCTTTAATCCTGAGTAAAAATGATTGATTTTACTATCAAGGTCTCGGATAAAATTTGGAGCATACCTTGCCAATCGAGTGAACCTTTCTTCATAAGCATCCACAGAGTCATCCTATTTCCTCAATTCAAGGAATTATTTTTCAATACTAAGTCTAACAGCCTTAGGAAAATACTTCTCAAGAAACATACCTTTGAATTCATCCCAATCGTGAGAATCAATCTCATCAGCGTCCCTATTATTTTTAACCATCGACCACCACTGATCTGCTTCACCCTCTAAAAGGTAAACAACAAGACTAACCTTTTGATTGTCTGAACACCCCATGACATCGAAAATCTTCTCCAGTGATTTAATCCACCCTTCAGCTAGCACATGGTTAGATAATCCTCTGAATGGTGGTGGATGTTGCCCCATTAAATGTTCCACCACTGACATGTTCCTCTACGGTTGATTTGGTTGATCTCGTACATGGATACCACCACCATTTATCGCTTGAGTCAACTATTCCATTACTGCAACAAACTGTTCTATTCCAATTCCAAACATCTTAGGATGCTGATTCGGAAGGTCATTTCCTTCTATATGCCTTCCTAGCACTGCTTCCCTGTTTCTTCTGTGGAAAACCATTCTGAACAAACATTTCTTAGATGAAGCAACATGGTAATCTTCAAATGATATATTATTTCAATTGGTCCAAAAAAAAATATTTTTGGATAATCATTTGATTGAATTCTAACTCCTAAAGTTATCTAAACTGACCTCTGATACCAAATATAAGTCCCTGACCTTAAACCTTACTTAATCTTGAGTTATTTCAAGAATACACATTGATGATCTTTTTAGGTTTAGAGTTTTAGAGAATGAGATCATAAATCATTCATTACATTCCAAATTTAAATGAAGTGGTTTCATAGAAGATAGTACTCATTTTTCCCATCAACGAAAACATATTTAAAATAAAACATGGATTCTTTATTGACACTTCCTTGACACTATCATCACATCATGTACCTTTCCCTTCACCTGTGAAAAACATTTCAAAAACATGGGATGAGCATAAAGAGCTCAGTAAGGGATATAAAGGTACGAAATGAATACATTAGTCCATGTATGAAATCATACTTTACAGATAACACATAAGAATTTTAACATACCTCATCAAACCATGAATAAATCATACAAATCATAAGAAATAAAGGTAACTTGAGGCATTCATAACATTATTACGTAGGGAGTAACCCTCATGGTTACGTTTGGAATACCCATCATAGTATATTCCCTAAATATCTTCAGAGAAACCTTAATGTTTAACCCCTTCGCATTACCCAATGCATTGGAGAGCTATATCGGGCTCACCCACCCTTAGTTTTTCACAGAACCACCCTTCTTCATAACAATTCCCAAGAACCATAACATAATTGTATCACATAAAACATGCATAAAAGAAACATAACATTTCCACATTTCAATCAAAAGATATCAATACAACACATTGATATAATAAAAACATTATGAAAACCATTTTCAATACCAAAATAAAAGAAAATTAAAACATGGTATTTATTTTTTATTTGTTAAAAGAATGTTATGGCTTGTATAGAAATCCGAAACACAAATAATGGTCATGGTGGCAGAGAAGTCATTGTCGCCGCATACGTATGACAAAAAAACACATTAATTTTGTCGTTTAGTAAAACGCTTCATATAAAAAAGATTCATTTTGAATAGAATAAAGAGACAAAGGGGTTTATACACCGTATAAAATAAAGTTGTATATAAAACAAAATATGCCTCAATGAAAGGAGATTGAGACGAAGTCCCATACCTCGTGTCCGACTTGACTCGATCGTTCTTTAACCTACTGAATAATAAAATTGAGTTAATTTATAATTGCTTAAGAACATTTTTCAAGTTCATTATTCCTTTTATATCACTTATTACAATTTCATGAACACTATGTAATTATTTAAGTTAATAATGGTCGTTTTGTCGACTCTTGGCACTTGAGTCAAAATTAAAATTCTTGTAATTACAAGTTGTTCATGTGGTAAAATACCCATTATATCCAGAATTATATTCATGATGTAGACATAATATATATAATATATATCCATTATATTCATGCATTTATAATATTACATAACATTTAGAGGTAGGAAATAAAATGCACCGTTCATGGAGACGGTAAGTTGTACGTACGCATGAACGCAACTTTCACTTCTATTTCGTATTTTGTGGAATGGAATAATAATGGAATAAAGGTATATTATAATTCATGTATAATATCATATATAATATCATTAACTCTATCTTTTATATGTCACACATATGGCATTGAATAATCAAATCACTTTGAGGGGGTGGTAGTCCGCACTTCCTAAAATGAAATTATAGTGTTTACCCATAATTGAACCATAAAGGTATGCCATAAATGAAAAATACAGAAGCATAAGGAAAACATAAAAATAATAAATATCATATATAAACATAGTGACTTCTTAATGGCCACCTTTAAAGGTGTTAAAAGAATATTGAACAATCATCGTTTCGTGAGGCAGAAAATCGTCATCCACGGAAATAGTAGGTTCTTTTGCCGTTAGACGCAGGTGTGTGTAAGTGTAGCTTGAATAATTCTTATAATAACATACTAGTATATTGAATATACTGGTGTTTTTACAAAAGAAATTAATAAAAAGATTTTAGGGGGTTGGAGTAGCAAAATAAAACAAAAGATCAATTAGAGAAAAATTTACCTTTAAATCGGGTAACTCCTCTTGGTTTGAACCAAAAGGGTTTCTTGAAGATATTTATGCCTAAGGTAAGGATTCTTGGATGAAGAGAGGTATGTGGAGAGATAAAATTAGCATATTTTGGCCGATCCAATGGCTTGAGAAGTGTCGGTAAGGAGGTAGAGGTGTGGGCCTTTTATAAGAGGAGAGGAGGGGCACTCTTGGAAAGTTATAAAATTTTACTTTATATTAAAATGAGTTTCGGATTTTAAAGGTCCAAAATTGATCTATTTATAGGATAAGGTGATAAGGGTTCGAAATATACTAATCCAATAGGTCTTTGACAAGTGTAAGTCTTAGATTTTACATTATCTTTTCATTTTATTTAAATCATTCATTAATGAGGTAATCGCTACATCATCATGATGTCATAAATAATTTAATTTATTTAATTTCGAAAAATTATAAAAAAACTACTATGATGTAGGAAATATTTTTAGATTTCTAATGACTATTTATAGTATAAGATATCATTTACATAGACAAAACTAAAAATGTTTTACTCGGGTGATACATTCTTTAGTGATATTCTCCTTTCTTAAAAAATAAAATGATAAAGTGTCACTTTCACCCAAAAGTGATTCCATGGGGTCCCTATGTTTGGTACAAGCCATCCCATGGTCGTAAATGACACAACCAGTAGCATTTGGACACATGTTGGGGTAATTTTTTATTATTATGATATTATTTTATTATCCTCAACTACCCGATTACTAATTAATCACGATAATTAAAGATAATTATCGTCGTTACTATTCATAATGTCCAAAAACAAGAGTCTTAATTACATAATTTGGAACTTATGATTAAAAATATGGAATCCATTTTACCAAATTCTAAACATATAAATTTCAATAATTAATTTAAAAATAATTCTCGTTGTCAAAACAAATAGCGGGTTTTTTTGAAACAATATCTATGAAAAGTTTGTCACTTGTTTATGCCCAATTCCAAAGTGAAATTAATTCTAATGACCACAATTATATTAAATGGTAAAAATATATTCTAATTAAACCTTAAAACTAATTAAAAAGATAATATAACCATATAATTAAATTAGATAAAAAAGCAGTTTTGATGTAAAATGAAGTATTTTTCACTATTCATTATAAAATGAACATTGTCAGAAAAATACCAAAATTTTATCCAATATAAATTTCAATGTCCCAATCATAAAGAATAAGTTTATTTTGACAAATAGAGCTTATAAAATTGTCAAAATATTGATTTAAAAATGAATTTCCATCAAAAGGCAGTAAAACAATCTTTTAAAAATATTAGTGTATTCCATGCTTAAGATTGGATTTATTTTAATTTTAAGCTTCTAAAACACTATATAATTCATAAATAGACATAGATAATAAAATATATTATTCATTAATTACTTGGGATGTTAAAGTATGCCCCAAGTCTCAAGTCCCCTTGGTTGGGGCCTCCTTTTCAAGAGTAAGACCCAGTCATAATTTCTCTTAGTCTGGGCCTGCTTTTCAGGAGTAAGCCCTAGTCATAATTTCACTTAACCTGGGCCTCCTTTTCAGAAGTAAGCCCCAATAATAATTTCTCTTAACCTGGGCCTCCTTTTCAGGAGTAAGCCCCAAATTACAAATCCCCTTAAAATGGGCATCCTATTTAGGAGTAAACCCCAGTCTTAATTTCTTTTGATTTGGGATTCATTTTCAGGAATAAAACCCAATCTTATGTCCCCTCTAATTTGGTCATCCATCTCAATAGTAAGTCCTAATTTAAGTATCCAATTCTCCATAAAGCATATATACCTTTATGGACCCTGTTCCTGGGCTTATTCCCTGAAGTAAGTCCCAATATTTATCTGTTTGGGTAGTCATATATAAGTAAGCCCCACATCATTTTTTATGATTGCATATTTCATGGAATAATTGTTAGGTTTTACTAATACCTCTTATTTATCACACCGATCATGACTCATGTGAGCTTAGAGTGTAAAAGTAATTATGACATCTTTATTTGGTCCATCAATCATTCATAAATCTCATACATCTTCACTCAAACTACATGGGTTCTGATTCCTTTTCTAACAAGGATACATAGGTAGCCCATTTGCGGGTATGATCCCAACTCTAAAATAATCCATGTCTTTCTGAATGACAATAAACTTCAAGCACCCCACTGAGTGGCTTTAAAACTAGTATGGTCATCATAATGACTAAGGGAGTTCTATATAATATATGGAAGGATACCACTGAATAAGAATCACTAATTCATATGGATGATTCTCTATTGATGAAGAACCTCAAATATATATAAAATATTCTCTAAATATCTGACATATAAGTCATTTATTGCAATATCTAAAGAAAAAAACTCATATTCATGCTTGGTAAATTAATAAGGATTCACGAACATAACTCAAATCTATAAGAGAGTCCCGGAGTAGAAAATAATTCCCGCCAAAAAGGTGTGATGAGTCCGACCTCACATCCTCTCGACTATTGCAAATTATTAAGCCTCATCAGTCTAAAACTAATGGGAACCTACATTTGGAAAGTAGGTCTAAATTGATATAGAATCATTGGATGTTTCCAGTTCTATGAATAATCCCTTTAGAAACTGATAGGAATGTTTGATCCTTAAACAAAAAAGGTCATCCCCATTTCCAGAAGATTCAAGTGTGACTCGGAGAGCACGAAAGGGGACTTGTCACGGTGAAATGTCCCACTTTGTCCATTGACGCAATACATGATACACTGGTGGTAGGATGAAGGAATGACCATGTGGTTATGGAGCCACAACCTTCCTAGTAGGGCATTGAATTTTGTGTTCTGCTGGACCACCAGGAATTCCGAGTAGGCCACAAGCTTGCCAAAATGGGTTTTTATCTTGATTTGTCCCATTGGCTTCTATTCACTCTTTTCGTAAACTAACAGAGTTGTGTATGAGGGTATTAGATCATCCTCATTGTAGCCCAACATATGGAGTTTCTGTAGGGGAAGGAGGTTAAATCCAGAACTGTTGTCAATAAAGACTTTTCATATCTCAAAATAATTTAATGTACTAGACACATAGAGTGGTTTGATGTGTCCTTGCATGATGGAATGTTAATCCTGATCGGTGAAGGAGATCATCGTATTCCATTCAGTCGGGCCAGTCTTTGTATGGTAAATCTCGGTTGTGGATACCTCAGCTTGAAACTCCTGGGGGCTGAGAAAGGCTTATATAAGCGCCTCCCTAAGATCTGCTGACAAACTCAGGGCATCCAGGATTGAATGTTTGGCTAGTACTGATGCCAGCTGCTTAAGGATGTTGTATTTCTGCTCCAGTGGCCGACTCTTTTCTATTGGCAGGGGAGTTTTAGCAGGAACATTGGGAGCTAGAGTATGTGATGAGGAGGAACTGGCTGCGGGGCCGGATTTCGATTGTGTTACCACGTTCTGGGGACTCAGCCCAGATGGTCTGTTTTTACTCACTAGGCGGCTAGATACTTGTTCCCCCTATGATGGGTATTGTAGAATGATGAGGCCAGAGTGGCTGATTGTGGAGGTGGAGGGATTTTCTTTTTCCTGTTGAGTCTATTGAAGGGCTCTCCCATATGTTTCTATGATATTGACGGTTTGGTCCATGGTCCAACCATAGGGTTGGTTTCGGCCGCGACTACGTCTCCCCTAGTATCCCATGCTTCTGCGATTCCTCCTCCTGGCCCCTTGTGTTGGGAACTCGGGTTTGTAACCATACCCTTCGTCAGGTAATGATTCCATTAGATGGACGACGTTGATGGAACCAAAGATTAACTTCTCGTCCTGTGATAGGTCAACCTGATCGGTTGTCCCTGATAGTGCCATTTGGTGGGTTGGTGCCTGTGGCGCCATGTTTGGGGGCATAAAATCTGACAGTGTCAGGGATAACTTTGGCCTCATTGCAGACTGCTCCTCTTGTGCTTGTCTCCCCCCTTTTTGATTGTGCCTAGATGACTGGATCGTGGAGGGTTGTGAGGCCGATATTGTCGGCTGTGCGGCATTAGGGGTTATTGGCAACAACATTGGATGCTGTAGTTGAGCTTGGAGTATGCCCTGAGATCGATTGATAGTCTTTCAAGTCATCCAATCATCAAATTTCTACCCCTTCTTGCTAGTTACTTCTTGCCACCCCTCCCCTTTGTCAGAGTCGATGGTAGAAATGTACGTCACATGTGCTGGGGGTGGTCCCAGCTCGACCTGCATGGAGTCTACCATCCTTTGCAGGAGGTCTTTAAAGATGAATCATTATTGGATATTTTGCCCCAACATTCAATGGTAGGGATAGTAATATTGAATGTTATTGTGCCCGACTTATTTGGGCTTCCTTGGCTCCGAGAGGTGGAGCAAATTGCAATTCATTGCGACGATGATGTAGCCATGGACTTGGTCCTCTCAGAACGAGTATACTTTGTGTCATCATTCCTCGAACTGGTTCCACTTCGATCCTCTCTGGTCGTCCCGCTTGGGCGGAGGCTGCCACTGATATACAGGGGGGCCTTGATGATTTGGTGGAGGCCTAGGCGATGGAGTAGGCGCAGGGGCTGGCTTGAGCATGACAAAGGATGGTTCAGCTCTAACTTCTCTTTTTCCAGGTGCCTGTGAGGCTATTCGGGACTTCATATTGGTCCTCTAAAGGGATTCTGCAATTCGATTGGCAATGTCCAAGAGATTGTGGAAGCCAGAGGTGCACTCCACTAGTATGAGCGGTGTTCACATCTCATCTCGAAGGTTATCGATGCATATGGACAATATCTCGTCTTGGGGCATTGGCATGTTCATAGAGTAGGTCAGACCCTTCCATTTGGTGATGAAATCTGAGACCCTCTTGTTCTCCCTTGGTTTTCAATTCATGAGGTCACTGACTATTGTTTTAGGCAGCATTGAGCTAAAGTGGAACAGGAACTGCTGCCGAAGGTCTTCCCATCCTTTTATTCACTGAGATGGTAGATTCGTATACCAGACGAAGGCATATCCTTGCAAGGTCTGCATGAAGCATCTAAGTTTCACTACTTCTTGTTATTCTGTAGTTCCCATCATAGGGTCATAATAAGACGTGTAGTTTATCAAATGTTGTTCTAGATCGCCTGATCCATTGAAAATAGGGAATACATGTCTCCCAAAATTGGGGGGAGGAGCCATGTTGCTCACCCAATCTGGGTAGGGCTTTCGCTCTTGTTGTACCAGAGCGCATCGACCTTCTATTGCATCCAATCGAGCTGTCAGTTCCTTGATGGTGTTCGTGAGACCCTAGTTTACATCCTGTTGGGACCAGTCTTGGGCCGGTGTAGCCTGAGGGATTACTTGAGGATCTGGCTCGGCTGGTATAAAGGGTTCATACACTGTTTGGGACACCTTCAGAGGGTTCAGACGTACTTCATCCGGTTGATTCCTGAGTGGAGGGAAGTCTTGGTATTCACCTGAATCCATTTTCAGGTAGTTGGACGTGTCAGGCACCTCATTAGGCAGGGGGCCTGACCGTGCTTCATTTTCCGGGGAAAACCTTGGTCTTCGAGGTGCACTTTCTGGGAGTGAAAGGTGCGGCTCTTCTTGGTAAGCACTTTCAATAAGACAATTCCTTTGGAGTAGCTCGGTGTTAAGCTACCTCAATTATTTCATTTCCTCTTCCTGTCGAGTGAATCTCTCTTCGAGCGTAAGTGGCTCGTTTTTTTTCAGATAAGGAGGTGAGTTAAGGGTAACTGGTCCCTTGTTCTTATCCTTGTTAAAAGATCATAGGGTAAGCATAGGAGTGTTAGCTGGAGGGAAGACCATATTTAGGGCGGCCCTCTGGTTCCGGGTGTTTACACCTGGTGGTTCGTTGTGAATCACAACCTGATCGGAACCATCGTCTCCCGATCCATCCTTATTTTCATCATCTTCGGTGCCACCCATGGGTTTAACCTCTATGGAATTGATGGATTAATATTGCTTGGTAGAGGAGATGTCATCTTCCTAATAAAAATAGGATCTACTGCACCTTTTTCTGGTCTATGCCTTCTTATCCCAGGATTGATTTCGAACTCCTTGATGAAGGGTGATGTGGAGAGTTCTTTGCTGTGACCTTATGGTATGACTCCCTCTTGATGGGTATGATGATTCAAAGGATGTGATACGTCAGGAACCTCCTCTTTAAACTATCCTCCCTAGATGAGAGAATAATTATTCTCACGGGAGAGGTTTTTTTTGAGGTGGAAAAAATGCCCCCATCCTTGAGGGCTGGGGTTGGCTTCGTTCCTTGGAAGCTGAATCTCTTCCCATTTTTGTCAGTCTTATAGGGGAATTTGTTGTTAAAAATGCCCCTATCCCTACAGGCTGGGGTTCACCCAGGATTGCGGTAGTGGCTGCTGCTATCACTACCAGCTTGATCTTGCGTTCCCCCATTCGGGGGTGAACTGGATCTGATGTCGAGTTCACCTGTGAATCAATACCCTTTGGGTAGGCAATCAATGACTGTTTATTGGCCTCTCTTAGGTGAGAGGCCTCTTGTATGTTTTCTGTGGCCTGATTCAGGAGTTGGAGAATGTATTTTTCCCATCAGTCCTGATGCTTCTGGGACTTACTCAAGGCCTACCTCTGTTGGGTGTGTCGCCTTTCCCAAACATGGAGACCACTCGATTATTGTGTTCACATCATGACGTTGCAAGAAATTATGCCAAACGGGTTCTTGTAGGCTGGGAGCGGAGTGAAATATAGATCTCCATGTTCTCCCCATCCTCTGATATAGACTCCCATCGGAGCATCACCAATGAGGCTGCACAACTGGTGCAGTACATGGAGGCATGCTAACTCAATGTTTCCTTTATGATTCTTAGTTCGCGGTAGCCATGCCGAAGTAAGAGCTTCTAGGTCTATGTGATGCAGGAGTTCTCCTATTGTCCTGACATAGTCTACATACCCATCTTAGGGTAGGAAGCTTTATTTTTTCCAGCGGAGGGTTATCCATATATTAGAGCGGATGTCGTGCACACATTCTTCGGACAAATTTCTAGGTATGTTGAATTGATAGGTGGTCGTGGTCCAAAACATAACTAGTACATCATCTTTGGCCAGTCATTTCCTCAGGTGCAACATGTCGGCATACTCCTCTACTAGTGATTCCTCTACCTGGTCGGCCCAACTGAGATGCTCACCAATAGTGTGGTCGGAGTCAGTGGGGTCGGTAGGTATTGAATTATCATGTGGGCGACTCTGAGGTGGTTCAGAAGATGAACGTGGCCCCAGACTATCTCGTCATTGAAGAAGGGTGTCATTGGTGACTATTTGAGAATCTGACATGCTTGATCTCGTCTTTCTAAATGCCTTGACATATGAGGTCTTTTCTGTGTTTGATTCAGTAGGGGGAGGACCTTCCTGTCGATATGATATATCACTATGGGGAAGAACTTCTCAAGGGTGGCCACAATGGTGAGGACTACCATTACAGCTACCTCAGGGCTAGAACCTGTGGGGTACACCATGGGGAGGGCCTTTAGAATATACTGCAATGAGGTAGGGACTTCTCGTTGATCGGCGTCTAGGTAGGGAGGGACTCTGATATTCGTGTCTTAATGGAGAGGGCTACCATTACTACTTCACACCTCACTGCATAGAGGACTTCTGCAGTGCATACCCTGGAGAGGGTCTCCAAGGCGTTTCGCAGTAAGGGGAGGACCTTCTGGCTATGTATCATTGTTACGGGGAGGTCCTTCTCAACAACTGACATCATGGTGAGGATGACCATCATGGTTTTATGTTCGATGTGTATCATGGGGAGGACCTTCAAGACACACTACGACAAAGGGAGGACCTTCTTGTTGCCTGTGGCCATTTCAGGGAAGAACTTCTCAATGGAGGTCGTGGTGGTGAGGACTACCATCATAGCTTCCGCAGGGAGAATGTATGTGGGGTACACCCTGGGGAGGGACTTCAAAATGTACCACAACTAGCAGAGGGACTTCTCGTTTCTTAACATCACTACAGGGAGGACCTCCATTATCAGAGTTACGAGGACTACCATCGTGATCTGATGCCTGGCTGTGCGGAGTGTCATTGCAACGTAACCCCTGGGGAGGAACTTCAGGGTAGGCCATGACAAGGGGAGGTCCTTCTTTTCATGATGAGATGTCACTTCTAGGAGGGCCTCCGTAGTTGAAACTACAATAGTGAGGACTACTATCATAATCAGTGGTCCCACTGCACAGAGAATGTTTTCAGTGCATACCCCAGGGAGGACCTTCAGGGTGGACCGCAGCAAGTAGAGGGCCTTCTTCCTGCTCGATCTTCTGCTCACGCATAGGGCTTCCATGACTCGCATCAAAAGATAAGATCTCGTGATCGATCATTATAAGCCCGTGGGGGAGGCCCCCGCGGGTGCTCTGGGGAGGACCTGTAGAGCTGTTGGTAGCGAAATCATGGGGAGGAACTTCGCAAATACTACTGACACTCCCATAATATGGTAATGGATGGGTAGGGTTCTGAGGCTTCGATATGTTCTTAGCAGTATTAGGAACCCCAGCTTCTAGCAGAGCGGAGTCATGAACCCTCTCTTTATTTTTTGGCTGCCTTCGGCGTATTCGGGGTGCTTTCTTGCGGGAAGTAGGGACCGTGTGCTATTGATAATGTCCTTCACCTTTGGGTCCCTTTCTAATTGGGTCTTGTGATGTTGCTGGAATATGTCGACGAGCATCTTGACTTCTAGAAGGGATATATTCCTGCTCTGGAGCATCCAATGTGATGGATGGGTGTCCCTCGGTTGGAATGAGTGTAGATGATCGATCTGGTTGCCCTTGTATCGAGGAATATGGCTGATGACCCTCCTGGGTGGAAGAAGGGATGCAGATCTACTCCGAGATGGCTATATCGTCTCTTAGATTAGTCGCCTCAATTGGGGAGATGGGATCATGGGCCTGAGTCCTTACTATTTCCACTGATGCAATTACATTCTGGAAAGTCTGCATGATATGATCTGAGATTGAAATCTGCTCCTCCATCATTGCTAGGATATTTAGAGAGAAATATTTGGCTGGAATGGGTATGAAGGACCATTTCAGTATCAGAGTAGGAATATCCTACTCCGGTCCTCCGGTGGTCAGTGGGTACTGACAATCCTCTTGTGTCGGGGCAGGTGAACGAGTCTGCCCATGTGCCAAAATATGCCGGTTTATCTCACTACGGGAAAAAAGGGCATTTGCGACGGGTTATTTGCGATGGGGTTATTTGCCCGTCGCAAATAAGTAGCCTTTTGCGACGGGACAGCTTACCCCGTCGCAAAAGGACTGGCGCGGTTTGCGCGCCAAATCGCGGGAAACTTATTTGCGACAGGGGAATATTCCCGTCGCAAATAACCGGCGGCGGTAAAAGGTATTTGCGACGGGAATATTCCCCCGTCGCAAATAGTATGTCGGCAGGTGGTTATTTGCGACGGGTCCCGTCGCAAATAACTATTTACCCGTTGACCATAATAAATGTTGGCTAAGGTATTTGCGACGGGTACCGTCGCAAATAAAACTATTTGCGACGGGTATCCCGTCGCAAATGCGCCCGTCGCAAATAATCTAACCTATAAATACCCCCATCCGTTTTTTTCATTTCATTCTCATTCTCTATCTTCTCCTTCTCTCAAAATTATATTTCTAGAGTTCAGTTTTTTTCCAGTTTAATTTTTTTCTCCGGAGCGGATATTAAAGTTTTGAAGAACGATAAGAGCAGATCAATTTTCAAGGTATTTATGTTTATTTTAATTTAATATTTATTTTTAATTTTTTATTAGTTTCAATTATTCTTAATTAGTTGTAATTTAATTATGTTTACATTGTTTTATTACTTAATAAATTTAAATTATTAGTATTGTTCATAGTTAATGGTAATTAGGAATAATTAGTAATAATTTTTAATAATTAAGAATAAATATTAATAATTAGTAATAAATACCAATAATTAGGAATAATAACATTATTACATTTTTAGTCTATTTTATTATTAATATTAAAATAATATAATTTTTTATATATATACAATTCTCTTTTCATCTGTGTGTTTGCTGTCTTCACATGTATTATTTGTATGTGGAGATAGAAAACGCACAGATGAAAGGAGAATTGTATATAAATTAGAAAATTATATTATTTTAATATTAATAATAAAATATATTAATAATGTTATTATTTGTAATTATTTGTAATTATTCCTAATTATTGATAATTATTCATTTAATTACTAATAATTAGGAACAATTATCAATAATTATCTATAATTAAGAATAATTAGTAATAATTAGTAATAATTACCAATAATTAGTAATAATTAGTAATAATTATCAATAATTAGTAATAATTACCAATAATTAGTAATAATTACCAATAAGTAGTAATAATTACCAATAATTAGTAATACTTACCAATAATTTGGAATAATTACCAATAATTAACAATAATTAGTAATAATTAGTAATAATTACCAATAATTACCAATAATTAGTAATAATTCGTAATAATTACCAATAATTACCAATAATTAGTAATAATTAGTAATAATTAGTAAGAATTAGTAATAATTAGTAATAATTAGTAACAATTAGTAATAATTAGTAATAATTAGTAATAATTAGTAATAATTAGTAATAATTAGTAATAATTAGTAATAATTAGTAATAATTAGTAATAATTAGTAATAATTAGGAATAATTAGGAATAATTAGGAATAATTAGGAATAATTAACAATAATTACCCATAATTACCAATAATTACCAATAATTACCAATAATTACCAATAATTACCAATAATTAGTAATAATTAGTAATAATTACCAAAAATTAGGAAAAATTAGGAAAAATTAGGAATAATTACCAATAATTAGTAATAATTAGTAATAATTAGTATTAGTTACCAATAATTAGTATTAATTACCAATAATTAGTAATAATTACCTATAATTAGGAATAATTACCAATAATTAGTAATAATTACCAATAATTAGTAAGAATTAGGAATAATTACCAATAATTAGTAATAATTAGTAATAATTACCAATAATTAGTAATAATTACCAATAATTACCAATAATTAGTAATAATTAACAATACTTACCAATAATTAACAATAATTGCCAATAATTACCAATAATTGCCAATAATTAGTAATAATTGCCAATAATTAGTAATAATTGCCAATAATTACCAATAATTAGTAATAATTAGTATTAATTACCAATAATTAGTATTAATTACCAATAATTAGTATTAATTACCAACAATTAGTAATAATTACCTATAATTAGTATTAATTACCAATAATTAGTAATAATTACCAATAATTAATAAGAATTAGGAATAATTACCAATAATTAGTAATAATTACCAATAATTAGTAATAATTAGTAATAATTACCAATAATTAGTAATAATTAGTAATAATTACCAATAATTAGTAATAATTACCAATAATTACCAATAATTAGTAATAATTAACAATACTTACCATTAATTAACAATAATTGCCAATAATTACCAATAATTGCTAATAATTACCAATAATTAGTAATAATTAACAATAATTGCCAATAATTACCAATAATTGCCAATAATTAGTAATAATTGCTAATAATTAGTAATAATTGCCAATAATTACCAATAATTGGTAATAATTATTAATAATTCCCTATAATTAGTAATAATTAATAATAAATATTAATAATTATCAATAATTAGAAATAATTATTAATAATTAGTAATAATTACTCATAATTAGTAATAATTACTAATAATTAGTAATAATTACGCATAATTAGTAATAATTACTAATAATTAGTAATAATTACGAATATGTCGTAATAATTACTAATAATTAGTAATAATTTGTAATAATTAGTAATAATTAGTAATAATTAGTAATAATTAGTAATAATTAGTAATAATTAGTAATAATTACTAATAATTAGTAATAATTAGTAATAATTAGGAATAATTAGTATTAATTTACAATAATTAGTATTAATTAACAATAATTAGTAATAATTACCAATAATTAGTAATAATTACCAATAATTAGTAATAATTATTATTAATTACCAATAATTAGTATTAATTACCAATAATTAGTAATAATTATCAATAATTAGTAATAATTAACAATATTTACCAATAATTGCCAATAATTACCAATAATTACCAATAATTAGTAATAATTACCAATAATTACCAATAATTGGTATTAATTACCAATAATTGGTATTAATTACCAATAATTGGTAATAATTACCCATAATTGGTAATAATTACCAATAATTCGTAATAATTAGTAATAATTACCAATAATTAGTAATAATTAGTAATAATTAGTAATAATTACCTATAATTAGTAATAATTACCAATAATTAGTAATAATTACCAATAATTAGTAATAATTACCAATAATTAGTAATAATTACCAATAATTAGTAATAATTACCAATAATTAGTAATAATTAACAATAATTAGTAATAATTACCAATAATTAGTATTAATTACCAATAATTAGTATTAATTACCAATAATTAGTATTAATTACCAATAATTAGTAATAATTACCAATAATTAGTAATAATTACCAATAATTACCAATAATTAGTAATAATTAGTAATAATTACCAATAATTACCAATAATTAACAATACTTACCAATAATTACCAATAATTACCAATAATTAGTAATAATTACCAATAATTAGTAATAATTACCAATGATTAGTAATAATTACCGATAATTAGTAATAATTACCGATAATTAGTAATAATTACCAATAATTAGTAATAATTACCAATAATTAGTAATAATTACCAATAATTAGTAATAATTACCAATAATGGGTAATAATTACCAATAATTAGTAATAATTACCAATAATTAGTAATAATTACCAATAATTAGTAATAATTACCAATAATTAGTAATAATTACCAATAATTAGTAATAATTACCAATAATTACCAATAGTTACCAATAATTATCAATAATTAGAAATAATTACCAATAATTAGAAATAATTACCAATAATTTGGAATAATTACCAATATTTATGAATAATAACATTAGTACATTATTTGTATATTTTATTTTTAATATTAAAATAATATAATTTTCTATATTATATACAATTCTCTTTTCAACTGTGTGTTTTCTGTCTCCACATGTAATATTCGCATTCTTTTTCAAAATTATCAACCTACTCGCCAATGGAGAGGTGAAAGTGAATGCAAATATTACATGTGGAGACAGAATGTTAAACACACAGATGAAAGGAGAATTGTATATAATATAAAAAATTATCTTATTTTAATATTAATAATAAAATATACTAATAATGTAATAATGTTATTATTATATAATTAATGTTTATGAAAAAATTATATTAGTATTATTAAAATAATAAAAAATCAATATAATATTAAAATTATCAATATTTGTAACATGTTTTGATTTATTCTCAATATATTCAATCTTTACTTGAGTGTTTTTTCTAAAAAATTATTCAAAACCAGTAATGATTTTATATTTTATAGAGAAATATGGAACAACGAGGTCGTCAACAATCATTATTAGGTGACCGCATATGGATAAATCAACGTAGAAATCCAAACGGTTCTGGTTTAAATCCAGTATATGTTGAGGGTGTGGAGATTTTTTTATCATTTGCGGCATCAAATTCAGAATTTGTTTCAGAAGGCAAAATAAAATGCCCTTGCAGAAAATGTGCATTGAGAACGTTTGACATGTTTGAAAAAGTGGGAGAACATCTCTTGCGTTTTGGTTTTCAACTAGATTATGTTTTTTGGTATCAACACGGTGAACGCAGTTCCAGAGCAGGTGATACCAACTTGATTCCGGATCCATCCTGGTTTCAAGATTTAGTACATGATGTTGCAGGTTCATCTGTTCAACATACAGAAACTCCGGCTGATATAGCATCAAATCCTGAGTTGGCACCGTCTGAATTTTATGAGTTGTTGAAATATGCTGAGGATGCATTATATCATGGCTGCAAGATGAGCAAATTAGAAGCAGTTGCAAAATTTATGGCTATCAAATCAGATAACGGAATGTCAAACACCTGTTTTGACAAGATATTTTCTTTGCTGAAAACACTGTTACCCGAAGGAAATGTTTTACCTACAAATTACTATGAGAGTAAGAGGCTAGTTCAAAATTTGGGACTTACTTGTCAGAAGATTCATGCATGTTCAAATGACTGCATTTTATATTCTGGGGAAAATGAGTCGTTGGATAGTTGTCCTACATGTGGGCAACTGAGATATAAAGAAGGACAACACAGGAAGTCTGGTTTGATTCCTGTAAAACAGTTGAGATATTTTCCGCTTACATCCAGACTTCAGCGTTTATTCATATCTAAGAATACAGCGACAATGATGTCATGGCATAAAGAGAATATTTCAACCGATAAAAGCTTGAATCATCCAGCTGATGGTGATTCATGGAAACATTTTGATAGAGTGCATCCATCCTTTGCTTTAGAAGCTAGAAATGTTCGACTGGGCCTTTCCACTGATGGTTTCTGTCCGTTTGGATCTTATGGTAGTCAATATTCATGTTGGCCTGTTTTTTTAACTCCGTAAAATTTACCTCCATGGATGTTGATGAAGGAGCCATATATCTTTTTGACATTACTAATTCCAGGACATCCGAAGAAAAATATTGATTTTTATTTGAATCCATTGATTGATGAATTAAATTTTTTGTGGAGTACTGGTGTCAGTACATATGATGTTGCAACGAAACAAAATTTCATACTGAGAGCAGCATTGATGTGGACAATAAGTGACTTCCCGGCTTATGGGATGTTATCTGGCTAGAGTACACATGGTCAGAAATCATGTCCTTACTGTATGGGAGAGAACAAAGCATTTATGCTCATTCATGGAAAGAAACCTTGTTATTTTGACTGTCATCGCAGATTTCTTCTAGCTGATCATCCTTTTCGCAGAAACAGATCTCATTTCAGAAAAGGAACAGTTGAAAGGGATGGACCTCCAAAAATGCTATCAGGTTCGGTGTTAAAATCAGTTGTATTTTCATTACCTCCCATAACTTTTGGTCCCACAATAAATCAACAGAAAATTTCTGGTTTTGGGAAAGAACACAATTGGATTAAACGTAGCATATTTTGGGATTTGCCATATTGGTCTGATCTGTTGGTCCGACACATGTTAGATGTCATGCATATTGAGAAGAACTGTTTTGATAATTTGTTTCATACAGTTTTGGATACGCCAGGAAAGAGAAAAGACAATGTAAATGCACGTTTAGATCTTGCCCAAATTTGCAGGCGTCCAGAATTGGAACTATTTGAGAATGTCAGAACAGAAAGGTTACTGAAAACAAAAGCAGCTTATACACTGTCTAAAGAAAACCGTTTATTATTTTGTCAGTGGATTGCAGATTTGAGACTTCCAGATGGCTGTGCTTCTAATTTGGGTAGATGTGTAAAGAATGGTCATATTACTGGATTAAAAAGTCATGATTGTCATGTTATAATGGAGAGACTTCTACCAATTGGATTAAGAGGTCTGTTGAATTCTGTGATTTGGGATTCCATAACAGACATGTCTCATTTTTTTCGGGAAATTTGTGCGGCTACGACAGATTATGATGCTCTAGGAAAACTTGAAAAAGATGTTGTTGTAATTATATGTAAACTGGAAAAAATATTTCCGCCGTCTTTCTTCGACTCAACGGAACATTTGATGTTACATTTGCCATATGAAGCCAAATGTGGAGGTCCGGTATAGTTTCGATGGATGTACCCATTTGAAATATGCATGCAGAAATTGAAAAGAAAAGTACGTAACAAAGCATCTGTTGAAGGATCTATTGCAGAAGCTTATTTTCAAGAGGAAATATATTTTTTTTGCTCCCATTATTTTGAATCTGAGTATCCTTCAAAACACAACCGAATGGGACGGAACGGGAGGAATATTGATTAAATCGACAATCAATTATCTATTTTCAACCAGTCAGAGATTGGTTTTGGTGGAGTTTATGAACGCTGGCTTTCAGATAATGAACATCAGAGAGCTCATACGTATGTTCTGCTCAACTGTGAAGAGATGACATCAGTTGTATTGTAAGTGTTTATATCACTTATTCTATCATTTATGTTATAGTAAATAACATTGGTTTTTATAGGTTGTATGATAATCATATCAAGAAACAAATTCCACAAATTACAGCAGCTGCTCTCGAAGAACGTCGACTGAAAAATGTCTCTCAGTGGTTTCAAAAAATGGTAACATAAATTCTTTATCTTTTAGCAACTCATTCAATGTATAGTTTACTATATTGATAATTATTTCACAAATTTTCTGGTGTCTCGACATGCTGATAAAATTGACAAACGGCTGTGTGTATTGAGTAACCCACCTTCCAAACTTGTTAAAACTTATAATGCATATGTGGTGAATGGATTTCGATTCCACACACATGCATATGGGGAATCGAAAAAAACAATGAACAGTGGAGTTAGCTTGAGAGGATCTCATCATCGAGAAAATGAAGTTGACTTTTATGGCATACATGATGAAATCATTGAACTCTGTTATCTTGGACAACATTACATAACCATGTTCAAATGTCGGTGGTTGGATACAGAGAGAGGCGTGCGTGTTCATCCGACTCATGGAATCATCGATATTAAATGTAAAAGTGTTCTCGCAGTAAATGAACCATTCTTATTGGCTCAACAGGAACATCAAGTTTATTATGAAAAGTACTGTGCAACATCAAGAGACTTGACTGATTGGTGGAGTATAATAAAAATCAAAATTCGAGACAATCAGTTTAGTCAAAGTGAATGTGCTTTCACTGATGTGAAAACAATTGAAGTTTTTCAAGAGAGTACTCAAAATCAATCTTTTTTACAAAGATACATGATTATCGATGACGACACCCCACATTTAAGAGTCGGTGATGACGATGATGTTAATGATGTCACATATGAATTTGTAATAGTAAGAGATGAAGCAATTGTAACTCGAATGGATATCGATGATGTTGAGGAGGAATATGAAGATGACATTGACATATATGAAGATGATGATGAAGATGAACACTGATAGCATTCCATGGTATTTATATACAATCATAATATGTATATATGTATATATGTATATATAATAGTAATTATCAATTATTTGCTAACATTAACATTTTCTGTTTCAGATGGACGAGGCCACATTTCGTGAGTTGGCGGATGCTGACCTGACTTTCGATGCGGATGCGTTGCTGACAGATGACCCTCAGCCTGCAGGCGCTCCAGGGAGTACGCGGAGGGGGCGCGGTCTTGCACGATTGATGATTCCTGACCCCGTCCCCGAGCGACGTCCACATCTTGGGTTTGATCCACGCACACGGAGGTGTGATAACCTGTGCGATAACCTGTGGATTTGACTAATATTTCATTAATCTATTCACATAATAAATGTTTATTATTTTTTTAGTTTTCCGCATATAGCAGTCGGACAGGGCAGCGCTATTTTGCGCAACTATTTCTCTCAGCCGTGGACCACATGGGAGCAGATTCCCATTGATGTGCAGCAGGCCATGTTCGGCCATTGGTTGGTACGTACGTAAATAAATAATTTTTATTTTGAAAATTATTTCATTTCTAACTTGATATTTTGATTTATTTGTAGGGTTTATGGTATCCGATCGAGGATACCATGCGTGACGCCATCCACGAGGCATGGGAGGTGGCCATGCATGATCGCCTTCGTCAGTTTTTGCACAATTTAAGAAAAGCTGCGATGAAGAAAGCAGGAGTGTCAGATTTTGAGGAGTCATGTAGAGCACACCGACCAGAGTATATTTCATCCCATGTATGGGATGGATTATGTGCGCACTGGTTGAGTGGTGCCTTTCAGAGGAGATCATCGGTGGGGAGGCAGAATCGGGGGAGACAGGAGGTGACTCATCGAGCTGGGAGTCTTTCTTTCAGTACTCATAGACAACATCTGGTACGTACATTATTTATAAATATTTTATATAACTATAAATATTAACAGTTTTTTTTATTCTTATAGGCTGTCGAGCACCCCGATATTACAGAGTACGACGTATATCGGAGGATGTATAGTGATCCTGCTACTGGGGAGCTCAGAGGTGATCGTCAGCATCACATCGTGGTCAGTATTATTTGTTTTCAAGTTTAAAAATTAACTGCATATAATATATTCACAATTTTAATTTTAAATTGCAACTATAGGAGTCATATGAGGCCGCAGCGTCACAGGCCCGGCCTGAGAGTCAGGCCGAGTCATCAGATCAGACCACTGCCCGTCAGTTTGATGAGGCGACATGGATGCAGGCCACCCAGTATGACTTCGAGAAGGGCCAGGTAGTTGGTATCGGCTCTCGACTGACTCCCAGATATTATTATGGCAGTGATGCGATGTCGGCGTCCAGCTCGAGAGGATCTCGTGCTTCTTCTTCTACTGCACAGTATGAGGATCAGTTGCGATCTCAGACTTCACAGATAGAGAGTCTCCGACAGGAGCAGGAGTAGATGCATCAGCAGCATGAGGAGGAGCGTCGACGCCAGCAGCAGTTGTACGAGGAGCAGATGAGTCGGTGGCAGCAGCAGCATCAGGAGCAGATGGAGTACATGCGGCGACTCACTCATGCTTTAGGGATGGAGTTTCCTCCACCACCATCTGCAGATCCCCCACCTCCCACCTCCCCCCTCCTTCAGATTAGAGTTTGTATTTATGTTATAAAATTTGGGAAATCAAAATATTTTTTTTTCTATTCTTAGTTTTTGTCTCATTATAAAATATTAATAATATTATATTTTTAAATAACAATATTAATATGAATAATAATATTTTTTATATTTTATAATATTAAAATATATATATATATTAAAATTTTATAATATTAGAATTTAATTATATTTTTTGTAATACTTGAATTATTTTAATATTTGAATGTAAAATAATTTATTATTTTTATATTAATTAAAATAACTTATTAATATTTTTTTTATTTATGAATTATAATTCTAATATTATTATATTAATTAAATCATTTATTAATATTCTATTATTTTTTATTTTTGAATTATAATTCTATTATTATTATATTAATTAAAATAATTAATTATTTTTATTTGTGAATTATAATTCTATTATTATATTAATTAAAATAATTTATTAATAATTTATTTTTTTTATTTTTTTTATAGTATTTGCGACGGGATACTATGCCTGTCGCAAATACTAGTATTATTAATAGTTTTTATTTTTTTAAAAAAATAGTATTTGCGACGGGTCCCGTCGCAAATACTGTAAATCGTATTGGCGACGAGATACTATGCCCGTCGCAAATACTAGTATTATTAATATTTTTTTTAAAAAAAATGGTTTTTGCGACGGGACCCATCGCAAAAACCATTTTAAAAGTTTTTTACAAAAAAACGGAATATTATTTGCTACGGGGAGAATGACCGTCGCAAAAAAAGGCTTTAGCGACGGGCCCGTCGCAAATAAGTGTTGTTGCGACGGTGTTTTTAGCAACGGGCTATTTGCGACGGGATCCCATCACAAATGCCCTGTCGCAAATACCTGTTTTTCTAGTAGTGTCTCTCTGTTTGCCGCCACATCATGATAGTGGACTTTACATGCATCCACAGGGAGCTGGCCCTGCATATGTTGGTTCCCCACTGTATCGAGTCGATGGACTTTGTTGGCCAGGAGACATACCCACATATTAATTGCTGCCACATCTGGATGGCATGATTTGTTGATCACCACCACATTGGGATGGTAGGCATCATGAGCATTTTCTAGGAGCTGGTCCTGCAAGCGTCGGGTTACCACCATGTCTGGTTGGTGGGCTTCATGACCCTAGGCAGGGAGAGGTTCCTACTGGGTAGGTGCCGTCTTGTGTGAGTGACGGGCTTGATGGAGCTCGGCGGGGATGCGCGCCTGCTCGTATGATGCCGCCATGTCTAGATGGTAGAATTTGGAGGAGAGGACAGGGGTATGTTCCTTCTCACAATATGTCTCTATGATTGGGCAGTGGAGATCCTCCTCAGGGACAATGGTGATGACCGGTCCCTAGTTGTACGTTTTACGCCCTTGTCGGGCGGTATGAGGGGTTGGAGCTCGGGGAGCGTGGGCCTGTATCCTCGGGGCGAAATCCTCCTTAGCATCAGGATATTGAGTCGTGGCATAACCGTGATGACGTCTTCGGGCAGGGGACTTATAGAGGAACCTACATTTAATGGGGATAAAGTCCTCAGTTTCGACCACATACGCCTCCCTAAGATAATGGAGGTACGCGTTGTCTCGTTCCGGGGATAAACTCCCGAAACGGTTTGAGATGGCAACATGAGCTATCTGGATCTACTTTTGTGGCTGCTACTGGGTAGGCAACCGGCGGGTCTTGGTGGATTGGAGGGCATTCATGGCCACCTCCACCATCGGGAGAGTACCATTCAAGTGGTACTCTCAGATCAATGCATCTGATACCCAACGTTGAATACGCTGAGTAGGTGACAGGGTCCTTCGTTGGTGAGGATGTCTGGTCATTGTGTTTCATGAAGTAGGTATCTGTGAGTTCCTCCGTGATGCCATTGGATCGATGGGAGTTCTGATTGGTACTTGTAAAATATTTTAACAAATACAAACAAAAAACCTGTCAATGTAGCATCTCATGATCCCATGCGTAATTTATTAATTTTCTTGGACCTCCTTGTAAGTATAAGGGGGAACAGAGTGGAATTAGGTTAAATCCATCAAGCTTGGTTAAATATTCACATTGGGTTCACCATTTTTATTTCGAACCATCGAAACGGTGGGAGGGGACCTACGTGCCCGACAGTCGATCTTACGGAGGACTGAGTTCTGCGCAATTTCCCAGGTCAGGTAGATTGGTCTTCATTTTGAAATTCCCAACGGTTCCGTATCCAACGATCCGTGGACCTGCTTTCGAAAGGCAGGCGTTCGATGGGTGATTCGTCCAGCGATGCTTAAGAACTCACATTGGTTAAGAGGATGGGAAGTCGGGATCATCGCACCCTTTTGGGGGAATTATTGCCTATTCCAGGACTCTATTAAATATTTAATATGTATTCATATGTTCACGAATCTAGGGTTTATACCCAAGCATAGTATCCACAGATTACTCCTGGTTGGAAATGGTCAGCTGAACGTAGGGATTCAGAATCATTTAGGCCTCAGGTTTACAATCTCTCACTGGATTAATGACTCCAGGGAGTTTAGAATCATTGAGATGGAACTGGTTTTAAGCCTTATAACTGGGCGCTCTGGAGTTTATTGTCATCCAGGGGGGCAGATAACGACGTGAGCATTTGGATCGAACCCATGATACGATCTTCCTATGTATCCTCGTAATAGGAATCAGAATCCACGTAGTTTAGTGCCACTTGATGGGACACATCACTGTTTAAGGTCGTGCGACAGGGACCTAACCGTACAGTTTAGCATCATGTGGAAAGGACCTCCGGGTGAGAGGTGCCCGGTCAAAGTTGGTGCAGGACTTACGCCGAAGAAGCCGAAAGACCCAAGGGGAGCGATTTCATGAGCCATAGATACGGTTCTGCTGGGATCATGAGGACATGGTCTAAATGTGATGGGTGTGTATTAGGCTTATATATCGGGCTTTCACCTCAGGCAGGTTTCCTACGTATCCTGTTTGGTCAAGAATCGAAGTCCACATTTTTGTTGGAAGATTATGGCTTACATGTGAGAGTTTCCTGTTATTGGGATTGAACCTCGAGGAGGTGTCCTACGTACCCTTCTTAGGAGACAGGGATCAAAACCCACGTAGTTCATTTAACCACCGCCATCGTGCGGATGCTGTGACCATAAAAAATCACTAAGCCCACGTGAGTCATGCTCGGTGTGAGAAACAAGAGAATGTGAAAAACATGGAAAGCCTCTCACATTCTTCCTACCGTGGGAAGGGGAGGAAGACGACAAGTGGAGAAGAAGGTCAGGACCACTGGATTCTTCTTCTCCCTGATGTTGGAGGAAGGTAGGAGTCGGGTAGCAGAGCAATGAACCTTCCGTGATGAAAGGGGAAGGGCCATTGGCTTCCGGCGAGGATGGTGTGGGGCTTACTCCAGGAGGGATGCCCTACCACTCCGAGGAGAGGGGAGAAGTGCTCACCGTTGGCACTCGTCAAAAGATAATGCGAGTGGGGTCCCTCAATCCTGGAAAGTGGAGAGGTAGAAAGGGGACTCTCAGGCTCGGACCCTACACTACCATGGGAATGTGAACCCATGAATGTTTATGGAACCCGCTCAAGGGCCGGAGCAACCCCTTTGCCCTTGCCTACCGTGGGTATGTGAAATCAAAGTGGTGTGTTGATGCACCTGAAGGTTTCATCATATGGGTCTAGTGTCTTCGGTAGAGGCCTTGGCTCGGGGCCGATGAATAGGACAATGAAGGGACTATGAAGGATCAGACCGGATTGGAAGGATTTTATCTGGATTTGGTAATGGGAACACTGAAGAAGTTGGCGGGCCACATGGGTGCATGAGGAGTGGCACCCTTCGTATAGGGTGGTGCTACGTGGCTGGAGAGGCCGTCCGTGTACCAGGGTGGTATGCGGTCTGATAGGCATCCCATGTACCTGGGTGGTACGTGGCTTTGGGTTCAACCAACGTACCAGGTTGTTACGCGGTGGAGTCCGTGCAAGCAGCGGAGGCCAGGGGCGACACTTTTCATGGGTTTGTCGGTAAGGGCTTCGCCTGTATAGGAGGGTGCTACGTAGTGCGTCAGATCAAAAAAGGGGAATAGAATCCCTGGTCTGCGGGGAGTACATCTGAAGAGGGGCCATGGCTCATGATCTTCTTCTTTTTTTATTTTATGTTCGCAGTTCACCAATTTGTTATGCATTTTTTAGTTCCTTATTAATTCGTTTCCAGTTTCATACCTTTTCTAGTTCACGAATTGGAACTTTGCTATTTGAGAAATTTTAAGCTCCTTCCTCCAAAATCCTTCCACATGAATATGATTGATCCCTTTCTTCTCCCCCGCGATGTCCTTTTATAGAGGGGGGAAAGATATGTATCTGTGGTCATGCGACACCTTTTGCGGAGGCCCTTGACCGAAAACCCGGTTTACGGATGACTTGGTCAATCCAAAACTCATGGGGGGCATTGAATGCACCTCACCCATGAACCAAATCTGTTTGGGGGGTGCTTCACGACCACGTGGGGCTCCGCTTCTATTCTGCGAATGACAGCGCACACGGTCTGGGCCGGTTGACGCGTTTCATGGCTGGGGCGGTTCATGATGGTGGACCGGCCTGGCGCCTGTCCTGCTTCGTGCTCGCAGAGGGTTCCCACCTCTGTTTCGCGGACGACGCTGGTCTACAGAGGGGGCGTCTTGCTGAACCATCCGCATACAATTAATTTTGAACCGGTACTCGGACCGATCTGTCCTTTTCCAATCATGAATATTCTCCATATTTTTGCCCAATTCATTGAGGGAAATTGGGTAGAATCCTCTCCCAAATTAAGGGGATTCTCATTCTCCTTTGTGGATTTTTCAGGACCCTACAGACAGTAGCATCCACATAGTTAGAACACAATTTTTCATACCATGGGTGCTAATCATGCATCTCATTAAAATAGGTTTTTTTAGAAAAATTGGGTTAGTCGACATTTTCCCTAAAACACCCAATTCTTCTCCAACTCAAAACGCACTCAGTATTTCCTCTCCTAAATGGGTAGGGAACCTCCCCCACTCACATTGGAAGCATTTTGAAGGGATTTCATGATGTTTTGGAGGTGATTCCTCTAGGTAAATTCTCATCCCTTTATTTCTTTTTGGGTTTTCCTAAGATGTACTTCTTCACATCTCTTGGTTTCCTAGATCTACTTATGTTGCATATAGATATAGGGGTTTTTTCTCCTAAAATGACGATATTAGGGCTTTTAGATGTCAGTAAAAAATATATAAGGCGGTTTGGGTGGTGTTTTCACCCAGATTTGTGGTGCGGTTGTGAGTTGGGATACTTCACTGAAATCTGTAATGTTGGTGGATTCCCTCTCGAATCAAATTTTCTAGAACTTGAGTCCTTCTTTGAAATTAATTTTTTTTCTTGAAATTAATTTTCAATATGATGTGAGATTCGTTATTGAAATCCATTTGGTGATGAATTTGGGATTTGGGGTAAAATGGGACATTCCTAAAAATGGGATTTTGTTGTGTGATTTTAAAAAGATCATTTTAAAATTGATAATGGGTTGAATTATGAAAAAATTATTTATAGAAGATGAATTTTAAAAAATTTGTTTTATTGATGTTTGGTTTCCCATGGAAAATGGTTTTATGGGTGTTTTCAATAAATGAGTGATTTATTAAAGTGGTTATGTGTTGCATTTGAATTTTTGATGTTCTTAAAGTATTGTTTGGATGGAAAGTGTTATTTTCATCTTGTAGTGTTCCTATGGGTGTATGTTCTTTTTCATTGTCTTGTGAATTATTTCTTGTGTTTATTTGGATGTGGAGTGGGTGGTGAGAACCATTATAAAAGAGGGGATAGATAGTGGATAGAGGGGCCACCGTCAAAGATAATTGGTCAGGAAGTAACACTAGATTGGGAAAGTAGGGTGAAAGCATGGATGAGATGTTCCACCATGATAGTTTATCGGTTTGGCCATGTGAACCTCTATGGTTATGCTTTGTTTGGTTTTCCTATGAAAGGTGGAATTTTTTTTGATAATATAAAATGGTAAAAATGGATTATGGTATGGTTGTTTTCCTTCCTTGTACTATGGGTAGATGGCTAGAAGATATCTTGGTAAGGGTGTTTTAGATTGTTGTAAATGGTTGCACTATTTTTTGTTTTATATAAAATGTTTTATATAATTTTCCTAGTTGTTTTAATCTAGTGTCATGTGTAGGGTAGTCATTGTGGGAGGGGGGAAACCAACAGAGTATTATTACTCACCTCCTACTTGAAACATGGGTGCTTTTACATATATTGTATCCTAAGGCACATGTAAAGGTAAACCTTCTCATTTCACTAGTGGGTTCTCATGATGTTGTGATGATTTCGTGGTGCTTGGAGTATGGATCTTGGTGTGGAGAAGTGGAGTGTGTCTTAGTTTACTTTGGGTCTCTTCTATAGTATTCCGCTTGGTACATAGATATTGGTTTGGTATGGTTTGGTTGTATTGGTTTTTAGGAATTATTATGGAATAGTTGGGTTTCTTTTGGTAATATATGGTTTTGGTTGCTAAGTTAACATGCCTAATATAGTTATTTAAGTGATGGATTTTTTTGGTTGGTTGGTTTATCTCAAGGGAAAATTGTTCTCCATTTTATTCTCGAATCCCTTGGAATTTATTTCCATTCTTTAGAACCTTGGGAACATCATTTAATTCCCAGTAGAATCTATCCACCTTCTCAAGCCAATGAGGAAGGGGTGTAACATTACCAATGTTATCATTTTGTTCGGTCCATAAAATCCATGTTTGTTTGATTCCTTGGAGTTGGTTGTTATTCTTGGTCTTGAAATTTGTTCTTGGTTTATCTGTTGAGTCGAGAGGGTAATACGGTATTGTATTTTTTGAACTTTAATTGTATAGAATAAATGAGGTAGATAACCCTTTTTTGATAAACTTCAATTTATCAAGGAGTTCAGAACAAAATTGTTTTGGACACACTTTTAAGAATTATAAATCTCATTGTCGTGGGTGTATCCAATGAGATAAGCATGGAATTAATGGTAGGAATGACTTCCCACTTGGATTAAAATTTAATTGTGTATAATGATTTATGTTGTGTTGTGATTATGTTGATTCGTGAAAAATCTAGAAATTACATTCAATTTTTTGGATTTGAAATATGGATGGTTGGTTTTTTTTAAATGGATCAATTTTCAAAACATAGAGGTTTTTTTTTCAAAAATGGTGCAACATAGAAAATATGAACTTGTGGAAAGCCTCATTGATCTGGTATAAGTGTAATTAAATTTTAAATGATAAACCTTTTCTTGATAAGGGAGTGACATTTGTGGTTAATTTTTTTGTGTTGATAGAAATTTCATCGGGTAAGTGCCATAGAGACCAACCAGAGAAGGCTACTAAAAATGTGGTTTCACCTATGCCCTAGGTGAACCAGCATCTAGTGAAGAGTATAGTGAAATATTTCCAAGCTATTAAATGTGAGAATAAAGTGGATGAGTTGAAGCATGTGGAACATGTGATTCAATTTAAAAAGCAGAATCCACCCATCTATAGTGGTGATTCAGAGACAGAATGGGAAGAAGCAAGGTTGAATAGAATATACAAAATATTTTAATTCTTGGGAACACAAGCCGAGCTAAAAGTGAAACTAGCAACGTACATGCTAGAAGATATTTCCCTATAGTGGCTAGAGTTTGTGGTCCAAATGGAAACAGACCGAGGGGTGTCATGGGAGGGTTTTGAGGAAATATTTAATAAAAAATTCTACCCTCATATGTTTATAATTCATCACATAATGTATTTCTTAATATTGAAGGAAGGTAACATGTTAGTAATGAAATATCTATCCAAGTTCATGAACTTAGTGTGCTTTACACTCGAGGTGGAGGGTAGTAATTTGTTGAAGGCATAAATTTTTTAAGCTGGGTTGAGGTATGAAATTTTTTATTGGGTTGATATTTTGTGTATATGTGATTACATTGAAAATGGTTTATCATGAAACAATAGATGAATGGGATATTTTAGGGGCTACAGGCGGCTAAATTATGTTAGTACCCATGGGAAATAGTGGGAACTCCAATGTTGGGTTTAAGTGGAAGAGGGGCACTTATTTTTATAGTGGAAGTATGGATTATAATCTAATCGTAGGATCGATGAATCATCCTACATAGATTTAGAGTAATATAGTATATTTTAGTGTGGATCTATGGGTCACATCAAACGGTATTGTATGACACAACCTCGAGCATTCCATAACTATAAGTAGATGAGGCATCTTCAGCAGTATTTCTAGAATTCTTTAAGGTCAGGTGTTCATGACACTCCCCAGGGATTGCAGGAATCCTATGCCTCGACAAGGCGGGGACATAAGCACACCCCTATCTAGAAAAAAAAGTTATTCGTGGTGATTCAAGGAATAACACGACTCTTCAGTAAGGAAATAAATAAAAGAGTGTAGCAATCGTGTAGTTGTTTGGAACTGAGCTAGTTGTTATGGATGATGAGTCAGCACTATCCACAGTGTGGGGTGTGATTCTATTAAATTCTACCATGGTGAAAGTGTTGTTTGATACAGGTGCTTCTCATTATTTTATGCCTTCCCATGCTGTTAATTTTTTGGTTTTTCATGAAAAAATGATGCCTTCTATTTTTTAACATAAAACCCTCTATGTCAAAGAGAGTGTTGAGTTTTTATGTGTATAATATGTTATTTAGTTATAGATGGATTTGAGTTGTTGTGAGATTTTTCAATACTTGATATGGATGCTTATGACATAATCCTAAAAATGGATTGGTTGAAGATGTTTAAGGCCCAGATTGATTGTTTTGTGTGAATGGTGAGTTTTTAGTGGGTGATGGTTTCACAAGTCTCTTTAGAGGAAATAATAATGAAATGTTGGGTGTAATAGGTTTTTTTGGAACCGGCTATTAGAAAGATATCATATTAGTTTGTGGCATTGTTTTTGGAATCAATGGAAGGAGTTTAACATAGTGTTCTTTCAGCGGTGGTTGATTAGTTTTTTGATGTCCTAATTAAAGAATCTTGATGGTTACCACCTATGATAGAAGTGGATTTTATGATTGATCTCTTTCTGAGGACTAATCCTATCTCACTTCCATATTACTAAATATAACCAACATAATTGAAGTAATTAAAAGTGAAATTAGAGGAGTTATAAAACAAAGGGTTCATCTAGACTAGAATGTTTCTTTGGGCAGTGCCAATCTTGTTTGTTAAGAAGGTTGATGGAACCCTTTGGTTGTGTGTTGGTTATCGTAAGGTTACGATAAAACCCATATCCACTTCAATGCATTAATGATTTTTTGACCAGTTGAGGGGAGCTCAGTGGTTCTCTAAGATAGACTTGAGGTCGCAATATCATCAATTGATGGTGAGGAAGGTAGATATTCCCAAAACAGCTTTTAGAAGTTGATATGTCCATTATGAATATGTGGTATGCCCTTTGGTCTCACGAATACACCAGCGGTGTTCAGGAAAATGATGAATCTTATATTTCAAAGAAATATATATTATTTTATGGTGGTATTTGTGGATGATATATTGTTGAATTCAAGGAAAAGGGTGAAGAATGTGCAACAATTGGAGATAGTGATGTGTATCTTGAGAGATCATAGATTGTATGCCAAATTTTTTATGTCTGATTTTTGGATACCAGAGGTTCGTTTTCTTTTCCATGTTATTTCTGAGAAGGGTGTTACAGTTGATTCCGAAAATATAGAGGCTATTATTTCATGGAAACCTCCAAAGAATATTTTTGAGATATATAGATTACTTGGTCTAGTTTGGTATTATTGGAATTTAGTTCATGATTTATCATGATTTTCCTCACTAATGACATCTTTGACAAGGAAGAATGTCCCATATCAATGAGATGAGAAGTTTCATAAATGTTTTGATGAGATTAAGGGTCTCCTTACATCATCACCAATCTTGGTTTTTTCTAATCCAGGGAAATGGTACATGGTGTATTGTGACGCACTAGGATTAGGGTTGGGGTTTTTTCTCATTCTTGGGGGTCATGTGGTTTTATATGGATCATGAAAATTGTGGTTTCATGAGAAGAACTACCCAACACATGATTTAGAGTAGGTGGAAGAGGTTCATGCCTTGAAAATGTGGTTTCATTATCTCTTTGGTGACAAATTCATGGTGTTTACCCATCCTAAGAGTTTGAATCATATTTTCTCACCAAGATATATGAACTTGAGGAAAAGGAGATGGATTTTGTATATCCATATCATTGATTATGAATTGATTAATACACCGATTATGGGAAATTCGGTAGTGGATGAATTAAGTAGGAAGTTGTATGCTCATATGGTGAAATATGCATCAGATTAGTGGCAATTGATATCGGTCATAGCCAACATGCGATAGGAATGTGAGGACCGAGGTGATAGAGTGGTTTTCATTCTGGTCTCTTAACTTATAGATTTTTTTGGGTTGGTTAAAGAGGTGCATGCGTCTGATTTCAAGTGTATATCGATGAGGTGAAAACTCAATGGTGGGGAGAACATTGATGGAACAAAATGGGAATGCATTTTTGTGTTTTTGGAATTAGATATTTGTGACAATAGATTCACATGAGTAAATTATCAGATATTATCATCATTCATGGTGGTATATCCCACCTAGAATTTAGAAACTTTATAATACATTGAAAGTGTTGTTTTGGTGGGCTGGTATGAAAAAAGAGAGGTCGAGTTTGTTTTGAGATGTTTGACTATCTAACAAGTCAAGGCAGAGCAATAGCAGCTAGAAGGAATGTTAGAATATTTTCCTATCCTAGTGTGTAAATGTGATTAGACTATAATTTATTTTGTTATAGGACTCACAATAATGGTCAAAAAGCATGATTCCATATGGGTGATAGTGGATCAGATCATAAATTCGGTCCATTTCATCCTGATTCATGAATCTCATATAGTGGATGATCTATCAAGCATCTATATCTGAGATGTGGTAAATATTCAAGGTGTTCTAGTTTTTATTGTATCAAATAGAGACTGAAGGTTCACATCTTTTTTTTAAATCCTTGTAACAATCCTTGGGACTCAGTTGAGGATGAGTATGATGTACTATCCTCAGACATATGGGAATCTAAAAAGACCATGAAAAATTTAGAAGATATGTTACAGACTTGTGTGATGGATTATAGTAGCTCATGGGAGGATCACTTATCGTCAGTCGAATTCTCCTATAATAATAGTTATTAATCCTCAATACATATGGATCCATTTTAAGAATTGTATGGGAATCCATGTCGTTATCCACTTTATTGGGTGGAAATAGGTGATTTTTTTTTGTTAGACCGAGCATTTTCCAAGAGATGATGGAGAAAATTATGTTGATCAGGAAAAGAAAGGAGATGGATCAGAGTCATTAGAAATCATATGTGGACCATCCTTGACAACCATTATTATTCGAGGTTAGTGTTCATGTATTTTTTTGAATCTCTCCTGGGTTTGGACATCATCAGTTTGGAAAATTGGGAATGTTATATCTAAGGTATATTGGGCCTTTTGAGATATTTGTGCAGGTTGGAGAGGTGGCTTATCGATTGGATTTTCCTCCAAGGTTTAGTGTGGTGCACAATGTGTTCCATGTATCTCAATTGATAATTTATCAGCTAGATCATGACCATGAAATTCATTGGGATCATGTTGAGCTAGAACCATATGCTTCTTTGGTGAACATGCCAGTGCAGATTGTTGATAATAAATACAAATTCCTGCATGGAAAATCATTAGTATAGTTTTAGTTATGTGGTATCATGGTAATATTAAGGAGGATACATATGATTGAGTTTAATAGATGTATGAGCAATGGCCTGAGCTATTTCGGAAAAGCAATGGTTCTCCAATTTTTGAGGATGTAATGTAAAATGGTGGGGAGAATGTAGCACCCCTTGTTTGAGGTATGTATCAATTTTTTATTCCTTTATTTATAATGTTGTTAGGTAATATTTGGGAGAGTTTAGCAAGGTTTTGGAATTATTTGGAAATGTTTGGAAGCTTTTCTAGGACTACACTTCCTAAGAATGGTTAGAGGAAACCGTGTAAGAATCCCAGTTAACCGTGAAATTTTTCACTTTTAGGATAGTAGCATTTTCATGGTTAGTGCATAGTTTTTCAGACCATGTGAGATACTCATGAGGCCCATTAAAATCATGTTTTTAAAAAAATGGGGTTGGCCTGGATTTTACCTTAAACACCCATTTCTTCTCCAAATCGAACCTCACTAGGGATTTCCTCTCCTAAATGGTTATAAAACCACCCCCACTCTCTTTAGATGCATTTTGATGGTATTTATAGGTGGTTTAAAGGTGATTTCTATTAGTTAAGTCTATTATCTTGGTTTATTTTTGGAGTTCCCAAAGATCTAGTTCTTTACATATCTTAGTTTCCTAGATCTACTTTTGTTTCATGTAGATTTAGTTTTTTTGTTTCCTAAAATGATAATTTTGGGGATTTTGATGTTAGGAAAATAGATCTAAGGCAGTTATGGGGGTGTTTTCACCTGGATTTGTGGTGCGGTTGTGAGTTGGGTGATTTCACTACAAACCCTATGGTAGGTGGATTCTCTCTCGACTTGACTTTGCTAGAACTTGAGGCCTTCTTTGCAATTAATTTTTTTCTTCAAATTAATTATTAATATGATGTGAGAATCTTGATGGAAACTCATTTAGTGATGAATTGGTTATTTTGGTTGAAATGAGATATTTCTGAAAATTGTATTTGTTGTGTGATTTTGAAATGCTCATTTTAAAATTGATAATGGGTTGAATTATAGAAAAAATGATTTATGGAGGATGAATTTCAATAAAAATGAAGTTTTATTTTAATGTGTTTTGTCATGGAAAAGGGTTTATGGGTGTTTTCAATAAATTAATGATATATTGAAGTGTTTATGGGTTGTGTTGGAATTGTTGATGTGCTTATGGTATTTCTTTGTGGGAAAGTGTTATTTTCATCTTGTTGTGGCCCTATGGGTGTATGTTCATGTTTATTGTCATGAGAATTATTTTGTGTGTTGATTTGGATTTGGAGTTGGCAGGGAGTACCACAATAAAATAGGGGATGAACATCATATGGAAGGGCCACCATCAATGATAAGTGGATGGGAAGTACAACTGGATTGGTAAAGTTGTGTGATGGCTTGGACGAGAATTTCCATTTTGATAGTTTACTAGTTTGGTCATGTGAACCTCTATGGTTATGCTTTTTGGGGTGTTTATATGCAAGGTATAAATTTTCACGATAATATGAAATGGTAAAAATGGATTATGGTATGGTTGATGGATTTCCTTGTATTGTGGTTAGTTGGGTGGAAGATGTCTTGGTAAGGGTGTGTTTGGATTTTTGGAAATGGTTGCCCCTTTTTTAGTTTTATATAAACTATTTAATATAATTGTGCTAATGGATTTATCCTAGTGTCATGTGTAGATAATTCATTAGGGAAAACCTACTGAGTATTATTACTCCCCTCGTGATTATCACTTGGGTTCTTGTGCAAATATTGTATTTTGAGACATAGGTAAAGGTAAAGCATCTCAATTCCCTAATGGTTTGTCATAATGTTGTGGTGATGTCATGGTTTATGGAGCATGGAGCTTGGTGTGGAGTATTAAAGTGTGTCTTGGTTTACATTGGGTCTCTTGTTTAGTATTCCACTCGGAACTCTGATATTGGTTTGTTATGGTTTAGTTGTATTGGTTTTTGGGAATTGTTATGGAATATTTTGTTTTTTTTGGTAGTATATGGTTTGGGTTTCTATGTTAACAAGAATCATGTAGTTTTTTTGGTAATGTCGTGTTTGGTTGGTCAGTTTATCTCTAGGGAAAATAATTTCCCAATTTATTCGTGAAGCCCTTGGAATTTTTTTCCAGCCTTTGTCTCCTTGGTAACATCTCTTAAGGCCTAGTAGCATCCCTCTTCCTTCTCAATACAATGAGGTAGGGGTGGGACATTACATATTACATGTATCTCACCTACACTGTTATTACTCAGACTCATCTCACATTATTCAACCCGAGTTGGTTGTGATATAAGTAGATTTTGTTTGTGGATAATAAAATAAATATTATTGATCAAATCATGAAGGTTCAATGATGTCGGAATGTCCCTTTAGTATAAGTTCTATGGAATCTCATTTGTGTACCCAATTAGAATTTTGAGTTATAGGTTGACATAAATTCATAGGGGCTGATGTTAATCCTTGATGATGCTTGAACACCCTTATAAAGGAATTTAGGGTATGAATTTTTTAAGGTGTAATGATTTTAAAAACTCAGTTTTTCAATGAGGAAATGATTATTTTAGTTTTTGGTTAGAACTATTTTCTAAGTTCTATTTTTGGTGTAAACCCTGGATTTGAGCCTCTAGGTCATTTGGTTTTTATTAAAACAAGTATTCAAGGGTGTCACACCCCAACCATGAAATATTTATTATTTTAATTATTATATTATTTTTATCTTCACTTTTGTGTTTCGGGTTTGTCTAGGTTTGGATTTTAGAAAAAATAGAATAGGCGTGCAGTTAGTGTACAGTTATTAGGAATCATGTTAAACCCACGTGTTTCATTTTTAGTTTTTGACATAGCTCAATTACATGGCTAGTACATGGTTTTCCAAACTGTGTGGATTTTCCATTCATGGTGCTCTAGGGGCTTAGTGAGGGGAACATGGTTGGCGTATGGTTTGGCCAAACTGTACGCAGTTTCAAACCATTAAAAAAATATTATTAATATTATTAAGATTAATATTTTTATTATTATTATAATTTAACACTCATATGGTTCTCCCAACCCCCTATCCATGCATTAAACCCCCTCATCTTTCTCAAAAATCCACCTAGGAGGGCTCCCTTACATGCATGGCCTCCCCCTACCTCTCCCTTCAGCCACTGATTATACTTCCAATTTTTGGTGAGATCAACTATGGTGAGTTTCTTATATCCTTCCTCATCATTATTCTTCTCCTTTACTAGGATTTATTTTTATCAGGTTGTGAAAATGATTTTTTCCAAACCCTAACCCACTTTTGGGGTTTTCTCGTATTACTACGTGATGACTATGGTTCGTGGGTCCCGTGGGGATCGATTCTATCCATGTTTGTTTAAGGAAATGGATAACCATGGGTTTCAGGTAGGTTATATTATATTCTACAATTTTTCACGATTTTTAATTAGTTATTTTATAAATTTTGAGTTTTTTATAATTTTTTATTACATTTTAGACCACCATTCAAGAAGGATACTTATTTTCATATGAATAGGTAAGGTATATATATATATACCTATTCTTTATATAATCCCTCTTAGTGAGGGGAAATTATTTATTTAAGATATGGGTATTTATATATATATGTGTGTGTAAATGTGAATTTGTTTGTAATCATAATAAGAGGGTCTATTTGATTCTATGGCCCTTTTTGGGTTGTTTAATATTTCCAAATTTAAAAAATGTTTTTTAAGTTTGGTTACCTATGCCCATACATCTAATTTTTATTACATTATTGCTTGATTATTTTTAAATTTTTTTTACCTTTATATTAAATTTATATTCTATGATAATTAGATTTTAATTCTTGGAAATTCATTTACACTAGATATCGATGTATAAAATAAGCTTCTAAAAGAGGTTCCCTTTTGTTTAGGTATGTTTTTTATATTTTTTTAAGAGTATTTCATTTTAAAATTTTAATTCTTTTTTAAAATGAAAATAGTTTTTTTAATTTTAATTTGATAAGGCCTTATTATCACCTTCAATTGTTTTATGGAAATTAAAAATTCCTTTTAATACATGACCCATTTATTTGATATGTTATGATTTTTAAATGTGTAACATGTAAGGTATTCCAAAAATGGTTGTTTTCATCAGTTGTTTTTTTGGTAAATATAAAATGGGATATGATTAAAAATGGTGTTTGAAGGTGAGAAAGTGGATGGTTTTTTTAAAAAGTATATAAAATGTTTGTATATTCTAGATTAATAAAAAATCAACTCCATTTGGGAATAGAACATGGTAATCATTGGTATCATGGTGGGAATACTATGTATAGTATGCTAGGAGGGTTATCAGGGTTGAAATCCCGTCTCCCTAATAGTATTACATTACAACACTAACTAAACTGGGGTGGTGAGGATGGGTTGGCTAAAGAAAGATAACAAACCTTTGTGTCCATTGTTGGATTTAGTTCCCTATAACAAACATATATATACATTATGATAACTTTTAGTCATGGTTTTGAATATTAATAAACTCCTTATCACATCATGATTGTTCTTCTGTGTAATATAGTATGGGATAATGTCCTAAGAGTAACTATCTCACTAAATGGTCATAGTAGTTCCCCACTATAATGATATCTCGGAAGTTCTACAACACTATTTTTTAATAAATGTTTTATAGTTGGATGATATTATTTGAGGAACGCAAATGATACAGGATATCAGGGGTGGAGACTTATATGAATTTGAGGCACCTTTTAATCATATAGGCCAATGGTAATATTCAATTGGATATTATATGAACGAGACCCACTAATAGGGAATCCAAATTTCTATGTATCATTGGTTCTTCCTATCTTTGGACATTTTTATTGGATCTTATACATTAATATTTTCATTAATGAGTATTATGGGTCATGAACTTATATGTGTTGATGAAAACCACGATGAATGATGTTCATGGTGAGGTATCATACGCTGGGTGCATCATGAGTAATATTTCATAAATGAATAATGAAAGAAAGTATTTTTTGATTCTATTTTAACAAAAGTTGATATGTCAATCCCATTGATGAAAATCATATAGCCTAAATAAATCCATGGTCATGGTGTTCCATAATAATTTTTAATTTTGAAAAAGCCGAAGAGAAAGAAATAAAGCATATAGGTTGATGGAACAAGCATGGAGCCTACTTGATTAGAGATGTCAATATAAAGGGATTATATTACATAGTAAGTGCCCGTATGAGGTAGAATGTCATGGTAGTATTACCTTATTTCTCTACAGGAGTCTTGGCATGTTTCTATATGCTAACCTTGGACTTTTGGCTGCTTCACCTAATGTCACTGAGAAAGAGGCCTATAGGGTCACACACTTAGTATATCTATAATAAAAGTTAAATAATATATTTATTATTTTACAAGATGAATAAATATTATTCCCACTCATGGTTTAATAATTATTCATGTTTTCTTGATTGTATTTATTATGTGACCAATTAATTCAATATAATATAATGTGAGGGGAAAATTTAATAAATATTTATTTTTTATTTAGTAAATATAAATTTTATTTATTTATTGTAAATTAATGAAGTGATATTTATTTAAACGATAAATAGACATTATTCAAGGCCTGATAAATATTGTGGTGGAATGGAGGACCGAGTTTACTGTTTTGGTGAGAAATAATAAATATTGAATATTATTTTTATTAAATGATATTTTATTTCAATTTGAAAGTTAAGCACATATCAAGAAATTATATTATTATTATTATTATAATTATTTAACATGGGGGTTTTCTAGGATTAAATAAATAATTAAGAGATCTTTTGATATAAATTTATATTAACCCTAGAAATGTAAATACCCAATTATTTTGTTTTCTCAAGAGAGCCAATTCATTTTTCTTGGTTGTGTGCAATGGATATGGAGGATACTCTAAATCCTAGAGATCTCCCTCCTATAAGAATTGTACTAAGAACGGAGAGAAATCCTCCTCCACCAGATCAAGGAGAACTCTTGGGAAGTGGTTTTCAAAGTGATCAAAGGTAGATGATGCATGCACAAGGATTTTTTGTGCTTGAACTAGGAGATTCCTTCGGTGATGTTTGGAGATTCATGGAACACATGTGAATCACCACTTGAAGAAATATATACTTGTTTTCTACAATGAAACGACAGTGGACCACATATCTATCATTAAATACTTCAACAGAGAAATAATTCATTAAAGTTAATTCTTTATTTAATTAAATTAATTAAAAATAATATGTGATAATCCTTTATCTAGTTCTAGTGTAATTATCCATTGTATATTTATTTGATTCAATTTTGTGGATCATGAAATTCATCATTGTATATATATCGGATTTATCATCAATTATGGAAAAAATTCAAGTTGGGAATCATTCATCGCATGCTTCCACTGCACCGAAACCTACAAGTGGTATCAGAGCGATCACATAACTATTTATAAATATTTAATTATCATTGGTTATTTAAAAAAATTTAATTTAGTTTTTCAATTCATTTTTAATCACTCTTTTAATATGAATTGTGAGATATTCTTCTTCCTCCTTCATTTCTCATAGATCTAATTTCCTAAAAACCTTAAAAAATAATAAAAAATTAGAAAAGACCTAAAATCCCTAGTAAATGAAAACCCTAAAATCCTTTAAAAATCCTATGAAAACCTTAAAACCCAAAAAAAAAACTAAAAACCAATAAAAAAATAAAAACCCCTAGAAACCCTAAAAACTCATCAAAGGCCTAAAAACCCAAAAAAATTAAAAAAAACACCAAAAAACTTTAAAAAACCCATAAAAACTGTAAAACCACTAAAAACACTAAAAACACATTAAACCCCTAAAAGGGTAAAAACTTTAAAAACCATAGAATCCCTAAAAAATAAAGAAACACTAAAACCCAAAAAACAAAAAAATAACACTAAAAATCCTAAAACCCCACAACATCCCTAAAACAACGATGAGCCATTAAAACCTGAAAATTGACTAAAAATCGATAAAAACATAAAAATTTCTAAAAACCTATAAAACCATAAGAAAACTATAAAAACCTAAAAAAACATAAAACCTCTAATAATCCTAAAAAACTAAAACCCAAAAACCCAAAACCCCCCCAAAAACCCCCCAAAACCCCAAAACTTCCGAAATCCCCCAAAACCTTCAAAATCTCTAAAAACCCTAAAACCCTTAAATTATTAAGAAATCCTAAAAGCTATAAAAAACATAAAAAGAACTAAAAACCCTAAAACCCCCTAGAAAAACCATATAAACCTAAAAACACTTAAAACCACTAATAAAACCTAACAAAGATAAAACCTTAAACAACCTTAAGAACCCATAAAAAACATAAATCCTATAACCCCCATAAAAACCAAAAACCCATAAAAATCCTAAAACCACAAATAAACATTAAAAACCATTTAAAACCCTAACAATTTTAAAAAACTCTAAAACCCCTAAATAATGAAAAAACAATACAAAACCCAAATAACTATAAAATACCTAAAATAAAAAAATGACCTTGAAAACCCTCAAAATCCCAACAATCCTAAAAACCATAAAAATCATAAAAAATCCTAAAAAATTTTAAAGCCCATAAAATAAAAAAACATTAATAAAACCATAAAAAACCTCGAAAATCCAGAAAACCCTGAAACCCCTAAAAACCCAAAATAACATAAAAACCATAAAACCATGTACCTTTAAAAACTATAAAAACACTAAAACCCCATAAAATGATAAAAACCAACTAAAAACTCAAAAAAAAATTCAAACCCCTAAAAACATTAAAAAATCCAAAATACCATAAACCAAGAAAAAATCAAAAAACTGTAAAAATTTTAAAAACAGTAAAAACCCAAAATGCCATAAAAAAAAGAAAAACCATAAAATAACTAACAACCCTAAAAAAATAAAAATTCCTAAAAATTCCTAAAAATACATAAAAAAGTAAAAAGAAATACAAACCCTGTAATACGGTAATTAAATATAAAAACCCTAAAAATAATTAAATCCCAAAAAAATATAACAACACTAAAGTACTTAAAAACCTGAAAATATCCAAAAAACCCAAAAAATCCTTAAAAACAAAAAATGAATAAAAATCCAAAAAACCCTAGAAATCCTTAAAAACATAAAAAACCCTAAAAACCCTGAAAACCCTTAAGAACACCACTAAAAAATCTAAACACCATATAAACCACTAATTTTTTTATAAAAAACTATAAGCATCCTTAAAATCCATAAAGACTCAAAAAATCTAAAAGCACAAAAAAAATCATAAAAAATATAAAACCCTCAACAAACTCTAAAACCCATCAAAATCTTTAAAATCCCTAAAAACCATAAAAATCCTAAATAACCCTATAAATCCATAATATATTAGAATCCCCTAAAATAATGAAAAAACCCTAATAAAAAAACATACAAACACATCAAAACCATAAATAAAACACACAAAGTAAAAACCTATAAAATAAGCTTGAAGACCTAAAAAACTAGAAACCATAAAACCTATAAATACATTATAAACCCTAAAAATCCATACAAAAACTAAAGATCCACTGAAAACTCTAAAACCCATTAAACCCTTAAAATGTTAAAAGCTATAAAAAATATTAATAGCCCAAAAAATCATAAATAACCTAAAAAATTCAAAAAATCCATAAAACCCTAAAACCATAAGAAACCAAAAAAACACTCAAAATCCCTAAAAACCTTAAAAAACCATAAAAATTCTAAAACCCCTAGAAATCCCTAAAAATGATAAAACCCTAAAAACCACTAAGAAAATTTTGAAAACCGAAAAACAATTAAAAATCCTAAAAATTTAAAAAACACCAAACACCTATAAAACACTAAATATTCCTAAGAACCCTAAAAAACCTATAACCCATAAAACCATTAAAAATACTAATTCAATGAAAACATAAAAAACCCACTAAAAAATATGAAATCCCTTTAAACCCCTAATAACATTAATAAACTCTAAAACCATTACACCCTAAAAAAATAAATAAACCAAAATAAACTCCAAAAACCATAAAAACCCCTAAAAACCCTAAAAAAACTCTGAAACCCCTCAAAATCATTAAAACCATAAAACCATAAATATTATAAAAAATCCATAAAAATACCTAAAAAATTATAAAACCCTTAAAACCCTAAAGAACCCATCAAAACCTAAAAAAACATAATCCCCTAAAAATATAAAAAACCCTAAAAACAACTAAAAAACCTAAGAACCCTAGAAACTCAAAAAACTAAAAAACCCCTCAAAACCCTAAAACCCTAAAAACCCAAAAAAATACCTAAAAACCCACAAAGAACAATAAAAACCCTTTATATCCCTAAAAAAGATAAAAACCAAAAAGAAACCACAAAGAAACTAAAAAATTAAAGAACTCCTAAAAACCGAAAAAAAATAAAAAATCAAAAATACTCCTAAAACCATAAAAAAACCAAAATTCCAAAAAACCCGTAAAAACCCAATAAAATCTCAAAAACAATTTAAACCACTAAAAATAATAAAAATATCTAAAAACACCATAAAAACCCTACAAAACATGAATAACCTGAAATTGTAAAAAACCATAATACCCTAAAAAATCCTCAAATTCCTTAAAAACCTAAAATACCATTGAAATCCTAAAACACATTAAATTTCCAAAAAATGTAAAAACCACTATAAAATTGAAAACCATAATAAAACCTTAAAAACCAAAAACACTTAAAAATTCTAAAACCCCTAAAAATGATAAAAACCCTAAAACCCTAAAAACCCATAAAAACCCCTAAAACCTTAGAAACCCTAAAACCCATAAAACCCCTAGAGTCACTAAAATCTCAAAAAACCATTTAAACCACTAAAAACATTAAAAAACTCTAAAAAACATTAAAACCACTAAAAAAAACCTAACCCTCCCCCCCCCAAATCCATATAATTTGTAAAAAACTACATCCTTAAAATATATAAAAACCAAAAAAACTACAAAAATTATAAAAATAATAAACACTAAAAACCATAAAAAACCTTCAAAATAGTAAGAAGACATTAGAAACCTAAAAACACTAAAAACCGATGATAACCTAAAAAACTCTAAAAACCTAAAAACCCTCAAAATACCTTAAAACCCAAAAAACCAAAAAAATCCTTAAGATCCTAAAATATCCCTAAAAATGTAAAAACCCAAAAAAACCAAAAAACACTAAAAAAACTAAAGGTCCATAAAACACTAAAAATCCAAAAAACCATAAAATCGCTAAAAAAAATAAAAACACTAAAAACCCATAATAACACAAAAACCCACTAAAACTATAAAAACTCTTTAAACAAATAAATATAATAAGAAATTTAAAAAACATAAAAACCTAAAAATCTCAAAAATACAATAAAATGCCAAAAAAAATCCAAAATAACCAAAAAACCACTCAAAATCCCAAAAAAACCTAAATACCATAAAAATATTAATAAAATCCGAAAATCCATAAAACCATAAAACCCTAAAAACCCTATGAAAACCATAAAAACCTAAAAACACTTAGAAACCCAAAAAACCAAAAAATGATAAAAACACAAAAAACAAAAAAACATAAAATCCCTAAAATCCATACAAAGCCCTAAAAAAATTACAAAAAACCTAGGCACCTATAAAAACCCTAAATCCACTAAAAAATCTAAAACCACTTAAAACCCCTAAAAACATTTAAAACTCTAAATACCATAAAATCATAAAAAATCAAAAAACCCCAAATCCCAAAAAATGCATAAAAATAATAAAAACTCTAAAATCCTCAGATTCCCTACAAACCCTAAAAACCATAAATATCCTAAAAATCTATAAAAATCCCTAAAATGAAAAAATTCTTAAAAACCTTAAAACTGCTAAGATACCATTAAAAACTGAAAACACTGAAAATCCCTAAAAAACCTAAAAAATGCTAAAAACCCTAAAAACCATAAAAATACAGAAAACATAAAAAACATAAAAACAAAGAAAATCCCTAAACGAATAATAATACTAAAAACCATTTAAACAAGCAAACATTAAAAACACTTAAAGACCTTAAAAATAGAAAAAAAAATCACAAAAACTCTAAATATTGAAAAAACATAAATACCCTAAAAACCATTGAAATCCTAAAAACCCTCAAAATCCCTAAATACCCTAAAAAGAATAAAAATCCAAAAATATTATTCTTAAAATCCAATAGAAACCTAAAAAATCCCTTAAAACCCTGGGAAACCCTAAGAAAACCCTAAAATCAAAAAACGCAAAAAACCCCTAAAACCTAAAATCGAAAATAACACTAAAAAACCCTAAATACCATAAAAACACATAAAAACCATAAAATCCCCTAAAATGAATAAAAATCACTAAAGAAACTAAAACCATTTAAACCCCTATTCTTTTTTAAACACTAATGATCCATAAAAACCAAAAAAACCAAAAAAACCAAAAAAACCCAAAAAACCCCTTAAAACCTAAAAACCCCTAAAATCCCTAAAACCCTAAAAACCATAAATATCCTAAAAATTCACTGAAATCCCAAAAATTTTAAAAACCCCTAAAATCCCAGAAAACCCTAGGAAAGAATTAAAAACCTAGAAACGCTTAATCACCCTAAAAACCTAAATATTTCTAAAGACCCTAAAATCCCTACAACCCTAAAAACTATAAACCCCTAAAACATTTAAATCCCTAAAATCCATATAAACCCAAAAAAACTAAAACTCTAATAACCATTGAAACCACTAAAAATGTTAAAAGAACTCATAAAACCATAAAAATCATAAAAAAACACAAAAAATTGAAGAAATCGACAAAAACATAAAAAACCATAAACCCTAAAACACCATAAAAGCATTGAAAATCCCTTTAAACCCTAAAAAACTACAAAAATACAAAAAATAACCTAAAAATACCAAAAAATATAAAAACCCCATAAAAACCCCAAAAACCAATAATAAATCCTTAAAATCCTAAAAACACTTTAAAGGCTTAAACCCTAAAAACACTAAAATGAAGAAAAACACCTAAAAACCTTAGAAACCATAAAAGACCCTACAAAACCATAAATACCCAAAAATCCCATAAAAACCCTAAAACCAATAATAATTATAAAAAACTATCAACCAACTAAAAATGATAAAAAAACTCTAAAAATACTTCAAACCCGTAAAAACTAAAAGAACCCTAAAACCCAAAAAAAAACCATAGAACTCCAAAATACAATAAAAACCCTCAAAATCAATAAAAGCCCAAAAACCCAAAAAAATGATAAAATCCCCAAAAAATGTAAAAACCCTAAAAATCCAAAAAGACCTAAGAAAACCATAAATACATAAAAACACATAGAACCCCTAACAACCAAAAAATAGGTAAAAAACCCTGAAAAACATAAAAATCATAAACCCATAAAAACAATGTAAAGCCCATATAAACCATAAAACCAATAAAACTCTAAAAACCATGTAATCCCCTAAAAACATCCAAAAAATCTAGAAAACCATCAAATAGTAAAAAACCAAAATACCAAAAAACCGTAAAAAACCTAAAATTCCATAAAAACGCTAAAAATTATAAAAATCCTAAAAAATAAAAAAATATTCCTTAAATTGTAAAAACGCCTAAATTCCTTGAAAACTTCTTAGAAAACCCTGAAAACCTGAAAATCAATAAAACACTTAAAAATAAAAAAATTCTAAAAACACTAAAACCCCTGAAAACCCTAATACCTAGTAAAACATACAAAACCCCTAAGTACACTAGAAACTATAAAAATCATAAAAAAAATCCCTAAAAATCCCTAAAAATCCCTAGAAACACGAAAAACCCTGAAAAACCTAAATAAAACCTTAAAACCCTATAAACACTTAAAACATTTAAAAACCTGAAAACTCTAAAACCCACGATGACCCTAAAACCCATAAAAACCATAAAACCCCTAAAATCCTTAAAAACCCAAAAAACATAAAAATTGTTAAAAACACTAAAAACCCTTGAAACCCAAAAATGTTAAAAAACACTAAAAGGCTTTAAAACTAAAAAAACCACATAAAACAGAAAAACCTATAAAAACCCTAAAAACCTAAAATACCTATAAAAACCCCCAAAACCCAAAAAACCCTAAATCCCTCAATATAGGTAAAACCTTAATATACATAAAAATCATAAAAAAAATCCCAAAAAATATAAAAAAACTCTAAAATCCCTGAAAAATCTTAAAAAAAACTCTATGAAAATCATAAAAACCAGAAGTCCATTAAAACCCATAAAAGACCTAAAAATGATAAAAACCCAAAAACCCCTAGAAACCCTAAAAACTATAAAATCCCCTAAACACCATAAAAATCCAAAAAACCAAAAAATACTAAACCACTAAAAACTCTAAATACCCTTTAAACAACTAAAATGTTAAAAAAACTAAAAAACTTTTAAAAAACTAAAAAAAAAAATCATAAAATAGAAAAAACCATAAATACCCAAAAAACCCAACCCCACCTCAAAAACCAAGAAAAACTATAAAAAATCATAAAAACCCTCAAATACCTAAAAATACTTATAAACATAAGAAACCCTAAAATCCCTGAAAAAACCCCAAATAAAACATTAAAAACTGAAAAACACATAAAACCCTAAAAACATAAAAATGAGAAAAACACTAAAAATATTAAAAACCATAAAACCCCTAAAAATTATAAAAATACCTAAAAACCCCTAAAAACCCAATAAAAACTCTAAAAACTATTTAAACCCATAAAAATGTTAAAAAAATCCCCAAAAAACATAAAACCCTAAAATCTCAAAAAATCCTATAAACCCTAAAACCCTGAAAACCCAAAAAATCATCTAAACCGCTAAAAATATGAAAACCAACCAAAATCCAAAAAAAATACCTTAAAATCCCTAAAAACGTAAAAACCCATAAAACACTTTAAAAATACTTAGAAAAATTTAAGAACATAAAAAAACATACAAACCCTAAAATACAAAAAGATGTATAAAATGTTAAAAACCCTAAAAACCATAAACCCCTAAAACCCCTAAAAACCATAAAACCCTAAAAGCCCTAAAAATCCCTAAAAATGTGATATGTCGAAAAAATTAAAATCCCCTAATAAAAACTTATAAACCTAAAAACACATAAAACCCTAAAAACCTATAAAATTATAAAACCCCAAAAAACCCAAAAAAACAAACAAAACCTTAAAAACCAAAAAAACCCAAAAACCTTAAAAAATAACTCATACCCATAAAAACCGTAACCCCCACCCTAAAAACAATGAAAAACCCTTTAAACCCCTAAAAACATAAAAAAATATAAAAATCCATTAAACCCATAAAAATACAAAAAAACAAATATCATAAAACCCCCAGAAACAAAAAAACTCCTAAAAGAACTAAAATCCATAAAATACATGAAAACCCCTAAGAATACATTAAAAACCATAAAACACCAAAAACCCTTAAAATAACTAAAAATGATAAATTACATAAAAACCCTAAAAACCCTAACCCCCCCTCAAAATCTTTAAAAGAATAATAAATAATAAAAATCCTAAAATAGCCATAAAATCCCTAAAAATGTAAAAAACTATAAAAAACATTAAAAAACCTAAAGAATAATGTAAAAACCTAAAAAACATAAAATCCATAAAACAAAGAAATCAAAAACCTTAAAAACCCATAAAAACCCTAAATCCATAAAAAAACAAAAACCCCCAAAACCCCTAAAACCTTTACACCCCATCAAAACCCTAAGAAACCAATGAAAACTACAAAAACTATTTAAACCCCTAAAAATGTTTAAAAAATTCCTAAAACGTAAAAAACCCAAAAAAACCTAAAGAAAACTCTAAAAAAATGAAAACCCAATAAACCATATAAACCAGAAAAACTCTCAAAATCCCTAAAATCCGTCAAAATCCCAAAAAAACACAAAACAAATCATAAAAAATCAAACATGCCCAAAAAACCCCTAAAAATATAAAGAACCTAAAACCCTTAAAAACCCAAAGAAACCCTTAAAAACACTTAAATACCATAAATAACATAAAAATTCCAAAAATCTTAAAAAACCCTAAACCCCCTAAAAAACATAAAACCCCCAAAATCCCTTAAAACTCTAAAAACCATAAATATACTAAAAAAATCCCTAAATATTTTTAAAAATGTAAAAAAACTATAAAAAACCTGATAACCCCAAATAAAACCTTAAAAACATAAAATTCATAAAACCTTTAAAAAATTAAAAAAATCAAAAAACCAGAAAGACCCTAAAACCCCATATAAACCATAAAACCCCTAAAAACCATAAAAAACTCTAGATTCCCATAAAAACTTCAAAAATAACTAAAAACACAAAAAAAAAACTTTTAACACCAAAAAATTAAAGTACCTAAAAAACATAAAAACCCTAAAAACTATAAGAAACCTAAAAAACCATGAAAACCTTAAAAACACTAAAACCCTAAATACATTCGAAATAAATAAAAAGAAAAAAACCAAAAAATTATAAAAATTCATGAAAATCATTAAAAACATTAAAATCCCTTAAGAAAGTGAAAACCCCTAATAAACTTTAAAAACCTAAAAAAATAAAAAACCATTAAAACTCTAAAAAACTTTTAAAACCCTAAAAAAATTAAAAGTAAAAAAAGCAATATAACCCTAAACAGAAATAACCCATAATAACTAGAAAAAAATCAAAATCCATTTAAAAAATGTTAAAAAACTAAAAAAAATTAAAATTTTAATAAACTCCAAAAACCCTACAACCCCAAAAAATCCTTAAAGCATCAAAATCCCTAAAAAATACATAAAAACCCGAAAAAAATCACAAAAAGTCACAAAAAATATGTAGAAACATTATTTCCCTTAAAAACCCAAAAAACCTCAATGAAAACCATAAAAACCTATAAAAAATTAAAACCCCTAAAAAAGGGGAAAATGTTAAAAACCATAAAAATGCCAATACCCCCCAAACCCCTAAAAACCCTAAAGACCATAAAACCCCTAAAAACTATAGAAACCCAAAAAACCCATAAAAACACTAAGACCAATAAGAACTATAAAAACCATTTAAACCCCCTAAAAATGTTAAAAAATACTAAAAACCTTTTAAAACAATAAAAAACTCAAAAAAACATTAAAAACCAAAAAAACCATAAAACCCCCCAAAATCAATAAAACCCCTAAAATATATAAAATTCATAAAAAATAACTAAAAATATAAGGCTCCCTAAAATTGTAAAAACCCCTAGGAAAACCAAAAAACCCAAAAAACACATAAAACCCAAAACAATCTTAAAAACACTTACAACATTGAAAACCCTAAAAATCCTAAAAGTGATAAAACCATAAAAACCCCATAGTCCTTAAAAAACCCAAAAACCCATAAAAATCCTAAAAAATACTAAAAAACTTCAATCCCATAAAAAACTATAAAAAACCATTTATACCCTAAAAAATCATAAAATCCCATAAAATCCCATAAAACCAAAAAACCAATAAAAAACCTAAAACCCTAAAAAACCCTAAAAAACCAAAAAACCCATAAAATCATTAAAAATAAAAGAAATCCAAAAAAGGTAGGAAGCCCAAAACACACTGAAAATCTCTAAGAAATCTATAAAACCCCAAAATTCACTTTGAACCCCTAAAACCCTAAAAATTTCTAAAAAATAAAAACCCTAAATACCTTAAAACCCCTAAAAACCATAAAATACCTAATAACTCATAAAAACCCAAAAATTCCACTAAAAACTCTAAAACCCCTTTAAACCCTTGAAAATTTTAAATAACTCTTAAAAACCATTCAAACCCTATAAAAACTAAAAATACCTAAGAAAATAAAAAACCCCTTAATGTCCAAAAAAAACCCTTTAAACCAAAAAGATCCTTAAAAATCGATAAAATCCTAAAAATTTAAAAACCCTAAATCCCTAAAAACTCTATGAAAACCATAAAATACAAAAAAACTCAAAACCCCTAAAATTCTCAAATTTTATAAAATCCATAAAAAAACCACAAAAAACCTAAAAGAAATAAGAACCCCCAAAACCTTATAAAACCTTAATAACACTAGAAAGGCTAAAAACCCATTAATCCACTAAAAAGTTTAAGAACTCTAAAAACCCTTTTAACCCCTAAAAATTCGAAAATACCTAATGACCCAAAAAACCCAAAAACCCAAAAACCCAAAAAACACCAAAAACCCTAGAAAACCCAAAAACCATAAAAACCCTAAAAACTTAAGGACCCATAAAAGTCCAAAAAAATCCAAAAAAATCCTGAAAAACATAAACCTCCCCCCCCCCCAAACCATGAGAATTCCTAAAAAAACATTAAAAAAACAAAAACACTCAAACCCCTAGAAAATCTAAAAATGATAAAAACATAAATAAACCCTAAAAACCATAAAAAATCCCTATAAACAATTAAAACACAAAAAACCAAAAAATAGAAAAATACTCTAAAACTCTAAAAACCATTTAAATCCTAGAAAATTCCTAAAAATAGTTAAAAATGTAAAACCCCTAGATACCCTAAAAAACCCTAAGAAAAACTTAAAACCTAAGAACCCTTAAAACACTTAAAAAATATGAAATGTTAAAAACCATAAAACCTTGAAAAACCTTTAAAACCCTGAAAACCCTAAAAAAACCCTAGAAGACATTAAAATCCCAAAAAACCATAAAAACCTTAAAAATACTAAAAACACTGAAAATAATTTAAATCCGAAAAATGATGAAAAAACTAAAAAACCATAAAACCCAAAAAAATTGAAAATATCTGAAAGACCCAAGAAAACAATAAAAATCCAAAAATCCCCAAAAAACCAAAAAAACATCCCAAAATCCCTAAAACCCGTAAAACCCCATAAAAATAAAGAAAAATCTCAAAATATCCCTTAAAGTATAAAAACTCTAAAAAAATTGTAAAGATGTTAGAAAAACATAAATAACTAAGAACACTTCAAACCCCTAAAAACTTAAAAAACACTAAAAACCCTAGAAAACCACAAAAAACCAATAAAATCCCCCTAAAAACATTAAATTCCTTAAAACCCACTAAAAACTATAATACCCCTTAAAAACCAAAATAATGTTTAAAAACTTGAAAAACTTTTAAAACCTTGAAAACCCCCCTAAAACCCCTAAAAAAGCCATAAAATACTAAATACCTCAAACACACAAAACCCTAAAATCCCTAAAACTAAAATATTCCAAAAAAAATCCCTAAAAATGTAAAACCCTGAAAACCCTAAAAAACCTTATGAAAACCTTATAAACCAAAAAAATCTTAACACCCCTAAAACCCCAAAAACAATAAAATCCATAAAACAATAAAAAATTAAACCCCTAAATATAGTACAAAACCATAAAATCACACAAAAAATACTAAAAACCCACTAAAACTCTAATAACCAATTAAACCCCTGATAATTTAAAAAATGAAAAAAAAATATAATACCCCAAAAAATCATATAACTAATGAAAACCCTAAAAACCCATAAAACCCATGAAAATCCCAAAAATCACTAAAAGAACTTAAACATCCTAAAAATCATGAAAATTATCTTAAAACATAAAAATAATAAAAACCCTTAAGAAAACCTAAAAAAACTAAAAATAATCAAAACCCCTAAAAACTAATATACCTTTAAAAAACCTAAAAACCTAAAAACCACCTAAACACATTAGAAAACAATAAAACCCCATAAACCGTAAAATACCACTAAAAATTCTAAAACCCCTATAAAAACATAATAATGTTTAAAAACATTATAAACCATATAAAATATTTAAAACAAAAAAAAACCAATGAAACCAAAAAATCCATAAAAAACCTAAATTTTTTAAAAAACCTAAAACTCCTAAAAACGATAAAAATCATAAAAATCGATAAAAATCCCTAAAAATGTAAAAACCCCTAAAAAACCAATAAAAACATTGGAAACATAAAAACACCTAAATCAATGAAAAAATCAAAAAAACTAAAAAAAACCTAAACAGACCTCAAAACCCTACAACCCCTAAAATCCATAAAACCCCCCAAAAACCAAAAAACCCCCAAAACCCTATAAAACCCCTAAAACCTCTAAAAACCCCCAAAAACCTGTTAAACACCTAAAACAATAAAAAAATATAATGAATCTTAAAAACCCTAAACAACTCATAACCCCCTTAAAACCCCCAAAAAAATATAAATCTCTAAAATCCAAAAAAAATTAAAACCCATAAAAATCCTTAAAACCCCAAAGAAAAATAAAAATCGAAAAAACCCTAAAAATATCTAAAAACCTAAAAATCCTAAAAAATAAAAAAAACCTTGAAAGCCACCTAAGAAAACTATAAAACCCAAAAAATAAATTAAAACCCCCAAAACCCTAAAAATGGTTAATATTGTGGAAAACCATAAAAACTCTAAATACCACCAAAACCCTTAAACCCCTACAAATTCATAAAAACCCTAAAAAACTACTAAAACTCTAAACAACATTAAAAACCCTAAAAATGTTAAAAAAAATCTAAAAACCACAGAACCCTAAAAACTCAGAAAAACACTAAAAACCCAAAAAATCATAAAAACACAAAAAAATCATCAGAATCCCAAAGAACCGTAAATACATTAAAAATCATAAAAATCCCTAAAAATCCCTAAAAAAATAAAAAAAACAAAAAATTCTTGAGAAAACCCTTGGAAAAACTAAAAAACTAAGAAAATAAAACCCCTTAAATCCAAAAAACGCTAAAAGCATGAAAACCCCTAGAAACCCTAAAAAACCAAAAAGCTATAAAGAATCCAAAAAACCTTAAATCCCAAAAAAATCCATAAAACCGTAAAAATCACTAAAAATATAAATACCTTTTAATTTCTTAAATTTATTTCAAAACTCAATAAAACCTAAAAACCCCTAAAAACTCAAAAAACCAAAAAATAGTAAAATAATAAAACCCCTAAAAAACCAAAAAAACAACCTCATAATATCTAAAAACTGTAAAAAACATAAAGATCCTTAAAAATACATAAAATAAATAAAAATATAAAAAATCCTAAAAACACTATAAAATCCTTATAAAAAATTAAAAACCCAAATACCTAAAAACACTTAAAACCTTTAAAAATGCTAAAATCCCTACGAAAGTCTAAATAATCCTGAAAATCCTAAAAACCATAAAACCCGCTAAAAACCTCAAAAACCCTTAAAACACCTAAAAACCAAAAACAAATCTTTAAAACCTTTAAACACCTAAAACATTAAGATGATAAAAATATTAAAAACACAAAAAAACTCGAAATAACTCAAAATAACTCTAAAATCCCAAAAAACCATAAAAACCCAAAAAATACCCAAAAAAATTTCAAACCCTAAAAATTTCTAAAAACATAAAAACCCATAAAAACCCAAATAAATTATTAAGAATCTCTAAAAACATAAAAACTCACAATTTTTTGAAAACCCCTAAGAAAACCACAAAAAACTGAAAAACCTCAAACCCCCTAAAATCTATATAAACCAATAAAAAACATAAGAAACCCTAATAAACATAAAAACCATAAAAAATCGATAAAATATATATATATGACATTAAATAGATAAAAATATTATGATAATCTAAGAAATTTTAAAATCCCTAAAAAACATTAAAAAACCTGTTAAAAACCCCAAAAAACCAAAAAACCCAAAAAACACTACCCCCCCAATCCATAAAACCATTAAAAACCCATAAAACCATAGAAATCCATAAAAATACATAAAAACATAAAAATACCAAAAAAACTAAAAAACCATAAGGAAACCTTTGAAACATGGAAACACTTAAATTCCCTAAAAACATAAAAATGCTGAAATTTTTTGAGAAACCCAAAAAAATAAAATCGACAAAACACCTAAAAACATTATAAAAATTTAAACCCAATAAATAAAAAAAATAACTAAAAACACTAAAAATCATTTAAACCCCTAAAAAATTAAAAAACTCTAAAAAACAAAAAACCCCTAGAAAATGCAAAAAAGATCCCTTAAGACCCCAAAAACCATAATAACTCAAAACCCCCCAAAACCCCCTAAAAATCATCAAAATAACTTAAAACACAAAAAAATAAAAAATATCTTAAAAATCCATAAAAATCCATGAAAATTTAAAAACCAAAAAACCATAAATAAAACTAATGAAAACCTTAAAAACCTAAAAACACTTAAAACATATAAAAAGCTAAAATGATAAAAACCAAAAAAAATAATATGAAATGTAAGAAATATAAAAATCATAAAACCCCTAAAATCCATAAAAACCCTAAAAATCCATAAAAACCCATAAGAACCCTTTAAAATATCTAAAACCTATAAAAACCCATTAAACCCAAAAAAACATTTAAAAACTCAAAAAACCCTCTAAATCCCAAAAAAATCAAAAATCCTTAAAAACCCTAAAAAATAAAAAAATCCTGAATACCCTAAAAAACCCTAAAAACCCTCTAAATCCAAAAAATCCTAAAAACCCATAAATATCATTGTTGAAGATCCATTCATCACAGAGTCCAAAGATTTACTAATGGAAGTACCTCAAGTAAAAAAGAGGGAATAACATCAAAAATTTCACAAAGGCATTAAGGCGCGCACGTATACCTGTGCGCCAGCCTTGGATGCACAAGTCACTTGCCTGCCAGTCATGGGCGCGCAGGTCACGTGCGCGCCCAAAGTGGTTTTTTACCCAAACTCAGGTGGCCTATAAATATCCCCTGTGGGCCCCCCATTGCAGGGAGGAATTTTTCCAAAACTTAGATTCAAGCTCTGGTCGCCCAAGTCTTTTCCGGACGTCTTCCGAACTCTTATAAGGTAATTCTTTACCTAAAATGGAAACTCTAAAGAGGAAGAATATGGACTAAGTATTGGAACTCGTCAATACTTGCACGACTAAGTGTCTATCTCTTAGGGTAAGTGAAGACACTCGCGCACCTCCTTTACCTCTCAAGGAAACTTGCGCGCCACCCTTCTGAAAGTCTCTAGGGATGATACTAAGGGCTCTAATTCAAAGTCGCCCAAGTATCACTTTATGAATTCTTTGTCGCCTAAGCTGACTCATGTAGCGAAAGTATACTTGCGTGACTAGGACTTGTGCACCAGAACAAAACTTGTGCCCCTCCTTCCTAGTCACCTCCTTTCCTCAAATCCACATTTCCTCTTCAAAGATAGCCTAAAAAACCCTCTTCAAAGCCATCTGTGGCATGGTTCATTTTTTTCTTCCTTATCTAAAAGGAATTATGAGAAGTTCTTTTGATTTGGGCCTCCTTATCAAAATTAATACCCAAATTACAAATCCCCTTAATATGGGAATCCTTCTTAGGAGTAAGCCCCAATATTAATTTCTTTTTATATGTGATTCCTTCTCAGGAATAAAAACCAATCATAAGTCCCTCTTAAATTTTTTGGCTTCCTTTTCAGGAGTATGTCCCTGTTTAAAATCCCAAATCTCCATAAAGTATAAACACCTTTATGGACCCAACTCTTGGGATTATTTTCTAAAATTCTTTGTCTTCATTTACTTGGGAAGTAATACATACGTAAGCCCCACATCCTTTCTTATGATTTCATATTTCGTGACTCAATTGTTAGGTTTTACCGATACCTCTTGTTTCTCACATCGATCATGACTCATGTGAGATTAGAGTGTAAAAGTAATTATGAAATCTCTCTTTGGGACATTAATAATACATAAACCTCATACTTATTCACTCGAAATACATGGATTCTGATTCCTTTTCTATCAAGAATATGTTGGTAGCCCATCTGCAGGTAAGATCCCAACTCTAAAATAATCCCGTCTTTCTGAATAAAAATAAACTTCAAGTGCCCCACTGAGTGGCTTTAATACCATTATGGTCATCATAATGACCAAGAGAGTTCTATATAATGTATTGAAGGATACCATTGACTAAGAATCTCTAATTCATGTGGATGATTCTATATTGATGAAGAACCTCAAATACATATAAATGATTCTCTAAATCCCCTACATAAAAATCATTGATTGAATGGTCTAAAGTAAAAAACTCATTTTCATGCTTGGTAAATTAATAAGGATTCACGAACATAACTCAAATCTATAAGAGAGTCCCGAAGTAGACATTAATTCCCCCCCAAAAGGTGTGATGAGTATGACCTCCCATCCTCTCGACCAATGAAAATTTTTAAGCCTCATCAGTCCATAACTAATGGGCACATGCCTTTGGAAAGTAGGTCTAAATGGATATAGAATCATTGGATGTTTCTGGTTCTACGAATAGAACTGTTAGAAACCGATTAGAATGTTTGATCCTTAAACAAAAAAGGTCATCCCCATTTCCAGAGGAAACAAAAAAATGGTGAACCAGATGTGAATCCTTAACCAAGTTAAATGATTTATTACTTATTTGTTAGGCCCCTATTTAAATTAATGTGAGGGAAAACAAAGAAATCAATAACATATGTGCTCATCAAAAAATGTAGCCAGACCACACATATCTTGATTATGTCTGTTATATCTAAGGAAATATTTTACAAGATCTCTCTCCATTACAAAAATGGATTCTTTAAAGTTCACACCTGTGAATGCCTCGACTACTACTCCTGCTGGATCCTCGTCAGCTCTGAGGACGACATCACCTACTTAGAATCTTCAACGTTGGGTCTCAAATGCATTGGTTAAGGAATACAATCAACACAGTATCATTCCAACTCTGGAGGCCGCTTGACAAGCCCTCCAAGTTAACAACTCACCCTGATTGTCTAGACAGTGACGAACAGTGGTCAAGAAGTAGGTGGTGCCAACCATCGCCTCCAACCGTTTTCGGTCGTTATCTCCGGAACACAATCACCTATCCCTCCCATATTATGGGGTGGTGAATGAGAAGGTCACACAAGGCCTTAATTCAAGAATACAGGAGTCCTTACTGAGGGATTCCATAAACAATCGCCACTAGACTTGTGAGTTATTGAACCCTCAACATGATGAGGGTATTTCCTTTAGGGGTTTGGTTCAAGTTCCTCAGACCCAAGCACGCAAGACGAACCATTGGAGGCAAAATTCGGTCGAGAGGGAGCAGGTTCTTACGTCTTCCCCCTCTGGATAAATCCATCAATCCAACTTGATGGAAAACAACGAGAATGCATATACACCTGTCCATCCTGATATTACTGCCCAACAGACTCGTCTGGTAGTAACATGCCAATCCCGCCAAGAAATTCCAATGGAGTATTATAGGCAGGCATATACACCTGTTTATATTTCATTATCAAGTCAGTAGGATCATCTGAATGCAAACAAAGAAACTCGCCAATCAAATGTGGTGGGGAAGAATCAACAGGAACATACACCTTCAATTCATCAGGCTAACCAACCGTCTCGTTTGATAGCACCCGGAGAGGTCAATTGGAATGCTCCATTGACAAGCAGGAGGCAAACACAATTTTCTACCCCCACGCATGAGTACTGTCAGAATTCACTAACATGAAGAGGAGGACAAGAGAATGAATACACACCTACTACAAACATGGAATGGACGTATATTCCCGTTCTGGCAGATGAAGTCACTAAACACATTCTAACAATGGTGAAGGAGCAGAAGAAAATCCTTTCCCATATTCTGGATGTCTATCGGAATATTATAACAACATTAGCAGCATCATAGGGAAGGTATCATAAATATATCCCTATCAGTGGAGTTACTCATCAACATATCACTTCGGAACAGATACACACCTTCGTCTCATTCCACAAGGGTTGTGGGGAAAACTCCCCCATGTCATATGGACAATCAAGTCAGACACATACACCTAATTTGAATGAAGATAATCATCCTAACATGACCATTTATCCTGAGAAGGTACATACACCTGCTCATAATAACCACTTTAATCAAAAAGTGGTTTCCAAAGTGAGTAAGAAGGCGTCTAAGAAAAATACCTGTCCTGCATAGTTGAGAAATCAAGAGCCAATCTTTAATAAGGCCTTGCTCGATGCTAGAGTTGTTGAATCCCTCTGACAATTATCTGTTGCAACTCAAGATTCTACTCTTTCATTTTAAAATTCCAGAAATAACATCAATAATTCCGAAGGTATTCATCAGACACTTCCTCATGATGACTTGCTTCATGACAGTTCAATCGATCTCGAAGTATCATCTTCAGATGAGAGCCACGATAACCCTCTGCATGGCCAGAAGATCAAGGAGAAAACTGTTTCATCTTTTTCTATAACCCACCATGGTGGTCCTCCCCATGATGATGAATTTAGCTGACAAAGTCCTCTCCACGGTACAAATTCTCATTGCCTGGAAAATTCTTCAAAGGAAAATGCAGTAATGAGAAAGCCCTCTTATCTTGAGGCACTTGAAAATGTGAAGTCAGTCATGTCTGATTCTTTACCGCTAGCAGGTGAAATACTTTCTCAATCAGAAGATAGACCGGGTTGTATGTCATTCTCCGAACCACCCCAGGGTCATTCATCTTCTAATTTGATAAATAAATTCTCTACCAATCTTATTGAATCTGATGAAGCAGCAAAGAAGCACCAACTTTGGTCTAATCAGGTAGAATAATCTTCATCAAATGATAAGAAATAAGTGTTTAATATGAGAAAAAAACTGGAAAATGGTGAAGTATCAATCATGTTTTGGACTTTGTCTGACTATCAGTATGATATTATAGAAATGTTGACGGATGATTATATTCACGATATTTGTCTCAACATGTGTAAAACTCTTTGTCACTTAAAAGAGAAAATATTATCTTATTATGAATATGAAAATCATGTTAAGATAATATACTATTTATAATGCCAAATTGATTTGGCATCTCTCTCAGTTTCCCGATACCCAAAGGTTGAAAAAGAGCAGAGAGCCATTCAGCGTGCATGATTTGGTGCACTAAAATGGTTATGCCAGTTAATTACCAATGCCCCCATCTAATATATTCTTATCAGGTGAGGGGTGTTCATGGAGCACTGCATTTCACTATACAATCCAGTCAAAAAATCCCACCAAAAGTGGTCTCATGCAATGTTATAGCCCATGGACGGCCACAACCAATTGGTTTTGTGTGTAATAAAAGGCTTGATTAGGAACATGCCTCAACTAGTTCTTCCCAAATTCAGGCATACAAATAAAAATTTTCGAATTACTCTATCATAAAGCAAATGAGAATGTTGAACAGGCTTCTCATTTAGATCATGCACATCATCAGGTGAAAGAAGTGTTAGAAATCATCCAACAGTCATCTGAGCCAGGTGATTTGAGTGGATGTCGGATGATGCATCCAGCCAATTTCCAGACTATGATCCGTAAAATCAGAAGTGATTTTAAAAAAGTCTCAGATGTAGTAGCTCAAGAACCACCTCATCTTACTATACTGGGGAATCTTTTAGCTCAACCCTTGGGATCAACAGATGGGATTCAAGGAGTTGAGTAGGGAAAGAAGGAACAACCCCAGTTCACCAGACTGGGGACTTTTTCAAATCCTCAATCTCTTCCTCAACGAAAGTCAGTTTTCTCTTGGTTAGGGAAGAATCCACAAGAGGAACTTAGAGCCGAATTATCAGGAGATTCCCCCCAAATTACGGTTCATCAAGAAGTTCCTGTGGGATCAACTCAACAAATGGAAATGTCTCATAAAGTACATGGAAAAAGATAGTATCGGATAGATTTCGATAGAAGTAATGCAATGCGTTATGCATCGATAAATTCCATCAATGTTGTTGTCACTAATCCCCCAGAACATGAGGTTCACTCAGAGGAATCGGATGAAGAGGTTCCTATTCAAGAAGGTGTACACACAGAAATAAATGAAGAAGGTGTGCATACCAGAAGCCAGAGGGCTGCCCAGAGGCAAGATATTCCTTCGAGAAATTCCCTTCCATACTCCAGAAAGGTACATGCCAAGGAAAAGGGTAAAATTCAGGTTACGTCCCACCCTACCTCTAGTGAAGGCCAATCACTCTCATTATAGGAAATGTTCTCACAACAAGATGAAGAAATGAAGGAGTTAAAGAGGTTGAATGCAGAACTAATTCAAGGTAGTATTCCTCCTAACTGTGTAGGAGTCAATCAGTCAAGAAACTTCATTGCAGTTACTGGGATGGATCAAGAATATTCTCTTTTACAAGTACACCCTCACAGGTCCAATCCTATGGGTTATGCGCAACAACAACCGGTAGTGCTACCATCAGTTGCAGTACCAGTCGCCACACCATTCCAAACTCCAATTATTGCACCTGCATAGGTCCAAGCTCAACCAGATGTTTCTCAAAAGTTAATAAATATGATTGAGTCATCAACAGCTCGGTTGGAATCTATGTAGGGAAAATGTGCACAATTTCAACCGAAAATAAAGCTTATCCTGAATGGGTTGATGCAATTCCTCCCCCATAAAATTTTGAGAATACCAAATTCCCAATTTTTAATGGTTCGGGAGACCCATAACAACACTTTACACATTTTGTTTCTCGTTGTGATCCTATGATGGGAACTCCTCAACAACAAGAGGAGGTTAAGCACATATGTTTTGTGCAGTCATTACAAGGTCCTACATTTTTCTAGTATACAATTTTGCAGTCTCGGTCAATTACCGGGTGGGAAGATCTCCGTCAAAGATTACTTCTTCAATTTAGCTCAACAATACCAAAGGCAACCGTTTTTTATCTTAAAATTGTTTGAAAATGGAAAATGAAAGAGTTTCGGATTTCATTGCTCATTGGAAGGGATTAACATATTCCTTAGGCTTAACACTCCCTTGAGAAGAGTTGTTGCCAATATATGTAGAAAATTTGCATGATTAATTACGCACCCCGATGATTCCTATGAAATACACAAGAGGGTATTGAGACCTTAATTCAATCAATTAACAGATCGAATATTATCTTATAGAGACTAAGGCTAAAACTCGTGTAATTCCATCAACTCTAGGAAGGAGAATGGGGAGAGCAGAGACTTCTACAGTTACACTTAAACAAGCACATGTACCTGCTTCCACTTCAAAACCTTCATCTTATCGAAGGGAACCACCTCCTAAGCATCAACAACAAAGGTCGTCTCGTCCAGATGATCAAAGAGATCAAAGAAGGAAACAATTTGAGGAGTTAAAGAACAAAGTTTATTATTTCCGAAATGAACAAGTTCATGGTTACTTCATTTCAGCTATGGAAAATAATTTGGTTCAGTTTCCAAGGCCTAAAAGGCCGAACAAGGAAGGAGATGAAGACCTTAACAACTATTTCCCATTTCATTAGATGTTGGGGCATCCCATTCAGGATTGTTTTGTCTTCAATGACCTTCTTCAAAAGATGGTGGACTCAGAACAAGTAAAACTGAAATTTTCTCCAGCCCTGGTAGCATGTGTTACTTATAAAGATCTAGAGGAAGAAGGTGAGTGGAATGAAGTCAAAAGCAAAAATGAAAAGAAATATGATGATTGGATGGTTAGGAAAATGATCAACCAAAATCATGAAATTTTACAAACTCAATTAAGGAAACCAATGGTGCCTTCTGCTATTTCTTCCAAAGAAAAACTCCCTTCGTTAGAGGGAAAATCCTCAAAGAGGTGGCATAATTCGAAGAAAGAAGAGAAATCAGAAGAAGATGAGCTCATATCAAAGCCTAATTTGTCTTTGACTGTAGTAGATCTTATTCCATCTACTTCAAAATCACGGGCACCGCCCCACCAAATGGTATATCCTGAAATGGTTCATCGGGAAGAGTCTTCATCAGATGAAGAGTTGATCTTTGGTTCTGTTAACATGATTCAATTAACAGATCCATTTTCCGATCAGAGTTTCGATCATGATGATCCTCAGTTTCCTGTATCAAATAGAGGAATTAGAGGGAGTTTCAGAGGTGTAGGATACAAGGGAAGACATGGATATTTCAGAATCCACTATTCCAATCCTACCCCTTTTAGAACTATATATGCAGCAGAAACTCATGGTAAAGCCCTTTAGCGGGCTCAACAATAACAAGAAAGTACTTCCACACCTGGCAGATTCAGTCCTGGCATAGTTATTTTGGAATATTGATTATAGGTTACACCTTCATCCTCTCAGAAAATAAATAGACCTAGTCCGTTTAATCTGCCAAATCCAGGAGTATTTATAACTCCTACCCCAATACAAGATTCATCTACTTCCAAAGCATCAATGTCTAAGGCACCTGTAAAACCACATGTTCCTGTTGGGAAACACAGACCTTTGGACCAAAATTATGATGTCTTGAAACATTTGGCCCAAGTACCAGCCAAGTTATCAATTCTGGATGCCTTTAATCTATCAAAGGATCTTTGGGAGGCACTCATTGAGGCTTTGTCAAGTCCTCATGAATTCGAAACATAAATTGCAGCAGCTGAAGTCTACCATATAGAGACTGATCCTGCAGAATTCCATGTAGGGATATCTTTTATAGATGAAGATGAAGATGATATTGTTCATGAACATATTATACCTTTGTATTTATCTAGCAAGGTCAATGATGTAGACAACCTACGAGCTTTCATTGATAATGGTTTAGGAGTCAACCTCATCCTAATTCGTACACTTTGTCGAGTGGGCCTCATTGATTCTGATTTATCTTCTTCTACATTGATATTTCTAGGATATGAAAAAAATGAACAAGAACCTCTGGACAAGATTACACTCATAACATTGTTTGGAGTCCTTGTATCCAATTCAGATTTCATGGTTTTTCATCATGACACAACCTTCAACATTTTTCTTGGAAGACCTTGGCTACATCAACATGCGGCTATACCTTCGTCATACCAGAAATGTCTCAAATATTATTTCAATTTTCAAATTGGGACATTGTATGGTGATAAAGACCCATTCGAATCATGTGAATCTCAATACATTGAGGCATAATTATATCACGTGGAGGTAAAGGAGATATCTATGACAAAGGCGGTTACCAAAATTAATGCTCCATATGGTTTGGAAAATATTCCAGTAAACCCATTCATACATGTGAGTAAAGATTATGTGTTTCCTATCAGTCAAATTGACCGGATATACCCAAATCCAAATACTTTTGTGGAAACTTCCATAATGTCAATTTGGAAAAACAAGCTAGATAGCATGGTAGAAATTGTTGATTCACCAGGAAATGATGAAAGCTCAAATGGATATGTCTTCATTTCATCTACTGAAATCTATCAATTCTATACTTCATCAACCAGGACAAAAAAAAGTTATATCAATTCTAGAGATAAATGATGATATCGATTATAAATCCATCATATCCTATTTATTACACAAGGAAGACCCTTCATCATTAATAGGGTCATAAATGGTTTCATTTTCTTCAATATGTTCAAATTATTACTTCTCCCTTAATTATGGAAATTATGCTTCATAATCTACTATGCTAGTAGAAAAACAGAAGTAACATATATTGGAGAAGAAGAGGAATATCTCAAGGATGCCCCTCCAGCATTTGAGGAAGGTATCTCTACCACTGTGGATGAACTCAGAGAAATAAATCTCGGTGCAAAAGAAGATCCACGCCCCACTTTAATTAGTGCGTCCATGACTCTTGAAGTGAAAGAAATGTATATTTAATTTTAATGATAAATCAAGATATATTTTATCGGAATTATAAAGAAATTCTAGGGATTGATCATGATGTTGCTACTCATCATTTGGGTTTTCTAAAAGAACATCAAGGATTCAAGCAAGCCGCAATAAGAACACACCTAACTTATACCTCCAAAATTAAATCTAAATTGGATAATCATATCAAGGATAACTTCGTTAGAGAAGTTCAATATCCCAAATGGCTGGCTAATATTGTCCTTGTGAAAAAGAAGAATGGACAAATTAGAGTTTTCATTGATTTCAGAGATCTTAATCAGCATTGTCCCAAGGATGATTTTCCAGTTCTGATCACAATACTCTTAATTGATGCAACAACTAGCTATGAAGAATGTTCCTTCATGTATGGATATTATAGGTATAATCAAATCCGAATGGCTCCTGAAGATGAAGAATCTACAACCATTAAAGCCCATCAAGGTGTGTTTTGCTATCGGGTAATGCCCTTTGTCCTGAAGAATGCATGTGCAACATATCAACGTGCCATGCACCGTATCTTCAAAAACTTTTTAGGGAAATTTTTTGAATGTTATGTGGATGATTTGGTGGTTAAATCCAGACAACGTTCTAATCACTTGGATGAATTGGAAATCATATTCTACAAACATTGACAACACAATTTGAAGATGAACCCCTTGAAATGTGCTTTTGGGGTAACCTCAGGAATATTTCCTGGCTTTGATTTATGCCATCGTGGTATCGAAGTTGATCCTGAGAAGAAAAAATCAATCCTTGGTATGTCATGTAAAGACCCGTAAAATTCAAGGAAACTTTTTTCTTAATTTTCTTTGGGATTTTACAAGAACGCAGTTTTTGACGGCACTTGATTCCGAGGCCCGGTGTGCCCGAAATTTATATCCGAAGTTTAGCTCGGTTACGTTCAGTGAACGAACAAGCGGGAATTTCTATCTTTTGAACCGGTGCTCGGAATCAAATTCCGAGGGCACCGATGGAACCGTAGCACCGGAAATTTCTTAGGAACACCATTTTCGGAGTTGCGTTTTCTCGAGAGAAGATGATAAAAATTGTGGAAGTTTAATTAAAAATTTAACTACAATTTTTATTTTCTTTAAGTGGTTTAAGGCTTTGGGTGGAAGTTGGGTAACTACCCAATTTCCCAAAGGAGGTTATGAGGGGGGTGGGGCCCACACTAACCCCACCCCTTCATATTCTTCAACCCCCCTCAAATCACCATTAATTTTTGACAACTTATGTTATTAATTAAGTGAGTCAAGTGTGGATGTTTGAATTTCAAAAGATTTGTTGAGTTAATAAAATAAAAGAGGTGCTTATTTTATTTGGGGAATTGTTGTTTGAGAGGTTTGGGGAGAAAAACTAAGGGAAGCTAGAAGTTCTTCATCTCCTTCGTCGAAGAACATGAATAACACGAAGAACGCATCGAACTCCGTCAAAGAATGTCGAGTCCTCGGAGACCGACTACGCGACGCCTTATACCGCGACGGTTCTTCCACGACATCTTCTTCCGCAACGTCTCCTTCCGCGACGTCTCTTTCCGCGATGAATCCTCGTTTGACGAACCTCCATTGAACCTCACTCGAGGTTGGGGTTTATTTATTTATTTGTTCGTGAATACTACCTTGTTGTTCTTCGTGAAAATACAACCAATTACTATCGATTAAAGAGAGGGGGCCGGACCGCACAAACATGGCCGAACCTCCTCCCTTATCAATGTTATTGTTTCTAATGTGGTTGTAATGGGAATGGCGTGTTTCCGTCGCACCGCGCGGGATCTTGCGGCAAGTAATGCATGGCGCCGTCGTGCCGCACCGTGAAATTGAACCAAGTCGCGGTGCCGTCGCGCCGCGCCGGAGAACCGCAAAAACACCGCGGCCGGATCGGGGCCACGGTGGAAGGGTGCGGCGCCGTCACGCCACAACGGACGAATGAAGGTCGCGGCCGATATAGGGCCGCGGCGGAACATGGGAACCAGCGGCCGGAAGCGGGCTGCCGGTGTCGGAGCAGGGAGGGGGCTGGCCGTCGCTTGTCCCGTGGTGGCAGAAACCAGCCGGCCGGGGCGGGCCAACCGTACAAGAGGAAGCCGAGGGTTCAAACCCCAGGCCGGCCAGCACAACAGACTCCATTAAAGGGGGGGCGCAGTTACAAACCAGGGGGGGCAGGCGCCCCCCTCCTCAACGGCTCGGCCGTTAGGCCGAGCGCCTGGCCAGCGCGCCCAGTGTGCCATGCGCTTGGCCGGGCCGGGCCACGCCCAAGCGGGCCGAACCTGGACCCAGTTCGGGCCGACCCCGGGGGTATCGGGACGGGTCGGACCGGGCCCGAACCCCTTAATACCGAATCTTTTCCAGTCGGACGCCAATAACATGTGATATGGGCCTCCGATCGACTCACCATCAGTTGCGATGCGATCCTTGGATCGGGACGGTCGTTTCGGTATATCACACTCAAGGTTTCAGATTACTTTGGGTTCGGCCGAGTTGGTTCGTACACGAAACCAATCGGACCCTCAGAGCAAAAACGCTTATAACATAAGCTCTGGACGTCCGATTGACGTGTCGTCGACTTTTTTGGATTTATCTTAGTGAGAAAGATCTTTTGGCTTACTCCGCCTGAGGTTTGGATGCAGGTGGAGTACGGTCGGGTTGGTTTTTCCTTAAAAACCAACCGGGCCCCTGGGACGAAAAAGCCAATAACTCTCAGACCAGGCGTCCGATTGACGTGACGTCTACGACGTTGAGTTCCTATTGACGAAACAGAACTTTTGGATACCTAAACTCTGAACTATGTGTCAGTTGATGTATCAGCCTCTCGGCTCGTGGAGCGGACCCTCCCGAACGAGCTTGTTGTGTGCGGGAACCCTAGAGTTGGCTGCGTTTGTGACTGTGACGACGACGACGACTGTACATAGATCCTCAGTGGATTCAACTGTGACGACTACAACATTCAGCGATCCTACGTGGATCAGTGCTACCGATCCTGTGTGGGTTCGATCCTGTGTGGGTCAGTGCTCAGCAGTTCTGTGTGAGCCAGCGCCTACAGATCCTGTGTGGGTCCGATCCTGTGTGGGTCTTTGCGGGGGTTAGTTACCTATAGATCCTGTGTGGGTCAGACCCTTCCGAGGGTCATTGCGGGGGTTAGTACCTATCAATCCTTTGTGGGTCCGATGACTTAGATGAATCACTAGATATATCTGATCATCTCTATCGTCATACGAAGAAGTATACCTGTGTGAGCTGAATCCTGTTTTGCTTTCCTATGTAGATTTTGTTGAGCTATCCTGTGTGGATTTACGTTTTTCTTTCCTGTATGGACTGGGTTGTATTTGGGCTTGGATGTTGGAGCTGAACGAGAATTGATGACTTAGGTATATGTATGGGCATATACCTAAGCAGTGTCGGATGTTACTTCGGGATTTAACTTTTCTTTGTGGTTTATCCTTTGCGGATACTGGGAGTCCTTCAGGGGTCTCTGGGTCCCTACTAAGTAGCTTATACTCACCCCTGCACGGCCTATGCCCGCACTACATTGTGTTGGTTGCAGACGACGGACAGCGTTGATCGTGGTTGAGGCTTGTAGAGCAGGACGATACCTGGAGGTGGACCAATGGGCGGGACGTACTCAGAGCGGACGACGGGACCCGAGGAGCAGTGGATGCTATATGTGCCCACCCTTCAGCTGGGATTTCTAGTGGACAGCTCGGCGTTGCGGCTTTACTTTTCTGTTATTGTTTTCCCTTTCCAGTTGTACTTTACTTCCAGTTTGGGTTTGTATACTGGCCCAATTACTTTTCCTCACTTACTGTTGTACTCAGTTTTTACATAGTGTTTACTTTGTCTGTTTCTTACTCTGTGGTGTTTTTTTACTTTACAAAGGCAATGCCTTCCCTTTTTACTGGGATTTACGCCTTGGTGCTAGTCGGCATCCCCTGGCCTATGGAAGGCGGGCTTGGGGTAGTCACGGCACGGGCCCTGAGGACGGGTCGTGACAAATTGGTATCATAGGAGTTCAGTTCTATCACAGAACTCTGAACTCTGATCTTTTTCTATGTGAAGCAATAGTGTTTAGCGTATTGGGTGTGGTTATCAGTCCAGGGAGTCCAGTGTTGGTGTAGCGGCCGACGTATCTGTACACCAGGACCCTAACTTTCGATTTCTGACTTAATGCACGAAAACATTGATTGCATGTGTGTTTCAAGTTTTCTATGTGATTACGCTATGTCAGCTCACCAGGTATACTGTTTGACCATGGCGCACCTGCTTCTTTTCAGGATGGACCCACGATGGCAGCCAGCTAGGGTTCCGAGAGTTGTGAGTGACGACAGCCCATCGAGCGATGAGGCCTCGGTGCAGGGCCCTTTGACAGTTGAGGCATCGGCGGTACCTTTACCCGCCGAGCCACCGATGTTTCCAGCCCCATCCACTGACGATGCATGTCGCCTTAGTGCACTGCACGAGTTTCAGCGCCAGTGACCGCCCAGGTTCCGCGGGGAGATGGACCCCCAGGCAGCCGAGGACTGGCTGGAGACAGTTGTACGATTTTTCCGGTTAGTGAGGACACCATCAGACCTCATGGTGATCCTCGCAGCGAGCCTACTACACGCGGCAGTAGGCAGATGGTGGATATTGATGCTCCAGGTGCACGATGAGGCATCTCTCCTCTGGACGGAATTTGAGAGCCTCTTCCGCTCAGAGTCCATCCCAGCCACCCTCCGTGCGGTGCGCATCTAGGAGCTTCTACAGCTGCGCCATGGCAGCTTGGCGGTCACCCAGTACTCAACGAGATTTACCGATCTCTCGCACTACTCGACAGACATGGTACGAGACTCATTCTTCCGAGCCCGGACCTTTGAGTAGGGATTGAGACATGAGATCAGGGCATCGCTGATCTCCCTCAGTATTCCGACTCAGGCAGAAGTACTGGAGTGATCCCTTTTGATCGAGATCTTCCTTGCTGAGCCTTCTTCAGCAGTGAGACCTACTGCGGGGCGGTACATAGCAGAGTCTTTTGCAGTAGGCAGTCAACGGATGACTCATGGGTCCAGGTAGACCAGACCCTCAGGCAGATGACCTCAGGACACTAGCTCGGCTGGGCGGTGCACACAGCGCGGGGCCAGACTTTCGAGAGGCAGGCAGTGCTACTCATGCGGCGAGCAGGGCCACATGGATCGTGATTGCCCGACCTGCCATGCCGAGGAGCAGCAGACGGTTGAGGGACCACCGAGGCAGAGGATCGACCGTGGCGGTTCGCAGGGAGCAGGCGGACGAGGCAGAGGAGCAGGCCGAGCAGCAGGTGGTGGGCGACGCTTTGAGGCTCTACCACCACCACCACCACCAGGAGGTCCACCCCGAACACAGGGAGCTGGCGGGCAGAGACATGCACAGCTCCAGGCAGCGGAGGCTTATGACCACGGAATGCCTGAGATGATTCTAGGTACTATCTATGTCTACTCCACCCTTGCTGCAGTTCTTATAGACACAGGAGCGAGTCACTCTTTCATAGCTGCTGCCCTTGTTCGGAGCTCGGAGATTCCGACAGAGTCGTTGGCTCGATCCTTACAGATAGAGACTCCTACGGGAGCAGACTAGACAATTACGCACTAGTTCCAGCAGTGTGAGATTACTCTAGGAGGAGAGAGCTTCAGCTGGGATCTTCTTGTAGCGGTGTCGAGGCCTTACGACGTCATCTTGGGCATGGATTGGTTATCTACAGTCCATGCATAGATTGACTGTATTAGGCACAAGGTGCGATGTGTACGCACCTGTGGGAGCAGGTTCACCTTCACCGGCGAGAAGGGAGCCTTTGCAGCATAGGATGGACTCTCGCAGAGGAGATGATAGCCCAACACTCATCAGTTGGCTAGCCTCATCCTAGGAGCAGTTGACGTGCGAAGTCCTAGTTTTCCTACAGTGGTGGATCAGTATGTTGACGTTTTTCCCGACAACGTTCCAGGGCTACCTCCTCACAGAGAGGTAGACTTTTATATTGACTTGTACCCCGGGACAACCCCGATATTGACTCCAGTGTATCAGATAGCCCTTGCTGAGCATCGAGAGCTACTGGTACAGTTGGAGGACTTTCAGGGCAAGGGATTCATCCGACCCAGTGTTTCACCATGGGATTCCCCGATTTTGTTCACCAAGAAGGCGGACGGGAGCTTGCAACTTTGTGTCGACTATCGTCGCCTGAACCAGGTGACAGTGAGGAACAAGTATCCGCTACCGAGGATTGATGACCTCTTCGATCAGCTCAAGGGAGCCCAATGGTTCTCAAAGAAAGACCTCAGGTTAGGCTATCATCAGCTCAGAGTTCGAGATGAGGACGTGCAGAAGACGACCTTCAGGTGTCGGTATGGCCACTATGAGTTCTTGGTTATGCCATTTGGCGTAACCAATGCTCCAGCAGTGTTCATGGCCCTCATGAACAGGATCATTCAGCCATACCTCGATCGATTTGTCATGGTCTTCATCGACGACATTTTGATTTACTCGACAACTGAGGAGGAGCACGCCTACCACTTGAGGGTTGTGCTATACACACTCTGAGAGAACTAGCTTTATGGAAAGCTCTCGAAGTTTCAGTTCTGGATACACGAGGTCCACTTCTTAGGACACGTAATCTCGGAGGCGGGAGTTGCGGTGGATCCTGCGAAGATCGAGGCAGTGCTAGCTTGGGAGCCACCCAGGAGCGTGATAGAGGTGCGGAGTTTCTTGGGACTAGCTGGATACTACCGGAGATTTGTGCCAGACTTCTCCAGAGTTGTGGCACCACTCTCAGATTTGACAAAGAATGGGAAACCCTTTGTGTGGTCAGACAGATGTCAGCAGATCTTCCAGGAGCTGAGACAGAGATTAACTAGCACACCTATCTTGAGGTTTCCTGAGGAGGGAGTAGGGTATGTAGTCTACTGTGATGAATCAGGGACCGGACTCGGATGTGTCCTGATGCAAGATCGGGCTGTGATCACCTATGGATCAGGTCAGTTGAGGCCGCATGAGCAGAACTACGCTAACCATGACCTGGAGTTAGCAGTAGTGGTCTTAGCTCTGAAGACATGGCGTCACTACCTGATGGGCGAGCGCTTTACAGTCTTTTCTGACCATCAGAGTCTCAGGTACAAATTCTCTCAGAAGGACCTGAACCTAAGATATCGGTGATGGCTCGAGTCCCTCCAGGACTATGACTTTGAGATAGTCTTTACTCTTTGGAAGGGGAATGTGGTAGCCTATGCTCTCAACAGGAGGACGGACATTCAGCTACTTGAGGAGGCGACAGAGCAGCTATCTTCTTTACAGATATCCTTTGTGGGTAGAGATGGAGTAGCCTTCCTTCAGTCTCTCACAGTCACCCCTCCACTACTGCAGCGGGTCAGAGAGGCACAGCATGGGGACACTGACTGTGAGACGCGGCGTGCACAGATATCCTCAGTACAGACACCTGATGGTTTCTCCTTTGGAGCAGAGAACGACATCCTATTCAAAGGATGTACCTTGGTACCAGTTTCTTTACGGGAGGAGGTGCTGAGAGAGTTTCACACTCCTCCTTTGGCATTACATCCTGGAGTGGCGAAGATGTACCAGGATCTCAGACGACAGTACTAGTGTCTAGACATGAAGAAGGCTATGGCAGAGTTCATTTCTCGATGCCTCACCTGCCAGCAGGTGAAGGTAGAGCATCAGGTACCAGCAGGCTTGGTATAACCCTTGGAGGTCCCGGAGTGGAAGTGGGATGTGATATCTATGGACGTCATGACTGGACTTCCATGCACTTCCATAGGTCACGACTCCATTTGGGTGATTGTCGACTGACTCACCAAGTCAGCACACTTCTTACCCATCATAGAGCAGGGCTCAGTGGAGAGCTTGGGACGACATTACGTTCAGGAGATTGTGCGGCTTCATGGTGTGCCATCATCTATCGTCTCCGATCGAGATGCTCGCTTTACTTCCCGGCTTTGGAAGGGGTTGCAGGAGGCGTTCGGGACACAACTACGTCTGAGCACTGCCTTTCACCCTCAGACGGATGGTCAGACAGAGAGGACCATTCAGAATCTCGAGGACATGCTCCACGCATGTGTCCTCGACTTTAGTCATAGCTGGGAGGACCACCTACCCTTGGTGGAGTTCGCGTACAGCAATAGCTACCACTCCACCATCGGGATGGCACCATACGAGGCGTTGTACGACCGACCCTGCAGATCTCCTTTGTGATGGACAGACCCTGGGGAGTCAGCACTTTTGGGACCGGAGATGGTCCAGGCCACGACAGAGAAGGTCCAGGTCATCCAGGAGCGGATGAGGACAGCTCAGAGCCGGTAGAAGTCTTATGCTCACAGGAGGCAGAGGCCACTAGAGTTCAAGGATGGCGACCACGTATTCTTGCGTGTCTCACCTCGACGTGGATTAAGGAGATTTGGCCGAGGCGGCAAGTTGTCTCCACGCTTCATCGGATCGTTCCAGGTCCTCAGCAGGATTGGTGAGATAGCTTATCGCCTGGCTCTACCACCTCAGTTGCACTGGGTGCATGACGTCTTCCACGTATCTGAGCTGAGGAGATACATGCATGACCCGACGCATATCATTGACCATGGGGAGCTAGACGTTGATGATGGAGCGAATTTTGAGGAGGTCCCAGTGGATATTGAGGATCGACAGGAGAGGGTCCTGTGTGGACGGTCGATTCCTCTAGTGCGCATCAGATGGCATCACGGGAATCTCCAGGAGAGCACTTGGGAGCGGGAGGCTCAGATGCGTGCTCAGTACCCACATTTGTTTCCTTAGCTTATGATGTATCATTACGGGGACGTAAATCCCTGAGGTGGGAGTAATGTAAAGACCCGTAAAATTTAAGTAAATTTTTTTCTTAATTTTCTTTGGGATTTTACAAGAACGCAGTTTCTGACGGCACTTGATTTCGAGGCCCGGTGTGCCCGGAATTTATATCCGAAATTTAGCTTGGGTACGTTCAGTGAACGAACGAGCGGGAATTTCTATCTTTTGATCCGGTGCTCAGAATCGAATTCTGAGGGCACCGATGGAACCGTAGCGCCGATAATTGCTTAGGAACGCCATTTTGGGAGTTGCGTTTTCTCGAGAGAAGATGATAAAAATTGTGGATGTTTAATTAATAGTTTAACTACAATTTTTATTTTCTTTAAGTGGTTTAATGCTTTGGGTGGAAGTTGGGTAACTACCCAACTTCCCAAGGGAGGTTATGAGGGTGGTGGGGCCCACACGAACCCTACCCCTTCATATTCTTCAACCCCCCTCAACTCACCATTAATTTTTGACTACTTATGTTATTAATTAAGTGTGTTAAGTGTGGATGTTTGAATTTCAAAATCTTTGTTGAGTTAATAAAATAAGGGAGGTGCTTATTTTATTTGGGGACTTGTTGTTTGAGAGGTTTTGGGAGAAAAGCTAAGGGAAGCTAGAAGTTCTTCATCTCCTTCGTCGAAGAACACGAAGAATGTGAAGAACGCATCGAACTCCGTCGAAGAATGCTGAGTCCTCAGAGACCGACTACGTGACGCCGTATACCATGACGATTCTCCCGCAACATCTTCTTTCGCAACGTCTCTTTCCGCGATATCTCTTTCCACGATGAATCCCCGTTCGACGAACCTCCATTAAAGCTCGCTCGAGGTAGGGGTTTATTTATTTATTTTTTCGTGAATACTACTTTGTCGTTCTTCGTGAAAATACGACCAATTGCTATCGATTAATGAGAGGGGGCCAGACCGCACAAACACGGCCGACCCTCCTCCCTTATCCATGTTATTGTTTCTAATGTGGTTGGAACGAGAATGGCGCATTGCGGTCACCCCGCGCGGGATCGTGCAGAAAGTAATGCATGGTGCCGTCGCGCCACGCCGGAGAACCGCAAAAACACCGCGGCCAGAGCGGGGCCGCGGCGGAAGGGTGTGGCGCCGTCACGCCACAACGGACGAATGAAGGTCGCGGCCGATACCGGACCGCGGTGGAGCATGTGAACCAGCAGCCAGAAGAGGGCCGCTGGTGTCGGAGCAGGGAGGGGACCGTCCAGACAAGAGGAAGCCGGGGGTTCAAACCCCCGGCCGGCCAGCACAACAACCCCCATTAAAGGGGGGCCGCGGTTACAAACCAGGGGGGTAGGCGCCCCCTCCTCAACGGCTCGGACGTTAGGCCGAGTTCCTGGCCAGCGCGCCATGTGCCAGGCCGGGCCGGGCCGCGCCCAAGCGGGCCGGACCTGGACCCGGTTCAGGCCGACCCTGGGGGTATCGGGCCGGTTCGGACCGGGCCCGAACCCCTTAATACCGAATCTTTTCCGGTCGGACACCTATAACATGTCTTACGGGCCTTCGATCGATGCACCGTCAGTTGCGATGCGATCCCTGGATCATGAAGGTCGTTTCGGTATATCGCACTCAAGGTTTCAGATTAATTGGGTTTGGCCGAGTTGGTTCGTACACGAAACCAACCGGGACCTCGGAGTGGAAACACTCATAACTTAAGCTCCAGACGTCCGATTGACGTGTCGTCGACTTTGTTGGATTCCTCTTAGGGAGAAGGATCTTTTGGCTTACTCCGCCCGAGGTTTGGACGTAGGTGGAGTATGGTCAGGTTTGTTTTTCCTTAAAAATCAACCGGGCCCCTGGGATGAAAAAGCCAATAACTCTCAGACCGGGCGTCCGATTGACGCGCCCTCTGCGACGTTGAGTTACTGTTGACGAAACGGAACTTTTGGATACATCAACTCTGAACTATGTGTCAGTTGATGTATCAGCCTCTCGGCTCGTGGTGCAGACCCCCCCCCCCCCGAACGAGCTTGTTGTGTGCGGGAACCCTAGAGCTGGCTGCGTTTGTGACTGTGACGACGACGACGACTGTACAGAGATCCTCAGTGGATTCGACGGTGATGACTACAACACTCAGTGATCCTACATGGATCCGTGCTACCGATCCTGTGTGGGTCTGATCCTGTGTGGGTCAGCGCTCGACGATTCTATGTGAGCCAGCGCCTACAGATCCTGTGTGGGTCCGATCCTGTGTGGGTCTTTGTGGGGGTTAGTTACCTATCAATCATGTGTGGGTCAGACCCTTCCTAGGGTCATTGCGGGGGTTAGTACCTATCGATCCTTTGTGGGTACGACGACTTAGATGAATCAATAGATATATCTGATCATCTCTATCGTCATACGAAGAAGTATACCTATGTGAGCTGAATCCTGTTTTTTCTTTCCTATGATCTTCCATATATTCGACATGCCCGGCGACATGAGAATTGGAGCACCTTCTGCACCTCTGGGTCTGACTCAGAATCACTATCATAGGGGGGAATATAGTCTAGGATTAATGCACTTAAAGAAGTTCCATGTTCTACTCCTTCCACCCTAAACCTTGGTACTTCACTTTCTACTCCCATTGGGGCAAAGACTGAGGCTTCACCTCCTGATCTATCCACTGAAATTTACGGCCCTTCATAGTCAATTGAAAGTTTTGGTTAGTTTCAAAGGATAACAAAAGTTGATTAGGCCATCTTGCAAATTAAGTACATCCACACATATTATTATCTCTTATCCAATGATAAATCAGCAGCATGAGAAGGATCCTCCCCATCTTTCCTAGCTTCAACATGATTTTCAACATGGATTTCAGGTAGCTCAGCTGGGTTAAGTTCCACTTGAGCTAGTGTCTTTCCATTGATAGGGTTGTCTCTACCCCCTTTAGGAAACGGCAGGTCAGTAGCTTACTTAGATGGAACTGCACATTTCAACCAATCATGGTAAGATATGTAATAAATTTTTTTTAATAGGACGAAGGATAACACTCACTTCCAAAATCTTCTAAATCACATGGTAATTTAACATGATCTAAAATTTCTTCAAAATATGCGCCAAGTTTCATCATTTCATCCAATGATTTCTCAGATTCCTAGTTAGTCTCACTAGTGGGAGCATTTGATATGTCTTCTTGGTGACCCTCTTACTACGGCCTCTAACACCAGACAGCTTCTTTAGAGAAAATTGTGGAGTCAGTTGCAGTGGCAGCCAAATGTTTTGGTGAAACAGCAACATGAGTAGTACTAGGAACAGGTGTTTTCTCTTCTTCAGGAGCAGCCAGGTCAGCATGAATTTATGATTGTTCACCAACACCCTTTATCATCTTCAGAGGAGGGTCATTCCTCTCCCTTAAAGGGGAAACCAAGGAAGCCACTTCAATCCCAAGAAATATGTTCAATCTTTTAATGAGTTAGGATTCATGACTATCTGAAGGACCTACCACTATTGATGATGCATTTAGCTATGGATTTCTTCCTTTGATGCCTTTGTTTCTTTGAATATTTTGGTGTGTAGACATCTTCACCTCCAAATACAAGTATTGGAGAGTGAAAATACCTTTCTAATTCCTTTCCATGGCTTTTCGGCCTAGAGATACCTCACCCGTATCACAAGGAGATTCAATAGCTCTGATGGTAGAGCCACCAGGGCTATACTGTGGTAAAGGAACCTCAACAGTTCCTTTCTTTACAAGCTGCAGGATGAAGAAAGTAAATTACTTGAGTAAAAAATCTTTAACTGAAATCAAGTTTCAAAGAAAATAAGTAAAGATACTTACATCTTCAGGAGCCACTTAATTGTGCCACTCCTCATCTACTGAAGCACCAATCCCATCAGTGGTCCCACGATCCATCATTTCCTTCACCCACTTGGTGATAGTAATGGAATCATCAGTGGAATATATGAGCATCTCTAGCTCCCTAATGCAAGACCGCACTTAATCGGGGTTATCGTTGAAATGGATATTAGTAGAAGCCCAAATAATCCTTACTCTAGGGATATGTAGCCCTTCGCATAAGTCCAACCAGGTGGTTTCAGCATCTCAATATAAACTCCTCCATGTCTGGATAGCCTCCGGTCATAAATATTCAACATGTGCACCAGAAGACCATGAGGAGGGTCCTAAAATCTTGGATTTCAACTTCTTATAGGCTCCTACAATCACAGATAAAGAATAAGAAAATTAAACTTGCTACTCTATAAAATAATGGAGATTAAATTGCCTCAATGATATAAGTCACCAAGAGTTGATGGAGTAGGTCTCTTAACTCTGGTAGGAGGATTATATCTGGCATGAGGCCTCTTTGACACATGTCGTGCCTTATCATCCCTATCCTACGAATCCAAAAAATCAGCCCCCGGTGAGGATCCTGGTGAATCAGCTCTGGGTGAGGAAGATTAACCTTCCAGACGAAGGGTTTCTTTCCTGACAGTTCTCTTTTTTCCCCACCCGATGAATTGGATGAATCAGTACTCCTTCAGGGTATGATGCTTCCCTGTTCTCATCATACCATGTGGTCAAGTGACTCGCCACTCCAGAAAATGGTAGATCAAACAATGCCCCGGTCTTCTACATAGCTATCAGCAACCATAGTTGTCGGGAAACCGTTGGATGCTGCTCTGACCTGACATGCATAGGAGGGGATACAAAAATCTCCTATAGAAAATTGAATTGGCATGCAAATATATATGGATCATAGGCCACAAATATTATCTCCCCATCAATTCTGGTGGCCAATACACCATCTCTGCAAGCCATCATGTATGACCTCAATTTTAGGCTAGTTGTTCCATCATCAACAAACCGCCAGGTTGGCAGGATTCCATAAGGAATGAAATGGAATTTCTTGAACATGCTCAGCCTCATCTTCAGATCATAGGAGTTCAGGGAAAATGGAAAAATTACCGAATATTCCAGCACAGATGGCATGAAAGAACTTCCAGGAACCTGTACTCCGCTCTGTATAGCATAAGTCCTGACGTGAGTGGCGATCCATCCCCACAAAACATGGAATTGTCCCACTATTCTCAAAGGAGACTTACCCATATAGACATATAGTAAGCTCCTGTGAATCTCTTCCAAAATTGGGGTGGCCAACCCAACCATTTTTTTCTCAGCCAACTTGGATGCAACAACAAAGGTCTCTTGCATAACACCTCCCTTCGAATCCCTAACTAGAAGAAGATAAACACTATGCCGCAAAACTAAAAAGCCTGCTAGACGGGTCTTCTCTGGGATTCTTTAGTCCACTTCATGCACACAATTTTCAAAATCTCCCAGTTATAGAGTTGTCTAGAATGTTCCAAGAGCACCCCTCTTCTCTTTTCTGGGGCAGCTGGTAGGACGAGTACATGTGGGCCATTTCTCCTTTTTCTTGATAAGAAATATATCCATCTAATCCTATGGATGAATATCCATTCCAGAATGAGTTTTGGTGGACTTTTAATTCTTGAGATTTTGGAAAATTTTCAATAATTCTAGAGCCAAAGTCGTAGTATTCTCTGAATCATTCCAAGTAATATTGGGGGGGATGAATTCATCATACATATCGCCCAAAATTGGAGCCCCTGAGATCTTGTAGACATCCCAAAAACTGATTCCTGCTTCTCCATGAGTCAGATAGAAATAATTGGTTTCTGGGATCCAGTGGATGATTAGATCCGAAACAAAGTTATCATTCCTGTAGACATATGTCTGGCTAGCCCAGAAGACTTTATATATCATGAGTCCTTTCTGATCCTCGACAAACTCTACACAGGTTTGTCGCACCCAATATTCCCACATCCAAGTTGGCATCACACCTCCTCCTGGATGGAAATCCCAGCTCTGTTTCCGTCCTTTGGATTGATCCATCTGAGAATTTTAGAAAATATACGGATATCAATGCGGCTGCAGCATAGGCTTGTGAGGTTTCAGATCTGGAGCACATGGGCTATGATGCATTATAAATGCCTTCTCCACTATTCCAGCATTTACAAATGATCATACAACTGAGACATTTTCTGAAGCAAAATTGGTGTAATTATGAAACCAAGAATGAGGAATATAGTTCTTTTCATCTGGAATGTTGACTCCTTACAGATGAACATGGCCATATAAAGGCAAGTAAATACATTGTGGGAAATTGACATGATATTTTTTAAAGTAATTGGCCAAATCTGGGAGAGTTCTGTCACAGATATCATAGTGATCATGGAAAAAGATGTTCATCATGTCATCAATCCGCTTTCTAGTCAGCTCATCAGCTGATCCAATCTTCCTTGGAGCCATTGAATCTGCACAAAGATCGAATAAATATCTTTTAACTAAGTTGGTTTTTCATAAAATTTGTGATGAAATCGAAAAAATGGTTAAGAAATTAAGGCGTGTAAGTCTAATCATGGCACACAAGTCTAAGACAGTCGTGCAAGTTGTACCATGCTAGTACTGGTGCACAAGTTAGAAATAGACTGAGGAAGCGCGATGCAATGAATAGAAGCATAGACGAGCGAAAAGCCAAGACACCCGTGTGACAAGAGATCACTTACACAACGAGAGCGATAATCATTCTAAATCTGGATGCTTTGCGTGAAATTACACCTATATTTATAGGCGATCCATAAACTTGCACGCCGCAACCTGCGCGCCACAACCAACGCGCTGTTGGATCTTGGTTTCTCCTTTTCCTCAAAGTCAAATCCCTTTTCCTTTTTCCTTTTTCAGATCCAACTCTGATGGGGTACTTTTGTTGAAGTTCCATTCATCACAGAGTCCAAAGATTGACTAAGGGAAGTACCTCAAGAAAAAAAGAGGTAAGATCATCAAGAATTTCACAAAGGCATTAAGGCATGCAAGTATACTTGTGCGCCAGCCTTGGGCGCGAAAGTAACTTGTGCGCCAATCATTGGCGCGTAGGTCACCTGCACACTCAAAGTGATTTTTCACCCAAACTCAGGTGGCCTATAAATAGCCCCTGTGGGCCACCCATTTCGGGGAAGAATTTTTCCAAAACTACGATTCAAGCTCTGGTCGCCAAAGTATTTTTCTGACATCTTCCGAACACTTCTAAGGTAATTATTTACATAGAATGGAAACTCTAAAGAGGAAGAATAAGGCCAAATTATTAGAACTCATCAATAATTGCACGCCTAAGTGTCCAGCCCTTACGGGAAGTGAAGACACTTGCGCACCTCCTTTACCTCTCAAGGAAACTTGCGCGCCACCCATCAGAACGTCTCTAGGGATGATACTAAGGGCTTCAATTCAATGTTTCCTAAGTATCACTTTATGGATTCTTCATCGCCAAAGTTGATTCATGTTGCGCAAGTAATCTTGCGCAACCAGGACTTGCACACCAGAACAAAACATGCGTGCCTCCTTCCTAGTCACCTCTTTTCCTCAAATCTACCTTTCCTCTTCAAAGATAACCTTCAAAACCCTCTTCAATGCAACTTGTGGCATGGTTCCTTTGTTGGATTCCTTATCTGAAGGGAATTATGAGAAGTTATTTTGATTTGGGCCTCCTTCTCGAGAGTAAGCCCCAAATTACAAATCCCCTTAATATGGACATCCTCCTCAGGAGTAAGCTCCAGTATTAATTTCCTTTGATTTGGTCTTCCTTCTCAAGAATAAAACCCAATCATAATTCCCTCTTAAAGTTTTTGGCTTCCTTTTTAGGAGTAAGTCCCGGGTTAAAATCCCAAATCTCCATAAAGTACAAACACCTTTATAAACCATGATCTTGGGCGTATTTTCTAAAAGTATTTGTCTTCATTTACTTGGGCAGTCATACATATGTAATCCCCACGTCTGTTCTTATGATTTCATCTTTCATGACATAATCGTCAGGTTTTACTGATACCTCTTTTTCTCACATCGAGCATGACTCACGTGATTTAGAGTGTAAAAGTAATTATGACATCTCTATTTTTTCCATTAATCATACATAAACCTCATACTTCTCCACTTGAACTACGTGAGTTCTGATTCCTTTTCTAACAAGGATACTTAGGTAGACCATTTGTGGGTACGATCCCAACTCTAAAAAAATCATGTCTTTCTAAATAACAATAAACTTCAAATGCCCCACTAAGTGTCTTTAAAACCAGTATGGCCATCATAATGACCAAGAGAGTTCTATATAACGTATTGAAGGATACCATTGACTAAGAGTCACTAATCCATATGGGTGATTCTCTTTTGCTGAAGAACCTCAAATACATATAAAAGATTCTCTAAATCCCCTAAATATCAATCATTGATTGCAAGGTCTAAAGGAAAAAATCTAATTTTCATGCTTGGTAAATTAATAAGGAGTCGCGAACATAACTCAAATCTATAAGAGAGTCTCAGAGTAGACATTAATGTCCCTCAAAAAGGTGGGATGAGTCTGACCTCCCATCCTCTCGACCAATTAAAATTCTTAAGCCTCATCAGTCCATAACTAATGGGAACCTACCTTTGGAAAGTAAGTCTAAATTGATATAGAATCTTTGGGTATTTCCGGTTCTACGAATAAACTCGTTAGAAACCGATTGGAATGTTTAAACCTTAAACAAACATGGTCATACCAATTTCCAAAAGAAACAATCATTAATAACCCCTTAAAATGTATAAAAATTTAAAAAGCACTAAAATTGCACAAAAACACGAAGAAAACCATAGAAATAAAATAACACTTTAAACCCCTAAAAACCTCGAGAACCCAAAAAAACCTAAAATCCACAAAATCCCTAATAATTCAAAATACCATAAATTCTTAAGAAATTCCTAAAATACCTAAAAATAAAAAGAAACACAAATACCATAAAAAACATCAAGGAAGGATTCCAAAACTAAAAAATGTAAAACCACTAAAAACCCTAAAAACCCTAAAAGACCATAAAATCCATAAAAACCATAAAACCCCCTATAAAAATACATAAAAACCATAAAAAAAGAACTTGAGAACACACAAAAATCATTAAAAAACTAAAAAAATTTAAAAAAACCTCCAAACACCTAAAGATATTAATTTTTTTAAAAAAAATCAAAACACTCAAAAAACCATAAAAACCAAAAATCCACAAAATCCCTAAAGAGCCTTAAAACCCTAAAAATCCATAAAACCCTAAAAAAATAAATCTCCTAAAAAACCTTAAAAATAAAAAAACATAAATACCAATAAAAACTATTGAAAACCTTATGAAAACCATAAAAACATAAAACACCTTAAACCCCTAAAAATTATAAAAACGCTAAAAATGCTAAAAACCCCTAAAAATAATAGAAACCCCAAAACATTAAAAAATAAATAAAAACCCACAAAAATATAGTAATCACTAAAACTCTAAGAATCCATTAAACCACTAAAAATGATAAAAAAAATCTCTAAAAACCTTTTAAAACATAAAAACCTCAAAACCCCCTAAAAACCAAAAAGAAAAAAATACCTGAAAAATCCTTTAAACACCTCAATATATTTTAAAACCCTGAAAACGTATAGAAATCCCATAGTGACCTAAAAATATTTAAAACTTGTAAAATTCAAAAAAAAATTCTATATACCCTAAATCCTTTAAAAACCCTAAAACCCTGAAAAACCAGAAAACCCCTAAAACATGAAACCCAAAAATACCATAAAAACATATTAAACAACTAAAAAATATAAAAAAATTTAGACCCCTAAAACAATATAGAACATAAAAAAACTAAAAACACCTAAAACATAAAAAACATAAAAAACCCCTAAAAACAATAAACCCTTCAAAATCCTTATAACCAAAAAAATCCATAAAAATAGTAAAAAATATATAAAATACCTAAAAATGTAATATCCTAAAAACCAAGGAAAACACTACGAAAACATTAAAAACATAAAAATATATAAAACCCATAAAAACCATAGAAACACTAAAAACCCTAAAAAGCATTAAATTCCCCAAAACTCTAAAATTCATAAAACCCAAAAAACAATGAAAATTCTTAAAACCAATAAAAATTGTTAAAACCACTAAAAATACTAAAACACATTAAACCCCTAAAAATGATTAACACACAAAAAAACATAGAAACCCTAAAAACCCAAACAACCCCTAAAGACCTAAAAAATCATAAAAACCATAAAAACCCAAAAATAATGTAAACCACCTCAAAATAAATGAAACCCGTTAAGAATCATAAAAATTCCAAAAATATCACTAAAAATCCATAAAAACATAAACAAACCCAAAACTCTGAAAAACACTATGAAAACCATAAAAACCTAAAAACACATAAAACACCTAACACCCTAAAAAATTATAAAAACCCTCAAAAACCCTAAAAACTTTGAAAACCCTAAAAACTATAAAACCCCTAAAAACCTAAAAACCCACAAAACTCTAAAACCCAGTAAAAATTATAAAATCCATTTAAACCCCTATAAACATTAGATAACTATAAAAACCACTTAAAAACTCCCAAAATTCTAAAAACTCATTTAATCTATAAAAATATTAAAATCCATAAAACCCTAAAAACAATTAAAATACCTTCTAACCCTAAATATTAGTAAAATACTTAAAAAATCCATAAAAACCCTCATAATGTAAAAAACCATAAAACCCTGAAAATCCTATGAAAACAATAAAAAAAACAACTAAAATCCAAAAAAAACTAAAAAAATTGATAAAAACCCAAAAATCACATACAGCCAACAAAACCCCTATAAACCATAAAACCAATAAATCTTTAAAAACCATAAAATCCCTAAAAACCATTAGAAAAAAAAATCAAACACGTAAAAATGTTAAAATCACTAGAAACATAAAAAACCATTAAAATCTAAAAAATACCTAAAACCACAAAAAAACCATGAAAATTTTAAAAACCTAAAAAACTATTAAAAACCCTAAAACCATAAAAACCATAAAAATCTGATAAAAATCCTAAAAATACCCAAAACTTTAAAACCCCTCAAAACACTTAAAACCCCAAGGAAAACGTTAGAAACCTAAAAAAACTTAAATTCCCAAAGGATCCGAAAAATGATAAAACCCTAAAATCAATAAAAACCCAAAAAACCAAAAAACCCACTAAACCTTAAAAAATCCTAAAACCCCGTAAAAATCTGAAATACCCACTATAAACTCTAAAATCCCATTAAACCCCTAAAAACATTAAAAAACTCTAAAGACCTTAAAAATGCTAAAAAACTCAAAAAAACCGTAACCACCTAAAAAATATAAAAACCCTAAAACCATAAAAAACCATAAAACCCATCAAAATGAATAAAACTCTTAAAACCATAAAAATCCACAAAAAGACCTAAAAATCCATAATAATGTAAGCAATCCAAAAAATCCTGAAACCCCCTAAGGAAGCCAAAAAAAATTAAAAACACATAAAACCCTTAAAAACATAAAAATGGTAAAAATCCTAAAACACATTAAGAACCATAAAAGACCCAAAAAACAATAAAAACCATAAAAACTCTAGAAACCTTAAAAACCCTAAAAACCAATAAAAATCCTAAAATACCTCTAAAAACTCTAAAACAATTTAAACACTGAAAAACGTTAAAAATGATAAAAAAAACCTAAAATCCTATAAAACTAAGGAAAAACTAATGCCCCTAAAAAACAATAAAAACCATAAAAACCCCTAATGCCCCAAAAATACCTAAATACCTCAAAATATCATAAAATTGAAAAAAAATCCCAAAAAATCCCTAAAACCATAAAAACCCTAAAACCTTAAAAAACCTTAAATACCTAAAAACACATAAAACCACTAAAATACCTAAAAAACTTGAAAGCTGTATAAAATAAAAAAACCAAAAAAACCCTAAAACACTGAAAAACCTTAAAAACCTCTAAATCCCCATCAAAATCATAAAACTATTAAGAACTCAAAAATCCCATCAAACCCCAATAAATTTTAAAAAATTTAAAAATCCTTAAATCCTGCAAAAACATAAAATAAACTATAATAAAAACCATAAAACCCCTAAAAACCCCAACAACCCTTAAAATCCTAGAGACCAAAAATAATAAAAATTCTATAAAATCCTAAAAAATCCCTAAAATTAATGAAAAATGAAAAAAAACACACAAAACCTTGAAGACCCTAAGAAAACCTTAAAAACCTTTAAAACACCTCAAAACCCAAAAATTATAAAAAACACTAAAAAATCTAAAAAACATTAAAAAACCATACAAACCATAAAAAACACTAAAAATAATAAAAAAACTAAGACCCCATAAAAACCCTAATAACCACAAAAATATATAAAAATGACTTAATCCTATGAAACTTAAAAAACTATAAAGAAAATTTAAACCCCAAAAAAACTCAAAAAACCCCTAAAAACCCAAAAAATCAAAAAACCCTAAAACCCTAAAACCCCTAAAAACCCCAAAAATCCTTAAAAATCTATAAAAAAAATAAAAAATACTAAAAAATCTAAAAAATTCCATAAATATGTAAAAAACATGGAAAATCCTAAGCAATCCATAAACACCAAAAGACCCTTCAGACCCATAAAAAACTATGAAAATGCTAAAAACGTTAAAAACCATAAACCCAATAAAAACCATAAAAACCATAAAATCCCCTAAAACATTAAAAATTCCAAAAACACAAAAAAACTTAAAAACCCATAAAGAAATAAAAACCCACTAAAAACTCAAAACACCTTTTAAAAGCATAAATTTTTTGAAAAATATAAAATCCATAAAACACAAAAAAAGTCCAAAAAGGCACTAAAAATCCTAAAAATTGGTAAAAATATGAAAAATCCCGAAAAACATAAAAAACCCTAAAATCCATAAAAAAATGTAAAAACATTAAAACAATTAAATACCCACCAACAACCTAAAAATTCTAGAAACACTAGAAGCCCCCCCAAAAAAAAAATCCTAAAACCACTAAAGACCCTAAACCCCTAAAATCCATTAAAAACATTAATAACCCAAAAAACTACTATAACTCTAAGAACCTTCCAAATCCCAAAAAATATTAAATAACTGAAAATGTCATTAAAATCCTAACAAATAAATATAAAATATTAAAACCCAAAAAAACCTAAAAACCCCAATAATGGAAGAAACCCAAAAAACCTAGAAAAACATAAGAAAACATTGAAAACCTATAAACACTTAAAACCCCCCAAAACCAAAAAATGCTAATATCCCTAAAAACACTAAAAACCTTAAAATCCCAATCAATAATAAAATCCCCTAAAACAATTAAAACCCCCAAAACCCAAAAAACCAAAATTCACTAAAAACTAAAAAAATTTAAACCCCAAAAAACGTTAAAAAATACCAGAAACCTTATAACCCAAAAAAGTAAAAAAACCACAAAAACCTAAAAAACCATAAAAATTCCGTGAGAACCTTCAAAATACCTAAAAACCCAAAAACTCGTGAAAATTATTAAAAAGCGCTAAAAACCCCTAAAAATAAAAAATCATTAAAAACCATGAGAAACCATATGAAAACCTTAAAAACCAATAAAACACTTAAAATACCTAAAAACCGAAAAAAAGCTTATAACTCAAAAACCTATAAAATCTTTCAAACTCAAAAATACCAAAAAACCACAAAGACCACAAAATAAAAACTAAATGCCTTTATTCCCCAAAAATGTTAAAAATTATAAAGAACCATTTAAACCCTAAAAACTCAAAAAAAAAAAAATCAAAAACCCAAAATAATCATAAAAACCCAAAAAACCCCAGCAACCCATAAAACCCTCAAAATCTATAAAAACACAAAAAAACATAAAACACCTAAAAAATCCATTAATATATAAAACAAACCTAAAAACCAAGAATCCCCTTAAGAAAAACATAAAAACCTAAAAAAAAATTAAATCCCAAAACAACCAAAACATGTTAATAACCCTAAACCCCCTAAAATCCCTAAAATTCATAAATCCCTAAAACCCTTAAAAAGCTTGAAACCCTAAAACCCTATAAAAAACCTAATAACCCAATAAAAACACTCTAAATACAATTAATGGTTAATAAAATATAATAAACCTTAAAACCCCAAAAAACAATATAAATCATAAACCCCCAAAAAGTCCTAAAACCATAAAAACCATAAAAATAATAAAATGGCCCAAAAAATCACTAAAAACATAAAAAAAATAAAAACCCTAAAAACTACTAAAACATTAACAAACTAAAAACACTTTAAACACTTGAAAACATGAAAAATTCTATAACCCTAAAAAATACATATCATAAAAAAATACCAAACCCTCAAAGTCTTTAGAACCCCAAAAAATCCAAAAGAAACCCCAAAATACCAAAAAAATTTAAAAACTCAAAAACCTAGAAAAGACCTAATTAAACATTAAAAAACCTAAAACCCCTAAAAATGTTTAGAACCCTAAATGACTTGAAAAACCCTAAGAACCCTAAAAATCCATAAATACCCATAAAAACCTCAAGACCCCAAGAAACCAATGAAAACCACAAAAACCCACTAAAAACATTGAAAACCTTTAAAACCCAAAAAATGTTTAAAAAATCTATAAAACCTTAAAACCCTAAAAACTCTAAAAAATACTAAAGCCCGAAAAAACCATAAAACCTCTAAAAATCATCAAATCCATCAAAATCCCATAAACCCAATAAAAATCCTTAAAATCCCAAAAAAATCAGTAAAAACATAGAACCCACCAAAACAAAAAAATCCAAAGAAAACCTCAGAAAACTAAAAAATCATAAAACCCCAAAGAACCTAAAAATCTATAAAAACCCTAAAACCCCTAATATTCATAGAAGCCCCTAAAAACCTTGAAAACACTAAAACTACATAAAACCACTAAAAACTCTAAAAAAAACTTTAAACCACTAAAAAAATTAAAAAACATTAAAAAACCATAGGTCCCCCAAAAAAATAAGAAAAACCCCAAAATCTAAAAAAAACAATAAAAACCCTACAAGCTTTAAAAAACCATAAAACCCTCAAAATACAAAAGACCCAAAAATATTATAAATATCCTATAAAGTACTATGAATACAAAAAAAACATAAAAAACATAAAACCCATAAAAACTTATAAATACATTAACTAATAAAAAAAATTCAAACCCCTGAAAACATAAAAAACGTTAAAACACTAAAAACCATAAAATACCCTAAAAACAAAAAAAAACTCTAAAAACCATTAAAACCCCTAAAATCCCATAAATGACCACTAAATAATCTAGACCCCCTTTAAGACCCTAAAAGAGTTAAAAATATATAATGCCCCTAAAACACTAGAAAACTCAAAAAAACACTAAAAACCAAAAAATCCATCAAAAACTATAAAAACCCTAAAAACCATCAAACCCCAAAAAATCTCTAAAACCCAAAAAACCCAAAAAACCCAAAAAAAAATCTAAAAAATCCCCAAAATCCATAGAAATTTAAAAACCCAAAAATTCACAAAACTATCAGAAACCCATAAAAACCTAAAAATAATTAAAACCTCTAAAAACATGAAAAAAACAAAAAAAAATACTAAAATCCCCAAACACGCTCGTAATCCCTAAAAGTCTAAAAAAATCCACAAAAACCATTAAAATCCCCAAATCATAAAATAACTAAAAACCCTATGTATATATTAAAAAACTAAAAACACTTAAAAACTAAAAAAACATTAGAAACACTAAAAACATTAAAATCATTAAAAACATCAAAAACCATAAAACCCCTAAAAACATATAAAACCTAAAAATCCATAAAAAACAAAAAAAACAACAAAAAACTCTAAAAACCCTTTAAACCATTAAATACATTACAAAACTCTAAAAACACATAAAAACACTAATAAATAAAAAAATTATACATACCAAATATACCCAAAAAATTCTAAATATTCTTAAAACCCCAAAACTCGACAAAATCACTCAAAACCCTAAAATCCAAAAAAACCAAAAAAAACTCCCTAAAAATCCCTAAAAATGTAAGAACCCCAAAAACCCCTAAAAAGAATAAAAAATAATAAAAATATAAAAAATATTAAAACCGCTAAAAAATATAAAAGTAATAAAAATCCTGAAATCCCTAAAATACCTAAAAAATTAAAAAACCTATCAAAATCCCTAAAGACACAAAAACCATAAAAATCATAATATAACCCAAAAATCCATTAGGAACGTAAAAAATTATAAAAATCCTGAAAACCCCTAAGAAAATCTTAAAAACCTATAAACACATAAAACCCCAAAAAATCCTAAAAACTACTAACCACTATAAAAAACCATAAAAATCCATGAAAACAATAAAAACCACAAAACCCCTAAAAAACCTTAAAAATCCATAAAAAACTAAAAAACCAATGAAAACAATAAAAACCCTTTAAATGAAAAAAACATTAATAAACTCTAAAAAACATTTAATCACCTAAAAACTCAAAAAATAAATGGAATCCCAAAAAAAAAATTATAACCCAAAAACCCCTATAAACACATAAAAACCAAAAAATAATTTAAAACAATAAAAAAGGAAAAAATATTAAAAACAATAAAAACATAAAAAATGTAAAAAAATTGATGAAACCATAATAAAAACTTTAAAACCTAAAACACTTTAAACCCCTAAATACTAAAAAAACAAAAAAACTAAAAAACGTAAAAAACCCATGAAAATCACTAAAAATCCTAAAGACCATAAAAATCCTACAAACCTATAAAATGTCAAAATAGTAAAAACCCTGAAAAAACTCATATAAATCCTTAAAAACCAAAAAACACTTAAAATACCTAAAAACTAAAATTCCTAAAAACCATAAAAATCATGAAAGACCATAAAAACCCAAAAAAGATCATAAATACAATAAAACCCCTAAAACATTAAAATACTAGAAACCCATAAAAACCCAAGAGAAACAATAAAAAATTTAAGAACACTTAAAATCCAAAAAATCATTAAAAACTATAAAAACATTTAAACCGCTAAATAACTCATAAAAACCCTAACTACATAAAAAACATAGAAAACCTAAAACTTCTCAAAGGCCCCAAAATCCCTAAAAACCCATAAAAACAAAAAAAGACATAAATATCAATAAAACATTAAAAAAACCTAAAAAACCTAAAAACATGATAAAACCATAAAAACTAATAAACATATAAATCCCATAAAAACATAAAAAATATTAAATACCATAAAACCCATAAAATCATAAAAACCCTATAAACCCTAAAAACCCTCAAACCCATAAAACTCTATAAATAACATAAAAACCTCTAAAATACTAAAAACCTTTAAACCCACAAAAATGATAAAAAATATCAAAAACCTAAAAAAACAAAAAAACTGGAATAGGAAACCCTAAAACCAAAAAAAAAAATAATTAAAATCGCTAAAAACAATAAAAACACTCAAAATCCCCAGAAATCATAAAAACAAAAAACAATCCAAAAAAACCCTAAAACCCAAAAATTCTAAAAACCTGTAAAAGTCTTAAAACTCCCTAAGAAAACCATGAAAACATAAAAACACATAAACTCCCCCCCCCAAACCCTAAAAATGATAAAAAAAATATAAAAACCCTAAATAACCCTAATAACATTAAAAACCATAAAATCCTCTAAAACATTAAAAAAAGTAAAAACCTATAAAAATATGTAAAATCCACTAAAAACATTGAAATACATTTAGACACCTAAATATGTTAAAAACACTGAAAACCCGTAAATCCCATTAAAAACTAAAAAACCATAAAACCAGAAAAAACATAATAACCCTAAAGACTCTAAAAAACCTGAAAAACAGGGAAAATCCTTTAAAACCACAAGACACAATAAAATCATAATAATCCTTAAAAATCTATAAAAATATAAAAACCCATAAAACCATCAAAATCCTCTAATAAATCCTTAAAAACTAAGTAGACTTTAACCCCCAAAAAAACATAAAAATGATGCAAACCCTAAAAAACCAAAAAAACCAAAAAACCAAAAAATTCCAAAAAACAGTAAAAAACTAAAAACCAAAAAAATATTAAAAATCACTAAAAACTATAAAAAACATTTAATACCCTAGATACTTTAAAAACTATAAAATTCCTTAAAACTATTAAAAAAACCCTAAAACCCAAAAAAACCAAAAAAACCATAAAAATGGTAAAGCCCCTACAATCCCTCAAAATCACTAAGAACTAAAAAAAACCATTGAAATAAAAAACATAAACACCAATAAAGCCCGGAAAAACTCTAAGTGATCATTAAAAACCTAAATTCACTTAAAACTCTAAAATCCTAAAAATGATAAAAACTCTAGAAATCCTAAGAACCTTGAAAATAATAAAAACTACTAAAATTGTTAAAAAACACTAAATATCCACAAAACCCTAAAAAATAAAATCTCTAAAAACACTTTAAACCCCTAAAACCATAAAACTCTAAAAACTATAAAAAACCCTAAAACCCAAAAAAACCATAAAAATCCTAAAATTAATAAAATCCCCTAATAACACTCAAATTCCCTAAAAACCCAAAAAAGGGAAAAATATTACAAAATACAAAAATACCTATAAATGTAAAAAGTCATAATAACCCTGAAAACCCTAAGAAAACCTTAAAAATGTAAAAACACATTCCAAAAAACCTAAAAATGATTAAAAACCTAAAACCCCTATGGTGTTGCATGATGGTTGCTGCCTGGCTGGGAAGTGATGAAGATGTTGTCTATGCTTTTGGTGATGGTGGATCTGTGTTGTTGGTTGTGGATTTGATTGGCGAGGTGAAGATGTATGCTGGAAACTATGTTGCTGGATGCTGGTTGCAGCTTGTTTGGGAGGTGATGAAGGTGACGTTTTTGGCATTACTATTGTGTCTTTTTTATGGTGTTGATGGTGATCCCATGATTCTCCTTCTCTTAATCTTGGGTTGTCTGACTCTTCCCTCTCTTGTGTTTTTAGGTTGGGGGGGGGGTTGGTTTTCATGGGGGTGTTAAGAGTTTTTGGGTGTGGTTCATTTGACTTCGGCCCTCCCTTGTTTGTTTTTTATTTTTTCCATTAAATATTTGGGGGCCAGGAATAACTTGCTCTTGCGCCAACTTCCCCTAAAGACCATAAAACCCCAAAAAACCATAAAAACAAATAAAAAACCTTTAAACCCCATAAAATCCAAAAATATCCCAGAAAAAACTCTAGAAACACTTTAAACCCTTAAAAACATTAAAAAAACATGAAAAAACTTAAAGACCATAAAAAATAAAAAAAGCCGCTAGAAACCTAAAAAACCAAAAACCCCTTGATACCCTAGAAAACCCCAAAACCCATGAAAATCCAAAAAACCACAATAAAATTCAAAAAATACCTAAAAATATCTTGAAGCATAAAAATACAAAAAAAAACCAGATAAAACATTGAAAACCTAAGAAATATTTAAACCCCCAAAATCCTAATAAATGCTAAAAACTCTAAATAATCCTAAAACCCTAAAAATACTAAAAACTTTAAAAACCCCAAAGAATCTTAAGAAACCCTAAAACCTATAAACCCCCTAAAAACAAACTAAATGCTCCAAAACCCCATTTAAACCCTAAAAAAATCTAAAAAATGTTAGAAGCCCTAAAAACTAAAAATTACCCTAAAAAACCAAAAACCCAAGAACCCTCAAAATCACTAAAAACCATAAAAAAACATTAAAATTCCAAATAATACCAAAAAGCATAAAAACCCAATAAACCTTGAAAACCACTATGTAAACTATCAATTCATAAAAACACTTAAAATCACTCAAAACCAAAAAAATAAAAGCACTAAAATCCTAAAACCAAAAAAATTACTCAAAATCCCTAAATCCCCTAAAAATTCCAAAAAAATAATAAAAAATTTAAAAATCTCTAAAATTATTCAAAAACACTAAGAAACCATAAAAAACTAAAACCACATTAAACCCCGAAAAATACCCAAAAATGATTTAAACTCTAAAAAACCCAAACACCTAGAAAACCCTAATTCCCAAAAAACCAAAAAACCCCCAAAAACCTAAAAAACCTAAGAACCCATACAAATCCTAAAACCCACTAAAAACTCTAAACACCATTTAAACTCAATTTTTTTTTAAAAACATTAAAAACCTTTTAAAACCCTAAAACTCAACAAACACAAAAACCAAAAAACCCCATAAAATCCCTTAAAACACAAAAAAACATTAAAATCCTGAAAATCACAAAAAACTCTTAAAAAATAAAACTACTAAAAAATCCCAATAAATTACTATAATCATAAAAACTCTAAAAACCCCAAAAACACCGTAATAAAACCATAAAATCATAAAAATTCATAAAATCCCAAAAGACGCTAGAAAGCCTAAACCCCCTCAAAATAACTAAAAATCATAAAAAAATATTAAAAAAACTAAAATCCCATAAAAATAACAAGAAAAAAATAAAAAACAAAAAACCCTAAAAAACACAAATAAAACCATGAAATCCTAAAAAACACTTAAAACCCCTAAAAAAATGGTAGAACCCTAAAAAATCTAAAAAGACCCTAAATGTCTTAAAAACTGTAATAAACCATAAAAACCACTGAAAACCAAAAAAATCCCTTAAAACCATAAAAAAATAGAGTTCCATTGTAATGGAAAATAACCACTAAAAACTCTAAAAACCATTAATCCCCTAAAACAATTAAAAACTCTAAATAACATTAAACCCTAAAATAACCCAAAAATATCCTAAACACCAAAAAACCATAATACACTAACAATTCAAAAAAACCCTCAAAGTCCCTAAAACCTAAAAACAAAAAAAATCCTAAAACCCCTTAAAAGCCTTTAAATCGTAAACAACCTAAAAAACCTAAAAACCCTATGAAACCCATAAATGCCTAAAATCTCTTAAAACCCTTAAGAAACCTAAAAACGATAAAAACATATAAAATCAAAAAACCCAAAAAAATATTAAAACCCGACAACTTAAGAAACCCTAAAACCCCATTAAAATAGTAGAAATCAAAAAAAACTCTAAAAACCCTTTAAAATTATAAAAAAGTGAAAGAACTCTAACAAAACTTTAAAACACTAAAAAATCAGTAAAACCTCAAAAACCAAAAAAACCAAAAAAACATTAAAAACCATAAAAACTTGAATATACCTAAAAACTAAAAAAACAATAAAAATCATAAAAAATACATAAAAATATAAAAAACTATAAAAACAAAGAGAAACCCTAAGAAAAAAATAAAAAAATAAAAACCTAAAAACCCTTAACCCCCTCCCAAAAAAAACAATAAAAATTGTAAAAATCCTAAATACCCCCTAAAATACGTAAAATACCTAAAACTCTAAAACCTGTAAAAACATTAAACACATTGAATACCCATAAAAAAACTAAAAACACTAAAATCCCCATAAACCCCTACAAATGTTAGAAAACTCTAAAGACACTTAAACCCCTATAAAACTCAAAAAACCCTAAAACCCATAAAACCATAAAAACTCAAAAAATCCAAAAACAATATTAAAAACCCTAAAATCATTAAAAACCATAAAAATCCCTAAAAATATAAGAAACCCAAAGGACCCTAAAATATATAAGAAAACTTTAAAAAACACTTAAATCCCCTAAAAATGTGAAAAAGGAAAAAAACCATAACACACCCTAAAAACACCCTAAATCCCCCAAAAACCCCGAAAAAAACCCAAAAAACCCTTTAAACTTGTACAAACATTAAGAAACTCTAAAAAACTTAAAAGCATAAAAACATAAAAACTATAAAAACAAAAAGAACATAAAAACCCCTAAAAACCTAAAAAATCCCTAAAAACCATAAAAACCCCTGAATCCAAAAAAATCCCTACAAATCCATCAAAATTTAAAAACCAACTAAAACTATAAAAGCCCACATGAAGACCTTAAAAACCTAAGATCACTTAAAACCCCTAAAAACCTAAAAAAACTAGAAATCCTAAGAAACCCAAAACCCAAAAAAATCCATAAAACCATAAAACCCCTAAAACAACAATCCCCCTAAAAACATTTAAAAACCTTTAAACCCCATAATAACCCTAAAAATACTAACAATATAAATACACTCTAAAACCCTATAAATGTTTAAAAACTCTAAAATCTATAAAAATCATAAAAAATCATAAAAAAACTAAATATAGAAAAAACCTTAAAAATTAAAAAATCCGTAAAACACCCTTAAAATCCCTAAAAATCCTAAAAACCATAAAAATATTAAAATTCCTTAGAAATCCCCAAAAACATAAAAAACCCTAAAACTGTGTAAAAATTAATGAAAACCTTAAAAACCTAAAAACACTCAAAACCCTTAAATCCTAAATAATGTTAAAACCCCTAAAAAACATAAAACCATAAAAACCCCTCAAAACCAGAAGAAAACACTAAAAACCCATAAAATTCCTAAATAACTAAAAACTCTAAAACCTTCAAATAACAATAAATGGAAAAAACCAAAAACCCTTAAACGCTTAAAATAAAAATCCCCCAAAAACCACAAAAAACCAAAAAACATATAAAAACACTAAAACACCTAAAAATTCCTAAAAACTCGAAAAACTATAAAAATAATAAAAAATATCTAAAATTTCCTATAAACACTAAAAACTTTGAAAACCCCTAAGAAAACATTAAAAACCTAAAAACACTTGAAACCCCTAAAAAATAAAAATGATAAAAATCCAAAATACACCAAAAAACCCTAAAACCCCTAAGAACAATAAAACACCTAAAAATTTAAAAACCCTAAAAACCCATTAAAACATTAAAAACCTAATAAAAACTCAAAAATCTATTTAAAAGCCTAAAAATTTTAAAAACTATAAAAAACCATTAACCCCCTAAAAATGGAAAAAATACAATGTAACAAAAAAACCATAAATCCCCAGAAAACCCACATAAACCTAAAAAATGAAAAAAAAATCCATAAAAACCATAGGAAAATACCTACAGATCTGTAAAAATTTTAAAACCCTAAAACCATAAAAAAACATAAAAACCCTAAAAACACTAAGAAACCTCAAAATCCTTTAAAACCCTAAGAACCCATAAAAATCCAAAAATTCCCTAAAATTCCTTTAAAATGAAAAAAACACTAAACTCCTTAAAAACCCCTAAGAAAACCATAAAAATAGAAAATCAATTAAAACTCCTAAAACCAAAAAAAATATAAAAACTCATAGAAAACGTAAAAACCATAAAACCCATAACAATCTAAAAACCACAAAAAAACTAAAAACACCTTTAAACAGCTAAACTTGTTAAAAAATTATAAAAAATACATAAAAATCATAAAAACTAAAAAACCCTAAAAACCAAATAAAAACCCAAAAAACCAGAGAACCCCCTCAAAACCAAAAAATCTTTAAAAACCCTAAAACTGATAAAAATCCAAAAAATCCTTAAACATATCTAAAAAATTAAATAACCACAAAGACCCTAGAAACCCCAAACAATGATAGAAAAACCTAAAAACACTTAAAACCCCTAGAACACTAAAAAATTATAAAATCCCAAATAACCCAAAAAACCATAAAATCACAAAACCACAAAAAACCGTTAAAAACCAAAAAACTGTAAGGACACAAAAAACGACTAAAAACTCTAAAATCCCTTTAGACCCCTAAAAATAATTAAAAACTCTAAAAACATCAAAAACCCTAAAAACCATTGCAAATCCATGGAAAACATAAAAAACTAGAAAAAACATAATTTTTTTTAAAAATCCTCGAAATCCAAAAATACCATAAAATCCATGTATTCTTAAAAAATCCATAAAAATCCCAAAAAAGGAAAAAAGCCTAAACCCCAGAAAAACTAAACGAAAACCTGAAAAAACAAAAAAATAAATAAAACTCCTAAAAAAACATTATAATCATAAAAAACCAAAAAAAACCCCTAAAACCCTAAACCGTTAAAATCCCAAAAAACCTTTTAAACCCTAAAACCCATAAAACCTTAAAAACCACTAAAAACTCTAAAAACCCAATAAACCCTTAAAAAATTTACAATTCTGAAAAACATAAATACCCCTAAAAAATAAAAAAACCCAAAAAACCCAAAAACCATAAAAACCATAAAAACCCTATAAACCATTGAAACCTAAAAAATGCATAAAAACCCTAAAAGACATAAAAATACATAAAAAGTAAAAACCCTAAAAACATAAAAACCCCAAAGAAAATTGTAAAAAATATTAGACACATAAAACCCATAAAACCTATAAATGTTAAAAACCGCAGAAACCTAAAACAAAAAACCCTATTTTTTTAAAAATTTACTAAAGACCCATAATGACTCTAAAAACCAACTAAAAACTACAAAAACCCTTTAAACCCCGGAAAATTTTAAAAACCCTAAAAACATTAAAAACCCTAAAAAATCAGAAACCCCTAAAAATCCCAAAAACCATACAAACCTAAAATAACCTAAAAGGAAAAAAACCCTCAAAACCCCTAAAACCCCTAACCCTATAAAAATACTAAAAATCCCAAAGAATCCCTAAAAACATAAAAAAAACCTAAAACCATTGAAAACCCATAAGAAAAATATAATAACACTTAAAACCCCTAATAACCCTAAAAATGCTAAAAATGATAAAATCCCTAAAAACACTAAAACTCCAAACAACTAAAAACCCATAAAAATTCATAAAAATGATAAAAAAACAAGAAAATCTAAAATATATTTAATAACCTAAAAAATTTAAAAAAGTTAAAAATCCCTATAAACAAAAAAAAACTAAAAATAACTCATAAAAACCCCAAAACCCATAAAACTTTAAAAACCCTAAAAATAATAAAAAAACATAAAAACCCATAAAAATCTTAAAGAGACCAAAAAACTCTACAAAATTAAAAATACTAAAACCTCTTAAATCCCCTTGGAAAACCATAAAACCAAAAAATAATTAAAACAACTACGAATGCTAAAAACAAAAAAAAGATAAAATCCATAAAAACCATAAAACACCTAAAAAACTTTAAAACTAATCATACCCAAGAACACAAAACCCCACTAAAAACTCTAAGAAAACATTAAATCCTTAAAAAGGTTAAAACTCTACAAAACCTAAAACCCCAAAAAAATCAAGAAAACTCTAAAACCTAAAAAACCCAAAACCCCAAAAAAACCCTTGAAAATTCAAATTATCTAAAACACCACAAAATCTATAAAACACCAAAAAAATAATAAAAATCCCAAAAAACCCAACGATTCAATAAAAACTAAAAAACCATAAAAACCCTAAAAATTAAGAAAAGCCATTAAAACCTAAAAACATTTTCAACCCCCAAAAACACTGGAAACCCTAAAAACCCTAAAACCTAAAAAACACTAAAAACATTAAAAACCCCCATAAAAATATTAATTCCCACTCAAAACTCTAAAAACACCAAAAATTGTTAAAAAAATTCCACAAAACCATAAAAATCCAAACAAAAAACCCTAAAAACAAAAAAATGCAAAAAACCTTAAAAACTTAAAAACCCCTAAAAACCATAAAAATCTTAAAATTCCTTAAAAATCGGTAAAAAAGTAAAATCCCTAAAAACCCTAAGAAAACCTTAAAACCTAAAAACCCTAAAACCCCCAAAACATAAAAAATGCTAAAAACCCTAAAAACACTCAAAATAATAAAAACACTAAAGTCCCTAAATACCCATAAAAACCATAAAAACCCATAAAACCCATAAAACCCATAAAACCCACTAAAATCTGTTAAAACCCTTTAAACACCTAAAAAGTTTAAAAACTCTAAAATCCTTAAAAACCCTAAATAACTAAAAACCCCTAAAAACATATAAAACCATAAAATCACTAACATCCCTAAAAATATGGAAAACCCTTGAAATTAGTAAAAACCCTAAAAACCATAAAAAATATAAAAAATCATTAAAAATACCCAAAAAAATAAAAAACCCTTCAACACTAAAAAATTAAGAACACCATAAAAACCTAAAAATATTTAGAGCCCCTAAAAAACTAAAAATTATTAAAACGTAAAAACCCCTAAAAACCCTAAAACCGATAAAACACTAAAAATCATAAAAAAATTCTAAAAACCCATAAAACCCCTAAAGCCCTTAAAACATTAAAAACCCTTTAATTCATAAAAATGTTAAAACTCTAAAAACCTTTAAAGCCATAAAATCTCAAAAACCCAACAAAACCAAAATAACCCTAAAATCCCTAAAAACCCTAAAAACCCATAATACAACTCAAATCCAAAAAAACCTTAAAAATCCCTAAAAAACCATAATAATCCATAAAAACTAAAAAACCTAAAAACCCTAAAATACCTATGGAATCCATAATACCCTAAAACTCTTAGATTCCCTAAAAACCAAAAAAATGATAAAAACCCTAAATAACGCAGAAAATACTAATAACCCATAAAACCCTATAAACTCACAAAGAACTCCAAAAACCATTTCAACCCTTAAAAACATTAAAAAACTCTAAAAACTATTAAAACCATAAAAATAAAAAATTTATAAAACAAAAAAAGCAATAAATACAATAAAACACATTAAAATCTCTAAAATATAAAAAAACCATAAAATCCTAAAAAACCCCGAAAAATGTAAAATACCACAGGAAATTATTAAAAACTAAAATATAGGAAAAAACCTAAAAAAGTAAAAAAAAAATATTAAATCACATAAAAACCCAAAAAATCAGAAAAACCCCTAAAATTAAAAATCACAAAACACCATAAAACCATAAAAACCGCTAAAATTTCTAAAAACCCAATAAAACCCTAAAATGTTAAAAAATTATAAAAAAATTAAAAAACTAAAAAATCTAAAAATTATTTAAAAATTCAAAAACACATTGAAATTATGAAAAATATAAAAACAAAAAATTCCATTGAAATCCAAAAAAAAACAACGAAAGCCCTAAAAATATTAAAAAAAAACCTAAAAACACAAAAAATTAAAAAAAAACTTAAAAACCCAAAAAACCAAAAAAACCCCAGAGAAAACATTAAAACCCCTAAAACCTAAAAAATGATAAAACCCCTTTAAAACACCCAAACCCCTGAAAAAATGAAAAAACACCTAAAACCCATAAAAATCTTAATAACCCATAAAAACATAATAACCCCCAAAAACCTTTAAAAACCATTCAGACATTAAAATCATTAAAAAATATCTTAAAAATAATGAACCCATAAAAAACTAAAAAACCCATAAACGTCAAAAAAACATAAAAACCCCAAAATACCCAAAAAAAACCTTTTAAACCCTCAATGTCCCTAAAAACCCCAAAAATAATAAAAAATAGAAAATATCCTAAAAATACCTACAGACATAAAACCCCTAAAAACCCTGAAACCCTAAAACATTAAGAAAACCATAAATGTATAAAAACACACAAACCCCCCAAAAAACCTTAATAACACTAAAAACCCTAAACACCCCTAAAAATGTAAAAAGCACCTAGAAAAATTAAAAACCCCTAAAACCACATAAATATATAAATACCCTATAATCCCCTAAAACCCATAAAAACTATAATACCCATTAAAACCCCTAAAAACTCAAAAATACATTAAAACCCCCGAAAAAACCCAAACACCCCTCAAAATCCCTAAAAACCCTAAAAACCCTGAAAAAAAATAAGACCTAAAAACAACTAAAAACATTTAAAACCTTGAAAACCATGAAGAACCATAATAAAAAATTAAAATTATAAAAACACTTAAAACCCTAAAAATTCTAAAAACCATAGAAAACCATAAAACACCAAAACCCTAAAAACCATAAATACACATAAAAACTGTGAAAACACTAAAAACTCCTAAGACACTAAAAACCATTAGAAATTATAAAAACCCTTCAAACCATTAAAAAGTTAAAAAAACTAGAAAATACTTAAAACCCATAAAACAAAAAAACCAAAAAAAAACTATAACAACTCTAAAACCCCTAAAAATTCCTAAAACAACTAAAAACCCTAAAACCCAAATAGTACATAAAAAATAAATAAAATAATTAAAAATGTAAAAAACCCTAAAACCCTAGAAAAATAACTAAGAAAAACATAAAAAACTGATAACATGAAAAACCCTTAAAATAAATAATGTTAAGAAACTTTAAAACCCCTAAAAAACTAAAACCCATAAAACTCTTAAAACATTAAATATCCTAAAACCCTTAAAAACCTAAATAAACACTAAAAACACTAAAAACACTTTAAAACCCAAAAAAGATAAAAAAATCTGAAAAACCTTATAACCCTATGAAACAAAAAAACTAGAAACCAAGAAAACTACAAAAAACCTAAAACCCCTAAGAACCCTAAAATCCCAGTAAAAACCCTTAAAAATAACAAATGTGATAAAACAATTCCTAAAAAACCTACAAAAAAACACTAAAACACTTAAAAATGTAAGAAACCTCTAAAAACCTAAAAACACTTAAAACCTCTAAAAAACCTAAACACCCTCAAATCCATAAAAAACATAAAACACTAAAAAACCATAAAATCATAAAACCCCTAAAACATTAGTATCCTTAAAAAATAAAAAATCATAAAACCACTAAAAATATAAAACCCTTCAGATCCCTAAAAACATTAGAAAACATTAAAAACCATAAAAACACATACAAACACAAAAAACCTCTTTAAAACCTAAAAAAACCCAAAAAAACCCAAAAAGACTTTAAAAAGACTGGAAAACCCTAAAAATCATAAAAATTCTAAAATATCCCTAAAATCCCAAAACAAATGAAAAAACCCAAAAAACATGAAGAAGCCTAAGAAATATTTAAAACACTAAAAACACATAAAAATACAAAAAACACCTAAAATTGAAACAATCCCTAAAACCCATAAAACCCCCTAAAAACCCTAAAAAACACCCTCAAAACATTTAAAACCCCGAAAATCCATAAAAACACCAAAAAACACTAAAAATATTAAAACGGTCATGTAATATTTTGGGGGGAAGAGCGGGGTGGGAGCGCTCATGTGAAACCCTCGTGATGCTCATTTCCAGTCGGTGATGATGGCGTCCAATTCTCTGGCTCCTCCCCCCATGGCGGGGTAGGGGGATTCACCATCCCTTGGGAGAGGAGGGTTTCCTTTCCGGCCCTTCTCCAGCCCTGATTTTCTTCCCCATTTCTCGAAAGCTTCAGTAAGGCCTAAAGTCCTGAATCTTCTCGATGGCCTCCCTAATCATTAGATATCATCCTTTGAGTTCACAGAGACTTCATAACTTCTTAACATCACCCAAATCACCCATTTCGAGCAATAGAGACCCTCTATCGATGATTTTGATAGATTCATTTTCTCCTCATGGGACCTTCAAGAACGAGCGACAGTTGGCTTACTTGACAACCACCATATTATGATCCATTTTGAATCAGAGGTGTGCCTCATCAAAGCCTGGTCGAGGGACCCTCATAGATGAAACAAGATTCACTTTTTCCTCCTGCGTTGGTCCTTCGACTTTCATATGGGGCGCGATTTGCCCTCGGTGGCAGTTTGGGTAAGCTTCCCCAACCTTCCTCTGCCTTTTCAAAATATATCTGTTATTAAATTGCTGGGTAACCTCATCGGGAGGTTCTTATGCACTGATAGCTGTACTGAGGCCGTGTACCATCTGATCAATCCCCAGGTATGTGTTGAAGTGGATGCATCTCGGCAACCTATTGATTTTGTTTTCTTCACTATTGGTGAGGAATACAGATGCAATGAATGGGTGGTATATGAGGATTGGAATAAATTTTTTCCATAATGAAATCTTCTGGGACACTATCCAGATGTTTTCCAAAGAATACCCTCAACTCAAGAGGTGGTGACTCGTCGTCGGGTTTTTCAGGCCTCGGCATGGAGGGAGGAATTATCAAAGGTCCAAACTCTGGAGGTTCATGGGGGAGCTGGTCTGGATCAGGGGGTTTTTGGTTCTGTTGGCTACGATGGGGGTCTTCAGTCACCACATCCTTTGGAGCAGTATGACTTGGAGGATGTTCGCATGGTGCTTGACGGTAGCACTCTTGGTCCTAGCTCGATGGAAGCTACGATGATCAAAGAAAACCCAAAGGTGTCTGAAGTGTTTATGAGGATGAGGAGGGATTTGGAGGGTCCACCCAGGTCGTGTTTACAGAAGGATTACAACTCGATTGGTGTGGAGGATCAGGTGGAATAGCATCGAAATGGACCTGTGGAGGCTAGAGGGAAATTGGAGGAAGGAGAGGGTTTTTTTTCTTCCTTGGTTGTGGCCAGTCCAGCTAGAACTAGGAAGGTTAGGGACCCTACTCTTTTGGACAGGTCCTTGCTTCAGATGAGTAATAGGTTCAACGGACTATCAGAAGTAGGTTTGAACACTGATCCAGCAGAAACCAGAGAAGTTGATGGGGGCTTCCAGGGGAACCATCATGATGTAGATTGGGGTCACAAGGAGACCTATATGGATGTGGAGGTGCCTCCTAACCTGGATTCCAACAATCTACAAGGAAAAGATGAGGAACTAATGATAGAGATTGAGGGTGAGGGGGAAGAAATAATTAAAGAAAATGGAATTGTGGTTAAGTGTCTTTTGGTGATTTATTGTAACACACCTGAACAGAGGAGGGGGAATGGAAAGGGGTTTAAGGAAACTATTTCAGCAATCTGCCTTGACAAGAGGGGGTATATTCCTGGGGGTGATAAAGAAAACTGGTGTGGATTGGCCATTAGGTCCTATAGTGATATTGTATAAGGTGGGGAAAAGAGGAGGATTGAGGTAGAAGGAATGTTTTCGACTACCCCAAGAAGAAATACAAGAAAAGGATTATTCTTTTGTTCCGTGACTTGTGATTACAAGAGCTGCATCTAATATGGACCGTGGGGTGATCCTTGCTTTCAAAAAAGGTATCTTGTCCAAGAAATCTTGTCCAGGGTAGCTCCCATTGGATCAAATGAGGAGCTGTGACCAAGGTGATAATCTCCCGAGGAAGTATAAGCCAGCTTCTGAATGGAAATTAGCCACTGTAGAAGAGTCCTCCTATGTAGGATGTGGTGATGAGTATGGATATTATGATTGGTAGTGTTGTGTTGATATGGGATCGTCGTCTGTTTTCGTGTTCTTGGTTTATGGTTGGTGACATTTGTGATTTTTTTTCATTTTAACACTTTTCCACAAAGTGACTTATGGTTTCTCACTGTTCTTAAAAGTGTTTGAAATAAAAAATTTAATTTTCAGTCACTAAAAATATTAAAAAACATTAAACCCTTAAAAATGTTACGCAAACTCTAAAAAATATTGAACCCTTAAAAATAAAAATAAAAACACAAAAAACCCAAAAAAACTATAAAAACCCTAAAACCATAAAAATTCTCAGAATCCCTAAAAACCCTAAAAACTAATAAAATATTAAAATTAAAAAAAATTTAAAGCACTAAAACCCCTAAAAACCTAAGAAAACCATAAAAACATAAAAACATTTAAAACACCATAGAAACCTAAAAACAACTAAATACTCTAAAAATCCCTCAAAACCCAAAAAACCATACAAAACATTGAAATCCATAAAAAACACAAATAACCCATAAAACACTAAAAAACATCTAAAAAATATAAAAAACCCTTAAACCCATAAAAAAAATTAAAAACCATTAAAAACATTAAAACCCTTAAAAACTCAAAAAAAACCCTAAAAACACAAGAAAACCATAAAACCATAAAACCTTAAAATTCTAAAAATATCTATTCACCCAATAATTTTTGCCCCATGACGGTTTTCTATTTACAAATAGTTTGCATTGGGTTTATTCATGTAACCAGAAACAACCAATGGTTTTATATATGAAGGTTCCTGTTTTCTAAAGGCAACACTAATTAGGTGTTTTGACAAATGATTTTATAGAACATAAATTGGTCGAGAGGATGGGAGGTCAGGATCATCACAACCATTTGGGAGGAATTATTTCTTACCCTGGGACTCTCTTATATATTTATGAAATGTTCTTGAATCCTTAATTAATTCTCAATTATGATGTAGGTCATCCCAAGATTAAAAATCATTCATTATCATGTATATATCATAGAATCATCTATATGTATATGAGGTTATCCATTGATTTTATCCTCTTATGTAGTACTTAGAGATTATTTGGTCACTGTTACGATGATACTGGTTTCTAATCCACTCAGTGGGGTGCTTTAGAGTTTAATGTCATCCATGGAGATGAAGGTCACTCTGGAGTTTATCAGTATCCCGTGAGATGAGATTTATTTTGATATTGGGATCAAACCCATAGATGTAATTCTTATGTATTTTTGGGAAAGGAATCAGAACCCAAATAGTTCAGTTCCACATAATAGGGAACATCATAACTTTTAAGGTCACTTGATAAGGACCCAACAATACAGTTTAACATCATGTGGGGCAGATTTCTAGTCAGAAGGTTCCTAGTCAAATTTTGGTGTGGGAATTTTAACAAACTAGACTAAAGAACGTTATAGTTGTGTGGATTATCATGTTTAATTAGACCCTGCTAGGAATGTGGCCCAAAAAAGATGATTTTTTTGAGGTGTTGGGTTTGAACCTCACAGATGCTTTTTACGTATCACTTTAGGAGGTGAATCAAAGTATACATATTTTAGTTATGAGTAACCTCACCTATGGAGATACTAAAGGTTTATCTCTTATGTGAGTATGAACCATTAATAAGATTAAGTTGGGGATTAATCTTGAAGAGGATTCCTTAATGAATTGAGGGGTATGATTGGGACTAACATCTTAGGAGGAAGCCCCTTGAGGCCAGTCCTTAGATATGTGTCCTATCTATCTTGTTTATGGAAGGAATTGTAGTTTTCGTAGTCCAATAAATCACATATATCATGTGGGTACCATGATCACCATTAACCCCTAACCCCACGCGAGTCATACTCAATGTGAGAAAAAAGAGGAAGTGAAATATCTAAAAATCCACTCACTTTTCCTTCTCCCTATATGGAAAAGGATGAGGATGATGGTGGAAGAGGCTGAGGTTATGACACATCCCTATTTTCACATCACCATAGAAAATAATGAAGCTGAAGGACACAGAGATAGAGAGTATAAAGACTGAAACCTATTATAAGAAAGGCTAGGGGATTAATCTATGTGCGATTCCATATAATTGGTTCCATATAAGGATTTGGATCTAATTACATGTGGATTACAAAAGCAAGCATAATAATCACACTCCTTAATGGGAACTGGAGGATTCAAATCTTAGGGATGGGAAGCTAAGGACATGGTCCAAACACTAATATCGATGACCGATAACTCATAGAAACTATCATTGTGGTAGGATTTTACATGAACATAGGAATACAAACCCACATGCACCTTGAGTACCCTGATCGGTCAACCAGACAAGTGCAAGAATCCACTAAACATAGAAATATAAACCCAAATGGAGGGTATTCTAGTGTGTCACTCACTATGGTTGTACAAGTCATAAGTTCTTGGAAGAGGTTTCAAATTTGTTCTTTTCAAACATGGGATCCATGTAAGAAGAGGCCCTACCATGGATGACTCAGAAGAGGGCCTGATGGGTGTTTGCATAGGTCCTCCTTATAGGTGTTCAGTGTTTGTATGCCTTGCAGGTGTGCCATGTAGGGACTTAGAGGAAATTAAAGTTCATTATGCAGGTGGGAAAGGCCTGCGTGAGATAGATATTCCTTAGGAAGTAGGACACTAGGGAAACAACACTCGGTTAAGGATTTTCCCAAGGGACTATGTGTCTCCTCTGATGTTCCTGAAAGGGACTCACACATGTCCTTGATGAGGGATAGGGAACTCACACATGTGACCTATCCTTAGGGTAGAATATTCCCCCTGAAGGTGTCTTATGTATTTAGACCTTGTAGGGACATTGATCATTTTTAACCCCTTTATTTGTATCTTATATCATTTTTTGGCCATCTACTTGAGAAATTTCACGGGTTTTGGGAAAAGGTGTTTCACAATGAGAGATTTAGAGGTTCTTCATAATTTTTCAGTTCTATAAATGTAGAGCCCAAGGGTCCTATTTATGGTAAAATATGGGACCATGTGCAAAGGGGTCTGTCCGTACAGGTCTATAGTGTAGGTGTTTGGTGTAGGTTTCCCATGTAGGGGTGTCTTTCCTATTTGACTTGCACAGGGTAGCTGCATGACCTATGTAATTTTCAAGTGTCTTTTGAACATAGGTAGATTTGTATAAAATACTTGGTTCTCCTTAAGTATATTTAGCACTTTTTCATGAACAAGGCACTCTTCATAATATTTTCATCTTCCTTGTTAAAAAAGGAGTGTCAACAAAATCCTCCCCCCCAGGATTGGATCTGAATGAAAGAGGATGGCCTATTCATGAGGTAAACAAATGGGGAAAATATTATGAAGGGGTAAAATTCTAGATCATGAAGGTTATCTATGTAGTTTATCTATATATTTTATCATCACAGGTTTTCTATTTGAGGAATGACACACAAGTGTTGGGTTTTTGGTCTCAACATGGTTTTTCCACGTAGACTATCGACATCTATAAATTCCCTCATCTTTTATATTTTCTTCACATTCGAAGTTCATAATTTTTTCTCTCTCCATGAAAGTTAACCATGAATGTTTCTAAATGTTTTCTCAAGGTACAGACCATGAGTGATGGGGCTATGCAATTTCTTTTCTTTATGGGGATCCTAGTCAAGGTATCTCACTGAGGGAGTTGCATGAAGGACTTGGTCCAATGGGAAACATGAAACTACCTCATTGAGGGACCCTTGTTGGGACTCTTATCATGGGACCTGAATGGGGAATCTTGTCGAGGGACCATCATGAGTTCATTCCTTTTCTAAATTCTTGGATTTTTATAAGTTCAAAATTTTCAATTTCATAAGTCAATATATCAGCTTAATAAGAGAATTTGGAACATTATTTTAGGTTTTCAATGGCTGTTTCAATTACTAAAATTGAGAAAGTTGTTGTGCATCAAACTGAAATGATCAAATCCATTAGGACTAATTATTATGACGTCATTGAATCTACTATTCTAGATATAGTAAAGTGATTTATACCATATCAATGATTGTATCGATGGATTGACAAAATACCTCTGTATAAGAACATGCTTATGAGGGATGATCATATTCCATTGTTTAAGAAATACTTCACAATGTATTGATTCATGAAGCACATCAATTTCCATTTTTTAACATCTCCTCAATGGGTGGTTTCATTAGTGGAAGAACATTCCCCATCGACTGCATTATAAATCCCAATGGTTTCACATTATATATAAAGCTATATATTATATGTTTAAGGCCCCATTATTATGAATCAAACTTTCATGCTTTAAATATAGATTAATCTCAAGGATATAAGGAAGACTATGAATACTTCTTTAGAGGGGAAGTCATGCCTAAGTGTATGTGGTCCTTCTAGGTGCACCCAACTTGCAAAAAATTAAAAAGTTATTGCATGATGTTAATATTTAAGAGGCTATGTGGCTAATATAAACATGTTTTTATAGGAACCTATAAAATATTCCTGAATTACTGAGCCAATCGAGTCCATAGACAAATTCATTTCACTTGATGCATGGTAAAGTTTCAAAATTTTGTGGGACATCTACCAAATATCTCGGGTCCCAATTCCAAGGTAAATTTATGATGAATTTATCCCACCAAATACAATGTGGAAAGATGCAGAGAGGCTTCCACCATTATCCCATGAGCTCATCAAGAATGTGAATAAATTGTAGAAATACAAAGATCCTCGCTCTAGGGCTGACATCGATGAAGGAAGCTAGATGAAGACATTCTTTGAAATAACATGAGATAAACCTACTTGCAGGAACCATACTTTTTTCCATACTAACATGAATCATGGTGCTTCAGGCATGTTCTGTCCCATATTGGATAAGGGTGACTATAAGTGTTTGGGTTACAAGGTTAACCTCAAGATCAATGTGAAGATTCTCTTATATGGATTCCTTTCTACATGGATGAGAATTTACCTACTTCCATTCCATGATTTTGGTGGAGGTGTGAGGATAGAAAAAAATTTTAACATAGAAAAACTATAAGAGGATAAGTATATAGGGTTTATTTTCACTATTTTTTAAAGGATATATTTCTTTTTACTGCATAAATACAACATTAAGGACCCATTTATAATTATAGGGCCATTTTAGGTGTTATATGGGTGGGTCGCAGTGAATTTCAGCTTATATTCAATGTTATGTTCAGTGAATTTATTGTTGAGTGTATTTGGAGTCTTTAATTTCTTTCCTAATGGTAACCCACCAACTAGAACCTTTACAAATAATGGTAAGGATGATAATTATGAGTTTAAGGAATACATGATGGTGTTTAGGGATAAAATATTGGTATCAATTATTTTAGTGATATTATATTTTAGGATAAAGCTCCCTATAGTTTCACATTCCATTTAAAATTCCTTCAACAATGAATCAATTTTCTTATAACGCATGTTAGGAATGAGAAACATCTGATGATATCCAAGAAATTATGGATCTAAATGGATTTGGAGCCATAAAAAATGTTGACCTTGCTACCTCCTTTAGAATAATCAATTTTACTGGAGGTCAGATATACCAAGGTGTGGATTTCTTCAAACCCTCTGTGGGCATTGGAAAAAGGTATCCACTGGGTGGAGGCCACTACACATGTTTTTCATGGTATGCAAGGAAAAATGCTTGATCCAAAGATGATACGAAGGCTCTAGATGCATTGAAATGTTCTGTGGAAAAGGCCATCAACAATGCTAGGGATGAGAAGAAAACACCTCTATTGCCAAGGCGGTCTAGTCAGCACCGTATAGAGGAGGCCACTGTCTCATCCCCTCATTATTTTGAAAGTTAAAGGAGATCTGAAGTGCATTACTGATAATAGTGCATTGATTTTTCTCCACATAGATCCGTATGAGACCCAAAATACATTCATCTCTTAGCAATAATTTTTTGGGATAACATGAATCATGATGTCAAGGATGCAAGGGAGTTACTCCATGTTGTTCTGTGAATCCTGGAGTTGGGTGATATCAATGCACCTTCTGATATACACCCTAAAAATAATCTAACTAAAGTAATGAAGTATTTTAAATAGTAGGTTAATTTCATATATGAAACCAATGGTAAATTCCAAACCTCAAAAGATTATCCGACATACTAGACATGGGAGTAATTAAATGGGTAACTGTTCATCCTAGGGAGGAATTGGGCATTTACATTAACCCCGCAAATTTATTTATTTTTTCTTCTTCCCTTTTCTTTCATTTTCACCCACCAACAATAATCCTGACCGAAATTTTATTTTACATTTTAGAGTAGGATAAAGATGAGAAATAGCACCAACAGATGATTCTGGGTCACCAAAGAATAGAACCACATGCACCCCTATTGAGATGGTGGAAGATGCCCTTGGATCCCTAAATATCTCTCCAGGTGGGAGGACCATGATGGATGTGATAGCAATGGGAATTCTTCAATTGTTACCTCAGGTTTCCATTACCCAAAAGAGTAGTACAAGATCTTCACTTACTCATTAGAGGAAACAAAATAAATAATCAATGTTTATTCAATGAGTGAATTATAGTAGGTATTTGTGCTTTTATACGACATTACAATCCGTTTAAAATAATTTTCTAACTATGATTTTATTTTGAAAAACACTTATTGCTTTCCTCCCTTAAGGGGTATGTTACTGGTCCTTCAAGGATCAAGGAGTATACATTGGTGGAGATATAGATACATATGGATTAATCTTTTATCTTGAAGGATGAAGTGTCAAGTGACATGGCTGCATCTTCCCACACTTCTACAAATGGGGAAGTTGTTCGTGGTAATGTCAGATGCACTCCTTTTGAGTTTTATATGCTGTATCTATTTTTTTTCTTTTATGGTATTTTAGTTCTATTGTTAACCCCCAAGGACACTTTGGTAGTCAATGTCTATCTTATTGTTTCCAAAAAAGGGGATGATAGGGATTTTAGATGGTCCGATGAAGGTGTTGATGTCGAACCTAGCTCTGAAGGGTGTGATGTTGATGTGTGTATTGATCAATTATCCAAGGGAATCATCGGTAGAGCCAATTTGGGTCCTAAGAAATTTGTCTTGGATACCATGAATGGATAATATGATGTGATCTAAAAGTAAATATATCATGAATTTATGGATGATTTTAATCCAAAAATTGATATTCTTGGTTACATCAAGGAGATCAGGGACTTTCATAAGGAACTGGATGGATTTGTGTTTTCTTATTCTTGTATATTCCACACATTATTTTTCTTTTTCTATATGACATTTCATATCAAAGTTCAACCCATTCATATTTTTTTGAGATAACATTGTTAAGACCCTTCAAGAGAATGGCATCCAAATAAAACCTACCCACACTGCTAGAGAGGTATTGGATGAGAATTTGAAATTGTGAGGTGCTCCAGAACCTTTTGTTATGGTGGATGAGAAATATCAAAAGAGTGTCCCCCACCATGAAGTACTCATTTAGACTACTAAATTTGGTAATGATAAAGAGGAATCTACTCAGGATGCTAATCTATTACCGGTTGAATGTCACAGAATTCCTGGATCATGCTCCATTATTGCTATTAATTTGAAGATAATAATGATTCTAATTCATTATTAAGTTTTATCATATTACACTATTTAGTTTTTGGGATAAGCTTCTACATTAGCTCTAATAGTATCAGAAGATTAAGTAGTCAATGTCTTGGGGGGAGTAGAGTAGGGCACTTCTTTGAGTTCTTTAGTTCCAGTGTATATCCTGCCCAATGATAGTGGCTCTGAGTCAGACATAGAGTTCCATGCTGCTCTCAGTATCACGCATGGCTAGAATTGGAAAATAATATGAATGATATTTTTTGAGACACCACTAGAATACCTGCCTTCACAATTTTGATAACTTCCAACTCAATTCGGCATGTTGTGATTTTTTGGATATTATTACTATCAAACCTATGCAATTGCGAAGGAGACCATTTGATGGTGGGAGGACGAACATATGATTTGGTAAGACATAATAATGTTAAGATTCTCATAAACATTGAAATTTTTTTAGTGTCATTATCCAAAATGGAGGAAAATCATTACATAAATCTCATATAATTCAAGCGATAGATCAAGAAGAAGACTATTCAAGTGTCATTCCTTCATCAAGAATCAAATACCGCATAGGGTGTTCTATAAAAACTCCACTGTTTATTTGGAGAATCCCAATAATAAGGGTCAACTATCATTGAAGCTATAATAGAAGCACTTCAGTAGGTAGAGGAGACTAAATATGTTCAATTGACTGATATTCAATGATTAATTGCTGGAGATCAAGAGCCTATTCAATATATGAAGCTTTATGTTAAAGGCCTTGGGTAATATAAGATAGAGAGACTCCATATTGAGGATGTTCCTTTGATTTTTCTTCATAAATGATATGGATTTTTATTTTAATCATATATGTCTTCATCCCTCCCTTTTTTTCTTATGATCATAATTTTGAAGCTTATTTTCATATCATAACATTTTCATACCAGCTAATCGTAATCACAATGGTGAGGATGGGGGCACTCTAATTTTTTTTACCTAATCCGAAAGGACAAGTGAGAATATTTTGACTATTTGTAGGGTCGTATAGTAAACTCTACAATATTTATGTATTTTTTTGTCATCACCCTAATTTTCACCTAATATCAATATGAAAGAGACATAGAGGGTGAGACTTGGAGTTTTCTTAGGCCACCCTTTTCCGTTTTCAACCAGGTGAGTATTATGTCTCCTTTTAAGGGAACTTTATATTCATTCATTACATACTAATAAGGATAGTGTTTTATGTTGAACATCTTTGACCATGAATTTTGAGATGATAACCCAAACAAGTCTTGATGGTTGGAAATATTATGATATTCCTCAGATACATCCAAGGGGAATCTTGAGTCATGATTTTTACGGTTTCTGAATCTAAAACATGAAATATGGGAATATAGGTGGTCTCTCCCAAGGAGAATGTTACCTCTAGTTAAAAACTCATTATGGGGGCCGTTTTATGCAAGGTCAACTATGGATCATACTTCATTGTCATGTAGTGGTATCCTTAGGCTGACATGCCCATTATGTGGGTGGCTTATGAAAGGCCAACTAGGGAGAATACTTCATAGTCAAATAAATGTGTTCCAATGAATTCTCAAATTCTATTACTAATGAAAAAAGTAATTCTAAAATTTGGATGTCTCAAGACCAAAATGAGTGGTTTTCTATGGAAATATATCTGAGAGTAAATGTATCATATGTATCGGCATTGGTCATGAATGGGAAACCACTCATACACGGATTTGGTGTCTAAGGGAGGAACATTTTGTTTAAAAGACTGATATCAGAGGGGAGTACCTCTTTCTTGCAAGGGTTGAAGCATTGTATAGTTTAATGTCGTGTGATTTGGACATTGACTGTGCAGCGTAATGTCTTATGACAAGGAAATTGTGATATTTAGTTTAATGTCATATAGTAATTACATCATGTTGTGATGTTTAATTTCATATAGTAAGGAAACCATGTTGTGGAGTTTTAAGCCATTCAACAAAAACGTTACACTGTGGAGTTTAAATTCATGCAACATGGACATTATGGGGGATTTAATTTAATGTATTTATCTTCTACTAATGTTTTAATGGTTATCTAATTCCAAGTAATCTTTTTGGAAAATTTTCACCATATTTATTTTTGATAGGGGAAGCTTTTAATCTATAACATGTGGATCTATGAATCTAAAGAGTGTTTATGGGGAAAAGAGATTATGGCTTTATAAGAAGGTATCCCTTGAGAATGAAGTTACCACTTCCTAGAAAACCTGTTTTTGGGGCTATTATATGAAAGTCCGACTAAAAAAGGTACTTCATAGTCAATATTGGAAACCTTTGGAAATCATACTGATTATAAGGGCCGTTTTATGCATGTCCATCTAGGGTGAATACTACATAGTTAGGAATAAGAGTCTTTTAGAATTCTAAAATTCTATCACTAAACACTAATGACATTTCATGGACATTTATATCTCCCCATGAACAGAGTTTGGTTTGTAGAGAAAAGTACATGAATACAGAAGGGGTACATCAAGTCATAATTTCCAAAGAATAAGGGTAATAGTCTCTCTACAAAGGTATATCCCAAACGTATAAATTATAGAACGTGTATGTTTAGTTCAAATTACTGTGACAAAAAATTTATGGAAACCATGGATTATATGTGGTCAAATGGCCCATGGTTATCCTATTATTTATTGAACATACGATGGAGGAAAATATAAACCCTAATCTTAGATGCTTTCAAGTCAGGAGAAAGGATATGTGACAAATATGGAAGGAATGACTACCAACTTTTAATAACAGGTTCTAGTATATTATCATAAATTCTCATGGGAACATGAGTGTCATATCCTAAGGGTGAAGTTACTACTGATATAAAAACCCTCTAAATGGGATGTTTTATTCTAGGTCAACTGGGATTATAATTCATAGTCAAACTGTGTCATCCTTAGGGTGACATGCATGTTATGTGGGAGACTTGTGCATGGCCTACTATGGAGCATACTACATAGTCATCTGGAGGGGATCTAAGGTATCCTACATTATTCTTCAAGAAGTGGAGGAATGGTTATAAATATTTTAAAGTATTCAATATTAGGAGTATGAAATGTGAAAGGGGTATTTTTCAATGCACAAAAGAAGTGTTTGGAATAATATTGGCCAGGAGTTTGGTGTCCCTTTCATAGATCTGACTCATATGTAGAAGGGGAAACTCTTGTTTCTTTCGTGGGGTCTATAATGATATGGCACAAAAAAAATATTTTTCATGGATCTTTTTTTAATGCATAATTGGAGAAATTTTTCCATATCGTTTGGCTGGGACTACGATCTTCATAGGATAAGAATCAAACCATACATAGTTCTCTGAGTACCTTTCAGTTTAAAGTCAAGAAAAAATGACATTATCTATGTAGTTTAATTTAATTTGGTAAAAAAAGTATCTCGACCTGGATAGAAATAATACAATGATGCTGAACTAGGTCATAGTTACCATGCATCACTATGTATCCTGTTAGAGAAAGAATCAATCCACTCATAGTTCTAACATATACGAGTTCATGAGTAATGTGAGAATTCATATTGGATATCCTCATTTTGATTTGGCTCATACATAGGAGAGTAGAGGCATTTCCATTTTTTGTTGTAGTTGGGCCCCAGATTGAAGATATAAACGTCATTAAGATTCTTAAAAGGGTTAGAATCAAGCCAAATGTAGTTCTATAAGGACAATTCATTTTACCATCCTGGGACATGGACAAAAATGTAGTGGTTGAACCAAGGTGTAGGACCTGGGCATCACTACGTATCATGTTGGGGAAAGAATTAGGAAAAATGTTGTTCTTGAAAATTTTCCCCCACATCAATAGGGATTTGACATGAAAAATGGATTTTGATAATTTTCAGTATGATGGTTAGGCCTAAATCATGAAGTCTAGGTACCACCATGCATCTCATTGTAATGAGAATCAAATCATAAGTCCTCGAACAATTCCCTATACAGATCTGATTCATACATAGGAAATAGAAAAGATGGTTTTATTTTTCAAAAATTTTGAGTAGACCATGGATTAGAGATCTGGGCATCACTATGTATCTCATTGGAATGAGAATTGAGCCACACGTAGTTCAGGAAATGTTCGCAGTGTAGGTTCGATTCATACACAAAGGGAGTGAAGGGTTTTTTTTAAACTAAGGCTGGACCTAAGATAGGAGTCCTGGTAATCCCTATGTATCTCAATAAGATGATAATCAAGCCTCTTTTAATTCTTTAATGAATCATGTATTTCATTTCGATATGATTAGGGTGTGAAAATTTGGGACTTAAACCTATAAAAGGGGGATCATTTTTTATAAGGGATCCAAGGGATATTACAGCACATGGTACACTGGTTTTTTATTAATTTCTAATGAAAATGATGTTATTCATTCAGTTTTAATGTCATGTGGTACTAACAATAGGTGTCTTGAGGTTTATTGTTATACGAAAAGGAAAATTTGTCGTTCATTTTCAGGTCATATGACAAATAAACACTATATAGTTTAATGTCTTGAAACTTGGACATAGATCATGTAATTATATGAAATATTTATTCAGAAACATTGCATTGGTTAGGGTCATAGTGAGATATATATGCCTTGACATTAAGTAATAAGCTTCATTAGAGTGGACCTTATGTATAGAGTAAGGTCCCTCCCAATTTGGTTCAGTCATTGGAGGCTTCTTTTCTGGTATCATTGGAGTCTTATGGATCAAAACCAACTATCCTTGGAGGAATTAATGAATTTAGACCATCATGTTAATGGATCATGCCACCCAATTCTGATATGCCTCCATGTTATTCATGGTATGCATTCTCTTTTCATCCAGATTCTCTAATTCATCTAGTCATTTATGAGACCATTCTTCTTTAGATAGGTGGTCACAAATGGAAATACAGAGTGATGGAAACTGAACTTCAATGGGAAAGACTTCTTCTATTCCATATGCCAATGATCATGGGGTTTCCCATGTTTCAGTATGGGTTATAGTTCGTTAATCCCATATGGGATGAAATATATAGTCAGGATAAGATTTATTATCTTTATCCACCATATTTTGGAGTATGTTGTATATGGTTTTGTTAAAACCCTCTAACTATACATTAACTTCTACATGATAGTGGGATGAATGGTTAGATTTGATATTGTACTCCTGATATAGGTTTCCAAAATCATCAAAAAAAATTGGGGCCATTGTTTGTCAATATAGTATGAAGGAAAAAATATAGCGATGATGTTATATTTGAAGAAGCTAACAATTATTTTGGCCCTAAAATTTTTAAGGCTATTTCATCAAACCATTTAGAGAAGAAATCAGTATCACTAAGGATATACTTGACCTTCTTCGTAGTCGCTGGAGGATACTGTCCAACAATATCCATCCCCCATGCGGCGAATGACCAAGAATATTTGGGTGTATGAATAAAATCTTGGGTTTAGAGAATTATGTTTTCATGCACGTGATAGTGATGAAATTTCTTGGAGAATTATATACAATACAATTTCATCAAAGGACAGAAGTATCCTAGCCTTCATATTTGATTATAAATCCTATACTTTAATTGGTTGGAAGCAAAGGATCCTATATATACTTATTCCATAATAACTTTATTCTATTCTCCATCAACACATCTGAGAAGGACTTTATCAAAGACAAATTTTTTGTAAGACTATCTAGGTGATTTGGGCCATCATAAATAGTAAAATTGGCTACTCACTTATAGATATTATATCCTATGACTCTATCCATTGGTAGTTACGTTTTATGAAGTTATTCCATGATGGGAATCATCCATCCCATGGTAGGACCATACAGCTCAGGGATGGGAAAAATTTCATTTATCTCTTCTCTTACGATGAAAACAAATGGTGATACCATTTAGTGGTGGGAAATGCTAATAAATGTTTAGTCTTGATTTAGATCTTTGAATGTTGTAGCTGTATTTTCCAACAAATCTTATTGTGCATTCAATGATTATAGAATTTGAGTCAATATTGGATCTGAGGGGAATTCTACCATTAACCCTCAAACATAGTCAAATAGGGGAATTATCCCATCTTTCCTGATGGTGTAATTCCCATTGATCTGCTTGACTATCAAATCCGAGTCACCTTTCACCTCTAGGTGGGTCATCAGTATTGTAATTTATTTTTCTAGGCCTGTAATGAGAGCCTAATATTCTTCCTCATTGTTGGTACAACCTTATGATAATAGTAATGAGTATGGTAACACTACCTTTTATGGAGAGATAAACACAATCCATAACCCTACTTTATTGAGTGTGGTGTCTTCCATTATCTTTACATTTAGGATCAAGGATTCAAGATCAAGATAAATTTTGCATGTTTTAGTTCCACTTTTAATTTAGAAAATTTATTCATCTAAATGTTTAGTATTTAATGGAATCAATTTGGAAGATGGGTGTTCGGCAAGGAAATATGCCAATTATAGAACTTTCACTAGTTTCTAAGGCAGAAACTATATGTTTAAGTGATATAGAATAACTTCTCTCCATTCCAGAAATCCTATTAGACTAGGATGACTAAGGATACATTTGAGTGGGTTATTGTGATAAACCAAGTGGACCTCATTGTGCTTCAGGTAGAACCTTAGCTTATGAAATAAAAATCATAATTCCAATAATCTCTTCTCAAAATATAAATAATGAATCACAACATCAATAATGGTTTGAATGTGATAATAAAGGTTTATTTCATTACCAGTATCATTTTTATATGTGAGGAAGGTTACCAGTGATCACTAAAGGTCTGTCACATATATATTGATTTGACTTCCTTCAACAACTTTCATGAATACCAGTGGGTTCAATAGATATTTATTGAGGGCATCAAATTATTCTTTATAGTCATTGGTCCACTGATATGTGACCCACTAAATCATCAATTTTTTAAAGGGTAAACACTTTCCCATGATAATAGATATGAAGCACTAGATGCAGGACAAGTGTCCTTGAAGTCCTATCAACTCTTTCATGTCTTGAGAATGTGACATGCCAAGGATATATTTAGTCTTATGAGGATCATATTCAATATCATGATGACATAAAATGAAGCCGTGAAATTTTATTGAGGATACCTTGAAAGAAAATTTCAAGGGGTTCATCTTCATATTATACTATCAATGATTGACGAATTTGGTATTCAGGGCATCCAGGTGGTCAGAACGTTTCTAGGACTTATCTAATAGATCATAAACATAGAATTCAAAAAAAAATTCCCAATATGGGTTTGAATGTGTGATTCCTAGCATGTTGGTATGTGGAATCCGAATTCCTCAATCCAATAGTCATTACCTAATAACAGAATACTCCCTAAGGGGATATGAAAGATGTTGATTCTAAGACTTATGGGGCCATTCATATTTGTTTGTATCATGAATAGAAATCCTTGAATGAGAGGTCCTGATAACTGGTTGTTTCAGCAATAAATAGTTTTGTGATTGAAATTGGGAAGTAATTTGTGGGAGAATACCGTTTGAGATCTATGAAACCAATGTAAACCCTGATTTGATCATTGTTATTCTTCACAGGGACAATGTTGGATAGCCATTTTGGGTACTATACCTCTCTAACAAAAACATCCTTGAGGTGTTTTTCCACTTTAGCCTCAATTTTAAAGATAGGAGTTGGGTATAACCTCTTAGATGATTGCTTGTATCCTTGATCATCCTCTAGAAACCTCAAGTGATGGATTGAAAACTTATGGTCAAATCCAAACATCTCTGTGTAGCTATAGGAAAACACATCTCTATTCTTCTTTAGGATGGAGGAATATACCTCCTTTTCTTTGAGATTAATGTACACACTAATCGTAGTGGGGTGTGGATTTTCATATGACCCCATATTTATCTTTCTAAGTTCATCAATGGGGGTATAGAAACCTTATTAAAATGTTGAAGGGGAATCCCTATGATATTATTCTTCTTATTAATTGTCATTATCCACTACTTGTGCTTCTTAATATGGAGGATATGACAAAACAAGTTCCTTGGAAGGAAGTGGGGAGCTACCATTTGGACATCAAGAGGATGAGGAAATCATTTTAGGATCATTTTCTGGAATTAATCCTTCTTGGTGTCATGAAAGGGAAATGAAAGAATTAGAATGACCCCCTTAACTTTCTACTAGAACCAGAACAACTTCTCCCAACCTAGTAGACAAAACCATACATTATTGGATCTTAGAGGAAATTAATACATTTTCTTTCAAGGTTTCACCATAACTTAGAGATTTGATAACTTATTCAGCACTATTAGTATTAACTATCATGATTGATATCATAGAAGTTGTTGAATGAGTGATTTATTTCAATCCCACCCCTTCAATTTGAGTAATAGGTAGAACGTAATCTCCACTGAGATTCTTGAAAGGGTTAGCTGGGAACACTTCCAAGACATTTGGGTCATTGATTCAAGCAACATCATTAGCCATATACTTTTCCCACCGCTGTGATAGAATCCTAGAATAATGTTTTAGGTATCGTAGTATTTGAAGGGGGCCTTGTCACCATACAATGTCCCAATTTGGGCATTTCTACAATATTTGATACATTGGTGATATGATGAAGGAATGGAAGCATGATGATGTAGCCAAGGTCTTCCTAATAGAACATTGAAAGATATATCAAGACGAACAACCAATAACTATAAGTCAGACATAAGATCCCTGAATAAAGTTCTGAGTTTGATCTCACAAAGAGGCTCTTGATCATTCTTTTCATAAATCTGTAACATCAAATATGATGGAGACAGGTGAGATTCATTGAAATTCAGTTGATGAATTGTCTGGATCAGGATAAGGTTGAATCCTAAGACATTTTCAATGAAGGATCGTCAGATATCAATGTCATTTATCCTACCATATATATACAAAATACTAACATCAACTTGTATGAAAACATCCTCATCATACTTGACGAAGGAGATGACCACATGGAATTTCATAGGATCATTCTTTGTACAATATACTTCAACAACAGTGACCTAAACATCAAACTCATGAGGGCTTGACAATTCCTCAATTAGTGAATATCAGAGGTTAGTTGATAGGCATAGATAATAAATGATTTATATCTTATCCAACACTTGAGATAATTCCTTCAAGACATCATATATTTGGTCTAAAGGTTTTTCTTTCTAGAATGAAGATTCTCTATTATAGGCACTTTAGGATCCAATGTTCCTAATGTGGATGGGATGTACCTTGGGTAGGGAGTTGGAAGTGCTCATGTTCTTGGGGGATTATTCTGATTGGGTCAGCTTACCCATTGAGGAGGAAATGGAGTATCCCATAACTTGTATTCCAATATGATCATGTTAGTTAATACCCTATCATGCATGGAGGAAGAACTACATTGTTCTTACCAAGCTCAATGGAGTTATTTCCCATAATTTTTTTTCTAATTAGATAGTTCGAGATGGGGTTTAGTTGTAGTAGTGTCTCCTATATCAACCATGTACTCCCCTATATCTTCAACCTTGATGGCCTCTTCCCCAAGTTCCCCAATCAAGTGTAGGGAAATACTATTCATAATCATAATAATCTTGTTATAAGGGATCCAGTAATTGAAAATCATTAAGGGAATAAAAAATCAACTCCTCATCGGATAAAGATCCCTCCTAACAGGTCGAATCTTATTGTTACTTGGGTAGGGTGGTTCTCATTCTTTTTAGATGGTCGACATGAAGTCCACCAATGTCAATGAAAATTTTGGCCATGAAAGAATCTCATATTCTTCTATTTTCTCCTTATCCTTCTAGTAATGTCACCTTTTTAAGGATTTTCTTTTAGAGAAATGGGCTTCTAATGAAGCAAGTTTTACTATAGAGGAAGGGTTCGGGGGAACAATTGCTTATTTCAACTATTCTTGTAGAATAGCATGAGTTTGGTTGATTGTTTTTCTGACCATCAATTCATCGAACAGCTATATATTATCATTATTTACTATTTTCCACTCACCGTACTCATCGAGATTAGTAGCAGATGAACATGCTACCTAGTCTGGATAATTTTTTAGTTTTAGTTGCCCATATTCCACCATATTTTGTAGGAGGTATTTGAAAAAAGAAAAATCCCGGATGGGATGCCCCATCATTTTATAAAAGGGGAAATAGTTTGAGAGATATTCATCACCTTCTTTTCATGGATTCACGGGATTTTCAAATTGAACTAAGTTGTTTTCCAATTCCAAGATGTAGAAATGGTGGAATTGGTTATTTTGAAAGTAATAGACAATGTTTTTCATCTCCTCAAACTTTTTCAACATCTGATCTCTTTTATTATCCTAATAAGGTTTCCATTTTTGATGACACTCAAGAGGTGGATCCCTATGGTATGATGTGGGCTTTGAAGTAGGAGCACATACAAGGTCCTATTTAAGTATAATTTTAGGGGATTATCCTTTTCCTAATTCCTTCCATGAGTTGATGGAATTACCTGTGACTTGGATTTGGTCTCTATGTTGGAGTTTTCCACCTATTGAGAAATTGATTCCAGATCCGGAAACCCTCCTATATATTTTATAGGGATTAATGGTTTATGAAACTTATTTTAGAGATTTTATATACAAATTGGAAATAACTCTACCAAAGGGAGTCGTGGGTTTAGAGATTATGTCAATAGTTTCTAATAAGAGATGAAATCTAAGAACCTGTCATACTTCACTTGTTTGGATATCATGAGAAAGAATACTATTGTATTCTGTATTGTCTAACTGAACTATAATATAAAATTATGGTGGATAACTTACCATCCAGTAATTTACTAGCAATGAAAACTTGTGTACCACACGAATGATGGTCCATGAAGTGATTACAAAAAAAAAATAAGCTTCATTGCCTCCTATTGTTTAGGGGTCCCTATCATAGGATTTTAGAGAGATAATAAATGCATCAAGTGCTACTCCATGTCTCTCGATCTATAAAAGATCAATAATATTGTGTTTCTAAATTTTGGAGGGGGATGGGCAGGATCCACCAATTTAGGCTAAGAATTATTTTTAGATGTATAAGTACACTCTATCCTTTTATGGATTAAAATCATGATGTTAATTACTCAATGGTGATCATAAGAATTTTAGGAATATCTAGCTGATCCATGACTTAAGAAGGTATAAAGGATGGAGCCCAAATGGGTTCCACGACTGGTATGGCCATTGGTGGCGACATTATTAGAATTTTTTATGGGTTACCAATAGGGACAATCCTGTAAGTATATTCCTGAATTGTCTCTAGATAAACCTTCAATGAAGGTAATCCATGACCTCTTTATTAAGGTGTGAAATTGGAATTTTAAGGTTGGGATCTTCTTGAGGTGAATATCTAGCATAAAGGCCACCTAGAAGTAACTCTACATTGATTCTTATCAAATCCTTCCTATCCTCCTCTTATTGAGAAAATCATTCCTATAATGAAAGCGATTAACCTTATTTGGGTGGTGGGGGAGGTGAGACAATGTTTTACTCTTACCATTTTCCATATTAATTGCATTTTGAGGAGATAGAGGTAGATTATTCAAGGGAATTCCCAAATATTGGGAAATACATTAGTTCTAGGTGTGTACAACTCCTTCATTAATTTTGGTATAGAAAGAATCATGAACCAGAACCTCATATTTAGACTCCTATGATATGGACTTATGTTTTGGGGGATTTTAGATGATATCATTGTTGAAGTTTACCAATGTATAATAAATTTCGGGAATTCTGTCAGTATCTATGTGAGATTTCATTCTTCTGTGTCCTCCAAGAGACCTTGTCCTCTTCTTTGTTAGTTCACTAAGAGATTATTGGCTTACATTAATCCAAAGGGAATCACCCAATAGTTCAGTCGTGTGTGTTTCATGTGAAGGCACCAAATCACAGGATGGAATGAACTACGAGGATTCATTTCTCAGCTTCTTCCATAGTCATGATAAAACTAATTCCCACTGAGGATGATATTATTGAGGTAAAAAACCCCTAGCTCCAATGGATGAGGCTATTATTATTTTACTTTCAAAACTATTTAGGCCTAGTTTTCTAAATCTTAGGGTTGAGTTAAAAAATAAATCAGAACTACGGGTTAGGGTTTCTATCGAACTATTGTGGATGATATTACCGCTAATGCTATTCTGATTTTGCAGATTTTGGTCAGATCATGGTATGAGTTCATTATTCAACACACACTTAAATTGCTAATTTTAGAAGATTGTTGGGATATTTCTAAAAATTTTCTATCTGAGGTATGACATCCCTTAATAGGTATGCCTTCTTGATGTTCTCAGATGATTGACACAAAAGTATCTCAACAACCTACTCTTTTCTGGCCCGATGTTTGTGAAAGACAATCGAGGTCTGTTCTTATTGTGCATATCTTTTTTCATGAATAGATTATATTTATTTTAGCCAAAATAGGGAATTGACATTTCATGATACAAATTTTTTTTGGGTTTTATTGGCTGGTGAGAATCGTGAAATGTAGTGTTACATCTACACCATATTCTATGATATGAAAACTAGATGGTGTATATGTGATCAAGTGTCACAACCTCATTAATACATTGAGGAAAGCACATTGAAGGTATCCTTTCAGTTTCTTGATCATTGGATATCGAGAAAACATGATAGATACCAAGTCAATTTGGAAATTTAACCCTTCGATTACCATGACATGAGTTTGATACTCTTTATAGGTTAATTCATTTTCTTTTAGGTAAGGAAGAGTTTTAAATATGTTGAGGCATATATCATACATACAATCTTCCAGAAACACCTCTAGAATTCTATACTAAGGGGTGGATAAATTCCAAAACATGACTGATATGTCATATTTAGCTAGTTGTTTCCACATGTTTACTATATCTTCATCTTTCACTAGAGGTTTCTCATCCCATTTAGACCAGACTGGTAGATTCCAGACTATTTTACCATAATCAATGGGATTAGTCGGGATTTTCTCTACTTTGTTGGAAGTCAAGTGACCCAAGGGTGGTTTTGAGAATGATCATCATCTTGGGTAGTCTTCTAGTTGTAGTAGGATTTCAACTTACAGTGATAAGGTATCAGACATGACTAGCCTTGTATTTTCAAGTGCCTCGTGCTAAAAGGGCTTAATCCCCAATACATTATCAATTTGAGGATTCTCTCAACAATGCGAAACACTACTACATAGATAACTTCTAAATCAAATTACATAAAGGGGAAGACCATCCTAATGGATTAAAATAGTTGGAAGACCCTATTTCTCCTTGTTCTTCTATCCATATGGTGGGTTTCCATGGATCACATCAATAGATTGGATATCTAGATCAATCGAATTGTTTTCATGAAGAAATCCTTCATGATGAATTGTCCGGTGAGGAACTTATTAATTATAGTTACTGATCCCATTAATTAGTAATTAGAGGGTAGTATCTTGAAATATGACAAATAAACACATGAGGGCTTCATGAACTCCAGCATAAAGTAAAGAATGATTGTAGATCAGATCTTTATTTTCCAATCATTTTCTACAAGGCTTCATCTAAAATGCAATTTTATGTTAAATTGGGGTCACATTCTATGAGAATTGGTTATCATGGGTAGGTGTTTGTTCCTACCTTGGAGTGGTCATTGGAATAGGCTGATTTCCTAAAATTAGTGTAGGTTTTGGTTCATGATGTGTCTATCCATATAATATGGGGGAGTATTCCTGATAACCCTCATGGATGATAGTAGAGGTGTGTGTCTGCTCTGGGTTGTATTTCTAATCAGTTATCCCATTTTTGGGGACGTATTTTTGTGCTCATCCCTCAGTTACTACTATCATTGATATAATGATATCTTGGAATGTTTGTAGAATGTGGGAAATGATTTTCTTCTCCCATTTCACCATTTCCATGATATTCTTGGTGGATTTAGCGTTTGGAGCATGGATATATTTTAATTCCATGTCTAGAGTATGTGTATGTGCATGATCCTCTCATCTTTTTCCAATTTTTGGAAGCTAAAAGTATTCATGTGTGGGGGAAGAGAGTTGATTATTCCCATACATGTCATAGGGAATTTCCAATTGACTTATCCAGGTGCTGCCAAACAAGGTTGTTGGTAGACTTGATTGGTGAAAGTAGGAATGTATTTCTATTCATGGACTATCATCAAATTGGGATGGAATGATTATTTGAATGTTTCCAAACAAGTTTGTTGGTGGGATTGATGGGTGTAAGTAGGTTTATGTTCCTCCCCTCATGTTTCCACCGTATTAGAACAATGAGATTCCTTGAATGTCACTAGGTCGGTTTGCTAGTTGGATGAATGATGGAGGATGGTTGTATGTACCCCAATATTTTTATCCACCATACTAGGTTGGTTGGATTCTTCATAGGGGTAAAGGTGTGAACCTACTCACTATTGTCCGGTTGTTGTCCCTAACAGGTCGTCTTGTGTGCCTAGGTGAGAAGGAACTTGGTCCGTCGAATCAGGATAAAGACCTCATCATGTTGAGGGTTAACCGCCACATGGTTTTTGAGGTGGTGATTACTATAAGGATCCCATGAGAAGGACCCTAATGGATCTTGGATGGGGTTGTATGTGGCCTCTTGATCTACCTCTCTAAATTATGGGTGGGAATAGTTGTTGAATTTCTGGGATATGATCCTAAAAGGTTTAAAGGAACCAGTTGGAACCTTCTTTTTCAAGACCACCAGTCCTCATTGACCAGATCATCGGGGGTGCTTCATGTATTAGAGGGATTTTCGGGTGACCTCTAGGGTTGGGATCAAACCATTTTGATGGTACATCTGAACCAGTGAATTTGAGACCCAGTGTTAAAGATACATGGTTGGTGATGGTGTCTTTCACATGGTTGATGATCCATACAGATTAGAAATTCGGGAGATCATTGGAGAAAATATGAAGGAATCCATTGGATCAATGGGAGTTTAGAAATGGATTACCTTATATATGAATAACATAGACAAGGAAATCCATAAAATAAACATCTCATTTGAGCAAACACATGCATGATTGATTGCCTTATCTGACCTTCATTAATTTTGAGAGTATAAGGGGCCTGACTGGTAGGTGATACTATCATATTGGATGAGGATTCACATTGGGTTCTCCAATTTTATTCCACTTAGAATTCACGCCCCATGACAGTTTTCTATTTCCAAATAGTTTCTAATGGGTTTATTTATGGAATCCCAAACTCCCAATGGTTCTATATCCAAAAGGACCTAATTTCCTAAAGTAGGATCTTGTTAGGTGTTTTGAAAAATGATTCTTAAGAACTCACATTGACCGAGAGGATGGGAGGTTGGGCTTATCATAATATTTTAGAGGGAATTATTTCTTACTCTAGGACTCTCTTATATATTTAAGAAATGTTGGTGAATCCTTCATTAATTCTGAAAAATGATGTAGGTCATCCCAAGATTAGAAATAATTCATTATCATGTATAGATCTATCATTTTTATGTATCTGAGGTTCTCCATTATTGGTATCCTCTTATGTACAAATTATAGATTCTTTATTCATTATCACAATGATGATGGTTTCTAAGCTACTTAGTGGGACACTCTAGAGATTATTATTATCCTAGGAGACGAAGGTCACTACATATTTTATCATAATCCAAGGATAAAATATTTTTTTTGTTATTGTGATCGAAACCATTGATGGGATTCCTACATATCATGGATAAAGGAATAAGAACCTATGTAGTTCCGTGCCACTTAACATGGCACATCATACCTCTTATGGTCATGTGATAAGGAACCAACCATATAGTTTAACATCATGTGGTGAGGATGTCAAGGAAGAAGGTTCCTATTGGAGGTTTGGTGGGGGACTTATAAGAATGTGTCCTAAAGAACATAAGATATATGTGGATTCTCAGGTTGAATTATAACCTGTTCGAAATGAGGCCCATAAAGAAAAAGGGTTAATTTGAGGTGTTGGGTTTGAACCTAAGGGAGGATTCCTACCAATCCCATTCAGAGGGGAATAAAATCCCACATAATTAAGTTATGAGGAACCTCACCTATAGATATTCTTCAGTTTTATCTCCCAGGGGAGTATGACTCTTTGAGAATATTATTTTGGGGATTATTTTTAATGTAGATGCTTTGACTAATTTGGGGTATGATTGGGAGTAACTTATGAGGAGGATGTCCCTTGAGCTTGATCCTTAGATTGGAATCCTATATATCCTCTTTATGGAAGGTATTAGAGTTTTCATAGTTCAATATGATGCATAGATAATGTAGGTGTCATGATCACCATTAACCCCTAAAACCAATTGAGTCATACACGGTATGAGAAAAAAGAGGAAGTGAAATATCTAACAATCCACAAACTTTTCCTCCTCTACTAATGGAAAAGGAGGTGGACGTTGGTGGAAGAGGAATGGGTTATGACACTTCTATCTATTCACTTAACCCTAGAGAGGAATGAAGATGATGAAGTGGTGTTAGAGAGGTGAAATATTGAAACATCCTATAAGTATGTATATGGGCTTACTCTATGAGGGATTCCCTACAATTGGTTCTGTAGTGGGATGAGGATCTGATTCTACTTGAATGGAAAATCAAGTGTAATCATCACCCTCCCTGCTTGGAACTGGAGGCGGCAATTATTAGAGATGAGAAGTGAAGGACATGGTCCAAACCCTAATATAATATACTAGGAACTCCTTGGGAATTTCTCTATGGTAATGGTTCTTGTGACCGTAGGAATACAAACACACATGCACCCCGAGGACCCTGACCGACCAATCAGAAAAGTTTGAGAATCATATGACCATAGTAATACAAACCCATGTGGAGGGAAAACCAGTGTGCCACTAACTATGGTTGTGCATGTACAGATGTATTTTTGGATGTTTCAACTTTGATCATTTTAGGCAAGGGATCCAAGGAAGAAGGGGCCCTTATATGAGTTCATTATAATAGGGATTGAAGGCTGGATTGCATGGGTCCTAGGTGCTGGTGCTTGATGTAGGTATTCCGCGTATGTGTGTCGAACATGGACTGGATGGAACTTAAGTGCTTCATGTAGGGGGGGGGGGGAGGGCCAAAGTTAGTTGGATATTCCTTATGAAATATGCCACTAGGTCTATGAAACTTGGGTGAGACTTTTCCAAGGCACCCTGGGACTTCTCTAGTGTTCCTGAAAGGGTATCACACAAACCGCTAATGAGGGAGAGGGTCCTCGTACATGTGATTTACCCTTAGGTGAGAATGGTTTTTGTGAAAGTGTATTAAGGTTTTAGACTCTCTAGGGAATTTTATCTTTCTTATCCCCTTCAATTCTCTATTATCACGTGTTTTGGAGAGCTACATGAGAAATTTCGGGGGACCTGGATGACGGTGTTGCTCAATGAGATATCTTGGGGTTCTTCTAATTATTTCAGTTCTATAATTGAGGATCCCAAGGGTCTTATTTATAGTCAACTATGAGACTCAAGGAAAAAGAAATTTTCCATGTAGGTATACGATGTAGGGGCCAGACATAGGTGTCCTGCTTAGGGGCGTCTTGCCCGTTTGGCCAATGCAAGGATGTTGTATGACCTATGTAATTCATAGGTATCTTGTGTGTATAGATTGATTTGAAAAAAACATAGGTTCTCTTTAAGGTTATTTAGCACTTCAGCAGTCCCCAAGTTCTCATTATAATCTTTTCATCTTAATTGATAAAAAAAGAGTTTCAATAATCACTAGAAAACCTAAAAAGCCATAAAAGTCCAAAAAATTACCTAATATTCCTAAAAACAAAAAAACTATAAAACACATAAAAACCCAATGAAACTCATAAAAATATAAAAACAATTAAACCCCTAAAACTATTAAATTCCCAAAAACATTAAAACGCGGGTAAACTAGGAAAACCCTTAAAATCAAAAAAATAGAAAAAACCTGTAAAAATAAAAAAAAGACATAAAAATCCCTAAAAACATAAAGAACCATAAAACTGGAAAACCCCTTTGAAAACCATAACCACCTAAAAAACTCAAAACCCCAATAAACCAGAAAAATGCAAAAACACTTAAAATAAAATACAAACCATAAAACCCACTAAAAACCATAAAACCCCTAAACCCACAAAAATTGTAAAAAAATTAAAAAAATCCATTTAAACCCCTAAAACATTAGAAACACTAAAAACCTTAAAACACCTAAAAATACAAAAACCCTAAAAAAAATTAACTATGAAGCCCCAAAAACTGCTAAAACACTAAAAATCCTCAAAACTACTAAAACCATAAGAAATAATAAAAAACATAAAAATCACTAAAATCCCTAAAAATATAAAAACCCTAATCCCCAAAATAGCCTATGAAAACCATAAAAACCAGAAAAAACAAAAACACTTAAACCCTGTAAAAAACTAAAAAAGTAGAAACCCTAAAAAGATACTAAAACCCCTAAAAACCACAAAAATCCCAAAAAACATTTTAAATCCAAAAAAACAAGAAAACCCTTAAAACTACTAAAACTTAAAAACCCATTTAAAATAGACAAAATTTAAAAACAATAATATACCAAAAAACCCTAAAATGAAAAAACCCCTAAAACTCAAAAAAACAATAAAACTGTAAAAACCCAAAGAACCATAAAAATCATAAAAGGCCTAAAAATCCCAAAATATGTGAAAAACATTAAATCCTGAAAAACACTAAGCAAACCATAATAACATAAAATCACTTAAAACTCCTAAAAACCTAAAAAAATCTAGAATTCCAAAAACCCAAAAACCCGTAAATAACATAAATACCCCTAAAACATTAAAAAACATAAAAACCAATAGAAACCCTAAAACAAGCTAAAACTCTAAAAAACCTTTAAACCCCTAAAAATATTTAAAAACACTAAAAAACTAAAACCCCTAAAATAATCAAAAAACCCTAAAAAGAAAAAACCCATAAAACCTTCAAAATCCATAAAACCCAAAAAACCATAAAAATCATAAAAAATCACAAAAAAATCTCCGAAAATGTAAAAAATCCTAAAACCATGAAAAACCCAAATAAAACATTCAAAACCAAAAAAACTTTAAACCTCTAAACACACAAAAACCCCTCAAAACCCCAAAAAATAATCAAAACCATAAAATACCCTGAAATACCTTTAAAAATCCTAAACACCCATATAAACCCGTAAACAACTAAAAACTGTAAAACCATTTTAAACCCTTGATAACAATAAAAAACCATAAAAAACCTTAAAAACATAAAATATACAGAAACCCTAAAAACCCCAAAACCTATAAAAATTCAAAAACCATTAAAACCCCTAAAAACCATAAAAACTATAAAACCCATAAAAATCATAAAAAATCCCTAAAAATCCATAAAAATTCAAAAAAAATATAACAACCACAAAATACTTTAATAAAACCTTAAAAACCTAAAAATAATTAACAACCTTAAAAAGGTAAAACCCAAAAAACCCAAAAAACCCAAAAAAACCCAAAAAACCCAAAAAACCCTAAAACCTCCTAAAATCCCTTAAAACCCACAAAAAATATAAAAAATCATCAAACCCATAATAACATAAAAAATTATAAAAACCCTAAAAACCTATTAAAAATCTGAAAAACCCAAAAAAAATTAAAAAACCACAAAACCCTTAAAACCCTAAATACCCTAAAAACCCTAAAAATAAAAAAAACCTTAAATAAATCCTAAAGATCCCAAAAATACATAATAATTTAAAAATCCTATAAAATAATAAGAAAACCTTAAAACATAAAAATCACTTAAAACTCATAAAAAAAATAAAAATTCTAAAAACCATAAAACACTGAAACCCCCAAAAATTATAAAATCCATAAAAACCATTAAATACCTTAATGACATTTAAAACCCTAAAAACCACAAATAACTCTAAAAACCATTTAAAATCCAAAAATTGTTATAACATTCTAGATATCCTAAAACAGTAATAAACCTTGAATAACCCTAAAACATAGAAAAACCATAAAAAACTGAAACCCATAAAACAACAAAATCTCTAAAAAACCTAAAAATACTATAAAATTCTAATGATTCCCTAAAAATCCCAAAAAAATAAAAAATAAAAAATAAAAACAATGAAACCATGCAAAAAACATAAAAACCTAAAATCACATCAAAACCCTAAAAATAAAAAAAATACTAAAATTTTTTAAACCCTAAAAAAACCTAAAAACACCTAAAAACCATAAAAACCACCAAAAAATGTTAAAACCAAAAAAATACATAAAATACCTAAAAACATTAAATACCCTTTACAAGCCTAAAACATTAAAAACACTAAAAAACCATGAATACCAAAATAAACTGAAAAGAACCTTAAATATAAAAAATACACCAAAATCCTAAAAACCCGAAAAGCCTCAAAATCCTAAAAAACCCATAAAACCTAAAAAAATCCATAAAAATCCCAAAATATGTTGAAAACCCCTAAAAATATCTTAAAAACATCAAAACAACTAAATCCCCTAAAATACCAATAAAGATGAAAAACCATAAAACCCCTTTAAAACCATAAAAATACTAAAAATAATAAAAAACACAAAAAACCTTTAAAAAGACAAAACACCCATAAAATTATAAATACCTAAAAACCTAAGAAAACCATAAAATCACTGAAAGAAAACATTAAATCCCAAAAACCATAAATACCCTAAATACCATAAAAACCCTAAAAATCCCCAAAAATTATATATACCCTAAAACCCTATAAAAACCCAAAAAACTAGTAAAATCCCTAAAAATGTATAAAACCCAAAAAACCCAAAAAAACCCTTAAGAAAACCTTAAAATCCCAAAAACACTTAATACCCCAAAAAATCCTAAAAAACTTTAAAACACTAAAAACCATTAAAACCCCTAAAAACTTTGGAACCCTAGAAACACCATAAAACATTATAAAACCATTAAAAATTCCAAAACCCCTTCAGACACCTAAAAATGTTCAAAAAGGCTATAAAAAACATAAAAAACATAAAAACATAAAAAAACCCTAAAAATTAAAAACCATAAATACCATAAAAACACTAAAAACCATAAAACCCTAAAACCCTAAAAAAAATTAAAACCCACACAAACCCTAAAAACCATAAAATGCATAAAAATCCTAAAAAATCCATATGAATTTATAATAAAGAAAAAACCCAAAAAACCTGAAAATACATAAGAATACATTAAAAACAAAAAAAACTAAAGACCCTTAAAAACCTAAAAAGCACTAAAACCCCTGAAACAACCTAAACACCCTTAAACCCAAAAAAATCATAAACCTTTAAAAACCATAAAAAGTAAAAAATATCAATTAAACCCTAAAACTCAACTAAAAATTCTAAGAAACCAACTACGAAATCTAAAAACCCTTTAATCTCCTAAAACATTAAAAAACTATAAATACATTACAAATTAAAAAAACACAAATAAAAAACATAAAACACTAAAAACCCCATAAAAACCGTAAAAACTTAAAACACCCTTTAAATTCCTAAAATTCCAAAATTACTAAAAAATTACTAGAAAATATATTAATTTTCCTAAAATGTAAAAACCTAAAAATACTAAAAATCCTAAGAAAAATTTAAAAACTAAAATCACTTAAAACCCTTAAAAACCTAAAAATACTAATATCCCTATAAAACTCTAAAAATCATAAAAACCATAAATCCCACTTAATCCTTAAAAACCCAAAAACCCACAATACCCTAAAAACACACTAATAACTCTAAAACCCGTTTAAATCCCTAAAAACATTAAAAAAATAAAAAATCCTCAAAACCCCTAAAAAACTAAAAAAATGCCCTTAAAAAACACTAATTCCTAAAAACTGTAAAACAACCAAAAACCCATCAAAATATTTCAATCCATAAAAACCATAAATATCCTAAAACCCCCTAAAATCCCAAAAAAAAATGAAAAACCTCTAAAACCTCTAAAAATCCTAAGAAAACCTTAAAAATTGAAAAATACTTATAAACCATAAAAACATAAAAACTTAACAAAACTATAAAAACCCTAACTACCATCATAACCACTCAAATACCTTAAAAACCCCAAAACCAATAAAATCCTTAAAACCACTAAATTCTATAAAACCCATTTAATCCCCAAAAAAGTTAAAAACTCTAAAAAAATACAACCCTAAAAAGTACAAATAATTGTATAACTCTAGGAAAAGAATAAAATCCATAAAATCTATAAACTACCTCCAAAATCACAAAAAATCCAAAAACCCATAAAAATCCTTCAAAATCTATTAAAATACTTAAAAATTCAAAACCCCCCCAAAACCATGAAAATCCCTAAGTAATCCTTAAAAATATAAAAGCATATAAACCCTCTAAAACCCATAAAAATTCTAATAACTCTAAAAACCCATAAAAACCTAAAAACCCTAAATACCATAAAAAATTAAAACAAAAAATACCCATAAAAACCCAAAAAACCAATAAGAACAATAAAAACTGTTTAAACCCCTAAAAACATAAAAAACACTATAAACATTAAAAACCCTAAAAACCATAAAAAATACACTAACCCCTACCATAAAAACCATAAAATACTAAAAATACATAAACCCCTCAAAAACCCTAAAAACCCAAGAAACCATTAAAATATTAAAAAAACCATAAAACCAATAAAAATATCAAAACCCCTAAAAACCTAAAAAATCATAAGAAAACCTTAAATAACTAAAAACACATAAAACCTCTAAATATTTTAAGACATAAAAACACTTAAAAGCCCCTAAAAATTAAAAATTATAAAAACCATAAAAACCCTAAAACCCATAAAACTTTTAAAAACCATAAAATACCTAATACCATAAAAACGCTAAAACCCTATAAAAACAAAAAATGACAACTAAAAACTATAAAAACTTTTTAAACCCTAACACCCAAAAATTCCAGAATTTCCCCAAAATCTCTAAAAACCCTAAAAAATAAAATTCTAAAAATATATAAAATTCCCTAAGAACATAAAAACTTCTAAAACCATAAGAAATTCAAAAAATATTAAAACAATTTAAACCCATAAAAACCTTTAAAATCACTATTAACCCAAAAAACTAATAAAATCCTTTAAAACTCTAAATACCATAAACCCCCTAAAAACCTCAAAAAACCCAAAAAAAACAATAAAAACCCTTAAAACCATTAAATTTTTTAAAAACCGTTAAAACCCATAAAAATATTAAAAAAATCTAAAAACCCTTAAAACCACTAAAAACTCATAAAAACCTAAAAACCCCCAAAAATATAAAACCCCTGAAAACCCTAAAAACCCCAAAACCCCTAAAAACACCTAAAAATATTAACATCCTAAAAAATCACCAAGACACACTAAAAATGTAAAAAAATCCTAAATAAATTTAAAATCCTAATAAAACCTTAAAAACCTTTAAACACCTAAAACCCCAAAAAACCTAAAACTTCTAAAAACCCAAAAAAACCCTAAAACCCAAAAAACCCAAAACTCCATAAAAACCTATAAAACCATAAAAAATCCTAAAACCCATAAACATCCTAAAAACCCAATAAAAAATCTAAAACCCTTTAAAACCCCTAATAACATTAAAAGACTATAAAAACCCTAAAAAGATTTAAAATTCTAAAAACCCATAAAAATCCAAAAAAAACTTTATGACCTCTAAAAAATCTAAAACCCCTCAAAGTAACTAAAAACCTCAAATACCATAAAAAATAGTAATAACTCACTAAAATAACTAAAAAAGGAAAAAAAACTAAAACCATAATAAATCGTAAAAAACATTCAAAATTTAAAAATACTTAAAACCCCTAAAAACCTAAAAAACTCTAAAAACCCCTAGGAACCCAAAAACCCAAAAAAACCTGAAAACCCTAAAAACACTAAAAACCTATAAAAACCTATGAAATCACTAAAAAACTAAAATTAATTTGAACCCCAAATATCATTAAAAAATATATAAAACCTTAAAACCCTAAAATCTCAACAAAACCCTAAAACCCCAGATAAAACATAAAGCCCTAAAAAACAAAAATTCCAAAAAAACCCTCAAAATATGTCAAAACCCTAAAAAAATTAAAATAATAAAAAATTCATAAAACCATTGAATACATAAAAACCCAAAAATCTATGAAAACCCATAAGAAAACCTTAACATCCTAAAATCACCTAAAAGCACTAAAATCTAAAAAATATTAAAAACACTAAAAACCATAAAAACCAAAAAACCCCTAAAAATTATATAATCCTAAAAAACACCTGATATACATAAATAATTAAAAAAAAAATTTCACCCCAAAACCCCTATGAAAACCTAAAAAACATAAGAACCCTAAAAATACATAAAACCCCTAAAAAACCAAAAAAACACTAACAATCCCCAAAAAATACAAATGATCGTAAAAACCCCCAAATCCACAAAAATTTTAAAAATCTATTAAACATATAAATCAGTTAAAAATATAAAAATCCTTTAAACCCTATAAAAAATAAAAAAACACTAAAACAAAAAAAAACATAAAATCCATAAAAATCCCAAAGACCCCTCAAAATTCATAAAACCCCTATGAAACCATAGAAATATCCAAAATTACATAAACATCCATAAAACGTAAAAAGACACAAAAACACTGAAAAATCCTATGAGAACTTTAAAGACCTAAAAACACTTAAAACATAAAAAACCTAAAAAAGCACTAAAAACCATGAAATCCATAAAAACACCTAAAAACACTAAAAACCCTCTGAGCGGCGGATCTCCGCTCCTCCTCGCGCCACCTAGGTTTTCCTCTACTTTCTTCCCCCTTCCTCCTCTGGCGAGGTCCGACCTCGGTGCTTCCTATCCCGCTTCGGCTCGGCAACCGCTGGTGTTGGATTTGCGTGTTCTGGTCGGTCCGGTGGTTGCTTGGTCGCGCCCATATTGCTCCAGATCTGATGCGTTGGGTCTTCGGATGGGGGGATCTTTCCCGGCTTTCCCGATGCGCATCCCACCTCCGGATCTTGCTTCTTGGTGCCTGGTTTCGGGTTCCGAAATGTTGCGAAGGTTCCCCTCTCGTTCTTCAGGTTCGTTTCAAACTTCTAGTGTGCCTTGTTTCGGGACCCGGTTTCGTTGCTGCGAAGGTTCCCCTCCCGGCTCAAGGTCACCAGTCGGCCTCTGGCGTGCCTGGTTCGAGACCCGGCTTCGGTTGCTGCTCCCCCTTCCAGCTCCTGATCAGTTGCAGATCTGGTGGTACCGATGTCGGCTTGTCTGCAGGGCTCCTCTGTTTCGTTTGCCTTGTGCCAGATCTGGAGAGCGCGGTGTCAACTCCGGCATGCTCCCGAACCCTCAAATGTCTTCCTGGTTCGATGTCGGCTGTAGGTATGGCTTGGTGTGCTCAAGTTCGAGTCCTGTTGCTTGGAGGAGGGAGGCTTTGGTTTCTTCGGATTCTCTATCTCTTGCTGCTACTTATGGTCTTTGGTTGTGGTTCTATGCACAGGTTTTTGACATGCAATGGAGGATTTGATTTGATGTGGTTGATGGCGAGTTGGTTTGATGGAATGGTTGTCTGGGGAGAGCTTGATTGGATGGGATGGTTATGCTGCGTGGCTGTGATATTTTGGTGTTGGTGCTTGATGCTGTTCTGGTGCCGGTTGGCTGGATGGTGTTGTGGTCTATTTTTCTGGTGGTGAATGGTTGTGGTGGTTTGAAATTGTGATGTTGGTACTGATAGATATTTGCTATGCTGGTTGTTGTTTGGCTCGGATGTGCTGGATGCTGGTTTTTTGAGTTTTGATGATGCGAGGTGCTAGATGCTGGGATGCTGGTTGTTGGTTAGCTGTGAGCTGCTGGAAGCTGGTTAACGCTGGATGTTGTGCTGTTGGATGCTGGTACTGGCTGGATGTGACGTGAGGATGCTGCGGTTGTGTCTGTTTTTGTGCCTTTTTCTTTCTTTGTTTTTCTTTCTTTGGCGTGGGTTGTAAGGGTTTTTGGGTGTGGGTCTTTCGACCCCTCCCCTCCCTTGTCTGTAGTGTTTGTGTCTTTTTGTTTAATAAATTTTGGGGGGTGCCAGTAATAGCCTGGACCCGAGCCTTCTTTACCTAAAAACACTAAAAACCCTAAACACCCTATAAAAACCTAAAAAACCTTCAATCCACCTAAAAACAATAAAATCTATAAAAAACATGAAAAAACTGAAGAACATTAAAAACCCCTAAAAACCATAAAATACCATAAAAAACGAAAACACTAAAAAGGTGATAATCCCTCCAAATACTAAAAAACATAATAACCCTAAAAATCCCTAAAAATCAATACAATGTAAAAAAAGTAAAAATGCTAAAAATTTCAAGAAATCCTTGAAATCATAAAAACAATTAAAAACCCTAAAACATAAAAACACTAAAACACCTAAAACCATAAAACCCATAAAACCATAAGAACCCAAAAATCCATAATGACACTAAAATCTACTAAAAATATATAATCACTTTAAAACCCTATGAAAATTAAAAACATTGAAAACATTAAAACACTAAAAAACTCAAAAACCTGGAAACATAAAAAAAACTATAATAACCCAAAAAAATCTCCAATCCCCTTAAATCCTAAAAAAACCATAAATTATTATAAATTCATAAAAAAAAATAAAAATGGAAAAACAAAAAAAATCCCTAAAACCCTTGTGAAAACATAAAAACCTAAAATTAAATAAAACCCCTAAAAACCTTAAAAATATAATTTTTTTTAAAAAATTTCTAAAAACCCCCCAAACCCCCAAAACCCTAAAAAACCATAAAATTCTAAAAAATACCAAAATACCTAAAAATATAAAGAAACCTAAAAACCATGAAAACCCCTAAGAAAACCTTAATGAACTAAAAACACATTAAACCCACAAGAAACCTAAAAAAACCTAAAAAACGTAAAAACCCCTAAAAATCACCTAAAACTGTAAACGCCCTAAAAAATATAAAAACCCCAAGAAAAAAATAAAAAACCCTAAAAACCCTAAAACCCCTTAAAATAATGAAAACTATAAAAACCATTTAAACCCATAAAAATTATTAAATATCTTAAAACACGTGAAAACTGTATAAAACACAAAAAACCCACTACAACCCCAAAAACCAAAAAAACCATAAAACCCTAAAACCATTATAACCCTAAAAATCCCAATAAATTAAAAACCTTAACAATCCTTAAAAAATACCAAAAATACCTAAAAATATAAAACACCCTAAATATCCTCAAAAACCCTAAAAACATTAAAAACCAAAAGACACTTAAAATTCTAAAAACCTAAAAAATGCTAAAAACCATAAAAACATTTAATCCCTTAAACCCTAAGCACCATAATACCCCTTAAACCTCAAAAAACCTAAAGCCCATAAAACCCATAAAACCCATAAAACCACTAAAAACTATAAAAACTATTTTAATCAATAAAAATGTTAAAAAACTCTAAAAACATTAAACCCTAAAAAATAAAAAAAACTCTAAAAATCCAAAAATACTATGAAACCCTAAAAACCCAAACACCCAAAAAACCCCCTCAAAATCACTAAAAAACCAAACAACCATAAAAATACTTAAAATCACAAATAATAACTATAAAAAAATAAAAAAATAAAAACAAAAAAAAACCAAATAAAAACATAAAATAATAAAAACACTTGAAACCCAAAAAAACCTAAAAACCGTGGAAGATGATAAAAACCCCTAAAACCTTTAAAAATGAAAAAAACCCCTAAAAAATTAAAAAAAAACATAAAAACCCTAAAAACACTAAAAACTATACAAACAATTTAATCCCATCAAAATGTTAAAAAAAACAATAAAATTCCATAAAAACCAAAAAACTCAAAAAATCCTAAAACACGTATAATAATAAAAAAACCCCTAAAACCCCTAAAACCCATCAAAATCCTTAAATACCCTAAAAAACCAATAAATATTCTCAAATTCCATAAAATCCTTAAAAAGGTAAAAATCCCTAAGAACCATGAAATAACCTAAGAAAACATAAAAACCATAAAAAACAAAAACCCCTAAAAACCTTGAAACTCTAGAAACACTAAAAATCCAAAAATCCAAAAACCCTAAAAATCCCTAAAAACCCTAAAACCGATAAAAATTCCTGACACCATAAAAACCCCTAAAAACTAATAAAATTACTAAAATCTACAAAAAATCCTAAAAACTATTTGAACCCCTAAAAATGTTAAAACATTGTAAACAATAAAACTCTAAAATATTCAAGAAACAATAATAAAACACAAATCCCCAATAAACCTCCAAAATACCTAAAACCCTAAAAACCATTAAAATCCTAAGAATTCCATAAAAAATCATAAACACTTAAAAAACCTTAAAAAACATGAAAATCCTTAAGAAAACCTTAAAAACCAAAAAATACTTAAATCCCCTAAAAACCACTAAAAACCATAAAAACCCTAATAAACCTCAAATTCCTAAAAATCATAAAAACCCTAAAAACCATATAAAACCATAAAAATCCACAAAAAACTATAAACCCCATTTAAAACCATAAAGCTGTTAAATAACTATAAAATTCCTTAAAACCCTAAAAAACTCAAAAAACCCAAAAAAATCATAATTACCCTAAAACCACAAAATCCCAAGACCCTTAAAACCCCATTAATATCATAAAAAAATACCAAAGAATTCATTAAAACATAAAACCTGAAAAAATATTAAAACCCATAAGAAAACCTCAAGAACCTAAAAACACATAAAACCCCTAAACACCTAAAAAGTGTTGACAATCCTAAAAACCCTAAATCCCCTAAAACCCTAAAAACCACTAAAACCCCACAAAATCCTAAAAACAAACTAAAAAGTCTAAAAACCATTAAAAACAATAAAAAATTTTAAAACCCCTAAAACCCATAAAAACCCTTAATCCCACTTAAAAAAAATCTAAAAACCCTTTAAAACCCTATATTTTTTAAAAAACTGAAAAAATCTTTATAAACCAAAAAAATACCCATAAAACACAAAAACACCTAAAAACCCTAAAAACCAAAAATCCTTTAAAATACTAAAACCCTAAATACTAAAATAATTCTAAAAAATAAAAAAAATCCCTAAAAAATAATAAAACAAAAAAACCCAAAAAACCGCTAAGAAAACCATAAAATCCTAAAAATTCTTAAAACCCATAAAGACCTAAAAAATGCTAAAAAACCTAAAAAAGCAAAAAACCCTAAAATAATGAAAAATTAGAAACCCATAAAAATTATAAAAACTATAAACCGCATTAAATCCCTATAAAATAACAAAAAAATTATAAAACAATTATACCGATTAAAACATGGAAAACTATAAAAACCCATAAAACCCTAACCACCCAAAAAACCACAAGAACCCTAGAAGTACTAAAAACCTTAAAAATCCTGAAATTACCAATAACCCCATAAATATTTTAAAAAACCATACAATCGCTAAAAACATTGAAAACCTCTATGGAAATCTTAAAAAACATAAAAACACTTAAATAACCAAAAAAACCAAAAAATTATAAAAACCATTAAACCCTTTAAAAATCCTAAAAAACTAAAAAAAATAATACCCCTAAAAACATTAAAAACCCTAAAAACTATAAAAACCATAAATACTGAAAAAACCATATGAACACCGTAAAGCATTAAAAAAAATAAAAAACCCAAAAACCCAAAAATTAGCCAAAAAACCCCAAAAATGCTAAAAAATAATTAAATCCCTGAGAATGTAAAAAACCCTAAAAAACATAAAACCCCTATAAAATCATTAAGAACCCAAACACACTTAATTCTCTTAAAAAACCTAAAAACCACTAAAAACCCAAAAAACCCTAATAAACCTGATAAACCATAACCCCCCAAAAACCTTAAAACCCTAAAAATCCAATAAAACCATATAAAACCACTAAAAACAATATAAACACTATAAACCCCTAAATATGATAAATAAACTCTAAAAACCCCTAAAAACTAAAAAAACACTCAAAACCAATATAACCATAAAACCATAAACACCCCCTAAACCCCTCAAAATCCCTCAAAACCCTAAAAATCCTAAAAATCCTAAAAATGACTAAGAGTCCTTAAACATGTAGAAAGCCATAAGAATAATTAAAATCCCTTAAGAAAACTTTAAAAACCAAAAAACACAAAAAACCAATAAAACCAAAATAAATGATAAAAACCCTAAGAAACCCATAAAAATCTTAAACACTAAAAAAACTAAAAACTATATAAACACATGAAAACAATAAAATACTATAAAACACCTTACAAATTGTAAAAAACTAAAAAAAACATTAAAACCCCTCAAAAATCAAAAGACACTAAAAACCCAAAGCACCCTCAAAATCCATAAAAACCCTAAAATACAAAAAAACTTAAGAATTCATAAAAATCAATAAAATAAATTAAAAAACCTAAAACACCTAAAAACCCCTAAGAAAAACTAAAAAACCTAAAAACACATAAAACCCTTAAAACCCTAAAAAAGATAAAATACCTAAAAAACACTAAAAACCCTAAAAACCCAAAAAACCCTCCAAAACCTTAAAAATACCTACAAACCTATAGACCCCTAAAAACCCAATGAAAACTGTAAAAACCATTTAAACCCCTAAAAATTTTATAGAGCTCAAAAAACATTAAAAATCCTAAAATCTCAAAAAAAATGCTCAAAACCAAATAAAAACATATAAATCCCATTAAACTTCCTAAAATCCCTCAAATCTCAAAATATAAAAAATACCTAAAAACACTAAAAGCCCCTGAAAACCCCTGAAAAACCCAACAAAAATCTTAATAACCAAAAAGCAGTTTAAACCCCTAAAAACCTAAAAAACTCTAAATACCCTAAAACCCCCTAAAACCATAAAACCCCTCAAAACTATAAACACCCATAAAACCCATGAAAACCCTAAGACTTCTAAAAATTATAAAACACATTTAAGTCCCAAAAAATGTTTAAAATCTTTGAAAAACCTAAAAATAGTTAAAAAAAATACAAAACCCCCTTTAAAATTAAAAAATAGTGAAAACCATAAAATTCATAAAAACCCTCAAAATCCCTAAAAATCCTAAAACCAATTAAAATTATAAAAAATCCCTAAAATTACTAATACAAATAAAACCCTAAGAACACTAAAAATGAATAATAATTCCTTATAAATATAAAAACACCTTAAAACTCTAAATACACCAAAAACTCTAAAAGCCCTAAAAACCCTAGAAAACCAAAAAATCCTAAAGGCTATAAAACCCTAAAACATTAAAAATAATAAAAACCCATAAAAACCCAAAACCACTAAAACCTCTAAAAAAACCTTTAAATACCTAAAATCATTAAAAAATCTAAAAACCATAAAACCCGTAAAAAACTAAAAAATATAGTAATAACCAAAAAAACCATAAAAACTATGAAACCTTAAAAACCATAAAACCATAATAATATTAAAAAGGAACTATAAATCCCAAAAAACAAAAGAAACCCTAAAAACACTAAAATATCATAAGAAAACCTTAAAAACCTAAATACATTTAACACACCTAAAAACATAAAAAACCAAAAAACACTTACAACCCCTAAAAAAATAAGAAGGATAAAACCCTAAAAACCCCTAAAACCCTATAAATTCTATCAAACCATATAATACCCATTAAGCATTAAAAATCCATAAAAAACCCATAAAAATGAAGAATAACAACTAAAAACTAAAAAAACCATTTAAACCTTAAAAATGATAAAATAACTCAAAAAATACATAAAAATCCGAAAAAACTCAACAAACCCCATAAAAACCCTAAAAACTAAAAAAATAATAAAACCCCTAAAAATTTCAAATCCCTCAATATCCCTAAAACCCTAAATCCATACAAATTATAAGAAATCCATAAAACTCACTAAAAATAAAAAACTCCTTAATACCCAATAAACCACAAGAAAACCACAAAAACCTAAAAACACTTAAAAACCTAAAACCCAAAAAACTCTAAGAACCCTAAAAACATTACAAACTTGTAAATCAACTAAATACCATAAATATCCATAATAACTGAAAAATTTCTAAAAACCCATAAATACCTAAAACACTAAAAATCGAAAAACCAATAAAACCCCTAAAAATGATAAAAAACTCTAAAATACCATAAGTCCAAAAAAAAATCATAAATCCCATAAAACCAAAAAAAATACAAACCTCTAAATCTATAAAAACAATAAATATAATAAAAAATTCAAAAAAATCACTAAAAATTAAAAAACCATAAAAATTTAAAAACCCAAAAAAAACATAAAAACCTAAAAAAACATAAAATTCCAAAATACATAAAAAATTCAAAAACCCCTAAAAAACTGAAAAACTCTAAAAACTGTAAAAACCATAAATATACTAAAAGCATAGAAAACCCTGAAGACCCATAAAAACACTTAAACCCCAAAAAAAATTCTAAAACCCCTTTAAAACCACAAAAATGTTAAAAAACATTAAAAACCTTAAGACATTAAAAACTGACAAAAAACCCCTAAAACCCAAAGAAATCATAAAAACCCCAAAAACCCCAAAAACCCATAAGAATACTAAAAAATCCACAAAATCCCTAAAAAAATAAAAAAACTAAAAAACCTAAAAAACAATAAGAAAAAATAAAAAATCTAAAAACACTTAAAACACCTTAAAACCTAAAAATACTAAAACCTATAAAAACCCTAAAAACATTAAAAACCATAAAACCCTATAAAAACCACAAAACACTAAAAATCACTAAAAACTTTAAAAAACATTAAACTCTTGAAAACAATAAAAAACTCTACAATCCTTTAAAATTATAAAAAACTCAAAAAACCCTAAACCCCAAAAAAACTATAAAAATCATAAAAACCAAAAATTCTATAAATACCTAAAGAGTCCTTAAGAACAATAAAAACCCATAAAAATCCCAACAATCCCTAGAAATCCCTAAAACCTAAAAACCCTAAAACCCCAAAGAAAACCTTAAAAACATAAAAGCACTAAAAAAATAAAAATCTAAAAATTTCTTAAAACCATAAAAAATCGAAAAAAACCTTGAAAGATCTAAAATTTCCCAAATTTTCTCTAAAAATAAATAAAATTATAAAAAACCTTAAAAGTACTAAAAGAAACATATAAAACCTGAAAACTCCAAAAATATGTAAAACCTAAAAAAACCTAAAAGCATTAAAAATCTTAAAAAACCCTAAAAGGCCGAAAAAACCCTAAAAAAATACCCCAAAAAACTATAAACCCCCTAAACCCCCTAAAAAAAATCAAACACCCCATTAAACATCTAGAAACATTAATAAAATCTACAGAAACTATAAAACTATAAAAAACTCAAAAAACCCATAAATACCGAAAATTCATAAAACACCCCTAAAACCACCTAAAAAACATTAAGTCCCCTAAAAATCCCTTAAAACCCAAAAAAAAATTAAAAATACCTAAAAATCCATAAAACATAAAAAACACTAAAAAATTCCCAAAAATCCTGAAAAACCCTAAAAACCCAAAAAACACAAAAAACCCAACAAAACCGAAAAAAACCTAAAAACCATAAAACCACATAAAAACCCTAAAATATCTCTTTAAACCATAAAATTATTTAAACACCTAAAAATTTAAAAAACTCAATAAAATTACAAATAGCAAAAAAACTAAAAATACATAAAGCCCAAAAAGACCCCTCAAAATATTTAAAAATACATAAAAACATGAAAAATCATAACAAGCTCGAAAAAAATTAAGAAAACCTTAAAACCCTAAAAAAACTTAAATCCCCTAAAAATCATAGAAACACTAAAAATCATAAAACTCTTAAAAAAAATAAAAAAAAATATAAAACCCTATAAAAATCAGAAAACACATTAAAACTATAAAAAACCTCTAAAATCCCTAAAAATAAAAAAAAATCTAAAAAACCATAAAAACATAAAAATACAAAAAACCTCTAAAACCCAAAAAAAACCATAAAACCTTAAAAAAATATCAAAATAACTAAAAATAGAAAAAAACACAAAATCATAAAAATTTATAAAAATAGCTAAAACTAAATAAACCCTAAAAACCATAAAAACCCCAAAGAAAAACTAAAAACCCTAAAATCTATTTAAAACCAGAAAATTATAAAAATGATAAAACCCTTAAAAAAATAAAAACCAAACAAAACCCATACAATCTTAAAAATTGCCTAAAAGTAAATAAAAATAGAAAACCCACTAAAAATAATAAAAACCCTAAGAAAACTATAAAAACATAAAAATGCATAAAACTCCCAAAGTCCTAAAAAAGCTAAAAACCCTAAGAACTCTTATGTCCATAAAAACCAAAAAACCTCAAAAACCATAACCCCCCTAATTCTTAAAAACCCTAGAGAACATAAAAAACACGGAAAACTATAAAACCCATTTAACCCCCTAAAATTTAGAAACTCTATAAACACATAAAAACACTTAAAAACTCAATAAAATCCATTAAAACCAAAAAAACTAAAAAAACCAAAAAAACCCTCAAAATCCTGAAAAACACTAAAAACCCATAAAATACTAGAAAAATCCCTACAAATATTAAAAATATAACACATTAAAAACTCTAAAAACTCCTAAAAAATAAAAAAACCATAAAACTCCCAAAAACACAAATAATGCTAAAACCCAAAAAACTAAAGAATACCTAAAACCCCTAAAAACAATAAAAAACCTAAAACCTATAAAAACTATATAAAAACTAAAAACTCTAAAGACCCTGAGAAACCCTATTAAAATATTAAAAACATAAAAACACTCAAAATCCTTAAAAAATTAAAAAATGAAAAAAAAACAAAAAAAAAGCCTTAAAAGCCCTCAGACTCCCTAAAACCCCTAAAAACCAATAGAAATCCTAATAATACCTAAAAATCAATAAAAACATATAAAACCCAAAAAACATTGGAAATCCCTATGACAACCTAAAAAACCTATAAACACCTAAAACCCCTAAATGGATTAAAACATAAAAACCCCTAAAAGACCCTAAAAATCATAAAAACCCCTAAAAACCATAACACACTTTAAGATCCACAAATACCCAAAAAAGCCACTAAAAAATATAAAAACACATTGAACCCCAAAAAACATTAAAAAACTCTAAAATCCTAAAAATCCATTAAAAAATAAAATACCCAAAAAAAACCCCTAAAAACCATTAAACCTTAAAAACATTAAACACCTAAACACCATAAAAACCCCAAAATCCCTAAAATCCCTAAAAATATTAAAATCCAAAAAACAAATCACTAAAAACATGAAAAAAACAAAAAAACCATGAAAACATAAAATAAAACTATAAAAACATAAAAAAACATAAAACCTTGAAAACATAAAAATAAGATAAAAACCCTCAAAACCCTAAAACCACTAAAACCCTGAAAACCATAAAATCCCTAAAACCATAAAAACCCTAAAATCCCATAAAAACCCAAAACCCACTAAAAATATAAAAACACCTTAAACACAAAATTGAAAATGCCTAAATTATTAAAACCCTATTAAAGTAAAAGAAACCCTAAAATCTAAAAATAAGAAATAACGCTAAAAATCGTAAAAAACCTAAAAATAATCAAAATCTCAAAAACCCTAAAAACCATAAAAATCATAAAAATCCATAAAAAACTCTAAAAACCCTAAAAAATCCCAAGAAAACTATAAAAACATAAATACACATAAAACCCATAAAAAGTTAAAAACCATTAAAAACACAAAAACCCCTACAAAAAACTCAAAAAACCCTTTAAATCCCCCAAACCAATAGAACCCTAAAAAGTACCAAAATCCCCCAAAATCTATAAAAAACCTTAAATCCCACAAAAATCCAGTAAAATCACTAAAAATCCATAAAAAAGTCACCTAAAAACATGAACACCCACTAAGATAACCTTAATAATCGAAAAACACTGAAATCCCCTAATTACATTAAAAACCCTAAAACCCCCTATAAATTCTAAAAAGCTCAAACCCCTAAAAACCATAAAGCCCCCCCAAAAAAGAAAAACAAAAAACCCTAAAAACACTACAAACCCTTTAAACCCGTAAAAACATATAAAAACTATAAAAAACATAAATATCCATAAAACTTCGAAAAAAAATCATAAAACCCCTAAAAATCCTATGCCCACAAAATCCCTAATGACCCTAAAAACCCGAAAATCCTAGAAAATCGTAAAAATATAGTGAAAATTTAAAAAACATAAAAACCTAGAAAAAAACTAAGAAAAACTTAAAAACATAGAATCACTTAAAATGTCTAAAAAACTAGAAAACATTAAAACTCATAAAAATCCTAAAAACCATAAAAACCCTTCAAAATAATAAAAACATATAAAAATGAAAAAAATTCATTAAAACCCACTAAAAACTCTAAAAAAAATTTAAACACCAAAAAAATATCAAAAAATATAAAAAAAATGAAAATAAAATAAACTAATAAAACCTTAAATCCCCCAAAAATCCATAATAACTGTAAAAACAATAAATAAACATAAAAATAGTAAAAACCCTAAAAATAAAAATATCACTAAAAATCCATACAAACATAAAAAACCAAAAACACCTAAGAAAAACTTAAAAACATAAAGTCACTTAAACCCTTAAAACCCATTAAAAATGCTAAAAACCTTAAAAACCATAAAAACCTAAAAAACTACTAAAAACCTTAAATGTCTCCAAAACCCAATAAAAAACAGCTAAAATTTTTAAGAAAACTTCAAAGTGATAACAAAATTAAAAAATATATAAAAACCATAAATCCCTAAAAAAAATTTAAACAAATAAAAAATAAAAAAACCCAAAACCACAAAAAAATAATGATACCCCAAAACCATAAAAAATAAAAAACCCCCAAAATCCTTAAAAACCATAAAAACCATAAAAACTATAAAAACCAAAAAAACCCTAAAGAGGAACTAAAAAAGAAAAAAAACTACACAAATGTTGAAAACTCTTAATAAATCCTTGAATACCAAAAAAAAATTAATACCCCCAATGGTCCAAAAAAAGTTGACATCCCTAAAAAATCCTAATAACCTAGAAAACCAAAAAAACCAAAAAAATCATTAAAAACCCTAAAATCTTAAAAAAACCCAAAAAATGATTAAAATCTATAAAAACCCTTTAATCCCAGAAAACGTAATAAACTCTCTAAACCTAAAACCCTAAAAAACTCAAAAAACCCTAAAACCTCCAAAAAACCTTAAATACCCAAAAAATCCTAAAAACCCCTAAAACAATCAAAATCCCTTAAAACCCTAAAAATCATAAATTTATAATAAATCCAAAAAATAAAAAAAAATATGAAACCCAAGAAGAAAACCATAAAAAACTAAATACACTTAACCCCATAAAACAAAAAATTGCTGAAAATACTAAAAATCCTAAAACCCTAAAAACCCTAAAACCCCAAAAATCCTTCAAAACCCTGAAACTCAATAAAAAAACTTAAAACACTTTAAACCCTTAAAATTTTTAAAAATGAAAAATAATCATTAAACCACTAAAAATATCAAAAACCACTAAAACCCCAAAAAACTATAGAAACGCTAAAAATCCACAAAACCATAAAACCCTAAAACCCCATAAAAATACATAAAAGCCCAAAAAATCCCTAAAACATAAAAAAAATAAAAATACAAAAACACTATAAAAAAACTAAACACCTAAAAACAATTAAAACCCTAAAACCAAAAAAACTAAAAACTCTAAAACCCCCAAACAAATAAAAAAATACTAAAAAACTATTAAAATCTATTAAATCCATAAAAAATAAAAATCCAAATAATTCATAAAATACCTAAAAACAAAAAAAATCTCAAGAAAACCATATAACCTAAAAACCCATAAACCCCTCAAAAAATCTAAAAAAAACTAAAAACCTTAAAAACCATAAAACCCTCAAATACCATAAACTCTTAATAACCATAAAACCCATAAAACCATAATAACCCAAAAAGTTCTAAAAACCCATTAAAACCATAGAAATGCTAAAAAAAATCTAAAACCCCTCAAAACCCCTAAATATCTAAAAAACATTAAAAATCCCAAAAAATCCTTAAAAAACATAAATCCATAAAAATCTATAAAACCCATAAATACCGTAAAAATACTAAAAATCCATAAAAACATAAAAAACCTTGAAAACCCCTAAGAAAACTTTTAAAACCTAAAAACACATAAAACCACTAAAAAAATTAACATGATAAAAACCTTAAAATATCTTAAAAACCCCTAAAAACCCAAAAAACCAAAAAACCCCTATAAAAAATCAAACACATAAAAACCCATAAAAATCCTAAAAAGCACTAAAAACTATTAAAAACCAATTAAACTCCTAAAAATGATAAAAATAAAAAAATTATTTGAAATCCATAAAAAACAAAAAAAATCCCAAAAACACCAAAAAAAAACCCTCAAAATCCCAAAGACCCTAAAAATCGCTAAAAACACAAAAACCCTATAAAAATCATAAAAAAATCCTTAAAACCCTAAAAATGTAAAAATATAATAAAAACCCTAAAATCCCCTATGAAACCATAAAATCCTAAAAAAATTGAAAACCGATAAAAATCATAAAATAATATAAACAAAAAAACACTAAAACCCTAAAACCCCATAATACTCTTAAAATACCTTAGACCACTAAAAACAAAAAAAAAATCCAAAAAATTGCCAAAGCCTTAAAACAAAAATTCCCCTAAAAACTTGGAAGAGCCTTAGAACCCCTTAAATACCTAAAAATACCTAAATCCATTAAAACCCATTTAAATTCTAAAATCCTAAAAGACCTAAAAAACCATAAAATACCTAAAAATTATAAAACCCTTAAAAACTATAATAAATTAAAACACTATAAAAACCCTAGAAAACCACTGAAAACTCTAAAACCATTTAAACCCCTAAAAATGTTAAAAACTCTAAAATAAAATAAAACTTCAAATAACCCTAAAACCCCCTAAAACCCAAAATACCATAATACCCTAGAAACCCTAAAAAACATAAAACCTTCAATATACATAAAAAACATAAAAAACATATTATTTTAAAAATCCCTAAAAACATAAAAACCCCAAAAACCACTATTGAAACCTTATAAAATTCAAAACACATATAACTACTAAAAAACTAAAAAATGATAAAAACCTAAACAAATCTATAAAAAAATCATAAAACTAATAAAAACCATAAAAATCAAAAAATCAAAAAATCCAAAACCCCCCTTAAAAACCACTTAAAACTCTATGAACCCTTTAAATCACTAAACACGTTAAGGAAATTTTAAAACCCTTAAAAACTATAAAAAAACTCAAAAAAATACCTAAAACCCCAAAAAAGCATAAAAACCCCAAAACATTGAAAATCCCTAAAACCCTAAAAACCCAAAAAAAACAGAAAATATTCCTAAAATTTCTAAAAATATAAAAGAACCTAAAAATCCTAAAAAACCTCTGAAAAGAATAAAAACCCATAAAACCCTAAAAAACCTAAAAACACTAAAAATATTAAAAGAACCTAAAAATCCTAAAAACCTTAAAAACTAGAAAAGCCATAAAAACAATAAAAAACACATACGAACCCTAAAAACCACTCAAAAATCTAAAACTCTATTAACCCCTAAGAACATAAAAAAACTATAAAAACCTTAAAACCTATAAACAATCCAAAAAAACTCATGAATACCCATAAAAACATAACAAACCTATACCTAGAAAAAACCCAAAAACACTCCAAAACCCCTAAAATCCATAAAAACCTATAATAATCCTAAAAAATACCTAAAAACAACTACAAACATAAAATTCCCAAAAACCTAAAAATACCAAAGAAAAACTTAAAAACATAAAAATACTTAAAACACCTAGAAAACCAAAAACCAAAAAATCCCAAATCCCCCCAAAAACCCAAAAAACCTAAAAAACCCAAACCCCTCAAAATCCATAATAACCATAAAAATCCTTAAAATAAAAAAAAATAAAAAAATACTAAAATCCCAAAAGGACCCCTACCAACAATAAGAATATGTTAAAGACCTAAAAACTCTTTAAACCCCTAAAAATATAAAAATTATTAAAAACAATAAAAAGACCCAACAAGAAACAAAAAAACCCGAAATCCCCTAAACACCATAAAAACCACTAAAACATATATAACATAAAACCCCATAAAACCCCTAAAAAGTAATAAATATCTCAGAACACATTACACCCATAAAAACTCTAAAATTCCTTGAAATGCAAAAAACAATTAGAAACTCTATTTTTTTTTGCCGGGGAGGGTTTGCTCCATGTTGTCAATTTGGTTTGCCTCGCTAGAACTTTGGGTCGTGTTATCTGTTTTAAGTCAATGATGTCTGTTAGGGATTCCCCCTTCTTCCCTTAAAAGGGGGTTTCTTTCAATAATAAAAAAAATTTATGGCCTTCGAGCCGTTGGATGGATAAAACCCTAAAATATCTAAAAATATATAACCCCTCAAAATCCCTAAGTGACTAAAAACACACAAAATCCATAAAAACTGTAAAAACCTAAAAAAAACGTAAAAGTCCCTAAAATTTTTAAAAATATCAAAAACCTAGAAAACCTCAATAAAAACTTAACAACCAAAAAAAACATAAAATCTCTAAAAACCTAAAAATTCTGAAAACCCAAAAAATCCAAAAAAAACCCTAAAAATCATAAAAAACACAAAAAAAATATAAAAGTACCTAAAAACCATAAAACCCTAAAACCTGATAAAAACTCTAAAACCCACTAAAAACTCTAAAAACCCTTTAACCCCCAAAAATGTTAAAAAAAATCAAAAAATCTTAAACTCAAAAAAACTCAAAATACCTGAAATTCCATATAAAAAACCATAAAATCCCTATGAAACCCTTAGAATCCATAAAAACTCTAAAACACCTAAAAAATTAAAACCCCCTAAAAATTATAAAAAATATAAAAACCTCTAAAAACTCTGAATAACCCTAATAACATCTTAAAAACCTAAAAACACTTCAAACCCCAAAATTATATAAAAACTTATAGAAACCCAAAAAACAATACAAACACAAAAGAACCTTAAAACCTCTCTAAATCCCTAAAAACCTGAAAAATAATAAAAATACTAAAAAATCCATAAAATCCATAAAAATGTAAAAAAAACCTAAAATAACTGAAAAAACCCTAAGAAGACCTTAAAAACATAAAAACACATAAAATCCCAAAAAAGTCTAAAAAATACCATGAACCCTAAAAAACCCTATAAGACCCTAAAACCCCACAAATATATTAAAACCCCTAAAACCATAAAACACCCTAAACACCCTAAAAATCACTAAAAAATCTACAACCCTTAAGACCCTTAAAACATTAAAAGAATATATAAAAACATTAAAATCCTAAAAACTAAAATACATCCCTAAAACGGTCAAAAAATCTAAAAAACATAAAAATCCTAAAAACCCTAAAAAATATCAAAATCCCAAAATCCCTAAAAACATGTAAAAATCATCAATACCTAAAAATTTCAAAAAACACTAAAACCCCTTAAAAACTTATGAAAATAATATAATCATAAAAAACATTTAAACACCATAAAAACCTAAGAAACATTAAAAACCCGAAAAACCTATAAAATATGAAAACCAGTAAAAACACTAAAAAAACCATTCAACCCATAAAAACATTAAAAAAATACTTAAAACCATAAAAACCCTAAAAAAATAAAATAACCTCTAAATCCGAAAAAACTAGAAAACCCATAATACCCTTAAAAACGTTCAATATACCTAAAAACTCTAACACCCCATAAAAATGAAAAAATATCCCTAAAAATCCCTAAAAACATAAAAAAAATCCCTTTAAACCCCTAATAAACCCTTAAAAGCCTAAAAAACACACAATCCCTTGACCCCTAAAAACACAAAAAAACCTAAAAACCCTAAAACACCCAAAAAACTCGATAAATACCCTAAAAGCCGAATAAAACTATAAAAACTAATTAAACACATAAAAATGTAATCAAATTATAAAAAACATAAAAAACAAAAACAAAAACAAAAACAAAACCATAAACCCCTTAAAACCCTAAAAAGTCTCCAAATTAATAAAACCCTTAAACCCATAAAAATCCTAGAAAATCCATAAATTTTTTTAAAATGTAAAAAACCCTAAACTCTTGAAAAAACACAAAAAACTATTAAAAACACAAAGAAAACCTTAAATACCTAAAAAAACTTTAAACCCCTAAAAACCTAAAAAACACTTAAACCCATAAATAACCCTAAAACCCCTAAAACTAGTAAAGACCCTTAAAACCACTGAAAACACTAAAACCCCTTTAAACCCATAAAAACATTAAAATACTCTAAAAAACTTAACACCCATATGAACACAAAAAAAACCTAAAACCCTAATAAAACCATAAAACCCCAAAGAATCCTAAAAAACCAAAAAATATTTTATAAAACATAAAAACATAAAAATCATTAAAAAAATTCATAAAAATCTCTAAAAGTGTCTAAAACCTGAAAACCCTTAAAAATATATGAAAACCATAAACCCAAAAAATAGTTAAAGCCCTAATGAATCTAAAAATCCCAAAATCCTCTATAAAACCATAAAAACCCTAAAATCCATTAACCCCTAAAACTGATAAAAACTCCTAAAACACCATAAAAACTCTAAAACCATTAAAAAATTTAAAATCCCTATAAACATCTAAAAATATTTAAAAACTCTAATAATAAATAATAACCATAAAAACCATAAAACTATAAAACCTCAAAACATATTAAATCCCTAAAAAATCCATCAAAACCCGAAAAACAAAAAAAAATCAAACACCCAAATTCCTTGAAAACCCCAAAGAACCATAAAAATCCTAAAAATCCCTAAAAATCCCTAATAATTTAAAAAATACTGACAAAAAGAAAAATCCAAAGAAAACATTAAAAACTTCAAAACCTAAAAACACCTAAAACTGTTAAAAAAGCTAAAAATGATAAAACCCCTAAAACCCCCCAAAAAAACCCAAAAAAAAACTTAAATACCCTAAAAACATAAAAACCCATAAAACACCTAAACACCCACAAAAACTCTAAAAACCCTTCAATCCCAAAAAAATGCTAAAAAACTCGAAAAAGCATAAAATCACTAAATAAATCAAAATAAAACCTCAAGAATTCAAAAAACAATAAACACCCCACAACCCCGAAAATCCCTAAGAACACTCAAAATACATAAAACATATAAATCCTAAAAAATCATTAAAAACATAAAAACACCAAAAAACCAAAAAACACTATGAAAACCTTAAAACCTTAAAATAAATAAATCCTTAAAAATCAAAAAATGCTAAAAACCATGAAAACCCTAAAAATAAAAAAAACCCATAAAACCCCTAAAATCATTAAAAACCCTAAAAAACCAAAAAATCAAAAAAAATTAACAACCATTAAACCCTTAAAAAATTTAAATACATTAAAATCCCTTAAAAGCCCTAAAAACTCAAAAAAACCCTCAAAACCCCATAAAAACCAAAAAAACCCTAAAACCCCCTGAAAACCTCAAAATCCATAAAACCATAAAAACATAAAACCCCTCAAAACCCTAATAAATCCATAAAAACCTGAAAACAAAAAACACCCTAAAAACCCAAAAAAATCTAAAAATAATAAAATTCATAAAACTCATAAAAACAATAAAGAGACCAAAAAATCCAAAAAAACCCATGAGAAACTCTAAAACACTTTAGACCCCTAAAACATTAAATAACTCAAAAAAACATAAAAAACCTTAAAAACCATAAAACTAAAAAACCCCTAAAAATCAAAAAAAATCATAAAAACCATAAAAACCCTAAAAAATCATAAATACCCTAAAATCTATATAAACAAAAAAAGCCATAAAAATCCTAAAAAATACCTAAAATAATTAAAAATAGAAAAAACCCTAACAACCAAAAAAACCCCTATGAAACCTTAAAAACCTAATGACACTGAAAACACCTAAAAATAATAAACACCCTAAAAACGTAAAAACAAAAAAACCCATAAAATTCGTCAAAAAATAAAAAAACCCATAAATAACCTGAAACCCACTAAAAACTCTATAAATATGTTAAATCTATAAAAGTGTTAAATAACATAAAATCCGTAATAACCCTAAAAACTCATAATACCCAACCAAACCAAAAAAACCAAAAAACCCTAAAAACCCTAAAACCCCTCAAAATCGCTAAAAACAAAAAAAACCATAAAAACCATAAATATCCTAAAAATACCTAAAAATATAAAAAAAATATAACAACCCTGAAAAATCTTGTTACATGATCCAAGACCGACATGGAAGTGTCCTATGAGACTTGTTCAATGTTTTCATGTTGAGAACTCAGATATACAGAAGAAACAAGTTAAAAGTTCTATTAATGGTGGAAATAAGGATTAAAGGAGAGAGTTGATCAAGGTAGAACACAAAGAGAAATTTTCACTAAGGACTCTATTCATAAGAAACCACAAAGGATAACCAATAATTTGATAGGTCAAAAATAAAGATAGTACCCAATAGTTGTTAGAAAAACTCACCATAATAACATTACCGTCATTCATTATGTCCAAAGAGCATGTGGGGGTGATTATTTATAGCCAAATTCTAACATAAAAGTATAAACCTAGTTTCCAAATGTCAAAAATCCTAAATATTGCTTTTGAAAATTTTGGAACTGGCTGACAAATTTAAGGTACAAGTAGCACACCCTTTTGGAAAGTAAAGACAATTATCCCAATTTTTTTGAATTTTTAGATTCCATGATGGGGAGGTCTTGAAATTCATATCACATCATGGGATGGGTCTTGAAAAGACTTTTTTGGCCTTACTTAATACAATTTATTTCCAAAATGATTCCCCAAATCAAGGGTATTGGTCTTCCCCTAGGAATTCCATATCTAACCCATTTAAGGCCTCCTTCATTTTCATGGTCCTCTCCCTTGTGTTTGGACCACCAAATCCTCGCAATAGTACTTGTGAAATCATACACATTCCACCCTTCTGGTGAACTCTTCCTTCGACTCCTAGATGCCCATGTGCCCCATGATCCTCATCATACCCTCCCTCCTCAAAATTATTCATCCTTGAATTAAAAAATTCATATAGATAAAGATCAACAACATTAAAGGCGACACTATCATTTCCATACCTATTGGGTAACTCAATATTTTCATCATTATCATTGATCTTCTCTAAGACTTGGATAGTTTCATCTCCTTGTGGATTATGTTTTGTTTTCATTTCTTAGGTAACCACCCTTTTAGAAAGTTTTTATATACCACCCACCTAGATAAAATGAATATAATTTCCAATACATCCTTTATCATTCACCATATACTTGTTACAAAGACACCACATAATTAGTAATTGATGCGTTGAGAGAGTTAGTAGAAAAAAATTCTCCCATGAATAGAAGCATAAGAGTTTCCTCCCCTATAAAGTTCTCTTGATCTCTCTTTTTCCAGAAAATAAACTCACTTCTCCCTAAACAACCTTGTTTTAAATTTTATTTTCACTCTTGTTTTCAAATCTTTTATTGACCTCATTTCTTTTGATGTCACTCATCACTCCCTTTTCACTATATATTTTTCCATTATTTCTATTTTTCCCTATTTTATTTTTCTATATTTCCACGATATCTCTTAATCCTCACTTGATCTTGAAAATTTTGAAACTTTATTAAGGGTGTTTTTATAATAATCCTCTTGTTGTACTCCAAAGAATAGTAATTGGTGTTTCCATTATGTGTGACACTCCTATAAAATATCAAAGGCCTATGAAACAATATATGATTATAATGCATGTGAACAACATCACATATCACCTTTTATTCATATTTATCAATAGATAATAGAACTTTTTATTTTATATTCACTTTAAAATCATACATATTATTTGAAAATTATAGTTTATAAGGCCTAGAAATCTTTGTCATAGATAAACCCAATTTATCAACCATCAAACCACTTGAATCCTTTGTGATATTACCCCAGTCTGTGATCATACTACATATGATATCTTTGATGATACATATTGTATAAACAATTTACGCTATTTTCCCTTCATCATGTTCTCTTTCAGGTTGGGCACTCAGAGAAATCATTGCCACAATAATTTATCCATGTACGGGGAACACTATTCCCACATTTGAACACTCTATTTTACATTTGGATTTTGGAAGGAATGCATTTGGTTTGGTCACCTCCTTTGAATCAATTTTTTGTTCCCGTAAAAGTTCTTGTGGTTTGGAATCCATGAACATGAAATAATATTTATAATACATACCATAAGATCTAGTTTACATCAGTCTTTCCTTTAGTCACCTCTCTACTTTAGTATCCATGTGAAGAAGATCTGCCATATCCAAATAGTGGTTCATGTCCACTATGCCCCGAATTTCATATTTGAGGCCATTCACAAACCTTATCATCAAGGCCTCTCACACCTAATCAATATTTTCCTGAATCATTATGACCTTTATCAACTTATGATACCTCTCAACACTCATAGCTCCTTGTATCAAACCCTACTACTTGAGGAAAAAATCATGATAATAGTGGCTAGAAATAAACCTCTTATGCTTTACCAATATCATTCACTCCCATGGGAAGATGGGTATTTCTCCATTTTCACATCGACTCACTTGTAGTTGGTCCCACAAAATTCTAGCATAGTTGGTGAATTTAGCAACTACTAGCTTCACCTTATTTTTCTTCAAATAGCTATGAAAACCAAAAAAATTCTCTTCCTTTTTCTACCATTATAATTATGTTTCTGGATAATTATTACCTTGGAATGAATGAAACCTCAAATTTAACCCTCCATAACAATTGGTTTGCATCCATTGTGGTTTCTTTCTTTATATTGGTGACACATTTAAATCATAGAAATCCTCCATTTATTCAATGATCAACCTCCTTGGTGGTGCTTAAGAATTGGAAGGGGGATGAAATTCATCAACACTCACATTTAACCTTCAAAAATTTTCTTGTAAAAAAATCATGAAAAATGTAATGTTTGTTTCATTGGTGTTACTTTCCATCACCATTTAATAACCCTATAATAAAATTTGATGATAAATAAATATAGACCTCACACACCACCTCACATGTTTTCACTCAAAAATATAATTTTCGCTCATGTTTCACTCAATTATGGTTTTCGAAACAAAACAAAACACTCTTGACTATAACCACTCAAATTTCATCTTATAACTTTCATACCCAATTTGAAAAAATATAAAGGATCATTGGAGTGTGGAAATCCTAAACCAGAATTCAACGATAAAATTCAAAATGGATTCTAGATGAAAATATGTGAAGGGGAAGATAGAGGATGAACAAAAATGATAACTGGTTTTAGGAATCAATATGTTGAAATTTTTTTGAACCATTATTTTTTGATTTTTTGGTATCTTTTTTTTGAATAAAAATATTAAAAACAAGCAGAATTTTAATTATTTAAAATAAGGATAAGAAATAATTCTAAACATAAAATTGAATTAAAGTGAGATTTTTACTATAAAATTTGGCCCCTCATCATTGGCATGATATGTTACGGGGGATATATAAGGGATTATGAGACATCCTAAAGAAACCAAAAGTAGAAAATAAATTACAAGTACCTCATAAAAATTTGGGATGATTTTACCTCTATAGATAATATGAAAAACAATGATAACCATAATTTTTTTTAATAAATCATGTGAAATAAAATGAAATCCAATACAAGTCTAAATAAAAATAAAATATGAGAGTAAATTGGGAATCAATGTGACATAAGAAATGGAACCAAATGATAAGAAAAAATAGAAAACAAATTAATTGGAAAATAATCAAAATCTTCTCCAAGATCCAAATACACATGCCCAACCCAAGGTATCAAGAAACATCACTAAAGAATAGGGATACCTTTTCTTTACATGTATCTCGATATATAACATCTGAAAATGCACCACATTTTTCAAGCATGGGGTGAGTATAAAATTGGGAAGGATTTCTCCAATGACATTAAAACTCAACAAAGTAAGAGTGATCATGTTATAAAATTAATAAAAAATTGTTTAGAAACAATTTAAATCATTTTATATGAAGCCAAAATAGGTTTCCATGAAAATCAATCAAATAACCCTTGAAAATAACTTTTTTTTCAAGGAATACATCCACCACTAACATCATAATTTTTCATTGAATATCAACAAATATTTTAACCATTTTCTCAATTTTTGATTTGGGATAAATATTTCCATCCCAATACATATCCTCAACATAAACCCATAGAGAATTTTGGTGTTACCATTGATGGTGTAACTTCACATCCAAAGTCTATCCCTTTGATGGTGGAACTTCAGAACCATTATCCATCTCATTCAAATAATGCCCAATTGTTATTTCCAAATAATATCAACTGATTTCAATAAAAACATTTCAATAAAAAATTTACATACATAATGAAAAAATAATTTTTAAAAACACTATTTTAATATTATATACAATAGTTTTCCAAAAATCCATCAAATTCCAATGATTTCCAAAACTATAATTCAAAATCGAATTCCATCTAATCATATATATTTTTCACAAGAGTTTAAAGAAATTAAATAAATTTGAAATCAATCCTTCAAGATATAATCGGGAGGATTTGATAGAGAAGCCACCTAACAAATAAACATAACTGAAAATGAAGAATGACACAACAACTTTAACAAAATAGATTAAATATTTTATATTCAAACATATATCTCATTACCTTCAACAAAAAATCATATACCATCAATATTGACATCAAAAAAGAAAAAAATTATCCCAAATAAACTAGATTCATGATTCTAAAATAGTTAAGAAGAATAAATTTAAGTAAAATTTTAAATAATAAGAACTTAAAAATAAATCTCGGTCTCCAATGCACATGAATTCATAGAGAAATAATTCCTAGATCTAAAGGAATTGACTCCACCACCTTGGGAGAAGAAAAAAATTATGGCCTTTTTAGGTGTAAAAATAGTGGTTTATAAGGTAAATTAAATTATATCCAAAATTTTTGGATCTAATTTTCCATGGTCCATGTTTAGGGAGCACAATTATGAAAATTGTGCACTAAAGATGCATAATCCATTACCTCCAAACAGAGATCAAATTATTAGATAACATAGTTTGAAAAACTGTATTCCGACCATGATAAAATGAACATTTCAACATTTCACAGTTTCTACTAGGAATCCACTTGGTTTGGAAAAACATCATGCCTAATTTTGTACCTCCCATGTTTCTATTGTTTTGTTTTCACAGTTTCGAAGAGGGGTTTCCTAATTTCTAATAATTGTTCTCAAACCATGCACCTCTATAAAATCCTCAAAAAATTACAAAACTCCTATGAACCTCCAGAAACATAAACCAATAATTTTATATACTTAAAATAGATAAATAAATGGGAAATTACCTGAAAATGAGGGTGAAAAATTCTTCCAACCATTATCCTTTCCATATCTAGAAAGTTAAAACCTAGATTTGTCCTTGAATAATTTTGTAAAGTCCTCCATAATTTAATTTTCACGATCCTATGTTTCCTCTTCAATTTGAACATTTTTCTATAAAACCAATACTATACCGCTAATTTTCCCATAAAGGACATTATCTTACCTATCTAGAATCCATATCGGCTCAGGAACCACCGTATCATCTAGATCTAGGTCAATATGATACCATAAAATCACATGGACAAGTCTAGGTTGATACTTCTTCCATTGAGAAACATAAAACACATTATGTAATGACCCAAAACTGTATGGAAAATTCATGAAATATTCTACCTCAACCAACCATTAAAGTATCTCAAAAATTCCTATGTATCGAAGAGATAACTTTTTATGCGTCCCAAAATGATTATTCCAAAGACTTGGAGATATTATCAGGAACAAATGATTAATCAGCTCATAAAACAATGACCATTTATGATGATCCACATATGAATTATGATGACTGTGTTTCATCTCCATTCTCTTTCTGATTTACTAAATATTCTCGATTGTATCTTTCACAAGTCTGGGTCCATGAAATAAAGTCTCTCTTATTTTCAACCAATATAGTGTACAATGATAAGGAAACCAATATAATGCTTAAAAAAATTCTATAAGTATTGAGTATTGATAACTAATTTTGTACGAGAACTAAAGTAACATTATTTACTCCTACCATGAGACACCAAAATCTATTACACAACATGTAATCATATGATATAATGTTTGGATCATCCTTTTATATTATCCATTTGTTTGAGGATGTTATATCATGATCATAGTCAATTGATCCCAAAGGTATTACGGTAAATATTTCAAAAAACATTAACAAAATCTAGGGTCTCTATCAGATGAAATCATGAATAGAACACCATTCCACATTAAAACTTCTTGGATATAGATTTTTGATAATTCCTCCACCATATTGGATTCAGGAATATTGATGAAATGGGAGGACTTTTGAGCTAGTCCACTATCACCAATATTGAATCATGTTTTCAAACCCTCATGGGTATACCTATTACAAAATCTATATATATCTAATTCCATTTAAATGTGGGAATCAGTAAAGAATGTAGCATACTTGATGGCCTATGGTGCTCTTCCTTAACTTGATGATAGGTGAGGCCTCTCAATACAAACTCAACCACCTTTATTTTCATACCGTCTGGCCAAAATTGTGTTTCCACTTCCATATAAATATTTTTTGTTCCATGATTAATAAACCATTTTGAATGGTAATAAGCATGAAGAAGTTGTTCCTAATAGGAAAATGGTATAACCATCCGATTTCAAAACCTGAACACTGATCTTCCTTCAAGATTCCATACCTCAATGGTCTCCCTATAATTCAATTTTTACCTCATATAAATAAATTAGGATTATAATTTTTGTACCTATTTAACCTTCTCTTCTATATACGAAAAAATAAACCAAAAAGAAAATTTCAATAATACCACAATCTTCACAGTCTAGGTTTTTTGTCGGAAGTCACCAAAATTATCTACTATCAATCTAAAGCCTTTTTGGTAACTGATTATATGAATTTATTCTTAATGCATCTGCGACATAGTTTCCTTTACCGAGAGTATACATTAAGTCCAATTCAAACATTTGAAGATACTCAATACATCTTATTTGTTTGAAATTGAAATATGTTTGTGAGAAAACATGATTCATGCTCTTGTGGTCTGTAAACACCATGGATTTATCACTAAAAGGATAATGATTTCATGTCCTCAATACATATACCAAAATAGATAATTCTAATTCATATGTTAGGTAGTTTTTTCAGGCAACCATAATTTTCATGAGCCATAAGAAATAACATGATCTTTCTGCATGAGAACACACCACAAATATTAGTACTGATTTTAGGAATATAAATATTGGTTCTGATGTTATTAGAACTTTAATATCTTAAAAATACTTTTTATATGGATCTTTTCATTGGAATGGAAGTCTTTTCCTTTTCCGAACTATCATTTTTGATTCCATTCATGAAAAGTAATGAAAAAAACATAAGTAATAACTAACAATACCAAGTAAATTAGTTGTCTCCAGTATATTCTTTGGTAGTTTTAAAGATTTCACAACCTCTATATTTTCTAGATCTGTATAAACACATTTTTTATAGATAACATTGATAAGAAAATATACCACTTTTATCCAAAAATAACATATTGAATGTTTTTTATATAGAAGATGACACCTAATACTATATCTAATTGTTTCTCATTGTTATCCTTCTTCCTAGAATACAAAAGTATTTCTTCTACAAATACCAACATACAGTAATATAGATACTTTTAAAATATATGATTCATCAATTACATAAATAAAACTAGTGCATTCGTAATACCAAAAGGCATAACCACATATTTGTAATGTCTATATCTACTTCTGAAATATTTCATCAAAATATCCTCCTTACGAACCCATAGTTGATGATATATTAAATGCAATCCAGCTTACAAGAACCACTGGGCTCCCATAAATTGATCAAATAGGTCATAAATGCATGGAATAGGATATAAATTATATATCATAACTTGATTAAGCTTATGATAATCCACAAAAATACTAATATTTACTTTTTCCTTATTTCAAAAAAAGATCTGGTGTTTCCCACATAGATATACCAGGCTTAATGAACACTTTTCATTCCAAATCATCCATTTAAATTTCAATTTCATTAATTTTATTGGTTCCATCTGATAAAACATAATTGAGATAGGACTGGTCCCTTGTAAGAGATCAATCATAAACTCTACTTCTCTTATGGGTGGAAACCCTAAGAAATTATCATGAAAAACATCATGAAACTTATCAAAATATTTTTGGAAGAACACTATTCCCGATATCATCCATAGATTCCATGTTCAAGGATATAAATATTTATGAGATAGTTCCAAATTTAGGCTCCAAAAATCCTGGTCCATTTTCCCTTAAATTATGATTTCCTATAAAGAGGTTCTTAAGACCATCATCAGTTCTAAAACTAACCCTCTGGGTATAATAGTTTATGTGAGCTTTGAACATTATCAACCAATCCATACCCTGGATTAAGTCATAGACATAAATCTCAAGGACATAGAAGTTCCAAATCTATTCAACCCCATTTATAGTTATAGATCATTCCTTTCACACAAAGGACCTACATAATTTTTGTCAAACTGGCGTTTAAAGTTTCAAAATAGAGGACATCATCTCAGCATTAAAACTTAAAAGATAAACATAACGAGAAGAAATAAATGAATTTTATGCACCCATATGAAACAAATTTTGTATAAGGGTAGCATTAAAAATAACCATACATTTCACAGTCAAAGGTTCCAATTAATCATCCATGATCACTTGATGAACTAAATATAATTGTTTACTCGTTGCGATTTTATCTTTGTTACCCTATTAAGATTGACCTGGTTGAGGAGTCATGGTAATCCTCTAATAACCATGGATTTTTATGGTTTTATAATGAGTAATATTTGGCTGCACTCACCCCATAGAAGTATATGATTCTTGAGAAGTATGAGATGTGTCCATACCATCTGACCTTAGAGAAATGTGACAATAATGCTATTTATTTCCCATATTATTTCAATTGTGAAATGATCTAGGATTTTCTATACAGTATCACATTATTTGATCGAGAAAACCACATTAAAAACAATCGGGTGTACCCTTTGGTTTATGATGAATATTCATTAATCTTATAATTTAATCCCGATTCATACAATGACCTTGGAAATAGGTTCCCATCATTCTCTTATTCACAAGATTATAGTTCCAACCAGTTTCCATAAGTATCAACATTGTTCCTCTAATCGTATTTTTTGATATATCACTTTCTAGAAATATTTATCTATTAACCATCAATGTATAATTTGATATACAATACATGAAAATATTTGACTGAATCTTTAGCCTCAACTCTAATTAAAAAATATGTGCCTTCAAGGAATCATGTTCAAAAACTTTTTGTGAAAGAAGATTAAATTGATTAATTTAGAAACTTACTCTTTCACTGGGAGGTTCTCTTGCTTAAAACTGAATAAGGTTTCTGTTTTTTAAATACAGAAAGTATGAGGATTGAATTTTTTGTAATATAATTATTCAAAATCTTCTCATGTCCTATATTTTTTTCAATTTAGCATTAACTACTAAATCCCACCACAAGCATGAAATATATTTTAGCATGTATGTTTCTTACTCCAGCTTTAACTCATCTTATGTCCGATGAATTTCAAATATTCTATTCATCTGATTTATATAGACATCTATTTTTATAGTTATGAATCACCCCAAAAGATGGGTAGATTCTACTTTTAGAACTAAACTGAATGATACACTTTCCATGGTTGATTGTTTTTTTCCTCTTTTTCCAAAACCTGAAATTCTTGGATAATACTCTGAAACAATTACAAGTTCGCCCCTAGATTTAGTGTAACCATATTCTCAGTATCCTCTTACAGTTGGTTTCTCTTACACCCACCTGGTTCCATTTTCTATAACCAAAATAAAAAAAAATTTAGTTACACTATCTAAAAAATGAAGGATTATAAATTTCAAATTTACCACATTACAAAAAAGATTTCCAAAATTCAACAATTTCTACATTCAAACCATTTTTTAAAATTACACCATGATTTTAAAAATTAAAGTATTTTTAACTATTTTAAAAAAAACAAGTTTTTTACAAAATCATAAATCATTACAAAAAAATAATTATATACTCTTAGTGAGAAGTAATTTTTTTTAAATGTATGGAATGCTCTTCTCCTTGAAAAAACCCATGATGATGAGGTGAAAACTCATTTAAGTGTCTCAAAACACTCAAGTACCCAACTCCCTAGAAACTTGAGTTTCAGCATAACAGGGTTAGCTATGACTTTTTATGCTTTAAATTTTAAATTATGAAAATCATATATCCTTTTTACCATCCCAAGAGAAATACCAACACAATTTCATATTCAATAACTAAACAATATGGTACCATTTGTCACATCTCACCCCTCCTCATTGTCTTGAGAAGGGGGGGGGGAACTAGGCCTCAAGTGACTTCTTCAAGACAAAAAATGATTTAAATAAATTCCACGTTCCTTATAAATAGATAGGGGTGATATTACCTTTTAAGAAAAAATGAATACATTAATTAATTCTATAAAAACCAAACTTCTTAATGATGCATTAGTATCAAAATTCAATCCAATATAGAACTAAAACAAAATAAAATATCATATTATAAGTGGAATCAATGTGACATAACCATTGGATCCAAATAATAACAAACCCAAAATACACCAAATACACAAATAGAAACTCCCAATATACTCCAAGAACCAAATTCAAAATCAAACCCCAAGGTATCAAGAAGCATTTATAAAGAACTGGGATACCTTAACTTTACATGTGTCTTGATATATAACATATGAAAACACACCATAGATATAAAGAAGGATGTGAGAATAAAACTCCACAGGACTTGTAAAATGAATTCCAAACTCACAACTATAGGACTGAACATGTTATCACATTTATATAAAAAAATTTAAAAACAATTTAAATTAGTTTACAACCAACCAAAATAGGTTTCCAAGGAAAAAAATCAAACAGGCCTTAAAACCAAATATTTTTTTCAAGGAACACAAGAACATCTAAAAAAGTAATATTTAAAGAAATATCAAAAAATATTTTCACAATTTATCAATTTATTATTTGTAATAAACATTTATATGTCCACAAAAATCCTTAACACAAACCAACACATAATCTTGGTGGAACTTCACATCCATAATTTGTCCCTTTAATGGTGGTACTTCATGATCATTGACCTTCTCATTCAACTAATTCCCAACTATTATTCCCAAATCATATCAAAACATTTAAATAAATTCATAGAAAAAATACTTTACTTTCATCAACTAACAATATTTTTAAAATCACCATTTTATAATTATAAATAATGGTTCTCCAAAAAGCAATCCAATTCCCATGATTTATAGAAAATATAATTCAAATGAGAATTACATAAAATAAAACCATGATTTAAAAAAAATTAATTAAATTAATTAAATAAATTTAAAATCATGCCTTAATGTTCTAATATATAAGAGTCAACAGAGAATCCACATACATCTCAAACTTGGCTGAAAATTAATAACGACATAACATATTTAGAAAACCATCTTAAATATTCAATATTCAAACATAGATATATTTACCTTAAATAAATAAAATAATATCCCATCAATATTGATATCACACACCATGGATGTATCCCCAATAAACTAGATCCATGATTCAAAAATAGGGAAGGTGATGTGATCTAAGGAAAAGGATGAAGAACAAGAACTTACCAATGAATTTGGGTCTCAAACACACTTGGATTCACCATAGAATCACTTCCAGATCAAAAGAAATTATCTTCACCTCCTTAGGAGTGATATGAATTAGTATTAGGGTAAAATTAGGTGTTTAGTATGTAAATCAGATTATATCCACAATTATCAGATCTACTTTTCCCTGGTGTATGGTCATGACGCACTGTTAAAAAAATCGTGAGCTAATCATACACGAACCAATTCTTCCAAACAAACCTCATAAGGTTGGATTAAAAAATTAGAAAAACATTTTTCCAACCATGGTATACCCCAATTCCCATCATTTCACAATTTCTAATGGGAATAATCATGGTTTGGAAAAATTGTGTGCCTAACCATGCACCTCCCCAATGTCCACTGTTTTAGTTGCATTGTTTCATAGACATGTTTCTTGATTTCTAATAATCGTGATGAAAATATAAACGTCTATAAAAACCATTAAAACTTGAAAAAGATCCTAAAAACCTCATAAAAATTAACCCAATAATTTTATATATGTAAAATACATAAATAAAGGGCCAGGTACCTGAAACCGGTGGTGATACTTGCACTATTTTTAAAATGTAGAATTTGTCAAAAGATTTGAACCCACTGTATCTCATGGTTTATATCTTTTATTTCAATGATTATATATGGATATGAAATATAAAATTCTCAAATATAGGATTGATATATAGTACATAAAAAATTATAAGGATATGATGTCCATTGGTGAAGAAAAAATGGACCAGAATTGATGTCGACTCAATTCAAAGACAAAAGAAGATGGAAAAAGGGATAAAAATGATGAACCTAATTTCCTGTAATTTGGATTTGATACCAAATGATATGTGATCCAATAAACTCTAGGAATGTTAAAAAGAACCTTGTTAAATGTCTTTATATTAATAACTTGGATCTATGTTGGAAAACTAGTGAGAAGGGCTATAAATGGGTGAAATAAGAAAGAAAATAGAGAGTTGGCAAAGGCAGAACCCGAAGAGAACATGTCTCTAAGATCTCTAGGAAAAAGACACCACAAAAGATAAAAAATCCTTTGGTATGTAAATAATTAAGAAAGAAAACAATGGTTTCATGAAAAACTCACCATAATAACATTACCTTTATTCATGATGTTCAAAGGGTACAAGGGGTGGTTATTTATAGTTAATGAGCGAAACAAAAGTCTAAAACCTAGTTTCTACATCTGAAAAAGCCTAAATGATTCTTTTAAAAAAATAACATGATCATAACATTAAGGTAAAAGTACCACACCCTTTTGGAAAGTAATGAAATCTAGGTGACAAATTTTTTTTTGAAACCTACATGGTGGGTGGGCTTAAAATTCGTAGCGCACCATGGGATGGTTCTTTAAAATCATGTTTGAGACTTAATTAATGTAAATATGGTAAAATATTCTTCTACCAAGAAATATTATCATGAATCCCCTTGGAATTCCATGATTAACCCTTTTAAGGCCTCCTTTATTCTCTGGGTTTGTTCCCTTATCATTCAGCAACCCACAACTTTCTACGGGTCTTATGCAATCTTGCACGTTGTATCTGCCTCATCAAGACCACCTTGAACCCCTTGATTCCCATGTGTTCCATGATCTTCATCAAAACCCATAGAAAACTATAAATACTAAAAAACACTATAAACCCCTAAGAAACATAAAAAATTCTAAACCCCCCTAAAACATTCGAAAAACACAAAAAACCCACAAAACCCTCAAAATCTATTAAAATCCCAAAAAACAATAAAAATGATAAAAACCTCTAAAAACCCTAAAAACATAAAAAACCCCTAAAATCCCCAAAAAATAGGAAAAAATTAAAAATCTGAACAAATTAAATCCCATAGAAAACCTAAATATGATAAAAAAAATTTAAAAAACAAAAAAACAATAAAACACATAGAAAGCAGAATACTCCCTTGAAAACCTAAAAAAACTAAAGACACCTAAAATCCCTAAAATCCCAAAAAACAATAAACACCCTTTAAACCCCTAATTTTTTTAAAAAACTATAAAAAATCTTAAAAACCCTAAAAACTCAGTAAACCCCCCCCCCAAAGAAAACTATAAAACTATATAAAACATAAAAATCCATAACACCCCCAAAATTCCTAAAAACAAAAATAATTCCTACAAAAGAACTAAAAATTACTAAAAATTTAAAACCCCTAAAAAACCTAAGGAAGACCTTAAAAAATTAAAAATTATTAAAACCACTAAAAAACCATAAAAACACAAATACCCTAAATACTATAAAAACCCAAAAAAACTAAAAACCATAGAACCACCTATAAACCGTAAAAAGTCCTAAAAACAATAAAACCATAAAACACTAAAAATTCTAAAACCCCTTTATACCACTAAGACATTAAATAAATATAAAAAACCATAAATACCCTAAAAACTCATACTAACCCTAAAAAACCAAAAAAATCTTAAAAACCATAAAACCCCAAAAAATCCATAAAAACACTAAAAAAATAAAAATCCTTAAAAATTTCCAAAAAACCCTATAAATCTAAAAAAACTAAAAATAGTCAAAATAACTAAGAAATCACTAAAAACCTAAAAACACTTAAAACTATTAAAAAATATAGAAAATCCTAAAAACCATAAAACCCTTAGAAACATGAAAACTCTAAAACCCAAAAAACCCCTAAATATCATAAAAAGATAAAAAACCACTAACAAATCTTAATACCCTTTAAACCCATAAAAATATTAAAAACTAAAAAACCATTAAAAACCTAAAAACTAAAAAACCTAAAAAAATTATAAAAACCCTAAAAATATCAAAAAACCTAAAAATCTGTAAAAACACTAAAAATCATAAATCTTAAAAATGCCCTAAAAATCCCTAAACACACACAAAAAACCATACAAACCTTCAAAATCCTTATGAAACCCTTAAAAACAAAAAAACTGAAAACCCCTAAAAACCAAAAAATTATAAAACCCCTAAAAACCATAAAAAACCCTAAAATCTTTAAAATCTAAAAAACCCTATAAAGAAATTATAAAATCCCAAAAAACAAAACAACCCTGAAAGAACTATTAAAAATATAAATACAGTTTATAACCCAAAAAAACAAAATAACATAAAAAATTAAAAACCCTAATAAACTCAACAAAAACCTAAAACCCAATAAACCATGAAAACCTTAAAACCATAAAACACATCAAAATCCCAAAAATCCCTAAAAACCCATAAAATACTAAAAAATCCCAAAAAATCCCAAAAAATCCCAAAAAATCCCTAAAAAGATAAGAAACCCTATAAATTATAAAACATCCTGACAAAAAAAATTATAAATACAAAAAAAAAAAACAAATCGAATACCCCAAAAATGTTAAAAACCTAAAACACAAAAAACCCTAAAACCCCTCAAAATCCCTAAAATCACTGAAAACCATAAAATTCCTTAAAAATCTATAAAAACCCTAAAATTTTATAAACCACTAAAAACTAGAAAACCCCTATGAAAACCATAAAAAACTAAAAACACATAATACACTAAAAATCATTAAAAGCACTAAAAATATAAAAAGTGCCTAAAAACACAAAAATCCCTAAAAACCTAAACAAATAAAAGAATACAAAAAATCCAAGAAACTACAATCCCACTAAAATCCAATTAAATAATTAAAACCATCAGTGATCTATAATAAAATCTTAAAAACCATAAAAAACTCAAAAAAACCCTAAAACCCTAAAAAACAATAAAACTCTAAAAACACAAAAGAAACCTAGAATCCTTCAAAAACCCTAAACCCCCTTAGAAACCATAAAATTACTAAAAATACTTAAAGTCCATAAAAACAAAATAACCCCTAAAAACGTATAAAAAAACCTGAACACCCTTATGAAAAACATAAAAACCTAAAGACACTAAAAACCCTAAAATGAAATAAAAAAGTCGAAATAACCTAAAAATTTCTTAAAACCCTAAAAATAAAATAAAAACCGTAAAATTATGTAAAAACCATTAAAAATACCTAAAAATCCATAAAAATGTAAAAAACTCTAAAAGCCTGAAAAGCTCTAAGAAAACCAAAAAAATCCTAAAAACACATCAATCTGCCGAAAACCCTAAAAACACTAAAAATAATAAAAACCCCTAAAACCCCTAAAACCCTAAAAACCATAAAAACCTTTAAAACCATAAAACCCATAAATACTCATAAAACCATAAAATCCTATAAAACATTCAAAACCCCCCAAAAACATAAGACCCACCCCCAAATCCATAAAATCCATATAAAAATTTCAAAATCATAAAAAAGAACAAAAAATTCTTAAAAACAAAAGAAACCCTGAAACCCTAAAAACCCATATGAAAACCTTAAAAACCTAAAAACATCTAAACCCTATAAAAACCAAAAAAACACTAAAACCCATTAAAAATACTAAAACGCATAAAAATACAATAAAACATAATGATGTCTAAAAATTTTAAAACCCATAAGACACTAAAAACTACACTAAAAACTCAAAAAACTACTAAATTTTTAAAAACTCTAATATACTATAAAACCCTAAAAAATAAAAACAACATAAGAATTTAAAAAACCAAAAAAACCCAAAAACCATATAAATTACTAAAAGATATAAAAAAATAGAAAAATCCAAAGAAATACCTAAAAATCATTAAAAACACAAAAAAAACCTATAATATTGAAAACCCCGAAAAACCATTAAAACCTCTAAATCCCTCAAAATACCTTAAAATCATAAAAAATCATAAAATTCAAAAAAATCCCTATATTTATTAAAATCATAAAGAACCCCAAAAACCATGAATAAACCAAAGAAAAACATAAAATTCTAAAAAAATTTATAACACATAAAACCTAAAAATTGTAAAGACCCTAAATATCCCTAAAAACCATAAAAAAACCCTAAAACATATAAATCCTAAAACCCCATAAAAACCCTAAAACCCAGTAAAACTTAAAAACCCCTTCAAACCCCTAAAAAGTTTAAAAAAAACTAAAATATTAAAACCCATATAAACTCAAAAAACCCTACAAACCCAATAAAACCATAAATCCCTAAAAAACCGAAAAATACTAAAACCCCTCAAAGTCCCTAAAAACCTAAAAATCCCTAAAATCGTAAAAAATCATTAAATATAAATAAAAACACAAAAACTATAAAATCACTAAAAGTCATAAGAAAACCTTAAAAACCAAAAAACCATTAAAACACCGTCCCAAAAAAATGATAGAAATCCTAGAAAACCCTAAAAACCCTAGAAACCATCAAAATCCCAAAAAACCCTAAAACCCATCCCAAAAAATCCTTGAAAATGTAAAAAACTCTTAAAAACATTGAAAACCCATAAGAATACCATAATGTCTAGAAAACACTTAAAACACATAAAAACCCAAAAAAATGATAAGAACCCTAAAAATACAACGATCCCTAAAAACTCAAAAAATTAGAATACCCATAAACACCATAAAAACTATAACACCCATAAAAAACCTAAAACCCCACTAAAACTATAAAATCATTCAAACCCCTAAAATGGACAAGAAACTAAAAACCCTAAAAACCCATAAAAAATAAAAAAACCCCAAACCCTAAAAAACTATAAAAATATAAAAAACCCAAAAAATCCTTAAAAATATAAAAAAAATCCTAAAACCCCTCAAAATACATAAAAAACCTAAAAACGTAAAAATCATAAACATCTCTTAAAATCCATAAAAACTCAAAAACCCATAAAAAGATTTAAAATACCTAAGAAAACCATAAAACATAAAAATGATTAAAACACCTAAAAACCTAAAAAACAATAAAACTCATAAAAGCCCCCAAATTCCTAAAACCCTCAAAATCAAAAAAAACAAAAATCCATAAAAATATCTAAAAAATATCTAAAAATCTGAAAAAAATAAAAACCCCTACAAACCTAAAAACCCCTATGAAAACCATAAAAATCTAAAAAATTATAAAAACCCAAAAAATCTTTAAAAACCCCTAAAAATCCTAAAAACCCATAAATACCACAAAACCCCTAAAAACCATTAAAGCCCACAATTCCCTAAAAACACTCTAATAACTCTTAAAATAATTAAAATGCCTAAAAACATTAAAAAACTCTAAAAAAATTAAAAATCATGAAAAATCTGAAAAAACATGAATACCCTAAAAAACCCAGTAAGAACCCTAAAACCCAAGAAACACAAAAAATCGTTAAAATCCATAAAAACCCAAAAAACCCAAAAATCCTAAAAAAATACATAAAAATACCTTAAAATTTAAAACCCTTAAGAAACATTTAAAAATCTAAGAAAACAAAAAAAAAACCTAACAATAGTTAAAACCCCTAAAAATAAAATAAAAATGCTAAAACCCCTAAAAATATAAAAACCCATAAAGACCATACAAATCCCTAAAACCCAATAAAAACACAAAATACCACTAAAAACTCTAAAAACACTTGAAACCATTGAAAACATTATAAAACTCAGATACCCCTTAAAACTATAAAAAATCGAAAACCCCTATATACCCCGAAAAAATGAAATTTATAAAAACCACAAAACCCATAAAATCCCTAAAATCCTATAAATCCCAAAAAACTAAAAAACCTAAAAAAGACATAAAAATCACAAAAATGTAAAAAACCCTAAAACCCTAAAAAACCTATGAATACCTGAAAAACCTGAAAAACACTTAAAACCACAAAAAGCTAAAATAATGCTAAAAAATCTAAAAAAAACATTAAACATCTCAAAACCCCTAAAACCATAAAAATTCCCTAAAACCCCCATACCCCCCCCCCAAATATACTAAAATCTCCAAGAAACCATTAAACCACTTATAATTTTAAAAACATTAAAAGACCATAACAACATTTAAAATTTTTAAAAAACCCCAAAACCCCCCAAAAAGACCATAAAAACCATAAATTACCATAAAAAAAATAAAAGGGCATAAAAATACCTAAAAACTTAAAATACTAAAACAACCTAGGAAAACCTTAAAACCCAAAAAAACATTGAACACCTAAAAACCCAAAAAACACTAAAAACCCTAAAAACCCTAAAACCGTTGTTCCACCTACAAGGTGGAATGTTTGGGGATATGTGGAAATGGTCTGATGAGAATCATCACCTGTTGAGATGGGTCCTTTTCAAATTCATCATTTCTTTTGTTTTGACCTATTCTACATCCTTATCCTTTAAAATAGGGTTGTATTAACCCCATGGGGATTGGGAAATTTATCCATTATGTACTATAAAGGAGATTCCACAGTAAGATAGTTCTAGTGGGTGATTACATAGGGTCAAGCACTCATACAATCGGTCCCCCTCGGATATAAATTCCTTGAATGGCCTCCAAAAGGTAGATTCATGGAGCCAGAAACATCCAACAACCCTAGTATCCATGATATAGGGACCTTATTTCCAAAGGCATGTGCTCATCAGACGATGATTTATCCAATTACACATAAGCACTTCATCGGTCAATAGGATGGGAATTCGGCTAATCGCACCTTTCGTGGGGGAGGACTGTGGCATGTTCCAAGTCTTTCTTATAGATTTACGTTGTGTTCTTATGTTCATGGATCCTTTGTTCATTCTCAAAGAGTGTTTCAATAGGCTACCCCTGGTTTTCTGGATCGTTGTAAGCACATATGGATTTGATGCTATGGAGGTGATGCTGACTTGAGCCATACAATAAGGCACTTTGGAGATTATCATCATCCAGGGGGGGTGGAAGGTGACTTTTTTTTGGGTTCGAACCCATAATATTGGTTCCCTATGTATCCTTGAGAGAGGAATTAGAACCAAAATAGTTCGGATTGGCTGGGGATTACGCATGGAAGCTGCACATTTGGGGGGGGGGGACATTATGAGTGAACCCTTTTGGATGTGAATCCCTTTAAGTTTAGACCTTCAAGTAGATTTCATACATATCTTGTTTTGATTAAGAATCAGTGTTGTCATAGTTTAGAATAGCGTGGATGTAGTAATCATCAAAAAAATTTAATCCCATGTAAGTCATGATCAGTGAGAGAAACAAGAGGATGTGGGAGATACAACCAACCACGTGCTTCCTCTTCTACAGGTGGGAGAGGGTGAGCCTACGGTGAAAGAGGTCGGGGTGATTATGGGAGATGGTACAGAGCGATGAACCTTTTAATGTGAATTGACATTAAAGGTCATGTGAATCGGACTTGGAAGATTGGGGACTTACCTCAGTGGGAGCGCCGTAGAACGCATTCTGGGAAGCAGAGGAGTTTTTTTCCTTTAAAAAGGGGAATTGAATATAATCCCTTTGACTGGTCACCATTCCTCATTGAAATGAATACAAGGTCATCACCCTTAATACCATGAATGGGGAGGTTCACGTCGGCATCCCATGGTTTATCTGTAGGTTTCCATGGGAATATTGATCCACAGACATTCCCAAATTCTGAACCGTTGTGGGGAGGGCCTTCATGACTCTACATACCATGGTTATGTAGACTCAAAGGGGCACATTGATTCCCCTAATGTTCTGATCATATGGGTCTGGGGGGTTTATTGGAGGCTTTTCCATGATGTCGGGGGATTGGTTCGTAGTGGGATTATAGAGGAATGGACTATAATGGAGGGGATAGATTAGAACTAGAGGAAATAATACCCCAAAACATCCCATTCTCATACTAGTTTCTTATGCGTGATGTTGGAAGCTCCGCATATCATAATGGTATGTAGGCAGAGGGACCATCCACATACAGAAGCGGTACTAGGGCATGGGTAGGGAACACTGAGCACCATAGTGGTACACGGTCCTTGATGTGGACCTTCATGATGATTTAGGTTTCATTCGCATAATGATGCAGTACGTGGTGCCATGTAACATCTGTATAGCTATACACTATTTGGAACACAAAATTTAAGGAGGGTCTGGGGGACTATCGTTCATGGGAAGTTCATCCATGATAAATATGTGGTTCACTATTTCAACATTTAGGTTCACAGTTCTCTTATTATTATTATGTTACCCTGTATTATGGTTCGTGACTGGCTGTACCTTAAAAGAGCATGATTCACAATTCAGGCTTCGTAAATGGTTCAATACTAAAGCCAAAATCATCTATGAGTTCTTTCTTCCAACATATGGGTTCCCTTCAAGATTTTTTCATCCATCCTCTTTGTCATTTCCTTCCTTGATCCTTTTTTAGAGCATCTAGGCAATCATATATATGGGAATATGGTGCCATTTATAGAGGCCCATGAAGAGATATCTTGACCCGTGGAAGACTCAATCAATCGAGGTTGCAGAGGCTGTGGTTCGTGATCATGTTTCATGGAACCCTGTCGATTTGATTCATCTACGAATTGATGAGTTCGAGAGGCGGTATGTGGAAGGCCTTCATGCACATGAGTCCTTTAGAAACACAGTTAATGGTCCACTTGGTTCGATGGACATCATTCTATAGTCCATCACCTCGTGGATTGTTCCATATACTAGTGGTTCACGATCAAGGAGGTCCACAAACCCTTCCTGGTGATGGTAAATGGGCCACATATAAATCCCTTGAAAATTTGAATTCATTAAATTTTCTTTTGAAATTTTTAAATCAATTTGATTCCATTAACCTTGTTAGACTTGTAGGAGTACATTCTTCCTTCTTCAAAGTGATCATCAGATCATTTTCTTCCCTTGATGGAATTTTTATGACCCAATAAATTCCCCCCATCGGAATGGTGTCCATACAGAATGAAAAGGGGACAATTACAATGCATAAGCGGTCCTCAATTGAAATGGTAAGTGGTAGAACCAATAGGCCTAGTTGGAGGGGACCACACCTATATAGGGGTCCATGTCATTTTCCATTTACTAATTATCATGGAAAAAAGAACTCTCGACTCCACTGGCTTCCTCTGCGTTTTCATATTATTCTTGAGACAATTCATTTGGAAAACAAAAAATTTGTGCCGCAAACCAATCTTTTAGCCTTTTTTATGTCCATGAACCACATTTTATATTTTTCAAAAGGAATTTTGAAATTTTAAAATCAAAACATGGATTCCACATAGGATAATTCTAAATTTCTTATGTGTTCTCATTATGAGCTTGAACCGATGAACTGAACTTTAAGAATTAATAATAAAAACATATAATTTTAATCCATAATATTTGAAAATAAACATAACGAGGCTAAGTTTGTGGTATCCACCATTCGCGAACCCTTATGTTCGCCAGCCAATGCTCTGCGGGCCAGTGCCTCATGTTTGGTTCACGTACCATGGTTGTACGTAGTGAAACGTTTCTGTGCACCATAGTCATATGCAGCAGTTTCTTATGCACATTATGCAACAAACAGAGCCTTTCAAGAACATATTTTTTAGTCCTTTTAGTCATTCCTTTATAACTGTTATCCAAAAAAAGTATTGGACGAAATTTTTATCATCTTTTGGATCTTCTCGTGTAGGCTATAATGGCTGATTCACAGGCTGTGATAAAATTTATGAAGACAATGCATACCATTGTGGGTAATAGTGAGGATCATCTTAGAGCCTATATTATTCCCCGTGACTGCTTATTAAAGGATTTTTTGATGCCAGAGTTCCTAGATTATCTTCTATTTGTGTAGTTTTAAATTTATGAATTTGGTCTCCCTGACAATGTTCCTCTCTCGTTGGTTGACCCAGATACGCCATTCATCCTCTTAGAAGCACTGTAGGGACATGATCGAGCCAAAATTTCCCCAACATGAGAAGTAATAGCCACTCTGATTCAGGAGAATATCTTCATACTTGGAGGATTGGCATGGACATAGGGAAACTACAGGTGTCTCAATGTTTTCCTAAAACTAACCACCTAAGAATACCCATCCATTATATACATCTCCCAAGAAAACCCTAACGAAGGGTGGAGCACCAAGTGGGATATACAGGCTGGAGGATGTTTCTATAACGAATGGGAATGTTCATGGGTACATTAGACCTTTTTGGAGTCCCTTGACCAGTTGAAGGTGGGTGGTCTTATATCTGGTAGCCCGGGTTTCCCAGTTTCCAACCTTCTCCCCAGGTGATATCCTTCCTAAGCTACTAAGCCACAGGTGTTCATGTACCAACACCTTTAATTTATCTCATTGGGAGGTGGGAATCATCTTATGGGATATCCACCATCTTTAAGGACTCCCCATAATTGGACATATGTACAAAGAGTTTCTCCTGACAGCTGGTACATGGAATGACACAAACCATGTGTCCCCTTTGACATGGAGTTTACTAGTTATGGTAGTGGTATTACCTAATAATCCCCTAAACACTATCTCTATTATCCCATTTGAGGCACGTATATGATTATTCTTTTAAGAAAACATACCCAAGACAAGGGATTTCCTCAGTCGAAAACATCCTTCCTATCAGTCCTGCCAGACTCCAGGGTCATATTGTGCTAACCATGAATCAAGACGATATACCACATGGGTATATGAGATTTAACCAAACATAAAACATACGATATGATTAGAAGGTTTATTTTACATGTTTTGAGTGGATGGATTTTCACATCCTGTGGTGTATACATAGGGTTTTGGGCTAGTACTTTGATGAAAACATCCATGGTGGAAGATGGCCGACCCATTAATTTAGCCTTTCCAACCCTCGCCTAACTTTATTATTTGTTGGTACAAATAAAAAATGGTAGGCCCCTGTATCGTCTTAGTGGATTGTTTAAATTATTATATGTGTGGATGGCAGAACACTTCCCCTGTTATGAATATCGGCATACCGCAAGGGTTCCTCATTATGACTTTCAACCACCCTCCTCAATATATTCTATGTTCATCCTAGGACTCTAAGAATTATTGATGTGGTTGGGTTGCTGAATGAAGATTCTCTCTTCTCCTTTTCACTGCATCCCATCTCTCATGGGTCATTAAGAGGTGACATGGGTTGTTCTTTAAAGTAATTCACATTCCTCATTGCTCTTTGTTATGGGATGGTCACAATTCATACAGATCGAGTAGAAATTTGTGAGACATACCTCCCTTCTAGTTTTCTGGGAAAATTTCGGTGCCTTCAACAAGCTTCACATCTTCTTACTGCTCAGTTAAGGGGAGATTCTCATCCTATAATTCTTTTCTAGTTATGGATTATGATGATGCATGAAGGTGATTCAATGGAAGTTATCATCCCTAACACAATTGGGATCCAGATTTCTATCATTGGAGTATACACAACTATGGACAGCCTGTTACCCTGATAGGGTGCCAAGCGAACCAGTTCGGTGGGTGAAAAAACTTTTTACCATCCACCACCTCTTCCTTAACCCACTAACATTGCCACAAATTACTTTTATTGTGAAAAGCGGGACAACTACGCCTTCTACTCATATCCCTGCAGTAGCAAAGACATATTCACCACCTATTCCTAACCTTATAGTAATAATATACTCAGTTATCCATCAGAATCATCTTAATGAAACTTCATTGGTACAACCTATCTCATTGGGGAGTGATTCAGACTACTCCCCTCCTACGAGTTTTTCCCATGAAATTAATTAGGCTGTCCCAACAGAGTATCACCGACCACCATGGAAGCTATGGATAGTCCTCCATACCTGGCTGCAGCAGTTAAACCTTCTGAGGGAAAAAAGATCCCCTCCCCCCATCTTGGGAGACCAATATTTGGTCCCTTCCCCTTCCTGTAATGACACTTCCTACTTATAGAAACATTGTGGTGGGGGAGGATCAAGGTACTGGTGCTGTGAGGAGGTACCAAGTAGTGAAAAAACAGGAATGGCGCTAGTTATGTGCTCTTACCATGAAGACACATATGGCCAATTTTGCCGACGAGACGAGAAATTTTTAGTGATTATTCACCGAGCCTGGTTCTAGTAGCTTCAATTATCAATACTTACACCTCTTCATCTACTAAATCATCATAGAAAGAGAAGACCTAGATTTCTCCGAGGACAAGATTTCCAAGTTCAATTCTTCCCATCACCAAGTGATGACCTTCAGAGATGTTTCAGAAGAATTTGATCACCTAACGATTGAGGAGGTGAAGGATTATAATTTGGTGGATACCCAAAAGGAAGATACGTGGGAGTGTGAGGACCACATAGAGAGGTTGATGAATTAACTTGCCTCTTTACATGCCAACTATGAAGCTATATGGCTGAAAGGGTGGGATATTAAAGTCATTATGTAATAGGTATGTCCAATGGTCAAGGCTAAATTGGAGGATAAATCTTCTTTGGAATAGAATATTAAAGGAACATGACAATAATTTTCCATATTTATGGAAAGGGTGAGCTGAGAATTACTGTAGTTCTATCCCACATCATGATATGCACTCTTTATTATTTTTTATCATGATACTTTAGAGAGACTCCGATCATGGGATGTTCCATCATTCATTTTTTTGAACTCGATGAAACTGATTTGACCTCAAATACTTCTTCTCTATATTCTCATATCATATCAATTTATCACAATTAATCATATAAACATCATTTTTATCCGGTATTAATTTTAAAACATGAATCGAAACTAAAATAATAGACTCAAGCTCTAATTTTTTTCTTGATCTGTGGGACTCAGTGAGCATAGATTGACTATTTATGAGGTTTTATAAAATAACCTCATGAACATTCATGCCTTCTTTCATTATTACCCTATTTTTTACTAAGACTACTTGACATGGGCTTAGTGAGATTAAATTGACTTTTTCATAGGCTTACCTTTGTGGGGTTTTGACCTTACAAGCTTTACTTATCTTTTTCTGGATCAACGTTTTTAACGATCTAATACTCATATTTTACCTAGAGGTGGCTTCAGTGGATTTTATCTCTGAAAATTATGGAACCTTTTTTGCTGGTAGCTCATAGTACATCCAATCAAACATATTACTGATATTTAGGTCGAACAGTTTTGACCAATCTTAATAGGTAAGGGGCCCCAATTTTGGATTCTTCGGCTGGGAATGTTATAATGTCCTTCAGACATGAATTAGGGATTTTTCTTAGCCCTTAATTTTTGAATTATGGACAGGTATGAGGCTTAGAAGATATTTTAGTCATACAAAGGAAGGAAATAACTCTCTAAGGGATGAATTTTCCTTTTATGGATGACCATTTTTGTGGACAAAATATGAAGACCCACCAGGGTATGATGTGCATAGACAAACAAAGGTGTCTGCATGACACAGTCCTTCCATCTCCGATGGCCTGATAGAGTTTGCAACACTTTGAAATTATTTTGATGTAGGGAGCCACAAAGGGTGGCTGGTTTGAGTAATGGAGTCCAATAATATTAGGTAAATTTATATCAGCTTTGAGTGGGAAATTATTCCCAACACAGTTCTTACATACGTAAGGGAGAGCTGGTGAATGGTCAGTTCAGTTAGAAATATTTTTTTATGTCAAGGGAATTTGGGAAGATAAAGGTTTATATGCCTTTATCTATGAGTTTTCCAGCTCTTATGGTGTGAAAGGAAATGAATGTCATCCAATCATACAGAAATTGGAAAGTAATCTCCTGAGAATGAATTTTCCTTTGATTGAATGCTGTTTTTTAGGCAGTATATGAAGAACCTCTGGGGAATGATGTGCATAGTCAAACAAAGGTGTCCACAGTACAATGGACATCTATATCCAATGGATATTAAGGATTACAGAGATTGGTAACATTATGAATACAGTATGTGACTTTTGAAAAGGGGTGAACATGAACAAAAAATGTGGGAATTTTAACTGAATTTTTCGGGGAAACCCAAAAATGAGTGGGGAATTCTTCTTTTGTATGCAGATCAACTTCACACATATATAAGGGCTATCTTCAGAAACATTAAAAGATACTTGATATGAATTGGGGCTACATGTTTTTATATATACAGGATGTTTGTAAGGAGAAAAATGTAAACTAGGACATTGAGGGCCCTTGAATTAGGAGGTATGTTATGTGCTTTGGAAGCCATTGGGCATACTGAGATAGGGGAGGACTCTCCTGGGGACAAAGTGTCCTTTTATTGATGACTATTTTTGTGGGAAACATTTTCAAAGCCATTATGGAATGATGTGCATATCCAAAACAAATGTGTCCTCAAGACATTTTCCTTCCATCTCCGATGGACTTAGAGGGTTATGGGGATTCAAGATCACTCGGAGCATGGGGTTTTAGGTATTACAGGAGTGTATCAGGACATATTGGGGATATTTGGGCTGAAATTTACTCATGGAATCATATATCCCTTGATTAGATCTAACTCCCACACAGGGTGAGGCATTCGTCCCATCTTTGGGGTACCCCATTATTTAATGTCGTATGGCTAAGATGTAATCTTATTTATGGGGATGGGAACCGTTACATTCCTTTTAGGGTCATGCTGCTAGAACCAAATTCCTGGACTGTTTTTTCATAATGTCTAGGTGGATCTCTCACTAAGATCCCTAAACTCATGTGAGATATGCTCAGTGTGAGAAAAAAGGGATTACGAGGATTCCTGGTCATTACCTAAGAAAATAAGAATCAACATTAGAGGTCACTTTAGGTTTAAACCATTGCAATGTAGTTTAACGTCGTATGACAAGGACAATTTTTGGCCTCACGGTTTAATTTCATGCGGTGAGGACATGATGCTGTGTAGTTTAGAGTCATACAGTGAGGACGATTACAATATCATAAATATCATTAATAGATTTGATTTAATCTCAATCAAGATGTTATGAAATTACTTATATGTAAGTGATGGTAGAAGGTTTAAACTATAGTCCTAGGGGAAACTTGAATCAGGAGGGATGACATGGGGCCTGGAATCCCTTGTGTGTACTGAGATAGGAGAGGACTCTCCCAAGGATGAATTTTCCTTTAATTGGAGGTAGTTTTGTAGGTGACATATTCAAAGCCACTAGTTCATGATGTGTATAGCCAAAAAAAAGGTGTTTGCAGAACACTGTCCCTCCATCTAAGATGGCCTTGAATGATTATGGGGCTCTAATAATTCCTGAGGTATGGAGTTTAAAAAATGGGAACGATGTGCCTGGGAATTCAATGAGTACTTTGACTGTGACTAACCATGTAATAATGAAGCATCCATATAGATCCAACTCATTTGCATAGGGGAAAACAAGATATTTTGACTTCTCATGAGTGGGGGGAATGTGCGGTGTCACGTAACACTGAGGATTGGTCCACAAAAAACTCTTGATGAATTTTGCAGTTTATTTTCTTGTAGTTAGGACATTTCATGGGCTCCTGGTACATGTCTTGACAAATAATGGGGTGTGGGGCATATTTTATATGGTTTTTGGGTCGGGATTCCAAATTTGGGTGTTACTATGTATCCTGCAAGAGTAGGAATCAATTCGCACGTAGTTATGAGTGTACCCTATACTGATCTGGCATGATCTATGTGTTGGGACATGTGAGGGAATTTTTATAATGGAATGGTCATGATTTAGAGTCTGGGCATCCCTATGTATTCTTAAAGGGAAGGAATCAAGCCATACATAGTTCTGAACGTCCCCTGTACCGGTCTAGCTCGAACATAGGGGTAGGAACATTTTTGTTTCATTCGCTAAGGGTGAAAGGTCTACTATATTTCTCTATAATTTTTTTGTGTAAGAGAATCCTTACCACAGATCCTATGATCACGTGAGTTATACTCTATGTGAGAAATAAGGAGTGACATGGTATTCCCATTCTAGTGTGGGGAGAAAGTGGATACGATAGTGGAATTTTTTTGTGGGGGTTGGTCCAAGATCGATGATCGAGGTATCGCTAAATATCATGCAAGGGGAAATTCAATCCATACGTAGTTCTATGAGAGATCATGCAGATTATCATCATATGATTTGGGTTCTTTGTGCCATGCAGTTTAACGTCTTGTAGTTAGGACATGAGTCATAGTTTAATTTCATGTTTGAGGGATAGGTTCCTTACAGTTTAACATCATGTGTAAAGGACTATGACTCATAGTTTAAGGTCTTAGAGTTTGGACCATGACTTCATGATATTACAACTCATATTTTAAGGTCCCAGAGAATGGACCATAGGGATAATACAATACATTTTAACGTCATGTTGCCCTGTACAACAACTCAATGTTTAGGGTCATAGTGAATGGACCATGTCATGGGAATTGCTATTATGTGATGTACTTCTTCAGGAACTATGAATTTGTGGGAGTCATGATGAGCTGTTCATCCATTTATATCAGGGTGTATGCTCCATTGGAATAGACCCTATGTATGACATATGGTCCTTCCCACGTTGGATCAAGATTTGGGGGCTTCTTCCTAAGTATCATTGGGGTTCTGAGGACTAACATCATTTCTCCTTTGAGGAATGAATGATGAAAAACCATTTTTTTAAAGGCTCATGCAATCCGATTTTGATAAATTTCCAAATGCTGCAATGTGGGCAGCCTTTTTCATATAGCTGCTCCAACTCAACAAATCATCTCTGGGATTGATCATTGATGGAAGATTTATCTCAAATGGCCACACAATGTGATGACACTTGAATTTAGATAGGAAAAAGAACATTTTCCTCTAATACTAGTGAGTACGAGGTTTCATGGGTGGTAGTACGGTTCATGGTCCGATGATCCCATAAAAAATGAAGGATCTTGTTTGGCCACAATTTCATATTCATGTAAACCATCTTTTGGACTATGTTGGAAAGAGTATGGTTGAAATCCTCCATCTTCCCATTGGCCACCACATGGTAGCAGGATGAATTATTAGCTTTGATTATATACTCCTGGTATAACTTTTACAACTCATTAGAGTAGAATTTATTGTCGTTGACTGTCAGTATCGTATGAGGGACACAAAATATGGTAATGATGTTGGCCTTTGAAATGAAAATAATGATTTTCACCCTGACTTCTTTAAGGGGTACGACTTCGGCCCATTTGGAAAAGAAGTCGGTCACTGTTAGTACGAACTTCAATTATCTGGCTGAGGCAGGGGGATATGGTCCTACAACATCCATCCCCTAGGTGTTGAATGGCTAAGAGTACTTAACTGTATGAAGAAACTCCGAGGGTTGGTGTATAAAATTAGCACGAACTAGGATGAAATGGCACTTCCTGGTGAATATGTTACAATATTGTATCATAGTGGTCCAGTAATACCCAAGCCTATGAATTTGGTGAGATATCTTGGTTTCTGATTGATGCGCTACACAAGATTTGGCATGCCATTGTTTCACGACAACAGTAATCGCTTCTCCATCAATTCACCTAAGAAGGAATTTGTCAAGGCCTCGTTCGTAGAGAATATTTTCCTGATTTACCCCATTCTACAAGGAAAAATTTACTACATGTCTTCAGACCTGTTCCATTCGAGCCCTATATGGTGGGAGTTCCCCCTTCTAAAGGTAATTTGGAATGGGAGTCATCCGGCTAGTGGTGTGACCGTAAGGCTCAAAAAATAGGGGAAATTTAGTCAATCTCCTCCAAACTGCTCTAGATAAATGGAAAGACAATCTGACAGTGGTAAATAATAATGACCATTCTATATCAGTCTGGATAATCCAAGGCTATGGCTACATCTACCAAAGATTTGGCTTGGATATTTTGTGACTGGGGGACATAGGTCAATGTTGATTCTGATGGGAATTCTTTTATCAGTTCTTGAATAAGGTTCATCAAGGGGACCAATACTTCTTTCTTAATGGCGTAGTCACCATTGAACAGTTTGATGACTAGATCTAAATCACTTTTATCTTCAGGTGTTTAGATTGTGCGTGGAGTGAGAGCTCTAGGCTCGTAATGATGGCCTGATATTCTGCATTATTATTTTCACACCCTTTCAAAAGTAGAAAATAATATGGTAGGACTACCTTTTCTGGGAATATGAGTATAACTCCCAACCTCACTTTGTTGATATTGGGACCCTCCATCCTTTTACCTTTCGGGCTTCTAGAAGAATCATTTAAGTACATTCCCATGTCTGGGGGTCCTCCTGGATAGAGAAAACATATTAATCTTAAAGTTTAGCATCCAACAGAGTTTTTTCTTTTTAAGGGATGCTCTTCTAGGAATTATGATAACAACTGGGCTTTTATGGACTTTTTGGGTACATACATATGTAAAACTGTTGTAGGATGACCACCTATCATGATAGGTCTCTATTTAACATGGGAAAGCTGAGGATATATTTGAGTAGGTAGCATCAGGAGAATAGATGGACCTGATGGTACTGCAGGTAATACTTAAGTTTTTGAACAATGAAGATTAGGTCTAGGTGGTTATTTTCAATTTTTAAATACCTATGTTTAGCATCAATCCTTTTCCGGCTCAGGTAATAGATTATGTTCTTGATGTCAGCATCATTATTTAGCATGGGGAAGGTGGATAATGACCATTCTTGGTCGGTTATGTACAAAATGAGTGGTATCCCCTCAACTGGAATCATTATCAGCAGTGTTCTCAGAAGATATCTTTTGAAATTTCCGAATGATTCTGGGAAATCATTATCCCACTCTTACGTGACCAATTTATTTACCAAGATGGTAAAAGGTAAACATTTACCCTCCAAGTTGGCTATGAAGCACCGAATATAGGATAGGTGCCCCTAGAGACCTCTCTACTCAGTGAGGTAGTGAGACAGGGACATGCCAAGGATGAATATTGTCTTCTCATGGTCGACTTTGATTTCGCGATGGTGTATGATGAAACCGAGGAATTATCTAGAGGTAACACTAAAGACACACAATAGAGGATTCATATTTAAACTATACTATCAATATTTGTTGAAGATAGTTTAGAAATCGACCAGGTGGATTGGGATAGTTGTGATTTAACAACTAGATAATCGACATAACACTCTATGAATTTTCCCTAGAAGGGATTGAAGATACGATGCATGGAGCACTAATATGTGGCACTAAATTTTTTTATACCATAGGGTATCACCTTATAACAGAACACTCCCTAAGGGGACTTAAAAGTGGTAGATTCTTCATCTCCTCAGTACATACAGATCTGATTGTATCTAGAATAGGCTTCTATGAATGAGAGGGCTTCGTATACGTTCGTTGCATCAATCAACAATTCTGTGATTGGGATTGGGAAATTATATTTTGGGAAATTTCAATTAAGGTCTCAGATGTCAATTTAGATTCTTATCTATCTAATATTCTTTTTAGAAAGGACTATGTTTTCCACCCAAATCAGATACCATACTTCCCATATGAAGTTGGCTCTAATCATCTTGTCAACTTCAGCCTCTATTTTGGCATCCTTTTTATGGTGGGTCCTTTTGGTTACCTGATTATAGCCCTGGTGGTCTTCTAGTAAGCCCAAATGATGAGTGGAAACCTCAGGATCAAGGCCAATCATTTTTGTGTAGTTCCAGACAAACGCATCTCGATTCATTTTTATGAAGGAGGTATATTCATTATTCTCCTTGATAGGCATAGCCACACTAATTATAGTGGACCATGGGACATCTATGGTGCCCATGTTTATCACCCTAAGTTCATTGATTGTGGTGGAGACACCTTCTTTGAATGCAGGGGGAATCATTGATGTTTTATTCTTCTTGTTTCTTCTTCTTCATCCTCATCCTCATCATCCTCATACGATGGAGAGAGGATTCTTGAGACGAACTCACCAATGTTGGGAGAGAGATCTTATTTTGCCTTAGTGAGTAAGGTAAGGGTAGTCTAGGGTCCCAAGGATGGGTAAGGAGTATCCTTTTTAGGGATTTTCCGAACATCAAGGGTATCATCCCACTTTTCTGTGTGTTTGGACTTAGCTGCCATAATAGAGATCAAGAAAATAATTGATTCTACATCCTTACTTGCACTTAAGAATTAAAATTTGTTGATTGTTAATACATAATCTTCCCCAAGTATCTAGAGGGTATCTTATGGATCCATTTCTAATCCATTCAGGGCAGTAACCGAATCAATATTTTCAAATGAGGGACACTTTTCTTCTGATTCATAGAACCATACATCAATATAATGTGACTCACTAGACTCAAACATGGATTTATAGGTGTGCAATGTCTTGTTTTTTCTATTAGTGAAATATTTGATGCACTGATGTTATGATGATGTAATTTCAGTGCGCTGATGTAGCCTAGGCCTCCCCAATAGAACATTGAAGGATGTACATTGCCACACTACTTGGGACTCAGAATCTGACATGAGGTCTTCAAGACAAGTTTTAAGCTTGATTTGTCCCAACAGTTTCGGCTCACTTTTCTCATATCCCAACATAGTTTTAGTGAATGGTGTCAAGTTGTCTTCATCATAGCACAGCCGATGAAGAATTTATAGTGGGAGGTGGTTGACACCAGAGCAGTTATCTATGAAGATCCTCTGGACATAAATTCCATTTATCGTTCTAGACACATATAATGGTTTGATGTGTTCTTAAATGAAAACTTATTTATCCCTGTCTGTGAAGGAGATGGAGGAGTGACATTCTTCGGGATTGTTCTCCGTTCGATAGACTTCAGATTCTGTTACTTAGGCCTCAAATTCATGGGGGTGTAGTAAGGCTTTGATGAGTTCCTCTTTATGATCCATAGGTAGGATTAACACAAATAGGATTTCCTATTTTGTTGGTACTTAAGCCAGCTAATTTAGAATATCATATTTCTTCTCAAAAGGTTGGTGCTTCCTAACCCAGGGGTTCTCTTTCATAGACACTTTAGGGGCTTGGGCATTTGATGTAGGTGGTTTGGCCCCTGTGATAGGAGATGGTGGAGATGCAGTCCTTTTCGGGTTTTGCTGAATTGGTTTGCCCGTATGCCTTGGGAAATTTGATATTTCTTCTTTCTGTGATGGATACTCTATTATAACTAGGTTTGGATATCTTTCAACAGGGGATTTGGAGTATTTTAGTTCTTGTTGGGTATACTAGAGGGTCCTTCTGTGAGTTTCCGGAATGTTAACGGTTGAACTCATGTCATAGCCAGAAATTGGACTCCTACCATCATCATTACTTCCCGGAATCCTTTGTCCTCTGTGATATCTTCCTCTGGATGTCTGGTTGAGTGCGGTGAATTTGTGTTTTTGTCCATAGTCTCCATCAAAAAAGGGGTCCATTAAGTGAATGACATTTATGGAACCAAATATTAGTCCTTGATCTGACAATGTTTATGGCTGACTATCTTCTTCTAATAGTGAAATTTGGTAGGGCGGTGCCCGTTGTACCATTGGGCTGGGTGGTTCATGTTGTACCGTTTGGTGGGGTGGTGACCATTGAACCTTTTTGTGGGGTAGTGACCATTGTACAATGTCTATTGGTTAATTCTAAATGTGTCAACACTGACTTCTTCTTTGGTGTTATCCCATCTTCTTGCACCTAGTTTCTTCCCTTCTGGCCTTTAAAGGTTTATATGGCTAAGGAGGATGTTTTTGTTGTATTAAGAGATTTTGTGGTCATGTTTGGTTGTATCAACTGCTCTTGTAGAATTCCATAGATTTGGTTGGATGTCTTATGATTCATCCAATTGAAAAAAATTATCTTTCTTACTAGAAATTTTTTTCCATTTATCTTCCTTTCTTGGGTATGAGGAGGAAACATACACCACTTTTGCTGGTGGTGGCCCCAACATGACTTGCTCCGAGTCCACCATATTTTTTAGGAGATCCTTGAAAAGAAACCGATCTTGGATTTTTTGTCCTAGTATCTGGTGATAGGGAAAATAATTTTGATATTCATTGAGACCCACTTCATCAGCTCACTTTGGATCTAGTATCCGAAGAAAGTTACAATTCACAGCAACTATGAAATAACTATGATCCTTGTCATCCCAGAATGAGTATAATTTGCTTCTTGGTTCTTTGAACTGATTTCTTTTACCACCCCTTCACTCATCTTTCCATTGTTGTGGTGGTGGTTGGTGTCCAGGGGTTCTTGCATGGGTCAGTGGGGGCCTCACAACTGGGGTTGGTGTGAGGGGTGTATTAAGAAATACAGAATCCACTTCATCATTTCATAATCTTTTTCTTATGTATGATGGGTACACTTGGGAATTATGGTTGGTCTATTTCAATGAGTCTTCTATCCTTTTGGAAGTGACAGATAAATATCTAGAATCACTTGTACACATCATCGGGATGAGCGGTGTTCATAATTCATCACAGATGTAATCATTTCACATGGTGAGCATTTCATCTTGGGGGAGGAGCTAGTTTAAGGAATAATTCAGGCCTTTCCATATGAAAATTATGTTTGAGACTCTTTATTTCTCTTGCTGATTATAGTTAATGAGGTCCCTGACCATTTTCTTAGTTAGCATTGAACTGAACTAGAAGAGAAATTGTAACAGGAGGTCCTCCTAGCCTAATTGGATGGAATGCTACTATACCATACGAATTATGATCCTTGTAGAGATCGTATGAAGAACCTATGTTTTACAACATCTTTCTGCTCTAGAGTTCCCATCATGGGGTCACAATATGAGTCGTAGTGCATTAAATGTTATTCCGGGTCCCCTGAGCCATTGAATATTAGGAATACAAGGTTTCTGAAGTTTGGAGGTGGCAGAACATTGCTCACTCAATCATGGTAGGGTTTGTTCTCTAGTTGTATCAGAGTGCACCACCCCTCCATGTATTCTAGTCTATCCATTTGTTTCTTGATGGTGTTTAATAATCCTTGATGCATATCTTACTGGGATTGATCTTGGGCTAGTGTAGAAGTGGATAAAACTGGGCATGCCGGTGATGCTGGAATTTGGGGTAGATACCCAGATCAGGGTATCATTTTTGGGTTTACCTAAATATATTCTGGTTGCCTTCCAAGCTAGGGGAAGTCTTGAAATCCCTCTGAGGTTGTGTTTATGTAGGTTTTTGGTCCTGATGCCAGATTGGACAGGCCTCTAATCTTGGATTCATTCACTGGGATGAGTTCATGTGGCATGGGTACCTATTTTGGGAACACATGCTGACGTTCCACAGGGGGAACACATCTGGTGACGTAGCTCCCTCGATGTAGTTTAACATTAATTCTCCTAAGCTATTTCATTTATTCCTCATACGTGGAGAACCATTCCTCGAGAGTGATGGAAACATTATCAGGGGGATGTGGTGGCAGGTCATAGGATATCTTGGATTTATTCTTCTCCTTGTTGAGGTTCTATGGGGGAGGTAGTGAAGGATTAACTAAGAGGTCGCCTAGATTTAGGACTGCTTTCTGGTTCCGGGTATGCACACCTTCACGCTTGGTGTGGGATGCATTTGGGAGGGAATCATCTTCCCTTACTTCCTCTCCCTCTTTTCCATTTTCATTGGGATCTGTGGGGTTGTCGTTTACCACGTTCACTAATACATACTTCATTGGGGGTGGTGTGTTCGATGGAAGATGGAATGAAAGCTTTCAACTTACTTTATTGGACATTCTCCTTCAATTTAAATGTATTCTTTGGGTTTCTTGGTGATGTTTGACCCAAATGGAACCCTGGTCCGACCTCGTAATGTACCTTTGTCTCAGAGGTTGTGATTCGTTAAAAGGGGTGGAACATGTGACTACTCTACCCATCATTATTCCCATATTAGTGAATACAGATGTCTTTTGTGTAAGGGAATGAGGTAAAAATGACCCCAACTCTATCGTTTGGGGTTGTTTCTATTTATTAATTGATTCTCTACAGCCTGGATTTAATGATCTTATGGGGGAATTTTGATTTAAGAATTCCCCCTACCTTGTAGGATGTGGTTTTTTCCATATTTTGGTGGTATCTGCTACTATTGATGCCTTTTCAATTTCATTTACTCCCATGTGGGTGTGAGATAAGTATGGAATTGGTCTTTCATGGAGTCTATGGACATTTAAAGACACGAGCACTACTTTTTGGTTGCCTTCCCTTAGTTCGGAAGCTTGTTGGATGTTCATGGTTGCCTGACTCAAAAGATTTTCAATGGCTTGATCTCTTCAGTCCTGACACTTTAGAGACTTACTCCATGATGATTTTTGTTGAGTATCCCATATTTCATGAGTAGGGGTTTCATTTGATTTCTTCCTTTGAATAATGATGTCATACGATGTCATTTACAATGGGGTTTTCTATATGATACATGGGGTGAAGTGTAGAGCCCCATGTTATACCCATCCCCAAATATGAACTCCAGCTGGGGCATCACCAATGATGAAAAAAAACATGTGTAGTGCATGAAGACAACACAATTCAATGTTTTTCTTTAACCTTTAGGATTGGGGCTGTTGTGTGGAAGGGAGGGCTTCCAGGTCGATTATAAAAAGAATTTCTCCTAACTTGTTGAAATAGTATGGATACCCATTATAGGTAGGAATTTCTATTTCAGCTGATGAAGAGTCATCAATATATTGAGGCAAATGTCATGTATACATTCCCGAGACAAATCTCTTGGTATGTCAAAGTGAGAATTGTCTGTAGGCCAATTCATCATTGGTATATTATCATTAGCTAGTTGTCTTCTCACCAACAACATACCCTACTTTTTTTCTTCTAAGGTCTCCTCTAATTTATATGCTTGGCTCGACTGCTTATTAATAATTCTTTTCTAGGAAATGGGGCTGGTGGGAGTCTTATTGATTTACGAATGACGCAGGGGTGTCTCAGAATATGATTGTGGACCCAGGCTATCCTCTGGTTTAGAAATAATATCACTCATTATAGAAGAAGTACCCAATGTGTCTGACTCCATATTTCTATGGACCTCAGCATAAGAGGGAATTCTCATATTTTTTCCTATAAGGGGAGGGCCTTCTTTCCAGTATGACATTTGGTTGTGGGGAGGACATTCACAATTGGTGAATAAATAGAAGTGGATACTATTTCTACTTGATGCCTGACCACAGGGAATGTCTTTATGGAAAATACCCTAAGAAGGGCCTTAAACATGGGCTATAATAAGGTGAGGACCTTCTTACTACTTGATTTTACTAAGGGGAGTAAGTTCTCGATGAATTATATGATAGAGAGGACTACCATAAAAACTTGATGCCTGGATGCAGGGAGATTTTTTGAAGTTCACATCATAGAGAGGGCCTTCAGAATGTACTATAATGAGGGGAGGACCTTCTAGTTTCTTTATGTTACTTTAGGGAGGACCTTAACAACAACTTCCATTGTGGGTAGGTCCTTCACAATGACTATCATCATAGAGAGGACTACTATCATGAATTGATGTCTGACTATAGGGAGAAGTTTATTTGTAGTGTATACCCTAGGGAGGACCATCCAGGTGGATGATAGTAAGGGGGAGGAAATTATTACTATCTAATCTTTAGGTAAAAGGGGAGGGATACCCCGAAACACATCAAGAGATAGGCTCTCGTGATCAATCATTATTGGCCCATAGGGTGATCCCCTATGGGTGCTCTGGGGAGGACCTTCAAAGCTGCTAGTAGCGATATTGCGGGGATGACCTTCGTAACTGCTACATCAACTTATATAATTTGGTAATGGAATAACAAACTCTTGCACCTTTATTGATATATTATTGAGGGAATCAAGAACCCAAGTGTCTAATAAAGCACAATCATGTATGTGCTCTTCATTTTCTGGTCGTCTTTGGGGCATTTCATTCTTAAGCGCACTCTTGCAGGCAACCGAGGATGTTTCATGTTGGTAAAAAACTTCATATATGGGTTCCTATATTGTTGAGTCTCGTGATGTCACCAGAATTTGATGACCAACATCCTGAATTTTTACATGGATATATGTCTTCCCTAGAGCGACCACCACATTGGAACGACATCCCCCACTTGGAATGAGTATTTGTTTCTGATCCAGTTGTCCATGTATTGTGGGATATTCTTGTTGACCCTCCCGAACTAGAGAAGGGATGCATAACTACTCTAGAGTGACTAACTCAATTGGCGAGTGAATCATTCTGTTCGAGGAAACTGGGTCGTGGGACTAGTTTCTCGCCTTTACCACCGACGTAATAATGTATTGGCATGTTTGGATGATACAGTCTGGGATTGATGTGTGTTTTCCTATAATTTCTAGTATGTGTTGAGAAATATATTTGGCTAGAATGGGTATTAAGGCCCATTCTGATTTCTGAGAAAGATTTTGTGTCTTTTCTGGTCCTCCATGAGTTTCCAGTAGATACTAATAGTTCTCTTATGCTAGGATAAAGAAATGAGTCTACCACGGGATTTATTCTCCATTTTCCACTGTATTTGACTTGTTGTCTTTATATTTAGGAGTGGGGATTTTCATCTGCTCTCTTTCCATTGTATTTGTCTCACAGGCTTTGTCTGCATCTGTATATATTTGACTCTACTCATATTTTCTTTCCACACTATTTGTATAACATGGTTGATATGCATTAATTGGTATTTGTGCCTACATATAGCTTGTTGACATCCTGTTTGGATGACAGACTTTTTTTGAATCGGCAGATTTCTGCATCTGCCTGTGGTTTTTCGCTCTATCTACACAGGTGGACAATCGAGCACTAGTAGGAATGTGTATGTTCTCGTATTGTTCCACCCTATTTTTGTGGTGGACTTGAGTGTAGGGGCAGAGTCCTATGTCTTCGCATTGAATGTCGTCGTGTTAGTGAGGTGAAGTTTCTCCTCAGGAACTAGGGTTATATCTTATTTTTTATTATGTATTCACCCCCCTTGGCGGGTAGCCCGAAGGGCCTTGGTCTCCTTGACTTAAGCAGGTTCCCTCAGCATAAGGTACTCTTTAGCATGAGGAGTCCTGGTCGTCCAATGTCGGCAGAGACACTCTTGGGCGTGGTCCTGTGAGTAGGACCTCTGTATTGTTGAGATAAAGTTTTCAGCATTGAATTAATCTACCTTCGTTCGATATGTGAGGTACTCATTTTCATGTTCTACGGACAGGATCTCGAAATGGTTTGAGACCAACAATGGGGCCACCTTGTGCTGGGGTACATGCCATTGCTGAATAGGCGGCTGGTGAGTCTTCACAGACTGGAGGGATTTCCTCATGGACTCCATCAGGGAAGAGTACCATTTTGGTGGTACTCATTGATCAGTGTGTTGGATACCCAGAATTCAAGATGCTAGGTAGGCGAGGGGTTTCTACTCTTTGTTGGGGCCCCAACTGCATGTGGGATCACTGAAGAGTGTGTCTGCCTTGGTCTTCGAGATGTCATTTGGATTGACAGTTGCTCTGTGGTAACCTAAAATATTAATATATGACATAAAAACCACAAAACCCCATCAAAGTAGCATTCCTTTAAAAATATGCATATTTTACCATTCATCTTGGCCCCTTACCACTTTTTTCTTTTATGGGGAAAAGGTGATTATGTGGGGTAGAACCACCACCTTGGATAGGAATTCACGTCAGGTTCACCATTTTTGTTTCGCCTCTAAGGTGGTGCATTTGGCGTGTACACGGGCGAACAAAATTGTCCGACATGCAATATCCTTTTTTTTCTATTATTATTGGGGTAGAACTACCACCATGGTTAAGGATCCATGTCGGGTTCACCATTCTTGTTCCGCCTCCAAGGTGGAATGCTTGGGGATACGAGGAAATAGTCTGAAGGGAATCAACACCTTCCACTTTCCATAGAGATGGTTCCTTGTAAAATTCATCATTTCTTTTGTTTTGACTCATTTTGAATCATTATCATTTAATGGAGGTTTGGATTAACCCTATAGGTACTGGGAAATTTATCCCTTCTATACTGTGAAGGAGATTACATAGTCAGATGGTCCCAGTGGGTGATTTTATAGAGTCAAGTATTCGTGCAATCAGTCCTCATCAGATATAACTTCCTCAGATGGTCTCTAACAAGTTTATTTGTGGATCTAGAAACACCCAATGGCCTTGGTATCCATGATTCATGGACCGTCTTTCCCAAGGCAGGTGCTCATCGGACGGTGATTCGTCCAATGACACTTAAGGACTCCATTGGTTGAGAGGATGTGAAGTCGGGATCACCACACCCTTTTGGGGGGAAGACTATTGTCTATTCTAGGACTCACTTATATTTTTAAGTCGTGTTCATATGTTCTTGAATCCTGGATTCATTTTAAAAGAGTGTGTCTACAGGATACCCCTAGTTTTTTAAATCATATTAAGAACAAATGTATTTGATGCTACGGAGGTGATGTTGACTTGAACCATACAATAAGGCACTCTATAGTTTATTGTCATCCTGGTGGGATAGAAGGTGAATTGATGTTGGGATAGAACCCATAAGATGGGTTTTTTATGTATCCTCGAGAGATGAATTAGAACCCATGTATTTCAGATTGGAAGGGGCTTACACATGGAAGTTTCCCATTTGGGGGGACATTATGTGTGAACCCTTTTGGATGGGAGCCCCATTAATCTCATGGATTTACGTAGGAGTCCTAAATATCCTAGATTGATCAAGAATAATAGTTCTCGTAGTTCATAATTGTGTAGATGTTGTAATCGTCACAAAAATATATGCCCACGTGAGTAATGATCGGTGTGAGAAACAAGAGGATGTGAGAGATCAAACCAACCACATTCTTCCTCTCCTATTGGTGGGAGAGGGTGATCCAATGATGGAAGATGCCAGAGAAATAGTGTGTGATGGCGTAGAGCGATGAACCTTTTAATGTGAAGTGACACATTTGTTAATGTGGCTCGCCCATAAAATAATGGGGACTAACCTCAGTAGGAGCACACGAAAGATGTTCTAGGAGGGGGGGGGGTTGTCCTCATCAAAAGGGAAATCAAACACAAGCCCTTTAACTAATCACTATTCCTCATTTAATCGAAATTAAGGTGATCACCCTTAATCCCTTGAATGATGAGGTTCATGTTGGCATCCCACGGTTGGACTCTATTTATCCATGGGAATATAGACCAATGTACATTCCCGAATCCCAATCTATTGTGGGGAGGGACCTCATGACTCCACTTACCATGGGTGTGTATACACAAAGGGATGTGCTGATGCACCCTAGGGTTTGATCATACGGGTCTGGTGGAATTAGAGGAGGCTATGTCCTGATGCTGGGGGACTAGTTCGCAGAGGGATTTGGGTGGACTGGATGGTAATGGAGGGATGAGAATGGAACTGGAAGAAAGAATACCCAAAAACACACCATTCCGCGTACTGGTTTCTTATGCGGGATGGTAGAAGCTCCGCATACTGTAGTGGTATGCAAGAAGAGGGACCTTCCAAGTACCAAAGTGGTAACCAGACATTGGTATGGAACACCATGCACCAAATTTGTATGCAGTACTAGATGCAGTCCTTCATGGTGTCCCCTCTGCTGAAGATTTTTTTGTGCAGCTGCATGAGATGGTGTGGGTGGAACGAGAAAGGTTGTCGCTTGAGGGTGAAGCTGAGAGGCTTGTGGAGAGGTTTTCTGAGGCTAATCGCTGGATAAACGCTGTTATGGTTAGGTAAAAGAGAAAAAAAATCAGAGGAGGTGCTAAAACTCCTGGGGAAGAATGTAAGAAAGGGAAGTCACCATCAGCTGCCAGTGATGGTGTCACTTGGGTGAAGGTGGGTGCTGAAGCGGGATCCACTTCCGCCCTTCCGAGACGAAGATGGAGGAGGGATTACTCTACCCTCCCACGTCCCATGGAAACTAGGGCCTCTTCATGAGCTGTCAGACTTACTCTAAGGGTGAATAAGCGAGAGCGGCATTCAGTTTCCGTAGAGCAAGAGAAGGCAAGGATGACGCTGCTATCCAGGCTTGGCATGTAAGAGGATTTTGAGTCTGGATGGGACTCAATAGACATGGGTGATGATTCAAATTTCAGTTTTGCTGATGTGGGCGATGTCTTTGGTGTGGGCATGGGGTTTCGAGGTGCGGAGCTGGAGGATTTTGGTGGCGATGTTGACTGATCCCCCCTTGTGTGATCTCCCTTTTGGACTTTTTGACTTGTTTGTTTTTACTTTTGGTTTTTTTTCTTTTCTTTCTATGGCCTCTGGGCTGATGTCGTATGGTGTTTTGGGAGTGGATCAGTGGATCCCTCCCCTCCCTTGTCTAAAATGTCTTTGTGTCTTTTCTATTAATAAATTTTGGGGGGTTCCAGGAATAGCCTGGACCCGAGCCTTCCTTGCCCTAAAGACCGTCAAAATCACTAAAATCCCCAAAATCAAAAAAAATAAAAAAAATAAAATACAAAAAAAATGTAAAAAAACCAAAAAACCTCTAAAACCAATTGAAAAACATAAAAAACCTAAAAAAAATTTAAAACCCCTAAAACCCTAAAAACGCCGAAAACACTTAAAAACCCTAAAATCCATAAAAACATTGAAAGCAATTAAAACCATTACAAAACCCATAAAACCCTATTAAAATTCAAAATATAAAAATACATTAAATTCATAAATGTTAAAAAACTAAAAAAAACCATAAACCCCTAAAGTCAAAAAAACTACAATAAAAAAAACAAAAAACCCAAAAAAAATCAATAAACCCTAAAACACCTCAAAATCGTAAAAAACCTAAAAACCTATAAAAATACAAAAAATCCTTATAAATCCCAAAAAAAGAAACTTTAAAACTATGAAAAACCCTAATAAAACCTTAAAAAAATATTAAACTAAAACAATTAAAAACATAAAAATGAAAAAAACCAAAAAAAAAACAATAAAAACCCTAAAATACCCTAAAATACCATAAAAAAGAAAAAAAAACTAAAAACCCAAAAAAAATGTAAAATTCACTATAAAATATGAAAACCCTTTACACCCCTGAAAATGAAACAAACATTAAAAATGTTAAAAATCCTAAAAAAATCAGAATACCCTAAAACCCTAGAAGACCATAAAATTCATAAAAATACTAAAACCCCTAAAAACAGTCAAAATCCCTAAAATCCCTAAAAACCATAAATATCCCAAAAAAATTTAAAATCCCTAAAAACCCTAAAAACCATGAATACCCCAAAGAAAACCTTAATAACCAAAAAACACAGAAAACCCCTAAAAACAAAAACCTCAAAAACCATAAAAACCCTATGTAATAACGCTAAAAATCCCTAAAAACCCTCAAAATAAAAAACAAATCTAAATGCCTTAAAAACCTAAAAAATCCCTAAAAATACCTATAAATATAAAAAACACTAAAAATACTGAAAAACCCTAAGAATAAAATTGAAATCATAAAAATGCACAAAAACCATAAAAACCTAAAAATGAAAAAACCTTAAAAAAACAAAAAAAAACCTAAAACCCTTAAAACCACAAAACTATTAAAACCCATTAAAACCTAAAAATTCACAAAACCCCTAAACCATATATAAAATCTAAAACTCTGTAACACTCTTTAAAATGTTATAAAACTATAAAAACCCCCATAAAAAAACAAAAAACAAATAAAAAAAACAACCCTATAAAAACCTTCAAAAGAATAAATCCAAATGCCCTCAAAAGCCATAAAAACCCTAAAACCCAAATAAATCCAAGAAAATCACAAAAAATCCATAAAAACATGAAAACACTAAAAACACTGAAAACCCCTAAGAAAACCTTAAAACCTTAAAACACATAAAACCACTAAAATTATAAAAAAAGTAAAACCTGTAAAAAACTAAAAAACCCTAAGAATAATTAAAATACCTACAACCCCTAAAAGCCATAAAAGTGCAAAAAAATCACTAAAATTCTTTAAAAACCTAAAAAACCCAAAAAAATCAGAAAAAAATCTATGAAAAACATTAAAACCATAAAACACTTGAATCCCTTAAAAATCTAAAAAATCATAAAAATCCTAAAAAACCAAAAATTCCCAAAAAACAATATAATCCCATAAAAACCATAAAAACCGTAAAACCCATAAAGGCCTTAAAAACCTCTAAAAAATCTTAAAACCCATAAACCCTCTAAAAACATTAATAAATTCTAAAAAACCATAATAACAAAAAAGAAATAAAAAAATACCTAATAAAAAAACCCATAAAAATCCTAAAACCCTAAGAGTCCCTAAAAACCATCAAAATCTATATAAAGTCTAAAAAACTATACATTTACTAAAAATGACCAAAATCCTTAAAAATGTAATAAATCCTAAAACACTAAGATAGCCTTAAAAACATAAAAAACATTAAACCCATAAAAAACCTAAAAAACACTCAAAACCCTAAAAAACTCTAAAAACCATAAAAACCAAAACACCCCTCAAAATAACTATAATCCATTAAAAAAATAAAATTTATAAATAGGCACTAAAAATTCCTAAAATTGTAAAAATCCCTAAGAAACCTAAAAATCCTAAAAAAACATTAAAAACATAAAAAACACTAAAACCCCCGAAAAACCTAAAAATTCAAAAAAACCCTAAAGGGCCCGAAAAACCTAAAAACCTAAAACAAAAAAAAATGTCCCTAAAACCTTAAAAAACACTAAAAACCCTCAGAAACCATAAAAAAGCACAAAAAATATGAAACCCCTACAAACCCAACAAAATGATAAGAACCTTACAACCATAAAAAACCTTATAAACCCTCAAAATCCACAAAATCCCTAAAATAAAAAAAATCATAGAAAATCCCCGAAAATACCTAAAGTGGTAAAGAACAACTAAAACCCCAAAAAACCACTATTAAATCATTAAAAACAAAAAATATTGAAAAACCCTAAAAACAAAAAATTGCTAAAACCCTAGAAAAACCTAAATACTCTAAAATCCATAAATCTACAAAAAATATTAAAAAGAATAAAAACCCAATAAAAAATATAAAAACCCATTAAACTAATTATAATGTTAAAAAAACTCTAAAAAACATAAAAAATTTAAAAAATTTAAAAAAACCCCAAAAAACTAGAATAAATCATAAAAACCAAAAAACGATGAAAAACCCTAAAACCCCAAAAAACCATAAAAACATAAAAATTATTAAAAATACTTAAAAATCCTTAAAAATGTAAAACATACTAAAAACCTAACAAACTGTAAGAAGACCATAAAACCCTAAAACCCTAAAAACACTTAATACCCTTAAAAACTCTAAAACCTCTAAAAACCCAAAAAACATAAAAAAACTAAAAACAATCAAAATATATGAAAACTATAAAATGCATAAAATAGTGCAAAAAATTATTAAAAAATGAAAAATGATAAAAACACTAAAAACCAAAAATAAATGCTTAAAAACCTAAAAACTATTAAAACCACTAGAATCCTAAAAAAGGCTTAAAACCCAAAAAACCCTAAACACCTAAAAAATTAAAAGAACATAAAATCCGTAAAACCCAAAAAACCCAAAAAACCCAAAAAAATCCTAAAAATCGTTAAAAACTCTAAAACACTTTAAAACTGAAAAATGACAAAAACAAAAAAACACAAAACCCTAAAAACCTAAAAAACCATAAAAACCCTAAAACCCCCTTAAAACCTCAAAATCCATTAAACCCCCCAAAAAACTATAAAAAACCTAAAAAATCCCTAAAAATCCCCTTTGGTTGGCCTGATGCCTGCTGGTCCATCCTCGGCTCGACATTGGCCCTTCTTGATCGTCCTGGTTCCAGTTGCACAACGTCTGTTCAAGCGTTCCTTGCCTGGCAGCGGATTCGGCCCTTTTCGTTTGGTGACAGATCTTGAGCTTTTTCGGCATGGTTCTTGCTTGAATCCCTCGAATCAGGGTCACCATGGCTCGATTTTCATGTTCCTTGATGAAGGACCCTATTCTGCTCTAGATCTTCCATTTCTTGGCGATGGATCTGGCGGCGTTCATGGTCTTTTGTCAGCTCGGGAATGCTTCCGGTGTGGCTAGCTTCGGGTCCCTGGGTTGGCCTCTGCACGACCATCTGTTTGGAATTGGCCTCGGCTGCGACAGTTCTAGTGACATTTTCGGCCCTTTTTGCTTCCAGTGTGGGTTTGGTTTTGAGTTCTTGGATTTTCATTGGAACTGCTTGGCATGATCCTGGACTCATCCATCTTGCTCGTGGATGCTCCTGTTCGATTTTGGTGATTCTTAGTGGTGGCTCCGCTGCTGTCCTTGGATTGGCGTCAGTTTTGGTGTGCTTCCAGTTCTGAGATGGCTTGCAAGTTGTCCATGCACGGTTTATTTAGATTTTGGGATGGTTCATCGCCTCCCTGGACTATCTTGGTGGTGGCTATAGAGCGGCCTGGTGGGGGGGGGAGGTATTGGATTTGGTATGGTTATTTTATTTCTATTGTTGGTGTTTGATCTGGGGCCTGATGCGGCTCTGAAATGGTACTGGCTGAGCGTGATTTTGGATGATAGATGCTAGTTAAGGGGTGTTTCTGGGATGGTTTTTGGGCTGTGATGCTAGTGATAGTGCTTGTTTTCTTTGCTGTTGGCTGATGTGCTGCTGGTTTTGCGATCTGGAGTTTTTGTGGGGCTGGACGATGGATGCTTCTTGCTGAACGATGGCTGTTTGGTTTGATGGTGATATGTGTTGCTGGATGCTTGTTGTGGCTATGATGCTTGATTTGGTGCTGCTAATTGCTGGTGTTGGTTGGATGCAATTTGTGGGCGCTTCTGCTGGTGGGATGCTAGCTGTTGGACTCTGATGGGATGGACGTTGGCTGCTGCTTGGATGAGATGTGATGTTGCTGATGCTTTGGAGGAGATTAAGTTTCCATGTATGGTGATAGTGCTGCTGCTGGTGGTGTTTGGTTGCTTCTTGGTTCTGACTGTTGCTTGATTTTTCTTTCTTGTCTTTGTGTGTCTTTTCTTTTCTGATCTTTCTTTTTTTGGGTTCTTTTGCATCTTGGGTTTGTAAAGGGCTTTTGGGTACGGGTCTTTTGACCCCTCCCCTCCCTTGTCTGCTGTGTCTTTTTATTTAAATAATTTTTGGGGGGATCAGGAATAGCCTGATCCTCGAACCTTCCTTGCCCAAAAACCATAAAAACCCCTAAAACCCTTAAAATGAAAAGAAATTCTAAAAATCCTTCAAACCCCTGAAAATGTAAAAAAAACTCCGACATACATTAAAACCTTAAAAAACCCAAAAAACCCCCCAAAATCTAGAAAACAAAAAACACCTTATAAACCCTAAAAAATTGTAAAATCCCACAAAATACCAAAAAACCCTAAAAACAATAACAATACTAAAAGTACCTAAAAATGTAAAAACCCAAAAAAAACCGTAAAAATCCATAATAAATCCTTAAAAACCAAAAAATAATTTAAAACCCCTAAACAACGTAAAAACACTAAAAACCATAAAAAACCATACAAATCAAATAAATCCAGAAATACCACCCACCAAATTGTAAAAATACAAAACATTTCCAAAAATAATTGAAAACATAACAAACCCTAAAACCCTAAAAACTCCATAAAACCCTTAAATACCTAAAACACACAAAAATCCCCTAAAAACATAAAAAATAAAAATCGCTTAAAAATCATAAAAACTATAAAAACCCTGAAAAACCATAAAATACCCTAAATACCATAAAACCCTAAGGACGCCTAAAAACACTAAAAACCCTACAAACACCTCAAAACGTTAAAAAACATAAAAACCCTTTAAAACCCAAAAAATTTCAACAAATTATTAAATGCCAAAAATATCTTTAAAACCCCTAAACACACTAAAAACCCCTAAAAACACCTAAAAACTCTCAAAATCCATATAAACCCAAGAAACCATAAAAATACCAAAAAATCCAAAAAAATTCTTAAAAACGTAAAAAAACCTAGAAGAACCTAAAGAATACCCTAAAAACCTAAAAGCATAAAAAACCTAAAAACCTAAAAATAGATAAAAACCATCAAAATTCCTAAAACCCCTAAAAACCATTAAAATTCAAAAAAAGAATCCTAAAAATACCTAAAAATCCAAAACCCCAAAAAAATTAAAATATCCTAAGAAAAAATGTTAAAAACCTAAAAATGGTTAAAACCCGTAAAAACCCATAAAATGTTAAAAACCCTAAAAACCCTAAAACCCCTAAAAACTCAAAAAATCTAAAACACCACTAAAAACAATAAAAATCATCTTAAAAATTCATAAAACCCCAAAAAACCACTAAATACCATAAAATCTATTTAATCCTGTAAAAATATTAAAAAACTCCAAAACTGTAAAAACCATAAAAAAATCAAAAAACCAGGAAAAATCTAAAAAATCATAAAACCCTAAAATCCCTAAAAATCCCTAAAACCCGCTAAATCCCTAAATCCCTAAAAACCATAAAAATCCTTAAAAATCATTAAAAATCCTAAAAAATCCTTAAAAATCCATAAAAACATAAAAACTTCAAAAACCCTAGAAACCCTTAAGAAAAAACTAAAAAACTAAAAAAAATTAAAACCCCTAAAAACATAAAAAATGAAAAAAAACCCAAAAAAATTTAAAAAACCCATAATAACCATAAAAGCATTAAAAACCTACTTTAAACTATAAATACCCTTTAAACCCCTATAAATGTTAAAAACTATAAAAATCTTAAAATTCCTAAAAGAACCCCAAAAATGTAACAAACCCAAAAATCCCAAAAAAACATAAAAGCCCACTAAACCCGCTAAATATATCAAAAAAATACTATAAAACTATAAAAATACTAAGAAAACCCTTAAAATCTATAAAAAAACCTAAAAACCTTTAAAACCCCTATGAAAATCCTAAAAAATAAAATACACTTAAAAATCCTAAAAAACAAACAAAAATCTAAAAGCTAAAAAACCCTAAAATCCCAAAAATTTCTCCAAATCCCTAAAACCCTAAAACCCATAGAAATACTTAAAATCCCTAAAACCCACAGTACGTAAAAATTCTTAATACCCCAAAAAACTCTATAAAAACCTTATAAAAAGAAAAACATTAAAACAACTAAAAATTATAAAAAACACTAAAAACACTAAAAACACTAAAAATTATAAAACCCCCCCAAAACACCAGAAAACTGAAAATAAACCCCTAAAACTATAAAAAATTAATCAAAACCTATACAACCCCTAAAAGCACTAAATATATAAAAACCATTTATACTCTTAAAAATGATAAAAAACTATTAAAAACATTAAGAATTCTAAATAAATTTAAAAGACCATAGAACCCCCAAAAATATAAAACCCTTAAAAATCAAAAGAAACCCCAAAAAATCCAAAAAAAATCCTAAAAAATCCTAAAAATCTTAAAAGAAATAAAAAAATACAATAAAAATCCAAAAAATATAAAACTTTCTATAAACATTAAAAAATATAAAATCCATGAAATCACAAAAAACATTAAAACATAAAATACTTAAAAAAACTAAAATCATACAAAATGATAGAAACCCTAAAAACCCTAAAAACCCTAAAAACCTAAAATCATTAACCCCCAAAAATTTTAAAAAACTCTAAAAAATGAAAAGAACCAAAAAACCACTATATAATCTAAAAAACCTTTAAACCCCTTAAAACGTTAAAAATAGAAAAACTCATGAAAACCCGGAAAAAGTAAAAATACCCCAAAAAATAGATAAAATACATAAAACCCGTAAAAAACCTAAAAAATCTAAAAACCTCAAAATCTCTAAAACCCCTAAAAATTATTAAAATCCTTAAAAAGCCTTAAAACCCATAAAAAGGTAAAAAACTGTTAAAAATAGAAAATGCCTATGAAAAAAAATAATAACAAAAAACACTTAAAACCCCAAAATTCAAAAACTTCTAAAAATATAAAAACTCTAACCCCCCCCCCCAAAGCCCTAAAAACCAGAAAAAAATCTCCAAAAAATAAAAAAAACGTAAAAATCAAAAAAATACCTAAAAATCCACAAAAATATGAAAACACATAAAATCCAAGAAAAAACCTAACAAACAATAAAAAACAAAATACACCTAAAACCCCTAAGAGCACTAAATATAAAAAAAACCATAAAAACGCTCAAAAATATTAAAAAATCATAATACCCCATAGAAACCCTTAACCCACTAAAAACACTAAAACTCCTTAGACCCCCTAAAACATTAAGAACATAAAACCACAACTCCTTAAAAACCCAAACCCCCGAAAAAACCCGAAATCCTTTAAATCCCTAAAAGTCCCTAAAACCCCTTTGAAATACCAAAACCCCTTTAAAACCCCAAAACCTAAAAATCATAAAAAAACTAAAAACCCCTTAAAATATCTGAAAATGTACAAAAAAACACTAAAACCCTAAAAATCATAAGAAAACATAAAACCCTAAAAACAATTATAACACTTTAAAAACCTAAAAATGCTAAAAACCGAAAAAAACCGAAAAAAACCCAAAAAACCAAAACCCTATAACACTTTAAAAAGCCCAAAAACTATAAAAACCATAAAATCATAAAAAACAAAAAATTTCCTAAAAACGCAAAAAGACTAAAAAATCCTAAAAACTCCAATGAAAACCTTAACACCCAAAAAACACGTAAAACCGTAAAAATCCCAAAAAAATGTAACCCCTCAAACCACTAAAAACTTAAAACCCCTAAAATACTTAAAAACCTCTAAAAAGCATAAAACTCCTAAACACATGAAAACCAAAAAACACAAAACTTATAAAAAATATTGAAACCCCTAAAAACATTAATATCTCTAAAAAACCTTAAAACCCATAAAACTCAAAAAACCATTAAAACTAATAAATAATAAAAAAACCTAAAATTCTAAAAAACCTTGAAACCATAGAAAATACTAAAAACCCTAAAAACAAAAAAAACATAAATGTCTTAAGAAAATTCCTAAAAATACTTAAAAATGTAAAAACCCATAAAAACTCATGAAACCTCAAAGAAAAACATAAAAATCCTAAAAAACACTTTAAACCCCTAAAAACCCTTAAAATACCTCAAATCCATAAAAAATGGAAAATCCTAATAAAGTCTAAAAAATCAATAAAAATTTAAAATCCCAAAAAAACCCAGAAAACCCTTAAGAAAACATTAAAAACCTAAAAATTCATAAAAACACTAGAAACCTAATTACACTACAAACCCCCAAAAAACTAAAATGATAAAAACCATAAAAAATATAAACCCCCTAAAAACTATAAAAACCCTAAAAAACCACTAAAAACTCTAAAAACCCTTTAAACACTTAAAATATTAAAAATTAATAAAAAAAATAAAACCCATAAAACCCCCCAAAAACCATTAAAAACCCAAAAATAAAATGGAAAACCCAAACAACCTAGAAAAACCTAAAAAACATAAAGATATCTAAAATCCATAAAACCCCTAAAACCCCTAAAAATCCTAAAAACCCATAAAAACTCTAAAAACATAAAAAACACTAAAAACTGAAAAAATCAAAAGAATACCAAAAAAATGAAAAGACATAAAACCCCTAAAATCCTAAAAATGCTAAAAACCATAAGAAACACCAATTTTTTTAAAACCCAAAAAATTAATAAAAACCCTAAAAACCATAAAAATATTATGAATTCTTAGAAATCCATAAAATGTTAGAAACACAAAAAAAATTTAAAAACCAAAAGAAAATTATAATAACATAAAAAAACTTAAACCTCTAAAATATCTAAAATAAATAAAAAACCTAAAAGACCCTAAATCCCCTTAACACCATAAAACCCCTAAAAATCTTAAAACCCCTAAAAACCATTAAAATACCCAAAATCCAATAAAACACTAAAAACCCTTCAAACCCCCAAAAACATTTAAAAACATCTAAAAACCCTTAAAACCCTTAAAGGCGCATGAAACACTAAAAAGACAAAAAAAAAACATCAAAGAACCTTAAAACACTATTACCCCTAAAAACAAAAAAACCCTAAAAGACTGTAAAAATCCAAATAAAATCTAAAATCTCTAAAAACGAAAAAATACTAAAACCCCAAATAATTAAGAAAAGCTGAAAGAAATAAAAACAATTAAATACCCTAAAAACCTAAAACATGGTAAAACCCTAAAAAACCCAAAACCCTAAAAATAGTAAGAAACCCTAAAACCCCTAAAAATCATAAATACCCTAAAAGTATAAAACCCCTCCAAATCATTTAAACCCCTAAATAACCAAAAATATATAAAAGGACCTAAAAAATCCTAAAAATAGAAAAACCTTAAAACTTGAAAACCCTAAGAAAAAATTAAAATCCTAAAACACCTAAACACCAAAAAAACCAAAAACCACTAAAACCCAAAAGACCCAAAAACCCCTAAAAGCCATAAACACCCTAAAAACCATAAACCATAAAAATCATAAAATACCTAAGAACCCACTTGAAATATCAAAACCATTTAAATGCCTAAAAATTTACATACCTATAAAAACCTATAAAGACCCTAAAAACTAAAAAACTCCTAAAATTCCAAAAATCCAAAAAATGCTGAAACACTTAAACCCTAAAAACCCTAAAAACCCTAAAACCCCTAAAAATATAAAAAATTCCGAAAAACACCTAAAAATCCATAAAAATATAAAAAATAATAAAACCCATAAAAAATCAAAGAAAACAATAAAAACCTAAAAAACATAATACCCATAAAAACATAAAATGATAAAAACACTAAAAGAACCCTTAATCCCCTAAAAACCTTAAAATCTTAAAAACTATAAAGAACCTAAAAATCCTAAAAAGTACATAAAGATCTCTAAAATTGTAAAAAATGATAAAAACCTTTAAAATCCTTAAAACCACTAAATACCATAAAAATTATAAATATCCCTAAAAATACCAAAAAACAATAAAAACCATGAAAAACTAAAATAAAACCTCAAATACATACACATATAACCCCTTAAAATGATAAAAAGCCTAATAAATCCATAAAATCCTAAATCCAATCAAAATTACTAAAACACTTAAATACCATTAAAATCTCAAAAAAGACCTAAAGAACCTAAAGACAAAAAAACCATTAACATCCTAAAACCCCTAAGAAGACATTAAAAACCTAAAAACACATAAAACCACTAAAAAACTCTAACAACCCTAAATGACATTAAAACCCATAAAACCCTGGAGAAACTAATAACCCAAAAAATACATAAAATACCTAAAACCCACTAAAAAATCTAAAACACCTTTAAAACCCTAAAAAAGATAAAAAAACTCTAAAAACATTAAAAACACTAAAGACTCGAAAAAATCATAAAAACTAAAAAACCAAGAAAACACCTAAAAACCCAAAAATATCAAAAACCCCTAAAAACCCAAAAACCACTAAAAACCATAAAAATATAAAACATATCCCATGAAACATAAAAAATAATAAAATAACTGATAAACCCTAGGAAAACATGAAAAACCTAAAAGCACATAAAACTCATAAAAAAGGATAAAAACACGAAAAGACAGTAGAACCCCTAAAAACAATGTGAATCCCGAAAAAACCCTAAAAACAAAATAATCCGAAAAGACCTCAAAATTCCTAAAAATGTAAAAAACCCCTACATACCAAAAAAACTTTAATACCATTAAAATCCTAAAAAATCCAAAAAAATCCGAAAAAACATACACGTTAAAAACACTTAAAAAATTTAGAAAAGTAAAAACACTTAAAATCCATAAAAACCAAAAAAACACAAAAACCCAAATCCACTGTAAACCCCCAAAACCCTCCAAATCACTAAAACCCATAAATAAAATAAAAATCCAAACGGACCTAAAAATTTCTTAAAAACATAAAAAATACCCTAAACACCCTGAAGCCCCTAATAAAACCTTAAAACTCTAAAATCACTTAAAAACTGAAAAAAACCTAAAAATACAAAAAAACCAAAAAGGACGTAAAACCCCTAAAACCATAAAACCCTTAAAACCATAAAACCCCTAAAAACCATAAAAACCCTAAAAAACAAAAACATACCGAAAACCAATTAAAAACTATAAAAACTTTTTAATCCCATTTTTTTAAACTCTATAAAACTATAAAAAACCTATGAACTCAAAAGCCTAAAAATCCAAAAAACCCCATAAAACCCAATAAAACCACTAAAACCCTCGATAAATTTAAACACACTAAAAACCCACCAAAAAAGAATCCATAGAAGACCCTGAAAATGAAAAAAACTAAAAACCCTAAGAAAACTTTAAAACCCTAAAACACTTAAAATCACTAAAAAATAAATAATGTTATAAACCTTAAAAACCTAAAACCCTTCAAACCGTAAAACCATAAAAATCCTAAAAAACCTAAAAATTCTTCATAAATATTATAAAAATCCTAAAATATTCAAAAAAACCCTAAAAAACATAAAAAAACATGAAGAACCCAATATAACCCGAAAAAACCATACCAATCCTAAGAAAATCCATAAAAAAATAAAAAAACACTAATGACACTAAAAAACATTAAGAAATACTTAAAATCCTAAAAACACTTAAAAACCCTATAAAAACTAAAAAAATTCTAAATATCGCTTAAAACAAAAAAAATCTAAAAACCATGAAAAAGACTAAAAACCCTAATTACCATAAAATACTTAAAAATCGCTAAAAATCCCAAAAAATATAAAAAAACTAAAAATCCTGAAATACCCAAATAAAAGATTAAAATTATAAAATCAATTAAAACTCCTAAATAACAAAAAATATTGAAAATAATAAAGAATCTAAGAACCCCTAAACCCACTAAAAACCTTTAAAACACTAAGAACCAACATTATAACTAAAAACAAACTAAAAACACAAAAAACTCTTTAAACCCCTAAAAAAGTTAGAAAACCCCATATGAAACTATTAAACCCCTAAAAACTCAAAAAAATCCCTAAAAAATAAAAATGAACTATGAAAACACTAAAGACCCATAAAAACCGTCAAAACCCATCAAACCCCTAAAAACCAAAAAAAATCTAAAACATCCTGTAAAATCCATAAAAGTAAATACCCTAAATACCATGAAATCCTATATGAAACCATAAAATCATAAAAACTTATAAAAACATTAAAAATATAAAAAAATATTCAAATCCAAAAACACAAAAAAAACCCCCACAAAATCCCTAATAACTCTAAAAACCATAAAAATTCTAAAATAGACCTAAAAATCCTTAAAATCATGAAAACCCTAAAACCTGAAAAATGCATAAGAAAACCTTAAAAACATAAAAACACTTAAAGTCTTTAAAAACATAAATTTTTTTAAAAATACTTAAAACCCCTAAAAACCCAAAAACCCAAAAACCCAAAAAACCCCTAAAAACCATAAAAAAACTAAAAACACATAAAACCCACTCAAAAAAAATCCTAAAACCCTAAAAACAATAAGAACAAATTTAAGACCAGAAAAATAAAAAACACCTAAAAAAACTAAAAATTCATAAAACCATATAAAACCATATAAACACTAAAACCTCTGAATACCTTTGAAACACCTAAAACACCTTAAAAACCCAAAAAACACAAAAAACCTATAAAAATCACTAAAAATTCTAAACACCCATTTAACTCATAAAAATATTAAAAACTCTAAAAAAACAAAAATTAACAACATAAATCTCCAATAAAAACCTCAAAAAACCCTAAAAACTCAAATTCCCTTAAAACCCTAAAAACCATAAAATCCTAAAAAATCCCTAAAACCCATTTAAAACATAAAACCAATAAAAATATAAAAACACATAAAATCTATAAAAACCCTACAAAATGATAAAAACCTCAAAAAAACCATAAGCATAGAACCCCCAAAATCCATCAAAATCAAAAAAACCACTAAAACTATAAAAATCCTATAAATTCATAAGAACAAAAAAAAGATAAAAACCCTTATAAAAATCACTAAATTCTAGAAACACAAACAAATCCTAAAAAACCAACCAAAATCTAAAACCCCTAAATTGTATAAAAATTTCAAAAACCCTTAAAAACCACAAAAAACTTGAAAACATTGGAAATCCTAAGAACCCATATAAACCCTAAAAACCCTAAAAACCACTAAAACCCTTAAAAACCATAAAAACCCTACACAAATTACAAAAGTATAAAAAAAACTTAGAAAACCCTTTTAAAAATCAAAAAATAATACCAAACTATAAACCTAAAACCCAATAAAACCCTAAAAAACATCAAATTTTTTAAAAGCTATGAAAACAAAACAAAATCCTAAAAAATCCTGAAAAACCTAAAAAAAATAAATTTTTGAAAACCCCCTAAGATATACTTGTTAAATTAAAAATAATTAAAACCTCTATATACCCTAAAAAAACTAAAAACCCTAAAGAACCCTAAACACCCAAAAAACATGGAAAACACAATCCTAAAACCCCATAAAACCCTAAAACACAAAAAAATATATAGAAAATCCTGAACCCCATGAAACATTAAAATATTCTAAAAAACATTAAAAACCTAAAAACTCAAAACAAACCCTAAAACCATAAAACCCTATAACCCCTAAAACCCTTAAAAATTCCTAAAAACTGTAGAAAAAATATATTCCAAAAAAGCCTTAAAATCCCTAAAATTATAAGAAAATATACATCCCTGAAAGCCTTATGAAAACCTAAAAAAACTAAAAACTCATAAAACCCTTAAAAAAATTGTTAAAAACCATTTAAAATAATAAAACCATAAAAACCAAAAAATGTGAAAAATTCCAAAAAAACCATAAATACCATGAAAATCCTAAAAATTCCCTAAAAATCCATAAAAAGGTAAAGAACAAAAAAAAAACAATAAAAACCCCAAAGAAAAGCTTAAAAACCAAAAAACACATAAAACCCTTAAAAACGTAAAAAACACTAAAAACCTAGAGGACCCTAAAAAACTATAAAAAACCCTAAAAACCTTTAAAAACCCTAAAACCAATAAAAAACTAAAGACCATGACAAACTCTAAACACCCTTTAAACTTATAAATGTATTTTGAAATCTAAAAAACCTTTAAAATACTAAAAAATTAAAGAACCATAATATCCAAAAAAACTATAAAATCCTAAAATCCCGATAAAACATTAGAACCCCATAAAACCCTTAAACACCCTAAACAACAATAAAAATACAAAACACTCTAAAACCCCTAAAAAATGCCCTAAAACCCTAAAAATACCTAAGAAAACCTTAAACCAAAAAACACATAAAATAATGGAAAAACCAAAATATTTATAATAAAACCTAGAAAACCCTAATACCCCAAAAAACAAAAAACAACACAATCCCCCTAAAAACCTTAAAAACCGTAAAACCCCTTGAAAACACAAAAATCCACTACAAATTTAGAAACCATTTAAACCTATAAAAATGTTAACAAAATGAAAAAATACTTTAAAAACCTAAAAACTAAAAAAACCATGAAACCCCAAAAACTATAAAAACATAACATTTATAAAATTCATAAAACCCCTAAAACCCGTAAAAAACCCCATAAAACCCTAAAAAGATTTAAAATACTTTAAATCCCTTAAAATACCTAAAATAATAAATACCATAAAAACCTTAATGAATCCTTACAAACCTAAAAACACATTAAATCCCTAAAAACATAAAAATTGTCAAAATCGAGAAAACCCCAAAACCCCTCAGAATCCCTAAAAACAATAACACGAATAAAAATCATAAAAAATCAACAGGAATATCTAAAAACACAAATAAACTATACCACCCCAAAAAAATTAAGAAAACATTAATAAACTAAAAACACTTAAAATCCCTACGTACATAAAAATGTTAAAACCATAAAAAGTCTTAAAACCCTAAAACCCCAAAACCATAAAAACCTAGAAACCTAGAAAAACAAAAAAACAAAAAAATATAAATCCATTTAAACCCTTCAAAAACGTTAAAACAATATAAACATATTAAAATGCATAAAAACTCAAAAAAAACATGAAAACCCAAAAAAACACCTAAAAACCTGAAAAACATAAATAATACCTCAAAATCCATAAATACCATAAAAAACCTAAAAATCACAATAAACCCCTAAAAATATAAAATACCCTAAAACCCAAAAAATCAAAAAGAAAATGTTAAAACCAAAAAATACTTACAACCCAAGAAAATATAAAAAATGATAAAACCCTAAAAAATTCATAAAATACTACAAACCATAAAACAACCTAAAAACCTATAACAATTATAATAAACCATCAAATTCCAAAAACCCAAATAATTCTAAAAACCCTTCAAACACCAAAAAAAATTTAAAAATATAAAATTTGAAGAAAACCAAAAAATCATTATCAAAACCAAACTATCCAAAAAACATTACAAATCCTAAAACCATTAAAAAACATAAAACAATCAAAATCCTTAAAATCCCTAGAAAACATAAAAATCCTAAACAAATCCAAAAAACCATAAAAATATAAAAAAACCAAAAAACCATGAAAAACAATAATAAAAACTAAAATACTAAAAAACTAAAAACACTTAAAACTCCTAAAACCCAAAATAGGATAAAATCCCTAAAACCACTAAAAACCATCATATTCCCTAAAAACCCTGAAAACCTTAAAAACAATTCAAATTATAAAAAGGACCTACAAATCCAGAAAAACATAAAAAACCCCAAAACCCATGAAAAAAAAGAAGAAACCCTTAAATACATAAAAAAATCTGAAATAAACTAAAAACCTAGAAATTCTAAAGAACATAAAATACACCAAAACCACCTAAAAACCATAAAACCCTAAAAACCATAAAAACCCTAGAAACCTATAAAAAACCTAAAACTTACTTAAAACTCTAAATCCCTTTAAATCCCCTAAAAACGTTAAAAACCCTAACAAAACCTTAAAAACACTAAAAAACACTTAAAAATCCCTACAACCCCTTAAAACTATAAAAATAACCAAAATTCACTAAAAATACAAAAAATGTAAAATACACTTAAAACAGAAATTGACCCCAAGAAAAACATTAAAAACAAAAAACAAAAAAACAACTAAAAAAAATGCTTGAAACCATAAGAACATTAAAAAACCCTAAAATCCTAAAAACCATAAAGACCATAAAAACCATAAAAACCATCAAACCCCTAAAAATATTGAAAAAAATAAAAACCCAGAAAACCCCTAAAAATAGTAAAAACACTAAAAAACCATTAAACCATTAATTTTTTTTTAAAATATCTAAAAAAAATTAAAACCCAATAAAAACCCTGGAAACCTAAAAAATAATAATAACCAAAAAACCCTAAAACCCTAAATGGTACTATAAAACCTAAAACCCAATTGAAAATAAAAAAAATCCCTAAAATGCGTTAAAAATGTAAAAATCACTAATAATGTAAAATATCCTAGAAAACATGAAAAACCAAACATAAAACTTAAAAACCTAAAAACTATTAACATCTCAAAAAAAATCTAACAATACTAAAAACCATAAACACCCTAAAACCTCTAAAAACCTATAGAAACTAAAAAATACCTAAAATACCTAATAACCATATAATTCATAAAAATCCCATAAAATACCTAACAACATAAAAACCACTAAAAATCGTTAAAACCCTATGAAAACCTAAAATACATAAAATCACATTAAACCCAAAAAAGTAAAAAAAATTATAAAAACACAAGAAACCCTAAAAACCCTCAAAATCATTTAACAATATAAAAACTATAAAAATCTAAGAAAAAATCCTAAGAATAACTAAAAATATATAAAATCCCTAAACACTATGAAAGACCCTATGAACTCCTTGAAAACCAAAATACACTTAAAACCCAAAAAAATATAAAAAATGCTAAAACCCAAAATACCATAAAATCCTAAAAACCCATAAAAACCATAAAACTCATAAAAACATAAAAATACCTTAAAACACATATAAACCATAAAGACACCAAAATATATATAAATGATTTAGACCCAAAAAAGGATTAAAATCTCTGAAAAGCTCTAAAAACCTAAAAAACATAAAAAACACATAAAACCCAAAATAAACTATAAACCCCTATAAAACCTGAAAAATCCCTAAAATGATAAAGATACCTAACAACCCTAGAAAACTATAAAAATCCAAAAAAATCTCTAAAAATACCTAAAAAAACAAAAAACCTAAAAAATACCTAAGTAACCTTAAAAACCAAAAAACACATAAACCCCCTAAAACCCTAAAAATTACAAAACCCCTAAAAACCATAAAACCCTTAAAAACATAATATAACCTAAAAACATAAACACTTAATACACCATAAAAAACCAAAAAAACTGCTAAAAACAAAAATCCATTTCAAACCCCTAAAAACATTAACAATATCTAAAAAACATACAACCCTAAAAAATTCAAAAATTACCAAAAAAAACTCAAAAACCCATTAAAACCATAAAAACATAAAAAAAACTAACCCCCCCCCCCAAACCTTAAATCTCCTAAAAAGCATAAAAATACTTGGAAATCCCTAAAACCCCTAAAAAAGTAAAGACACTGAAAACCCTTGAAACCCTAAGAAATCCATAAAAAACTAAAAACACTAAAAACCCCTACAACCATAAAAAATGAGAAAAAACATTAAAACCATAAAAACACTAAAAACTATAAAAACCCAAAATCCTTCAAAATCCTTCAAAACCAAAAAACCATTAAAACCCTAAAAGATTATTAAAAATCACTAAAAACCCCAAAAATTGAGAAAACCTCTACAAAAACCTTAGAAACCTAAAAACACTTATAACCCCAAAAAACATAAAAACACTAAAATTATTAAAATCCCTAAAATCCATAAACACACCTAAAAACCATAATAGACCCATTAACACCATGAAAACCATGAGAAACTTATAAAATCACTATAAACCTTTTAAACCTCCAAAAATGTTAAAAACTCTAAAAACCATAAAAACCATAAACACAAAAAAAACACTAGAAACCCAAAAATACACCCTAAAACAATAAAAACCAAAATAACCCTAAAAACCATAAAATACACAAAAATAAATATCATTAAAAATAAAAAAAATCCCAAAAATTTTCAAAAACCCTAAAAACCAAGAAAAAAACAAAGAAAACCTTAAAAATATAAATAACATAAACCCCTAAAACATCAAAATGAAAAAACCCATAAGAAACCCTAACGAAATTAAAAATATTCAGAATTCTGAATAACTATAAAAACGTAAATAAATTATAATAATCCTTAAAAATTGGTTAAAATTTAAAACCCCCTAAAAATCCTGAAAACCGCTTATAAATCATTAAAAACATAAAGTACACATAAACATAAAAAAATTATAAAACCCAAAAACCAAAAAAACTCATAAAAAACCACAAAATCTCTAAAAACTATAAAAAATCATGAATTGAAAAAAACTACAAAAAATACACTAGAAAATATTAAACCCTTTAATCCCTTAAAAACACTAAAAAATAAAAAAATCTTTTAAACCCCATAAAAAATAAACCCCCACTAAAAACTCAAAAAAACATAAAAACCCAAAAAATCCTTACAAACCCAAAATATAACTAAAAACCTAAAATCCCATTAATTTTCATTAAAAACCTTAAATATCCATAAAAACATAAAACACTAAAAACAAATAAAATCCCTAAGAAACCTTTAATAACCAAAAAACACTTAAAACCCCTAAAACCTAAAAAATGCTAGAAACCCTAAAAATCCCCAGAAACCCTAAAACTTATAAAAACCCTCAAAATCCCAAAAAATACCTAAAATTACTAAAAAAACCATAATATTCCTAATTAATCCCAAAAAATCATTAAAAAATAAAAACCCTAAAACCCTAGAAAACAAAAACAATACTTGAAATACCAAAAAAAAATTCAACCCCTAAAAACCTAAAAATTTTAAAAATATTATAACACCAAAAAACCATAAATCCCTTAAAATCCCTAAAAATGAAAACTCTAAAAATATTAAAAAACAATAACAATCATTAAATCCCAAATAAACTCAAAAACCCCTAAAATCCCGAAAACCCCAAAAAAACTCAAGACCCTAAAAACAACGTTAAATTTTCTAAAAATTGATAAAAATCCCAAAAATCCATAAAAATCCCTAAACATGTAAAAAACACTAAAAATATTCATACCCCTTGGAGAACCATAAACACCTAAAAATATATAAAATCCGAAAAAACCAAAAAATTATTAAAAACGTGAAAAACACTAAAAAACCCAGAAAACAATATAAACCAAAAAATAACTAAAACCCATAAAGAACATAAAAAAATAAACCACTAAAAACTAAAAAATCCCTTTAAACTGCTAATTTTGTTTAAAAACTATAAAAAAACATAACCACCATAAAAAAATAAAAAAAACCTAAACCCCCAAAAAATCATAAAAACCCAAAAAAACTAAAAACCCCTTATAATCCCTAAACCTTTTAAAAACCCATTAAAAACCTAAAAAATCCCTAAAATTCACTAAAAATATCAATAATATAGAAAAACTCGAAAACCCCTATGAAAATTCTAAAAGTCTAAAAACACGTAGAAATAAAGAAAAAACAAAAAACACTAAAACCCCTAAATGACCCTAAAAAAATTGAAAACCCCCCAAATCCTCAAAATACCAAAAAATCCTAAAAATCAAAATATCCTAAAAAGACAATAAAATCCATAAAAACTGAAATATCCCTAAAAACCAGGAAAACCCATAATAAAATCATAAAAACCTAAAAACACATAAAATAAATAAGAAACCCAAAAAACACTAAAAACATAAATACCCCAAAACACCTAAAACCCTAAAAACCATAATACCTCCCAAAACAACAAAACCAATAAACCCTCTAAAACCCACTAAAACTCTAATACCTATTAAAACCTAATGATGTTTAAATATCTAAAAAACATAAACACCTAGTAAAAATTAGCAAAACCCGAAAAACCCAAAAAAAACATGAGAACTCAAATTTCCCGGAAAAATCATTAAGAATAATCATAATCTATAAAACCATAAAAATACTAAAAATCCATAAATATCTATAAAAACAAAAAAACCATAAAAAAAGAAAAAACCTAAGAAAAATTACAAATAAAAAAAAACTTAATAGACCACAAAAACTTAAAAAATCTAAAAAAGCTATAAACTCCTAAAGTTGAATAATATATATAAAATCCATAAAAAACACTAAAATCCATTAAAAATCCTAAAAACTCATAAAAACACAAAAAAAACGACTAAAAACATTAACAACCATTAAAAATCCTAAAACCCTAGAACCCTAAAAACCATAAAAATCATTAAAACATAAAAAACCATAAAACACTAAAAAAAATATAAGAAAAACATAAAACATATAAATTCTTAAAACCCCTAAAAAAATAAAAAATTTTAAAAACCAAATAAACCCAGACACCCAAATAAAACCCTTCAAAAAAAAAATCATAAAAGCCTTAAAATTCCATAAAAACATAAAAACCCCAAAGGATTCCAAAAAATCCTAAGAAAATTTTAAAAAACTTAAAAACCCTTAAAAACCATAAAAAAATCAAAAGACCATAAAAACAAAAAAGAAAACCCAAATCCCTAAAAAACCCTAAAATCCCTCAAAATCACTAAAAACCTAAAAACCCATAAAAATTATAAAAAATACCTAGAAATTCCTAAAAATGAAAAAAATAATAAAAACACTAAAAATCCTAGGAAAAAACCAAAACCATAAAAACACGTTCATCCACAAAAAACCTAAAAAGTGCTATAAACTCTAAAAACCCTAAAACCATTAAAAACCATAAAAACCATAAAAATCACAAAAACTCTAAAATACCATTAAAATCCTATAAATGTCATAAAAATCAATAGAAATGTAAAAACCCAGAAACCTTGAAAACTCCTAAGAAAACCTTAAATAACATAAAGAAACATAAAATCTCTAAAGACCTAAAATAATGCGAAAAACCCTAACCCCCTCCCCCCAAATCCCTAAAAATCATAAAAATAATAAAACTACTAAAAACCTTTAAAAAACGAAAATCCCATAAAAACCATAAAACCCACAATTAATAAAAAAAAATTAAATCCTTAAAAAATATTAAAATATATAAAAAACAAAAAAGAAATTAAAACCCATAAAAAAATATCTAAAACCCTAAATATTCAAAAATCCATAAAAACCGTAAAAACCCCTTAAAACATTTAAAACCTAAAAAACCAAAAAAACAATAAAATCCCAATAAAAACTCAAATGTTAAATAGATCTAAAAAAGTGTAAAATCATAAAACAATAAAAAACCCCCTAAATCCCATATAACCAAAAAAACCAAAAAAACCAAAAAAACCAAAATACTAAAAAAACCCTAAAACCTAAAAAACATAAATATCGTAAAAAATCATAAAAATTGTAATAAATCCATAAAAATATCTAAAATGTAAAAAACTCTAAAAACCCTAAAAATCCTATGAAATACCTAAAAAACTAAAACACTTAAAAACCATAAAATACTAAAAATACTAATACCCCTGAAATACTAAAAGACCCACAGAACCCTAAATCTGTAAAAACAATAAAAATAATTAAAAGTATAAAAATTCTGTAAAAATGTGAAAACCCATAAAACATGTGAAAACCCTATGAAGACCTTAAAAACCTAAAAACACTTTAAACCCCTTAAAACCTAAAAGTGATTAAAACCCTAAAAGACCCTGAAAATCATGAAAACCCCTAACACCCATAAAACCCATAAAAACCTAAAAACCCCAGAAACCCATAAAACCCCTAAAACCAAAAAAAAATTTGAAATACATTTTAAACAAGAAATGTCTTAAAAAATCCTAAAAAACATTAAATTCCCAAAAAAACAAAATAAACCCATAAAAATCCAAAAAACCATGAAGACACTAAATAACCTAAAACCCTAAAACCCTAAAAATACATATAACCCCCAAAAACCATAAAATTCTTAAAAATACCTAAAAACATAAGAAACCATAAAAATTAAAAATATCTATGAAATCCTTAAAATAATAATAACGGTTGGAACCCCCTAAAAACATAAAGAATGCTAAAAAACCATAAAACACTAGTATCTAGAAAAACCCCTAAACACAAAAAACACCATAAAAACCCATAAAACCATAAAAACTAATAAAAAATCTAAAAACCATTATACCAATAAAAAATTAAAAACCTCCAAAAAAACCTTAAAACTCTAAAAACAAGAAAACCCTCAAACCCAAAAATACTAGGAAAACCCTAAAACCCTAAAAACCTATAAAAACTCTAAAAAACTACAAAATCAATAAAAACCCAATAATCCCTAAAATTAACTAGAATTTTAAAAACCCTAAAAATCCAAATTACCCATAAGAAAACATTTAAATATCAAAAACACTAAAAACCCCAGCAAACCAAAAATACACTAAAAACCTTGAAAAAACCATAAAACCCTCAAAAATCTAAAAAACCATAAATTTTATAAAAATCCCAAAATCATAAAATCTTAAAAAGGCTCTAAAAATCCATAGAACCATAAAAAGCCATATAAAACCTAAATAATTCTTTGAAAACCATATAAACCTAAAAAAATTTAAAACAGTTAAAAACCTAAAAATGATAAAAACCATAAAAACCCATAAAAACAATAAAACCACCTTAAAACCTTAACAAAACAAATAACCCCTAAAAACCGAAAAAATAACTGAAAACTCTAATAACCCAATATTCCCAAAAAATGATAAAAACTCTTAAAAATATTAAAACCCCAAAAAAACACAAAACACACTAAAACCCAAATATAGCATAAAAGCCCAAAACCCTTTAAAACCATATAAACTACAAAATCCCTACAGATCATAAAAACCCATAAAATCCTAAAAATATCTAAAAATATAAAAAAACCAAAAAATTCTAAAAATCCAAAAGAAAACATCAAAAACCTAAAAACAAAAAAAACCCTAAAAACACTAAAACCACAACAGACTCTAAAAAACTAAAAACATAAAAACTATAACCCCCCAAAAAAATTTAAAATTCCTAAAAAACAATAAAAATTATAAAAAATAGAAAACAACCCTAAAACCCCTTTAAAATCCTACAAATGATAAAAAAAATATAGAAAACCCTGAAACCCCTAAAAACTAAAAAAAGTCCCTTAAAAAATAACCTTAAAAATATAAAAATCCAAAAACCCTAAAAACCCTCAATCTCCATAAAAAACATAAAAATAAATAAAAGTCCTAATTTCCCAAATAATCTCCAAAAACCAAAAAATCCTTAAAACCCTGAAAAACACTTAAAAATCCTTAAAACCCTAAAAATACTTAAAAATCATAAAAATATAAAAAATCATTAAAACCATTATAAAAATTAAACCTCTAAATACCAATAAAACCTCTCAAAATCTTTTAAAGCCCTAAAAACTATAAAAATCCAAAAAATCCATAAAAATCCCAAAAATGTAAAAAACCCAAAAAACCATAAAAAATATAATGATATCTTTGACAACCTAAAAACCCTAAAAACATTAAAAAAATGAAACAATCTCTAAAAACCCTAAACATACATTTAGAACCCTAAACACTCCTAAATCCTGAAAAAACCTAAAAACCATAAAAATCACTAAAACCCATAAGGCAATAAAAATTCACCAAAACACTAAAACCCCTTTAAGTACCCAAAAAACGTAAAAAACACAAAAAAACATTAAAAAACCTAAAAAACTAAAACAACCCCATAAAAAAATACATGAAAACCCTAAAAACCCTAAAAAAATCCATAAATATCATAAAAATTCCTAAAAAGACATAAAAACATAAAAGTCCCCTAAAAACCTGAAAAATGAAAGGAAAAAATTATAAAACTAAACCTCCAAAAGCCTCTAAAACCCTAATAAATATAAAAAACCATAAACCTCCTTAAAACCCCAAAATAACCAAAAACACCAAAAAAACCCTTTAAAAAATCCTAAATCCAAGAAAAATCGTAAAACCACTAAAAAATCAAAAAACCTTTTAAATGCATAAAAATGATTAATACTCCAAAAACCATTAAAACCCTAAAAAAGCAAAAAAAATCTAATATACCTAAAATACCTTAAAACCCTTAAAAACCCAAAAAACCTAAAAAACCCTAAAAATCCATAAAACTACCAAAAAATGTAAAAACCATAAAAGACCCTAAGAAAACCTTAAAACCCTAAAATAACTTATACACTTATAATCCCAAACAGATGCTAAATAACCTAAAACCAATAAAACCCTTCAAAATCCAAAAAAAACCTAAAAACCATAAAATGGTAAAAGGCCCTAAATATCCTTAAAATGTAAAAAAGCACAAAAAACCCTGAAAACCCATGAGAAAACATTAAAAATCTAAAAATATATAAACAACCAAAAAACCAAAAAACGGAAAAAATCACCAAATCCCAAAAAACCCTCAAAATTACTAAAAATCCATAAAAAAGTGAAAACCCCTAAAAACCCTTAAAAACTATAAGAGAAACATAAAAACCAAATACAATGGAAAACCCCTAAAAACTCTAAAATTGTTAGAAAACCTAAAAAACCCAAAAACTCTAAAAAAAATAAAACCCAAAAATTTTAAAAAACATCAAAAACCTTAAAAACACAAAAAACCCTAAAACAACTAAAAACTCTAAACACCCTTTAAATCCTTTAAATTTTAGTAATTATCTAAAAAACATAAAAAAACTAAAAAAATGAAAAAAATACAAACACCCAAAAAACATAAAAACCCTAAAGAACCCTTAAAAACTCAAAATACATAAAACCCTAAAAATAATAAAATTCCTGAAAAGACCTAAAAAAACCAGAAAACCCTAAAAACACTAAAAAAACCTATGAAAACCACTAAAACCTAAAAACATAAAAAAGTACTAAATAACCTAAAAAACTATAAATACCCTAAAAACCTATAAAAGAACATAAGATATAAACCCTAAAAATGTAAAATACTCTAATAGTCAAAAACCCCCTAAAAACATCTAAAAAATATAAAACTCCCTTAAACCTATAAAAAGGATAAAATCCCTAAAAAACATAAAATCTAGAAAAAATTACAAGAAAACCTATAACATAAGAAACCAAAAAAACCAAAAAAACCAAAAAAAATAACCCTAAAACCCCTAAAAAACACAATAAACCCTAAAAATCATCAAAATCCGAAAAATCTAAAAAAAGCATAAAAATGAAAAAACCATAAAACCCAAAAAACTCTTATGAAAATCTAAATAAAGTAAAAAAAATTAAACCCCTATATCCCTAAAAACCCAAAAAAACACTAAAACCGTTTATACCACTAAAAACCCTAAAACACCTAAAAACCATCCAAATCCCGCAAAACCTATGAAGCCATAAAAATATAAAAATAATCCCAAAATATTCAAAAAAACATTAAAACGTAAAAACCCTGAAATCCCATAAAAACCCATAAAGGATAAAATCACTTAAAACCCTTAAAAATTTTAAAAAAAAATCTAAAAAACCCTACAAACCATAAAACCATTAGAGCCTTAAAAATCCAAAAAAAAACCATAAAAAACCAGAAAACCCTCCAAAAACCTTATAACCCCTTTAAAACCAAAAAATGTTAAAGAAACCTAAAACCATAAAAACCATAAAACCACCAAAATCCCAAAAAACCCAAGCAAACCCTAAAATCGTTAAAAACCTTGAAAAACCCTACAACCATGAAAAACCATAAAAATCATAGAAAATACCTAAAATCCCAAAAAACACCAAAACCCTAAAAACCCCCCTAAAAATGCATAAGAAAACCTTAAAAACACAAAACACTTAAGACCCCTAAAAACCCTAAAAATGAAAAAAACCCCTAAAAAGACAAAAATAACCCAAGAACACTAAAAATATTAAATCCTTAAAAACTCTAAAAATCCATAAAAATCAAAAAATTACATAGAACCAATTAAAACATAAAATACCATAAAAACCAATAAAATCCCCCAAAACCGTTAGAAAATATAAATTGCCCCAAAACACTTAAAACCTCTAAAAACCGAAAAATTTCTAACAGCCCAAAAACTCTAAAATCAAAAAAACCCATAAAAACCATATAACCCACTAAAATCCATAAAAAACCATAAAACCCCATATAAACTCTAGAAAACCACTAAAAAATCTAAAAAAATTTTAAACAGCTATAAATAAAAAAAACACTAAAACCCTTAAAACTCAATAACCCTTAAAACCACCAAAAATCACAAAACTCTAAAAAATATTATACAGCCAAAAAATTTTCAACCCCCCCCCCAGATTCATAAAATCCTAAAAACTCCCAAAAAATCATTAAAAAATTAAAGCAAACAAAAAACCATGAAAAATGTTAAGAAAACATTATAAACCTAAAACCACTTAAAACCACTAAAAACAAAAAAAGCTAATGTCCGTGAAAATACTAAAAACATTAAATCCCCTCAAATATATATAAAAATCATAAAAAAGAAAAAAACCCATAGAAAGACAAAATATATACCAAAAAAAATAAACCAAAAAATGATAAAAATCATTGAAAGACAATAAAAACCCTAAAAACCACTAAAACCCATAAAACAACCAAAACTATAAAAAACATAAAAGCCTATAAAAACCTAAAAAGACTAAAAAATCTCAAAAAAAATTAAACAACCAAAACATTTAAAAGATATAAAAACCCTCACTAATTTAAAAACACCTAAAAACCCAAGAAACAGTAAAAAATCAAAAACCATAAAAACATGAAATTCCATAAAACACTTAAAAATCCATAAAAAACAAAAAACCTTGAAAAACCCTAAGGAATCCTTAAAAAACCAAAAAATACTTCAAACGCATAAAAAACTTAAAAAAAGATAAAATCCTAAAACCCTCAAAAACCCTAAAAATATTAAAAACCCATAAATCCATAAAAACCTCTAAAAACTATAAAATCCCTTTAAACCACTAAAAATGTTAAAATACTACCAAAAATATTAAAAATGATGAACAACATAAAAAACCTCAAATACCAAAAAAACCCCAAACCCCTAAAAATCCTAAAAAATTATTAAAACCATAAAAATGTGTAATAACACTAAAACCCATAAATATCCTAAAAAATCTCCTGAAATCCTTGAAAACATGAAAAACCTAAAAAAATGATAACCCTATGAAAATATTAGAAACCTAAAATCATTTAAAACCCCTAAAATGTAAAAAACTCTAAAAACCATAAAACCCCTAATACTCTAAAAATACCCTAAAAACACTGAAAATCTCAAAAAACCCTTAATATAATAAAAATCGAAAAAATATCTAAAAATTCATACAAATTTAAAAATCCCTAAAAAATCTAAAAACATGATGAAATCCATAAATCGCTAAAAACAACTAAAAACCGTAGAACCACAAAAACATTAAAAACCTCCAAAACCCATAAAAAACATAACACCACTAAAAATTTTAAAGAAAAACTAAACCCCCAAAAATGTTAAAAACCCTTAATAACCATAAATACTCTAAACCACCAAAAAAACAGTAAACTCTAAAAACCAAAAAATCCCTACAAAACCTAAAAACCTTATAAACAATTTAAAATATAAAAAATCCCTAAAAACCCCAAAAAACATAAAAAGCATAAAAACCCTAAAAACCCCACGAAATTAATATATCCCTAAAAACACATTAAAACCCTAAAAATATTTAAAAAACAAAAATCCTAAAAATGAAATAAAACACCTAAAACCTCTAAAAACCATAAAAACTAGTAAAAACCTTTAAACATACTAAAAATGAAGAAGAACACTAAAAATAACTAGAAACTCTAAAAACCTTTCAAAATCATGAAAATGTTAAAAAACACTAAAAAAATTAGAACCCTAAAAATTAAAGACCTTAAAAACAAAATAAAAACATAAAACACATAAAACACTAATAGACCCTAAAAACCTTCAAAAACACAAAAAATCACAAAGAGTAAAAAAAATCAAAAAATGAATAAAAATCCATAAAAATTCAAAAACCCAAAAAAAAACCAAAAAATGTCGAAGGAAATTATAAAAACAAAAACAAATAATTGAAACCCCTAAAATCCATTAAGATGCTAAAAACCCAGAAAATCCCTAAAAACCAAAAAAAACCCTAAAACCCCCAAAATCCCAAAATCCCTAAAAACCCTAAAAAAAATAAAATATCACTAAAATCACTGAAAACATAAAAAACCAAAAGCCCTAAAAACCTATAATAAAACTATAAGAAAATAAAAAAAACTTAAAACCCCTAAAAACCATAAAACGCTAAAAAACCTAAAACCCTAAAAACCCCAAAACATTCTAAAAACCTTAAAAACCATAAAAGCATTAAAATTTATAAAAATCATAAATACCCTAAAACCCACTAAAAACTGCAAAAAAAATTATAATCCCATAAATGTTAACAAACTAAAAAATTGACTAAAACCCTTAAAAACCCTAAAAACCATAAAAAATGAACCCATGAAAACATCTAAAAACCCTCAAAATCCTTAGAAACCAAAAAATTTATAAAAATAATTAAAATAAAAAATATCCATAAAAACATAAAAAACAAGAAAAACCTTAAAAAACACAAGTAAACCCTTAAAAACCTAAAAAATACAATAAACCCCTAAAAACCCAAAAAACGCTAAAAACCCTAAAACCTCAAAAGGCCTAAACCCTAAAACCCTAAAATATTCTTAAAACAGAAAAGACCATAGAAATCATAAAATATCCATAAAAATTTAAGAAACCCTAAAATCCAAAAAAAATCCTAAGAAAACATTAAAAACAATAAAAACACTTAAAGCCTATAAAAACACTAAAAATTCTAAAAAACCTAAAAACTCTAAAATACACAAAAAACATAAATACCCCTAAAAAATTAAAATGATACAAACCCATAAAAACCACAAAAAAACCACAAAAAATAAAAAAAATACATTAAACCCCTAAAAAAATTAAAAAACTCAAAAAACCTAAAAACACTTAAAACCCTTAAAAACACCAAAAATTGATAATACCCTAATAAACCTTAAAAACTCTAAAACACTAAAAACTATAAAACCCTATAATTGTAAAACCACCTAAAAACCCATAAAATCCCAAAAATGACTAAAAACTCTAAAAACACTTTACAACCCAAAATCGTTAAGAAACTCTATAAACCCATAAAAACAAAAAAATACCTAAAAAATTCCATATAACCTAATGAATACAATAAAAAAAATAAAAAACCTAAAATCCAAAAATACTCTAAAACCATGAAATTACAAAAGATTCCTTAAAAATCATATATATATATATATAAATATATAACCATAAAAACATGGAAACACTAAGATATCATTAACAACCTAAAAAACCTTAAATCCCTAAAAAAATAAAAATACACTAAAAAACTTAAAAAATGTAAAAAAAATTGAAATCTATACAACCCTAAAAAAATAAATTTTTTAAAAATCCCATAAATATCCTTAAAATATAAAAAACAATAAAATCCTTGAAAATCCCAAATAAGACTTTATAATACAAACAATAATTAAGACCCCTAAACCCTAAAAAATGAAAAAAACCATAAAACCACTAAAAACCATAAAAATTAAAAAACCCATAATAATATAAAAAACATTAAAAAACTAAAACCATTTAAACCCATAAAAATAATTATAAACTCAAAATACCAGAATACCCATAAAACTCAAGAAACCCCTAAAATTAAAAAATATATCATAAAACCCTAAAAAACCCCAAGCCCTTAAAAAGATTTTAACACCATAAAAACCCTAAAAATACCTAAAAACATAAAACCCCGTAAAAACCATGAAATACTATAATAAAGCATCAAAACCTTAAACAATTAAACCGATTAAAAAATCTAAAAAATACAAAAACCCCTAAAAACACTAAAAATCATAAATATATCTAAAAACCATAAAATACCCTAAAAACTCTAATAAACCACCTAAAACTATATAAACATTTTTAAACCCCTAAAAATTTTAAAAACCAAAAAAACCTTAAAAACTATAAAAAACTTAAAAAATCAAAAAAACCCTCAAAAACTTATAATCCATAAAACCCTAGAAACACTCAAAAAACCTAAAACCCAAAACAATAAAACTCCTAAAAAATTTAAAAAACCACAAAAAATTAAAAAACCCTAAAATCTCTGAAAACACCTAAGAAAAACATTAAAACCTAAAAACATGTAAAACCATTAAAACATAAAAAACTATAAATTCTGAAAATACCCTAAAAAATTCCTAAAAACCCTACAAATGCATAAAAATTTTAAAAATCCTTTAAAATTGCTAAAAACATGAAAACATTAAAAACCCTTGGAAAAAATAAGAAAACCATAAAAAATAAAAATGCTTAAACTATCTAAAAAACCTAAAAACCCAAAGAATCCCAAAAAACATAAAAATAATAAAAACTATAAAAACCATGAAAACCTCAAAAACCAATAAAACACATTAAAACTCTAAAGGACCACTAAAAACTATTAAAAATTTAAATCCCTTAATTGTTAACAAACTATTAAAATCATAAAAAACCTAAAAAACTCAAAAACCCTAAATATAAAAAAAGGCTAAAAACTATATAAATCCATATACCTCCCACAATCCCTAGATACTCTAAAAACCATAAAATTCTAAAAACCAATAAAAATCATAAAAATGTAAAAAAACACCTATAAACAATGTAAACCCCAATGAAAACCTTAAAAACCTAAAAATGCATAAAAACCCTAAAAACATAGAACCCCTAAAAACCCTCCAAAGAACTAAAAAAACTTAAAAATCCAAAAAATACCTAAAATCCCAAAAACTATAAAAATTATAAAAAACCTAAACATACATAGAAACCTAAAAATACCCAAAAAAACCAAAACCCCCCTAAGAAAACATTAAAAAAACATAAAACACTTAAAACCTCTAGAAATATCAAAAATGATAAAAAAACATTACTGTCCATAAAAACCCATAATAACCATAAAAACCTCAAAAAACAAAAAAATCATAACAATTCCTAAAGACCCTAAAACCACGAAAATCTCTATAAACCCTTTAAACCACTAAAACAATAAAAAGATATAAATTAAATAAAACCCATAAAATACTCATAAAATCAATTAAATCAGATAAAAACCAAAAAACCTTAAGAGCCTTAAAAACCTTCAAAACCATCTAAATCCCTAAAACCCTTTAAAACAATACAAATAGTAAAAATGATATAAAAATACCTAAAAACTAAAGAAGACAAAAAACAAAGAAAACCATTGATAAAAACCTAAAAGCCTAAAACATTTAAAACCACTAAAATGATAACAACACTAAAAACCATAAAAGACTTATAAAAACCCTTAAACCCACTAAAAACAGTAAAAACAAATTATATAGCTAATTAACCAAAAAACATAAAACCCAAAAAACATCAAAATCCCAAAAAAACCCTAAAACCCGTAAAAATATTTAAAAACCTTAAATATATCTAAAAATGTAAGAAATCATAAAACGCCAAAAATATTCTATGAAAACATTAAAATCCATGAAACACTTAAAACCCTTAAAAATGATAAAAACCCTTGAAATCCCAAAAACCATTAGAAAATATAAAAACTCTGAAGTTCTAAAAAAAATAAAAATAACCATAATATCTTACAAAATCCCTAAAAATCTCTAAGAACCTAAAACCCTAAAACCCTTAAAAACCCTAAGAAAACCATAATAACCAAAAAAGATAAAACACATAAAATTACTAAAAACCATAAACCCATAAAAACTCTAAAGACCATTAAATCCAATAAAACCGTTGAAAACCCTAAAATACAACACAAACAATAAAAATTAATAGAAATCCTGTAAAACCCTAAAAATGATAAAAATATCTAAGAAAACATAAAAACACTAAAAATCTAAAAAACCCTTAAAAACACAAAATAACTATAAAACCCTTAATGCTATTAAAATATCTAAAAAGGATCAAAATCTCAAAAATCCTTTAAAAACATAAAAATTTAAAAAAGATAAACAAATACAAAAATCATAAAAACTTTAAAACCCTGAAAAAACTTATGGAGATCGTAAAAATCAAAAAACAATTCGAACCCCTAAAACCTAAAAGACACTAAAACCCATAAAAAACCTTTACAACCATAAACACTAAAAACTCTAGAAATACCTAAAAGCCTAAAAACTAATAAAACTAATAAAAAATCTCTAAAATCCATAAAAACATAAAAACAAAAAAACCCTAAAAATCCTTATGAATACCTAAAAAAACTAAAACACTTTAAACCCCCAAAAATTCTAAAAAATGATAAAAACCCTCAAAACTCAAAAATCATAAAACCATAAAAACCTTAAAAACCTTAAATACTCATAAAATTTGAAAAAACACTTAAAAGTGTAAAAAAACGTTTAAACCACTAAAATTTTATGAAAATTCTCAGAATCCTTAAAAAACCATAAAAACTATAAAAAACCCATAATAACCGAAAAAAACATAAAACAATAAATCCCTAAAAACTCTTAAATCCCTAAAAACCTTAAGAAGAAATAAAAACATGAAAAACCCTACAAATCCATAAAAACCTAAAAAGAATAAAAACCATTAAAACCCTAAAAAAACCTTAAAAAACTATAACACATAAAACTCCAAAAACCCTAAAAAATACTAAAAACAATAAAAGTAGTCAAAATTTATAAAAATCTTAAATTTCTATAAAAATCCTCAAAATATTTAAAAATCCCTAACAACCTAAAAACCCAAAAAAAGAAAAAAATTATTTGAAAATTTAAAAAACCAAAAAACACTTACAACCCTAAAATCCTTAAAAACTATAGAAATCATAAAATACACTAAAATACACTAAAAACATAAAAACCATAAAAACCCCTAAATAAATTAATTATTCTAAAAACCATAAAATCCTTAAAACCAAATAAGATATCTAAAAACACTTTAAAACCATAAGAACATTAAAAAATCTAAAAAACCTTAAAATAATTAAACCCCTAAAAACCTAAAAAAGGTAAAACCCTTAAAACCCTAAACAACCTTAGAAGCCCTAAAAACCCTAAAAACCATAAATTCCCTATAAAAACCTAAAAATCATAAAATCTCATAAAAACCAATAAAAACCACTAAAAACTTTACAAACCCATTAAAAGACTAAAAACGTTAAAAAACTCTACTAAACATTAAAAAAAATAAAACCTCCAAAAAACATGAAACCCAAAAAACAATAAAATCTATAAAACCCTAAAACCATAAAAAAAATATATTTTTTCAAAATAATTAAAAATCCTAAAAAAATATTAAATGACCCAAAAAACCTCAAAAAACACTAAGAAAACCTTTAAATCCAAAAAAACATAAAACCCATAAAAACCATTAAAATGCTAAAAACCCTAAAAACCGAATACCCCTCAAAATCCCCAAAACCCCTAAAAGCCCTAAAAACAATATAAATCCTTAAGAGTCCCTAAAAATCCAAAAAGGTAAAAAACCATAAAATCATGGAAAACCACTATTAATACCTTACACACGTAAAAAAACTAAAACCCCCTTAAAACCTAAAAAACATGAAAATACTAAAAGAAACTAGACCCCATAAAAAGCACTAAAAATTGTAAAATAACCTAAAACATTTAAAAAACTGGAAAACCCATAAAACACAAAAAACTAATAAAAACTAAAAACCCTTCAAACCCCAGAAAATATTTAAAAACACTAAAAATCCATAAAATAACTTAGAACTCAAAAAATCCCCCAAAATAAAAAAACATAATACTATAAAAACCCTAAGAAACCCTAAAACAACAAAATTATCAAAACTCCATAAAAACCATAAATATCCTAAAAAACCTAAAATTAAAAAAATTAAAAAATCTCTAAAACCCTATAAACTCTAATAAACCATTAAAAATATAAAAACACTTAAACCCCTTTAAAACCTAAAAAAACTCTAAAAGAAATAAACAACCGTAAAAACACTAAAATCAAAAAATCTCTAAGATTCCCTAAAAATGTAAAAAACAAAAAAAACATGAAAAATCATAATAAAGAAAAATTAGAAACCTTAATAAACATAAAACCCCTAAAATCCATTAAAACTCTAAAAGCTGTAAAACCCATTAATATATATTAAAACATTAAAAAATACTAAAAATACTAAAATCCCTAGAAATCCTTAAAAACGTGAAAACCACTATAAACCATGAAAAAACCTATGAAAACATTAAGAACCAAAATACACTTAAAAGCCTATAAAACCCTAAAAATGGTATAATCCAAAATGTGCCTAAAAATAGTAAGCTCCATAAAAACACATTGAAAACTATAAAAACTCCGAGAATCCCATAAAACCATGAAAGAAACACTAAAAACAATAAAAACCATTTAAACGCCTTAAAAATTTATAAAACTAAAAAAATCATTAAAACCCTAAAAACTCAAAAAACTCTGAAAACCAAGAAACCCTTAAACCATCCAAAATCCCTAAAACTCTAAAAAAGATAAAAATTCTACAAAATCAATAAAAATCTATAAAAATATAAAAACCCCATAAAAACTGAAATACCTTTAGAAAAATTTAAAAAGTAAAAAATTCGTAAAACCCCTAAAAACCTAAAAAATGAAAAAAAATCATAAATAAATAAACCCTTAAAGGATCTAAAAAATCCCAAAATCCCTAAAAACCCTAAAAACCATCAAAGTCCTAAAATTCCATAAAATATCTAAAAACAAAAAAAATATAAACCCTATAAACCCTAAGAAATCCATTAAAACCTAAAACACATAAACCCCCTAAAAATATTAAAAATGATTAAATAATAAAAGTCGTTAAAACCATAGGAACCCCTAAAAACCATAAAGAACCCAAAAACCTTTAAAACCTTAAAAAAATAAAAACTCTAACACCAGTAAAAAATTTATAAACCATTTTAACTCCTAAAAACGTAATAAACACTAAAAACCTATAAAAACGAAAAAAAACGAAAAAAACAACACAAACCCATAAAAACAATAAATCCATAAAACCTTAAAAATCCCTAAAACCCCTCTAAATTTCTAAAACAAAAAAAATATAAAATTATTAAGAAATAACTAAAAAACCTTAAACTACAAAAAACCCCGAAAACAAAGAAGAACAAATAAGAAAACCATTAAATCCCAAAAACACATAAAACCACTAAAAATGAAAAAAACCCTAAAAAACCTAAAAACCATAATAATATTTAAAATGAATAAAAGATCCAAAAAAACCCTAAATATTCTAAAAAACCACAAAATTATATGAAATCCCAATAAAACACTAGATGGCAGTGCTCTCCCCTGGTTCGCTCTCCCGCTCGTCGCGACTTCAAGGTCTTCCCTCGAATCTTGCTTGGGGATTTGGTTATGGATCCTTATCCTGTACTTATCGGTGGAGGTATGCCTTTGAAGTGCTCTTAAGATCCAAGGATGCGGTGGTTTCCTTCCTGTGGCTGCTTCTAATTTCCATAGTGATTTTTATTCTTGGGCTTCCGGATTCAGATTCAAGCTTCTCTCGACTTTCCTGCCCTTGTGTTCGGGCTATGGCAGCTCCAGATGTTGTGAATCTTATTGTGGATTTAGATCGGATTTTCTCGGAAAGTGGTGAAGCAGTCAACTCTTCAGCATCTGGAAACCCTAGTAGTCTTCAGTCGCAGTTCCAGATCTCGTTTGCGGAGATGGGGTCTACATGGATGGCTCATCAGCTTCAAAGTCTTCATCGGTGGAGTGTGTTTCACTGGCAGCGTGGGTTCTGGCCTTTTCGATGATGCAGTGCGGTGGTCTGGCTCTTTCAGTCGTTGTTGCAGCATTCCTTCCATCCACATGAGGTATGCTTGGGAGATGTGTAGATCTTCTGGTGTCGCGTCTATTCTTGTTGGATGCGGAAGAAATTTCAGGTTTGTGTCTTATCCTTGAATCACGCTATTGTTCCTAGTTTGATTTTGTTCTGCGGCGATCTGGCTTCAGTCTTTTCTTCTCGGCGGTGCTAAAGTGGTCTTTTTTGCCCTGCGTATATTGCTGAAACGTTTGGTCAGTTCCTTCTGCTATGGATTTTCTACGGTGTCGCATGGTCTTTCTATGGGTCGATTTTGGTGCTGTTTGCTAGGTTTGATATGAGGTGCTATTTTCTGGTTATGTGTTGTGGTTCATGGGTTGCTGGAAGGGCTTTTTGGGCTGCGTACTGGTTCTTGCTTTGGTTGCTGGTGGTTTTCTGCTCGTGGTTGTGTTGCTGGGTGCGTTATGCTAGAATGCTGGCTGTTATTTTGATGGGATGTGTGGAAGATGAGACTTCTATTTCTGGTGCTGGTGATTTTGTGTGGCTGGTCATGGATCTACCTTGTATGGTGGGGATGGCTAATGTGGAGGTAGGTAATTTTGGTGTCGGTGGTTCAATGTCGCTAGTGTGTTGAAGTTGTTTTGATGAAACTGTTGAGGTTGATTTTGGTGTTGCTGGATGTTTTTTACGTTTGCTGGATTTGGTGCTGATGGATGTTTACTACTGATGGTGATGGTGCTACTGCTGCTGGATGTTGGTTGTTGCTTGATTGTGACTGCTGCTGAATCTTTCTTGTTTGGATTTGTGTGTTTTTTCTTTTTTGATCTTTCATTTTTTGGGGTCTTTTGCGTCTTGGGTTTGTAAATGGTTTTTGGGTGCGGGTATTTTGACCCCTCCCCTCCCTTGTCTACTACGTCTTTTTTCTTAATAAACATTGGGGGGGGGGTCGGGAAAAGCCCGATCCTCGTATCTTCCTTGCCCAATAAAACACTAAAAATGTTCAGAAAAACTCTAAAAGTAGTAAAACCCCAAAAAAATCAAAAAACCCTAAAAACCAAAAAAATCATAGAACCCTTAAAACACTAAAACCCCCTAAATACCGTCCAAAAGAAAAAAAAAACCAAAAAAAAATATAATAAATCAATAAATTATATAAAAATATAAAAATACCCTAAAACCCCTGAGAAACCCTAACATAACCATTAAAATCTAAAAAAATCCTTAAAAACTAAAAACTACTAAAAACCATAGAAAACCATAAATACCATAAAAACCCCTAAACCCCCTAAAATATAGAAAAATCCTAAAAAAATAAAAAAAATCCATAAAAATCCATAAAAACATAAAAACCACTAAAAACAGAGAAAAAACCTAAGAAAAAAATTAAAACCTAATAAAACTTAAAACCCCAAAAAACCTAATAATAAGAAACAATATTAAAAACAATAAAACCCTAAACATATTAAAAACCATTAAAGACACAAAAAACACAAAAACCCTAAAAAACATAAAATTTTCAAAAAAACTCTCAAAATCACCCAAAACCTAAAAAACCATAAAAAATCATAAAAAATAAATAAAAACATAAAAACCCATAAAAACATGAAATTCCATAATAAAACCCTAGAAAAACGAAAAATACCTAAAAACCCTAAAGTTACCTAAATACCTAAAAATCATAAAAATCTAAAAATCTAAAAACAACCCATAAAAATTAAAAAAAATCTAAATACACTGAAAACCCCAAAGAAATTCTTAAAACCTAAAAACACTTAACACCCCTAAAAAACAAAAACAAAAACACCCCAAAAGGCACTACAAATCCTAAAATCCCCCAAAAACTATTAAAAACCCTAAAAACCATAAAAAGCATAAAAACCCATAAAAACCCTAAAACCCTACTAAAAAAATCAAAAAAACCCTTTAAACCCATTACAACATTAAAATACTCAAAAAACCATAAAACCCCTAAAAATAAAAAAACACTAAAATCCAATAAAACCTTAAAACCCGATAAACCCCTATAAAACCCTTCAAACCCCACAAAATATACCAAACCCCTAAAAATCATAAAAATACATGAAAATGAAAAAAAATCCCAAATACTCTAAAAACCCCTAGAAAAAATTAAAACCTAAAAATCCTTAAAACCCCTAATAAATTTAAATTTTTTGAGAAACCATACAAACCCCAAAAAAACCATAATAACATTAAAAACCCTAAAACACATAAAACATATAAAAATAATTAAAAAATAATTAAAACTATAAATACCCTAATAATGTTTAAAAAATCTAAAAAACCTTAAAATACATAAAATACACAATACATTCTAATGACCCAAAAAAACTATAAAAACCCTAAAAACCAAAAAACCCCAAAAACCTTAATGCTTAATAAAAACATAAAAACCCATAAAAACCCATAAAAACCTGAAAACAAATAATAAATCATTAAATCCCAAAAAACACATAAAACATCTAAAAACCCAAAAACACTAAAACCCTAAAAAAACATTAAAACCCATAAACCCCTAAAAACCGTCAAAATCCATAAAAAACTAAGAACCATAAAAATAATATAAGGAACTAAAAATCCCTAAATATATAAAAATTTACAAAAACCATGGAATACCCTAAGAAAAGTTTACAAATCTAGAAGCACATAAAACTACAAATGACATGAAAATGGATAAATAACCAAAAATGACAAAAAAACCCTTAAAACCATAAACCAAAAATACCCCTAAAAATTATAAAAACCATAAAACACCTAAAAGCCACTAAAAACCCTAAAATCACTTTATACCCCTAAAAATTATTAACAACACTGAAAACCATAAAACCCTAAAAAACATGAAAACCCCACAAAAACCATAAAAACATTAAAAACCAAAAAATCCCTAAAAAACCTTAAAATCCATAGAACTCATAAAACCCATAGAACTTCAAAAAGTCTGTAAAAAAGAAAAACCCCTAAACACCTTGAAAACCATATTAAATCTATAAAAACAAAAAAAAACATGAAACCCTTAAAAACATAAAAAACCCTAAAACCCCTAAAATGCACTAAAAACCTAAAACCCTAGAACCCTCAAAATATGTAAAACCATAAAATCCTAAAAAGTCACAAAAAAATAAAAAACCCTAAAAACCATAAGAAAATAAAAAAAAATAAAAAAATAAAAAACCTAAAAATGATAAAAATTCTAAAAGACCCTAACAATAATAAAATCTACTAAATGAAAGATTTTTTTTAAAAAAAACACGCAAAAACCCATAAAAACCCAAATAATATAAAAACTCCAAACACCATTCAAACCAAAAAAATTGTTAAAAAACTTTAAAAAATTCCAAACCCCCAAAAATTTTAAAAAACACTTAAAAACCATTAAAAACCTAAATACCATACATACACTAAAAACCATAAAACCCTTCAAAATCCACAATTAGATTATTTTTTATTATTATTTTGGGTAGTTAGGTTCCACGGTTTGATTTCCAGGCAATGTTTTGGATTTGGTTCGTGAATTTTTCTAGTTCCCTTTTCCGAGGGTTGGTTGTGTTGACATTACTAGGAGTATAAGAACCATTTTAATTCTTGATATTAGAGTAGGACTTTGGGCTAATTAGTTTCACTCTTTGGGTAATTATATTTTACATTAATTATTTTCATTTTTTATACATTACATTCTATTTTCCATGAGAAAAACACATAAAACCCCAAAATAAACTATAAAACCTCCAAAACCATAAAACCCCTTAAAAATAATCAAAATCTTTAAAAACCCTATAATCAAAAAAATTCTAAGATTCCTAAAAAAATCTACAAAAAATTAAAAACCTAAAAACTGAAAAATAAAATTTAGGAAAACCTAGATACCAAAAAAAACATAGTACCCCAGAAAAAATAAAAAAATGTTAAAAACCCTAAAAAACATAAAAACCATAAAAACCATAAAACCCCTAAAAACATTAAAACACCCAAATAACCCTAAAATCCCATTTAAACTATAAAAAAACTTTTAAACCCTAAAAAATGATAAAAAAATATAAAAACTCTTAAAAACCATAAAAACTGAAAAAACCCCCAGAGCCCAAAAATTCTCCCAAATTTTAAAAACCCTGAAAATGCATAAAGATCATAAAAAAATACCAAAAAAATAACTAAAAATTTTAAAAACCCAAAAAACCTGGAATGTTCCAAAGAAAACCATAGAAACTAAAAAAACATAGAACCCTTAAAAAACCTAAAAATTCTAAAAACCCTAATTACAATAAAAGTCCTCAAAATTCCCTAAAAACCCATAAAAATCCAAAAATAGACATAAAAATACCTAAAACTTTAAAAAAGATTAAAAACCTAAAAAACCCATAAGAAAACATTAAAAACATAAATATAATTAAAACCCCAAAAAATCCAAAAAACGCTAAAACCCCTAAAACCATAACAAACCATATAACCTAGAAAAAACCCTAAAAACCACTAGAAATTATGAAAATCCATTAAATCCCTAAAAAGTGAAAAAAATATAAAAAACCATAAAAACACTAAAAAATTAAAAAAACCACTAAAATTCCAAAAATTAATAAAAACCATAAAATCCTTAAAATTCTCTAAAAACCATAAAAATCCAAAAATTCAAAAAATTCCCTAAAAATTATTAGAAATGTAAAAACCCATAAAACATTGAAATCTAAAGGTAAAATCTAAAAAAGAATTCATAAACCCCCTATAAACCATATATAACTCTAAAATCCCTAAAATCCCTAAATAACCCTAAAAACTCTCGAAATCCATAAAGACCCATAAAAATCCATAAAATCCATAAAAATAAATAAAATGAAAGAAAAATCCTGAAAAAAAATAAAACCCCATAAGAAAACATAAAAACCATAAAACTGAAAAACACTTTAAACACCTAAAACCTCTAAGAAGGGCTAAAAACCCTAAAAAATACTTAATCCCCCTAAATACCATAAAACCCCAAAAAACATAAAAACATAAAAAATAAGAAAACCCTAAAATTCACAAAAAAACCCAAAAACCTCACATATAAATTTGGTTATGGTGGTGATGTTGATCAATTTGACATGTAGTTTTTGGATTTGGGTTGTTTGAACCTTGCTCATTTTTGTACAGCTTTTTCTTTACTTTTTTAATAAATTTTTTTGGGGAATGCTTGCTTGGTCATGCACCATCTTTGCCTTAAATGTTTTAAAAAATTCTAAAAACACAAAAAAAAACTATTAAAAGAAAAAAAATGCATAAAACCCCCCAAATGCTAAAAATCCTAAAAAACGAAAAAGCACGCTAAAACCCCTAAAAACACTAAAAAACCCAAAAAGCAACAATACCCGAATAAAGAACTAACAATTCTTAAAAATGAAAAAAAACCTTTAAAATTATGATAAAGAAGAAGAAAACCTTCAAATCCTAAAAATAGTTAAACCCCAAAAATCCTAATATTGAGAAAAACCCAAAAAAAACAAAACAAAAAAATTAAAAAAACCCTAAAAACCTTGAAAAAAATAAAAATAAATAAATACTATAAAATTCCATTAAAACAATAAAAAATTTAATAAACTAAAAAAACCTTAATATCCCTAAATTGCTAAATGAACCAAAAATCCTAAAAAACCATAATACCCTAAATCACGCAAAAACATCACCCCTAAAAACATGGAAAATAACTAGAAACATAAAAGAACCATAAAATAATGAAAAAAATATAAAAAATCCCTCAAGAGGATAAAAACCACAAAACCCTAAAAATCCTTAAGATAACCATAAAAAATAGAAAACACATAAATCCCCAGAAAACATAAAAAACACTAAAACCCTAAAAAACCATAAAAACCATAAAAACCTCAAAATCCCTAAACTTTTTAAAAACCCAAAAAAATTCTAAAGGCCTCCAAAATCCAAAAAAAATCTAAAAACCCCTAGAAACACCTAACTTCCCCCCCCCCCCCAAAAAACCTAAAAATACTATAACAAAAAAATACCTAAAAACCCCAAAAAACTAAAACTCTTAAATTCCCTTTGAACCCCAAAACCTATAAAAACATTAAAACCATAAAAATAAAGAAACTTAAAAAAACACATAAAACCCTAAAACGCACAAAAAACTCTAAAAACCCTTTAAACCCATATTTTTTTAAAAAAAACCTAAAACTAAATAAACTTCTAAAGAACCCTAAAAATAAAAAAAAACATAAAAACTTCAAAATCCCAAGAAACCCTAAAAACCATAAAAATCCGGAAAAATCCCTAAAAATAAAAAAAACAAAAAAAACCAAAAACCCTTAAAACACTATGAAAACCATGAAAACCTAAAAACACATAAAACACTTAAATAACCCAAAACTTATAAAACCCTAAAAAACAATAATACCCTGAAAATGAAAAAAATATAGAACCCCCCAAAATGTTAAAAATCATAAAGACCCTTAAAACCCCAAAAAAACAACTTAAACCACTAAAAACCCTTCACACCCATAAAAATATTATAAGCCTCTAAAACCCATAATACTACTAAAATAAAGAAACCATAAAACCCCAAAAAACAAAAAAAATACTATAAAAAAAATAATTAAAACCTAAAATCCTAAAAATTCTCTGAAATTGTGAAAAAACCATAAAAATCGTAAAATTCCCTAGAAATCCTTTAAAATGTAAAAAAACCCAAAAACCCTTAACAACCACAAGAGATCCTTAAAAACATTAATAACTTAAAAACCCAAAAAAATATGAATATTATTAAATAAAATAATAAACCCTAAAACCCCTAAAGACCATCAACATCCTTGAAAATACCAAAACACCATAAAAATCATAAAAACCATAAAAATCCCTTAAAATGTAAAATACCGTGAAAACCCTTAATAAAACCTTAAACACATAAAAACACAAAAAACCCCTAAAACCACAAAAACACAAAACCCCCAATAAAACTCTAAAAATACCATAAAACCCTAAACCCCGTAAAACCCATTAATACTACTAAAAATCATAACAACTGAAAAACCCCTGAAAACCCTAAAACTACTAAAAGCACTAAAAACCCATTAAACCCCTAAAAATGTTGAAAAACACCCAAAAACAATAAAAAACATAAAAAATGAAATCAAACCACCAAAAACCATAAAAACCTAATAAGCCTAAAAACAATTAAAACAATCAAAATCCATAAAAATATTTAAAACAATAAAAAATACTGAAAAATACATTAAATACTTAAAAATGTAAGAAAAACCCTAAAAATCTCGAAAAACCCAAATAAAAACTTAAAAACCAAAAAACACATAAAAACCATAATGAAATAAAAACCCTTAAAACCTTAAACGAACATATAAAGACTTAAAAGTCGGTAAAAACCCAAAAAAACATAAAAATCCAAAAACAATATGAGAATCTCTATTAAAATAAATAACCCAAATAACCATCAATCCATTAAAAACTGTAAAATCATAAAATAAATAAAAATCCTTCAAAACATAAAAAGAGTTCAAATTTATAAAAACCCAAAAATACCCAATGAACTCTTAAACACCATAAAAACACATAAAACCTTAAAACCCCATAAATCCCAATAATCCATGAAAAACTCTAAAACCTCTTTAAATACCTAGAAATGTTAAAAAAATTCTATTAATTGATAAAATCCATAAAAAGACACAAAAAACCCTAATAATAGAAAAACATAATAACCCCAAAAAACCCAAAAAACCACAAAAAACATAAAAAACTAAAAGGTCAAAAAAATCTAAAAAAATTCATAAATGTCACTAAAAAGGTAAAAATCCAAAAAAAAACAACAAAACAAAAAATAAATCCTTAAAAATTAAAAACATTAAAAACCCCTGAAAAAATGAAAATACTAAAAAAATCTAAAACCCTAAAACCACTAAAAACCTTACATAACCCATAAAAACCTTCAAAAACCCTAGAATCAATCAAACCCTAAAATTGAATTAGTGCAATAAAACCATTTAAACCCCCAAAAAATCCAAAAAAGTCCAAAAAACCTTAAAACCATAAAAATATGAAAATTCCCTAAATGACCAACAAACCATAAAAAATATAGAAATAAAAAACCCAAAAACCTCTCAAAATACCTAAAACCACAAATAACTATAAAAATAATAAAAAATACCTAAAAATACCTCCAAATGAAAAAATACATAAAATTCGTGAAAACCCTAAGAAAACATCTGAAACCTAAAAACACTTAAAACCCCTAAAAATAAAAAAAATAAAACCTTTAAGACTTGAAATAACCCTTAAACCCCTACAAACAATAAAAACCAATAAAAATCAAATAGAAACCTAATATCCATGTAGACCCCTAACACCCAAACAAAAACACTAAACACCCATTAAATCACTAAGAACACTAAAAACCCAATAATAAAAACCATAAGAACCCAAAATAATATAAAAACACTTAAAACCCAAAAAACGAAAAAACGTTCAAAAACACTAAAAAACCTAAAAAAATAATCTAATTTCTCAAAGACCATAAAAACCTACAAACATGAGAAGAACCATAAAAACCCATAAAAACTCATAAAACATTAAAACTGGAAAATTTTGAAGTCCATAAAAAAACATGAAAACCCCATAAAAACTCTAAGAAACCCAAAAAAACCTTCAAAATCCCCAAAAACACAAAAAACCATAAAAAATATTTAAAATAATAAAAAATACATAAAAACCTAAAAAAACATAAAAGAATCTATGAAAACCATAAAAACATTAAATCAATTAAAACTAATAAAAAACTAAAAAATGATAAAAACACTAACACACTGATGAAGACCCTAAAACCCTAAAACTCCAAAACACCTTACAACCCCTCAAGACCTTAAAAAACTAACAAAACATAAAACCCCTAAAACCCAACGAAAAAAATTCTGAAACCCCTTTAAACCTCTAAAAATTTTAAAGAACCATAAAACCCTTAAAATCCTTAAAAAACCCAAAAACCCGAAAAAACCATAAACCCATAAAAAATAATTATATAACTCAAAAAATCTTTAGAATTCATAAAAACACTAAAAACATAAAAATCCAAAAAAACCATAAATATCCCTAAAAATGTATAAAAACCTAAAAAGTAGAAAATACCCAAAGAAACCCATAAAAAGATAAAAAAAACATAAAGCCCTAAAAACCTTAAAAATGATAAAAAAAAATTATCCCTAACCCATACCAAATCCCTAAACCCCCCCATAAATCCCAGAAAATCCCAAGAAAATTCCTAAAATTTAAAAATCCTAAAATACCATATAAACACCAAGAAAACCTAAAAATAAAAAACAATGAAAACCCCAAAAATCCTAAAAACGAAATAAAACATAAGAAACTAAAAAAAAGACACTAAAAACCATGAAAATTTCAATAACACCTAAAAACCCTAAAATGCGTAAAAGCCTTAAAACACATAAAACCCAAAAAAAACACAAAAAATTCATAAAACCCATCAATCATGTAAAATTTTAAAAAAATATAAAAACCCAAAGAAAGAAAAAAAATATCAAAGTACACTAAAAAATGAAAAAACCATAAAACCAAAAACCCCTAAAAGTCCATATAAATCGACAAAATCCCTTAAACAGATAAAAACCAAAAAAATACTAAAATGCTAAAAATACTTAAAAATATAATATTCCCCAAAACCCATAAAAATCCAAAGAAAGCGTTAAAACCACCAAAACACTAAACCCCCATAAAATCTTGGAAAACATTGAAAACCCTAAAAACCCAAAAACCCCTTAAAACCCCAAACATCTATAAAATCCCTACAAACAATAAAAATCTAAAAATGCCCTAAAAATCTCTAAAAAAATAAAAAACCCTAAAACCCCTAAAAACACTAAGAAAACATTAAAAACCTATAAACACATAAAAATCCCTAAAAACCAAAAAAACATGAAAAAACCCTAAGATACCCTAAAACCCATAAATACCAGAAATCCCTTAAATTTTTTTAAGAAACCTAAAAATTACATAAAAACCCTAAAACCCACTAAAAACGCTAAAAACCCTTCAAGCCCAAAACAATGATAAAATAATATAAAAATAATAAAAACATAAAAAACCCAGTGGAAACCCCAAAAACCATTATAAATGTAAAACACTTAAAATCCCAAAAAGACCTGGAAAACCAAAAAATCCTAAAAGAACCTAAAAATCCTTAAAAATATTAAAATACTAAAAACCCTAAAAATCCTCAAAACCCTAAAAACACATAAAATCGATAAATAACCTAAAAACTCTTAAAACCCCAAAAACCTACAAAACCCTAAAACCCCTAAAAACCATAAAACACCTAAAAACTGTAAATATAACTAAAGACCCATAAAAATCATAAAAACCCACTACAAACTCTAAGAACCCTTTAAAATACTAAAAATGTTTAAAAAAATATAAAAATCCATAGTCCACTATAACTAAAAAGTTCACTAAAACCCCAATAAGACAATAAAGCCATAAAAATCACTAAAAATCTCTAAAAACTCTAAAAAAACTAAAAAACCCTTAAAAACTCTAAAACCCATAAAAAATAAAAAAATCCCTAAAATCCCAAAAAACATAAAAAACACTTAAAACAAAAACAAAACCTTAAAAAACCCCTTATAAACCTATATATAGTTAAACCCCCCAAAACCTTTAAAACTCTAAAAAAAATAAAAATCCCTAAATTCCCTAAAACTCCAAAAATCCTCAAATCCCTTAAAACCCCCAAAACTAATAAAAATCCCAAAGAACACTAAAAATCCCCAAAAATGTAAAATACTATCAAAACAAAAAATAAATCCTTAAAAGTGTAAAAAAAATAAATCATTAAAAACCTAAAAACTCTAAACCCAAAAAAACCCTAAATGACCAAAAAAATCATAAAACATCGTAAAAACTATAAAACCCCTAAAAAACATAAAAACCATACTATACTATTAGAAATACTATAAACAACTAAAGACCATAAAAACCCATTAACCCCAATTTTTTTTAAAAAAACACTAAAAACCCTTAAAACCCTAGAAAACACAAAATACCCTAAAACCCATAAAACCCATAAACACCCTAAAACCCTCAAAATCCATACAACCCTAAAAATCATAAAATCTTAAAAATATCAAAAAACTCCAAATAAATTTAAAAAACATAAAACCCGCCAAAATAATAAGAAGTCATTAAAAACCTAAAAAAAATTAAACCCTTAAAAAGGTAAAAATACTAAAAACCCTAAAACCCCCCAAACCCTAAAAATTCATAAAAACCCATAAAATATAAAAATTCCTTAAAAATATAAAAAAACATTAAATTCACTAAAAACCTAGAGAACCCATTAGAAGAACTTGGAAAATATAAAAACACTTAAAACCCTTAACAATCCTAGTAACAGATAAAACCCCCAAAAACCATAAAAGACCCTAAAACCCCATAAATCTCCTAAAACCATAAAATCTTAAAAACCCTAAAACTCATATAACCCATTAAAGCATTGAAACCTGTAAAAACACTTTAAATCCCTAAATCATTAAAACCCAAATGATCATAAAAACCATAAAAATTTCTAAAAAACCATGAAACCCAAAAAAACACAAAAATCCCTCAAAATCTATAAAACCCCTAAAATTCCATAAAAATATAAAAACCCTAAAAACCCAAAAAATACCATAACGAAACCTTAAAAACATAAAAAAAATCAAACTCGTAAAAAAAAATTAAAATGCCAAAACCATAAAAATCCCTAAAAACCCAATAAACTATAAAAACCCTAAAATGATTAAAAACACTAAAAACTCATACAAACCCAAAAACCACAAAAAACTAAAACCCATTAAACCCATAAATACATTAAAAACTCCCAAGAACTTTAAATCCCAAAAACTCAAAAAAAACTCTAAAAACCCAAATAAAACCCCTAGAAATGCTAAAACCCCTCAAAATCCCTAAAAACGTTAAAACCCATAGAAATACAAAAAATCCCTAAAAAACTAAAAAGGTGAAAACCTTAAAAACCGTGAAAAACTCTAAGAAAATAATTAAAACATAAAAACATTAAAAACCTCAAAAACATAGAAAATGATAAAACCTCTAAAAACCCAAAAAGTCCCAAAAGCCCCCAAAACCATAAATAACTAAAAACCAACAAAACCTAAAGCCCATTGAAACCATTAAAATCCAATAATAACTCTAAAAATACTTTAATCCCATAAAACCAATAAAAACTAATAAAACCTCTAAAATCTATTTTAACCCTAAAATGTTAAAGAAATACAAAAAAATGTTAAAACCACAAAACATAGTATAATCCCTAAAAACCCTAAAAACAATTGAAATTCTAGAAAATAACTAAAAATCACTAAAATCATAAAATCTCTTAAAAAAACATTAAAACCCCTAAAAACCATAAAAACCAAAAAAAATAAAATAAAAAATCCATAAAAATTATAAAAAACCTTCGAAATTCATAAATATACTAAAAACCATAAAAACCATAAATATATATATATAAATTCATAAAGGCATAAAACCCCTAAAACATTAAAAACCCATAAGAATACCATAAATACCAAAAAAAATTACATCAACTAAAAACCTAAAAATCTCAAAAAACATTAAAATGATAAAAAACCCTAAAACCCTCAAAATCCCTAAAAACCCTGAAAATCTAAAAAAATCCTAAAAAATAACTAAAAATCCCCAAAAACAATAAAAAACCCTAAACACTTGAAAAATAGAAATAAAACTTGAAAAACATAAAAACAAATAAGACCCCGAAAAACCTAAAAACTCTAAAAACATTAAAAACACTAAAAATACCCAAATCCCATAAAAAATTCTAAAACCCACTAAATACCCTATAATTACTTTGTCCCCATTTTTCATTTAAAATAAAAAAACCCATAAAAACCTTAAAAGGCCTAAAAATCCTTTAGAATCCCTAAAAATGTAAAAACCCTAAAACCCTAAAAATTTGTAAAAAACCATAAAAACCCAATAAAAGTTAAAACCCTTAATTATTTTAAAAATCCTATAAAATCAAAAAAAATCCTTAAAACCCCCTAAAAATCCCTGAAAACTCTCAAAATCCCTAAAAACAAAAAAACCCATACAAATCCTTTAAAACACCAAAAAACATAAAAAATACTGAAAACCCAAAAAAATCCTATGAAAACCTTAAAAACCCAAAAAAAATGTTAAAACCCCTAATAACACTAAAAAGTCCCTAAAAAACATATATTCCCCTAAAATCATTAAGAAAACTAAAACCCCATAAAGAACCTAAAAACACTAAAAACTCTAGAAACCCATTAAACCACTAAAAAAGTTATAAAAACTTTAAAAAACATTTTAAACCATAAAAAACTCAAAAAATCACCAAAAAATCAAACAATCCTAAAAAATATAAAAAACCCAAAAAAACACTCAAAATCTCTAAAAACCATTAGAAATCGTTATAAATCCCAAAAATCCCAAACAATGTAAAAAAATTTAAAACCCCATAAAAACCTTAAAAACCTAAAAACACTTAAAATCCCCAAAAACCAAAAAAATCTCAAAAACACTAAACACCATCCAATTCCCTAAAATATATAAAAACCATAAAAATTCAAAAAACCCATAAAAATACAAAAAACATAAAAAATATTAAAAAATAGAAAATTCCTAAGGAACCCTTAAAAAATAAAAACAATTAAATCCCCTAACAAAACCTAAAAAACGAAAAAAAAACCCTAAAACCCTATAAACCCTTAAAAGCCATAAAAACCACTGAAACCCATAACAAAACTTAACCATATTAAAATCCTATTAATATACTAGAAACACTAAATTCCATTTAAAACCATTAAATTTTCAAAAAATATAAAAAATCATAAAAACATAAAAAACTTAAGAAAATTAAAAATCCAAAAAAAACAACCCAAAAAACAGTCAAAATACCTAAACACTCTAAAAACAATAAAAATTATAAAAACCATCCCTAAAAATCCAAAAAAAACCATAAAACCCTAAAAACTACTAATAAAAACCTAAAAACCAAAAATTTTGTAAACACCATAAAAACCAAAAGGCACTAATGTCCCTAGAAACCCCAAAACCCGTGAAACCATAAAAACAACTAAAAACCATAAAAACCCTAAAACACTTAAAAAATTTATAAATAATAAATTTTAAAAAATAGTTAAATCCATAATATGTTAAAAAACTTTAAAAACCCTAAAACTCCTAAAACTAAAAAACCCTAAAATCCTAAAAAAAATAAAACAAATCCCAAAAACCCATAAAATTACTCAAATCCCTAAAACCTTAAAACCCATACAAATAAAAAAAATCCTAAATTTCACTAAAAATGTAAAGAACCATAAAAACACAAAAAAAAACCCCCAAAGCACTAGAAACCCTAGAAACCTAAAAAATGATAAAATCACTAAAACCCTAAGAAACCTAAAGTACCATAAAACCCATAAAAATCCCTAAAGACCATAATAGCCCACAAAAATCCTAAAAAATCCTGAAAAATCTAAAAAACCCTAAAAAACCTAAAACCCCTTATGAAATCCTTAAAAACCTAAGAACTATTAAAACTCCTAAAAAACTACAAACCATAATAAAATATAAAAATACCTTAAAACCAAAAAAACACAAAAAACCCCTTACAACATAAAAAACCCAAATACATTAAAAACTCTTAAAACCAAAAACAATTAAAACTACTAAAAACTATAAAAAACACCCTTTAATCATAGAAAAAAGTTAAAAAACACTAAAAAACCATAAAAAATCTTAAACAATAAAAAAAATCATTAAAACTAAAACACACTATAAACCCTTAAAACCCCTAAAAGTCCCCAAAAACCATAACAATACTAAAAGTCCATAAAAATATTTAAAAATGTAAAAAACCCTAAAAATACTAAAAACCCCAAAAAAAGTAAAAACCTAGAAACACATAAAATCTAAAAAAATAAAAAATATGTGAAAAGCCTAAAATTCCATAAAAACCACAAAAAACCTAAAAAACCCATAAAACCGTTAAAAACCCAAAAACCCCATAAAAACCCTAAAATCCAGCTAAAAATTTATTAAAAATATTTTAACCCCCAAAGACAATAAAGAAACATAAATACATTAAACACCATACAAATCCCTGAAAATCCAATGAAACATAAATAACCTAAAAATATATAAAAATCAATATAAGTGTAAAGAACCATAAAACCCCAAAAACCCATAAGAAATCATTAAAAACCTAAAAATAATTTAAAATCCATAGAAACATAAAAAAATCTTAAAAAACAGAAAAAACCACAAAAACCTATAAATACCTAAAACCATTAAATACCTAAAATCACTAAAAATTTGAATTTCCCAAAAAAACCTAAAAGAAAATAACCTGAAAACACTAAAAACCATAAATATTAAAAACCTAGAAACACCTAAAACACCTAAAAACCTAAAAAAATCTAAATCGCATAAAAACATTAAAAACACCCATAAAACCCTAAAAACCATAATCCATAAAAACCTTAAAAATGAAAAAACTTTTAAAAACTGAAAAAACCACGAAAGACACTAAAAAACCTTTAAACAAAAAAACATTAAAAATATCTAAAACACAATAAATACCCCAAAACATAAAAAAACCTCAAAAACCAAAAATACTATAAAATCCCCCCAAACCCCTATAAAACCCTCAAACCTAGAAAATCCACATTTAGCCAAAAAACCATAAAAATATAAAAATCCCTATAAATCACTAAAAATGTGAAAACACCAAAAAATAGTAAAAAAACATAGAAAACCTTTATAACATGAAAAAAAAATCTGTGAAAACACCTAAAAAATATAAGAACCTGAAAATGTAAAAAATCCTAAAACCCCCAAAAAATCCTAAAACCCCCAAAAAACCCAAAAACACTAAAAACCTTTAAAATACTTAAAACCCTCTACAAATCTCGAATAACATAAAATACCCTAAAAACACAGAGAAGACCAATAAAAACATTAAAATATAGAAAAATTAAAACCAATAAAAACAAAAAAACATTAAAAACCATAAAAATCTATAAAGAACCCAATAACCATAAAAACTCCTAAAAACCATAAAACTCCCTAAAACCTATAAAAACCCTAAAATGCATAAAAACCTTACAACCACTAAAAAATCTAAAAATAATTTACACCCTAAAAAAGTTATTAATTTCTACAAAACCTTAAAAACCCGAATAACTCAATAAATCCTAAAAACCTAAAAAATAAATCAATACCCCAAAAAACAAAAAACATCAAATACCCTTAAAATCCCTAAAATCCATAAAAACCATAAAAATACTAAAAGACCCCTAAAACGTAAAAAAAATATCAAAAACCCTTACATAACCGTTAAAAATCTAAAAACACATAATCCCCTAAAACAAAAAAAAACACTAAAGACAAAGAAAACATTAAAAACACTAAACCCCCAAAAAAACCCCAAAATCTTAAAAAACCATTTAAACCGTAAAAGAATCAATAAAATCCTTAAAAACATAAGAAACCCAAAAAACCCTAAAAAACTCTAATAAATCCTTAAGAAAAATAAAAACACTTAAAACCCATGGAGAACATTAAACATTTTAAAAAGCCTAAAAATTTTAAAACCCGTAAAACCCCCCCAAAACATAAAAATACCTATAAACCATAAAAAACAATAAAAATACCAAAAAATCATTAAAAATTCCTAAAAATTTAAAAAACAATAAATCTTTGACAACCCTTAAGAAAAACATAAAAAATATACATCCCAAAGAACCTAAAAAAACTAAGATCCCTAAAAATTCCATAAAACTCTAAAAACTTATAAATACCATAAAAACCATAAAAATTGTAAAAAAACACTAAAACCATTAAAAGTCACTAAGAAGTATAAAACCCCTTTAAACACCTTAAAACATATAAAATATATAAACCATAAAAATATTATAACACTAAACAACCATAAAACCAAAAAAAAGCACAAAAACCCTAAAATACCTCAAAATAAATAAACACTGTAAACCCTAAAAATCGTTAAAAATCCTTAAAAATAATTAAAAATATAAATCCCTAAAAACCCTAAAAAACTCTATGAAAGCACTAAAAGAAACTAAAAACACTTAAAAAACACAAAAACCTAAAAATGCAGAGAACAAACAAAATTAAAACCTCTAAAAACCTTAAAAATCAAAAATGAAATAAAAATCTTGAAAAACCATATAAAACAAAAAAAACCTTAAAATTCAAAATAATCCCTTAAAATGTAAAAACCCTTAAAAACCATGAAAATCCCAAAAAATACCTAAAGCCAAAAAATATTTAAAACCCTAAAACCCCTAAAAACACAAAGAACAGTAAAAATCCTAAAAGACACTAATAATTATAAAAAATACATATAATCAATAAAACCCCATAAAAACATTAAAACCCTGTAAAACCCATAAAACCCACCAAAAAATATAAAAAGAATTTAACCCCTAAAAACGTTAGAAAACACTAAAACCTATTTAAAACATAAAAAACTCATATAAAGACTAAAATCTTTATAAAACCATAAAAACCCTAAAACCCTAAAACCCTAAAAAATCCAAGACCATCAATATCCAAAAAAATTAAAAAATCCTATAAAAATCATAAAAAATACATAAAAATCCCTAAAAACAAAAAAAAACCTAAAACCCTGAAAACCGATAAGAGAACAATAAAACCCTAAAAACACTTAAATCCCCTAAAACCGAAACATCCAGAAAACCCCCAAAAAATCCAGAAAACCCCTAAAAACCATCAAATCCCTCAAAACTCTTAAAATAATAAAATTCCTAAAAAATTTATGAAAATGTCAAAAAATGTAAAAAAACTCTAAAAACGTGAAAACCACTAATAAAAACCTTAAAACCTAAAAACAATTAAAATCCCTAAAATACTAAAAAATGATAAAACCCTAAAAACCATAAAAGATAAAAAAATTAATAAAAATCCTTAAAAAAGAAAATCACCCTAAAAATTTGGCGAGGTTGGCCGACCCTGGGCGGTGAAGGTCCTTGGCAGCTGATGATGGGCATTTGGAAATTGGTAGGTTATGACGTCGATTTTTCGAAGAGGAAGGGGTTGCGTGCTTCGGCCACCCCATTCGTTGATCTTGGTCCTATGTCTCAACATAGGTGGCTGGAAACTTCACACGATGCCCTTCGCTGTTCTTAGAAGATGATGGCTCAAATCGAGTTTTCAAGGTTGTAGCTTTGGTCTGGCTCGGTTGAGGCGCTCTGACTCAGATCTGTTTTCTCAGGTGGAACTTCTCGGTTTCTTGGATCTACAGAGGACACATTACATGGATGGGTCGAGTTGGTGACTGCGATTCAGGTCGATTCTGCTTCTTTTGTCTTTCCAAAGTAGCTGAGGATCAGATCTCGGAGGTTCTGGTACGTTGTCTCTCTTGTGTTGTGGATCCCGTATTTTTTTGGTGCAATGGTGGTTTCTACTTTCCAGTAGCTACAACTTTGTGGGTGTTTGTTCATGCTGCTGCTACGGTTTGTACTGATTTTGGATTGGCTTGATGGATGGGAATTCCACTTGGATAGAGGGCTATTCGAGACTCTGGTTATGATGGATTGGGATTTTTTTGTGTTTTTGATGATGCTGGAGGAATCATTTTGCAATGTTGCGTGTGATTTGGCGGTTTGTCTTTGATGGTTCATGTGGTGTGGAAGGAGATTTCCCGAATTGGCGGTGCTAGTTACTGCTTGTTGTAGGGATGGGACGTGATAAAGCTGTTGATTATGAGTTTGGTGATGGTGGTTCTATGTTGCGGGTGGCCACACTCCTTGGTGAGGAGGTTCTTGAGGCTACGGATGTTTTGGGTTCGTGTTGTTGCTGGTATGATCCTCCTGGAAAGGAGAAAATTAATGATAGTAACACTGCTATGGGATGGTTGATGTTTGGATGGAATGTGATGAAGCTTGCAGGTTGGAATTTAGCGTTGTTGGTTTTTTGGTGCTTGCGGTGGCCCTTCTTGGTGGGGAGGTGTTGGTGTTGGATCTTGTGACAATGGATGATGGTTACTGAATGGATGTGCTGGTTGCTGGTTTTCATGTGATTGGATGGTGGTCGTTTCTTGGTTGTGAGATGCTAGTTGCTGGTTGATGCTGGACGATGGCATTGGATGCTGCTTGGTTTTGTGTGTGTTTTTTTGGTTTTGTCTTTCTTTTTTATGACTGCTTCGTGTTTTTTTCCTATTTTTTGGAGTCGTTAAGGGTTTTTGGGTGCGAGTCATTTGACCTTGCTGCTCCCTTGTCTATTGTTTTTGTTGCATATTTTTAACTAATAAATTTGGGGGGGGGGATGGGAATAGCCTGACCTCTACATCTTCCTTGCCATAAAAATCTCTAAAAACTCTAAACACCCTTTAAACCCTGAAAACCTTAAAAACTCCAAAAACAATAAAACATGTAAAAAATCAAAAAGAAAACGCTAAAAACAAAAAAACAAAACCCGTAAAAATATGAAAAACCTTTTAGACCCTAAAAATACCTAAAAACCATAAAACACATTAAAATCCTAAAAAGCATTAAAATCCATGAAACAAAAAAACTCATTAATACCATAATAAAACAGGAAAACCCTAAAAACACTTAAAATACATAAAATTTTCGAAAACATAAAAAATTGCTAAAAAACACTAAACCCCTAAAAATCCCTTAAAACCCTAAAAACCATAAAAATATTAAAAATCCATTAAAATCCCTAAAAAATCATGATAAACCCTGATAGACCCTATGAAACCCGTAGCATCCTAAAAACACTCTACAGCCCTAATACACCTAAAAATGAAAAACACTAGAAAATAATGAAATACCTAAAAAGTGTAAAAACCTCATAAAAACCTAAAAACCCAACTCAAAACTCTAAAAACAATTTAAACCACTAAAAACATTAAACAAATCTAATAAACCAAAAAAACTGAAAAAACTGAATGACCCAAAAAAAACATAAAAAACCTTAAAACCCTGAAGAACCCTAAAACCCCCAAATCCTTAAAAGACGTAAATCCCTCAAATACAAAAAATTCTCGAATAACCCAAAAAAACGTAAAGACCCTAAAATCACTAAAACCCCCTTAGAAAACAGTAAAAACCAATAGATAATTAAAACCCAATAAAAACATAAAAAACAATGAAAACCCAAAAAAACCCCTTCAAACTCTAAAAAATCCAAAAACCAAAAAAATCGTATCAAAATAAGTACCATGAAAAACCATAAACATACCAAAAAAACGTAAAAACACTAAAACCCTAAAAACCCCTAAGAAGACTATAAAAAGTTAAAAACACTTAAACCCCCTAAAACACTAAAAACACTAAACCCACCTAGAAAAGACCATAAAACCCCCAGGAACCCCTAAAAACATAACCCCCCAAAGCATAAAAATCACCTCAAACCCTATAAACCCCCATAGAAACAAATAAAAATTCTAAACATACCAAATATTCAAAAACACTAAAAACTAAAAAAATCATAAAACCCTAAAAAACAGTAAAACAATCAAAATACATAAGAATCCTAAAAACCATAAAATCACTAAAAACCCTAAAAACTATAAAAATATAAAAAAACCTATAAACCATGAAAAACCATATGAAAATATTAAAAATTAAAAACAGTTAAAAACACAAAAAAAATACTCAAATAAATCTAAAACCCTTAAAACCCTCCAAATACATAAAAACATAGACCCTAAAAGGCCTAAAAAATCCCAAAAAATACATAAAAACATAAAAACCCATAAAAACCATGATAACCCCTAAGAAAACCTTAAAATAAAAAATTAAATTAAAACCCATTAAAACATAAAAAATGCTAAAAATCCTAAAAATCCCTAATAAGATACTATAAACCTAAAACATTTAAAACCCATATAAAAGCCAAAAAACCTACAAATAACTAAAAACCAAAAACAATAAAACTATTTAAATCGATAACGAAGTTAAAAAACTCTAAAATAAATTAAAAACATTAAAAATTAAAAAAAACATAAAACCCCAAAAATCATAAAAACCCAAAGCCTAAATGCCCCAAATTCCCCTCAGAATCTGTAAAAACCAAAAAACCCATAAAAATAATAAAAAAGGCAAAAAATTCCTTCAAAACATAAAAATCCATAAATACCATAAAACCCGTAAGATTACCTTAAAAACCAAAATACATTAAAGCCCCTAAAATCCTATAAAATTCTAAAATTCCTAAGTAACTCTAAATCCCTAAAACCATCAAAATTACGAAAAAACCTAAAATCCATAAAAATATATAAAAGTTCAAAAAAACTTAAAAACCCTGAAAAACCCTAAAAACCATTAAAACCTAATAACACTTAAAACCCGTAAATACCAAAAAACCCTAAAAACCAAAAAACCCTAAAAAGGACCCACAAAACCAATAAAACCCATTAAATCATGAAAAACACTAAAAACTGATAAAACCTCCAAAAAAATTAAACATAATAAACTTCTAAACCCCTAATAACTATACAAAATCTAAAAAAACATGAAAACCCAAAAAAACACTAAAAATCCGTAAAATGAAAAAATTCCATAAAAACCATAATACCCTTACAAACCATAAAAATCCTCTAAATTTTTTAAAAATCCCTAAAATCTAAAAAATAAAAAACCAAGAAAAAACCTTTGAAAAACATAAAACATAATTATAATTAAATCCCCAAAAACCTAAAAAATGATAAAAACCCCAAAAATTAAAAAAAATCCATAAAAATCCTAAATATCCCTAAATATATCTAAAAACATAAATTAGATCAAAACCTTAAAAACCTCTAATAAAACCATTACAAAATAAAAATAGTTAAACACCATAAATACCTTAAATACATTAAAAGGCCCAAAAAACCTTAAACACCCCTAAAATCCATAAAAACCTTAAAATAATAAAAAAAATTATAAAAATAAATAAACCCCTAAAAACTGTTAAAGGGTCCAAAAACCCTTCAAAAAACTAAATATGTTGAAAAAATGAAAAAATATAAATCCCTAAAACCTTAAATACCCATAAATACCCTTATAACCCCCATACCCTCAAAATCAAAAAATCCCCTAAAAACCTAAAATTCGATAACAACCGTAAAAATCCTAAAAACATAAAACATACAAAAACACATGAAAACTCTTAGAAAATTTTAAAAACAAGAAATAATTAATAACCATAAATACAATAAAAATTCTAAAACCCTAAAAACTATAAAAACAAAAAAAACCATCAAACTCCCCAATCCCTAAGAACCGTAAAATTCCTAAAAAAGACCTAAAAACCCTAAAACTATAAAACCCTAGAACATAATTGAAAAATACCAGGAAAAATTTTATAAGATAAGAAACATAAAACTATAAAAAACCGAAAAACACTAAAAATCCTCATTCTGCATAAAAGACCCAAAAACACTTAAAACCAAAAAAACCTTTTAAAACACTTGAAACCCATAAAAACCAAATAAAATATCTAAAAACACTTTAAACCCCAAAAAAACTATATAAAACACTAAAAACACAAAAAATCACAAAAACCCCTAAATATCAAAAAACCCATCTATGTCTACAAAAACCAAAAAAACTATAAAATTAAAAAAGATCCCTAAAAACCATTAAAAACATAAAATCTCATAAAAACAGAAAAAAATAAAAATAAAACTTTAGAACCCTAAATCGCATAAAAAACCTAAAGTCCAAATAATCTGAGAAACCCTAAAAAACTAAAAAACCCTTCAAATTCCATAGAAACATGAAAAAATCCCATAAAAATTCTTATAAATTCATAAAAATCCAAAAAAATATAAAAACCCAAAAAAATTGAAAACCCCTATGAAAAACATAAAAACCTAAAAACACATAAAACTCACAAAACCTAAAAAATATTAAAACCCTAAAAACCCCTAAGAGGCCCAAAACAACCTAAAAATACAAAAGATAATATAATCCCCCATAAATATTTAAAAACACTAAAACCCAAAAAAAACTAGTAAAAACCCACAAAAAACACTAAAAACACTAAAAACCCTTCAAACCCCTAAAAACTTTAAAAAAATTCAAAAACCCGTAAAAAACCTAAAAACTCAAAGGAAACTGTAGAAATAAAAAATATAATCATAAAAAACTAAAAACCCTTTAAAACCCTAGAAACCCTAAAATCCCTAAAATCCCTAAAATCCCAAAAAAATCCAAATACTCTATGAAAATCCAATAACATATAGAAACATTAAATCCATAAAAACCCCTAAAAACACATTAAAAAAATAAAAACATGAAATCCCCCTAGAAAACTTAAAAACTCAAAACCACTAAAAATAGTAATACTCTATAATGAACAAAACCTCTCAAAATCCTTAAAGAACCTGTAGAAACTAAAAATCATAATAAATACCAAAAAATACCTAAGACATAAAAAACAGAAAAACATCAACACCCTCAAAATCCCTAAAGACCATAAAAGTAATTAAAATCCTTGAAATAACTAAAAATTAATAAAAATTTAAAAATCCCAAAAAAAACCTAAAAACCAAAGAAAATGTTAAATAAAAAAAACTTTAAACCCCTAAAAATTCGAAAAATGATAAAACCCCTAAAAGACCTTAAATCCATAAAAATCGTAAAACACTATAAAACCATAAAAATCCAAAAAACACATAAAAATATTAGTAATCTAAAACCCATTTAAACCTCAAAATGTTAAAAACTCTAAAAATCCTTAAAAATCGTAAAGAAAATTCATACCAAAAAATCATTAAAACACTAAAACCCCTCAAAATCCTTAAAAAACTTGAAAATCATAAAAATATATTAAAATTTAATCCCCATAAAACACCTAAAAAGAACTAAGAAAACCATTAAACCAAAAAAATACATAAAATAACTACAATAAAAAAATTACAATACACTCTGAAAAACCATAAAAACCCTTTAAAAATACTAAAACCCCTAACAACCCAAAAACTCCATAAAAATACAAAAAATTAATATAAATTATTAAAAACATAAAAAAACCTAAATCCCTAAAAATGGAAAAGAAAAATGTAGAAACCAAAAATATTTAAAACCCTTAAAAAGAAAAAAAGGCTAAAACCCAAAAACTGCCCAAAACTCTATAATAACTCTAAAAACCCTCAAAATCCCTAAAAACCCTAAAACACATAAAAATCCTTAAACCCCCATAAAAATCCCTAAAAACATAAAAAACATAAAAAACATGAAACCCCCTAAGATAACCGTAAAAACACTTGAAAAACCTAAAAAACCTAAATACCCAAAAAATGATAATTTCCATAAAACCCCTATAAGACCCTAAAAACCATAAATACCATAAAACCCCATCAAAAACCTTAAAACCCATAAATACCCATAATAAACCCTAAATTAATTAAAAACACCCAAAACTATTTAAATCCCTAAAAATCTTAAAAAAATATAGAAACATTAAAATCCTAGAAACTCAAAAAAACTCTAAATCCCCATAAAACCACAGAAATCAATAAAAATCCCATAAAAACAAAAAAGAACCCTATAAATATCTAAAAACATAAAAAACCTCAAAACTCAGAAAAACCCTAAGAAAAAATGTAAAAAAAAGAGCAAATAAATCCACTAAAAATAAAAATAAATACTAAAACTCCTATAAGAACTTAAAAATGAAAAATATCCCAAAACCATGAAGCCCCTAAAACCATAAATACTTAAAAAAAACTGAAAACCCAAAACCACAAAAAACTAAAAAAACCCATAAAACTCTTAATATATTTTTAAAAAATACAATGAATTGTTAAACCCTAAAAACTTAAAAAGACAACAAAAAACCCAAAATACCTAAAAGAACCCTAAAACCCCTAAAACCATGAAAATATATAAAACCATTGAAACTATAAAAATACTTAAAATTACCTAAAAATATAAAAACTTCTAAAACCCCTAAAAACCAAAAGAAAAAATTAGAAACCTAAAAAAATTTAAACCCATAAAAACATTAAAGATCCCAAAAATCCAAAAAGCCCTAACCAACCACGGAAAATATCTAAATACCCTAAAACCCCATAAAATTACTAAAAATTCCATAAAAATATCTAAAAACATAAAAAACATAAAAACTTACAAAACCCCGAAGAAAAACCTAAAAACCTAAAACACTTAAATCCCATAAAAAATTTAAAAAATTATAAACACCTAAAAACCATAAAGTGACCCTAATTACCCTGAAACATATATAAACTATAAAACATGTAAAAACTAAAAAATAACCATTAAACACTATAAAAACAACTAAAAAATATAAAAAACAATGAAACCCCTAAAAAAGTTAAAAAAATCTAAAAATGTAAAAAACACAAAAAACTGAAAATACTGTAAAGACCTAAAAAACCATGAAACCCATAAAAACCCTAAAAACCTCTTCACCCCTAAAATTACCTAAAAACATAAAACTCATTAAAAATATAAAAAATAAATATAAATACCTAAAAATATAAAAAACCCTAAAACCCCTAAAAAACTGAAAGAAAACCATAAAACTCTAAAAAAACATAAAACCCCCAAAACCCTAAAAATACTAAAAAAATCACATTATAAATTAAAAAATAAAAAATCCTATAAGAATCCCTATGATCCCTAAGAACTATAAAAATCATTAAAACCCTTAGGATTCCCTAAAAATGTAAAAGACCCTAAAACCATGAAAAACAAAGGAAATACAGAAAAACTAAAAACACAAAAAATCTCAAAAAATCTAAAAATAATTAAAACCATAAAACCCACAAAAGACCCTAAAAATATAAAACCCATAAAAACATAGAAAACCCATAAAAACACATAAAACCTCTAAAACCATAAAACCCCTAAAAATAGAAAAAAACCTAAAACCCCTAAAAAATATAAAAACCATTTCAACCCCTTATAACATTTAAAAATTCTAAAAATCCCTAAAATCCCTAAAACTAAAAAAACATAACCACCCAAAAAACCATGAAATCCCAAAAACCCTAAAAGTCCTAAAACCCCACAAAATCCTTTATGACATTTATAAACCAAAAAAATCCTTAAAAGGCCATAAAAATCCCTAAAACACAAAAAACCCTGAAAACCATGGAAAACACCAAGAAACCGTTAAAACCAAAAAAAAATACTAAAAATACTAAAAATGATAAAACCCCTAAAAAAGACTTGAAATCATCAAAATTCATAAAAACACAAAAATCTAACGAAAATATTAAAAATAACTCAAAACAAAAAACAACTAAAACTTTGAACAAACCTATGAAATCTGTTAGACCTAAAAATACATAAACCCCCTAAAAAATCAACAGATCTAATAACCCAAAAAATCCTAAAAACCATAAAATCCCTAAAACCCTAAAATTCCATTAAATATGGAAAAATCCCAAAAATTCCTTAAAAGCATGAGAACCCCCAAAAAACCTTGAATAAACCTAAGAAAACCATAACTACCTAAAAAAACATAAAACCTATAAAAACTAAAAAATATAGAATCGCAAAAACACTAAAAAACCCTTCAAATCCCCAAAACCCCTACAAACTAAAAAACCCATAAAAAATTTAAAAAACCCTAAAACCCCTGCTAACCCCAAAATCAAATAAAAACTATAAAAACCCAATAAACCACAAATTTTTTTGAATAACTATAAAAAACATAAAAATATGAAAAAAAACCACTAAATTCCAAAAAAAACATCAGAAACACTAAAAATCTCTAAAACATTTAAAATCCCTAAAAATCTAAAAAAAATATATTAAAAAGTGATATAAATACCTAAAAACATAAACACCCATGAAACCCGGAATGTCCCCATGAAAATATTAAACACTTAGAATAACTTAAAACTCCCAACAACCCAAAAAATATAAATATGCCTTAAAATTACATAAATTAATAAAAAACCTAAAAACCTGAAAATCCCATTGAAATTATTAAAAACACAAAACTCTTAAAACTGATAAAAAAATATAAAAACCCTAAAATGGCCTCAAAAACCCTTAAACCCCAATAAACCTTAAACCCTAAAATCACATGAACCACTTAGAAATAACTAAACTCCTTTAAAACCCCTCTAAACCATAAAAAATTAGAAAAATTATAAAACCCCTTAAAACTCCAAAAACCCCTAAATACCCAAAGAAATCATAATACTCCTAAAAACCCTAAGAACTTCTAACAACCCTCAAAATCACTAAAAACCCAAAATACCATAAAAATAATAAACAAGCCCTAAAATACATAAAAATGATTAAAACCCTATAAACACCTAAAAAACCTATGAAAATCTTGATACCCTAAAAACACATAAAACCACCCAACAAACCTAAAAATGAAAAAAACTATTAAAAACCATAAAACACATAAAACCATAAAACCCTAAAAAACCATAAAACACCTAAAAACCCAAAAAACCCCCAAAAACCATAAAACCCCTAAAAATAATCAATACCCTAGAAACCCAAATAAACATAAAAAACACTAAAAACATTAAAATCCTTTTTAAATCCTAAAAATCCTAAAAAATACATAAAAACCATAAAACCCTAAAAACTAAAAAATACACTAAAAAAACAAAAAACCAAAAAAAATCCCTAAGACCCTAAAAACTGTTAATATGATAAAAATACTAAAAAAACCTAAAACACATAAAATTAAAAAAAATATAGAAAACCCCTCATAAAATCATAAAAATCTAAAAACACTTTAAAATATTTAAAAACCTACAAACCCTTGAAATACTAAAAACCCTATAAACTTTAAAAACCCAAAAAATCACTAAAAACCAAATATACCATAAAAATCCTAAAAAACCTAAAAATACATAAAAACATAAAAAACCCTAAAAACAAAATAATCCCTTAAAAAACTAAAAACAATAAAACCCACTAAAAAACCCAAAAATCCTTCAACCCCTTATAAAGCCCGAAAAATTTCTAAAAGCCCCCAAAACCCATAAAAACATCAAATAAATGTAAAAATTAATAAAACCCTTAATAATAGACTAAAACTACTAAAATCCCTATAATTCAATACAAACATTAACAATCTCTAAAAACATTCAAAATCCAAAAAAACTAAAAGAACCCTCAAACCCAAAAAAACCATAAAAAATCTAAGAACACTAAAATACCTCAATTTACATAAATATCTAAAAATAATAAAAATCATGAAAAATAATAATGAAACACTAAAAAAATAAAAGACCTAAAAACTAGAGAACCCATACGAAAACATTAAAAACCAAAAAAAACTTAATATCCCTAAAAACATAATAAACACAAAAAATCCTAAAAACCCTAAAACCATATAAACCAAAATATCTATCAAAATACCTAAAACCCTAAAAACTTGTAAAATACTAAAAATTGCAAAAAAAATTGTAAAAATTGAAAAAACCACAAAATCAAAAAACCCTAAGAAAAACATAAGTCCCTGAATACACTAGAAACCCCTAAAACCCCTAAAACCCCTAAAACCTATAAAAACCCATAAAACACTAAAAACCCTAAATACCCAAAAAAAACCTAAAAACCAAAAGAAAATAATAAAAACACTTTAAACCTCTCAAAAAAGTTAAAAAAATCTATAAACCAATAAAAACCCTAAAAACTAAAAAACCCCTAAAACCCCCAAAGAAACCATAAAATCCTTAAAAGCTCTAATAACCCCTAAAAATCCCAAAAAACCCCTAATAAACCATAAAAATGACAAGAAATGACATAAAAATAAATAAAAATTTAAAATACCCTGAAGACCCCTATGAAAACATAAAAAACATAAAATCATATAAAACACTAAAAAATCAAGAACATGCTTAAAACCCTAAAAACCATAAACACCATTAAATTCCCCCAAAAACCTACAAATCGATAAATATCATAAAATTACATAAAATCTCTAAATTATAAAAAAACACTAAATTCACAAAAACCCCAAAAAACCTAAAAAACAATGATTACATAAAACCTATAAAAACCTAAAAAACAATAAAATCCCCAAATAACCTAAAAGAACTAGAAAACCCCTATAAACCATAAAATACCTTTAAACCCCTTAAAACTCCTAAGATAGAGGACAATTTTATAGGTTTTCTACCATCATGATCCCCATCACAGCTGCTCCCTCTTCCCGATTGTTCTTTAATGCTCCTTAGTGGTGTCATCTATGGATTCTTGGTGGTCTATGCGTGGTCTCAGTGGATCGACTGACTTGGGGACAGTCATAGTGACTCTCATCGGTGGTGGAGTATAAGGTTCTAGTGATTTTCTAGGTTTTTGGTTAAGCTAATCTCAAAGTAGTATCCAGATTTGAGTTTGTGGTGCTTTCTATGGCCATGCGACGGTGACAGAAAGGTGTGATGGGAATTCTGATGACTTGGCGGTGTGATCCATTCTGCTAGTAATGTGGTTCCTTCCTGATCTATTTTTGGGATGTTTATTGTGGATTTTCTGGATTTGTGACAGAGTAAGATGGTTTTGTAGGACATTGTGTCAGCTTGGTGGTGGTGTTCTTGGTCTGGGTGTGTGGGATTTCAGATCTGTTTGCTATTGGTTTGTACAGGAGCTACAAATTTGTGTTTCTGGATTATCGTCTTCAGCATTGTTTGATGAGGATATTGCAGGGCAGTTTATGTTGTGCTACAATATGGGTTCTATGTTGTTTTGTGGATACTTAAGGTTCCAAATCAGCTTCATAGGTTAGAGAATTTTTCATCTAGGTATTTTTTGTTCACAATATCTGTGTATGGCTTCTTCGTGGTTGCAATTTGGCTTCCTCACTAGTTGTGGATGGATTGTTTGAGATTCAATGTTGGTGATGGTTGATGGATTTGATATTAGGAGTTGGATGGTGTTTGGTCATGTTGTGTGTTCTTTGGGTTGGTGGAGGGTTTGTTTGGATCTGGGTTTGATCAAGGTGGTTTGGGTGCAGCGAAATGGTGAAAGGCTTTGGTGATGGTGGTCCTATGTTGCTGTCTATGATCCAGGGTTTCGAATGATGCATTTTGAATGGCTAAGAGGTGTTAGTTACAGAAAATGGAGATGTTGGGTGATGGTTAATACTTGGATAAGAACAGCTGAAAGAGGTGCTGGTTGTAAGAAACTGATGTGCTGGATGCTGGCTGCTGCTTTTTTGAGAAGTGATGAAGCTGAAGTTTATGATTTTGGTGTTGGTGGTTATGTGTTGTTGTCAGTGACCTTTATTGGAGAGAAGGTGCTCGATGCTAGAAACTCTGCTGCAGGATATTGGTTTTTTACTTAGCTAGGAGGTGCTAAAGGAGAGTGTCTGGTTATTCATGAGCTGTTTTGGGATTTTTATTGCTTGTGTTGGAGGTGATTAATTTTCTTCTTATGATTATGGTGCTACTAGATGGTGGTTGCTTATTGAATGGGAGGTGGAAAAGGTTTGGTTTTGGTCTTGGTGTTGTTAGAGTTCCCTTTTTATTCTCCTTTTGTTGGATTTTTTGTTTTTGTGGGTGTTAAGGTTTTTTGGGTGTGGGTCGTTTGACTCCACCCCTCCCTTGTCCGCAGTGTCTTTTTTCTAATAATCTTTACGGGGGGGGGGGGGGGGGGGTCGAGAGTAGCCTGGCCATGTGCCTCCCTGGCCCCTTAAAAACCCTAAAACCCATAAAAATATAAAAAACCACTAAAAACTATAAAAAACCGTTAATTCCCTAAACTACATTATAAAACTCTAAAAATCATAAAATCCCTAAAAAATAAAAAAATTCTAAAAACAATAAAACCTTACAAAAACCGTAAAATCCCTAAAACCCATAAAAACCTCAAAATCCCTAAAATCCCTAAACCCATAAAATCCTAAAATCCCTAGAAATCCCTAAAAACATTAAAAACCATAAAACCCTAAAAACCCTGAAGAAAACCATAAAGAACTACAAACACTTAAAACCCCTAAAAACTGAAAAAAAACTACAAAATGTAAAAATCCAAAAAACCCATAAAACCATAAAATCCATAAAAACGTTTAAAAAGAAATAAACATAATAAAAACCCCCAAAACATTAAATACCCACTTAAAATGCAAAAAATACATTTAATCCCTTAAAATGTAAAAAATTTTAAAAACATTAAAAACACTAAATAACTCAAAAACACAAAAACCATAAAATATTTAAAAACCCAAATAAAACAATAATAACTTAAAAAATATAAATCCCCTAAAATCCTAAAAAACTATAAAAACCCTAAAAACAAAAAAAATACAAAAACCCATAACAATACTAAAAACACCTAAAAAATATTAAAATGTAGAAAACTCGGAAAAAACATATGAAAACCATAGAAATATAAAAACACATAAATCCCTTACAACTCGCTGAGCAGGAGATTCCCCCCATTTTTCTAGAGATTGTTATTTTTTTGAAAGTAACTCATTGCCAGAACGGTGTTTCCTCGGTCCCGATTTCTACTCAAGAGTTTTCTTTGGCATTTTCTCTTCTGGATCTCATTCTGGTGGTTCGGTTTGGGATTAACCAGCCCTCTATCGGTGTTTTTGACAAGTTGTTGCCTCTTCTTGGAATATCCATGAAACGGATGTTGTAGCATTACTTTATGCCCGCTATTTTTTTGTTCGATTTGGGAAGGAGGATGATTTGATCTCAGCCGAGGCTGTGGATCCAAAAATTATCATCGGTTTTTCGTTTTACTTGTTCCGATGGAGCATTGATTTCCACTTGAATCATGACCCTTCGAGCGCGGAGTTGTGGGTAACAATTCCTGGACTTGTGCTCCCCTTCCAGAATCCATCCATCCTTCGCATCATTGGTAATCTCATTGGGAGATTTATTTGCATGGATGCACGGATGAGCACTGAATGTCACCCCTTTGCGCTGCGAATTTTCATAGAGGTGGACGTGTCCAAGCCCCCGGTCAATTTGGTTTGTGTTGAGATTGAAGGTGAACTCCAGTGGAAACAACAGTTCTGCTTTCATTCCTCGGTCTTCTTTTACTCGAATTGCTACAGGTTAGGCCACGCTGCATCTGTGTGCCGGCGTGGAAGGGGCTCCTCCTCTTCTGTGCCTGGGCCGTCTGCTGCAACTCCTTCAACGTTTGCTGAGAATGTGGTTGGGGAATCACCTCTGCACAATATGGGAGGGTCGGCTCCAAATACTAGTGTGGTTGGCTACCCCAGGAGTTATTCTACTTATGGTGGTGATGTTAAATTGGTGGCCACTCAGGAGGTGCGAGCTTCATCAATGGAGCCTCTGAATGAGCATGCTACCTCCCCGACATCTGGTCCTGGTCAGGAAGTGGTAGCTAGGAAGGGGAAATTACTAGAGAGGAGGAGTTAGTTTGTGCTGGGTCTGGGGACACTTCTCTGAAGAGTGTTCCGCATCAACCGCCTGAGCCTAAGGTTAGTGAAGTGTTTGATTGGCCAAATGTTTATCTGGGAATAGTGTTTGGGAAAGGAGTGAATGCTTCTGAAGTTGGAAGTAGAAATCTTAAAACTATTTGGGACTCTCGAGATGACCTGGTCATGACTATGCAAGTGACACAGTAGAGGGATGGGGTTTTGGGAATATCTGCAGTTGGGCAGGGCATGGATGTTCCTGTGAACGACCGATTTGATAGGCTGGCTGGGGAATTGGGCTCTGGGTAGGGGATTGCTGAGGTTATGGTGACTTGATCTGCGGAGCAGTGTCACACTGTTCGGGTGGATCGGAAGGAGGGTGATGATGCACTGGTAGTGGTGGCTTGCCCTGCTTCGCATGATAATTGTTATCATGATATGGGGTCTCTGGTCCCAATTTCGATAGACATGTCAGACGCATGCGCTCTTGAAAGGGAAACTGATGGTAAGATAAATGAGTCTGGGCAGATGGGGTATAAATACATTGGAAAGTCAATATACGTGGTTTAGAAAGACAAGCTTTTGGAGGACCCCAATGTGATGCAGGCACCAGTGTAGGATGCTTTTTTGCAGGAGGAATTGAATTCCCATAATCATTTGTTATGGGAGGACAACTCAAATGATTGTTTCAGGATGAAATAAAATATGGCCCAGATTTTGAAAGAAAGGGCCCTACTTGGTGAACCTTTTGGGAAAGAGAACTTTACAGATGGCTTTCCCGGGGAGAGGGTTTCTGCAGGACCAACCTTTATTGTTTTCTCTCTCAATCTAGAAGACAGTTTTAATATTCCCCAGTTCAAAAGTATGAGGCATGAACTTTCTACATGTGCCTTGAAACAAGAGGTCATGGAGATTCCTGTACAGGATCAGGACCAGGAGGACCTGTAAATACCTTCTCATGGGACACCTAGCTCTTATCGGACTCGAAAAATAAGGGAAAAGAATGATTATTCTACGCTGTCTAGGACAGTTCAAACCAGGGCCTCATGCAGGGAGAAGGAGAGGCAAAATGAGTATTATGCTATGACACAGTATGAATATTCTGAGTGGGACTCGGCAGATCCTGATGCTGCTGATGCCTACGGTGCAGATGAAGACCCCTTTGGAGTTGAGTATGAGTATGTTGACTTTACGGCTTGATTTTTTCACTGTTTCTTTCTTTTGTGTCTTTTATTCCTTGGTTTTTCACTTTTTTTTCTCCTTTTGGACTTTTTTCCTTTTATTTAATAAATTTGAGGGGTCCAGGAATATCCTGGTCCTCGCATCTGCCTTCACCTTAAAACCATAAAAACCACAAAACCATAAAAACCATAAAATTAAAAAAAATCCAAAAAATCCCAAATATTTGAAAACCCTAAAAAACATGAAAAACATTAAGAAAAAGATAAAAAACTAAAACCACTTAAAATACCAAAAAAATAAAAATGCTAAAAACCTCAAAAAACCTTGAAAACCCATGGAACCCCTAAAAACACTTAAAATCCAAAAAACCCAAAAAACCCCTAAAAATACTAAAAACACAAAAAAATCCGTAAAAGGTAATCAAAACCTAAAACCCCAAAAAACCCCTAAGAAAACCTAAAAAAAACTAAAAATACTTAAAACCCTGAAAACCTCATTAAAATGATAACAACCATAAAAAACTCTAAAAATCCTAAAAATAATAAAAAAAATCTAAAAACCTTAAAAACCCCGGAAAACCAAAAAACACTCTAAAAACTATAAATTCCAATTAATGCCCCAAAAAATGGTAAAAACCTCTAATAAAACATTTAAAACCTATAAAACAAGAAAAACATGAAATCCAAAAAAAATCAACAAAAACCATAAAAAACCATGAAAATCCAAACAATGCTATTAATCCCTAAAAAGAAAAAAAATCATAAAAATCATTAAAATCTCTAAAAATTCATAAAAATTTAAAAACCCTAAGAAACCCATAAAAACGTAATAACTTAAAACCCCTAAAAATTAAAAAATATTAAAACCCTTAAAAACCATAAACCCCTAAAAACTCTAAAAATATATAAAAAACTAAAAATTCTAAAAATTCTAAAATGGGATGAAATACCTAAAAATGTAAAAAAACCCTACAAAGACTGAAAATATCTAATAAATACAAACAAACCTAAAAACACTTAAACCCCTAAAAGATATAAAAATATTAAAAACACAAAAAAACTAAAATAACTTAAAAACCCCAAAACCATTAAAAACCATAAACCACTAAAATCTTTAAAACACCTAAATTAACATAAGAATGAAAAACCCCACTAAAAACACTAAAAATAATAAAAACCCTTTAAACCACTAAAAAATATTAAAAAATCGAAAAAAACATAAACCCCTAAAAATTAAAAACCCCCCCTAAACCCCATAAAACTCGTATAATACCTAAAACCACAAAATCCCTAAAACACCCTAAAAATCTCAAAAATCCATAAAAACCCTAAACCCCCAAAAAAATTCTACAAATACATAAATATACCTAAAAATATTAATATCTATAAAATCCATGAAAAAAACTATGGAATATTTAAAAACCTAAAAATAGATAAAACCCATAAAAAATAAAATACATTAAAAGAATTAAAAACCATAAAACCCTTAGAAACCATAAAACCCCCAAAATTCATTAAAAACACTAAAAACATATAAACCCCCAGAAAACCCCCAATGAATACTCTAATATCCATTTAATCATTTAAAATTAGTAAAAACACTAAATAACTTCAAAACCCATAAAATTTTTAAAAAACCTAAAACCCAAAAAAAAAACCATAAAACCTTATAATACCCTAAAACACTCAAAATCCCTAAAAACCTAAAAACAAAAAAATCTTCAGAATTCCCAAAAAAAACTAAAATCCTAGAAAATCCCTAATAAGAATGTAAAAACCTAAAAAACATAAAAAGATGAAAAAAATAAAAAATCATAATAAACCATAAAACACATAAAAGACCCAAAAAATCATAAAAACACATAAACCCATAAAATCCTCTAAAAACATAAAAACCCTAAGATCCAAAAAACAGTTATAACCACTGAAAACTGTTAAGAAACTTTAAAATCCAAAAATCATTAAAAAATCTACAAAACCTTAAAAACTCAAAAAACTCAAAAAACCCTAAACCCCCAAAAAATACTATAAATCTCTTAATATCGTAAATAACCCTATAAAACATAAAAGTCCCTAAAACCCCAAAAAATTATAAAAACCCTAAAAATATCTAATAAAATAAAAAACATAAAACCCTAAAAACCCCTAAGAAGACCCTAAAACCCAAGAAAAAAGTTAAAACTCCGAAAAACCTAAAAATACTAAAAACACATAAAAACACTAAAAAGTATCAAAAACCATAAAACCCCTCCAAACCAAAAAAACTCTTCAAAACATTAAATAAATCCTTAAAATCCATTCCATGGAAAAGTCCCCCAAAGTCTATAAAAACCCAAAAAACAAACTAAAAACTCTAAAACCCCATTAAACCCATATAATGTTAAAAAACACTAATACCCATTAAAAACCATTAAAACTCAAATAAAAAACAAATTAAACCATAAAAATCAAAAAAACCCTAAAAACCCTCAATATAACTAAAAAACTAAAAAAATGATAAAAACCTATAAATAGATGAGAATCCATAAAAACCTAAAATCCCTAAGAACCCCTAATAAAACCAAAAAAACATAATGAAAACAAATAAAAACATTAAACCTTAATAACATAAAAATACATAAAACTCTAAAATCCATTAAAACACCTAAAGCACAAAAAAACCTACCCCTTCTCTCAAATCCTTAAAAACATTGAAAAAAATATTATCAACGGATTAAAAATCACCGATAATGTAAAAACACAAAAAAGTACTGAAAAATATTATGAAAATCTTAAAAACCTAAAAACACTTTAAACCCCTACAAACCTAAAAACACTAAAGACTATAAAAACATGAAAATACACTGAAACCCATAAAAACACCAATTACATTTAAACCCCTAAAAACCATAAAAACCCTACAAAATACTAAAATAATATAATTTCTATATAATCCATAAAACATTAAAAACCCTAAAAACACATTAAATGCCAAATTTTTTTAAAATAATCCCTAAAAACCTGAAAACCCATAAAACATCCAAAAAACAATTAAAACCCCATAGAAACCCTAACCATCCCTATAAAAACTAAAAATCATAAAATACTAAAAACCCTAAAATTTCATATTGACGTAAAAATACCTACAAGACTTGAAACCCCAAAGAATACATTAAAAACTAAAAAACACATAAAACCCCTAGGAACCCATAAAACCAAAAAAAAACAAATATTCATCAAAATCACAAATGTTCTTAAAAAACCACAAAATTATAAAAGAACCCTAAATCCCACAATATATATGAAACCATAAAAAAACTAAAAACACTATAAAATCATTAAAAACATAAAACATATTAATATCCCCCAAGACCTAAAAACTCTAAATAATTTAAAAAACCTAAAAATCCATGAAAACCCTAAAAATCCCAAAAAACACATAAAAACCCTAAAACCCACTTAAAACTCTAATATCTATTTAAACACATGAAAACATTATAAACACTAAAGTACGATAAAACCTGTAAAGAATATAAAAAATTATAAAAATCCAAAAAAACTCCAAAACCATAAAGATCATAAAATCATAAAAAGACCTTAATTTTTTTTAAAAATGTAAACAATTGTAAAAACCATCAAAAATCATAATAAAACAGTAAATACCTAAAAAAATTAAACCCATAAAAAATGTTAAAAACCCAAATATCCCTAAACCCCTAAATAAACCCTAAAACCCATCAATATCAATAAAAACCCTAAAATACCAAAATGATCCAAAAAATAAAAAAAATCCATAAAGTATAAAAACCCCTAAAAAATGTAAAACCCCCTAAGAAAAACATAAATACCTAAATAAATCCTAAAAATCCTAAAAATCCTTAAAATTATAAAAACCCAAAAAAACAGTAAAACCCTTAAATCCATCAAAATCCCTAAAAACCCTAAAAAATTCCCATATATACCTAAAAATGTAAAAACACAAATTAAAATTAGAATACCCCTATGAAAACCATAAAAATATAAAAACACTTAAAACCCCTAAAACACCAAAAAACCTAAAAACCATAAAAGACGTTGAAAGCCCCTAAAACCCATAGAAACCCTATAAATAAACATAATAAACATTGAAAAATTAAAAAAACACCACTAAAACCACTAAAACCCTGTTAAACTCTTAAAAAATTTAAAAAAAATTCAAACCCATAAAAAACCTTGAAAAGTGAAACCCCCCAAAAACCCAAAAAACCTAAAAATGCCAAAAAATCCCTAACCACCCAAAAAATCCCTATAACCTCTAAAAACAATAAAAACCAAAAAAATAACTACAAATCCCTAAAAACATAACAACCTTAAAAACCATAAAAACATAATATTACATTAAAAACAATAAAAAACATAAAACCCCCTATAAGACTTTAGAAATAATAAAAAACCTAGACCCACTAAAAGCACTCAAAATCCACAAAAACAATTAAACCATAAAAATCCTTAAAATACATACAATCAATAAAAATTTAAAAACACTCTAAAAGGAATGATTCTGAGGGGGTGTCGCCCGCTTTTAGGAGTGGTTCTGAGTCTTTGGGTAAGATGTTTGTGCAGGAGGGACCTCTGATTGTGCGGGGGGGGGGGGGGAATTGATCTGTAGTTGATGCAGGTAAAGTGGTTATTGAGTGCCAACCCAAAGTGGCCAACATCTTCAAGCATTTGAAGAGTGGCCTGAAGCTCTCAGATGCTGGGAATTCCTTATGCAGGGAGGTTGCTAATGGTGGGAAGTCAAACTCATTTGATATCAGGGAGGCCACCCCAACCTTCATTCACTTTGAAAGGTTGGATCTTGAGGAGGAGGTGAAAGGGTCTCCACTTGTTGATGCTGGGAGAGAGAATTATGAGGTTTAGGAGAGACGGGTGCAGGCTGTTGTTGCTGAGAGGGGTGGAGGGGGTGTGGCCGAGCAGGCTAGTGAAGTTGAGCCACTGTTGGACAGTACTAGGCACTCAGGCGGTGTTGATGAGCAGGAGATAAGGGAGTCAAAGGCTCTTGGACACAACTGTGATGTTTTTGATATGGATAAGGGAAAGGTAAGCAATATTAATGGAGAGGAGGGGAACTGGGCTCCGGTTGCTGATGATGGGAGTGTAAGGCCTGCTGTACAGATGATAAGTGAGTATGATGTTGTTCTAAATGCTGAGTCAATTCTAGACATTATTGGCCCCTTAAATGATGCTGGCGAGCAGGGGAAAAGGGAAAAGCATGGGTTGGAGCCTCTATTGGATGAGGGTCATTTGTAGCTTGCCTTGGCTGGTGTGGTGTCCTCTCTTTGTATAGCTTCTGATGAACCTATTCTTACTGACTATTCCCTGAATCAGGAGGCGCCCTTCATCCCGAATCACCCAGGTCCTTGGAAGGGAAACCCTGCACATGCTCATGAGATGACTTTGACAATGGTGGACTGACCAGGTCCTTGTGGGGTTCTTGCGGGCTATCCACTTAACCAGGAATCCTCCTTCATTCCCGACCAACTTCAGGAGGATAATAGAAGGATAGATCACAACATGGCTATGGTCCTTAAGGAGAGGGCCATGCTGGAGGAGGCCACCGGGAAGGAAAACAAGAATGTTGAGATCCATGTTGATCCAAAAAGGTGGAAGCCGAGGAAGGGATACTCTTACTTGAAAAAGACTATGTCCACAAGAGCATCTTGCAAGGATAAGGAAATTGCCTCTGGAAGAGGTGAAAGGGCTGCCAAGAAACAGCTGAATGTGGAGCAGGTGAGGTTAAGGGAGCATTATGCCAATTTCTAGAGGCAATATGACTCTTCTGAATGGGAATCAGTAGTCTCTGATGCGGACTACGGTTATGGTGCCGAGGGAGACCCCCCTGGTGCGGACTATGAGGATGATGAAGGCTGGTAGATCTTGTGAAGGGATGGATTGTTGATGGAATCTTGGTGCTTTTTGGGTTTTCTTTTCTTTTTTGTGGTCTTTGGGTGTCTGTTTGTTAAGGTTTTTTGGGTGTGGGTTGATTGACCCCACCCCTCCCTTGTCTGCAGTGTCTTTCTTCTCTTTAATAAACTTTGGGGGGTGTCAGGAATAGCCTGGCCCCGAACCTTCCTTGCCCTAAAGAACAGAAAAACACTAAAAACAATAAAAAGCACAAGAAACCCCTAGAAAACTTAAAAACCAAAAAACCATAAAAATCATAAAAACCCATTAAAAACCCGCTAAAAACTCTAAAAAGAAAAAAACCTAAATTTTTTTAAAAAACTAAAAAAATCATATAAACCTCTAAAACACTAAAAAAAACCACTAAAACAAAAAAACAAAAAAACCTTATAAAATAATGAAAAAACCTAAAAATAATTAAAACACTAAGAACCATAAAAATCATAAAAAAATCCATACAAATCCCTAAAAATATAAAACACATAAAATTTCTGAAAATCCAAATAAATCCTTAAAAACCTAAAAACACTTTTAACCCATAAAAACACTAAAAAGAGAAAAATAGTTGGACCCCTTAAAAACCATAAAACACCTAAAACCATAAAAAACATAAATACCCAATGAAAACACTAAAAAAAACCTAAAATCTATAAAATCCAATTAATCCCCTAAAAATGTTAAAAACATTAAAATCCTTAAAACCAGTAAAACCTCAAAAAAATAAAAAACAAAAATACCCTAAAAATAGCTAAAAACTCATAAAACACCATAAAACCCTAAAGATGTTAAAAAATATAAATAACATAAAAACCATAATAAAACTCCAAAAAACCTATTACCCCCCAAAAAAACCTTAAAACCCATAAAACCTTAAAAACTTTTAAAAACTCTCAAAATCTCTAAAAACTATAAAATCCCATAAAAATACTTATAAACATTGAAAACATAAAAAATGAAAAAAAATCCGTGAAAACCATACGAAAAACATAAAACCATAAAAACACTTAAACCCACTAAAATCCTCAAAAAATAGTAAGAAACCAAAAATACCATATAAACCCTCAAAATCCCTAAATTCCATAAAATCCATTTAAATACAAAAAAAACCTGAAAATCCATAAAAATGTAAAAAACCTAAAAAAACAGAAAAAACCCCAATAAATACTAAAAATGAAAAAATTAAAACCCCAATAAAACTAAAAAAATACTTAAATACTTAAAAACCTAAAAATCCCTTAAAACCCCCATCCCCATTAAAAACAATAATAACCCCAAAAGCCCATAAGAAACCTCAAAACCTAACTTTACTTCTAAAACCCCTTTACACTACCAAAAAATTTTAAAACACCAAAAAACCATAAAAAACTCAAAAAAAACCCTTGAAACCGCTAAAACCATAAAACCCTTTAAAACCCTAAAATACCTAAATCCCTCAAAATCCCTAAAACCCCCTAAAACCCAATCAAAATATTAAAAAATCCCTAAAAATACCTTAAAACAGAAAAAATCATAAAAACCATGAAAATCCCAAAGAAAACCATAAAACACATAAAACCAAGAAAACCTTAAAATACTAAAAACCCAAATAATAATTAAAGTCCATAAAAACCTAGAAACCATAAAAACCTAAAATCCCTATAATCCTTAAAAATGTAAAAAATCCTTAAAACCCTAAAACCCCCAAAAAACCATAAAAACCTAAAAACACTTAAAAATAATAAAAACCCTAAAAATGATAAAAAATATTAAACCCCCCAAAAAGAATACAAAACCCAAAATACCATTAAAACGAAAAAACTGTAAAACATTAAATACCATAAAAACCAAAAAACCGTATAAACCACTAAAAATATAAAAACCGTATAAACCTCAGAAGACATTAAAACTCTAAAAACCTTAAAACCCAAAAAAACAAAAAAAACCCCACCTAAAAACCTAAAAAACCATAAAAAATATAAAAACACTTAAAAACCCTAAATCAATCAAAATCCATAAAATACCTTAAAACACATAAAAGCCTAAAAAGGCCCTAAAAATCCTTAAAAACATAAAAACCCAACAAATCTTTAATATAGTAAGAAAAACATAAAAACCTAACAACACCTAAAACCCCAAATAAACAAAAAAAACAAAAAAACTCAAAAAAAATCCTAAAACCGTAACACCATAAAACCATCAAAATGTGTAGAAACCCTAAAAGTCATAAAAATCCTAAGAAATATCTAAATATCAAAAAAACATAAAATTGAAAAAAAAACCTGAACACCACGATGAAAAACAAAAACACTAAAAACAATTAATCCCCTAGAAAACATAAAATTCACTAAGGAACCAAAAAAACCCTAAAAACAATTAAAATCTCCTAGAAACATAAAAATCACCAAGGAACCAAAAAGCCCCTAAATAACCTAAAAACCATAAAGGATTAAAAACATTAAGAAACCCTAAAAACAGTAAAAATCCACTAAAAACACTAGATACCATTTAAACCCCTAAAATAATAAAAAATTATAAAAACCATAAAATTCCTAAAAAACTAAAAAAAATCTCTAAAAACAAAAAATCATATCCCTAAATCTCTAAAAACCATAAAAACCTCAAAGTCCCTAGAAACCGTGAAAACCATAAATTTCCAAAAAATTACCTAAAATCTTTAAAATAAAAAAAAAACATAAAACCCCTAAGAAAAACATAAAACCAAAATACACATAAAACATCTAAAAACCTAAAAAAAATTTAAAAACAACTAATACAATAAATATCCTGAAAACCTAAAAAAACACACAATATCTATAGAAACCCTAAAACCCCTAAAAATATTACCCCCCTCCAATTCTCTACAAATGTAAAATGTAAAAAAAATACAAAAAATACTAAGAAAACCTTGAAACCTAAAAACAATTAAAACCCCTAAAACCCTAAAAAATAGTAAAAACCCTAAAACCTATAAATCTCATAAAAACCCCAAAAAATCCCTAAAACAATCAAAATCTTAAAAAATTACATAGAAATATCTAAAAAAGTAAAAAACCCAAAAAACTAAAACCCCTAAGAAAACCATAAAAACCTAAAAACACATAAAACTACTAAAACCCTAAAAACAATAAATAAATAAAAATTCTAAAAAACCCTAAAAAATATTAAAAATCGTAAAACTATAAAAACCCTTAAAATGGAAAAAAACCCATAAAACCCATAAAACCCACTAAAACAAAAAAAACATTTAAACCCCCATTTTTTTAAAAAACTCTTAAAACCCATTAAAACCCTAAAATCTAAAGAAAACTCCTAAAAAAGAAAAGAACCATAAAAATTCCTAGAAACTCTAAAAACCCCTAATAACCTCAAAATCGAAAAAAACCCAAAAGAAACATTAAAATTATAAAAAACTAGAAAAATCATTAAAAACATTAAGTACCCAAAAAACCATGGAAACCCCTACGAAATCATTAAAATCCTAAAAACACATAAAACCCATTTAAACACTAAAAATTGCTTAAAATCATAAAAAACCCAAAAATAAGACCCCAAAAAAACCACAAACACTCCCTAAAAACCATGAAAACCATAAAAACTAGAAAAACCAAGAATGGAAATAAAACCCTAAAACCCAACTATAAAAAACCCATTGGAGACCTAAAATGTTAAAAAATATAAAAATTTATAAAAACCCTAATAAATTTAAAAAAAATTAAAAACTGTAAAATACGAACAACTTGAAAAATAGTAAAACCCCTAAAAATCCCCAAAACCCCAAAAAACCATAAAATCGAAAAAATCCTTAAAAATTCAAAAAAAAAACATAAAACCCCTAAAAACTATTAAAAACCTATTTTTTTTTAAAAAATTAGAAACACTTAAAACCCCAAAAAACCAAAATAAATTGAAAAACACAAAAAAACCCTAAAAATGCCTAAATGTCCAAAAAATCCCTAAAAACCTTAAAACCCATAAAATTATAAAAAACCCCCAAACAATCATGAAAACATAAAAACCATAAAAACCCCTAAAACAACAAGAAAACATTAAAACCCATAAAATAGTTAAAACACCTAAAAATACTAACACTAAAGTCCCTAAAAACCATAAAACCCCCCAAAATCCCTTAAAATCATAACAATCTAAAAAAGAATTGACAAAAATCCTTGAAAACATAAAATACCCTACAGACCTTGAAAACCACTAAGAAAGCCTTAATAATATATAAACACATAAAAACTATAGAATCTTAAAAATTAAAAAAATCATAAAAACCCTAAAAAGACCCTAATACCCCTAACAAACCCTGAACACCATAAAACCTCTAAAATCATTTAAATACACTAGAAATCCAAAAAACAAAAAAAATCACAAGTATCCCTAAAACCCCTTCAAACCCAAAAACATTAAAAATTCTAAAAAACCTTAAAACCCCTTAAAACTCAAAAAAGTCCCCCAAAAACAAAAAAAAACATAAAAACACTAAAAACACTAAAAATAACTAACAAACCTCAAAATCATAAAATCTCTAAAACTATAGAAATCCTAAAAAAGGACTAAATACCTAAAAACATAAAATACCTAAAAACCATAAAAACCCATAAGAACACCATAAAAACAAAAAAAAAACACTTAAAACCCCTGTAATTTTAATAATGCTTAAAACCCCAAAAAAACTAAAACGCTTAATATACCTAAAAACACTAAAAAACATAAAAATCCTAAACAATCCCTAAAAATGTAAACAATACTAAATTATTAAATAAAACATTCAAAAACTTTAAAACATTTAAATATCATGACCAACCACAAAATGTTAAAATCCTTAAATATCATAAAAGGCGCAGAAACCCCTAAAAACCCTAAAAACCATAAAGCCCCAAAAATCATTTGAAACCCTAAAACCATAAACACCCGAAGAAATCTCTAAATACTCAAGAAACCATTTAGACCCCTAAAAAGATAAAAACTCTAAAAAACCCTAAGAACCCTAAAAACTCATAAAACCCAAGAAAACACCAAAAAACATAAAAACACTAAAAAACATAAAAACCCTTAAGAGATATAAAAAATCCCTAAAAATACCTAAAAATGATAAAATCCATAAAAACCAAATAAAATCTAAGAAAATGTTTGAAAACCTAAAAAAACATAAATCCCCCAATATTCCTAAAAACGCTAAACAACTATAAAAACCATAAAGACCCTAAAAACTTAATGGACCACTAACACATAAAAACACCTAAAACCCCATAATAATCATAAAAACACTAATAATGATAAAAAAATAAACTCAGAAAAATGTTAATAACTCAAAAAACCATTAAACCCCTAAAATCAAAAAAAGCCAAAAACCCATCGAAGTCCCTGAAAACCATAAAAACCATAAATATCTTAAAAATATCAAAAAATTACAAAAAATAGAACCTTAAAAATGCTAATAAAATTTTAAAAAATTAAAAACAGTTAAAACCCCTAAAACCCTAAAATTCCTAAAAACCCAAAAAAAAATCCCTAAAAAGCCCTATAACCCCTAACACTCCCTAAATACTATAAAACCCATAAAAATCCTATATATTTCCTTGAAGTCCCAATGATGTAAAAAACCATAAAAAATATGACAACCCCTAATAAATCCTTGAAAACATAAAAATAAATAAAACTCCTAGAAACCAAAAAAACCCTAAAAACACTAAAAGTCCCTAAAAACCATAAACACCTAAAAACCATATAAAACCCAAGAAACCATAAAAATCATTAAACAACATAAAAACACTAAAAACATTCTAAAACTCTGAAGACCATTTAGAACCCTAAAAACAATTCCCTAAAAAAATAAAACCATAAAAAAAGACAACCCCCCCCCCAAAAAAAACCATAAATACAATAAAAACCCTAAAACCCAAAAAACTGTGAAACCCTAAAAAATTATAGAAATACATAAAAAATCCTAAAAACCCCTAAAAATGTAAAAAACACTTAAAAAACTAAAAAACTGTACGAATACCTTAAAACCCTAAAAATATTTAAAATTCAATAAACCTTTAAAACCCTCAAAATCCTAAAAACCATAAAACCCTAAAAACCATAAAAACTATAAAACCCTAAAAACCATTAAAAAACATAAAAACTATAAAAACCATAATAACCCTAAAAACCACTAAAATATCAACAAACACTTTAATCCCATAAAAATATTGAAAAAATGTATAAAAACGTTAAAACCACTTAAAACAAAAAAAAAACTAATGAAACCATAAAAATGTAACAAACCTAAGAAACCGTACATAACCTCAAAATCCCTAAAAAGCCAAAAAATCCATAAAAATAATAAGAAAACCCAAAAAAATATATAAAAACATAAAAAAACTGAAAACCCAGATAACCACTTAGAAAACATTAAAAACCTAAAAACACTAAAATCACCTAAAAACATTAAAATATGGTTATGGGATGATTAGGGACAATGAGGATGGGAACTCCAAAGGTTTTTTTCTGAAAGACATGGCTTTGGAGGACCCTAATATGATGAAAGTACCTATGCAGACTTTTCTTTTGCAGGAGGGAATGAAACCCTAGTGCTCAATGTTTTGGGGGTGTGGTTCTAATGATGAATCTAGAATGAAATCCAACATGACCCAGATTTTGAATGAAAAGGCCATTCTTGGAGATATTTCCTCTTTTGGGATAGAAACATTTATTAGGGGCCTGTCCAGGGAGAGGTTTCCACCTCCCACCTCTTGTTTACTCAACCAGGAGGACACTGTTATCCCTGTTCAGGAAAGATATGGTGATATTGACGCTGTAGTCCTGAAACGGAGGAGGATAAGGAAGGACTACTCTTACTTTCTGAGAACGGTTTCAACAAGGGCTTCAAGCAAAGCTTATAAGAACTCCTCTAGAAAGGTAGGGTGTCCTACTATGAAGAAGTTGAATGTGGAGCAGGAGAAGCTAAGGGAGTATTACACCAACTTATTGAAGAAATATGACTCTTCTGAATGGGAGTCAGCAGACACTGATGCGGCCACCGGTTATGGTGCTGAGGGAGTCCACCATGGTGTGGACTATGATGATGATGGTGGTGGGGAAGGATGGTAGACCCTGTGCTGGTGTTTTTCCTCATTCTTTTCTGCTTTCTTCTCTCCAGTGGACTTGTTCACGCTCATTGTTTTCCTTTGATGTTTTTTGGGTATGGGTTGATTGACACTGCCCTGCCACTATCTGTTGCATCTTTTTCTTATTAATAAATTTTAGGGGGGTCGGGAATAGCCAGGCCTCACACCTCTTCTGCCTTAAAAACATAAAAATCCCTAAAACCCAAAAAAACATAAAAATACTAAACATACATAAAACCATAAAAACAATAAAACCCTGAAAACCCTAAGAAAACCGTAATAAGAAAAAAAATTAGAACCCATGAAAAACCTAAAAGTGCTAAAAACCCCAAAAAACCTAAAAAGAAAATAAAAACCCTTAAAACTATAAAAATAATAAAACCCTAAAAACCAAAACATCCCTACAACCCAAAACAAACTATAAAAGCCATTAAACCTCTAAAATGTTAAAAGAATCTTAAAATAAACCCTAAAAATTCAAAAAACACCTAATGTCCCAAAAAAACTATAAAAACCATTAAAAACCTAAAAATTGACTAAAACCTAAAAAATACCTTAAACCTAAAAACCCATATAAATCTAAAAAATACTACAAAATCCTTAAAACATAATGAAAATAAAAACACTAAAATATTCCTAAAAATTATAAAAACCTATAAACACTTAAAACCTAAACAAATCCAAATAAAATTTAAAAAATCAAAAAATCCCCAAATCCCTCAAAACACTGAAAAACATGAAAAACCAAAAAACATGAAAAATCATAAAAATAACTAAAAATAACTAAAATGTAAAAGAGCCTAAAAACAAGGAAAATAGTTTAAAAAAAATAAAAACATAAAAACATAAGATTCATAAAAAAATATACTTAAAACCCTGAAAGACCATAAAACCCCTAAAAACTAATATAACCCATAAAACACCTAAAACAAATAAAAACCCTAAAAACCTATAAAAACTATAACATTCCATTCAAACATGAAAACATTTGAAAACTCTAATAACATTAAAAACCCTAAAACTCAAAATAAAACCAATAAACCCCCAAAATCCATAAAAACCTAAAAACCATAAAGAAACAAAAAATCCCTCATAATCCCTAAAACCCCCAAAACCATAAAAAACCAAAAAATCCCTAAAGTCCCTATAAGGTAAAAACCCCCTAAAAACCATGAATAACATTTAGAAAACCTTCAAAACTCAAAAAAATTAAAACACCTAAAAACCTAACAACATTAAAAATGCTAAAAATGCTAAAAATCATAAAGGACCATAAAATCCCTAAAAACAACAAAAAAACAACAAAAAAATATAAAATCCTATTAAAAATTTAAAAAACCCCAAAACCATTATAAATCAAATAAAAAAAATAAAAACTAAAAGTACCATTTAAAACCATAAGAATGATAAAAAACTCAAAAAAACATAAAATCCCTAAAAAACTAAAAATATATATAAAAATCCAAAGAAACCCTAAAACCCCCAAAACCATTAAAATTCCTAAAAACCCTAAAACCACTTAAAAATTATATGGATCCTTAAAAATAACAAAAAAAGAAAACCCTAAAAACAATGAATACCTCAAAGAAAAATGAAAAAAATATAAAAACAGTTAAAGCCCCTAAAAACCTAAAAACATTAAAACCCTAAAAACATAAGACCCCTATAACCCTAAAACCCTCAAAATCACCACAAACCCTAAAATACATAAAAACATAAAATATTCGGTAAAATCCCTAATACCATAAAATCCTAAAAAATAATGAAAAACACAAGATATCATTTAAAACATAAAAAAACACAAAACCCCTAAAAACCTAAAAAATAAAAAAATAAACTCTAACAATTTTTTAACCATTAAATTAGTTAAAATTATCTAAAAACCATAGAAAATCCGAAAACCCAAACAACCAAAAAGAAAACCATAAATAACATAAGAAATCCCAAAAATATCAAAATATCAAAAAACCCTCAAAACCTAAAAACCATAAAAAACCTAAAAATCCCTAAAAAAATAAAAACCATAAAAAACATAAAAAATACAAATAAAAAAATAAAAACCTAAATAATGATAAAAAATAACCCTAAAAACCATCAAAATAAAAAAAGACCAAAAATTCCCTAAAAATGTAAAAATCCCTATAAGCAATGAAATACCCTTAGAATACATGAAGAACCTAAAACACTTAAATCCCCTAAAACCTAAAAAATTCGAATACCCTAAAAATCTCTAAAAACCCTAACATACCATAAAAAAATTAAAATCCACCAAAAACAATAAAAATCCATTAAACCCCTAAAAAATTTAAAATCTCTAAAAAACCTACAAACCCCTAAAAACTTAGAAAAAACTATAAAAACCCAAAAACCACAAAACCCCAAAAACCTAAAAAACCATAAAACACATCAAAATACCTAAATCTTAAAACCCCAAATAAAACATTAAGAACCTTAAAATACTTAAACTCCCATAAAAACCTAAAAACCCAAAAAACCCCTAAAAAATATAAAACACTAAAAATACCTAAAACCCCTCAAAATACTTAAAAACTATAAAAACCCATACAAATTCTTAAAAATTTCAAAAATATATAAAAACATAAAAACCCTGAAAATCTAGAAAACGCCTATGAAACCCATCAAAAACAAAAACACTTAAAACCCATAAAATCCTAAAATTTACAAAATCCTTAACCATCCCCCCCCCCAAGAACCCAAAAAAACCCTCAAAATCATAAAAACCCTAAAACCCTTAAAAAGTCCTAAAACCAAAAAAAAACATAAAACCCTAAAAACCAATAAAATCCCTAAAGACTCTTAAAAACCATAAAAATAATAAAAATCCCTAAAATCCCTAAAAACATAAAAAAATAAAAACACTGAAAAAACCACCTGAAGACATTAAAAACCTAAAAACAAAAAAAGAAACCCCTAAAAAATAAAAAACAGCTAAAAATGAAAAAATAAAAAATAAAAACCCCTAAAAGCCCCCAAAAAACAAATAACCATAAAAAATAAAAATCCTTAAAAATCCTAAAAATCTATAAAAATTTTAAAAAATCAATAAAAATACTTCAAAATGTTAAAATACATAAAAAACCTAAAAACCATAAGAAAAATACTAAAAACACTTTAAACACCTAAAATCCTAAAATTTTGGAAAACCCTACAAAACCCTAAAAGACACTAAAACCCAAAAAAATCCCTAAAAACCATAAAAAAAACCTAAATCATACTAAAAACTCTAAAACCCGTTTATACCCCAAAATTTTTAAAAGAATCTAAAAAACCATAAACACCTAAAAACTAAAAAAACATAGAAACCCATGAAACCCATAAAAATCTTTGAAATGTACCAAAAATTCCTCAAAACATAAAAAACCCTAAAAACCTAAAAACCATAAGAAAGCTTTAAAAACCCCAAAAAACATTTTAAACCCCTACAAATATATAAATACTTCAAAAATAAATCCCTAGAAAACCATAAATACCATAAAACACTAAAAATCCTTAAAACAAAAAAAATCATAAAAATAGTAAAAAAACCCAAAAAATCCATAAATACATAAAAAACTGTAAAAACCCTAAAAACCCCTAAGAAAAGCACAAAAACATAAAAACACATAAAACCACTAAAACCTAAAAAATATTAAAACCATAAAAAAACAAAAATGAAGTTAAAAACCCTGAAAACTTCTGAAAACCTAAAAACTCCAAGATCCACTAAGAACTCTAAAAATTCATTGAACCAATAAAAATATTAAAATTTATAAAAAACTTAAACAATAAAAACCCTAAAACCCCAAAAAAATTACGAAAATTCAAATAAACTCTAGGACCACTCAACATCCCTAAATACCCTAAAACCCCCAAAATCCTAAAACCCCTAAAAACCTAAAAAATACCCAAAAATCCCTAACAACTTAGAATAATAAAACCCCTAAAAACCCCCAATAATACCTTAAAGACATAAAAACACATAGAACCACAATAAATCTAAAACGTGCTAAAACCCCTAAAATCATAAATTTCCCAAATACCCTAAAAACCATAAAACCCCCTAAAACCATAAAATACATAAAACCCCATAAAACACTAAAACCCCCCAAAAAATGAAATCCATTTAAACCCCTAATAAAATTAAAAGTATTTCACAATAATAAAACCCCAAATAACTCAAAAAAATAAAAATCTCACAAAACCAAAAAAACCCTGATCATGCTAAAACCCTAAAAATCCCTAAATCCTCTAAAAAATAATAATTCTTTAAAACCCTAATCAAACATAAAAAATGTAAAAAAATCTAAAGATACCTCTAAATCCCAATGAAAAACATAAATTTTTAAAACACATAAAAATCCTAAACCCCCTAAAACACAAAAAATGTGAAAATACCTAAAAATCCATAAATATACGCCAAAACCCCTACAATGCATAAAACCATTAAAAACCTTAAAAATCCCTAAATCTATAAATTAAATAAAAATATAAAAACCTATTTAACCCATATAAAAGTTTAAAAAATCTCTATAAACCCTTTAAACACCTAAAAAACTAAAAAAACCCAAAAACAAAAAAAACCACAAAAAATCCCTAAAAAACCTAAATTTTATAAAACTCCAAAAACGACCTAAAAATACAATAAAATTTAGAACCCCCTAAAAACCCCGATAATTTATAAGAAAAACTAAAGACAAAAAAACACTCAAACCCCCTAAAAACCCTAAAAACGTAAAAAACCCTAAAAACCTCTAAAATCCATGAATCCCTTAAAAACCCTTAAAATCCCTAAAAACCCTTAAATCCATAAAAACAATAAAACCCATGAAAATAAAAAAAATAAAAAAATAAAAATGTTAAAACCCCTAAAAACCAAAGAGAACCCAAAGAAACCCTTGAAACCTAAAAAACACTTAAAACCACTAAAAACCTAAAAACACTAAAACCCCATAAAAAATAAAAAACCAATAATAACTCTAAAATTCTGTTAAACCACTTAATACATTAAAAAACTCTAAAGACCACAAAATTAAAAAAACGCTAAAAATTAAAAAACCCATCAAACCCCTAAAAACCATTAAAATCACTAAAAACCCTAAAATCCTTACAAATCCCTAAATCCCTAAAATCATAATCAACCCTAAAAACCTTAAATACCCAGGGAAAACATTAAAATTTTAAAAACACTTATAATACATAAAAAACCTAAATTTATAAATAACATAAAACCCTAAAAAATCCTTAAAACCAAAAAAATCCATGAAACCCCTAAAAACAAAAAAACCCAAAATTACTCAAATCCCTAAATATTTTTAAAAAATATGAAAATACTGATAAAATTTACGATGTTAATAACACCTAAAACCCCTAGAGACTTAATAATTTAAAAACACTAAAACCCCTTAAAAGGCCCTAAAACTCATTGAACCCCTAATAAAATAAAAACCATAAACCCCCCTAAATACCTTAAAACCCCTAAAAACCCATAAAAATCCTAAAACCCACTAAAATTTATAAAAACCCTTTAGACCCATAAAGAATTTAATAAAATATAAAAATTATTAAAGGCCTAAAAACTCAGAATAAAACACTAGAACACCAAAAACACCATAAAATAACTAAAATACATAAAAACCCTAAAACACTTCAAAATCCATAAAAAACCAAAAAACCTTTAAAAATCCCTAAAATCTCTAATAATATAGAAAACCTAAAAACCATAAAAACCCCAAATAAAACAGAAAAATAATTGAAACACTCAAAACCCCAAAAATCCTAAAAAACACTAAAAACCATAACAACCCTAAAAACCTAAAAACCCTAAAAACTATCAAAATCGCACAAATCCCTTTCAACATAAAAATCCTAAAAACTACATAAGAATACCTAAAATCAATAAAAATCTATAATCCAATAAGAAAATCTTAAAAAACCTAAAAACACAAAATACCCCTAAAAACCAAAAAACACAAAAAACCTAAAAAACCTGAAATCCCAAAAAACCCTAACAACCGTAAAAATTTCTAAAAACACTAAAATTCCATAAAAATTATTTATATTCCTTAAACATCCATAAAAATTTAAAATCCTCGAAAACCATTAAAAGTCATAAGATAATATTAAGAACCAAAAACCACTTGAAACCCCTAAAAACCTAAAAATGCTAAAAACACTAAAACTCCCTAAACACCCTAAAACTATAAAAACCAATAAAACCCATAAAAACTATAAAACATCCAAAAATTTAAAAAACACTAATAACCCATAAAAACATGATACCAATAAAAACTATAAAAACACATTAAACCCCAAAATATTTTAACAAACTCTGAAAACCATTAAAACCCCTAAAAATTCAAAAACTCCCAAATACCCAAAAAAACCATAAAACACCTAAAACCTTAAGAACCCTAAAAATCCCTAAAATAATTTAAAAAAAATAAAAATAAAAGAGATTCCCTAAAAACCAAAAAACCACAAATACAATAAAAATTGTAAGAAACCTTAAAACCCTAAAAACGCATAAAACCAGTAAAAACCACAAAACACCAAAAACCCAAAAGTTCTTAAAACCCATAAAAACCCTAAATCATTCAAAACTGTAGAAACCATAAAAATACTAAAAACCTAAAATTTCCAAAACATTTAAAAATATCTGAAAATGTAAAAACCCTAAATACCTGAAAACCCCCAAAAAACATTAAAAAATTAAGAACACATAAAACCCCTAAAATACCTAAAAATAATAAAATCCTTAAAGACCCTATATAAAAAGTAAATAGAATTTTCCAACACGGGAATATCTATTGGTAAAATTTCAATTTCTGTTGGACAATAATTTTAGAAAAAAAACATTATTCGATCAATAAATTATTGGTAAAAATATTGTCTCTAATTGTTATTTTGATAGATAAAATAGTTCTATTGGAATTATAATAATACCAAAAGATAGTATACACGTTGGTCAAAACTCTTACATACATATTAATATGAAAATTTCATCCATTGGAAATATTATCAACATTTATCTTTACATTTATTATAAGTAACAAAAACAACTAATATCTGTTTATTAATTATATTTTTAATAAAATATTATAAGTGAGTATACTAATATTTTTTACTAAAATTATAAATTATATTTATTAATTAAAATATATATAATATATTTATTATGTTTATTATATAATAATTATAAAATTAGCTTTTATGAAAATATCAAACACATTATGAATCTCTAAGAAGCATGTTTAAAATATATGTAAATGTATTCAAACTCCATGATATTTTCCATGAAACTTTAAAAATCACACACATAATTTAATATTATATGATTCACAAAAGTAGTGGGTCCTTTCATATAATAATCATCCACCTCTACCTCTCTATCATGACATGATCCTCATGCCTATTCAATGTCATGAAAACACCAACAATGAGTCCCCTTTGTGACATCTTCTACTCATACTTGAAAACTTTACAGAAGATCAATGATTCTCCAAAACATATGATTCAAGTACTAAAACTCACAAGGTATTAGATCCAAAGATGCATCATAATATTTTCCACACATAACATGGTGAAACATTCACTGGTTCAATTTCATTATCAATATAAATCTATAGTAAATCATTTATACACATGAAATAGGAGTTAATCATTATTAAATCACTAAAAACCATAAATACCCATAAAACCGTAAAAAAACATAAAATCCCATACGAATTCTAAAAACCACTAAAAAATATAAATAAATTTTGAATACCTAAAATTTTTACAAATAATTAGAAATGATAAAACCCAAGAAAAATCAACACAACCTAATCACCCTAAAAATAATAAAAATCATATAATGCTAAAAACCCGAAAAAACTAAAAATTACCTAAAAACATAAAAATCCTAAAAATCATTACAGTCCATAGAAAAAATTTAAAACATTGATAAACCCTAAGAATATTTTAAAAACATAGAAAAATACAATACCCCTAAAACCCAAAAAATCACAAAACCCCATAAAAAGACAAAAAACCACTAAAAATCATAAAATCCATATATATTCAACTCCTGAATTATTGTTATAATCCCAAAAAGTAAGAATGAAATTAACATAAGATATTTTTTGACCGGTCTCAATTGGGAAAACAATCCCAAATATCTTTATCCAAATTCTGACTATGAGTTTAGGGAATATTTTTCAAAAAATTATCACCCCTTATAAATCTAGGTTTGTTATGAGTAAAAGTACCCAAATTTTCCTCTTTACTGTATTGGAACGAATCAATATAACGTATAATAGGAGTTGTTATGGGTGTTTAATTCTGAAGTTGGACATTTCAAAAGCCTTGGAAACCATAAGGTGGATTTTTATCTTTAATTTTCTTGGAATTCATTGTTTATCCCCTACATTGATCAATATTATTTCTACCATATTAAAGAGTGTGAGGATACTTATTCTTATTAATGGATCCTTGAATGTGTTCTTTAAATGATCTTGTGGTGTTCAGAAAGGGGACCCACTATCAGGCCTCCTCTTTTTCACTTAGTAAAGATTATCTAAGTCGGTGTATCAAAGGCCTATCTCATGCTAGACTATATAGTATGATTAAAGTAGGATGGATCCTTTATTTTCCCACTAACCTTCTCTATATAGATGATATCATTCTATTCAGGTAGGCCAACAAGAGAACATTGGCTTCAATCAAGCTGATTTATCAGCATTATGAAAAAGTGTAAGGGCAATAAATTAGCTAAAAAAATAATCTATGGTCTTTAGAATCACAATTTAAGTCTCATGAAAAATATGTATAGATGGAAACCATGGTGTGAAAATAGGGTCTCTCCCATTAACATGCCTTAGTATCCCTCTATTTTCGAGAAAATTTAAATGATTATACTTAGAGAGAATCTTAGTCAAGAACACTAGTCAATTGATGAGATGGAAGGGGAAATTCATGTCACAAAGTGGGTAGGATCTAGTTAGTGAATTTTGTTATCACCTCGATGTTTTTTAATTCCTTATGCATCTACAAATGGGAAATTACTATTCTCAAAAGTCTCTAAAGCAAAATCAGAATCTTTTATTGGACTATATGAATCAGTGAAAAAATGTGTGTCTTTGTATCTTGGAAGGATTGTAGCAACCGAATTGATATGGGTAGACTTAGAGTCAAAGACCATAAGAAATTCAATGAGGCGATTATTAAAAAGTTTACCTAGAACATTATCACCTAAAATAACAGCGTCCTGGACTTTCTCAATGAACTATTTGCATGGAGGCATTATAATATGTATTTAGGTTATATCCTCTCCTTTGTATGATCTAGATCAGAGATTCTTTTAATAAAATTATTTCCTGCTCAAAATGGGTTGTCTCACGATGCTAAATTCTGAATTTTAATAAAAAAAACTAGCTGGATTGACCTATATATGTAATTGTATCACCCCCACATAACATGATCCTCATGTCAATTGTTGATTTTAACCAGAAATTTGATGAATTTTATGAAATTATCCCTTCGTACCTCCTTCTACAGATTAATATCCATACTTTTATCGACACTGATACTCTCATCTAGAAACCCAACCTAGTTGGAAAACTGAATATCGAAGTTTTTTACCATCACAAGAACCCACAAGGCATGAATCCCTCGGGATGGATCTCCAAATTCATAAGATCGTTCATATATCTTTCAAATCACATGCTCGTGTGGATGTTGTGGAAGAACTAGCTTCCTCTCCATAAACTTCTGAAGAAGACTGAAATGCAAGTTTCATTGGCCTTTTGCTTATGCCTGTAGGCAGATGAATCTCTAAAATGCATACTTGTGAGCTATAGATTTATGGTCAAGCTATGTCACCATGTTTGGAATATATATAACATTGAGTTTTCCCTGGACTTATAGGTGGGGGATTTGCTAAATCTGATTAGTGAGATTTATTTCATCAAGTAGGAGTTCAATATACTTCTTGTAGTGAACACTAACATATTTTACTGTATCTGGAAACCCTATAATTTTATTTCATTTAGGAATTAATTTCTTTCATTTAACAATGGAGTGGAGGAAATTCAGAATGTGAATTATAGAGCATACACAACACAAATATGTTCAATGGATACTGATTTTAATGATCTTACTATTTTGTGTATACTTGGTGTGTTTAGGTGGAGAAAAAACAACCAGTTCGAAAATTCATCTGATGCATTCCTCTGATTCTACCCTGAATCAAAGTTAATGTTATTTGCACGACCTCAGGGGCTCCTAGTCCCTCCGGATTTGGTGGAATATTTATCACTCACAAGGGGTTTGTGAAGGGGTTCTTTTACAAATTTAATGGTGATTGATGTGCCTATGAAGCTGAGCTATGGGAAATGATAAATGATATTTCATTTGTGGCTAAATTTTGGTGGAATCCACTTTGGATTTAATCCGACTTGATTCTTGTAGTGGAGGCCTTAATGAAAAAATCTAGGAATGTCCCATGGAGAATTATTCCACATTGAATCAAATTCCTCAAGGTCTCTCAAGCCCTTTCACTGAAAGTCACACATGCATATAAGGAGGTGAACATGGTGGTAGATGTTCTTTCCTAACAATCAATCATGGAGTCATGTTTGATGTGGTGTTTTTTCACCCCACATTTTTTATGTCTAATATGGACTCAGATATGAGTGGTGAGATTCATACCCACATTTGTAAACCCCCTTGTAACACACTATCTCTTTGATTTATTTTAATAATTTCTTGGGGGACCAAGCATGCTTAGTTCCAAGCCTCTTGGCCTAATAACCATAAAAATAGCTAAAAACATAAAAACACAAAATAAAACTACTCAAAAACTATAAAAACCATTTAAACCGCAAAAAACAGTAAAACTGTAAAAAATATTAAAATCCCTAAAAACACAAAAAAACTACTAAAAACCATAAAACCCTTAAAAACTCAAAATCCTAAAAAACCTAGAAAAATGCATAAATTTTTTAAAAAAGAGTCAAAATCCCTAAAAATGCAAAAACACCCCAAAACCCCTTCAAACCCCTAAAAAACCTTAAATACTTAAAAAATTAAAATACAAAAAAACCAAAAAAACGCTAAAAAAAAATAAAACCCCCTAAAACCCTTTAAATACATAAAAACCTTCAAATCCCTAAACCCAAAAAACCCATAAAATCCTAATGATCCATAAAAAACTAAAAAACATAAAAACCCTAGAAATCACGGAACCCCCTAAGAAACACTTAAATACCTAAAAAATCGTTGAAACCCATAAAATATATAAAATGATGAAAACCCAAAAAACCTTAAAAACACAAAGATTCACTAAAAACATACAAAAATATAAAAACCATAAATCACCCAAAAAAACCCATAAAATCCGTAAAAACACTAAAAATGGTTTAAAACACTAAAACATTTCTAAAACTATGAAAAACACTAAAACTCCTAAAATATCAATAAGAACACTAAAATCCTAAAATTCCATTAAAATACTAAAACCCCCTAAACCCCTAAAACCCGAAAAATTCACTAAAACTCACAAAAAACGATGAAAATCCTAAAAACCCATAAAAAATCGTTAAAATGTAAAAACTCCCAAAAAATTAAAAACAATAGAAGAACTTAAAATCCTAAAACACATAAAACCCCAAAAAACAAAAAAAAAATACTAAAACCCCTAAAAATCACAAAAAATAGTAAAAAACCCATAAAAACCTAAAAAAGTCGCTAAAAATACCAATATTGAAAACAATTGGAAAAACCCGTAAAATCCCTAGGAAAACCATAAAAAACTAGAAACACTTAAAACCCCTAAAATATAAAATCCTAAAAACCCTAAAACCCATAACCGACCATAAAACCCTAAAACCCCCTAAAACACATAAAACACACTAAATACCATTAAAAACAATAAAAATGATAAAAAAACTAAAAAATATAAAAACAATTTAATAACATAAAAATGTTAAATAACTCTAGAAAAACTTAATATCACTAAAAATCTAAAAAATCCATAAAACATCCAAAAACAATTAAAACACTAAAACCCCTCAAAATCCAAAAAAACTTGAAAACCCATAGGATTGCAAAAAATAACATAAAAATCCATAAAATCTAAAATCCCCAAAAAATGCTAAAAGACAATAAGAAAAAATTAAAATACTAAAAACACTTCAAAATACAAAAAACATAAAATCCCTAAAAAAAACTAAAAAACCATAAAAACTTCAAAATTCAGAAACACTAAAATCCATAAAAATGCTTTAAAACCATAAAATAACTAAAATAAAAAACATTATAAACACTAGAAACCTCTTAGAAAACCATAAAAATATAATGAATCTTGAAACCCCTAAAAAACCTATAATCTAAAATCCTAAAACCTGTAGAAGATCCTAAAACCCCTAAAACCCATAAAACCCCTAGAAACATTAAACAACCATAAATTCCTAAAAAACACTTAAAACAAATTAAACCACTAAACATGTTAAAAAACTAAAAACCTTTAAAACACTAAAAAACTAAAAAAACCTCAAAAACCCCCAAAAAACCATAAAACACTAAAAACCCATAAAACCCATAAAAACATAAAAAATCCTAATAAAACCTTAAAACCAAAAAAATGCAACACCCTCACCCCCAATCCATTAATATGGAAGAATACCTAAAATCCTATGAATACCTTAAAAACCTCAAAACATTTAAAAACCCTAAAAAACAATTCTAAAAACCATAAAATTGTGAAATACCAGAAAACCATAAAAGCTGAAAACCCAATAAAACCATAAAAACACTAAAAACTATTAAAACCCTTTAAACCCCTCAAAATTTTAATGACTCCCAAACACCTTTAAACCCCTAAAAACTCTAAAAAAACCTTAACCCAAAAAAATAAAAAACCCATAAAACCCATAAAACCCAAAAATCCTTCAAAACCCATAAAAACATAAAATCCATAAAACTAAAAAGAATCTATAAAAATCCCTAAAAGTTTAAATCCCCCAAAAACACTGAAAACCCCTAATAATACCTTAATGACCTAAAATCACTTAAACACCTTTAATACTGAAAATGATTAAATCTATAAATAACCATTAAACCCCTAAAAACCAAACACCCCATCAAAATCCAAAAAACCATAAAACCCTAAAAATCCTAAAAAAGTCCTAAAACCACTAAAAACATAAAAAATCATTAAACATGAAAATCCCCCCTGAAAACCATTTAAAATCCTAAGAAAACATAACAAAATCTTCAAATGGTAAAATATAAAAAACAATTAATGACCTTAAAAATCAATAAAAACATAAAATCGCATAAAAACCCAGAAAAAACCCATATGAAAACTTTAAAATCCTAAAAACACATTAAACCCCTAAAAAGACCCTAAAACCCCTTAAAACCATTAAAACAAAAAAACCCAAAACTACCTAAACCCCACTAAAAACTATAAAATCACTTTCAACTGCTAAAAATGGTAAAAAAACTCTAAAACCCCTAAAAACTCCAAATAACCAAAAAACCCTAAACCTTTAAAATTTACATAAAACCATTAAAATACTAAAATCGTCCCCAAAATCACAAAAAATCATAAAATCTTTGAATATTGGTAAGTAAACCATAAAAACCTAAGAATGCTAAAAATCCCTCAAACCAAAAAAATACTAAAATCCATAAAACCCTAAAGATGATAAAAAACCATAAAACAATAAAAATTACTTAAACATTAAAAACCATAAATATACTTAAAATAATCTAAAAGTACCTAAAAATGTAAAAAACCCTCAAAACCCTAAAGAAAACCTTAAAAACAAAAAATCACTTAAAATCCTAAAAAATTATAAAAACCCTTAAAACCCCTAAAATGACCCTAAAACCCCTCATAAAACCCGTAAAAACATTAAAAACACATGAAATCGCTTAAAACTATTGAAAGATAACAAAAACCCTTTAATCCCTAAATAACATTAAACACTCTAAAAATCAAAAAATCCCTAAAAATTCAAGAAACTCTAAAACCCGAAACTTCCATAAATACCATAAAAACTTAAATACCTTAAAAACCCTCAAAATCTCTAAAAACACTAAAGAATTATATAAATCCCATAAAATCACAAAAAATTCCTAAAAACATAAAATCCATAAAAACCTTAAGAAAATGTTAAAAACGTAAAAACTATAAACCTCTAAACCCCCTAAAACACTAAAAACCATAAAAACCATAAGACCCCAAAAATTAATAAAACCCATCAAATTATACAAATCCCTTAAACCCCATAAACCAATAAAAATAAAGAAAACTCTAAAACCCCTCTAAAATCATAATATTGTTTAAAAACTCTAAAAACCCTTCAAACCCATAAAAATAAATAAAAAACCTAAAAAAATTAAATAAAACCTAAAACCCTTAAAATTACTTAAAAACATAAAAAATCATAAAAATCCTGAAAAAGGCTCTAAAAATTCATCAAAATGGAAAAACCCCTCAAATCACAAAAAAACCTATGGAAACCTTAAAAACCGAAAAAGTTTTAAAACCCATACAACCCTAAAATCACTAAATATCTTAAAATACTCTAAAACTATAAAAAACCATAAAATTCCTACAAAAGAACTAAAAACCCCTAAAAACATAAAAATTAAAAAAACAATGAAAACCCCTAAGAAAACCTAATAAAAATAAAAACACTTATAACCACTATTGAAAATACTTGAGGAAGTAACTAAAAATTATATGAGGAAAACTCTAGGTATTTCAGATCCCAAAGCAAGGTTCGAAGAGTACAAAGGAAAATCAAAATATTCCCAAAGAGCTTTGCGGTGGACTATCTTCACAAGCATACGCGACAGAGCTGCACGACTGACCTTCATGATAGAGCTCCACACACAAATCTGTTTGGTGCACCTACACAGAATACCTTCATGGTGGAGCTACGTGAAGGACCTGCGCGGAAAAAATCTCTTCGACTAGGCCCCATATGTGCCTATAAATAGAGCCCTTGGGCTCCCTATTTTTAGACTAAAAAAAAGTGAAAGACTCTCTAAAGCTCCCATTTCATAGCTCTTTCACCTAGATCCCTCAAATTATCTCAGGTAGCTCTCTAGACCATGAGAGAAGAGATAATCTAACGATATAAACATGTTTTGATGGTCTTCACATTATTCAGTCATCATTTATACCTGCGCGGTATACCTGCGTGCCATACCTGTACGTTATACCTACGTGGTAAAACAACACAGGGAATCTACATTGCATACATTCACAAGGTACCTACGCAACCAACTCAAGTACCATTTTTAAAAGTAATTCATGGTAGGGTATCTCTTTCCTTGGTTCCCTTATATGAAAGGGACTAAGTTGAATCCTCCACCAAAACCTTCTGACTTATCAAACATTTGGAAAAGGCACATCAGTGTGTCTCCTATTTGGGTTTGTATTTCCAATGTCAAAGGTTTCCCACATTTGTTTCACAATGGGGTTAGGATTTATGGGATGTTTTTGGGTTTGTATATCCACAGTCACATGGAATTGTCTCCTAGTAACATTGTTCAGAAGTTCGCTATTTGGAGGAAGGGTTGGGTCCTGGCCTCCCACTTCTAAAAGAGATAACCAAGAACCTCAAGTCTCTGGTAAGGAAGGTACACTTCACACTTTCTTTTATGTGCAAGAATATGGGAAGTCTCCCTCCCCTACCAAGATCAATTGAAGGGCATCCATATTGGTATAATCTCCTCACATTTACCCCTTTTTCCTTCAATTTGGACCCTTGTCCAATGTGAAGAGAATATAGGGAAAGCTCATAGCCTCACCCTCTTCCCCAGTCGATGCACCCTCTTCCATCAGCATGGAGGAAATATTTGAATGTTTGAATGAATTTGTTGAATCTTTGAAATTATCTTGTTTCTCACATCAAGCATGACTCACGTGGGATTAGATATTTACCACAATTACAACATTTCCGTGATATAATGAACTACGAGAACTCTGATTCCTGTTTAAACTAGGATACATAAGAAGCCTCTTCAAGGCCTAAGCTCACCGAATATTCTCCTCAGGAATCAAATTTTAATTCCTTTAATCCAAGAATTATCCTTAGGAATGAGCCCAAAATTAAACCCCAAAGCATCAAGGCATCCTTTTGTAGGAAGTAAAACCAAACTCATATTTCTTAGAGGACCATACTCTATTATGGGATTTATTGAACTACGTGGGATTTGATTCCTTTTAATATGGGATATGTTGGAAGCCTCCTTGAGGTTCAAACCCAAAATTTCAAATAAACCCTTTTCTCCTTGGGCCAGATTCCCAATAGGTTCTGATCTTACATGGAAACTCATTTCCTTTTCCATGTTCCTCGGGCTGCTTTAGTATAAGTCCCACATTATGTTTTAACCAAGAATATTTTGCTTAGAGGTTCTTATCACAAGTCCTTAAAAGGTATGATATGTCCTATTAAGTGGCATCGAACTAGGAGGGTTCTTATTTCATTCACAAGGATACGTAGGTATCCCATTTTACAGGCACTTTACCAAGATCAAAACAATCCTTTGTCTCCCTAGATGACAATAAATTCTAGTGTTCCCCGCTAAGTGGAGTAAAAACCAGAATAATTACAATGATGATTAAAATAATCTATAATCAGTATATTAGAGGATCCCATTGGTGGGAAACCTCAAATACATGAATTTTCCATTAAATGAAGAACCTTGAATGCATACTAATGATTCTAAATTTTACACATGTTAATAAGTGATTTTACATTCCAATGGATTCTTATGATATACTTGGTGAATTAATAAGGATTCATGAAAATATATTAAATTTTCAAAGAGTGTCCCGATGTACACAATAATTCACACCAAAAGGGTGTGATGAGTCCAACCTCCCATCCTCTCGACCAATCTGTGTTCTTAAGTATTGTAACGTTAAGACTTAACAAACACCTACCTTTGAAAAACAGGTCTCCTTTGGATAAATAACTATTGGATGTTTCTAGTTCTATGAATAAATCCAATGGAAACCGCCTGGAAATAGTGATTCTTAAAACTAGAACACACGTTTTAAGGAACTACGAAACAAAAATGGTGAACCCGACATGAATACTTATCCATGTTAATAATGTTACCTACATGTTAGGACCCTATCAATTGATAAAGGAAGGTCAGAAAATGGAATGAATTATGCATTTATCCATTTGGAAAGATGTTTCTTTAATAGAGTTTGTTGTTGTTCTCAGTTTTCCACAGAATTCCCTTTAATCCAAAGAATGGATTTCACCAAGACAACATCTTTGAATTTCCCGAAAACGGCTCAAGATGGATCTCCATCCACAGGAAGGATGTTATCACCAACCCAGCATCTTCAACATTGGGTCTCTAATGTGCTGGTAAATGAATATCACCAGCATAGTACAATCCCGACTTTGGAGGCTGCTCGACAAGCCCTCCATGTCAACAACAATCCTCAATAATCTTGCCAAAAATGACTAATGATCAAGAAGATAATGGTTCCAACCACTATCTCCAACCATTTTGAGTCCTTAAACCTATAATTCAACAACTAGTCCCTATCATACTACATGGAGGTCGATCAAGAGGCCACTAAAGGCCTCGATTCAAGAATGAAAGAGTCTTTCTTGAAGACTCCCACCAGCAATCTCTGCCAAAATCATGCGATAGTGTACCCCCAACATGATTGGGGTGTTTTCTATGGACGTTTGGCCTAGATCTCTCCGACTCGAGCATGTAAAATGAATCACCAGGGAATATTTCTAGTGAATAGAGGGTAGGTTCTCACCTCTGCCTCCTCCAGAGAAGTCTGTCAATTTAACTTGATGACAAACAATGAGAGGGAAAATACACTCATCTATCCTAATTTTGCTGCTCAGCAGACTCATCTAACAGAAACCCACCAATCCCACCAGATAAACCTGTTGGAGCACTACTAATAGGCCCATACACCTGTATACACATTATCATCCAGTTTGTAGGCTCGTATGAGTGCATTTAAAGAGTTTCACCAATCTAATGTGTTGGAAACTGGTAAATAAGAACATACACCTATTTATAGTCATAAATTCTGTTAGTAGTCACATATTCCAGTATTTAAGGAAGTCTATAAACTAGAATTGATGGAAAAAAACCATTAGGTACAGATACCTACCAATGATCATCAATCCTGCCAACAGTCTCATTTGGTAGCATGCAAAGAAGTCAGTCATAAAGCTTTGATGACAAATTTGGGGAAGACCTAACTTTCTTCCCCCATACGTGAGTACTATCAATTCCCATTGATAGGAAAAGGAGGATAGGATCAGACACAAAAACCTAGTACTGATATGAAATGGACGTATATTCCTGTTCCGGACATTGAAGTAACCAAACACATCTTATCAATTGTGCAAGGGTAGACGCATATCCCTACCCATATTCTAGAATAATGATAGGATATTTTAAAAACTACCTCCATAGTATCTAGGGAACATGCATATAAATCTATCCCCACACATGGGATGACAAATCGGCATGCCATCCCAGAGCAGATACACACCTATGTTCCATTCTTGGAGGGTCATAGAGTATATTCCCCCATATAATACGATCAAAAAGATCAGGAACATACACCCTTTGCAATTGGAGTTAATCGGTCTGTTCTCGTTACTACTCCAAGGTAGGCATATACCGATGCCCATTACAACCACTTCTCCCAGCAGGTGGCCCCAACTAAATATAAGAGAACATCCAAAATGAAGTCTCGCCAAACACCATTAGAAAATCAAGAGTGAAGCTGTGATTTGGATCCTCTTAATGTTGGAGTTCTTGAATCTATCATACATTTATCTATTGTCACTCAATATCCTACCCTCTCATTACTAAATTTTGGGAGTGGTAGTTGTAATTCTGAAGTTTCTCTTCAGAGACATCATCATAAAGGCTTGATTCATGAAAATTCGGTCAATCCAGAGTGTCTATCTCTGTATGGGAGCCATGAAAACCCTCTGTGTGGCCAAAATACCAATGAGGAATAAGATTTATCCCTTTATATAATCTACCTTGGTGATCCTCCCCATGATGTCATTCTCTGTGAAAATCCTCTCCATAGTAGTATTCCGCATTGTCAAAATGATTCCATAATAGACAATGTAATGACGAGAAAGACCTCCTATCTCGAGGCAATTGAAAACATGAAGCCATTCATGTTTGGTGCTTTTTAATTTTCAGGTGAAACATTTTCTCAACCAAAAGACTACTTAAGGGAACAGTCATTCTCCAAACCTCCCTTATGTCATTTGTCTTCTAATATAGATTATCCACTATAGTCAGATCAAGTGGAGAAACCTCTTGTGAATGATGAATAACATGTGTTAAACATGAGGAAACAATTATCTAAAGGATAAATACCAGTCATGTTCTGGCCTTTGTAAAATTCTCAGTATGATATTTGAGAATTGATAAATGAATATTTCATTCATGACATTCATCTCAACTTATGGAAAACTCTTCGTCATTTGATAACCAAAGTATTTCTATATGATGAATATAAAAATCATGTAAAGGTAATATAAGGGTTGTAGAACCAAATTGACTCGGTATCTCTCTTAGTTTCCCAACATCCAAGGGTTGAAAAACAATAGAGAACCCTTCAACACACATGTCTCAATGCTCTAATGAGGCTACATAAATTTATTTTTCATTCCACATCTAGTATTCGCATTAGAGGATGGGGTGCATATAGAGCATTTCATTTCACTGCACTTCAAAATCTGAAAAGTCCACAAAAAGTGGTTTTATGCAATGTTATTGCCCACAGTAGGCCATAATCAATAGGTTTTGTATGTAATCAAATGTACACTCAAGAACAGGCCTCAACCAGTTCTCATCAGAATCAGGCCCAGAGAAAAGAAGTTATTGAGCAAATTTTACATCAAGCATCTGAGAATCTTGAACAAGCATCTTTTTTAGAGGATATCAGGTGTCCAAGGATAAAAATGTTTGAAATAGAATTGTGATATTTTTAAATAGGTGATTTGAGTGATTTTCAGATAATGAACCCAGCAAATGTTCTAAACAAAATCTGCAAAATCGGAAGAGTTGTTGTACAAATTTCAGTTGTAGCAGTTCAAGAATCTCCCCAGCCTTCTAGGATGGGGGATCATTTAATTAAACCTTCAAATTAATATAACAATGATCAAAGATTTGACAAATAATAACATGAATAGCCCCAACCTACAGGGCTGGGGGATTTTTCACATTTACAATCCCCTCCTCAACAGAAGTCATTTTTCTCCTGATTAGGGAAGAAGCCAAAAGGAAAGAATAAAACTAAAATATCCAATGATTCCCTTCTTGTTACTGTCCACCAAACAGTTCTAGGAAATTCTACATATAGGATAAGAATGTCTCGTGAAAGAAAAAAGGGATAAGATCTAGAAAAAACCCTAACAGAATGTCATCAATGCATTATGTGTTATTGAATGTTATTAACACCATTGCAGAAGATCCTCTAGAAAATAAGTCCAGTTCAGGGGAATCATAAGATGAATTTCTTGTCCATAATATGGTACACACCGATGCAAATGAAGAAGGTGTTCATACCCAAAATCAGAGGCTTACCTAGAATTTACGTATGCCTTCAAATAACCAACTCCCCCTCTCTAAAAGGCATCTTACAAGGGGAAAGGGAAAAGGTTAGATTGTATCTCACTTTTCTACTAGAGATGGTCAATATCTTTTACTTGAAGTGATATTTTCACAACAATACTAGGAAATGATGGAGTTGAAAAGACTCAATACAGAGTTACTTCGAAACAACATTTCTGCTAGATGTACTCCCTAGGCAAGTCCTCAACTTGCAAATCCTGTAGGAGATCCTCAGCAAAGGTTATTTGTAGTAACTATTGATGCAGATAATTAATTCCCTCCATTTGGTACCCAATCAAGGCATGATCATATACATATTGAGAGACTTGTTTTAGTGGGTTATCCAAGCCAGATATTAACACCACCATCAGTGGTGTTACCAGTCATTGAACTAGATCAAGCTTCAGTTGCTATACCTTCACAGAATCCATCTCATCCAGATATTCCCCAAATGATTATGAATATAATTGAGGCATTAACAACTTGATTGGATGCTATGGAGGAACAAAATGCACTAGTTTAGCCAGAAAATAGAGCTTACCCTGAATGGGTGGATGCAATTCCTCCCCCACCAAATTTTTAGAATACCACATTCCTAATATTTAATGGTTTAGGAGATCCAAAACAACACATAATAAATTTTCTTTCTCATTGTGATCATACGATGAGATCGTCTAAACAACAAGAAACAGATAAGCTTGGGTTTTTTGTGCAGTCAATATAAGGAACATCTTATGTTTGCTACAGAAGTTTAAAATCTCATCAATTACTAGATGGAAAGATCTCCGTCAGAAATTTCATTACCAATTTTGATCAGTGAAACCAAAGAAGATAGTTTTTTATCTTACTAATTGTAAGAAAAGTTAGAATGAAAGAGTTTTAGATTTCATTGCATGATGGAAAGGATTAACATATTCCTTAAGCCTAGAAATACTCAATAAGAGTTGTTACTGATCTGTGTGTAAAATAGGTGTAACGAGTTACACACACCATTGATACCTGTGAAATACAAAGGATGGTTTTGAGACCTTACTTAGATCTCTCAACAGATTGAAGATTCTATTATAGAAACTAAGGATAAAACTCATGTAATTACATCAGCTCTGAGAAGGAGGATAGGAATGGTAGAAGCTGCTACAGTCACACTCATGCAGGAACTTGTACTTGCTTCTACTTCAAAACCTTCATCATACCAAAGTGGTCTTCTTCCTGAGCATCAACAGCAATGACCACCTCGTCAAGATGATTAGGGAGAACAAAGACAGAAAAAGTTTGAAGAATTAAAGAATAAAGTATATTCTTTCAGGAATGAGAAAATTCCTAGATACTTCATCTCTGCCCTAGAAAACAAGTTGGTTCAGTTCCCAAGGATGAAGAATCCAAATAAAGACGGATATGAAGATCGTCCGAATTATTTTCCCTTTCATTAGATATTGGGGCACCCCATTCAAGAGTGATTTGTTTTCAAAAATCTTCTGCAAAATATAGTAGACTCTGGACAAGAGAAATTGAAAATTTCATTAGCATAAGTACCATGTGTTACTACAACCAATCTAGAGAAATAGGGAGAATGACAAGAGGTTAAAAGTAAAAATGTGAAAAAATATGATTATTGGATGATCAGGAAAACAATCAACCAGACTCATGCTATTTTACGAACATAGTTGAAACAACCAATTGTGTCTTCTACCACTCCCGCCACAGCAAAACCATCTTCATCAAAAGGCCATTATACAAAGAGGAAAAGTGAGTATCATAAAAAGAGCATTCAGAAGAATATGATCTCGTATAAAGGCCAAATTTTTCCTTGAACTTGGCATATTTTATTCCATCTATTTCAAAATCATGGGCACCACCCCACCAAATGGGACAACTAGAATTAACCTGTAAAGATAAATCGACATCAGATGAAGAATTGATCTTTGGTTCCATTAATTCTATCCATCTAACGGATCCTTATAATATTGATGATTCTAATTATAGTGATCCAGAATTCCTTGTACCTAATTGGGGAACAAGAGGAAGTGTCCAAAGTCAAGGATACATGGGAAGACGTGAGAATTCCATAAACCACCATTTCAACTCTACCCCTACTTGAACCATATATGCAGCAGAATCTCATAGAATGGCCCTTCAACGAGCTCAACAGGAACAAGGAGTTTCATCCATGAAAGATAGGCTTGGTTTATTTTTGACGATGGATTAAAAGCAACACCATATTTTTTTAGTAAATGAAAATACTTAGTCAGTCTAATTTACGAAATCCAGTTGTATTTCCATCTTCTACTCTGTTACAGAGTACATCTGTATCAGAAGCGTCAAGTTCCAAAGCACCTGCAAAACCACATCTCCAAGCTGGGAAATATAGACGTTTAGACCAAAATTATGATGTATTGAAACAATTGGCCAAAGTACTAGACATGTTATTAATTTTTGATTCTTTGAATATGTCAAAACATCTTTGAGAAGAACTTATTGAGGCCTTGTTATGTCCTCAAGAATTTGAATCTGATATTGTTGCTGCTGAGGTTTACCATATAGAGAGTGATTTTGCAGAATTTCATGCAGTCGTTTCTTTTAGAGATAAAGATGAATACCATGTGGTACATGGAAATATGAGACCTTTGTAATTGTCTGGAAAGGTCAATGATGTAGATATCCGACGAGCCTTGATTGATAATGTCTTTGAGGTTAACCTCATTCTCATTCATACACTTCGTCCATTGGGCCTGACTAAATTTGACTTTTCTCCTTCAACATTACTATTTCAAGCATATGATAAGAATGAACAAGAACCTTTGGTCAAGATTAAACTCAAAAGTCAGTTTGGAGATCTTGTTTCTAATTTAGATTTCATGGTTGTTTTTTAGGACACATCATTCAATATTCTTCTTGAAAGGCCTTGGCAACATCAACATTCAGCCATACCCTCATCATACTGCCAATGTCTAAAATATAGTTTCAATGGTGAAATCAGAATATTGTATGGTGACAAGGCTCCATTCAGAACATGTGAATCTCAATACATTGAGGCATAATTTTATCACAGAAAAAGAATGAAGTCCATGATGATGGAAATAACCAAATTTAACGCTCCAAATGGACTGGAAATGATTCTAGAAAATCAATTCATGCATTTGAGTATAGATTATATGCTACCCATCAATCAGATTGAAAGGGTAAAACAAAATTCAAATACTTTTCCAGTAATTTCCAAAATGTCAATTGCTGAAATTGAGTCTGAAAATATGGGAGAAATTATTGATACACCAAAAATGGTGGAACCCTGAATGGAGATGTTTCCATTTCTTATGATAAACTAAAACAAGCCTCTAATTCATCTATCAGAGTAGAAGAAATTGTAGCAATGCTAGGGGAAGAAAAATTTATTGATTATCAATCCATCAATCCCACTTTATTACTATAGTAAGACCCTTCATCGTCAGTAGGGTCAGATATAGTGGACTCTTCTTTGGTATGTTAAAATATTCACTCATCCCCTAACTCTGGGAGTATTTCCATACCATCTACTATAAAAATATGAACAAAAGAGGTAACACATAATGTTGAAGAAGAGAGAGATCTCAGGGATTACCCTCCAGCATTTGAAGAAGGTGTATCTACCACCATGGATGAACTCAGAGAAATAAATCTGGGTACAGAATAAGATCCACACCCTACTCTAATTAGTATAGTCATGTCCTCTGAAGAGAAATATGTGTGTACATCTTTTCTAAAGTATCATTGAGATATATTTTCTTGGAATTTTAAAGAAATTCAATGTCTTAATCCTGATATATCCACCCATCATTTGGGTTTTCCAGAAGAACATTGTGGATTTAAGCGAGCAGCAAGGAGAACACACCCAAATCATTCCTCTAAAATTGAAGTTGAAGTTGATAAGATTATAAAGGAGATATTTTTTAGGGAATTTCAGTATCCCCAATGGCTGTATAATATTTTCCTAGTGAAAAAGAAGAATGGTCAAAATAGAGTCTGCATTGATTTCAGAGATCTTAACTGGCATTGTCCTAAAGATGATTTTCCAATCCCGATTACAAAAATTCTAAATGATGAAACTGCTGGTTATGAAGCTCTTTCCATCATGGATGGATGCGTTGGGTATAATAAAATCCATATGGCCCCAGAGGATGAAGAATATACATCATTTATATCCCCTCAAGGTGTGTATCTCTATCGGGTAATTCCCTTTGGCTTAAATAATGCAAGCGCAACATAAAAATGTACCATACACCATATATTCAAACCATTCTTAGGAAAATTTGCTGAATGTTATGTGGATTATTTGGTAGTCAAATCCAGACAATCTTCATATCATTTGGCTCATTTGGAAACCATTTTCAATAAACTTCGACAACACAGTTTGAAGATAAACCCCTTGAAATGTGCTTTTAGGGTAACCTCAGAAAAATTCATTGTCATCGTTGTACGCCATCATGGTATCAAAGTTGATCCTGCTAAAACAAAAGAAATATTCAGTATGTCACCTCCTCGAAATTGAAAATAATTAAGATGACTCTAAGGAAACATGGCCTACATTTGATGCTTTATCGCTAATTTGGAAGGCATGTGTTTACCCTTCACCAGATTAATGAAGAAGGGAGTCACCTACCAATGGACTGAAGATTGCAAAGATGAATTCAATACCCTCAAGATAAATCTCTTGATTCCACTAGTATTGATGCCCTCTGTTGAAGGAAGACCACTTATTCTCTATGTGACAACATTATAGAGAACATTTGGAGCCTTCCGCACCCAAAAGAATGATACTGGGAATGAAAACAACCATTATTATCTCAGTCAAACTTTTCTTGATGCGGAAACTCGGTATTCAAGTATTGAGAAGTGCTGCCTATCATTAATCATTGCAGTTCAGAAATTAAGACACTACTTTCAACATCATGAGGTCCAATTGGTATCTTGTAATATCCCGCTAAAATTTATCCTCAATCTTCCTATGCTTATAGGACGTCTGGCATGTTGGGCGGCTATTTTTCAACAATTTGATATCTAGTTTATACCTAAAAAGGAAATAAAAGGCCATGCTCTGTATGATTTCCTTGCTGATCATCCATCTGTAAAAGATACATCATTTAATACTGAGCTTCCTAATGAAGAGGTCTTCTCTATTCAAGATAATTTCCAAACACGGGAAATGTATTTGGACGGTTCTTCTATGATTCCTACAGGGAAGAGAATGGAAAACTCTAAACTCAATAAGGTTATATTAGAAATTGTCCTTATTTTCCCAGAAAAGGCAGTATTGCCTTATTCTTTCCTATTATCAGAAGGTGGTACCAACAATGAAGCAGAACATCAAGATCTCATCACAGTTTTGGAATTGGACCTTCAGGTAAAAATGGATCATTTAAAGGTAAAAGGTGATTTATAATTGGTAATCAAACAAATCAATGGGGAATATTCTTTTTGAAAATAATAATTAATTCCTTTGTGTGATTGCGTCAGAGGGTTAATGGATAAATTTCCCTCAAAGATGATATTGTCTTATGTCCCATGATCAAAAAATGCTATATCAGATGAACTGGATAACACAGCTACAGCCTTGGCAGATCTAAATCTGGACGAGATAGTTATCAGCATAACCTATCATCGTTTAGTCTCACCATTTTTTCAACCAAAAAGGAGGAAATTATTGAAATTTTCCCTATTTCGGAACCATATGGTCATACCATGGGATAGAGAACATCCATCAGGTAATATATTCAAAATGGGATACTTACACCAGACATGGATGAGAAAGAACATATCCTGCGACGAGGCAAATTTTACACTTTATGATAGTCCATACCACCAAAATATTCATTACAATCAAGTCATTGATGTAATTATCTTCAGATGTATTGATGGAGAAGAGACCACAACTGTCATAAAATATGTACATTCAGAATCTTGTAGTTCCCACAAATCTGGTCATAGACTCTCCGATCAGATCCTAAGGCTTGGATACTTCTGGCATTCAATGACATAGGATTGTACAGATTTCACTAAATTATATCATCCCTGTCAAGTTCATGCCATCTTCATTCATCAACCCCCAGAGTTTCTACATACATCTATATACTCTTGGATATTTTACACATGGGTAATGATTTTAGTAGGGCCTTATCCTCCAGCCACGACAATGAAGTTCAAGTATATTATCACTGCTGCTGAATTCTTCACTAAATGGGCAGAGGCAATACCTCTTAAGGAAGTCGGAGCCAAAATAATTGTTAGTTTTTTCAAAACTAATACCATCACTAGATTTGTAATCCCTCATACTAATTTGACAAATAATGGAACCAATTTTTATTCTGCTGAAGTAAAAAAGTTGTATCAGGAACATAATATCAATTCCAACCATTCATCTCGCTATCATGTAGTGGCCAATGGATAGATAGAGGCCTTCAATAAGAATCTATCAAATATACTCTAGAAGATGGTGTATAAAGATAATAAATCATGGATTGATAAAATTTTGAATTCTTTATGGGATTATCGGACAACTACCTGTACTACTACCCAAGAAACACCTTATTCATTAGTATATGGAACTGAAGAAGTTTTTCTAATTGAAATACAATTTCATTCACTTAGAGTTGAAATCTCTGATCAGTTTTATATAGATAAAAGATCTCAGAAATGGTTCGATGAGTTGGAAATATTAGATGAGTAAAGACTACATAATTTGTATCATTTAGAAGTCTATCAGAACAGAATAGTGCGAGCTTTTAATAAGAAATTTCTCCTTCATTAATTCCTTCAAAGAGAATTGGTATTGGTATTTAAGAATCTAATGATACCAGGAATGAATCCTCCAAAACGTGAACAAAAATGGGAAGGACCTTATTCCATACATAAGGTCTATTCAAATGAAGCTTATGCCTTAATCTCAATGGATGTAGATATTATCACAACTCCAACTAATGAAAGATTTTTTAAGAAATAATTTGTGTAGTTTTTTAAAAATATTCCTCACTAAAGGAATTTAAACTGCAAAATACCATGTCCTCAATGCAAGACTTTAAATTGCACAATACCATGTCCTCACTACAAGACATAAAACTACACAGCCCCCATGTCCATGCTGTAAGACTTAAAACTGCACAACCCCCATGTCCTTGCTATAAGACATAAAATTGAACAACCCCCATTTCCTTGTTGTAAGACTTAAAACTGCACAACCCCCATGTCCTTTTTGTAAGAATTAAAACTAAAAAGCCCTCATGTCCTTGTTAAAAGACATTAAATTTAATAACAACTATTAGCGTTCATGCTGCATGATGTTAAAATGCATAGAATCATTTTTACAACTAAAATTTTCTCTATTAGATGTTTGAATCTTCCATAAGAAAACTTCACTAACATCATCACTATGGCTAATGTAGTACATGAGTCCCTCTCACTCCTATGTCTAAGTCAGATTTTCATAGAGACCATGTTTCAATAACTACGTATGGATTGATTCTCATTTTAAATGAGATACATAGAGACACCTTAATCTCCAATTTTGGGCCCAACCACAATCACAAAATATTATTATTTTCTTTTCTCCTCCTAAATATGCATCAGATCTGTACAGAGTGTTTCTTTATGATATATGATTTGGTACTTATACCATTTTTTCCTTAAGATTTACCATTCTCTCAGAACTTGTAATAAAGCCCCATTTCTTCATGTAAAACTCCATTCGCATGAGGAATGATTGTTTAAATAACTATGTACAGATTGATTCTAATCTATTTTGAGTTACTTAGAGATGCCTAGATCTCCAATCTTGGGCCCAACCACAATAAAAAGCCCCTTTATTTCTTGTTTAAAAGTCAAATCTGCATAGAGAATGTTTTAAGAACTATGTATGACTGGATTCTTTCCACAGAAAGACATATAGTGACACTTGGGTTTTATCCCTTAATCCAGTTACAATATGTGTTTCCTTTAATATCAGTTCATTTTCATTGTTACCACATGAAGTTAAAGTATATGGAAATTTGATACCACTATTCTTTATCTGTGTCACCTTTGTATTTTAGAAAAGACCCTTACTACTCCTTGTTTCTCACACCGAGCATAGCTTAAGTGCGCTTAGGAATTGGATAAGGTTCGTCTTAATATAAGTAAGGTGTTTTAATTATTTATGGGGGTGAAAATTTCCTCATTGAATGAATCTAAACTGCACATAAAAATATTAATCTAAAAAAACTAAGAATGTCTCCATTTTACATATGAGTCAGATCTTTATAAATATTTCAAAATCATGGCCAATACTGGTTCAAATATTTCTAATATACATTAAACATAAAACCTTTCCATATTTCATACACTTAATCATGAATATTTTTAGATCTTCATAATATTTCTTATGGTTTCTGGTTACATGGTTTCTAATATCGGATAGCTCTTTTGCTTCACTATGCATCACGTGCCCTTAGGTGGCCTTGCATAAGTTTCCTACATAACAGGCCTGTCAGTCAAAATATTCCACTATTTTTCTATATAGTATATGCCCTAGTATGACCTTCATAATACAGCCCCCATAACGGTTTTTTCAAGTAATGGTAACTTCATTCTTGGTTATAGTGTCCTTTTCCCCATTAATCATTGATGACAATATACAAGAATTTGTTTTTTTTAAATATTCATTCAAGTATACTTGTCCAATTATCTTTCTCACAATCTGAAAGTATTCAAGACCATCATTTACACATTTCCCTCACCATGTGTTCAATACAATATGAAATAACCTTGAAATCATCTAGACACATATTTTATATTGTTTCAATTTCTGGTCATAGTTTTATGACTTAAAACTACAGACACCATATCTTTTACGTCTGGGTCAGACCTTCGTAAGAGTCCTATTCCACCAATTAGTTGGATATCTTGATTGGAAATACCCTTTCCATATTTAGGTACCATTTTTAATAAACCAAACTCTATGATTTGGAAGTTTTTATTCTCCATAAACTTTCTTCAACTTTTCTCAATAGAATGTCAAACTTTTGAGAGCTCTTTTTTCCTGACTATGCAGCACGTGCCCTTAGGTGGCCTTTCATAATTTGGCTACACAACAGGCATGTCAGTCAAAAGATGACATTATTTGGCTATACAGCATATTCCCTTGTTATGCCGGCATAATACAGTCCCCATAATAGGTTTGTCAAGTAATGGTAACTTCATTCTTGGAAAAGCCTTCCACAAATGATTTTATCCATTTTCCCAAATCATTCCTCAGTTCTAGAAATTCTCAAATCATAGTTTACAGTTTCTCTTCCATACCTGAATATGATAGTATGTTTCCAAAAAAATTATCAATAAATTGAGAGATTTTTATCATACCTTTGGTCAAATATAAAGACCTTAAATTAAAGCCACACAATTTCCTCATTGCATGACTTAAAGCTGCATAGTACAATATTAGAAATATACCCTTTTTTGATAATTTTTTTTCCATTACTCATTCAAAAAAATTGTATAGAAATGGTTTTCTTATTCATGACATGTGTTGGTATAAAATATCCTTTTCATTCATAAAATTCCTTTCCTTGGAAAAACCACCCATTGTGGTCATGAGTCTCCCAAATCTTATTTCCCATATCTATCAGCAGCAAAATGTTAAATTCCTAAAGAATTATTTTTCTTGACTATGTAGCACGTTCCCTTAGGCGGCCTTGAATAAGTTTCCTATATAACATGACTGTCAGTAAAAAGATGCTACTATTTGGATATGTACCATAGGCCCTAGTCTGCCCTGTATAATTTATCCCCCGTAACAGTTTTGTCAAATAATGGTAACATTGTTACTGGAAAAGAAACCAATCATGTTGATACAAGATTTAAATTTGGTATCCCTAAAAAACATAGCCCAAGATTCCCCTTGGAAATATTCAAAAAATATTGATGCAATTCCTGACCACAGAGTTTTGTTTAGAATTTAATTCAATATTTATGGTCGAAGATATTCGACCCTAAATATTATTCCTATATAGTCCAACATGCATGACTCTAAACTACCAGTAATAAAAAAAATTGTAATCATTAGATTGAGAACCCGTGAAGGGAACTTTAAACAAAAGTCAAGACTCATCTCATTAAACATACATTTTTGTATGATTTAGGTAATATTTAGTAATAAAAACGGTCAAAAGATATGAAATTTGGGGGGTTATCCATATAAGCCTATCAACAATCAAATTATGCACATTAGGTCCCTCAGCTTAATAATGAAAATTTTGATCACTTCATTCTTGTTATTAAAATAATGATTGTTTAACATAAAGGAATCATTATCATTATTTATCATTCATATTACAATCATGAAAAAATAGAAATGAAGATTTATATGATTAAAAAAATTTCATTCATTCATATGAAAATAGAGGGTTATCCACAAAAGGGAGTCTCTCTATAATGTTTTAGAATAAACTCTCAAAATGAATTTTCATTTATTATACCACTATATAAGCTCCATCATCTACCTATTAAAGTTGAGACAGTTGGGTAACTCCAGTCTCCTTAGCCTGACGATGTAAGAACCCAGTTCTTATTATTGAGGTACAGGTTTCTTATTTTCTCTTTTACTTAAGTGTTTTTGAGAAAATAAGGAAAATGGGGGAAAATCCTAAATTTTGTGACTACATGCCGTCTAATTTTCTACACGTTGTGTACTTTTTCCCTGTGGAAGGAGTACACAGGGCGTGTAGGAAGGTCGATGATTATGGGTGTAAAAACCAACTACACGTCATGTAGTGGGTATTTACATGTCGTGTAGTCAATCGGTTGGAGAACAGTAAGGTGGTGTCCAGCTGAGTCGTAGTACACGCTATGTAATTAGGTATTACACACCTTTTACTCACGACAGTAGATGAAAAATTCCATCTTGGTGAGAAGCCGCCGAAGGAACAGTTAAAAAATGAAAAGTACACGCCGTGTACTCAAAATTACACGCTGTGTAGTCTGTATTTTTCACATAAAATGGGCAGCAGCCTCCCCTATTCACAGGGAAGTCATAGAGCCATAGGATATCTTGGGAGGGATGGACGGAGCTTTGGAGATCACCTGATTGAACATTGGGAATCCGATTCTGCCTCTTTCGGTCTCGTTGGAACTGCACAGGTGATTTCTTCCTTCTCCTTGCGTAGCACTTACCAATTATTCCTCTAAAGGGAGTTATTTACATTTGAACAAGATTTATTTTACCTCAGATCTACATCTTTCTCAGGCATTTTGAGGAGCATCGTTCGCGTATATCGATCAGGGGAAATCGATGTAAGTGGTCTACTGTTTATTTCCAACTGTTTTGGTAAATTTATGTACCATTGTGATATGTACCCATGAATGGGGGTGTCGTATGGGTGAGACCTTGAATAATTAAATTCCTATAATTGAATAGGTATCTTAATGAACATGTATAACTATTGTTTGGGATCGCTTCTTGAATCCAGGACCACCCCTGGGGTGCGTTCCTCTGTTTATCCATTTGGCCAGGTTACCTGATGGTATACCATGATTTTAGCATGTCTTAAATTTTCTTGAGAGGAATTTTATTTAAATTAATTTTTTATATGTTGGGAATGGCCTGGATACGTGTTTAGCCTGAGGGAAGTGTTGTGATTAGCCTATGGGAAGTGCTCTATTCAGCCTCAGGGAAACTTCTTTCGTGCCTGTGGGTAGTAGATTTTGTGCCTGTGGGCGACACCTCGTAAGCTTGTGGGAATTATTCGATATGCCTGTGGGAAAATTCTTGTGGGTTTAGATTCTCTTTACCTGAGGGTAAGGGTTTACATGCCTGAGGACACTTATTGTTTACTTATAAATACACTGTGATTTTTTCCTGCTATTGAATGATTAAATTAATATTAAAATGTCAATATAACTGTTAAAGTTAGTTACTATTGAGTACTGCTTAGTTTATTGCATTTACAACTGCACACTGCCATTGCACATTTACACTGACAGTTGGGCACAGATCTTTGGTCGGTGCCTACTGGGATTCATTTCTCACACCCTGTTTGGGTGATGTCTTCGGCCCAAACAGATTATATTTCTGTAGGTATGGATAATAGAAAGGGTCCCTATAAAGGTACATGAGTGTTGCTGAGGTGTAGGGGAGCATTGGACCGAGCTCATGCTCATGATGCTACCGGCTGTTTTTTTTGTTCTGTTGTACATGTACTTTCCATTATATCATATTGTACTATTGTGTAACATGTTCTGGCTGTTTACATAGAATAGTAACATACTGCATCTTGATATATATATGAATGTTGGTTCTTTTTACTGTAGTTGTTCATTTTAGTTATGTATGTTTTACTTCTTCCGTTATTGCTATATGTTTTGTTCTTGTATTCCGCTACGCTAAACTTTGACAAATGAGGGAATATTTTCCCCACTATCAGACCTGGGCCCTCGCTGCTAGTCGGTAGCCTCTGGAGTTTGGGGAAATGCGCTTGAGGTAATGTGACCAACCGGGTTCGGGGCACCCGTGGAGTGGTACCCAGATCTGGGATGTTACAAAGTGGAATCAGAGGTGTTTCTTTTCTTTGACTTACTGTTTGGAGCCTTAGTCAGGGATAAGATGGAAATGGTAGTTGCTAATAAGATGTACTCGGGAGTAGCTAACCTTTGTATAGGGAAAAGCAATTTTTCCTCGTATTGCAATTTTATCGATTTTGCAATTTACAGTTGATCTGATTTTCACTGTTGGGTGATGCACTTGGGATTGTGCTGTTTATATGTTATCCATTGGTTCTATTTAGTTGCAACCTGATGAGATGAGGGTATGCCATCTCATGCATCATTTAGGCACATTCTAGAAATCGCATTCCATGCATAGTTTCATGCCATGTAGGAGCATTAGAAATTTCATTTTTTTTTGTGATAGTTGTTGTGCTAGAAAAGCATGCTGGTGTGATAGCTGATTTAATAAATACCTGTTATTTGATAGGGTAACTCTGTGTGAGGTGTTGAAGAATGAACGCCAAACTTTTGTATTTGGGGATTATGGGCCCTCATTGACCTAAATCTGGTGGATCATTGACTTTTTTACCTTGTTATAACACATATATGATTCCAAGCATTGATTCTCAGGGAGTATGGGCCCTCACAGATTGTAATTTGGCACTTAGGTGTTGTTTTTCAGTATTTTCTAGGATCCAGAGTAGTCTCAGAGGCTTACTGTCTGGAAAGCCTAGGATACACACCGTGTAGTTCCTCAGACACACACCACATGTTCTTCTGTTTTGGATGAAATGAAAAAAAATTAAGTAGACGTCATGTACCCCCAGGATACACGTCGTGTAGTCTCTTGCCATGTCAATGACCGTGTGGGCGGGGACACGGGTTAGGGAAAGTTTTAGGAACAACACGCCATGTACCTGGTGTACATGCCTTGTAGTGTTGACCCAGAGTCCGCACATGTAACTAACAACATGGATGGAGGAGACCTTGGGGCATACACGCTGTGTCCACCATGGAACACACCATGTAGTCTGACCTGGGGACCCGGCTATGTAACTAATAAACATGGGTCAGTGTTACCTCTTCTTGAACATGTCATGTACCTGAGGGACATGTCGTGTAGTCCTTACTGGTGGGAGACCATGTGGACTTGGACATGTGGCTAGAAAACAGGGTGGTGTACACGCTGTGTGTGGGTGTAACATGTCGTGTAGTATTGGCCATGTAACCGGCCGTGTCACAAACAACACAGGCAGTTGAAAATTAAACCATACACGCCGTGTAGTCCTGTTCAATGGGAGCCGTGTGGCTTAGTCGTGTAGAAGGACTCGGGTATGGAATAAGGATTCAAGTATATGCCATGTATTTAGAAGGCACACCATTTGTTTAGGGTGTTACATGACCAATTTAAGCTGGGGTACACGCCCATGTGAATGGCTTTCGAGAACACACAATGTAGTTTTATACACACCGTGTAGTCAAGTTTTTTAAATTTTGAAAACATTCCTTCTCTGTCTCTTTGTTTTCAGTCTTTGATAATCTTGATCAAAGGTGTACGTTTGACCTTGTAGGGTCATGCCACCGAGACGACCACACGTTGTTCGCCAAGAGAGCAGAAATGATTATACTCTAGAGATGGTAGGCCATGGGCTACCAGTGGATCCTCTAACAGAGCCAGATGTAGCGCCAATCGTTATACTGGGAACATGCACAAATGCGTAGTTCTGTGAAGGCTTCATGTGGTTCATGCAGACCTTTCATGGAGTACCACCGACTGCAACATCTATGGCCAAGATGACTTGTATCTTCTAGAAGCAGCATCTACTTACCTTTTTAGGGGATAGCGGACCACAGGCTGTGGAGTCTTGGCTGGATTCATTGCAGACAATTTTCAAGCATCTTGAGATGCCTCCAGGGCGGAGGGTCAAGCTTGCGACTTATATGCTGCGTGATTCCACCAAGAGAGGGAGGAATGTTACCACCCAGTCAGCGCATGACAGAGACATGGCGTGGAAAGATTTTCAGAAAGCATTCTATGAATTCTTCTTCCCAGAGACGCTGAGGGAATATAGAGCTCAAGAGTTCATGAATCTACAACAGAGCGCTATATCGGTGATGGATTATTCTGCTCGTTTCACCAAGCTTCATCATTTTTCACTCGCTCTGGTGGGTGATGAGATGTTGAGGGAAAGGAAATTTTAGGATGGTCTTCGATATGGCATTCGTGCACTGGTGAATGTTTTTAGGATTCCTATTGTACATGCTATTGTGAACCAGACACTGATTACCGAGTGGAATCTACATGAAGTAATTGGTGTGGGCCAGGGCGGTTCAACACCAGTTTTTGGTACTATTTCTACCAGTAATAGGAAGAGACAGATGTACTTCTCTCGCGGTGGTAGTACCATCCAGAAGAATGTTTCAGGTGGCCAGGTCATGTGCTACATATTTGGTAATGAGGGGAACAAGAGACCACAGTGTCCACGTGACCCAGTGGAATTCCGAGCTTGCGGTTGGATGGGGAATCTACAATGATTTTGCAGGGAATTTCCACTAGTGGCTAGTGAGAGTGATTCTGTGCAGACTCTTCATGCGGGAGAAAGACCAGCAGCTTCTTACCAGTCAGGAAACTGGAATACGTCTGGGAGTGCAAGCATGGATAGTGGTCGTGGCCGTGGTACCCAGACACCAAGATCTCAGAGGCAGTAGGGTGAGACAGCTCAGGGTAGCCAGGCTGTGTCATAGGTCCGCGACACTGGGCAGGCATATGCAATGCAACAGACCCAAGAGAAGCAGGATCTCAGACCTTCTACTGTCAGAGGTACTATTATAGTAGCTTCTGTCTTATCTTCAGTACTTTTCGATATGGGTGCTACACATAGATTTGTATATGTGACTGTTGTGGAGAGCCTTGGGCTCTGTGTTTCTTCTTCTTCTAAAGTTATGATTCTAGACACTCCGTTGGGGACTATAACGGCTAGTGTGAATCGGTGTAGGGAGTGCCCCCTTTAGTTTGTTGGGTGTTATTTCCTTTGGGACCTCTATTTCTTGGAGATGACGAGCTATGATGTCATTCTCGGGATGGACTGATTGGTTCCCTTTCGAGCCTTTTTAGATTTCTATCGTCGAAGGGTGAGTTTCACATCACTAGAGGGTGGAGAGTTCCTTTACAAGGGTGAATGGGATGTTTATGTGAGTCGAGCTGGACCAGACCATTATGGGCGAGGTGGAGTCACAGCCCAGATTGCAAGTTTATATCTGGATGATCAGGGACTTTTTAGAAGTATTTCCCTCCAGTCATTGATCATTTCAGGGATGTCTTCCCAGATGACTTTTCATGTCTACCTCCAGAGCATGAGGTGTATTTCTCTATTGAGCTTGTGCCAGGAGCTGCACCGGTATCCATTCCTCCTTATAGTATGGCTACACCTGAGTTACAGGAGCTCAAGAGACAGTTTGAGGAGTTACAGTCAAAGGGTTTTATCTGACCCAGTACTGCTCCTTGGGGTTCTCCAGTCCTTTTTGCAAAGAAGACAGATGGTACCCTCAGACACTGTGTGGACTATTTGAAGCTAAACCAGTTGATGTTCAAGAACCGATATCCCTTGCTGAGGATTGATGATCTTTTTGATCAACTCTGTGGTGCAAAATTGTTCTTGAAGATTGACTTAAGATCTAGATATCATCAGTTGTGTGTTATACAATATGATATACTTCTCACAGCCTTTAAGAGTAGGAATGTTCTATATGAGTACTTGGTTAAGCCATTTGGACTCACGAACGCACCAGCAGTTTTCATGGCTCTGATGAATTGTGTGTTCCATCCTTATCTGGATTCTTTTGTGGTAGTCTTTGTGGACGAAATCTTGGAGTACTCTCACACTCTACACGACCATGCCACCCATCTTGAGATCGTATTGAGTACACTGAGAGAGCATCAACTATATGTTAAGATCTCAAGGTGCCACTTTTGGATGGACCAGGTTCACTTCCTAGGTCATATCATCATAGAGGTAGGATTTGCAGTAGACCCAGAGAAGGTGAGAGAAGTAGTTTCCTAGGAGCATCCTAAGAACATGTTTGAGATATAGAGTTTCCTGGGGCTGGCTGGTTACTACATGCATTTTATACAGTACTTCTCCCTCTTAGCAGCGCCATTGATGGGTTTGACTAAGAAGGGTGTGAAGTTCATTCGGTCAGAATCTTGCAAGACAACCTTTCAATAGCTGAAGGGAAAGTAGACTTCAGTAGCAATCCTGATACTCCTAGAGCGGGGAAATACCTATACAGTTTACTATTATGCATCAAGAATTGGGCTAGGAGCTGTGTTGATGCAGGGCGATCGAGTTGTTGTGTACAAGTCTCGATATTTGAGGCCACACGAGAGGAATTACCTGACGCATGACCTTGAGTTGGCTGCAGTTGTTCATGCGTTACACTGTTGGAGACATTATCTCTTGGGAGATCGTTTTTTGGTTTTCACCAACAACAAAAGTCTCAAGTATATCATTACTCAACATGAATTGAATTTGAGATAGTGAAGGTGGGTCGAATACCTTTAGTCCTTCGATTTTGAGCATTCCTATACACCTGGAAAGGGTAATGCAGTTGATGATGCACTGAGTAGGAAGACTCAGACACAGGTGGTTCATGAGGCCATCAGTGAGCGGCAGCTTATGGATTTGTTCTATAAAATGCATTTGGAGTTGCATGACAGTCAGGGGAAAACCTACCTTTCATCTTTAGTTGTGACTTCTATGCTACTTGATAGAGTGAGGATGAGGAAACTATCTGATTCAATAGGGCTAAATCTATGGGAGTCAGTGGAAAGTGAGGACCCTCCTCCTGGGTGGATGATAGGCGATGATGAGGTACTACGTTTCCATGGATGACTGTGAGTTCTAGGGGATATAAGTGAGGATCTGATGTGGGAGTTTCATGCTTCATCTTGGGCAGTTCATCCCGGGGTTTCCAAAATGTACCGTGACTTGAGACGTTAGTATTGGTGGCTGGGTATGAAGAGAGATGTAGCTGGTTTTGTTATGAGATGTTCCTCCTATCAGCAGGTGAAGGAAGAGCATTGGAGACCAGTTGGACTGTTACAGAAGGTATCCATTCCATAGTGGAAATGGGATGATGTCACGATGGATTTTGTGACTGGGTTGCCGAGCTCCCCTCGAGGCAATGAAGCCGTGTGGGTTGTTGTTGACAGACTCACAAAGGTAGCTCACTTTCTGCCAAACAAGGTGACCTTTAGAGTTAACGAGCTTAGAAATTTGTACATCCGAGAGGTCGTACATCTTCATGGGGTCCCTCGTTCTATCATTTTAGATAGGTACGCCCATTTTACGTCTCATTTCTGGCAGAGTTTTCAGTGGGTACTGGGTAAACAGGTGCTTCTGAGTAGAGCTTACCACCCTCAGACCGATGGCCAGTCATAGCATACTATACAGGTGCTTGAGTACATGGTGCGTGCATGCATCCTAGAATTCAGGGGCTCTTAGAAGAAGAATATTCCCTTAGTCTAGTTTTCCTATAATAATAGTTTTCATAAATCTATTGATATGTAACCTTTAGAGGCTTTATACTGTAGGCCATACTGATCACCTTTGTGCTAGTTGGAGGTAGGTGAGGCAGCTTTACTGGGAGCACGACTCGTGCAGGAAACTTCTGAGCAGGTCTAGTTGATTTAGAAGCGGATGGATATTGTGCATTCTTGACAGAAATCTTATGCTGATCGCCGCAGAAGACCCTTGGAGTTCATGGTCGGGGATCAGTTTTTCTTGTGTGTTTCACCGAGGTTGGGACACAGGCAGATCAGGATACATGGTAAAGTTTCACTGAGGTATGTGGGGCTATTTGAGATTCTGGAGAGAGTCAGGTCGGGTGCCTATGGGTTGTAGTTACCACAGAGGTACTGGGCCATTCACGACATCTTCCATGTATCTCAGTTGTGTCGCTATCATTTAGACCTTTCTCACGTCTTTCATCCAGAGGATAATGAGCTTCATATAGATTCATCCTTTGAGGAGCATCTGAATTTTATTGTTTATGGGAGCACGAAGGTTCTCTGAGGCCGGTTAGTTCCTCTCTTACGTGTGCTATGGTAGCATGGCCGAGTGGAGGACAAAACTTGGGAGCGAGAGACCGACGTACGTGCTCAGTGGCCAGAGTTGTTCTGAGCATTATCTTTTCCACCCTAGGAAGGGAAATTCAGGGACGAATTGTTTTAAGGGGGGAATTTTGTAAGAACCCGGTTCTTATTCTTGAGGTATGAGTTTCTTATTTTCTCCTTTCTTTAAGTGTTATTGAGAAAATAAAGAAAATGGATTAAAATCATAAATTTTGTGACAACAGGCCGTGTACTTTTTCACATGCCGTGTACTTTGGTTTTGTGGAATGAGTACACAGGGCATGTAGGCCAGTCAACGTTGATGGGTGTAAAAATAGAGTACAAGCCGTGTAGTGGGTATTTACACACCATGTATTCAGTCGGTAGGCAAATAGTAAGGCGGTGGCTAGCTGAGTGGTGGTACACACCGTGTACTCCGGTGTTACACACCGTGTATGCATGTCGACCGATGAATAGGGCCATGCTGGCGAGAAGCCGCCGAAGGAACAGCTAAAAAATGAAAATTACACGCAGTGTACTCAATAGTACACGCCCTGTAGTATGTTTTTTTCACTTAAAATGGGAAGAAGCCTCCCCTATTAATAGGGAAGTCTTAGAACTAGAGGAGAACTCGAGAGGGATAGACAGAGCTTTAGAGATCACCTGATTGAACACTGGGAATACGATTCTGCCTCCGTCGATCTCGTTGGAACTGCATGGGCGAGTTATTCCTTCTCTTTGTGTAGCTCTTGCCAATTTTTACTCTAAATGGATTTATTTACATTTGAACGATATTTCTTTTACCTTATAGCTACGTCATTCTCGGGCGTTTCGAGGAGCTTCGTTCATGTATATCGATCAGGGGTGATCGACGTAAGTGGTCTAGTGTTTATTTCCAACTACTGTGGTGAATTTATGTACCATTGTGATATGATCCCAAGAATGGGGTTTCATATGGATGAGGCCTTGCATAATTAAATACCTAGAATTGTATAGGTATCTTAATGAACATGTATAACTGTTGTTTGGGATCACTACTTGGATCCAAGAATACCCTAGGGGTGCATTCCTCTATTTAGCCATTTAGCCAGGTTACCTGAGGGTATACCATGATTTTAGCATGTCTTAAATTTCCTTGAGAAGAATTTTATTTAAATTTATTGTTTATATATTGGTCATGGCTTGGTTACTTTTTTAGCCTGAGGGCAGTGTTGTGATTAGCCTGTGGGTAGTGCTCTATTCATCCTGAGGGGAACTTATTTCGTTCCTATGGGCAGTATATTCTGTACTTGTGGGAGACACCTCATAAGACTGTGGGCATTATTCGATATGCCTATGGGAAGATTCCCATGGGTTTAGATTCTCTTTACCCGAGGTTTAGGGTTTACGTGCCTGAGGACAGTGATTGTTTACATAGAAATACATTGTGGTGTTTTCCTACTATTGAATGATTAAATGAATATTAAAATGGAAATATAACTGGTAAAGTTAGTTACTTTTGAGTACTGCTTAGTTTATTGAATTTACTACTGCACACTGCTGTTGCACATTTACACTGAGAGTTGGGCACAGATATTTGGTGGGTTCCTACTAGGATTCATTTCTCACACCCTATTTGGGTCATGTCTTTGGCCCAAACAGATTATATTTCTGGAGGTATGGATAAGGGAAAGGGTCCCTATACCGGTACATGAGTGTTGCTGGGGTGTAGGGGAGCATGGAACCGAGCTCAGGCTCACGATGCTGCCGGCTGTTTAGTTTTTTTCTGTTGTACCTGTACTTTACATTATATCATATTGTACTAATTTGTAACATGTTATGGTTATTTTCATAGAATAGTAACATGCTGCATCTTGATATATATATTTTATCGCTGGTTCTTTATAATGTAGTTGTTCATTTCAGTTATGTATGTTTTACTTCTTCCGATGTTGATGTATGTTTTGTTCTTGTATTCTGCTACGATACACTTTTACAAATTAGGGCATAGTTTCCCCACTATCAGACCTGTGCCCTTGCTGCTAGTCCACAACCTCTGGTGTTTAGGGAAATACGCTTGGGGTCATGTGACCAACCGGGTTTGGGGAACCCATGGAGTGGTACCCATATCCAAGATGTTACAGACGAAGTGCTTCCTTAGCAGTTGAAATGACAGTTATTCCCTCAAATGAGTTTCTCCCAATGTCTGATTCAACTAATCAAGCTTTTTATGACCAACATCCAATTTTTGTTGAATATATAACAACTAATTCATGGTCTCTTTGATTTGATGGATAATTTTGAGTGATTTATCATTATGATTTGCCTCTACCTCAACTAATATATCTTGAATGCCCTCAATATTGAAGAGTTGTTTAGCCTCTTCATAATTTTTTCATAGCTTAAGCTCCTACTCCCAGAAAAAAATAGTCCCTTTCATGGAATCATAGACAAGCCTATAATTGAATCCACCAAATCACAATATGTATAATAATTCTAGGAGTTTTGAAAAATGGGGCAACAATTCATTTAAAGGATTTTCAGAAATTATGCTCTAGATATTCCATCTTGTCTTCTTACGTGCCATGCCAAGAGCATGTTGCATCTCTAAGTCTGAATCTGAGTCACTACCATGAGGTAAAATGTTCTCAGGAAATAGGTTACTTACAGAATTGCATTGTTCTACTTATCTTGGGACAATATAAGTCTCACCATCTAATCTAGGAGCTGATAACCCTAAATGGAAAATCGAGGTAATTATTAGTTTCAAATGGAGTAAACAAATATGATTTTGATAGATGATTATATTGACCCAATAATAAGTCAGCTACTTGATTGGATTCATCCCATGTATACTCAGGTCCAGTGTTTTGAGCATATGTTTCTTGAGAAAGGGAATTTCTTTGAATTTTCTCAGTTATGACATTTGAAGTCTCTCAAACATCTCACGATGAAGGATCCTTTGTAGGTGTTTCTCCAGATCTAGCAGAATCATAAAGTGGAATAACCTTCTCCTAAAGATCATTTGCAACATTTTCTATAGATAAAGATGCATAAGGTGAAATTTTATGTAATGAATCATGTTGAAGGAAAATTATGTATGTAAAATGAAATAATAAGGACTTATGTCCATGCAATTATTCGTGAAAATCCCCAAACTCCTTAATGGAACATGGAATATCAATATTTGGATTAAGGATGTCCATCATTTCAGTATATACAGCCTGAAATGTTATAGCATCCTCACCATTTAAGGTATCTAACAAACGTTGGTTGATTCCCCAATTGGCTCCGCTGACATTTTGTTTCGTTGGCTCTTCAATTGGTATGGCAGAATCAAGTCTTTCTATGTTTGGGTCAACATCAGTATTTGTCTTAGATTTCCCTGGATCTTCATTCCTTTATTCTAAAGAATTATGAATAACAGTGTTGATTATTTTAGGATCCTTTGACCAAATAAACTGATATTCATCAACATAAACCTAGGTTTCCCCTAGGGTTTCTTTTTTTGGGCATGAAGAACCAGCTCTTAATACCTTAAGAGACGAGAGAGACATTGATCCTACAAGGGGATAAAATGTGGTTACCAGAATATATTGAGTAAGTTGTATTCCCTAAGGATCGTATAAATACATACTCCTTCAGAGAAAAATTCGAGTCAGTTTCATTACTCTCTTGAGTTTTTTGTTCAAAATTTGGGGGAGGGATTGAAACACTCCTCTTAGCAGGGGAAACATGAGATAATGGTTGAGGATTATCTGTCACCATTACCCCAGTCATGATTCGTGCTCCTAGAGAATGTTTTGGAAACCTAGGAGGATCATTTATTGCATTGATAGGAGATCCTACAGGACCATACTGAGGTGATTCGAGAATTGGTTCGGAGCTTCCTTCTCTACATTCAAACATCATAAATACATTTTAATTAAGATTAATGATAAATGATAACGCATAGTTGAGACGAAATAAAAAAAGGGAAATACATTCTCAGTATTAATATAAATATCCCACTCCTCCTCAGAGTCAATAATTACCCCTTCGTGTACTCCTAAGTCCATAATTTTAGATACTCACTTAGAGGTTGGGATTTGTTTGTCATTTTCATATCTAAAAGCCTCCAACTCTGTAATATACATTTGTGCCTCATCTAGGTTATTATCCAGATTGCAATCAGAAGGTTCCTTGATGTCACCAATATCTGGTATTTGAATTCCATACTGGAGGAATTCCCATGCATCCCTAAGATCCTGGGTTACACCCTCCCAATGATGAATGGCTGAAGGTTTCACATAGTTCAATCATGGTATGGTTGATTGGGGAAGATATTCAGCACCCTCTGAACGGTAAGTTTCTTCAGGCCTCCTTTCTTCAGAAAGTTCAACAAATAAAATAGGAATATCTATTTGATGGTGGAGATTTGATTGCCTTGGTGTTGGAGGTATTGCTTCTTTATCCTTATCCTTTTGGGTATACCTCCTGCGATGGAATTTTGAAGGCTCTGAAGCCTCTAAAACTTCTGTTTCACCTATGGCCTTCGACTTCTTACCACAATTTCCATGTGCGATAGACATTGCAGTTTCCACTAAATATATTCTATTTGTCAATTCCCCTTGAGGATATAAAAAATCCCAAGAATTGGCATACCCAGCTTTCAATCTGATTGATGAATCTTGTGGAGGTAATGTAATCAACAATTGGGATACCTCTAAACCTGTTAGAATCCACAACTGTCACACTACCATTGGGTGTTTTTCATTTCTGACATACATGGGTGGAAAAGTGTTTGATTGTTGAAGACACCTGAACTTACGAGCAAACCTATAGGGTACATAAGCCTCACAGATAATTTCACCATCAATCCAGGTTGATAATATGCCACCCCTGAATTCCATTGTATAAGATATCAGCTCAAAATTCTTTTCTTTACCATTATCAATAAATGTTCCAACTAGTGGGTTACCAAAAGGAAAGAAGCTGAATTCTTCTGAGAAATTAAATGCCTTCAGCACCACATCAGGTCTCAAGTTCAGAGACTGAAAATTATAAACTTTATGTAAAAATGGGGTGAATCAACCATTGGGAACTCTGACTGAATTAAACATTGATTATGACGAAAAATGTGCTGCAATCCTTCCCCACAACACTTGGAATGGCCCTTAAATTCTAAATGGATCCTTCCCATTGTATAAATGTAGCTAGAGATGGTAAATTCTTGCTAATACATGAGTTTCTAGCACAATATACATCCCTTCTACCAATTTAGCTGCAATGATGAATGTCCCTAATATTAAACCACCTGAAGATTCATAGACTGGAACCAAATAAACTCTTAGCCACATAGAAAGTCATGCAGTTAAGATTAGTTTTTTATCAATATAGTGTTTGAATTTATAGGCCCAGTGTTTATAATCACCTCATTCCAGTGTAGGCCAATAAGTGGCTGAACTGCCTCAGTTATCTGCAGAAGGACAAACAATTGGATCTCCATATTTTGGACCTTCCTCTATTGTTCGTTCTAAGAAGGCTTCCATCCACTCTCCAGAATGGGTATCTTTATTGTCCTTAGGTAAATTCTCTGCTTTCTTAAATTATTCATGATCCAGAAGTGGTGTTCTAGAAGCATCCATCCTTGTTGTAGTAGGTGGAATAAATTCATCATCCATTTACCCAAGAATGGGAATTCCAGCTATTTGGTAAATATCCCAGAGACTAATACCAACATCTCTATGCTAAAATTAAAGGAATTGGTTTGTGGACTCCATCGGCTTAGTAATTTAGGAATGAATTCATTTTTATAAACATAAGTTTTCCCCATCCAAATATATTCATAGATATGAACGTCTGATAACTCTTTTCTGAATTCTGCACAATTCCAACGTACCCATAATGGCCACTTCCACTTGGGTTTTACACCCCCTCTAGAATGAAGGTCCTAATATTATTTCCAACCATTAAATTGATCTGTTTTATGAGCCCAAAAAGTGGAATCATAGCAATGTGGTCTTGTCTCTACAACATGATCCTTCATATCGGGAGTGAAACCACTATGATGAAGGATGAAACTAATAGGGAATGTTCCTTCATGTACTGGAACCCCCCTTTCATTAATATTCATACAGTTACATTTGGAATACTGATGTAACCAATTCTTTGGAAAGTATTTTTTAACATATGCAACATGGGCATCTTTCAAAAGCCCATGCCCGTACAAGGTTAAATAAGGACTTTGTGCACAGTCACGTTGGTACGGAATTAGACCCTTCCATAGCCCAGGAAGAGTACTATCACCAATTTCATAATAGAATGGTCTAACAATCTTCAACATTTAGTTTTGGAGAGCCTTATATTCTTTAGTATGAGTCATCAAATGAGTCATTCTTTCCTGAAAAAGAATTACCAAACTTCTAGGTCAGAATTTTAAAGAGGAAATCAAAAAATTTGGCAAAGGACATTGTTCGTGTAGGTCCGTTGATGAGGACTATTTAATAGGTCCTTCAATAAGAATCCTAGTGAAAATACTTCAATGAAGTCCTTTTGTGTAGCTCCATTGATTAAAATAATTTTACCTTGATGAAATTTCAAGGATATTACACGAGAGCACTACGCAAGAAGAGTTGGATGAATGAGCTACGCAATGAGTGATAAAAAATTTCAGAGAAAGCATAGATAAAGAAAAAATCATGAAGGGTGAGACCTATTTATAGGAAACTAAAGACCTATGCATCTGGACTGCATGAAACCTCTTCACATCGTACCTCTACGAAGCACTTGTGCGGTAAACCTGCGCTTCTTGACAACTTTTTCTTTCAAATTCAACCCTCTTTGTACGTTTCAGATCCAATCATGAGGTGGGGATTTTGGTGAAACTAATTGAGAAACTAACCAAAATTACTATGATGAAAAATCCAGTTATTTCAGATCCCAATGCAAGGTTCGAAGAGTACAAAGGAAAATCAAAATATTCCCAAAGAGATTCACAATGGACTAGCTTCACAGGCCTACGTGACGAAGCTGCACGACTGACCTCTGTGACAGAGATCCACACCTAAAGATGTTTTGGGCACCTACGCGGAATACCTGCTCGGTGGAGCTGCATGAAGGACCTACGCGGACAACATATTTTCGACAAGGCCCCATCTGTTCCTATAAATAGAGCCCTTGGGATCCCTATTTTCAGACAAAAAATAGTGAAAGACTCTTTAAATCACCCATTGCATAGCTCTTTTGCCTAGATCCCTCAAATTTTCTCAGGTAGCTATCTAGACCATGATTGAAGAGGTAATTAAATGTGATAAGCATGTTTTTAAGGTCTTCACATTCTTTATTCATCATTTATACCTGCGCGGTATACCTGCACGCTATACCTGCACATTATACATACTCGGTACAGCAATGCGGGGTACATGCGTAGCATACTTGTGTGAGGTACCTATGCGACCAATTCAAGTAACCTTTCTAAAATCCATTCATGGTAGGGTATCTCCTTCCTTGGTTCACTTATCTAAAATGGACTATGTTGAAGCCTCCACCAAAACCTTCTGACTTATCAAACCTTTGGAAAAGGAACATCAATGTGTCTTCTATTTGGGTTTGTATTTCTATAGATAGAGGTTTCCCGCATTTGTTTCACAATAGGATTAGGATTCATGGGATGATTGTGGGTTTGGATATCCATAGTCACATGGACTTTTCTCCTAGGAACATTTCTAGGAAGTTCCCGGATTGGAGGAAGTGTTGGGTCCTGGCCTCTCCCTTTTCAAAGAGGCAACCTCGAACCTCAGGTCTCTAGTAAGGAAGGTACACTTCACACTTTCTTTTCCGTGAAATCATAGGAGAAGTCTCCATCCCCTAACAATATCAATTTAAGGGAATCCATCCTGGTATAATCCCCTCACCTTCACCCTTTATTCCTTCCATTTAGGCCCTTGTACAATGTGAAGGGTACTGAGGGGAAGCTTGCCGCCTCGCCCTCTTCCATGGTCAATGTGCCCTCTTCCATCAGCGTGGAGGAAAATTTTGCAAGTGTGAATTCCTTTGTTGAATGTATGACATTCTCTTATTTCTCACATCAAGAATGAATCACATGGGCTTAAAGATTTGTCACGATAGAATGAACTAAAAGAACTCTAATTCTTGTTTAAACCAAGATATGTAGGAAGCCTCCTCAAGGCCCGAGCTCACTGGATATCATCCTCAAGAATCCAATTTTAATTCCTTTAATCTGGGCATTTTACTTAGGAATAATCCCCAAATTAAACCCCAAATCCTCAAGTTATCATTTTTCAATAAGTAAGCCCAAACTCATCTTTCTCAGAGGACCATACCCTCCTATGAAATTTATCGAACTACGTGAGCTTCGATTCCCATTAATATGGGATATGTAGGAAGCCTTCTTGAGGTTCAAACCCAACATTTCAAATCAACCATATTCTCCTTGGGCCATATTCCCTATAGAGTCTGATCCTACTTGGAAACTCATGTCCTTTTCCAAGTTCCTCGGGCTGCTTTAGTATAAGTCTCACATTATGTTTTGACCAAGCATATTTTGCTTAGAGTTCTTTATCACATGACCTTAAAAGTTATAATATGTCCTATTAAGTGGCATCAAAATACGAGGGTTATGATTCATTTCAAATGGATATATAGGAATCCCATTTTACAGGAATGATCCCAAGATCAAAACAAACCATCATCTCCCTGGATGACAATACATTCCAGAGTGCCCCACTGAGTGACTTAAAAACCAGTATCATCACTACGATGATTAAAAGAATCTGTAATCGGTATATTAGAGGATCCCATTGATGTAAAACCTCAAATACATGAATGTTTCCATTAAATTAAGAACCTTGAATGCATAATAATGATTCTAAATTTTACACAAGTTAATAAGTGATTGTAAATTCCAAGGGATACTTCTGATATACTTGGTGAATTAAAAAGGACTCATGAAAATATCTTAAATTTAAAAAGATAGTCCCGAAGTAGACAAGAATTCCCCCCAAAAGGGTGAGATGATTCAGACCTCCCATCCTCTCAACCAATGCATGTTCTTAAGTATCGTAAAGTTCAAACTTAATGAACTCCTACCTTTGGAAAGCAGGTCCCCATTGGAAAAATAACTGTTGAAAGTTTCTGGTTCCATGAATAAATGTAATGCAAACCGCATAGAAATAGTAATTTATAAAAGTAGAACACATCTTTTAAGGAACTACGAAACAACCACTAAAAAACATAAAAACACTAAAAAATGTAAAAACTCTTAAAAAGAAGCTAAAACCTCCAAAAACCATAAGAACACAAAAAACATTAAAAAACTAAAAAATAAATAAAAAATGAAAAAAACCACTAAAAACTCTAAATGCTTTTGAACTCATAAATACATTAAAAAACACAAAAAACCCAAAACACAAAAAATGCTAAAAAACCATAAGACAGGAAAAACCATAAAAAACACAAAAACCCAAAAACCCTTAATATCACTAAAAATATAGAACGCCATAAAAATCTTTTAAAATCCTTAATAATCAATAAAATTTGAAAAACCATGAGAAACCATAAAAAGCCTAAGAAAAATATAGAAACCAAAAAACAAATAAAACCCCTATAAAACCTAAAAATGCTAAAAACCGTAAAAACCCTAAACTCCCTAAAACCATAAATCTCGAAAATTCATAAAAAACTCTAAATACCAATAAATACCCTAAAACCATTAAAACTCTAAATACCCTCTAAATCCATAATATCATTAAAAATTCTAAAAACCCATTAAACCCATAAAAACTCAAAAACATCCTAAAAACCCAGAAACCAAAAAAACCCTAAAATCTCCAAAAACCAAAATATTCATTTAAAATCCTAAATAATCATAAAAACCCTAAAAAACATATAAAATAAATTAATAGGTAAAAACACCTAAAACCTTGAAAATCACTAAGAAAACCATAAAAACCTAAAAACACCAAAAAATCGGAAAAAACCTAAAAACAATTTAAGCACTAAAGAAACATAGAACCCTTAAAACCTTAAAAACTATAAAAACCCCTAAAACATTAAAAATTACTATAAACCCATAAAAAACCTTAAAACATTAAAAACTATTAGAAACATAAAACTCTAAAACAATCAATATAACCCAAAAACCCAAAAAACCCAAAAAACCCAAAAATTCATAAAGACCACAGAAAATATAAAAATCATGAAAACATCATAAAAATCACCAAAAACATAATAAATCCTAAAAATACTGAAAACCCTTACGAAAAACATATAACCATTAAAAATTAAATCCCCTAAAAACCTAACAAACACTAAATACCATAAAACCCAAAAAAATCTAAAGAACCTAAATTCCCTGAATACCATTAAAAACATTCAGGAAACCTAAAAACATATAAAACACCTAAAAACCTTGAATACCCATTTTATCCCCTAAAATTTTTAAAAACTATAAAATACCTGAAAACCCTAAAAAATGAAAAAAAACTAAAAAATCCTAAAAACAATTAAAAACCTAGAAACTATAAAGAACCCTAAAACCCTCAAAATACCTAAAAACCATGAAAACCCCTAAAATTTCACAAAATCCCTTAAAACCCTAAAACCCATAAAATACCAAAAATCCCAAAAAATTACTAAAAACATAAATACCATAAAAGCAGTACAATCTATAAGAAACCACTAAAACCCATAAAATAGTTAAAACCCCTTAAAATCTTAATAACACTAAAATCACTAAAAACCATAAAAATATTACAAATGGATAAAAATAATAAAAAACCTAAAATACCATACAAACCCTAAAAACAACTAAAAAATCTTAAAAACATAAAAACACATAAAAACACTATCATCATAAAAATGAAAAAAAATCCTAAAACCCCTAAAAATACAATAATACCCCCCAAAATAATTAATATAATAAAAACCATAAAATTATTTATGAACTCTAAAACCCAAAAAACCCAAAAACCTATGAGTATCCCTAAAAATATTCTAAACCCTGGAAAATATTATAAACTATAAATAACCTTAAAAATCCTTAAAATAAAAAAAACCCCTAAAACAAAAAAATACATAAAACACTAAATATAATAAAAAACGCTAACAAACCTCAAAATCCCTAAAATCCCTAAAAACAATAGAAATTCAAAAAAAGTCCTAAAAATACAAACAAAAATTAAAACCCTAAAAGACATAAAAACCCATAAAAAACCATAAAAACCAATAAACACTTAAAACCACTAAAAAGGTAATAATGCTAAAACCCTATAAAAACTAAAAACCCTTAAAATACCAAAAAACACTAAAAAATCCAAAAAAATACCTAAAAATGAAAAAGTTTAAAACCCCTAAGAAATCTTTCAAAAACCTAAAAACACTTAAAACCCTAAAAAACCAAAAAATGTTAAAAACACTAAATACCGTAAAATATACTAAAAATTCTAAAGAATCGTGATAACCATAAAACCCCTAAAATACTTAGAAACCTTAAAAACATTAAAAATCCTAAGAAACCTCTAAATACTCTAAAAAAAATTTAAACCCCTAAAGAGTTAAAAACTATAAAAAAATTAAAAATCCTAAAACTCAAAACAAATCCGCGGAAACCAAAAAAAAACTAAAAAATCACAAAAAAAACATAAAACCCTTAAAAATTATAGAAAATAATTAAATATCCCTAAAAATGATAAAAACCATAAAACCTTGAAAACACCTAAGAAAACCTTAAAAACCATAAAAAACTTAAATCCCCTTAAATTTTTTAAAAAAAATGTAAAACACCCTTAAAAATCATAAATCCCAAAAATACCTCTAAAATTATAAAAACCTAAAACCCCCTAAGAACCCTAAAAACACTAAAAACTCTAAAAACAATTCGAACCCAGAAAAATGTTAATAACTCTACAAAATAGTAAAACCCCAAAAAATAAATTAAAAACCAAAAATGAAAAATCTATAGAAACCCTAAAAACCCAAAAAATACACTAACACCCCTCAAAATCTCTAACAACCATAAGTATCCTAAAAATTCCAAAAAAAATCACAAAATCCTAAAAACTGTAATAAAATATTAAAAAACGAAAAACACATAAAACCCCCAAAAAACTAAAATTTCTAAAAACCCTAAAAACCAAAAAAAAACAAAATATCCTTAAAAACCCTAAAACCCATAAAAATCCTAAAAATTCCCAAAAAATACCGAAGAAGTAAAAAAAAATTAAAAATTCTTAAAAATCCCAATAAAAGCTTAAAAAATTAAAAAAACTTAATACCCCTAAAAACATAAAAATCCAATTTACCCTAAAAGACCCTAAAATCCATAAAACCCATAAAATAATATATATATCCCAAAAACCATAAAACCCTAAAATGAAATAAAAACCCTAAAACCCATTGAAAACACTAAATACCCTTTAAGCCCCCAAAAAATTAAAAAAAATCTAAATAAATTAAAACCATAAGAAACGTAAAAAACCCAAAAACCCACAAAAACAATAAATATCCTAAAAAACCTAAAACCAAAGAATAATATGAATCCTCAAAAAATTATAGAAATCATATTAAATTATGAAAACACCCCAAAAAATGTAAAAAACATAAAAAAACATGAAAAATCATAAGAAACCATTAAAAACCTATAAAAAATTAAAACCCAAAAAAACCCTTAAAAGCATAAAAATCCCTAAAACTATAAAACCATAAAAACCATAACTACTCAAAAAAAAGTTAAAATCCTTTAAAACCCATAAAAACTATAAAAACAACTGAAAAATCAAAAAACCCTCAGAATTTGTAAAAATGTTTAAAAAAACTCTACACACAATAAAACCACTAAAAAACCCAAAAAAATTAAAGAAAACATAAAATCCTTAATAACCATAAGAAAATCTACAGACCCTCAAAATCCCTAAAAATACAAAAAAGGCATACAAATACTAAAAATACTAAAAATTTATTAAAACATAAAAACACTTAAAACACTTTAAAACCCCTTAGAAAACCTTAAAAAACACGAAAACCCCTGAAAACATAAAAAATTTCAAACACTAGAAAAAACCCATAAAATCCAAAAATTTCCTTAAAACCCAAAAAACAAAAAAAAATCCTAAAAATACCTAAAAACATATCCAACCATAAAACCAGGAAAATTCTAAGAAAACCGAAATAATGAAAAAATTAAAACCCCTAAAAAACCACATTATTCTAAAAACCCTAAAAACCCTAAAACCCATAAAACCCATAAAAACCATAAAACCCTTTTAAAAATAATAAAAATCCTAAAACCCAGAAAACCACTAAAAACACTAAAATCCATAAAATCCCAAAAAATATTGAATGACTCTAAAAACAATAAAAACCCTAAAAAATCAACAAACCCATAAAATCCCAAAAAACTATAAAAACCATAAATAACCAAAATAATAATAAAAACCCATAAAATACTTGAAATTTAAAACCCCATATAAATCCTAAAAAATTACTAAAAATCCCTAACAATATAAAAAACCCAAAAACCTTGAAAAATTACTAAAAAAACCTAAATTCCAAAAAAACACCTAAAACCTCAAAAAATATATAAAATTAATAAAAACACTAAAAAACACTAAAAACCCTAAAAGCACACAAAATCCCTAAAAACCCAAAAACCATAAAAATAATAAAAATTACACAAAATAACTAAAATATAAATGAGGCAAAAACCTAGTAACAGAGTGAGAAAAACATGAAAACGTAAAAAACATAAAATCCCTAATAAACCTGAAAATATTAAAAAAATTGCTTAATACCCTAAAAGACCCTCAAACCCCTAAAAACTCATAAAACTCTTAAAACCCATAAAAACCTTAAAAACCCCACTAAAAATAATAAAACCACATTCAACCATGAAAATACTTTAAAAAACAAAAATAATTAAAAACCGTAAAAACTCAAAATAAAACCAATAAACCGTAAAAATCCATATAATCCTAAAATCTATAATGAAGCATAAAACCCATCAAGATCCCTAAAATAACCAAAACAATAAAATACCAAAAAAAACCCTAAAAATACCTAAAAGGTAAAAACCTGTAAAAACCATGAATAAAACTTAGAAAATAGTCAAAACATGAAAAAATTACACCACCAAAGTAACCAAAAAACACTAAAAATGATAAAAACAATAAAACCCATGAAGGACCAAATAATCTGTATAAAAACCAGAAAACCATAAAATCACATAAAAACCATAAAAACCCCAAAATTTAATAGAAACCCAAAAACCTACTAAAAACTCAAAAAATTCCTTTAAAACCATAATTTTTTAAAAACATTCAAAACCCTAAAGTTCTCAAAAAAATATAAAAAAACAAAAAAAAACCCCTAAAACTGCTAAAAACATCAGTATTCTTGAAAAACCTAAAAACCCATTAAAATTATATAAATCCTTGAAATTTTCTCAAAAAAAAAGACAAAATCATAAAAATAATGAAAACCACCAAGAAAACCTTAAAAACACAAAAACACTTAACCCATAAAAACATAAAAAAACCCCCAAAGCCCTAATAATCCTACGACCCCTAAAACCACAAAACCCACAAAATCCCAAAAAACCTAAAAAATACAAATATCATAAAAAATTCCTAAAAATAGCTAAAAAATAAATACCTAAAAAAATAATGAAAAAACTAGAAAACCATTAAAGCCTAAGATAAAAAAAAACCAAAAAACCCAAAAAAATGACAAAAACCCATAAAAGGCCCTAAAACCCCTTAAAACATAGACACCTAAAATCCTTAAAACCTCTTAAAAAGTTAAAAAACCACTAAAAACTATATAATCACTTTAAAAAACTAAAATCATAAAAAACCCTAAAAATAATTAAAACCCTAAAAAACCCTAAACCCCAAAAAAACCAAAAAATACTAAAAACCCTAAAAATCCTAATAAATTGTAAAAATCCTAAAAAAACCCTTAAAATCCATGAAATTTTAAAAAACCCTAAAACCCTGAAAATCAGAAAGAAAACCTTTAAAAACTAAAAAAATAATAACCCTTAAATAAAAAAATGTTAAAAATCGAAAAACCCTCAAAATCCCAAAAGCCATAAATAATAAAAATAAAAAAAGCCCAAATAATCCATAAAATTTTAAAAAACCCAAAAAATAAATAAACCCCAAAAAATCCTTAAAACGTAAAGTCAATTTAAAACTGAGAAATAAAAAAATACTAAATATCCTATGAAACACTAAAAGACACTAAAAATCTTAACCCCAAAATATATAAAACCCCCTAAAAATTTTAAAAACCCCTTAATCCTTTGAAAACCCTAAAACCACTAAATACTATAAAATTCATTTAAACCCCAAAAAACCTTAAGAACGTCTAAAAAATACTAAAAACCAATTTTTTTTTTGAGAAATCCCTAAAAACGTAAAAAAACCAAGAAAAACTCGGAAAACCTAAATCCATATAAAAATAAAAAATCCCTAAAAACATATCAAACCTTAAAAACGAAGAAAAATAAAAAGAAAATATTAAAATCTTAAAGCAACTAAAATTTCTATAATTACTAAATAATGTTAAAAACACAAAAAACCAAAAAAATACTTTAAACCCATCGAAATTAATAAAACCCTAAACTCCATAAAAATAAAAAATCTAAAAAATCTCAAAAAGATTTAAAAACCATATTGATACTGAAATCCCCTAATAATGCCTTAAGTACCTAAAAACACTTAAATCCCCAAGAACCGAAAAACTATTGATACCCTACAAACCCGTAAAAACCATAAATCACCTTAAAAACACTTAAAATACACTAAAAACTATAAAACCCCTTTAAACACCTAAAAAATTTAAAAACACTAAAAAACATTTAAATCCCTAAAAACACAGAAAAATTCTAAAAACCCTAAAAACCATAATAAACTAAAAACCAAAAAATAACTCCAAGACCCATCAAAATTCCTAAAACCTAAAAACATAAAAATTATAAGAAATCCATTAAATCACAAAAACATAAAAATCCATAAAACTCCCAAATAAAATTTAAGAACCTAAAAAAAATTAAACACACATAAATCCTAAAATCTTCAAAAACCCTGTAAATCCATAAAACCCCTCAAAATCCATAAAATCTATAAAAATCCATAAAAATATTAAATATGTGATAAAAATATATAAAGGAAAAAAACCAAAAAAACCAAAAAACCCACCAAAGAAAACCATAGAAAACAAAAACCACTTCAAACACATGATATCCTAAAATTTCTAAAAATCATAACCCCCCACCCCAAGGACCCCAAAAGCCCAAAAACCATTAAAAACAATAAAGAAACATAAAACCTAAAAAAGTAATAAAACCAATAAAAACAAAAATCCCTTAAAACCCTAAAAACATAAACCCCTAAAACCCCCATAAACCCAAATATCCATAAAAAATCAAAATCCCTAAAAACCCTAAAAACCTCTAAATTTATCAAAAAATGCAATAAAAACCCATAAAAATTTAGAAAAAATAAAAACCCTAAAAACCCCATAAGAAAAAAAAACTAAAAAAACACTTTAGACACCAAAAATACCTAAAAAAATTGGAAAACCCCAAAAAACCCTAAAAAGACCTAATATGCTTAAAAACCTCTAAAACCCCTTAAACTCACTAAAAACTCTAAAAACCCTTTAATCCCTATAAAATATTAAAAGAAATTTAAAAACCTTAAAACATTAAAAAATAAAAAAAAACCTAGAAATCCAAGAAACGAATAAAAAGATTTAAAAAGAAAAAAAAATCTCTAAAAACTATAACAAAACCCTAAAAACAAAAAAATACATAAAACCCTTAGAAACCTAGAAATAATTAAAAAAAACCCTTAAAACCCTAAATATCCTAAAACACTAAAAATCCCTAAAACACTAAAACCATAAAAATAAAAAAAAACTCTCAAAACCATAAAAACTTTAAAAAACCCCTAAAAACACATAAAAACCCCTTTAAAAGTATAAAAACCTAAAAAAACATAAAACCACTGAAATGCAAAAAAAAAGATAAAAACCATAAAAACCTAAAAAGGATATAAAAACCCCAATACTCCTAAAAACCCGGAAAAACCAAGAGAATTCCTAAAAACCCTAAAAACTACTAAAAACAATAAAAACACCTTGATCCCATAAAAATCATGAAAGGTATAAACCATAAAATCATAAAAATCCATGAAATCCCTAAAAACCCTAAAGCCCATAAAAATCCTAAAACCCATAAAAATCCTACAAAAGACCCAAAAATACCTAAGAACCTAAAAAATTAAAACCATAAAAATTCAAAGAATATCATAAAGACATAAAATCACCTAAAACCCATAAAAACATAAAACTTTCTAAATCCCCTAAAATGCTAAATTTTCCAAAAACATAAAAGACCAGAAAACCATTAAAAAACCCTAAAAACTCCTAGAACTTTAAAATAACTAAAAAAATATTAAATCACTTAAAACCCCTAATAACATTAAAAATATTTAAAAACATTAAAATCCTAATAAATTTAAAATAACCTAAAACCAAAAAAACCAAGAAACCCTAATCACCTAAAAACACTAAAAATAAAAAAAAAACCCGAAAGCCCATATAAACATTATACATAAAAATCCTTATTAATCACTAAAAATGTAAAAAAAAACCTAAAACCCCACTAAAACCCTATAAAAACCTTAATATTTTAATAAAATCTAAGAAAAATAAAAACCCTAAAAACATGAAAAATGCGAAAATCCCTAAAAAATTCAAAGAAGTCCCTAAAACACCTAGAAAGTGTAATACCCTTAAAAACATTAAAAATACCTAAAATCTATAAAATCACTAAAAATATAAAAACCCTTTTAAAAAAATAAATGTTAAAAAAACTATATAAACCCTTTAACCACCTAAAAACTAAAAAACCCCAGAAACCCAAAAAAACATAAAAACCCACAAAACCCACAAAATCCCTAAAAACATAAAACCCATAAAAATCGTAAAACACCCTAAAAATCCCATAAAACATAAAAAACTCTAAATATCCTGAAACCCCTATGAAAAACCAAAAACATAAAAACACTTAATAACCCTAAAACCCCTAAATATGATAAGAACCAAAAAACCCCCCTAAAATTTATAAAATTCATAAAACCCATAAAACCATCAGAATCCCTAAAAACCCTCAAAATAACTAAAAAAACCTAAAACCCATAAAAGTAAAAAAAAACCCAAAATATCCCTTATGATGTAAAAACCCTTAAAAAACTTAGACGGTCCTAATAAATCATTAAAACCCTAAAAACACTTAAAACCCTAACAAACCTAAAAAATATTAAAAACTGAAAAATAATTTAAAAAAACTAAAAACCCATTAAACACTAAAAAATAAATAAGAACTCTAAAATCCTATTAAACCCCAAAATAAATTTAAAAACTATAAAAACCATAAAAAATCTTTAATATATAAAAACTAAAAAGCCTATCAAATCATTAATAACCCTTAAAATCACTAAAAACCTTAAAAACCAAAAATATCCTAAAAAATCAATAAATCCATGAAAATATTAACATCCCTAAATCCTGAAAAACCCTATGAAAACATTAAAAATATATAAACACTTATAATTCAAAAAAAATCTAAAAAATATAAATATCCTAAAACACTAAAAAATCCTTAAAACCCAAAAAATTCATAAAACCCCTAAAAACATCAAAAAACATAAAAAAGACCTCAAATTCCCAAAATATGTTAAAAAATTGAAATCCAATGATAACATTGTGAAGTTAAAAACACCTAAACCCATAAAAAACTAATAATGAAAAAACTAAAACCCCTAAAAAGATCTTAAAACCCTTTGAAATCCTAAAAACATAAAAACCATAAAACCCACTAATGACATTAAAACCCCTAAAAACCCTTAAAAACCTAAAACCTACTAAAACTCTAAAATAAATTTAGAACACTAAATGTGTTCATAAACTCTAAAAACCATAAAACCCCTATAAACACATAATAAAACCCTAAAACAAAAAAACAACATAAAATACCTAAAATTCTAAAAAACCCAAAAACCCCTCTAAATCCATAAAAAACCCAAAAACCGAATTAAAACCTAGAAAATACCTAAAAATAAATAATAATGTTGAAAACCAAAAATCCTTGAAAACCCCAAAGAAACCAAGAAAATCATAAATACACATAAAACCCCTAAAATCCAAAGAAAATCTAAAAAAACCCATAAAATCCTAATGACCCCTAAAAATTCTCAAATTTTTTGAAAACCCTTAAAAACATAAAAAAAATCCTCTAACTAAAAATCCCTTAAAATCATAAAAAACTTGAAAACAAAAAATAAAATCATAAAATAATAAAAACCTAAAAACACCTTAAACCCCTAAAAACAAAAAAAACATGAAATCACAAAAAACATTAACAAACCTAAAAATAACTAATAATAATAAAATACCATAAAAATCCTAAAAATACCCTAAAACTAAATTTTAATGTAAAATCTTTTTAAAACCATGAAAAATCACATGATAATATTAAAACCCCAAAAATACATGAAACCCTTATAAATCTAAAAAATCATAACAACACTAGAAAACCCAAAAACACCAAAAAACCCTAAAAACACATAAAACCAATTAAACCTATAAAACACCCAATAAATTTAAAAAACCCTAAAAAATCATAAAAAATATAATACCCCTAATAAATCTAAAAATCATCTAAACAGAAAAGATGTTAGAAAACTCTAAAAACCATTAAAACTCCTAAAAAATTCCAAAACCCTAGAACCCCTAAAAAACCATAAAATCCATAAAACCAAAGGAACCAACAAAATCCAAAAAAAATCATTAAAAACCCAAAAAATACAACAGAATCCCTAAAAACCAAAAAACAAAAAAATTAAAAATACCCTAAAAACCCAATGAAACCCTAAAAACCTAAAAACACATAAAACACCTAAAACATAAAAATAATAAAAACCCTAATAATTCTAAAAACGCAGCAATACCTAGAAACACTAAAAACCAAAAAAAATCCTAAAAAACCCAAAAAAATACCTATAGAAGAAAAAATCCATAAAACCATAAAAACCCTACAAACCCTGAAACCCTGTAAGAAAATATTAGAAATCAAATAATAATTATAACCCCTAAAATACATAAAAACAGTAAAAATACTCAATAAAAAATATATAGATTTATCCAAAAAGGGAGTATCTATTTTTTATTGTTCAATTTCTATTTGTAAAGAGTTTTACCAAAAAAAATTATTCAGGTACTAAATTATTGGTAAAAACATCGTGGATAAATGTTACTATGACAGATAAAATATTTCTATTGGAATTATAATAATACCAAAAGATAATACATATGTTGGTCAAAAATTTTACATACAAATTAATACAAAAAAATTATCTCTTGGTAATATTATCAACATTTATATTTCCATTTATTATAATCACTATAAAAAATAATATCTATTTGTAAATTATACATTGAATAAAATATTATATGTGGGAATTATAATATTTGTTACTAATTTTTAGTTTATTTATTAATTTAATTATATATAATATATTTATTATATTTATTAAATAATAATTATAAAATTATCTTATATAAACATTTCAAAATCAATATTAAGCTCAAATAATCTTGTTTAAAATATATTTAAATGTATTAAAACTCCATGAGAATTTCTATGAAACTCAAAAATCACACACATCATTTGAAATTACATGGTTCACAATAACAATGGTTCCTTGTAAAAAATAATCATCCACTTCTACCTCTTCACTATGAAATGATCCACATGCATGTTTTATGTCATGAAAACACAACTCATGAGTCTTCATTGTGACATCTTCTACTCATTCTTTAAAACATTCCAAAAGATCAATTATTCTCACAAACTTGTGATGAAAGTACTACTTCTCAAAAGCTAGATGATTCAATGATGAATCATATGATTTTCCTCACCTGACATGAAGATACATGTCATGGTTTAATTCTATTGTCAGCATAAATTTCTAGTAAATCCTTTTTCCACGTAAATGATGTGTTAGTCATCATAAAATCACAAAAAAAAAACAATAAATACCCCTAAAACTGTAAAAATTCCTAAAAACCCATAGGAATACAAAAAACACAAAAAACATTAAAAAAAATATGAATCCCTAAAATCTATAAAGAATTTAAAATACAACAAAACCAATAAAAACTAAAAATCTAAAAACCCTAAAAATAATAAAAAACTCTAAAAACCAACCAAATAACTAAAAACCATAAAAACCATAAAAATCATTAAAAAAATACATGAACATTTTTAAAACCCTAATACACCCAAAGAAAATATTAAAAACCAAGAAAAATATAATACTCCTAAAACCCACAAAAATATAAAACCCCTAAAAAGACTAAAAAGACATAAAAATAATAAAATACATATAAAATCAACTTCAAAATTATTTCTATAATCCCAAAAAATGAGAATGAAATTTACATAAGGGATTTTTGACTGGTTGTGATTGATAAGATAATCCCAAAGATCTTCAGCAAAATTCTCACAATGAGGTCGAGGAAGATTATTCCAAAAATTATTACCCCTAATAAATTTTGGTATTTCTGAGTAAACTTATTCAAATTTTCCTCTTTATACCCTAAGAAAGAATCAATATAATGAGGAAGAGGAGTTGGTTTGGGAGTTTAATTATGATGTTGGACATCTCGAAAGCCTTTAATACTATAAAGTGGAGTTCTATCTTTAATTTTCATTGAAAGTATGTTTTATCCATTTAATTGATCAATATGATTTCTACTATATTAAAGAGTGTGAGGATACCTATTATTATTAGTGGATCTCTGAAGGTGTTTATTAAATGTACATTTGGTGTTAGGAAAGGGGACCCATTATCAAGCCACCTCTTTTAACATGTTAATGATTATATGAGCCAGTATATTAATGACCTCTCTCATGATAAACACTATAGTCTGATTTAAGTAGGATTAAACCTTAATGTTACCACTCAACTTCATTAAATAGATGATATCATCCTATTTGGGTAGGATAAAAAGGGAAACATTGCATCAATAAAGCTAATTTATTAGTATTATGAAAAAGTGGCAAGGTAATCCATTATCTATAAAAAATAACGTATGGTCTTTGGTGAAGTAATTTCAATCACTAAAAAATTATTATATTCAGAAACATTGGTGTGAAAAGAGGGTCTCTCCCATTCAAATATCTTTCCATCCCTCTATTTTGGGGAAAATTGAAAAGGTACAAATTAAAGAGAATCTCAGTCAAGATCACTGGTATATTGGTGGGAAGGAATGAGAAATGCTTATCACAAGTGGGTAGGATCTTCTTAGTAAATTATGTTATCACCTCGTTGTTTTTTCATGAATTATCCATAAATAAATTGATAATTACTCTTCTAAAAAGTCTCCCAACCAAAATAAGAATCTTGTCTTGGACTATATGCATTAGTGAAAGAAAGATTGTCTCTGTAGCTTGGAATTATTTTAGAAAACCAGTTGATATGGGTGGACTGGGTGTAAAAGACCTTATGAGATTTAATGAGGTGTTTATTGGAAAGTTTACTTGGAACTTAATGTCCTCAAATAATAGCATCTTGGACTTTCTCAATGATAGATTATTGCAGAGGCCTTATAATGAGTAATCAGGTAACATCCCCTCCTTTGTATGGTCTAAAATAAGAGATTCTTTAAATAAAATTATGTCCTACTAAAAATGGGTTGTCTCGCAATGCTCAATTCTGAATTTTTAGAGAATAAACTGGTTAGATAGACCTCTATATGATATTGTTTCATCCCCACATGACATGATCCACTTGTTAATTGCTAATTTTATCAATAATTTGATGAATTTAATGAAATTATCCCTTCACATATCCTTCTTCAGATTAAGAGTTATACTTTTATCGCTAATGATACTCTCCTATGAAAAAAAAAATTGGTTGGAAAAATCAATATCATGGAATTATACCAGTATAAGAACCCACAAGGAAATAAACCCTTAGTCTGGCTCTCTAAATTTGTAAGATTCTCCATACCTCTTTCAAAGAACCTACTCTTTTGGTAGTTATGGAAGAACCATTTGCCTCTCTATGAATAAATTAAGAAGACTATGATTCAATTTTCTTCATCCTGTAGCTTCTACTTCCAGGAAGTTGAATCTAGTAAATAACTATTTGTGATTTATAGATTCGTGGTCAAGCTATAGAACTTTGTTTTAGAATCTATTTAACATTGAGTTTTTCCTAGACTTCTAGGTGGTGGAACTACTGAAGCTGATTATTGAGTCTTATTTTAGGGAGAAGGTGTTCAATCTTCTACTTGTAGTGAGTACTACCATATCTGATTATATTTGGAAATCCTATAGTTCTATTTATTTTAAGAATAAATGGTGTTTATTCAATAATGGAGTGGAAGAAATTTAAAATGTGGATTATACAACATCTAAAACCCAAACAAGGTCAGTGGATAATGATGTTAATGATCTTATTATTCTACGTATTCGTGGTGTGTCCTACGGGAGAAAAAAACACTAGTTCTGAAATTCATCTAATGGATTCCTCTAATACTACCTAGATCAATGTTAATGCTGATGGCATGGCCTTGGGGGATCACCATACCTCGGGGTGTGGCAGAATCCTACACACTCACAAGGTGTTTTGGAATGGGTTATTTTACCAATTTAATATCGATGTATGTGCCTATTAATTTGAGGTATGGGTAATGATAATGACTGTTTTGTTTGCGGCTCAATTTGGATGGAATCTACATTTGATTGAATCAGACATTGTGCTTGCAATGGTGGATTTAAAGAACAAATACAAGAATGTTACAAGGACAATTCTTCCACATTGAATTGAATGACTCAAGGTCTCTCAAGCCCTTTCAGTCAATATTACACATGCATACTGGGTGGTGAACATAGTGTCAGATGTTCATTCAAAATTGGAAATCATGGAGTCAACTTTGATGTGTTCTTTTGTCGCCCCAAATTTCTTTATGTCCACTATGGACTCATATATGAAGTGTGATATTCACACCCACATTTTTAAACCCCCTTATAACTCTCTATCTCTTTGTTTTATTTTAATAAAGTTTGGGGGACCAGGAATGCATGGTTTCAGGCCTCTTGGAGTAAAAACCATAAAAACCAATAAAAACATAAAAACCCATAAAAACCTCTTTGTTTTATTTTAATAATGTTTGGGGGACCAGGAATGCATGGTTTCAGGACTCTTGGACTAAAAACAATAAAAACAAATAAAAACATAAAAACCCATAAAAACATTAAACAAAAACTATGAACAATAAATAAAATTTAAAACCATAAAACACTAAATACTATAAAAAAACTTTAAAATCCTTAAAAACTCAAACAAACTGCTAAAAACCATAAAATCCATAAAACTCTAAAAACCCTAAAAAATCCCAGAAAAACAAAAGACATAAAATTTCCAAAAAAGGACAAAAATTACTAAAAACACAAAAATATCTCAAAACCCTAGAAAAACATAAAAACCTAAACAACAGAAAAAAATAAAAGAAAAAAAATAAAAATTATTAAAAACATAAACACCCTTGAAAACTTTAAAATCCTTAAAACCCCCCAAATCCCTAACCCCAAAAAAATCATCAAAATTCTAATGATCCATAAAAAACTCAAAAAAATAAAAAAACATAGATAACCTAGGTCTCCATAAGAAAGCCGTAAAAAGATAAAAACTCTAAAAACTCAAAAAAAAAACATAAAATGATAACAACCCTAAGAAACCTAAAAAACACTAAAAACCCATATAAAAATAAAAAAAGTCAAAAAAAACTAAAAAAACCCTAAAAAATAGATAAAATATGTAAATACAGTAAAACTTTTAAAAATTTTTTAAAACACTAGAACTTTTAAAAACTCAAAAAAACATTAAAACCCATAATAACTCAATAATAAAACAAGAATCCAAATAACACAAAACCATTAAAAACCCTGAAACCCCTTAAAATCACTAAAACTCACAAAAACCCATGAAAGTCCTCGAAATCCATAAACATACAAGAAAATGTAGACCCTAACCCTCCCCCCACAAACACTAAAAAACTGAGAAGACCTTTAAAAGAAAAAAATTCATAAAACCCCAAAATTTTTCTAAAAACCCTAAAAATCACTAAAAAATAAAAAACCATAAAAACCTAAAAAATCACTAAAATTACCTACAAATGAAAACAATTGTTAAAAACATGAAAAACACTAAGAAAACCATAACAACACAAAACCCTTAAACTACCTAAAAAATAAAAATAACCTAAAACCCCTAAAAATTCTAAAGAGACTCTAAAACCCCTAAAACCCTAAAATCCATAAAACATGAAAAATAATTAAAACACTAAAAACTAGTAAAACACTAAAACCACTAAAAACTATAAAATTAATTTAATCCCACAAAAATGTAAAAGAACTATAAAAATGATTAATATCCATAAAAATGACCAAAAATCCTAAAACCAGAAAAAAACATAAAAACTATAAAGACCATCAAAATCTGGAAAAACATAAAAACCCAATGAATCCTAAAAAGAACATAAAAATTCCTTAAAAAAAAAACCCCAAAAAACCATGAAAAATTCCTATAAAAACATTAAAAAACTAAAAACCCTTCCAACACAAAAAAACCTAAAACCATAAAACCCCTAAAAACCAAAGAAAACCCCTCAAAACGCTCAAAATACCTAAACCCTAAAATACATAAAAATAATTTAAAAAGTCCTAAAATCCCTAAAAATAAAAAACAATAAAAAACCATGAGACCCCATTAGAAAACCATAAAAACCAAAATACTATTAAAACCCATAAAAACCAAAAAAATGATTACAACCCTAAAAAACAAATAGATCCTAAAAACCCTAAAACTTATAAAAACCCTCAAAACCCATGAAAACCATAAAAACCAATAAAAACACTAAAAACAATTTAAACCACTAAAAACTTTAAAAACACTAAAAAACATTAAAACATTACCAAATATAAAAAAACCCCTTAAACCAAAATAATATAAAACATTAAAAGCACGTCAAAATGTCAAAAATCCCAAAAAACCAAAAAACCAAAAAAATACAAAAAACCCAAAAATCCATAAATACAAAAGAAACCATAAAATTTATTAAAATACCTTAAAACCCTAAAACATTTAAAACCCCTAAATACATAAGAAATGTTAAAAACCCTTACACCTTAAAACCCGTAAAAACCATTAAAAACCTAAAACCAAATAAAACCATAAAAAACCACTAAAATCTATAAAATCACTTTATGCCCTTAAAAGTTTAAAAACTATAAAACACCTTCAAACCCCTAAAACCCAAAAAAATAAAAAACCCTAAAAACCAAAAAACCCAAAAAAAACATTCAAAATCCCTAAAAAATATAAAAAATTCACAAAAGTCCAAAGAATACATAAAATCCATAAAATATTAAAACCCCTAAAAACAATGAAAACCCCTAAGAAAGCCTTAAAAATATAAAATCTCTTCAAACCAATAAAATCCTCTAAAATAAAAAAATCTGTAACAAACCATTAAAACCATAATACCTAACAACCGATCAAAATCCATAAAATCCTAACTACAATTACAATCCTAAAAATACCTAAAAATACCTAAAAAATGAAACATCCTTATACATAAAACAGTTACCCTAAAACACATTAAAATTCCTAAAAAATCCATAAGAACCCTCAAATGGTAAAACATAAAAATCCCTAAATATCCCTGAATACATAAAAAACTACTAAAATCTTGAAAATACCATAGGAAAACTATAAAATCCTAAAAACGCATAAAACCCCTAAAAGACTAAAAATGATAAAACCCCTAAAAATATCATAAAAACTCCAAAAATACTAAAACCCAAAGAAACAAAAAAAACCTATAAATACCTAAACCCTACTAAAAACTGTAAAATCGCTTTAATCCCCTAGAAATGGTAAAAACTCTAAAAACCCTAAAAACCCCTAAAAAATAAAATAACCTAAGACCCCTAAAAACCATAAAAAGCCTCAAATTCCCTTCAACCATTAAAATCATAAAATGGTTAAAAATATCTATAAAAACATAAAAACCCATAATATCGCCAAAAACCTGTAAGAAAACCTTAAAAACCAAAAAACACTTAAATCTCCTAAAAAAAAACACTAAAATCCCTAAAACCATAAATACAGCAAGAAACCATAAAACCATCATAATATCTAAAACATTAAAAACCATAATAATCCTAAAAATACCCTAAAAGTACCTAAAATTTTAAAACCACAAAAAACTGAAAACCCCAATGAAAACCTTAAAAAAACATAAACCCCCTATAAATCCAAAAAATGTCAATAAACCTTAAAAGCCCATGAAAAACATAAAAATCCATGAAAAACACTAAAAAACCTACAAACCCCAAATAACAATAAAAAGAATTATAAAATATAAAAACCCCTAAAATCTCAAAATATTCTAAAACCTCAAACTTCCATATATATCATAAAACCTTGAAACCTATAAAAATCCTCAGAATCCCTAAAAATATTAAAGAACCATAAAAAACCTAAAAAAACAAAAAACCTAAAAAAATAAAAACCCTAAAAACCACAAATAAAATTTAAAAAACATAAAAACACAAACACCTAAAAACCTAAAAAAATAGCAAAACCCCTAAACACCATAAAACCCATAATACCTTAAAACCCCTAAAACCCCATGAACCAATAAAAATAAAGAAAACTCTAAAACCCCTCTAAACCCTTAAAATCATTTAGAAACTCTACAAAACATTAAAGATAATAAAAATTTAAAAAAACCCCTAAAAACCAAAAAAAACATAAAACCCCTCAAAATCCTTAGAAACATACAAAATCATAAAAATACATAAAAAAGATACAAAATATCTAAAAATATAAAAACCCTAAAAACACTAAAAACCCTATAAAACCCTTAAGAACCAAATTTTATTAAAACCCCTAAAACCTAGAAAATCACTAGAAACCATAAAAGAAACTAAAAATCCTCAAAAAAGAAATTAAAGCACTATAAAAGCACTATAAATCCAAAAAATATAAAAACCCCCCAAAATAAATGAAAACCATTAAGAAAACATAAAAAACCTATAAACAATTAGAACCACTAAAAAAACCAAATATTGCAAAAAATCCTAAAAACTCTTAAAAAAACCCTAAACCCCTTAAAATCATAAATACCTTAAAAATATTAAAAAACCATAAAATATATAAAAATAGTATAACCCGACTAAAAAACACTAAAAACCCATTAAACCCCTAAGTACATTAAAAACACTAACATACTTAAAACACTAAAAACACTAAAAACCCCTAAAAACTAAAAAACCATGAAAACCTTAAAAACCCTAAAGCGCCATATTTCACAATAAACTATTGAAAACCATAAAATTCCTATAAAACTCCTAAATATTGATAAATTTAAAATTCCTTTAAAAGCATAAGAAAAATGTAGAAACCAAAAAATAGTTAAATACCCTTCACACAGAAATCCATGCAGTGTCTCACATTCATATAGGTTCAACGGAAATTCATATTAATGATCTTATTCACTTTTGGATGCTTGGAGTTTCTGGAAGGACAAAAAACAACCAATTCTAAAGTCCATCCTCTAGATCCCCCTGGTATCCTCTTAGATCAAGGTCAATGTGGATGGTGCTGTGTTGGGAGTATCAGGCCCCTCAAGGTGTGGCGGGGTCTTTCGCACACATTGATTCTTTTTTAAAGGATGTTTTTAACACTTTATTTGTAATGGATGTGTTCTTAAAGCTGAATTCTAGGCCATGATAAAGGAAATTATGTTTTCTTGACAGTATTGATAGATCCCTCTTTGGCTTGAATCAGACTCCATTCGTGTTGTGGAGGCCGTATCGCGGTGGATCCTTCCCCAGTGGATGTAATGACTCACCCTTTTTTAAAGGTTGAACCTCCGTGTCACACATGCTTATCAAGAAGCGAACTCTGTTGAGGATTCCCTTTCCAAGAAGACCATTGTCGAGAGGGACTTGATGTCATCTTTTGTTTCCATGCCTTGTTGTCAATGGTTGGTGGAGTCCAATATGAAAGGTGTTTTCACACCTTGGTTTGAAATCCCTCATTATAACATCTTGTTGGTTTCTTCTTTTTTAATAAAATTTTGGGGGACTAGGTTCCCCTGGTCTCGATCCTTCTTTTCTTTATAAAACCTAAATATGATAAAAACCCTAAACCACCTTAAAATAATTAACCCTCTAAAATGATAAAACCTTGAAAATACATAAAAACCATCAATACTAATAAAAAACCTAAAACCAATAAAAATATAAAAACCCTATACATCTATAAAATTGTTAAAAATCTAAAAAACATAAACCACTAAAAACTCAAAAACACCCAAAAAAACCAAAAACCATAAGAACCCAAAAATTTCAAAAAAACCCTAAAAATTTATAAATCCCCTAAATAATAATAAAAATCCTAAAACCTTTAAGAATACATTAAAATTTAATAACCCATAAAACAATGGAAATCACTAAGAAAACCATTAAAACGTAAAAATTCTTAAAACCTCAAAAAAGACTAAAAATGAATTAAATACTGACATACCATAAAACCATGAAAAAACAAAATACAATAAAACCACTAAAAATTAAAAATACTATAATCCCATAAAAAACCTTAAAATGATAAAAACTATAAAAAACCATAAAACCCTAATACCCTCAATAAAAACCTAAAACCCAAAAAGAACCCCTACAATCCATAAAGACCATAAAAACCATAAACAATCATCAAAATAACAAAAAAAATTAAGGAAACCTAAAAACAAAGAAAATAATTAAGAAAACATCAAAACCCTAAACACAATTAGAAGCCCTAAAACCCTAAGAAACAGTAAATACCCTAAAAATCCCAAAACCCGAAAAATCATAAAAACCCTAACAAACCCTAAAAACATTCATGAAAACTAAAAATATATAAAAAAACCTATAGAACCATGAAAAATCATTTTATCCAATAAAAATGATAAAAACTATAAAAATACATAAAAACCCTAAAAATGAGGAAAAACATTAAAATACTAAGATAACTATTAAAAACCTAGAAACCGTAAAGAACACTAAAACCATAAAAATACCTAAAAACCCTAAAACCAAAGAAGAATCCTTAAAAAATCCAATTAATCCAAGAAAATTTAAAAAAAATAAAATATTGGGAACCCCTAAGAAAACCTTAGTAACCTATAAAAACTTAAAAGACATAAAAACATAAAAAATACTAAAACCCCTACAACCCCCTAAAAAGCCTAAAGTCTATAAAAACCCTAAATACCTAAAAACCCCTAAAACCCCAAAAACTGTAAAAACAACTTAAAAATATAAAAAACACTTTAAAATCAAAAAAATGATAAAAAACATTAACACCCCTTAAAACTCAAAAAACACTTAAACTCAAAAAAACCCCAAAAAACCCCGAACACCCCTCAAAATTTCTAAAAACCATAAACACATAAATATGTTAAAAATCCATTAAATCCTTAAAAACATAAAAGCCATAAAAATCTTGAAACCACCTAAGAAAAAATTTACAAACCTACAATTCCATCAAACTACAAAAATACCCAAATATGCTAAACCCTAAAAAACCCTTAAAGCCATAATAACCCCTAAAAACCTAAAAATTCCTAAAAACCCATAAAAATAATAAGAATCCCTACAAAAATAAAACTCATTAAAACCATAAGAACTCTACGAAAACTAGGAAAAACTAAAAACACATAAAATATCTAAAACCAAAAAAGACTAAAAACATAAAAACCTATAAAAAGACCCTAAAACCCCAAAAAAACCCCCTAAAAACATTAAAAACCATAAAAACATTAAAAGGCATTAATTCCATAAAAAAATAAAAACTGTAAAATCCACTAAAACTCTAAAAATATTTATAACCCAAAAAATGTTAAAAACTCTAAAATTCTTTAAAACCTATGACTATCCAAAAAACCCTCGGAAAACCCAATGAAACCATAAAAACGTTAAATCCATAGAAATTGTCAAAATCCATAAAACCCAAAAGACCATAAAATTCCTTAAAAAACAACTAAAAATTCCCAAGACATATAAAACCCAAAAAACCTCAAAAACCCCAAAGAAAAACATAAAAAACAGAAAAGACATAAAACCCCTCAAAAAAATAACACTACAAACCCTAAACATTACTATATACCGTAAATACCATAAATACCCCTAATGACCTTAAAAACCAAAAAACCACATAAAAACCCATTAAACCCCTAAACATTAAAAAAATAATAAAAATTAAAACCCATAAAACCACAAAAGGCCTAAAAACAAAAAAAACACTAAAAACCCCTTAAAATCCATAAAACCCTTAAAAATTATAAAAAACGTAAAAAAATCAATAAAGACATAAAAACCACAAAAACACTAAAATACCTTAAGAAGACCATGAAAACCTAGATACACTTAAAACACCTGAAAACCTAAAAATGATAAAACCCTAAAACCCCTAAAAATAGAAAAAATCCTAAAAACCATAAAACCCCCAAAATATATTAAAAAAAACCCTAAAACCCATATTTTACCTAAATCCCACTAATACTATAAAAACACATTAAACACTTAATTTTTTTTAAAACTATAAAACAATAAAAATAATAAAAAAGACAAAAAAATATTTAAAAATGAAAAAAATAAAAAAACCGAAAAAAACCGAAAAAAAACATAAAGCCACTGAAAATAAAAAAACCCTAAAACCAGTAAAAATATTTAAAATCCCAAAATATTTCATAAAACCATATCAATACAAACAACCTTGAAAACCCCTAATAAAACATTATTAACTTTAAAAAACATAAAATTCATAAAAACCTAAAAATCAATAAAACCTTAAAAACCATAAAATAAACTAAAAACCCTCAAAAACCCAAAAACACTAAAAACTAAAAAAATCATTAAAAACCCTTAAATTTACCTAAAAACATAAAATACTATAAAAACATGAAAAACACAAAGAAAACCTTAAAAACCTAAAACATTTAAAATATCTAAAAACATAAAAATTCTAAAAACCCTAAAAATACCCTAAAACCTATAAAAATAAAATCCCTAATAGCCATAAAAACCCTAAAAACCGATACAAACCCTAAAAATAGTAAAAATGATGAATAAACATTAAATTATTAAAATGTTAAAAATTAAAAAAACCATAAAACTCTAAACAAATTTTTAGAAAGCCTTGAAATAATAAAAACATTAAAACCCCCAAACCCCCATATTATTCCAAAAAAACCTAAATTCCCAAAAAAACCTAAAATCCCCCAAGAATACCTAATACTGTAAAAAACCCTAAAAACCCTAACAACCCCTAAGAAATCCTTAAGTACCTAACAACTATTCAAACCCATAAAAATCTTAAAAAAAGTTAAAAACCCAAAAAATCATAAAATCCTCTAAAACCTAAAAAACCCTAAAACCCATAAAAACCCTAAAACCACTAAAAACTATGAAATCCCTTTAAACACCAAAAAATGTTAAAAACTCTATCAAACCAATACTCCCCTAAAAAACTCGAATTGCCCTAAAATGCAATAAACCATAAAAACCCAATCCCTAAAAACTCCTAAACCCTCTCCAAATCCATAAAAACTCGAAATAGCCATCAAAACCCTAAAATGCCTATAAATCACAAAAAAACATAAAACCTAAAAAATAACTAAAAAACTCTATGAAAATCATTAAAACCTTATAATAATTAACACCAATAAAAACATAATAGAAGTTTAAAAACCCTAAAAAACTTCTAAAACCCCTAACGTCCTCAAAATCAATAAAAAATATAAATATCATAAATCCCCCTAAATATGCCTGAAATCATAAAAATCCCTAAGAACCCTAAAAACCCCTAAGAAGTTATTTAAAACCTAAAAACACTTAAAACCCCTATAAACAAAAAAATGGTAAAAACCTTAAAAATAACCTAAAACCTAAAACCCCCTAAAAACACTAAAAACTAGTAAATAATATAAAAAACCCCATTAAATCCCCAAAAATGTTAAAAACTCTAAAATCCCATAAAACCAAAAAAACACAAAAAACCAAAAAACCCAAAAAACCATAAAAACCATAAAACCCCTAAAAACCTTTTAAATAAAAATAAACCCAAAAACCATTAAATCCTAAAAAATCATTATAATAACTAATATTATAAAAACCACAAAAACCATGAAAAACAATAATAAAACTTTAGAAACCTAAATGCACATAAAACCCATAAAAACATAAAAATGATAAAAACACTAAAATACCTTAAAACCCCTAAAAACATTAAAAAACCCATCAAAATTCTTACAAACCCTAAAAATCAAAAATATACTTAATAATTCATAAAAATTTGAAAGGCACTAAATCCCCTGAAATCTCCTAATAAAATTTTCAATACCTAAAAAAGATAAAAACCATAAAAACCCTAAAAACCAAAAAATTATTAAAACCCCTAAAAACATTAAAAACCCAAAAAATTTATAAACCCCATAAAGTAAAAAAAACTATAAAATTCCATTTAATCCCTAAAAATGTCAAAAAAATTAAAACATTTAAAAACATAAAAAACCTTAATAAACCCACAAAACCAAAAAACCACTAAAAACAATAAAAATACAAAATATCCTCAATATCCCTAAAAACCATAAAACCTTAAAAAACTAAATAAGACCTCAAACCCCCCAAAAAACAAAAAAAAACATAAAAACACTAATAAAACCATAAAAACCAAAAAAACACTTGAAACCCCTAAAAATGCTAAAGAGCCTAAAAACCCCTAAAACCCCTAAAACCCCTAAAAACCCAAAAAACCATAAAAATACTAAAATACCAAAAAAACATTAAACACTAAAAACTATAAAAAATACATTAACTACCTAAATACAATAAAAACTCTAAAAGACCATAAAAACCATATATACACCAAAAAACCCTAAAAGATCCCAAAAATACACAAAATACCTAGAAAACTAATAAACCATAAAAATCCAAAAATAAACCTAAATTAACTAAAACATAAAACCCAGTAAAAATAATAAAACCCCAGAGAAAACCTTATAAACCAAAAAACCCTCAAAACCCTAAAAGCATAAAAATTGCTAAAAACCCTAAAACCCATAAAAATTCTTAAAAACCTAAAAACACTTAAAGACCTTAAAAACCTCTAAACACATAAAACCATAAATAATAATAAAAACTCTAAAACCCCTTTAAACCCATAATTTTGTTTTAAAATACCCTAAAAATATTAATAACCCTAAAAAATCTCAAAAAAACCCCATGAATAACCAAAAAACCATAAAAAAACCTAAATAACCTAAACCCGTCAAAATTCCTAAAACTCCTAAAAACCATAAAAACCCTAAAAGTGCCTAAAAATAACTAAAATGGGAAAAACATTAAAAATCCTAAAACCCTTAAAAACCCCTTAAAACCAAATAACACTTAAAACCCTTAAAAATAAAAACCATACACCCCCTAAAAATTCTAAAAACTCTAAACACCCCTAAAACCAATAAACACCCCTAAACCCCCATAATATCTCAAAAAAACTATATAACCCCTTTAAAACCCTAAAAACATTAAAAATCTAAAAAATTGTAAAAATCATTAAAAAACTCGAAAAATATTTGAAAACCAAAAAACCAATTAAAACCATAAAAACCCTAAAACCCCAAAACTACTCAATATCCCAAAAACAATACAAAACCATAAAATTACTAAAAAAAGAACTAAAAATCCCAAAAAATTATAAAAACCCTTAAACCCCTAAGAAAACCGTTAAAAAATAAAAAACACTTAAAACCTCGAAAAACGATTCAAGATGATAAAAACCATAAAATACCCTAAAACCAAAAATACCATAAACCCCACTAAGAACCATAAAATCCACTAAAAACCCAAAAAAACCCAAAAAACCCAACAAAAACACTAAATACCTTAAAACCACTAAAAACCTAAAAAAACAAAAATCATAAAACCCAGGAACCTCTATAACCCCCCAAACCCCTCAAAATCCCTAAAACCCTAAAAACCCATGAATGTTTTAAAAAGACCACAAAATACATTTACCAAAAAACCCTAAAACTCTAAAAACACTAAAAAACCTTCAAAATGAAAAACAACTAAAACCCCATAAAAACTAAGAAACTCCAAGAACCTTAAAAACCCTAAAACCCTTAAAAACCATCAAGATCCCTAAAAATGTGATAGACCCATAAATATCTTAAAAAGTCCCTTCAAATCTCTAAATCTTTAAAACAACTAAAAATACTAAAACGAATATAAGAAAACCATAAAACCAAAAAAAATACTTAACCCCCCAAAAAAATATAAAAAATGCTAAAAACCAAAAAACATCAAAAACCACAAAACCCCTAAAACCTTTAGAACCTCTAGAAACCAATAAAACCCCAATAAAAAATCAAAAAAACTCTAAAACACCTCTAATACCTTAAATTGTTTTATAAACACTAAAAACCATAAAAACCCACAAAAAAACTAAATACCCATAAAAGCCACAAAAAACCATAAAACCTCTAAAAACCCTAAATACATTAAAATTTCCAAAACCCATATAAAACACAAAATCCTATAAATCCCTAAATATTCATAAAAATTTAAAAACCCTAAAAAACACTAAAACTGCTAAGAAGAACATAAAAACCCAAAACAATTAAAACCCCTAAAAACCTCAAAGATGATAAAATCCATAAAACGACTAAAAATCATCAAAACCATAAAAATCCATAGAAACTCTAAAATTCCATTAAAATCCAATAAAATACCAAAATATAATTTAGAACGTAAAAAAAACTATTAAACCCCCTAAGAAAAAATTAAAAACCTAAAATCAAATAAAAACCATTGAAACATAAAATAGAACCCCCCCCCCCAAAACCTTAAAATACATAAATACCCTAAATAAAATAAAAATCCTTAAGACCAATAAAAACTCTAAATCCTCTAAAAATATTAAAAACCCTTCAAAACCCTAAAATTGTTGAAGGTACTCTAAAAAACATAAAAGCTAAACAAACTAAAAAAACCGCTAAAACCCCCAAAAATCCATAAAAACGTAAAACTATAAAAAATCCTAAAAACCCAAAAAAATTATAAATACCGTAAATTTTTTAAGGGGCCTAAAATACCTAAAAAATTAAAAACCTCTAAAAACATTATAATCATATAAATAATTAAAACCTCTAAATACCTATAAAAGATTAAAAATAATGAATACCTAAAAACCATATATACCATAAAACCCATAAAATTAATATAAAAATTTAATTACACATAAAAACCCAAATATTCACTAAAAATGAGGGCTTGGAGCTTCAGTTACCTTAATCTCAATCCACATATTCTCTAGATACATGATTGGGACAGGAATTTTGACCCTTTTAGCATGAAAAACACGAGTGCACAGGTATGGATTCATATTGGTAAATGAAATTGGTTCTACTAGAACCGTCGAATCCTATGGGAAATTTCAAATTTTGTTGGATTCAAAATCATAATTGATATAAAAATAGACATCCCAACATCTGGGCACTATGCAAGGGTGCAGGTAGAAACATGCATGTCACCTAGGATGTTGCTTCATTTGCCTATTGCCGGGACACACTGGATGACCACTCCACTGTGGTCCTGGCCTCACAGGATCTAGTTCCCCCCCGAGATGGCTGATATTCCTAGGATACCAACTGGTATAGACTGGGATACTAACTCTTTCATCGAGGATTACTTAGACAAGGCTGTGAAGAATTCGATTGGTATTTCTTCAGAGGAAGCTATATACACAATGAAAAAATTTAACCCATTGGATGGGGTTTTTTGTAGTAACATGGTTGAGGACCCTCAGACCTAGGATGATAATGGTTCTGTCATTGGAACTATCCCTAAAGAGATGACTGATGATAAGCAAAAGCTAGCGAAAAAATACATTACTCTAGAACCGGTAAAACAGTCTACTAGAAACACCCATAAGAACGGAAAGAGAGGAATGGGGAAGGGAATAACTCCCTCCCCCGCATTTAATAACCCCCCCCCCCCCTCAATGAACATCATGTTCTGGAACTTCCAAGGTCTCGGGAATGTTCCTATGGTCACATCCCTTATGTACTTTATTTCTCACATGCCATTGATAATTGTGCTCGCTATGCCCATGATCAAGTTTGAAAACATGAAGGGATTTAAGTGGGGCACCCTTGGGTACTCCCTCATTTTTACTAATGGTGAGTATACTAGCATGGAAACATTAAGTGTCCTGAATCACATTGATTTTCATGTTATTGCAGTTGAAGATAGGCATTAAGTGATCTCCATTAACATTTTTCCATAAAAACACCATAACCCTCTCTTTTGTGTATGAATCCTATCAGTACCTCAGAATAAGGAATTTATAGAGGGAGTTGTTTTAGATTAATGAGTCCATTTCCAATAATTGGGTTGTCATTGGTGACTTTAATACTGTCCTGACTCTAGAGGAAAATGTTGGACCTTACTTTTCCCACACCTCAATAGTGGATTTTTCCTCATGCCTGGATTGATGTGATATTTCGGAGATATCCATAGATGGAGAAACATTTACACGGGAAAGTTACTTTATCAATGGTATACAATCAAGTAATCTAGATGAGTGTTTCTCCTAAATCAGTGAATATAGATCCCCCATGTCCATCTCTGATTTTACTCATTTGAAGTTTAACACTGACCACAATCCCCTTGCTGTTGAGTTGGGAGAGAGTAACTCAAGGTCTCTCCCCATGCCCTTTAAATTTTACAATGTTTGGATCATAATTCATGGGTGCAGGGAGGAATTTATCAAAGGATAGAACAATATCTTCAATGCAAGACCCTATTTTTAATGGTGTCTAAGATCATTGAATTCAAGCACCTCTTAAAGGAATGGATTAGGAAGTCCTTTTTAAGGCTAGAAGATGACATCAAGATTGCTGAATCCTAGCTTTCCAGCTTCCAAATTGCAAATCAGCAGCAGCACACCCCCTCCATGGTGGATCTGGAGCTCCACCCCAATTAGTATGAGTTACTAGCCCTTAATTAGAGGATTTAAAGGGATCATTTAAATGTCAAATGACTACTGGAAGGTGAAATAAACTCTCTGTTTTTTCATCACCTTGATAGCGAGAAACCTGTTAAGAATAATCTGAATGTAGTATGGGTTGGAGGTTCTCCCTTCACCTGGATGGAATACGTTTCCCAGGATATGGTGGGACACTTTAAGGGGATATAAAGGGATTATGGTGTGTACCCCTTCATCTAATGGATTCTATAGCTCCATGCATTGCTGATATTCGGAATGAGGCTCTTACGGTGGCACCCATTGAAGAGGATGTGAAGTCTGCGCTTTTCTCTTTGAACATGGATAGTGCAGTGGGACCAAACTGGCTTATTAATAAATTCTTATGGTTTTATTGGGACATTTTGCATTAGTATGTAACCAAGGTGGTTTGGGATGTCTTCCTCTATAGTTGAATTCCATATGGTGCAGACTCCAATTTTATATCTCTGATTCTATAGAAAGAAAATTTCATTGTGATTGGTGACTTCTTCCCAGTTTCCATGGTGAACACCATTCCTAAAATTGTTAGAAAAATTATTTTCATCAGGTTAGGGAACATTTTGAAGGAAATTTTCACTAAAACCTTTTTGGGTTCATTCCTGGGAATAAGATTCAAACATACCACTTCACTGCTTCATAGGGTGTCAACACTATGAATTAGGTAATGAAGCATGGTATATTTTCTCTGAAACATGATATTTCAAAAGATTTTGACACCATAAAGTGTAGCTTTATCTTTAAATTTTTCATCATGTATGGTTTCCCTATAAATTTTATCAATATGCTTCATATTATCCTTAACAGATCCATAATTTCAGTTCCCATTAATAGTTCCCCAATCGGTTTCTTCAAATGCTATCGGGGTGTCCGGTTAGGGGACCCATTATCTAGATTTCTATTTGCAATGGTAGAGGATTAAATTAGCTAGTGATCTATCGAATTGGTTTGGGTTTGACTATACTCACTAATTAATGCAAGGAGGGACCTCCATGTTCTCTTCCACCTACTATATGCAGATAAATTATTCTTTTTGGGCAGGTTAACAAGCAAACACTATCCTCTGTGAAGATGATTTCTCCACAATGAGAGCGTTGCTGGGAAAACTATCAGCTAGAATAAATATTCAATTTCTTTTGGAAATGGATTATACCCATCCACGCAACTCCGTTTTTCTAGCTCACTTAGAGTGAAGAGAGGATCAATCCCTTTCACATACCTGGGTGTCCCTCTATTCTGGGGAAAGGAAAAAAGCTGCTACTTTGAGGCATATCATCTAGAATTACCCATAAGGTTTCTGAATGGAGGGGAAAGTGCCTCTCCCATGCTGTTAGAGTATTTCTGATCAATTCAGTCATCACCACCATGTTCATCCATGGTTTTTCAATATTTAGATGTCCAACTAGTCTCCTTAAATGTTTTAATAAAAGGATCAGGATTGTTTCCTGGATGAGATGCATTAGCAAAAGAAATTTGATCTCGGTTTCCAATAATCACTATACAAAACTTGTTGAGATGGGTGTTCTTGGTATAAAATACCGTATAAGATTTAATGATTCCCCACTGGGGAAGTTCACTTGGAGCTTGCTCAACCCACATGATGATGGCCTCGATTTTTTTCACAGAGAGGTTCATGCGTTGGCTTTATAATGGATTCACTAGATACCTATCCCCTTTAGTTTGTCCTACTCTAATATCCTCATACCAGGATATAATCTCTCAGTCAAAGTGTATTGTTTCAAATACTAAAAAACAAAAAAATCCCATAAAAATGCTAAAAACCCAAAAAACCCAAAAACCCAAAAACCAAAAAAAACCTAAAATCCATATAAACACTAAAAATATATAAAAATACTAAAACCCAAAAATCTCTAAAAATGTAAAAAATCATTGAAACCCCTATGAAATCCAAAAAAACCAAAAAATAGTTAAACCCCCTAAAAATGCTAAAAACCCTAAGTCCTTTATAAACCCCAAAATAGATTTAAAACCCTTAAAAATCCACACAGCCTATAAAAATACACTAAAAATACTAAAAACCCTTAAAACATATAAAAACATTTAAAACACTAAAAACCCTTAAAACCCCTAAAAACTCAAAACCCCCAAAACCCAAAAAACTATAAAAACCCTAAAAACAATAAAACCCATATAACTTTTAAAATCCTAAAACCCCACTAAAAAACTAAAAACCCATTAAACCATTAAATCCATAAATAAAATTCAAACCCCTAAAAACTAAATAAAATCCTGAAAACGGAAAAAACACTCAAAATCCAAAAAGGCCAAAAAAAATACAAAAAAAAAATACAAAAACATAAAAACCCAAAATATACTAAAAAACCAAAAGATAACATTAAATGCATAAAAATAATACAAACACCTAAAAACCTAAAAAAACTGAAAACTCTAAACACCAAAGAAACCCAAAAAAATCAGAAATTCTCGAAAACCCCATAAAACCATAAAAAACAATAAACATAATAAAAACCATTTTAACACCAAAAATGAAAAAAAAACATAAAAAACAAAAATCCTAAAAAATTCAAAAAGAACCAAAACCAGCAACTAGGGAAACCCGAAAAACCCTAAAAACAATAAATCCCTCAAAATCTAAAAAAACATAAAACCCAATAAACCATGAAAACCCTTAATAAAATTATAAAAACATAAAAACATTTATAACCCCAAAACGCCTACAAAACGTTAAAAATCCTAAAACCCTAAAAATCCAAAAAAACCCTAAAATCTTAAAAACCCATAAAATCCATGAAAGACGAAAAACCCCATATAAATCCCTAAAAACCCACTAAATAATTTAAAACATCTTAAAACACCAAAAAAATTAAAAAAACATTTAAAAAATCATAAAATCCCTAAAAAATCAAAAAAACCCAAAAACCATAAAATCCCATAAAACCCCTAAAACCCTTAAAATTTCTGATAAAGACTAAAAAAATATAAAAACCCTTAAAATCCTAAAAAATCAATAAATATCCCTCAAAATGTAAAAACCACTAAAAAACATAAAAACCCATAGGAATATATTAAAAACTTAAAAACAATTAAAACCCATAAAAATGGAAAATAATTCTAAAACCCTAAAATACACTAGAAATCCTAAAGACCATAAAATCCCTAAACACCATAAAAGAAAAAAACCCATAAAACCTAAGAAACCATTAAAACCCAAAAAATCATAAATTCCCAAAAGACTGTAAAACCACATAAAACCCTAAAAATCTATAAAAACACTCAAAATATCTAAAAACCACAAAAACATAAAAATCATTAAAACAATAAAAAACACCTAGAAATCAAAAAAAAAACTTTAAAACCCCTAATAAAACCTTAAAATCTTATAAACGCTAAAGACCCATAAGAAACCTCAAAAATTATAAAAAACATAAATACCCTAAAAACCCTAAAAACCATAAAACCCCTAAAAATCTAAATAACTCATAAAATCCCATAAAACCCATAAAACTCCACTAAAACTCTAAAAATCATTTAAACATAGAAAAATGATAGAAAATATAAAAAACAGTAAAACCTCTAAAAACTAAAAAACCATAAAACCCAAAAAACCATAAAAGCGCTAAAAATAATCAGAAACACTAAAAACTATAAAAAATACTAAATTTCCCTAAAATAAAAATCATAAAAATCTTTAAAAACCTTGATAAACATTAAGAAAACCTTAAAAACAAGAAATAAATTAGACCCCTGAACACACTAAAAAACCTAAATCCCCTAAAAACCCAAAAAAATACCTTGAAAGCCCATAAAACCCACTAAAAATATTTAAAATCGTAGAAACCCATAAATACAATAAAAACTGATAAAATCTCTAAAAAACATTAAACCACTAAAATGTTAAAAGCACTAAAAACCTTAAAAACACAAAAACTTATAGAAACCCTAACCCCCAACCCATAAAATCTCTCCAAATCACTAAAAAACTTAAGAATCATAAAAATCTAAAAAAACCCATTAAAATACCTCAACATTTAAAAAACACCATAAAAAGTGAAAACTTAAAAAAAACTTTAAAAGTTAGAAACACATGAAGGACATAAAAACATAAAAATTCAAGACACCCTAAAACCCCTAAAAATAATAAAAAATCCTGAAAACCTTTATAAACATTAAAACCCATAAAAACACTAAAAACCCATTAAAATTTAAAAACCATAAAAAATCCAAAAAATGATAAAAAACACCTAAAACCCTAAAAAACTCTATGAAACGATAAAGCCCCCAAAAAGAATAAAACCCCGAAAACCCCTCAAAATCACTAAAACAGTAAAATCCCAAAAACAATTATAAAAACAATAAAAATAACTAAAAACATAAAGAAACCTAAAAACCCTAAAATCCCTAAAAAAACATTAAAAACTAAAAACCGCATAAAGCCCAAAAAATCCTATAAACACTGGACTACCTAAAAACAATAAAAACCATAAAAACACTAAACACCTTCAAAATCCATAAAGACTTCTAAAAATGAACAAATTCCTGAAAATTCATAAAATCCATACAAACAAAAAAAGCCCTAAAATCTGTGAAAACCAAAAAAGAAAACCATAAAAATATAAAAACACTTAAAATCACTTAATTCTTAAAAAACAAAAATACCCTAAAAACCCCTAAAAGACCCTAAAACCCATAAAAATTCAAAAAATCATAAAAATCATGAAAACCTATAAAACCCTAAATGCAATAAAAAACCCTAAAATCCCATTAAACCCCTAAAAAAACTGAAAAAATATAAAAAACATAAAAACTAAAAAAACAAAAAAAATAAAAAATCTTAAAAAAATCCCTAAAACCCGAAAAAACTCTAAAACCCCTCAAAATCCCTAAAACACTAAATCCATTTTTTTAAAAAGTCCTTAAAACTATAAATACCCTATAAAACTAATGACACATGAAAAACCTAAACAATGATAAACACCCTAAAATCCCGAAAAATATCCGAAAAACCCTTAAACCATATAAAACTTTAAAAACCCTAATAACCCTAAAACCAATAAAAAAATAAAAACAATAAAACCCATTTAAACATAAAAAAATGATAAAAAAAATAAATAATTTAAACATCTAAAAATCTAAAAAACCACATAAAACCAAAAAACTCCCTAGAAACCTAAAAATGCTGAAAATCCCCAAAAAATATAAAAATGATAAAAATCATTAAAATTAACTAAATACCTAAAAACCTAAAAATACAGAAAACCCATAAAAACCCCTATAAAAACATAATGGCCTAAAAACCCTTAAAACCCATACAACCCTTAAGAACACTAAAATCACTAAAAACCATTATAAACACTAAAAACATTACCAATCCCTAAAACCATAAGCAAATAAAAATCCCAAAAAATACCTAAAATTTATTAAAACATAAAGAACCTAAATGAAACTGAAAACCCCTAATAATACATTAAAATACGAAAAAACTCACAAAACCCATAATAACCAAAAAAATTCTAAAAACAATAAAAAATCTAAAATACTAAAAATCCTCCTAACCCATGAATATACTAAAACCCATAAAATTGATAAAAATATCTAAAAATCTATAAAAAAACTAAAAACCCTATAAACCATGAAAAAATATAAGAAAAAAATAAAAAACCATAAAACACTTAAAACCCCTAAAAATCTAAAAATTCTAAAAACAAAAAAACCTTTAAAACCCATAAAATCCCAAAAAACCGATAAAACCCTAAAAACCACTAGATTCTCTAAAAACCCTTTAAACCCCTAAAAATGTTAAAGACTCCAAAAAAATTAAAACCCATAAAAACATATAATAAATCTAAGAATCCAAAAAACAAAAAACCCAAAAATCCCAAAAAACTTAAAATCCCAAAATACACCAAAATACCATAAAATCCCACAAATTCCATAAAAATCCATAAAACAGAAAAACCTGGAAAAAATTGTAAGAAAATCTCAAAAACATAAAAATACATAAAACACCAAAAAATATATAAATCAAAAAACCCCTACAATGCCGAAGAAGATACTAACAACCCAAAACACCGTTAAACCCCATAAAAATCATAAAACCATAAAAAACTATTAAAAACCCAAATAACCCGCTAAAAACACTAAATCTCTTTTAGACCCTTAAATTTTTTAAAAATATCCAAAAAAACCATAAACCCCTAAAAACACCAAAAAACACTAAAACCCAAAACATCCCATAAAAAACTAAAATCCATATGAACCCCTAAAACCCCCAAAATCACTAAAATCCCTAAAAAGCCATAAAAATACTTAAAAATCCTGAAATATACATAAAAATTTTAAAAAACATAAAAAACATAAATATCAGTATGAAAATCAAAAAAACCTAAAAACAATTAAACCCCCTAAAACCTCCAACAAATTAATAAGGATAAAAAACCTAAAAACCCTAAAAACCCCTCAAAATCCCTAAATATACCTAAAAAACATAACAACATAAAATAACCTTAAAACCCTTTATAACCATTAAGAATAACTTAAAAACATTGAAATCACTAATAATCTAAATATCCATAAAACCCATAAAATCCTTAAACCCCTTTAATACAATAAAAACCCATAAAAACCTATAAAACAACTAAAACTCAAAAAACTATTAAAACCAATATTCTTTTTAAAACCTATATAAAAAAAATAAAACCACTAAGATACTAAAATACCCTAGATACAAAAAAACCCTAAAAACATAAAACCCCAAAAATCCCAAAAAACCCAAACAAAATGATAATAATCCCAAAAAATTAATAAAAATCGCTAAAAACTTAAAAAATCCTAAAAACCCTAAAATCCCTAAAATCCCATAAAAACCTAAAATAAATTTAAAATTCTAAAACCTAAAAGAAGTCAAAAATACCTAATTACCCTAAAACCTTAGAACCCTCAAGATCCCTAAAAACCCTAAAAATCATAAAAAATCCTAGAAATCCCTAAAAATTCTTAAAAACATAAAAAACCCTAAATACCCTAAAAATCCATAAGAAAACAGTAAAAACAAGAAAACACATAAAACCCCTACAATTACTCTAATACCCATAAAAACTATAAAACCCCTAAAAATACCATCAATACCAAATACCATTTAAAACCATAAAAACCCCTAAAATGTGTAAAAATCCAATAAAAAATCTAAAAACACCTTGTACCCCTAAAAATTTTAAAAACTCTAAAACATATAAAAACCTGAAAAAAATTCAAAAAAACCTAAATTTATATTAAAACCCCTAAAAACCATTAAATCCCAAAAAAATTTAAAAACCATAAAAATATTTAAAAGACTTAAAAAATACCAAAGGGTAAAATAACATTAAAAACATGAAAAACCCTATAAAAACATAATTACCTGAAAAATCGTAAACCCATTAAAACCCTGAAAAGGATAAAACCCAAAAAATCCCATTAAACCCAATAAAACCCCAAAACACACAAAAACCTGAAAACCCTAAAAACCCTCAAAATCCAAAAAATACAAAAAAATATAAAAAACCATAAAACCTAAGGAAAACCCCCAAGAAATTGATAAGAAAAACCATTTAATACCACCAAGAAAATAAAAATCACTGATAATCATAAAAGACCCTAAAACCCCTAAAAACATAAAACCCCCTAAACCAAAAAAAAAATCCTAAAAACCATAAAAACACTAAAAATCAACTAAAATTTCAAAACTAAATTTAAACCATTAAAAAGGTAAAACTACATGAGAAAACCCTAAAAAACCCGAAAAAACTGAGAAAAATATAATACTCTAAAAAACCATAAAAGCACTAAAAATTTATAAAGGCCCTAAAAAGCATAAAATTCCATTAAAATCCATGAATGTCAAGAAAATACATGAATACCCCTATTAAAACCATAAAACTATAATAACACTTAAAACCCCTAAAAACCAAAAAATGTAAAAAACCATAAAACCCTGAAAACCCGAAAGACAACCTTAAAAACCAAAAAAACATTTAAAACCCCTAAAAAACATAAAAATGCAAAAAACCCTTAAAACCTCTAAAACTACCCTAAACCCCCTAAAAGCTATAAAACCCCTAAAAACATTAAAACCCCATGAAATCCCTAATAACCCATGAAAAACACTAAAAATACTTTATACCGAAAAATAACTTTAAAAACTCTAAAAATCATAAAACCCCCAAAAACATAAAACACAATAAAACCTTAAACTTCCATAAATACCATAAAACCTTGAAAACCATAAAAACCATCAAAATCCCTAAAAACACTAATGAACCATAAAAATCCTAAAAAATCCCAAAAAACTCTTAAAATGTAAAAACCCTGATAACCCCTAAGAAAATGTTAAAAACCAAAAAACATAAAACCCCTAAAAACAGAAAAAACATTAAAAACCCTTCTAACTTAAAAATAACTAAAAACATATAAACCATTAAAAATAATGAAAACTCTAAATCCCCTCCAAACCCACAATTTTTTTTAAAACTCTAAACCCCCTTAAACCCTATAAAAATTAAAAAATATCTAAAAACACTAAAACATATCAAAATTCTTTAAAATATAAGAAATCATAAAAATCTTGAAATGTTTTTCTAAAAATACATAAAAATGTATAAACCCCTAAAAACACTGAAAAACCTATGAAAAAATTAATAACTAAAAAAAACTAAAACCCATAAAACACTAAAAAGCACTAAAAACCATAAAAACAGTAAAAAACACAAAACCAAAAAAGTCCTAAAAAAGAACCAAAATCCATTAAAAATTAAAAACCCAAAAAAAACCATGAAAACCCCTAAGAAAAACTGAAAAACCTAAAAACACTTAAAACAACTAAAAAAACCTTAAAACACTAAAAAACATAAAAACACTTAAAATACCTGAAAACACCAAAACCCCCTAAAAAACCCAAAACATTAAAAAAAACCACTGAAAGTAATAAAACCCCATTAAAAACTATAAAAACAATAAAACCCCTAAATACATTAAAAAACACTAAAATTTGTAAAACCCTAAAAACTATAAAAAACCATAAAACCTAAAAAAACAGGAAAACCCGGAAATCCCTAAGACCCTCAATATCTCTAAAAAGTCTAGAAACCCATAAAAATCCTTTAAAACCCATAAAAATCCATAAAATGTTAAAACCCACTAGAAAAATACAATCCCTAAGAATAACATAGAAAACATAAAACAATTAAAACCCTTATAAAACATAAAAATGATAAAAACCCTAAAAACCCCTTAAAATCCTAAACCCCCTGAAACGATAAATCACTGAAAATAAATATAAACCATAAATAACAATAAAAACACCACAACCAATAAAAACTCTAAAAACTATTTATGTTATTAAATTAGCTAAAAATTTGAAGCAACCATTAAACCCCTAAAAACTCAAAAACACCTTAAAAACCCAAAAACGATAAAAATTATGATATCTCAAAAAACCCTAAAAATATTTAAAACCCCTAAAAAATCATAAAAATACAAAAAACCCTAAAATCTATTAAATGGTAAAAACCCATAATAACTCTGAAAAATTCTATGAAACCCATAAAAACCTAAAAACACTTAAAACCTTAAAAATACCAAATAGCAATTTAAACACTAAAAACCAGAAAACCCTAAAATCCCTAAAAACCATAAAAACTCCTAAAACATTAAAAAACACTATAAACCTATAAAACACTTAAAATGTTAAAAAAATAAAAAACATAAAAAACTAAAACACGCAATAAACCATAAAACAAAAAAATAGATAAATTTCATAAAGACCATAAAATCCTAAAAATTATAAAAACACTCAAAAAGTCACCATAAACATAAGAAATCATAAAAACACAAAACAACCATAAGAAAATATTAAAACATTAAAAACAATTAAATCTAATAAAAACCTAACAAGCACTAAATAACCTAAAAACTATAAAAACACTAAAAAACCTTAAAAAATTCATGAAACCTAGAAATATATAAAAAACCTTAAAAAACAAAAACCTTTTTATCCACTAAGAATGTTAAAAACTAAACAAATCCAAAAAACCCTAAAAATGAAGAAAAACTATAAAATCATAAAAAATATATTAAAACCCTATAAACTGTAAAGAACCATATAACCCCCAAAATACCTAAAAACCATAAAACAACAAAAAATTATAAATAATCCCGATGAATGCCATAAAATGTAAAAAAAACTAAAAGCTTAAAAACCCCTAAGAAAACCTTAATAACCTATAAACACTTAAAACAAATAAAAAGGTAAAAAAAACTAAAACCTCTAAAACCCCATGGAAACCCTAAAGACCATAATGCACCTAAAACCCATAAAACCCAAAAAAAAACCCAGAAACCCAAAAAACCACTAAATTAAATTGAAAATTACAAAAACCCTTTATATCCCTAATTTTTTTTTAAAAATATGAAATCCTTAAACCACCTAAAAAATCAGAAAACACATCAACTCAAAAAAATCAATAATACACCTAAAAAATCTAGAACCCCTAAAAATCCCTAAAAACCATAAAACCATGAAATTTATAAAATTCATTTTAAATCCTTAAAACATAAAAACCATAAAAACCTTTAAACCCCCTAAGAAAACCATAGAATTCTACAATTACATCAATCTAACAAAATACAGAAAAAATGTTAAAACCTTAAACAACCCTTAAAAACATAAAGACCGCTAAACCCCCTCAGAATTACTAAAACCCTGTAAAAATCATAAGAATTACTAAAAACAATAAATAATCCTAAAAAAATAAAATATATAAGAAAACCATAAAAAAATAAAACAAATAAATTCTCTAAAAACCTAAGAAACAATGAAATAATTTAAACCTATAAAAACACCCTAAAAACCCAAAAAACCCCTAAACAAAAAAGAACCCCAAAACATTAAAAACAATAAAATACAAAAACAAACCCAAAAACGGCTAATATTCTAAAAATATTTAAACCCCAAAAAACATTAAAAACTCTAAAAATCTTTAAAACTAATAAATATAAAAAACCTTGAAAACCCAAAGAAACCAGAAAAACACTAAAACCTACAGAAACCGTCAAAATCCCTAAAAACCCTAAAAAACATAATATTCCTAAAAAATACCTAAAAACCCTAAAACATAAAAAACCGGAAAACATATAAAAACCTGAAGAATAACTTAAAAAACCAAATACAATTAAAACCCCTCAAAAAACCTAAATAATACTACAAAACCAATACATTAATATATATCATAAAAACTATAAATACCCATAAAGACCTTAAAAAACCAAAAACCACATAAAACCCTAAAACCAATAAATACTATAAAATCCATTAAAACCCCTATAAATGTTCAAAAATCCCTAAAAATCCTAAAAAAATATAAAAATGAATCAAACACCTAATTTGTTTTAAATTTCTAAAAACATCAAAAAAAATAAAGATGTTAAGAAAATCATTAAAAACCTAAAAAATTCAAAAAATCATCCAAAACCCCCAAAAAAACATAAAACCCCTAATAATCCAAAAAACCCCTAAAACACATAAAAATATCAAAAAACCCATAAATATTCTAAAAAACTAAACAATCCTATAAACACTGAAAGTCACTAAGAGAACATTAAAAATCTAAAAACACTTAAAATCCCTTAAAAACCTAAAAACAACAAAAACCATAAAAAACACTAAAAACCCACAAAACCCCAAAAACCATTAAAACCATAAAAATATTTAAAAATCCCTAAAAATCCTAAAAATGTAAAAAACCATACAAACATTGAAAAAACAAAATAGAACCTTGTAAACCTAAAAACACTTAAAAGACCTATAAACATAAAAATACTAAAAACCAAAAAAATACCCTAACACTCCTAAAAACAATAACACCCCTAAAAGACTTAAAACCCCTAATAACCCTTATAAACCCTAAAAATAGTAAAAAATATGAAAACCCTTTAATCCCATAAAAATTTGAAGAACTAAAAAACCCACAAAACCCTAAATAATTATAAAAAAACTAAAAACCATAAAAAACCTAAAACCCCTGAAATCCCCTAAAAACCCTAAAAATCCCAAAAACCCATAAAAACCTAAATCCCCACCCCAATACCAAAAATTTTAAAAAACACTCAGAAACACTAAGAAAATCATAATAACATAAAAACTATTAAAATCCCTAAAAACTAAAATAAATATTAATCCCTTAAAAACCCAAAAAAAATTAAAACCTAAAAAACCCTAAAACCCATTAAAACCCTAAAACTAATAAAAACATTGAAAACCCTTTAATACCCTAAAAAAATTAAATACTCTATCAAAACATCAATCCGCTAAAAAATGTATAAAATACCATAAAACATAAAAAATAAAATATCATATCCCTAAAACACCTAAACCCTCTCAAAATCACAAAAAAACTCTAAAAACCAATAAAAGCCCTCAAACCCCTAAAAATCACAAAATAAACATAAAAACCCAAAAAACCAGGAAAAAATCTAAGAAAATCTTAAAAACCTAAAAATAATTAAAACCGCTAAAAACATAATAGGATAAAAACTATAAAAAACCAATAAAACCCCCAATGCCCTCAAAATCTATAAAACTGGTAAAAATCATATAAACCCCAAAATATCCCTGAAAAAGAAAAATCGATAAGCACCCTAAAACCCGTAAGAAAACCTTTAAATCCTAAAAACACTTAAACCCGCTAAAAACCAAAAAAATGATAAAACCCCTAAAAAGACCCTTAAAGAGCCTAAAACCTTAAAAACCTTAAAAACCCTAAATACCAATAAAAATCTAAGACAAATTTAAACTTTTAAAATATTTAAAATACTCTAATACCCTTAAAAACTATAAAAACATAATAAATCATAAAAAACCAAAAACAATAAAAATCATAAAACCCCAAAAAAAACTCTAAAAACCCACCGAATATGATTAATCCTTAAAAAACAATTAAAATCCTAAAAAAGTACTCAATGTTCTTAAAAATGTAAAAACCCTTAATAACCAAGAAAAACAATAGGAAAAAACTAGAATCATAAAAGCACTAAAAACCCTTAAAAATCTAAAAATTCTAAAAACACTAAAAATACTTAAAACCCATAAAAACACATCAAAGTTCTTAGAAACACTAAAAAATCCCTAATAATCAATAAAAATGTGAAAGACCCAAAATACCCTGAAATCTTCTAAAATGACCTTCAATACCTAAAAATTATAAAAACCCTAAAAATTATAAAATATCGTAAACCCCCTAAAATAATAAAAACTCATAAAAATCGTAAAAACCCTAAAAACACATAAACCCCCTAAAACAACTAAAAACTCTAAAAATTCATTTAACCAATAAAATGTCAAAAAATATAAAAATGATAAAAAACATACAAACTAGAAAAACCCTACAAGCACAAAAAAACATTAAAAAACTAAAATAATTAAAAACCCTAAAATTCATTGACATCCCTAAAAACCTTAAAAACCATAAACCTCCTAAAAAATATCTAAAACCCCCAAAAAACAAAAAACTATAAAAACTCTATGAAAACCTTAAAAAGATAAAAAAAACTTGAAACCCCTAAAAATTCTATAGTATAAAACCTTAAAAACCACTAAAAATGATAAAAACCCAAAAAACCATAAAAAAAACGCATCAGAACCCAAAAAACCCATCAAAACCCTAAAAATCACTAAAATCTGTAAATACCCCATTTAAATACCTAAATAAATTAAAAACCCTAAAAGATCATAAAACCCCTAAAGACTCCAAAAAACCTAAAGGGACCTAAAATCCCTCAAAATCAATAAAAACATAATAAACTAAAAAAATCCACAAATAACCCTAAAATCACTAAAAACGTAAAAACCCCTAAAAATTATAAATAACCAAAAGAAAACCTTAAAACTTAAAAACCATTAAAAACCCAAAAAGCTTAAAAATGCTTAAAATAGAAAAAACCCCTAAAACCCCTAAAAACTATAAAAATCCCTGAAGACCTTAAAAACCCTAAAAACCTAAAACCCTTATGAATCACTAAAAACAATAAAACCCTTTAAATCTTGAATTTTTTAAAAAACACTAAATTTATTAATAACCCTAAAAACTCAAAAAAATATTTAATAACAAAAAAACATAAAATTCCTAAATACCCTAAAACACTTCAAAATCCCAAAAACAGCTGAAAACCATAAAAACCTTAAAAGTCCCTAAAAATATCTAAAAATGGAAAAAACCGTAAAAACCTGAAATTCCCTAATAATCCCTTAGAAACTATATAACACTTAAAACCCCTAAAAACATAAAAAACATAAAAACCATAAAACCATAAAAAACCTTAAAAAATCTAAAACCCCCTAATACTAATAAATACCCCTAAAACTCATAAAACCCAAAAAAAACTCTAAACTCCCTTTAAAAAACCTAAAAATTTTGAAAATATTAAGAACTATAAAAATCATAAAAAACTCTAAAAAAAAACTCTAAAAACCCAAAAACCAATGAAAACCATAAAAACCCTAAAAGCACTAAAATTACTCATTATCCCTAAAAGACTAAAAAACTATAAAAATACTAAATAAGAACTTAAATTCCATAAAAACATAAAAAACCATAAAGACCCTAAGAAAACATTTAAAAACTAAAAAATGCTTAAACACACTAAAAACCCTTGAAAAAACATAAATAACTTAAAATCTATAAAACCCATAAACACCCCTAATAACCTTAAAACCCACTAAAAATTTAAAACCCCCCCCAAAACCCACCAAAAACAGTAAAACCCTTAAAAACCCAAAAATGCAAAAAGAAACACCTAAAACCCAAACAAACCATAAAACCCAAAAATCCTATAAAACACCTAAAAACTGAGAAAATCCCAAAAAACCATAAAAACCCATGAAATTACTAACAATACCTTAAAATTTATTTAAAACAAAAACCCCCCAAAACCCTAAAAAAATACTAAGATACCTTTAAAAACCAAAAATATGTTAAACCCCTCCATGCCCCCAAGATCCCTAAAAACATGAAAACCCAATAAAACCCTATAAAAATCCGTAAATCCTAGAAACACCTAAAAAACTAGAAAAATATAATAAATCTTTAAAAACCAGAAAACAATGAAACTCACTAAAAATCAAAATGATTCTAAAAACCTATAAAAACACAAAAAACCATAAAAGTCCTAAAATCCTTAAAACCCCTAAAACATTAAGATCCTCTAAAAACTAATAAAAACCCAATAAACAAAATAAAAAGTCTATAAACAATTTAAAACCCTATTTTTTTAAACATTAAAAAACCTAAAAAATCGCCCCTAAAAATAAAAAACAATTAAAACCCCAAAAAAAACATAAAACCTCTAAAAACCTTAGAAATCCCAAAAACTCGTATAATCCATAAAAATACTAAAAAGCCCAAAAAATTAATAAAAATGTAAAACACCCTAAAAAAACAAACCCACTATAAATAAACTAAAAACCTAAAACACATAAAACCCCTAAAAACATAAAAAATGATAAAATCCCAAAAACCCATAAAAATCAACAAAACCCCCCCAAATCAATAAAAACTCGATAAATCCCAAAAAAATCAAAAAAATGACTTAAAATACATTAAAATGTAAAAGACCTAAAAAATATTAAATTCCATAAAAACATTAAAAACTAAAATCTTATTAAACCCCAAAAAATATTAAACCAATAAAAACTCAGAAAACCCAAAAATACCATAAAATAACTAAAACCATAAAAATCCAAAAACACCAAAACCCACTAAAAACTCTAAAAACCCTTCAAAACCATAAAAATGATTAAAATAACTTAAAAACCATATAAAATAAAAAAAACCCCCCAAAAACACATAAAAATCTATAAAACCCTACAACTTTAAAAAAACCAAGAAAACAAAAAAAAAATCCCAAAAAACATAAAAATCCATTAAAGGCCCTAAAATCCCTAAAATTATAAAGACCCATAAAAACCATTAAAAACTATGAAAACCATGAAATCATGAAATCAATTAAAACCACTAAAACATAAAATTGTTAAAAAAAGATAAAAATCCTAAAAAAAACATAAAAACCATAAACCCCATAAATCCATTGAAAATCATAAAAACCCATAAAACCACAAAAATTCACTGAAAACTATAAAATATATATAGACCCCAAGAAATTATAAATAATATATAAAACCTTAAAACTGAAAAAACTCTAAAAAACAAAAAAAAACCCTCAAATGCTTAAAATCCAAATAAACCCATAAAAATCCTAAAAAAGAACTCTAAATTATAAAAAATCCATAAAAATCTTAATGATTTGAAATGGACTAAAAAAATTTAATACCTAAAAACACATAAAACCCCCAATAAACAAAAAAAAATAAAAATGCATTAAAACCCCTAAAAACAGTAAAATCCCAAAAAACATAAAACCCCCTAAAACCCTTAAAAATCCCTAAAACCCCTAAAATTTAATAAGACTCTAAAAAACCATTAATCTCCTAAAATTTTAAAAAAACTCTAAAAACATTTAAATCCCTAAGAAATAAAAAACAATAATATTGTGAAAAAACCATAAAACCCTAAAAATGATGAAAACCCCCAAAACCCTCAAAATCCCTAAAACATTACAAAAATATATATAGTAAATAACAAATAAAAATACATAGTAATGTAAAACCACTAAAACTATAAAAACTACTAAAAAGACAAAAAACCTAAAAACACTTATACCCATAAAATCCTAAAAACACAAAATCCCCTAAAAACCCTAAAAGATGCAAAAAACTAAAAAAATCCTAAAAACCTAAAAAACCTAAAAACCATACAACCACTAATCCCCTTAAGAACCCTAAAACCCCATAAAACCTTAAAAACGCTAAGAACTCTAAGAAAACACCTTAAACCCTTAAAAATGTTTAAAAACTCTAAAAACCATAAAACCCTAAAAGTCAATAATCCCCAAAAATGAAAAAAATGCATAATAACCTTAAAAAGCCTCAAAATCACTAGAACCCATAAAAATAAAAATAAAAACATAAGTGGATATAAAAATCACTAAAATCCTAAATACCCTTAAAGGACATAAAATCCCCAAACAAATCATTAAAATCTTAAAAACATAAAACCCCTAAAAACCTAAACAAATAAAAAAACCTAAAATCCATAAAATGATCCTAAAACACCAAAAACCCTCAAAACCCAAAAACCCACTAAAAACATAAAAACCATTTAAACCCCACAAAAAATTCAAAATATAAAAAAACTAAAAACCCTAAAAAATATGAAAACCCTAAAACAAAAAAAATTAAAAAAACTCAAAATCCATAAATACCTAGAAAAAAACAGAAAACCTAAAAAATCCTTATATACATTTAAATGTAGAAAACCATAAAAACACTGAATAACACAATGAAATCCTAAAAAACACAATAGAATATAAACCACCTAAAATCCTAAAAATTTCAAAAAATCTAAAAACTCTAAAACCCTTCAAAATACATATAAAACCTAAAATTATATAAAAAGACTAAAATCCTTAAAAATATATAAAAAGGAAAAAAACAATAAAAAACCCTAGAAAACCCCATGAAATCCATACAAAACAAAAAACTCTTAAAACCCCAAAATATCTAAAAAGGCTTAAAAACATAATACTCTTATAAACCCCTAAATAGCATTAAAAACCTGAAAACCCATAAAACCAATAACAATCCACTAAATTTTTTTGAAAACCCTAAAATGCATAAAAATATTAAAAACACTAAAAACCATGAAATCCCATAAAAACTCCAAAAAACACCTAAAAAAAGAAAAACAATTATAAAACCCCTAAAAAACTAAGACCCCCATGTTTTCAAAGAACCCTAGAAACCCATACAAATCCTAAAAATCCCTAAAAATATTAATAAATTTAAACATCCCTATATGCCCTAAAATATCATTAAAAATATAAAAACACTTAAACCCCTAAAAACCTAATTTTTTTTAAAAAAAAACTATAAAACCTTAAAACCCTAAAAACCTTAAAAATTCTAAAACATATAAAAATCCTAAAACCCCACTAAAAACTCTAAAAACCCATTAAACCACTAAATTTTTTTAAAAAATTCTAAGACTACTAAAAAAATAAAAAATACTTAAAACTCAATAAAACCCCTCAAAATCCCAAAATCCCATAAAATACACAAAAATCCAAAAAATGACAAAACAAATACATAAAGACATAAAACCCAAAATAAAATAAATTCCAAAAGAAAACCTTAAAAACCTAAAAACACTAAAAACACCAAAATAAAATTAAAACACAAAAAATCCAAACACCCAAAATGACATATAAACCCACAAAAATCATAAATTATCTAAAAATCCATAAAATAAATAAAAACCAATAAAAACTATAAAAACCATTTAATCATTTAATCATTTAAAAATGAAAAAAAGCATTAAAAAATAAATCCTAGAAAAATAAAAAAACCAAAAAAACCAAAACAAACCCCTAAAAACTAAAAAACCCTATAATACCATAATATTAGCAAAAACCTAAAAACCCAAAAAAACCAAGAAAACCCTTTATAAAATCATAAAAAATAAAACAACAAAACCCTTAAAAACCTTATAAACCCTAAAACCTTAAAATCCCCTAAAAACCATGAAAACTGTAAAAACCCATATAAACACTAAAAAACAACTAAATAATCTAAAACATCTTCAAACACCTAAAACATTAAAAAAGTTTGAAAAAACTTAAAACCCTAAAAACTCAAAAAACCCTAAAACCTTAAAACCCTAAAAAAATTAAGAAACCCTAAGAACCCAAAAAATCCTAATAAAGTAGTAAATCTCCCTAAAATTTAGAAACTACTGAATACTTAAAAAACCCATTTAGAAATCTTAAAACATAAAAACACATAAATCCCATAAAAATGGAAAAAAATCAAAAACCCAATAATCGCCTAGAAACCCTAAAACCCATAAAATCTTTAAAAACATAAAATGTAGAAAAACCCATAAAACCCTAAATGCCATAAAATCCCAAAAAATTAAAAGGCCATAAATACCCAAAAAACCAAAAAACCCCTTACAATCTTATGAAGCTGTAAAAACCCTAAAAATCTCTAAAAACCCTAAAAACATAAAAATCCTTAAAAAAATAAATTATACCTAAAAATCTAAAAAACCCTAAAAACCCTAAAAACCCCTAAGAAAACCATAAAAATTTATAAACACTTAAGACCCATAAGAAACCTAAAAAATGAAAAAACCCATAAATACCATATAAACCCCTATAAATCCTAAAAACCCATGAAAACCTGAATAACTCAAAAGAACCAAAAAACCCTCTAAAACCCACTAAAAACTCTAAAAATATTTTAAACCCTAAATACAATAAAAGAAATTAGAAACCATAAAACCACTAAAAACAAAAAAACCATGAAACTTAAAAACCCTAAAAGATCTTAACATCCTCAAAATCACTAAAAATAAAAAAAATATTACTAAATACCTAAAATCCCTAAAAATGTAAAAATACTAAAAACCCTTGAAAACCCTTAAGAAGCCCGTAAAAAAATAAAAACATGTTAGACCATGAAAAACACAAAAAACCCTAAAACCCTTGAAAAACGAAAAACCCCCCTTGAAAAACTATAAAACCCTCTAAAAACATTAAAAAATTGTGCAAACCAATAAAAACCATAAACCACTGGAAACTATAAAAACCCTTTAAACCACTAAATCTTTAAAAACACTAAAAACCATAAAAATACAAAAAAAACTTATTGAAACACTAACCCCCCCCCCCCCACACACACACACTCAAACCCCAAAAATCCCTATATTCCCTAAACATCCCAAAAAAAATTAAGAATAATAAAAATCCAAAAAAATACTTAAAAACCCATAAAAATTTAAAACAAATCCCCAATACAGTGAAAAAATGTAACAAAACCGTAAAAACCTAGAAACACTTGAAACCCGTAAAAAGTAAAAAATGAAAAAACCATAAAACACTACAAATAAAATAAAAACCTGAAAACCATTAAAAACCATAAAAACCAGAAAAACACTAAAATCCCACTAAAAATTGGAAAACCCTCTAAAAATTTTAATTTTTTAAAAAACTATAAAAATTACTAAAATCCCTAAAAGTCAAAGAAACCGTAAAGCCCCAAATACACCCAAAAAACCCTAAAATCACTAAAACACTTAAAGCAACTAAAAATTCTGAAAAACACAAAAAATCACTAAAAATATAAAAAAACCGAAAACCCCTAAGAATCATTAAAAATTAAAAAACCTATAAACCGCCCAAAAAACATAAAATTACCAAACTCTTAGAAATAGTAAAAACCTTAGGAACCCTAAACACCTTAGAAATCCCCAAAAACCTAAAATTCCATAAAATTCCTAAAAATCCAGAAAATCCATAAAAATATAAAAAACCCTAAAAGTTGTAAAAAACACAAATAAAACCTTAAAACCTAAAACCAACTAAAATCCTTTAAAACCTAAAAATGATAAAAAAAACCTAAAACACCCTAAAAACCCCCAAAATGCTTAAAAACTCTAATAACTATAAAAATCATAGAATCCTATAAAAAACCTAAATGCACTAAAAACTCTAATAACCCATTAAACCCCTAAAAAGGTAATAAAAATACTCTAAATAACCGTAGAAACCTGAAAAAATAAAAAAAATACCTAAAACCAAAAAAATAATCCCATAAAGAACACTACCCCGAAGTGTAATGTGGTACAAGAATTCCTCAAAAGAACCTTCCCTATCACCTATCAACCACCCCTGAGGGGTAGGATGTGGTGCGTATGAAAAACGAGAACCATCATTCAACAACCCAACTGTATCAATAATTCTTAGAGTCTTGGGAAGAACAGAAAAAATGTTGAGAAGTGCATGTTGAAAGATAGAATGAATAACCATTGTAGTATAAAGATATTCATAAAAGGATATGTGTTCTTCTATACACCCATACAAAAATTGAAATGGTCTGCTGATATAATGTGGGGGCCTACCTTCCTATATTTTTTCCCACAATTCATAATTCCAAGTCAGGGTAGGAAGGGCCAAATAAATGGGAAAACACTCTACCAACGTGGTCTCCATCATCAATGTATAGGCCCAAACCACAGTATATACATCGTGGGATGAGAAAATCCATCTACTAAAAAACATGGAAATGAATTCTTCTAGTCTAAGCGCAGGTGATACGTCTGTTAAAAGCTCATATACCCATGTGGTATATCTCACCACTTCAAGGGTAGCACAATATGACCCTAGAGTTTCGAGGGACTCACGGGGTGGATGAGTTTGGATATGGAAAGACCTCAGCTTGGGTCTATTTTCCTACAAGAATAACTCTATCCATGCCTTTAATTGGATAAGAGAGTGATTTAGGAAAGGATAATCAAGTAATCTCTCTACCATGACTAATAAACTCATGGCCAAAGGGGACACATGGCCTATGTCATTCCAGGAGGCGGCTTCTGAGAGAAACTCATCATACATTTCTCCATGGAAAGGGAGTCCTCCAAGATGATGGTTATCCCATAGGCTGATACCCACCTCTCCATGAAATATGTTGAAGGTGTTGGTTCTTGAACACCAGTGTGTCAACAATTCTAGAAGGATTTCTCCTGGGGAGAAGATTGAAAACCGAGAAACCTAGGCTTCATTATAAAACCCTACCACCTCTAACTGGTCGGGGGACTCCAAACAGGTCTGATGCACCCAAAACGCCCAAGTCCACTCATTAGAGAAACATCCTCTGACCTGTAGATCCAACTTGGTTCTCCACCCACTGATAGAATTTTCTTGGGAGATGCTAATTATGGATGGGTACTCATGTGAATCTAGTCTCGGGACACAGTTGAGACACTTGTTGATTCCCTAAGTCCATGATGAGACTCTTAGTATGAAGATATTCTCCTGAATCAGAGTAGTGATGACTTAACCTACTGGGGGAATATTGGCACAATCAGTACCTTATAGTGCCTCTAAGAGGATGAAAGGGTTATCATGGCCATCCAATAGAATGGGAACGTTGTAATGGAGACCAAAGCCGTAACGTGGAAATTGTAAAGATAGCGGATAGGCTAGAAGCTCTAGAGTGAAGAAATTTATTAAGAAGCTATCACGAGGAATGATATATGATCGAAGATAATCCTCACTATTTCCCACCAGGGATGCCCTTTTCTTCGTCTATTTTATCACTACCTATGAAGCAGCCACTATAACCTACACATGAAGATCCATAAGCTGATGAAAAGTCACACCAATAAAAATTATTGGATAAAAGGCTATGGAAGAATGGATAAAGGGGTTAAAAAATTACCTCATAAGGCTCTGCCTACTATTTTAAGACAAAAGTACATGGTATCCACACCCCCATGTACTAAATAGTATATGGAAGGCACAATCTGCATACTGCATGATACGCGCAAGTAACCCCACCTAAAGTTGCAGTACGTGGTTGAATTTCACCACATACAGCAATAGTATATGAACTGTCTCTGAGGAATTAGCCCATATATCATTGGTCGGTGAACTAAAAGGTTCTCATAAAATGAATTCCATGAACCTAGGTCTTGATTATGATCATGTTCATAAGTTGTAGATCAATGTTTATGTTCTTTTTATTAGTTATTAATGCTCAATTCATAGAAACAAGTTCAGTATGTGGACACACTATCTGTGTAGCATCCTCCTATCTGGGATTAATATTTTAGTCTTCAAATTCCACAATACCATTCATGAAATCCAGAATATGGTATGAAGATAGAGATATATAGAGGAGATAGGTTCACAGTACATACAAAGTGGTTCACAAATGGGATTTTTTCAAGGAGAACGGTAAGTGAGAGAAGAGGAAGTTGGGAAATAAAAAGCACTTTTCTCCGTGAGAAATTGTAAAATACAAATGAAATGGGCTCCTATATATTGGTGTTTTTTCCTCCTACTAGGACCATATGTTCTACAGCGAACCATTTTAGTTTAGGACTTCTTCTACATCTGAATAGTCCCCTTTTCATTCTTAATGGACCCCATTCCAATGGGGAGAATTTGTAAGGTCATAAAAATTCCACCAAGGGATGAAATTACGCCCATAATCACTATTTAGAAGGTATCAAGTACTCCTTCAACTATAGATAGGTGAATGGACTCAAATAAAGTTGAAAATTTTAGAATAAACTTGAAGGAATTCAAGTATTCAAGGATTTTTACATGGCCAACGTACCATCAATAGGAAATGTACATGGACCAGTTAGATCACAATCCAACAGGTATGTGGAATTATTCATGAACCGTTGGCCCAAAGAGCAATGGATAGTGAAACAAGGCAGACCGTGAACCACGTCGCCAATGAAATAATGTGCAAGAAGACCAACCACATATAGTAACATGAATGTTCAGTTTGTAGACAAATTGAATTAGCCGGGTTCTATGAACCATTATTGCGAATTTAAGCCTCCACAAACACCGGTTGAGAAAGAATTCCATGAGTCAGGATATATTCATGGGCCTACTCAAATGGTCTCGTGTTCCCAATAGATACAATTGTCTTGATTCTCTATAAATTAATCACAATAGAAGGAGGAGGGAAGGATGAAGAAATCTTAAAGGGAACCTAATGGTTGGAAGAATGAGTTCAGAGAAGAATCTGACTTCAGTATCAATTCATCAACAACGCCTGAATCTTAAACCACGCTCTATGCAGGTACTGCCAGCCGGGAACCATAAAATGAGGGAATTTAATAATAAAAAGATAACAACAAATCTAATTAGTGGACTATGAACAACAATATTCTCTTGGTTAAATTTCCAACAAACAATAATCCCCTAGAACCTCCTTCAATAGGGTGCTCCGGGTAGTGTACTGCTAAGCGGACTGATCCTGGCGCTGCGTAATACATCAATACGTGGATGGAACTCAAAAAGGCTTGATGGGACATATAACACTATGGTACATGGTGGCCTACACCCATGCCAGAGTACCACATTGGTATATGGAGGACCCATTTTCTCGCATACCACTATGGTATGTGGAGACTCCCCCATACCGCATAAGAAATAAGTACGTGGAATGGGGTGTTTTCGGGAATTATTTCCTCTGGTTTGAACCTCAACCTTACATCATAGTTCAGTACTCCATAATAACTTTTCTGACCAGTCCTTCAACATCTTGCCAAAGCCTCTTGCAAATCCACAAGACCAGTATGATTAGACCATCGAGTGCATCAGTGTTCCCCTTTGAGTCTACATACCCATTGTAAGTAGAGTCACGAAGGCTCCCCCCACAACGATTCGATCATCAACAATGCATGTGGGTTTACATTACCTTGGTAACCTAGAATCCAACTTTGGGACACTGACATGAACCTCATCGTTCTATAGATTAAGGGTGACCACGTGATTTTCCATTCAATGAGGAATATTCATCAGTTCAAGGGGATATGTTTTCTCCCCCCTTTGACAAGGAAAAAACTCCAACCCTTCCCAGAACATATTCTAGGGACCTCCCACTGAGGTAAGTCACCAATATTCTGAGGTTGGGACGTGTGACCTTCGATTAAAATTCACATTGAAGGGTTCATTGCTCCGTAACCTCGCCCACAGTCGCCCCGACCTCTTCCACTGTCGGATCTCCCTCTACCACCGATAGTATAGAAAGAATGTTCTTTGTTTAATCTTTGACATCCTCTTGTTTTTCACACATAGCATGAATCATGTGGGCTTAGAGGTTTTTGATGACTAAAACACCCATGTGAATCTGAACTACGAGAACTATGATTCCTGATCATAATAGGATACATAGGATGCCTACCTGGAGGCCCGATCTCATAAGGGTTCCCATCCAAAAGGGTCCACCCAACCATGCCCCCTCAACTGGTAAGCTTGTATGAATAAGCCCCAACCATTCTGAACTATGTGGATTCTGATTCCTTTCACACAGATATGCAAGAAACCCATCTTATGGGTTTAATCCCAACATCAAATCACCTTCTATTCCCCCCGGATGCCGATAAACACTAGAGCGCCTTATTATATGGCTCATGTCAGTATCACCTCCATAGCATCAAATATATGAATGCTTACAGTGTTCCTGAAAACCAAGGGTTGTATGTGGACACACTCTTCGGGAATGAACCATGGATTCACGAACAAATGAACCTGACATAAATCCATAAGAGAGTCCTGGAACATGAAACAATCCTCCCTCGGAAGGGTGTGGTGATCCTGACCTCCCATCCTCTCGAACAATAGAGTCCTTCAGTGTCGTTGGACGAAACATCAATCAAAGAGTGTCTTCCTTTTGGAAATAAGGTCCATGAATCTTGGATACTAGGGTCATTAGGAATTTCTTGATCCATGAATAAACCCGTTGAAGACCATATGAGAATATTATATCCTAGGAGGACTGATTTCACAAGTACTTCACCCCATGTAATCGCCCACTGGAATTATCCAACTATGGTAACTCCTTCACAGTATGAAAGAGGTTAATAGCCCAGTCTCCACGGGGTTAACCCAACCTTCATTAAAGGATAATGATGCAGAACGGGTCGAAACAAAAGGGATGATTATTCAACGATAACTCATCTCTATGGAAAAGGGATAGGTGATGATCCTCGACGTTCCATTTCCGCACCACCCAAAATCTGCCACCTCGGAAGCGGAACAAGGTCCTAAAAAAATTTAAAACCAATATAAATCCTAAAAAATTTCTAAAAATTTCTAAAAACATAAAACCCTTGAAAAAAACATAAGAAAAACATAAAAAAATAAAAACACATAAAAGACATAAAAAAACTAAAAACCCTAAAATCCCTAAATTACCCCAAAACCATAGAAACCTCAAAAAACCATAAAACACATAAAAATCCAAAAAATCCTGAAACACCAGTAAAACCCAAAAAAACACTTTAAACCTATAAATCGCTAAAAAATTATATAAAATATTTAAATCACTAAAAAATCAGAAAAACACTAAAACCCAAAAAAACAAATACGAACCCTAAAACCCTAAAAAAACACTAAATATCCTCACTCCCTAACCCCCTCCCCCCTAAAACCATAAAATTCATAAAATTCCATTAAAAACCATAAAAACATAAAAACATAAAAAAATCCATCATAAACCATAAAATCATAAAATAAATTAAAACCCATGAAAGCCCTAAATATACTAAATGCAAAAAATGACAGGAAAACCCACTAAATACCCTAAGAACCAAAAACCTCCTAAAAACCTAAAACCCCTAAATTCCAATAAAAACACTGAAAACCCTTTGTTCCCTTAAAATGTTAAAAAATTATAAAAAACCTTAAAACACCTAAAAAACAAAAAAAACCATAAAACCCCAAAATCAATTAAAACCTAACCGAACCTAAAAACCCAAAAACCCTAAAATTAAATTAAAACATTAAAAATCCATAAAATCATAAAAATAATAAAAATACCTAAAAAATTAAATCAATTAAAACTATAAAAACCCATAAGAAAACCTTAAAAAACAAAAAAACACATAATATCATAAAAAACATAAAAATGATAAAAACCCCAAAAACCCTTAAAAATAAATCTTCTAAACACCTTAGAAATTCCACAATGCCCATAAAACCATCAAAATCCAAAAAAACCTCTAAACCAGAAAAAACCATTTAACCACCTAAAATGGTAAAAATCTCTAAAAAACCAAAACAACTCTAACAAATAAAAGAATCCCTAAAACCCATTAAAACCCCATAACAGACATAAAAACCCAAAAACATAAAAAAAACCTCAAAATCCCTAAAAACCCCCAAAACCATAAAAATACAAAAAAGACTAAAAAAACCCCTAAAAACATAAAAACCCTTAAAGATCAAGAAAAATACTAATAAAAACATAAAATCCAAAAAACAGTTAAAAACCATTAAAACGTAAAAATGCAAAAAATCTAAAAAACCCTAAAACTAGTAAAAATAATAATAAAAACTAAAACCCATAAAAAAATTTAAAACCCTAAAGCGTTAAAAAACTCTAAAAACCATAAACAATTATAAAAAACCCCAAAAAACCCAAAAAACCCAAAACCCAAAAAACCCAAAAAAAACCCAAATACCCTCAAACCCTTAAAAACCATAAAGAATCAAAAAATACCTAAAAATTGAAAAAAAATCTATAAAACCTAAAAACCCCTATGAAAACCATAAAGTTCAAAAAACATGTGAAACTCCCAAAAACCTAAAAATACTAAAAACCATAAAACCCCCAAACCCACTGAAAACCTAAAAAACATAAAACCCCTTAAAAAACCTAAAACCCCATGAAAACAATAAAAACACAAAAACTCTAAAAATACATTTAGTCCCCAAAATGTCTTTAAAAACAGTAAAAACCATTTAAATCCCTAAAAACTCAAAAATAACATTAAAATCCCCAAAAAATATAAAAATCCCAATAAACAATAAAAACCCTAAATACCCTCAAAATCGTTAAAAAATGAAAAACATGAAAATCCTTAACACACCCTAAAACTACCTAAGAAAATAAAAACCCGTAGAAACCTAGAAAACCCCTAGTAAGACCAAAAAAAACTAAGAACACATAAAATGCATAAAAGACCTAAAAATTCTAGAAACCCTAAAAACCCATAAAAATCCATAAAAACTTTGAATAACTAAAAATCATAGAAATCCTAAAAATGAAATAAAAACATGAAAATTTATTTAAACCCCTGAAATTTTAAAAATATCTAAAAAAATTACAAATAATAGAAACTTAACAAAAATATAAACACCCAAAATACCATAAAAACACTTGAAAACCTCAAAATCACTAAAAACCCTAAAAATACTAAAAATAATAAAAAATATATAAATATCTCTAAAAATTTAAAACCCCTAAAGACTAAAAAAAGCCTTAAGAAACCTTTAAAAACCTAAATACACTAAAACCCTTAAAAACTACTAAAAACCAAAAAATTCTAAAAACTCAAAAACCAAAAAAATCCCCTAAAACCCCTAAAAACTATAAAAATAGTTGAAACCATAAAAACCCTAAAACCCCATATAACCCTAAAACCCACTAAAGAAATATAAAAATACATTAAACCGAGAATTTTTTTTAAAAACACTAAATACCATAAAACCCCTAAAACAAAAAATACCTTAAAATTCCAAAAAAACAAAAAAAAACCTAAAACCCCTCAGAAATCACTAAAACCCCAAAAACCATAAAAATCCTACAAATCCCAGAAAATCCATAAATCCTAAAATATCTGAAAACACAATGAAAACCTTAAAAAATATTAAAACATATAAAACCATTAAAACCCTAAAAATGTCCAAAACCCGAAAAATCAAAAACAAATCCTTCAAAAAACACCATAAAACCCCATGAAAATATTAAAAAACCATAAAATATAAAAAATCCACTAATAGCTCTAAAACCCCTTTAAATGCCTAAAAATGATAAAAAACATGAAAATCAAAAAAATCAAAAAAACCCTAAAACTTTGAGCCCCACAAAAACCATAAACCCTCTAAAACCCTAAAAATCCATAAAAACCCAAAAAACCAAAAAATACCTAAATATCCCTAAATTTACCTTAAAACATAAAAACTTATAAATCCCCTTAAATACCCTAAGAAAACCTAAAACCTCTAAAAATTCTAAAAACCCCTTAAAACCCTCAAAAACCATAAATCCCAAAAAACCCTTTAAACCATAATAACCATAAAACCCTTAAAATCCTTAAAACCCCAAAAACCAATAAAACACTAAACCCCACTAAGAACACTAAAATCCATTTAAATCTAGAAATATGTTACAAACCAATAAAAAACCTTAAAACGCCTCAAAAACAAAAAACCCTAAAAACCCAAAAATATTTCATAAAAACCCTAAACCCAAAAAAACCCTAAAACCCCTCAAAATACCTAAGAACCCTAAAAACCATAAAAATCATAAAAATTCAGAAAATCTATAAAAACATAAAAACCCCCAAATATTAAAAAATCATAATATAATCTTAAAAACATAATATAACTTAATACCCCAAAAACCCTAAAAAACTCTATAAACCCTAAAAACACCAAGAAAACCATAAAAACACAAAAAACCATAAAAACCCATGAATCCTTAAAAAACCTAAAAACCCATAAAACCCCTAAAAACCACTACAATTTTAGAAAACCATTTATCTTATAAATCATTAAAATCTCTTACAGACATTAAACCCTTAAAAATTAATAAAAACCCTAAAACCCCAAAAAACCATTAAACCCTGAAATTGTAAAAAACCCAAAACTCCTTAATGTCACAAAAACCCCTAAAATAAATAAAAATAATAAAATATCTAAAAAAATCTAAAAATCTAAAAAATTAGAAAACCAAAATAAAACCGTAAAAATGTAAAAATATTTAAACCCACTAAATAACTAAAAAATTATAAAAAACATAAAAATAATAAAAAACCAAAAAATAAATAAAAAAACCTAAAAAACCATAAAAAACCCTCTAAAACCATAAAACTCCTAAAAATCACTAAAAAATACAAAATCAATTTAAATACATAAAAATGATAAAAACTCTGAAAACCATTTAAACACATAAAAACTCAAAAAACCATAAAACCCCAAAAATCCCAAAAACCCAAAACACCTAAAAATTCATAAAAGCCATAAAAACCCCTAGAAAATAATTTTATTTAAAGGTTGGGGCTGAAGCCTCCTTTATTATTAAACAAAAATCAAAGACCTCTTTAATGGGCAGCACGATACTGTAGCAATATTATTCACAGAATGGGCCTTGGGCCAAAAAATTGGGCCTACGAGCCTTGTAATGGTATAAATGCCCACTGGGCAACTAAAAACCTGAAAAACCCTAAAACCCTTTAAAAACATTAAAAATCGAAAAACATTTGAAAACCATCAAAACAAAAAACAAACCATAAAATCCAAAAAAACCAACAAAAACCCTAAAACCTCAAAAAAACCTATAACCATTCAAAATCCCAAAAAAACCCAAAAGATACCAAAAAAATTTAAAATAATTGAAAAACCATTATAAATTTATATAATCCTAAAAATAAATAAAACCACAAAACCTAAAAATGCATAAAAACCAAAAAAACTCAAAAAAATCCTTAAAACCATAAAATTCATGAAGAACACTAAAAACACATAAAACAACAAAAAGCTATAAAAATCTATAAACTCTAAAATGATAAAAACTCTAAAAACCATTAAAATACTAAAAAACTAAAAAAACCCTAAAACACCCAAAATACCATAAAATTTATAATAACACTAATATTCCTCAAAATACCTAAAAACTATAAAATACACAAAATTATAAAAATTCTAAAAATCACTGAAAAGGTAAAATAACCTAAACAACATGAAAACCCCTAATAAGAACATAAAAACCTAACAAAACAAATAAAACCCATAAAACAAAAAAAAAACTAAAACACTTAAAAAATATAGAAACACCAAACCCATAAAACACCTAAAAACCATAAAACCCCTAAAACACGTAAATATACTAAGAATCCCAAAAATTTATTACAAAAATTTAAACCCCTAAAAACGTTAAATACTCTAAAATCCCTTTCAAACCCTAAAAAACAACAAAATACATTAAAAATAAAACAAAACCTTTGATAAATCAGATTCAAACTAAGGAGAATTATTTTGGTATTAGAAGGAAATATAAGACTAATTGTAATTTAAATAGGGCCAACCATCACTTTTTGACATCCAATACCATGGTGGGCCACAAAACACTTATTTAGTTCCCAAAATGACTTCTCCACATGGTAAGGGAAGGTAATTCGTAGAAACACATTAATGAAGAGTGAGAACCTAGAAAAATCCCCATTAATAAGTAATTGTAAAACATTATTCTATGGGGAAAATAAATGTGATGGTAAAGTGTTTTTATGATTTTTGTGTGACTTTTATGTTTTCCATTCCTCGTAATTTGTTTTAGGTCATTTTTTTATCTTTATTTTGTTTTTATAAATTTTTCACTCTATTAAGATGGGGAACTTGAATATGATATTTTTTTAATATTCTTGTGCATCCTTATTACTTCAGCCCCTTCCCTTTTCTAGGAACTAGTGGTGAATCTCTATTTCTAGTGACTTTGTGTTCAAGATTGTAGAATCCTTTTCAGGTGGAATTTCATTTATTCCTTATTAATTTTGGAAAAATTTCACTAGTACATCTTCACTTACTCATTTTGTGCTTCTAGTGATGCATAAGTTCAGTATCTGAGCTGCAGGTTCCAATAAGTATGTTCTATCACATTCTATATAATAATCCCCACCATGAATACCAAGAAAAGATATTATAATCCTCCTACTCCATGGTAAATTTCTAACAAACAACTACAACAAAAAACTTACTCAAATCAGTGAGATGATTTTTCAATTATTGATAGTGAAAAAATGTGATTCCCATCTACTGTAGTAGTGTTCCCAACAACCATGTCCACATAATAAGTGCAATATGAAACCATTTTATGAAGATAATTTAAGTGGAGATGATTCCATTTATTAATAGGTGGATATACAAATAAAAATATGAGATGAAGATATTTAAATTTGATTGAATATTTACATTTTAAATTTTGATGTGAGTATGAATCCAAAGGTTTTTTATATTCAATGTGGGATGTCAAACAATTCTTGGAATATAATATTTGTTTTGATGGAAAAAAATTTAATGTATCCATTTTTAAATTTAATTTATATAAATCTCTTTATTATGGAAATATGATGAAATAGTTGGAACATGATGGGAAATATAAACTATGATCACTGGAGATGTCTAAAAATATTTTTGAGAAGACTGTGTTTGCCGAATAATTATAAGAAAGAAAATTATTTCTGAATTCATATCTTGATACAAGGAAATAAATTTGGTAAATAATACATATGGGAGTTTTATAATTTATTTATATGAAGTGATGCAATCAAGTAAAAAAGATAATATGATTACAAGTTTTTTGGGATGATGGAATAAATAAATTAGACATTCAATGGAAGGACAACTATTCTTCCCACTCTATGATGTTTCCAAGTTATCTATCAAGATATAAAACCAAAAGTAGACCTCAAAGGAACTAACACTCATGAACTACATTCTAGGTAAACCTTTATATAATTTTAGTTCTAATAAATAATCTGTTGAGGAGAATTAATTTTGAAATAAAAAGATATTGGAAAAATCGAAAAGAATGATACTGATCAACCAAAAGTAAAATCCAACTCCTTTATACAAGGGAATAAAAATTAATTCAAATGTCATGGGTATGTTTATTTTTAGTCTAATTTCAAGAATAATAAACATAATATTATAAATGATATCAAATAGATTTAAATTGAATTGAATAGGATTAAAAGGTAAGTGAAGAATTTGTAAACTAACATCATTTTTTAGAAAAAGAAAATGTGGTTAACATGCTTATTCTATGAAGAGTTTTTCACGCCAAAATCATTCAGGAAGAATGTCAATGATGAAACTTGTTCCAAACACATTTTTCCATCAATCAATGTATGTGAATGGTAATTATTGATTTTGGAAGATGTATAAATGTTTCTTTACCCACACTAGTGGAGAAATTGAAGCTTCTAACTTAGAATCATCCTCAGTCATAAAAATTGAAATGGTTGAACAACAGGATCACAATTCAAGTCAAAAAAGGTTCTTATTTTTTTATAAATTTCTATGAAAATGATTATGAGGTACTGTGTGATGTTATTAATATGGAAAAGTTACACTTATTTTTGGATAATTCTTGGCTGTTTTCTATGGAAGTGAAATATGATGGGAGAAAAAAATTAATATTCTTTCCAATATGGGGAAAATAATTTTGATCTTTACCCTTTGAATCCATCTCTAAATCATCAAGAAAGATATTTTATATAGGAAACCAAATATACCATCTTTATCAATAATGGTCATTTGGAGAAATAAATAAATAAAAAATCTAGTTTTTTCTTTATTGATGATGGAAAAGTTATTCCAAGAGGGGTAGAGATATCACTATCTGTAAGATCATTCCTTGATTAAGGAATATCGTGATATTTTTCCTAATGATATCCCATAGGTATTACTAGCATAAATAGGAATTGTATACTATATTTATCTTATACCAAGTGCATAATTTCATAAGTAACTGACATATCATTGTAATCCTAGATAATCAAAGGAATTACAGAAGCAAGTGGATAAATTGATGGATCGAGGATTTACAAGGCCAGGTATGAACTCGTGATCAATTCCATCATTGTTGGTTCCAAATAAAGATGGTATGTATCACATGGGTATTGATATTATATCTATCAACAATATTACCATCATATACAGGTATCACTTTCCACAACTCGTTAATATGCTCAATGAATTACATGGGTCATCAATATTTTTAAATTTTTTTCTTCGGAGTGAAAACCCCCATATTCGAATGATGTAAGGGGATGAGTGGAAACTCACATTTAAAACTAAATGTTGATTTTTTGAGTGTCTTTTCATTTCATTCATCCTCTATAATTCTACTAGTACATTCATGTGGATCATGATCTAATTTCTGAAACCATTTTCCAATAAAGTTTTTGTTGTTTATCAGGATGATATTTTCATTTACAACAAAGTTGTGGAGATCCATGTCAATTATATTTTTTAGTTTTTGATCATTCTATTAGAACAAATTAAATATGTAAAGATGGAAAATTTTGATTTATTTAAAATTCTAGTGGTTTTATTGGGGTATGTGTCATCTAAAAAAGGCATCATGGTTGATCAATAAAAAGAGGAAGAAATCAAGTTCTAGATACAACTAGAATCCATCACATAAGTAAGGAGTTTTCAAGGGTTGGAATCTTTTTATCATCACTTTGTTTCCAATTACAACACTATCATGGAACCTATGAATAAATTATTGAAAATGGAATATTTGAGTTGTTAAATCAGAAAAATAAGCGTTTGAAGTCATTGATAAAAATTTGTGTGAAGTATAAGTCTTGGCATTACCTGATTCTGATCACATATTTTAAGTAGAGTGTGATGTAATTTATGTTTTTATTGATCCTATTATCATCCAAAAAAGAAAATTATTTCATATTTTAATGATAAATTGAATTAATATAGGAATAATAAAAACTCATATGATAAGTAATTTGTGCAGTCATGAGGGCATTAGATCATTTTTATCATTATTTTAGACCAAAATAGTTTTTTCTTCATTCTCAACCTCAGGTGTTGTGATTTATCAATGGTAAACACAAGATGAGCTAGAGGCATGAAAATTGGGTGTAATTCTTGAAATCACTTTCATTGGTGTCAAAATACAACAAAGACGATGATAACCTGGTGGAAGATGCTTTATCTTGAAGGTATGCATTACTTACCATTTTAAAATCTTGAAATCTTAGATTTCAGCTTATGAAAGAAGATTAATATCATGATATGGAGTAAAATTTTATTTTAATCTAATGTAAAAATGGATTTTTGGAGGACTATTCTTTACATGATGGGCTACAATTTATGATAAATAAGTTATATGTTCCCAATGGTATTTATAGGGACTTTCTCTTTCAAGAGGAACATGGAGAGGGACTTACGAGTCATTTTGGCATCTAAAATAACTTGGAGATACTGATAGAGAATTTCTACTAGATGAATATGAAATTAGATGTCTAATAAATTCGTTTGATATGCAGGATATGTAAATGATCAATGATTCATTTCAAGACTAGTTTACACACTATGTTACCTATTCCAGATCATCCATGAGAAGATTTCAACATGGATTTAATTATGGATTTACGAAATAATCCCTGAGGTAAAGATTAAATAATGGTTTTTGTTGTTATATTTTCTTTGATTTAGTTAAAGAGGAAAAATTATTTATCAAAAAGACTATTCACCTTCCTGAAATTCATCATAGAATAGTTTTAGATAGTGAGACTAAATTTCTCTGCCATTTTTATAAAATATTGTAGGGGAAATTTGGTATCAATATTCATTTTAGATCATCCCATTACACTCAAACTAATGGAATTTACCAATTGTACATTGTTCTTTATTATGAGAACATTGGAGAAAATATTGGAGATATTGTGATTTAAATCTTTCACAAGATGAATTCCCATACAATAGATATCTTAATGATGTCACTCAACATTCTCATTCGAATTTGTTTATGGAATCAATCCAATCTCTCCTGTACAATTGTAATCATTTCCTCTTGATTTTCTAGTGATTGATGATTTATAATGGAAGGAAAAGTATATAGATAAGATTCATGAACCTATTCACACTCAAATAGAGATATCTAATGAAGTATACAATATTTGAGATAACAAGAATCGTAAGAAGAACATTTTTAAACCTAGAGACAAAGTGAGTATTCTACATTTTAAGGTGAGACTTCCATCCAAAAGGAAATAAAAATTTTTCCACAATCGAAAGGTCCATTCAATGTGCTTGAATGTGTGGGAAAAAATTCCTAGAAAATTAATTTACCAAATTATTTTGGCAATGTTTCTTCAATGTTCAACATTGGGGGCTTTATATATGCATTCAATAATAAAATTCTATATATTTGAGGGAAAATACTCTCTAGTAAGTGTGGATCAAAAAGTTTAGATTCAACCCAAAAAAAACAATTTTGGTATTGAAATAAAATTTATCCACAATTTTATTTGACTTAGACTAGCATAAACTTTTGGACATCCAAAATCATGGTGGGCCACAACACACTTATTTTGGGCCCAAAATAACTTATGTATATTGAAAAGGGAGGAAATTCATAGAATAACATTAAAGAAGAGATAGAACTAAGAAAAAATATCATAAAGAAGGAATTTTACTAATTTTGGTAGTGGGGTCATTAGATTCCCTGGGGAAGTGTTTTTTTTATGATTTTTAGGTTCTTTTTGAGTTCCCCAGGCCTTGTAATTCAATTTGAAAATTAACTCACTTTAATTTGTCTTTATTTTTTTCACTCCTTTTTAAATGGGGGAATTGAATATGAATAGTTTTTTATGATTTTGGTCCATGCATCTTGCTTTAGCCACATACCATTTCCACGAATTGGCCATTCATCTATATTATTAGTAACATTGTCTTTAATTTTGAAGAAACCATGGCAGAGGGAATTTCCTTTAATCTTTGTTCATTTTGGATATATTTCATTTCATTATCTTCACATACTCATTTTACACTTTCGGTGATCAATCAAAACCATAAAACCCAAAAAACCCTCAAATTCCTGAAAAACACTAATAAACTTATTTTTTAAAATAAAAAAATACAAAATTTTTTAAAAAACTCTAAAACCTTGAAGAAACATAAGAAAACCATGAAAACCTAGAAATATAAGAAACCCTAAAACCCTAAAAATTCTAAAAATTCTAAACCCCCCTAAAACCATAAAAATCTAAAAACCCCAAAAAAGAATTTAAATACCCCAAAAAAATTACAAAAACTCTTAAAACCACTTAAAACACAAGAAACCATGTAAAACCATAAAAATGTAAAAAAAACTCTAAAAACATACAACCAAAAATATCTCAAAAAAACTGCTAAAAATAAAAAAAATCAAAAAAACCTAAAAAACCCCTAAAACTACTCAAAATCCACAAAAACACTAAAAACCATAAAAAAGAACTAAAAACCCCAAAATTTTAAAAAAAACCATAAGAGAACCATAAAATACAATAAAAATATAAAACCCTAAAGAACCTAAGAAACCTAAAAATATAAAAAACCCTAAATACAATATAAATCATAAATACCCTTAAGAACCATAAAACCCTAAAATTCAATAAAAGCCATAAAATCCCTAAAAACCCACTAAACGATCTAAAAACCCATTAATCCTAAAAAAACATTAAAAATTCTAAAAACCATAAACCCTTAAAACTCAAAATACCCATTAAAACCCAAAAATCCTTAAAAATCCATAATACCCTCGAAATCCCTAAAAACTCAAAAAACTATAAAAATATAAAAAGAACATAAAATCCCTAAAAATGTAAAAACATTGAAAACCTAATGAAAAAAATAAAAAACTAAAAACAAATATAACTCATAAAAAACATAAAAATCTAAAAACACATATAACTCATAAAAAAAATAAAAATCGTAAAAACCCTAAATACCAAAAAAACCCCTAAAAACCGAACACACATACAAACCACTAAATATATTAAAAATTAGTTAATACCCTAAAACAATAAAAAAATATATAACACACATTATAACCTCTAAAAATAAAAAAACCTAAACCAAAAAACCCCTAAACACACCTAAAATATTTCAAAATCCTTTAAAACCCTAAAAATCCCAAAAAGCCCTAAAAATCCCCAAAATACATAAAAACCCAAAAATCCTTTAAAATACCTAATAAATCATTAAATACATAAAAACAATTACAAACCCTAAAAATAGTGAAAACAATAAAAACCATAAAAACTATAAAATCCAAACAAAAAATCTTAAAACACTAAAACTACATAAAAACCACTACAAACACCAAAAACCCATCAAACCCCTAAAAACGTAACAAATCTAAAAAACCCTAAAAACATTAAAACCTAAAAATCCAAAAAACACTAAAACCCATAAACCCCCTAAAAACCCATAAAAACCCTAAAAACATAAAAAACCTTAAAAAATACCAAAATATCCTAAAAATTATAAAAATCTATAAAAACATGAAATATCCTATGAAATCCATAAAAACCTAAAATTTATAAAACACTAAAGACCAGTAAAAATAAAGAAAAAACAAAAAAACTCCTAAAAATTATAAAAATACTAAACACCTGAAACCCAAAAACCCTAAAAACTCATACACTCCCATAAAATCCTAAAAAACCATAAAAACCTAAAACCCCTCAAAATCACTAAAAATCCTAAAACCCATAAAAATATTTAAAAATCCATAAAATTAACATTAAATTTTAAAAAAACTTTAAACCCTAAAAAAAATTTAAAAACCAAAAATCACATAATCTTCCAAGAAACCTAAAAAATGATAAAACCCCTAAAAACCCCAAAAAACACTAAAAACCAAAAAACTCATAAAAACCATAAAATCCCATAAAATCATTAAAAGAATACAAACACTTTAAAACCCAAAAAACATTAAAAAACTCTATAACCCCTTAGAAACACGAAAAAACTTAGAAAACCTTTAAAACCATAAACCCATAAAACCCTAAAAATCCTTAAAACCACCCAAAATCCAAAAAAACCCTCAAAATTCTGAACAACTTAAAAAAACCCAAAAATCCTTAAAAACCAATAAATACAATAAAAATCATAAAAACACTTACAACCCTACAAAAATTTTAAATCTCTAAAAACCCAAAAAACCTAAAAAAATCCATAAAAACCATTAAAAATATTAAAAACCCCTAAAAACCAAAAAAAACCCAAAAACCCAAATCCCACTAAAAACTAAAAAAACCATTAAACCCTGAAAAATATAAAAAAATATAAATAACCGTAAGAACCCTAAAAACACAAAGAAACCATAATACCCAAAAAATATAAAACCCTTAAAACCCCTCAACATCCTTAAAACCCCAAAAACACATAAAAATCCTCAAAACACAACATTTTAAAAAAAATTAAAACCCCTAAAATCCCTTACAAAACATTAAAAACCTAAAATCATATAAAACCCATAAAAACATAAAATTATAAAAAACACCTAAAAATAAAAAGATACTAGGAACCCTAAAAGCCTTAAAACCATAAAACCCCTAAAATTAAGATAAAATTAAAAAACCCACAAAAACTGAAAAAAAACCCGCTAAAACTATATAAACCCATTAAACATCTAAAAAAACAAAAAATCTCTAGAAATATTGTGAAATATAAATAACATAATAAAAACCTGACCCCAAATACCAAAAACCCATAAATCACTTAACAATCCAAAGAATCCCTAAAATTCATAAATCTATAAAAATAATAGAAAAATCCCTAAAAATCCCTAAAAAAGAAAAAAACCTAAAACTACTAGAAACCCAAAAAAAACCTATAAAAAATTAAAAAACCCCACTAAAAACTATTAAAACCCTTTATACCAATATAAATGTCAAAAAATCTAAAAAACCTAAAAACCCTAAAAAACTCTAAAAACCCAGAAAACCCAAAAAACCCTAAAACCCATCAAAATATCCTACAGCTCTAAAAAACATAAACATCATATAAAAGCATTAAAAATTAATAAAAATTTAAAAAAATCTATGAAAACAATAAATACATAAAAACTTTTATAGCCAATTATAATCTAAAAAACTCTAAAAATGTAAAAACCCCTAAAAACCATTAAACCCCCCAAAAATGTAAAAAAACTAAGAATGCATAAATATTAAAAAACCACTAAAAAGACCTAAAAACCAATTAATCCCCCAAAAACATTAAAAACTATAAAAAAAATTTAAAATCCTAATAAATCAAGAAAAAAACCTAAAATCCCCAAAACCCATAAAAGCCCTAAAACAATTAAAACCATCAAAATACCTAAAAACCCTAAAATTAATAAAAATCAATAAAAATTCATAAAAACATAAAAAATACCTAAAAACCAAAGAAAAACTGTTAAAAACCATAAAAACCATAAAAACCATAAAAACCATAAAAACCCATAATAACCATAAAAATTATAAAAACACCTTGAAACCTTAATAGTCCCTAAAACCCAAAAAACCCCCCAAAAAGCTCTAAATACTCTAAAAATACATTAATCCCGTATTTTTTTTAAAAAAAACTCTAGAAACCTTAAAACCTTAATATCTAAAAAAACAATAAATACCTAAAAACCCCCAAAAAATGAAAAAACCCCTAACAACCATAAAAACTTCTAAAAACTACAACCCCCCCCCCGAAATCCCTCAAAAATAAAAAATTCACTTACAACTCTAAAAAATATTTTAACCCATAAAAATGATTATAAAATCTAAAAATCCTTAAAACAAAAAAAAACTCAATAAAACCATAAAATCCTAAAAACTTGATAAAACCTTTAAACCCCTAAAATAATAAAAATGCTAACAAATTCCTAAAACCCATAAAAAAGTAAAAATTCTAAAAACCCTGAAAACCCTAATAATAGAACAGAAAAATAAAAAATTAAAAACATAAAACCATTAAAATTAAAAAAATGATAAAACCCTTGAAAACCCATAAAAATCATAAAAACCATAAAAACCAAAAAAATACGTAAAAATTTTAAAAACCCATAAAAATAATAAAAATCCACTAAAACTATGAAAACCTTATAAGCCCAAAAAGTCCTCTAAATCCTAAATAACAAAAAATGTCCTAAAATCCAAAAAAACAAAAAGCCTCAAAATATAACCTAAAAAAATATAAGAACCCTCAATATCGATAAAACCCTTTAAAATCATAAAAACCGATAAAATCCCTAAAAATCTATAAAAACATAAAAACCCATAAAAACAATAATACCCCAAATAAAATCATAAAAACATTAAAAACCCAAAATACATAAAAAATGACTACAACCCTAAAAACCATAAAAACCCCAAAAAACCAAAATAAACACTAAAATCCTTAAAAACCCAATAATACCAAAAAAACCCAAACCCACCTCAAATACTCTAGAGCCCTTTTAACCCCTAAAAACATTAAAACACTCTAAAAATCATAAAATCTCTGAAAAACTAAAAAACCCGTAAAACCCAAACAAACAAAAAACCCAAAAAACCTTAAAAATACTCAAAATACCTAAAAGCCTAAGAAACCTATGTATCAAAAAAACACTAAAAATCCATAAAAATTTAAAATCCCTATAAACCCTAAAAACACTAAGAAAACCTTAAAACCTAAAAAACACATAAAATACCTAAAAAAAAATTGACAAATACCCAAAAAACATAAAAAACACTAAAACTATAAAAACACTAAAAACATGTAAAACCCCTATAAATCTTCTAAAACTATAAAATACCCTTATACACCAAAAATATGCTAAAACCTATGAAACCCTAAAACACTAAAAACTAAAAAAATACCACAAGAACATAAAAAACCATTAAAATAATAATAAACCTAAAACCCCTCAAAATACCTAAAATCCATAAAATTATCTATAATCATAAAAGGGTCCTAATATTTTTTGAAAGAGTAAAAACCCCTAAAAACCAAGAAAATTACTAATAAAATATTAAAATCCAAAAAATAGTAAAAACCCTTCAAAACCTAAAAACACTAAAATCCTTAAAACCCTAAAAATTTCTAAAAACCCTAAAATCCATAAAAATCCCTAAAAACCTAATGAAACCCAAAAAATACATAAAACAACTAAAAACTATAAAAACCCTTAAACCGTTAAGATCATTGAAAAAATCTAGAAAACCTTAATACCAATCAAAAACATATAACCCTATAAAACTCTAAAAAATAATAAAAACATAAAACTAATAAACACTATAAGAACCCTCAAAATCCCAAAAAACCCTAAAAAATCCTAAAAAATATTAAAAATCACTAAAACCAAAACCCTAAAAACCTTAAAAAATCATAAGAAAAATATAAAAACCTAGAAACACATATAACTCCTAAAAACCTAAAAAGGCCTAAAATCCTCAAAAATGGTAAAAACACAAAAAACGAAAAGAAACTAAAAACCTAAAAACCCCTAACAACTAATAAAAACCATAAAACCCACTACAACTTTAATATTATTTAAAACCCCTAAAAACATTAAAAAACTCTTAAAACCTTTAAAATACTAAAAAATCTAGAAATCCATAAAAACCCAAAACCCAGCAAATCCCTAAAAACTGAGGAACCATAAAACTATTAAAATCCCTAAAACCCTAAAAAATTATCAAAATCCACAAACTCTTTAGAAATACCTAAACACATTACAGACCCTAAGAAAAAATTAAAAAATTAAAAACCCATTAAACACCCTAAAAACTGAAAAAACCTAAAAACCATAAAATCCAAAAAGTCACTAAACCCCTAAACTACTATAAACTATAAGCACCCTAAAAACCATATAAAACACTAAAAATAAATAAAAAACCTTAAAATAACTAAAAACTATAAAATACCATAAAACCCTTAAAATCAATAAAAAATCCTTTAAACCACAAAACCACCTCAAAATTAAAAACCCATAAAACCTAAAAAACCATAAAACCTAAAAAATCATAAAAAAACTTAAATCCCTAAAAATCCCTAAAACCAAAATAATCCCTAAAACCCCTAAAACCATGAAAATCCAAAAAAATCATAAATATACTAAAATATAAAAAACCCTCAAATCCTTAAAAACCCCTAAGAAAACCATAAAAACATAAAAAAAATTAAAACATTTAAAAACATAAAAACCTAAGTAACCATAAAACTATAAAATAACAAAAACCACTAAAAACAATTAAATCCGAAGAAACCAAGGAAATCCATAAAACCCACTAAAAACTAAAAAACCCTATAAACTCCTAAAATTGTTAATGAAACTAAAAACCCTTAAAAGAGATTAAAATAAAAAAACCTAAAACCATAAATAAACACAATAACCTTAAAAATACTAAAAATCCTAAATGCATCAAAATCTATAAACACCATAAAATTATATTAAATTCAAAAAATCCCAAAAAATGAATAAAACACAAAAATACAGAAGAACCCTAAGATAACATTTAACACCTAAAAACATTTAAAAACTAAAAAATGATAAAAAACCCTAAAAACCCTAAAACCCCTAAAAACCACGAAAACCTACTAAAAACTATAAAAATCATAATAACCCACAGACATTGAAAAAACTATAAAAAACACTACAATATTTTAAAATCCTAAATTTTTTAAAAATATTAAAAAACCATTAAACCCTAAAACCCTCCAAAAAACCACAAAACCCATAAAAACCACAAAAACCTCACAAAATCCCATTAAACCATAAAACCATAAAAATCTTATAAAACCATAAACTCCTTAAAATGTAAAAAACCCTTGAACACATGAAAAACCCTAATGAAAACCTAAAAACCTAAAAACACTTAAAACCCCCAAAAAACTAAACAATTATAGATTCCCTAAAAACCTATAAAATTTCCTAAAAACTAAAAAAACCAAAAAACACCAAAAACGCTAAAAAATGATCAAACCCAAAAAAAACACTTAAAAATCAATAAACAACCTAAAATCACTTTAACCAAAAATATGTTAAAAAACATTAAAAAACATACAAATCATAAAATACTAAAAAAAACTATAAAACCATAAAAAAAATTAAACATAAAATCCTCAAAACCTCTAAAACCCCTAAAAAATATAATAATCCTAAAAGGCCCAAAAAATCACTACAAAAATAAAAAATCATAAAAACTGTAAAAACCCCAAAGAAAACCACAAAAACTTAGAAGAAATTTAAACAAAAAAGTCCCTCAAAATGGTAAAACCCTTAAAAATCCCAAAATATCCAAAAAAACCCCTTAAAACCATAAAACCATAAAAACCCCTCAAAATCCTAAAAATCCTAAAACCCCGCAAAAGTGATAAAAACCCCTACAACCCCATAAAAATCCAAAAAATGCACTAAAAATCCCTAAAAATGTAAAAAATAGTAAAATCCATGAAAAATATATGAAAAAAAATCTACAAACCTAAAACACTTATAATGAATAAAAAATATAAAAGTATCAAAAAACCATAAAAACTATAATAACCCGAAAAATACTTAATAGAATTAAATATCCATAAAAACCCAAAAAGACACAAAAAATCTAAAAACCCTTTAAACCCATAAAAATATTAAAACACCCTAAAAATCCTTTAAAACCATAAAAACTAAAAAACCCATCAGAACCCTAAAAATCCTAAAAACCATAAAAATTCCAAAAAAATAATTAAAATGGTAAAACCCCTAAATACCTTTCAAGACCCTAAAAAACCAAAAAATCCTAAAAAAACATAAAACCCCTAAAATCCTAGAACGATTAAAAACCATAAAAATCCATAAAAAACCTTAAAACCATAAAAACCTCTAAAAATCATAAAAATCCAAAAACCCTATAAAAACCCAAAAACCCACTAAAAACATTGAAAATCCGTTAAAACTCTCAAACCCCTAAAAACTCTAAAAACTTTAGAAAATAATAAAAAACACAAAAAACCCTCAAAATCTCGGAAAACCCTAAATATCATTAAAACAAAAAAGTCCCTAAAAATACAAAAAAAACATAAAATCCATTTAAACCACTGAAAAACATAGGAATCCTTAAAATACTAAAAACTCATAAAACCACAAAAAAAATCCCCATAATCCCTAAAAACTTATAAACCGTATAAACCATAAAAACCTATAAAACCCTAAAACCCCCTAAAATCTCTAAAAACCATTTAAACCCCAAAGAACATTAAAAAACTATAATAACCATACAACCCTAAAAACTAAACCCCTTCCCCCTCCCCAAAACATAAAACCCTTAAAATACAAAAAACCCCTCAAAATCTCTTAAACACCTAAAATTTATAAAAATCTTAAAAAAGTACTAAATATCCCCTAAAACGTTTAAAACCTTAAAAACCTAAAAAAAGACTAAGAAAACCATAAAAAACTAAAAACACTTAAAACCCCTAATTACCTAAAAATTCTAAAATCCCTAAAAACCCTAAAAACCTAAAAACCATAAAACCCAGTAAATGCAATAACACCATAAATCCCCATAAAAACTCTATATACCCACTAAAACTCTAAAAAATCATTTAAACCCAAAATAACATTAAGAATTTTAGAAAACATAAAAATTCTTAAAAACTCAAAACACCCCAAAATCCAATAAAACCATAAAAAATATAAAACCCCCCAAAACCTATAAAAACTCTAAAAACCATAAAAATAACTAAAATACCCCCAAAAAATAAAACCCCTAAAACTCCCAACAAACACTAATAAAATATTAAAACCCTGAAAATATTAAAAACACTAAAACCCCTAAAAAACAAAAAAAACACTAAAACCCCTAGAAAACCCTAAAAACCCTAATAGCCATAAAATCCATGAAACATTATAAAATCAAAAGACCCATAAAACCCTAAAAAATATCTTTAAACACTAATGAATAGGGTCATATTCTATGAGGGATTCCCTTTGCAAATCTCTAGAGATGAGGGAGAATTTTATTTTGTTGAATGGAAAAGAAACGGTGACCCTCACTATCCCTTTTGGGAACCAGAGGTTCCCTATCGTAGTGACAAAAAGGGGGGGACATAGTTCCATACCCAGAATACAAGATTCGGAACTTCTCAACACAATCTATGGGGTAAGGATCCATGTGATTGTGTATATACAAACCAAAAAACAGCCCAAGGATCCTAATTCCATTATAAGAAGAATTTAGGAAACCATTGATTGTAGATATATAAACCCAAATGGGAGACATGTTGATGTGACCTTCCCAAAGGTTTGATAAAACATGAGGTTTTAGTGAAGGCTTTGACTTTGTCCCTTTCAAATAAGAGAATCAAGGAATGAGATACCCTACCATGAGTGGATTTGAAGAGGGTTTACAAAGGTGATATGCATAGGTCCTGGGTGTAGCTATGCAGTGTAGCTCTACCATGAATGTATATCATGTAGGTGTTCCATGTTGGTAAAATGCATAAAACATGAGGATTAAGCCTATGGAATCTTAAAAAAGGACTACCAAGAATACAACACTTGGATGATATTTAAATCTAAACACCTCAGGATTCCTTTGGTGTCTTGGAAGAGCCACACGTAGGTCCTTAAGGAATAGGCCTTGCGTAGGTAGCTTCTTCTTTATGGAATAAGGGTCCTTGATTAGATATTGTGTTTTTCAAACTCGGAGAGGATTTCAAATGTCAGTATCCCATCCACTTCTCTCTTCTCTAATATTTTATAGAGCTACCTGAAAAAATTGAGGGGAGCTGGATGAAAGAGTTGTGCAATAGAAGCATCAAGACTTCATCCAGAATTTTTTAGTCCTCAAATGGGGAGCCTGAGGGTCTTATTTATAGGCAAGGAATGGGGTTAGTCAAAACGTCATTTTTGGCAAAGGTCTTCCATGTAACTCTTTTGTATATCTCTTCCACATAGGGTACATAAATTATAATGCTCTATAGTTCTTCTTCATAGCTCTATAGCATAGTTTTGCAGCGAAGAGGCTTTGCAATGGGCTGTATAAGTAGAACATGTGCTGATTTTTTGGATGTTGAGGTGTGCTATGTAGGTCCCTGATATAAGTGACCTGCATAGGTACCTTAAAATTTATTCTTTTGAATTCCTTAACTTCTTTTTGATACTATAAAATATCCAAAGTAATTATTCCAAATATTTTTTCCTTTCTAAGGAGTTTCAACAAAATCCCCCCCCCTAAGAATTAGATCAGATTGAAAAGAGGTTCAACTCCTAAGGCATGATTATGTGAAAAAAATTATGACCTGTGCAGGTTTGCGGTGTAGCTATGTCATGCAGGTTTGCAGCATAGTTCTATCACATAGGTATGCGGTGTAGAATTATTTGACAGGTTTGTAGTGTAGAACTATTATGCAGGTCTACATTTTTGCACTATTGCGTAGGTCTATAGCATAACACTATCACGCAGGTCTACAATGTCTATAAATAGTCCTATTCCTTTTTGATTTTCTTCACTCGTTATCTCATATTTTCCACTCTCGTTGCATAGCTTGCACATCCATCTTTACCATGTTGTGATCTTGTGTAGGTCCCTTTAATATTTATCAAGGTGAAATCACTTGAGTGATGGATCTACATTGAAGGATTTTGTCAAAGGACTTGTGCTAGGATCCTTGTCGAAGGACCTACACTGATGACCTTATTGAAGGTGCTATACAGAGATTTTCCTTTTCCAAAATCTTAAATTCCATTAAGTTAAAACTTTAACTTTATTGATTCAAAACTCCAACTTAATGGAGAAAATTTGGTAATTCTTTTACAGGAAATGAATCACTTGATGGTGGAAACTTAAGAAGAAAAATCTCATCAAAACGAGATGATAATGTTTTTTGGACCAGACTATTATGATATTGTTGAGAGTATCATCCATAGGTTCTTGAAATAATTGATTCCATAAAAATGTAAATATACATGAATCCACTATATACCTCTGTATGAACATGAGATTTATCAGGATTTCCACATTCCTCCTTAGAAGAGATGCTTTCCAAAGACATGGGTTTTCCAACACTCTAACTATCATTTCATGAATATTACCATGAAGGGTATGACTATTAATGAGGGAAAGATATCTATTATTGGAATACTTCTCCATAACAGTTTTACCCCTGATATGAATGATCATGTTGTAGATCCAAGGATGATTTTATATGATTCAACCTTTTGTTCTCCACAAACAGATTAGTCTAATGGTTGCAAGGAATATTGGGACCTTCATTACAGAGGAAGAGTTTAACCTGAATGGATGTGGGAATTTTATGTATGCTGGAATTATGAATAATTCAGGGAAGAACTATTGGATATTCATATTTATGAATCTGTCTCAATAGGAAAAACTTATGCTTACAAAAATGACTTCATTCTTGAATTATTGAGATGGTGGAGTCTAAAAATAAATTCTTTCTAAATGATTCACGGTGAGGTTGGCATCAGTTTATGGGATATCTACCAAATATATGGGATTCCTATTCTTGGGGAGATTTATGATGAATTCATTCCACTTGAAACAAAATAGGGTAAAATCACTAGGGCACAACCATTGGATCATGAATTATTCATATTTGTAAAATAATTTATGAAAGAAAATAAATATATTCATGAAATAGTGTGGATGGAATATTTTTTAGAACCAATAAAATAGAAAGGTCCAACCTACAGACGTCCTACCATTTTCCCAGCTATGGATAATTGGGGTATTTCAGCCACATACTGGACCATTTTGGAGAGAGGTGACTATATGTACTGGGGTTATAAATTCAAATCTGATATTGATGAAAAGATATACTTATCCAACTTCCTTTCTCTATGGATAAGAATTTAATTAATTCCAGTTAGTGAGTTCGGTGGTAGTGTAAGGACATGGACTTTTGTTATTGCATCCAAATTGTAATAGGGGAAATATATTGGGTTGGTAACTCTTGAATTAGCAACAATATATCATTCCCTGCTGCATTTCTAGAATGGGAAGGATCCATTTAAACTTTCAGGACGATTTCAAGTGTTTTGGTGATGGATTCTATCACACTTTTATTCATATTCGATGTTGAATTCAATTACAGTCCCCAATGGTTGATTTACCCCATTTTTAAACAAATTCTATGGGATCCAACCTTTGAACATGAATCATGATGTAGTGTTGAGTTCACTGAAAGCATCAGGAGAATTCAGCTTCATTAATTTTGTTAACCCACTAACTGGAACATTTTTTGATGATTGTAATAAAGAATATAATGAGATAAGGTCCTATATTATGGAATTCAAGGATAGAGTGTTATCAAATATGAATGATGGTGAAATTATCATTGAGTCGTATATACCTTATAGGTTTGCTCTCCAGTTCAAATGTCTTTAATAATCAATCTCTTTTCCACCCATGTATGTTAGGAATGAGAAACATCCAAATGTAGACAAAATATTGTGGATTATAATGGATTTAGAGACATAAAAATTATCAATTATGTTACCTTCATCAGATACATAAATTGGATTAGAGGTTGGATATGCCAAAGATTGGGCTTCTTCATACCCTCATGGGGATTTAACCAAAGGAATTTGTCGGGTAGCATCCATGATAACTATTGTTCATGGAAATCATGGTAAAAGGTCTAAAGCCAAAAATTATGTAAAGGTTTTAGAAACTTCATAACCCTTAAAAAATCTCCACAGACTAAGGATAAGGAATTAATACCTCCAGTACCAAGGGGATCTATTCTCCATCATCATAAAGAGGTTGTTGTCCCATCTGCTGATTATTCTGAAGAAGAAGAGAGGCCTAAATAGGCTTTCCAATATGAGGGTGTTGATTTTTCCCCATATCCCACCACATCAAAACTGAATTTTTTATGCAATTTATCTATTCTATACTAGGAAAGAATAACTAGTGAAGTCATGGATAAATGGGAATTTTTACAAACTGGCCTTTTAATACTAGATGTGGGTGATATAATAAAACCATCTAATTGTCACACGGATAGTAATCAAGCTGAAGTACGAGATCATATTGGAGAACTTGAGACCTTTATATATGAAACTGATGAACACATCCCAATGTCAAAATAAGTATATTATATGATGGAATGAGGGATATGTAAAGGGTAAATTATTCACCCCGAAGAGGAATTGTATATTTATGTTAATACTAAGAATTTATTTCCCTTTTCTTTTGTTTCAATTATGCTTCGTTATTCACCATCATTAATATTGATGTGATTTCATTTTCTAGCTTGAAATTAGGGAAGGAACGTTAGGACAGGTTCTTGAGTCACCAAGGTATAGAAGTTCAGGTTCTCCCATTGACACATTAAATGACCTACCCAAGTCACCAACTCTTTCTACAAGAGTTGAAATCATGTTTGGGGTAATGGTGACAATCAATCCTCATCCACTTACTCGAGTTTCTCCCTCCAAGATGATTATTTCAATATCTACACTATATTATGATAATAAACACCAAAGAGCATTGATTTTGTTCTGAAGTGTACATCAAAAAAGTAAGTATTCATGTTGACCTCTAGTATTTTGATATGCTTGATACACCTTGGGGACCATTTTCATCTTGTCACAAGATATGAATCTCTTTTTTATCTTAAGGTATTTAAAATTGGTCCGTAACAAATGAAGAAGGAAACCCCAGTACAATCACTTGTTGATATTGATGAATCTGTTATTTTAATGGATGAGGTGTCGAAAGGTGTAGATGCATCTTCTCATATTTCTATATGAGAGATAAATGTCATGTTAATGTCAAATAAATTTCTTTTGAGTATCAAATATTGTTGATTATATTCTTTCCTTCATAAAATATCAGATTAGTTTCCCGTGACAATAGATACTACGATAATAAATGATGATATTCCTATTACTCCAGAAGGAAGCACTACTGGGAAGTTGGGTTTTCCCAATTCTTTTATTCTAGTAGTTCAACCGAATTGTTGGTATAGGGGTCCTTTACCAACATTTTGAATAAAAAGTTGGTAAAGGATGATTTAGTGATGGATTTACCAACAGTTTGAAGAAACCATTGGGAAATCTACAAAATTTGCTCCCATTACCAACTGTTAGTACAAACCATTGGTAAAGTCCATGCTTTTTCCAATGGTTTTTAAAAACGGTTGGGAAAAGTCCCCCCAAATGTAGAAATACCACCCCCGATTACATAGAAGAAGATGAAATTGCATTTCCCCCAATTTCCAGATGCCCCTGCGCAGGTGAACCCTAACCCAAGGTCTTCCATCCGATCGGCTTCAACTCCCCCATCCAGGTTAGACTCCTTCAACCTCTTCCCAAATACAGACATAGAATCCATCATTAAGGTAATTGATATGGTTGGTGTGTGGTCTACCAAACTGTGTCAGATAACTTGGTGAGTTGAGGTATATTATCTATTTCTAGTGTTATTCATCCCAACTATGATCTAGTTATAAGGATATCCTTCTATTCTAAACCTTTCTCCATTTATTTCACCATCTAGAAATATCACAAAATTATTCCATATTAATAGGGATTTTGGAAAATTTTATGATTCACACTATTTGATATTGAATCAATGACTAATACTTGATTGGTAGATGTATGTGAGTATATAAAAGATGGTTTATAAACTACCCCTTAAAATTTTCATTATTTTGTGCTCTTTATGATTTATAGTATCATTGACATACTTTATTATTAATCTCACATTTAAAAATAATTTTTTGTCTATAATTTATGAAATTAAACCTCTTTACGATACAAAACAACCTATTAGTGTATAAGGATAATCTTTATCCACCCACGGGGTGCGCTTGACTTGGGGAACTAATTGGGTAATGAATGGTATGACCATAGGGGTGCCGATAATGAGTTTTTGAACATGAGTGAATGATTTGGGATGCATATAACACATAATGGGACCTAAGGCATGTGACTCTTATATGAGACCAATTCAAAATTAATATTAATAAATTTTAATTTAATTTTTGATTACTTGTTATTTGATTAATGATTTAGAATTTTTTGAAGAAACCAACCAAGGAGCTCGTCACCCGATAGTTGCGGGCCACAAGCATTCAGCCCAACCGGATCGGGCAACACCAATCCAACAAAATCCTCATCCACATTTTCGTTCACATGTTATGAGATTGGTGAGTATCCAATTGAAGAACATTTTATAGATTTACATCTTGAGAACTTCATTTTCAGTTCATCAATGCTAATCATTAGAAGTTTGTTGGTTATAAGAATTTGCCTAAGAGATTTGAATGTGGGAGGGTTCCCATGCCCATGGAAATTCCAGAAAAAATCTTCATTTATTAAGAGCAGAATTGCCTCTGGTCTAAGCCCCCCCTTTCTTCATGTTGTTCAGTTTATTGTATTTAGTGTTTTATTTAGCCTTGCCTTTAGAGGCCTTATTTTCAGGACATCCGTCATTTTCCCTAGAAGAAGGGGGAGATTCATCCTTCCCAATTATTTAAATTGTTATATCTTTGGATGGAGCACTGTCATCTACATATTCCACACATGATTTCCCACTTAGAGGAAAGAATTTATTTAGAGAGTGAGCAAAGCCTATGTCTGCGGCTCTTGAAACTCACCTTTTTCTGATTTCGTAGGCTCTACCTGAGTAAAATAGTCCCGTTTATAAGAATATTGTCCAACCAAATATGAATTAGGCAAGGAAGATGCATGCCCAGAACCAACACTACCCAATTGTGTGTTTGGGACTACTTTATCATAGCCATATATAGTAGCACTGAGGTTCTCCTACTATCCACCAAGTGACTCACCTGAACCATGTAGGTCCAACCCTGAATTTTTGATTTTAACCTTATGTCAAGGAATGGTCATAGTAGGCATTTGTGAGTCTGGGAAAACTTCATCAGAGCCGCATTTAGTAGTTCTGAAGTTCTCTTGCTTTCCATTAAGAGCCTGGTCTTAGTCGTGTATTTCTAGGCCTGAGTTGTGGGCCTACTCTTTCTATTCCAAACAATCATTATATGGGGCCTTATAAGCCTGTTTAGAGACCACAATTAGTTGATGCGGTTGGGGAGTCACATAGGACACTGGGATATCTTCAGGCACACCGCGGAGCTCGACCCGCGATAGTTGTGGGCCACAAGCATTCGGCCCAACCGGATCAGGCAACACCAATCCAACACCCCCCCCCCAGCTGGACCCCATGTACAGTAGCCCCCCTACAAATCCCTTGCACATCCCTTGGCCCCTGGATAGGATCCCTCCCCCCCCCACACATCCTTTGCACCCCCCTGCTATCTTCCCTAGACAACAGCCCCCACCTCCCTGCTAGATAGCAGCCCCATCCCCCCTGGACAGCAGCCCCCCTAGACAGAAGCCCCCCACCCCCCACTGGACCCCATGCTGGACCCCCCTGGATAGTAGCCCCCCATGCACACATCCCTTTCACCCCCTGGATAGCAGCCCCCCCACCCTGCAGGACAGCAGCCCCAGCCCCCTAGATAGCATCCCCCCTAGATAGAAGCCCCCCCCCCCCCCCCGCTGGACCCCCTTGGACAGCAGCCCCCCCCCCCCCCAACACACATCCCTTGCACCCCCTGCTGGACCCCCTGGACAGCAGCCCCCCCACCCCCACACACATCCCTTGCACCCCCCTGCTGGACCCCCCTGGACAGCAGCCCCCCCCCCCCCCACCCCCTACTGGACAGCAGCCCCAGCCCCCCTGTTGGACCCCCTGGATAGTAACCCTCCCCCCTGCTAGACCTCCCCCCCACACATCCCTTGCACACCCCTTTCCCCCTGGACAGAATCCCCCCGAACAACATCCCCCCTGGACAGAAGCCCCCCCCAACCACTGGACCCCCCTGGACAACATCCCCCCTGCTGGAACCCCCTGTACAGCCCCACCCCTCCCCCCTACTGGACCCCCTGGACAGAAGCCCCCCCTGGACAGCAGCCCCCCCCCCCCGCTGGACCCCCTGGACAGTAGCCCCCCCTGCTAGACCCCCCTGGACAGCCACCCCCCATACTGGACCCCCCCTAGACAGAAGCCCCCCCCTACAGGACCCCCCCTAGACAGCATCCCCCCTATTAGACAACCCCCCCCCCCCCACATCCCTTGCACACCCCTTTCCCCAATTTTTAGGTTAGAGGTGATGAGGTTTAAAATTGATGGTGTTAAGGAAATTTTGGGACCAACTAAACAATTGAGGTTCAGGCTCAACATCAATTTTGAGGTTCAGGCTCAATAGAATTTGGTAGCTACTGGGGTTCGAGCCATGGTGGTGTCACCCATTTCTCCAGAAGCCCTTCCATTAAACATAATTATCAGTGGAGGAGGTAAAAAATGGGAAAAGAATCCTATGTTGGTTATTGGTACTGATAGGGAACATGGTTTAGTATATGTTCATCATGGATTGTGATGCAATATAAAATTCAGTTATAAATGAAAATAAATCATGTTGAAACATACACCTATAGATGGAAGTTGTCTAACTATTTTTCTTCTACATTCTTGCAGTAGGTGGATGTCAAGGAAGAATATCTAGCTCCAAACCGTTGTCCCGATTTATCTTACCAAACTTGAATTAACAATAATACCCCTATAATTCATCTTTTTGGCTTTTGTTCTTATTTCTATCCAAGAACACACACATGATCATAATGGTTTAGTGACTCTAATGGGGAACTATGAGTTTAATGGATCAACCGAGGATGATGTATTTGTGTATGGGGTGATCATTATTGGATGGAAATAGCTGAGGATGAATCTAATGGAAACTCAAAGTAACAATAATGTGACGATCATCAATTCACAAATCGTAGTTTCACACACACATTGGGTGGAAGAAAACTTGATATCTACCTAATTTTAGGTTGGAAAATTTTGTATTACAATTTTTAGGTAAACACGAATGGAAACAAATTTGGCTTAGATATACTTTTTTATGGTTAGTATTAAAGAAAATATGGCATCGATGTAATAAAACATGGAATAAAATATGATAGGGTAGAACAAGAGCCAACATATGGCTCTGGATGAGGCATAGAAGAAGAGCATGATGTTATTAGTTTGTGATTTAGAAGAACAAACTCTTGAGAGTTTGAATAGAATTGAGCCACATATGCAGTGAGGATTAGAAAATGAAAAAAAAACTTGATAAGCACTGAAAAATCCATAATTCATATAAATGGGATGGATGGAGTGCAACGTGATCCTTGTTACATTTTTGGTTACAGAGGTTGTCGAACAATCTAAAGAGCTATGAAGCGTCTCACAGTTAGTGGAATTGCAAACATTATTTGGAGACAATCCATTAGGATGGATTACAAATTTACCCACAAAATGACTTATTTTTGAATGAAACCAATAAGAAAACTATATGAATAACGTAAATAGAGATGACCAATGTAATGGTGTGAGAGATATGAGTCATCATGAATTGGGGGAATAGAAGTTGAATGGGTTATGCTTCCACCATGGCCAACCATATAGACCAATGCACAAATGCCCTGAAAATATTTTTCGAGTGTGAATCTAGGAATTCAGAGAACTTAGGGAATTTAAGGAGGAGGGAGACATGCACAAAAAAAATATTTGGTCATAGAAGCTGGAGAATGAGAACATGGTAGGAAACTACTAGAATCACTATTGGAAGTTCGGGCTATAGCCACGGTTCCAAACCGTGGCTATAGGCCCTAAAACCGTGGCTATAGGTAATAGCCACAGTTCCTCAAACCGTGGCTAAGTTTGGCATGGCTATAGGCCTAGACCTATAGCCACGGTTCCAAACCGTGGCTTTAACACAATAGCAACGGTTGCAACCATGGCTATACTAAAGGCCAGACAGACTTAATTGCCACAGTTTAAAACGGTGGCATTATGTCTATAGCCACAGTTTATAACTGTGGTAATAAACCAATAGCCACAGTTTAAACCGTGGCTATAGGGTGTCCAAATCCATAAAAAATACCCCCAACCCCCCCCCCCCCCCCGACAACCCCTAGACACCCCCTCGACATCCCCAGGACACCCCCCTGGACACCCCCTGCCACCCCCTGCCACCCCCCATACCAGTCCCCCCTGCCCCTTCCACCCCCTGCTAGTCACCCCTGCCCCATGCTAGTCCCCCCCTGCCCCCTGCTAGTCCCCCCTTTCCACCCCCCTGCTTTTCCCCCTGCCAGCCCCCCTGCCCCTGCTTGTCCCCCTGCCAGCCCACCCCCCCTGCCCGGACACCCCTCTCCCCCTACTGGACACCCCTTCCCCTGCCTGGACACCCCTCCCCCTGCTGGACACCCCTCCCCCTACTGGACAGCCCTCCCCCTACTGGACAGCCCCTCCCCCTACTGTACATCCCCTCCCCCTGCTTGGACACCCCTCCCCCCTACTGGACAGCCCCTCCCCCTGCCTGGACACCCCTCCCCCTGCCACCCCCTGCTTGTACCCCTGCCTTTCCCCCATGCCCCATGCTAGCCGCCCTGCCACCCCCTACCCCCTTCCCCCTACTGGTTCCCCCTACCACCCCCTGGAAGTCCCCCTGCTAGTCCCCCTGCCAGCCCCCCTGCCCCCTCCCAGCCCCCCCCCCCCCCCCCCCCCCGCCCCTGCTAGTCCCCCTGCCCCCTGCTAGGCCCCCTGCCCCCTGCAAGGCCCTCGGTCAGTCCCCTGCTAGTCCCCCTGCCCCTTGATCTGATAACCAAGTTTATCTGATCTGATAACCACAACATCTTCAGCACTGCCAGATTCAGGTTTAACAGGTACCAATTCACCAATTCTGACATGTTTATTAGCATGAGATAAGACAGGAACAGACTGAACTACATCAGATTTACAGACCATGTTTAGCACCCCTCCCCCCTGCTGGACACCCCCTCTGCTTGGACAGCACCCCCCCTCCCTGGATAGCACCCCCCCTCCCTCCCCCCTGGACACTGGACTCCCCTTGCATATTTACCCCTACTGGACACTAGACCCCTGCTGGACACTGGACCCATACTCCCCCCCCCACCCGTACCAGCCCCCTTGTACCCCTACTGGACATAGGACTCCCCCCTGGAAACTAGTTCTTGGGATGCCCAAATCATATTTACCCCTATTGGACACTGGACTCCCCCGGGACATTGGACTCCCCCTGCATATTTACCCCTGCTAGACACTGGACCCCTGCTGGACACTGGCCCCATACTATAGGTTCTTAGTAGGACCACCCCATACTATAGGTTCTTAGTAGGACTTGGGAAACACTTGAAACAAAATTCATAAGTAGCTATATATGAGTAATCTACGAAAACATACATATAATCAGTCTGGAAAATAAAACAGAATAAACTATAAAATGTTTATGGAAATAGAATAAAACATATTTGAAATTGGAAAACATTACCAGAAAAACAGTTTATCAACTAAACAAACTGCTTGGTGAAATCATGGTCACACATGCTGATCCTCAGATAAAATCTTCTTGCATTTCATGTAGTACTGCATCAAAGAAAACATTGGAATTATGATTTGAAATAGAGTTACCAGATTTTATAGCATCGTGCTCACTATCTATAGGTGGTGAAATAGTTATACCCGGTTCCTATGAAGTATCTATCAGATGTTTTATGATATTTTACAGATCTGGACAACACTGCATTTTCTCTATAGAGACATTCATAACCTGCATGGGCTTAGGTTCTTGGACAGCCCTCTTGCACCCCCTTGAAACCCCCTGGACAACCCCCTTGAACACCCCCCTACACCCCCATACCCCCTTAGTCCCCCATGCCCCCTGCACCCCACTGGACAGCCCCCATGCCCCAACTTGACAGCCCCATTGGACAGCCCCACTAGACACCCCCTGCACCCCCTGGACAGCCCTCCCCCCTGCCGGACACCCCTCCCCCCTACTTGGATAGCCCCTACCCCTACTGGACACCCCTCCCCCTGCTGGACACCCCCGCCCCATGCCCCCTACCCCCTGTACCCTACTGGACATCCCCCATGCCCCAACTAGACAGCCCCACTGGACACACATCCACCCCTGAAGAACTACCCCTAAATGTTTATTTCCCAAATGAGGCTACCCTCTTAGTGGATCATGTTAAAGAGTATTAGAAAAGAAAATTTGATGGAGATTTTCAAAGATCGACTAAAATAATTCTTAATAATTCCAATCTTAATTGAGTAGGCCAGGTGGTTATCTTTATCACACTAACACAAGATGTCCAATCATACTTTTTCCTATTTTTATAAGGTTTCACTGATGAGGAGGCAAATTATTAGGCTCTCATTACTGGTCATCAGTTATCAGATGATATTTATTTCCCCTAAATGGATATGAAGGGAGAATCCAAGTTAGCCCTCAAATATATTAATGGTGACCAGTGGAGGGGAGTCCGTCGGGGGAGGTGCAGTTGTCCGGGGAGGAGAGGTTGTCGGGAGGAGGGGAGTGCGTCGGGGGAGGAGGGGATTCCGTCGACGTCGGGGGAGGCGTTGTTGTCCAGGGAGGGGGGAGGCGCGGTCGTCCGGGGAGGGGAGTGCGTCGGGGGAGGGGAGTGAGTCGGGGAGGGTTCCGTAGGAGGATCCCGAGAGAATATTGGCCAAATCGCACATACATCGACGGATGAATTTTCATCCCTTGGTATAACCATGATATAGCCACAGAGAACAACACAGAACATACATTTCTTGGCACATATTATTTAAAAAATAGGTGGAAGGAATACAAGTTGAAGATGTATAGAAGGTGTGCTGAAGGTTGATAGAAATAGAGGACACACATTTTGTTAGGAATAAAATCGAGAGTGGAGAAAAACAAGAAGGTACAATGGTAAATTTCTATATTGAGAGCATGCAGTACAGAGAGAGAGAGAGAGAGAGAGATACAGTTTGGGGGAGAAGAGGAAGAAGTGGAAGAACCATTCGCCGAGTCCTTGCATAATCTGTTGAAGGTCCATTCGCCGAGTCCTTGCATAATCAGTTGAAGTCCAAAAAATAATACCAGTAATATACACCACTGCTGGACACCCCTCCCCCTAGACCACCACCCCTGGAAACCCCTGGACCACCCCCTGGACACCCCTACCCCATGCTAGACACCCCTCCCCCCTGCCTGGATAACCCCTCCCCCTGCTGGACACCCCTCCCCCTGCTAGACACCCCTGCCCCCTGCCCCCTGCCCCCTGCCCCATGACCCTGGACACCCCAGGACAGACCCCACTCTAGGACAGACCCCCCCCAGACCCTGGACACCCATGCCAGTCCTGCCCCCCCCCCCCCAGACCCTGGACACCCTAGGACAGACACCCCCCCCCCCCCCACGAGAACTGGGACAACCCCCCAGACCATGGACACCCCCCAGAACCTACCCCCCAAACCCAGACCCCCCATGGCAGACCCCCCCCAGACCCTGGACACCCCAGGACAGAACCACCCCCCCCACTGGACCCCCTAGACACCCCATGGACAGACCCCCCAGGACAGCTCCCCCAGACCCTGGACACCCCAGGACAGACCCCCCCCCCCCCCCACTGGACCCCCTAGACAACGGATGGATGTCATGGGCTATTGCTAAAAGACCAAATCTGGATGCTGAAATTAGCAGTAAGTAAGAAGATGTAAATTAAGAAAAATGAATAAAATTTTCCCAATATACTTGGGGAATTTTATTCATCAGCAGGAAGAAGAACAGAAGAACGGTAGCTGAGAGTTCCTTCCCCGGAGGTGTAGAATGATTTTTTTACATAGGATCTGTCTAATATTTAATGGAAGAAAGAGGGAGAGGAAATTAAGTACCTCATTACAAGTGGCAGCATCCAACAAATTCTCTTCCAATGGAATAAAATATTACAAAAAAATCTATAAACCTTCTCTCTACTCTTGTGTCTTTCAGGTGTCCAGGTGGTTAATAATTTGGTTGAGGTTAGGTTGTGGACTCATGGGGGCAAGCATGAAGGAAACTAAGTTGGAATGGATTTTAAGTAGGCTGCTCTTGTTTTTCTGAAGTGGTAGGGCTGATTGGGTCTAAAATAAGTGAGTTGGAACAGGAATTTAGATGAGGTATTCAAATGTTAAGGGGTATGGTTTAATTGGTTAGAATTGGGTGAGGTTTCGAATGGTTTTAAAGTGGGATTCCTTGTGGAAAATGTGGGGTTGGTGGCTTAGAAGTTGAGAGGTGGGTAGGGCTGATTGGTGGTCAACTAGTGGATGGGTTGCCTAGGTGGATTGAAGAATGGTGGGGGACTGGGAAGGAGTTCATAGTGGCTAAATTGAAGTGGGAGCTTGGAATTGTAGTAGGGCTTGAGTTTGGATTTTTTAGTGAGAGTGGAAATAGCCCTGGAATAGCTGGTTAGATTTTGGTGGGTTGGCCATGGGATTTTTATAGTGAATCAAAAAATAGTCACTAGGAGGGCTTGGTTTGGTGTGAAATTTAGTCAAATGGTTGTGGGAACCATCATGGAAGCAACTACCAAATACAGACCAGAGCTAGTCTCCTCTACAGTGAAGTCCCTTCATGGAAACTCTTCAAGAAAACCATGTCTCCAGTTCCATCTTTGTCCATAACAAACAAGCCCTGTTTGCATAGGCCCAAACAGACCTCCCTTTGCCAGCTTGTTGGGGAAATGTGGGATCTCCAGCATGAAATAATCCCTCAGAATAGAACAACCTCTTTGGAATTGCATCAAAAAAAATTGTGTGCAACCTTTAAAACTCAACTTGGAAGTGATCATCCTCCTCCAATGAGTGCTACATGAGATGAGGGAATTATGGAAGGAATTTCATCTAAAACAGCCAAAAACATACATTGAATTTCCATCACAACAGGCTGATCCGGTTCAGACGACATGTGCAGAGGATGGGGATGATCTGGTTCGGACAATATGTGAAGAGGATGAGGAAAAAGAAGAATTACCGAACAAATGTTATGTGATACATGTACAATAAAATATTCCAGACAATTCTAAACCAATGTTTTCAGTTGAATTGAGCCTTTGTACCACCGGCTATGCACGTTTTGTGGAAATATGGATGAGAGGTAGCACTGAGAGGAGATATAGTTTAGGAATAAGGAAATACGAAAAATTATAGAGCTAACCATTCAATGTTTCTCTAAGGAGGAGTAACCGCTTCATGGTGTCGTCCTGGAGGAGGGCCAAATCATGGCATGATCACGGCGTGACTGCGACGTGACCACGGCGTGACCGCCGCAGGGTGTCATACTGGAGGAGTAACTGTCGTAGGGTGTCATCCTGGAGTAGGGCCAAATCACGGCGTGACCGCGGCGTGACCGCGGCGTGACCGCGGCGTGACCGCGGCGTGACCGCGGCGTGACAGCGGCGTGACCGCGGCGTGACCGCCGCAGGGTATCGTCCTGGAGGAGTAACCGCCACAGGGTGCCGTCCTAGAGCAGGGCCAAATCACTGCGTGACCGCGGCGTGACCGCAGCGTGACCGCGGCGTGACTACAGCGTGACCACAACGTGTTGTCCCGGTCCAGCGACATCCGCGGGGCAACATCTTCCACTTAGTTTCAAATAGGATGATATGGATGGCATGAGAGGATGTTTTCTCAGATGATTTAATGAAATGAATTCTAATCTGTGATGAATAGAGGATTGGATGACCCCTGATATACCTAATTCGGTGAGGTTTGGAGATCTAGAAATGTGTAGGAATACCTAGAGGAATACCCCATGGGATTAGGAAAATCATAGGTTACATAACATGTAATCTGACATTACTGGTACTGTGGGACCCCTGGGCTGTGGAACTGGGCTTTTGGTTGGATTTAAATATCACATGCCATGTGACATGGTCACACAACACGGGACCCATCTAAAAAGTCTAACGGCACTTAATGATTGTCTTGGTTCAAACAACTGTTTTATTAAAAAGAGGGAATCCCCTACAGGGATATAAAAAGGGTCAAGTACGATGTGTGATTTATGACTAACAATTACATCAAGTATAAGGAAAACATCAATGCAATAATGTTAAGCAAGGTATACCACTGTGAGTTTTCGCAGACAGCGGACCTCCGTTGGAGGGGTTTTATTACAAAACCAGGACTTATTTATCAAACGAAACAATTATCTGAACTAACACATATTCAAGAATTGCAATTTAATATAAACATTAAAAATTAAGAAAGCTACTAAATGCAATTTAAAACATTCATGAATTAAATGGGCTAGGAGAGGGACCCTACCTCGACGTCATAGCAACAAAAATGAAATTCTGTATAGAAACGATTCAATTACATAGAATAAAATCATGATAATAAAATACCATATTCAAGATATACATTCCCAAGGGATATGGATTCCTGTATAAAGAACCAAACTAGTAAGTCTGAATAGATGCTAGTAGCAGCCATGATTAAGAATAGCACAAGATAACACATAACATTCTAAGCACAGGAAAACCAAATTTGATATATCAAATGAACAAAGTGTACCACTCTTCGCTTGTATGCATGGCACTGTTCCACTAAATCAACAATAACTTCCTGCTTGAGACCCTGCAGGAAAACACAAACATTACCAGTGGCTAAGGTAGAGATTGCCATTGATAACTCAAAAATCTTTTACACATGAATAATTCATTGGTTTCAAATTCCAGAACTTTTTATCAAAAATGAAATCACAAAAAACCTTAAAATCCCAAAAACAATCTAATAAATCCTTGAAAAAATAAAAACACTAAAAACCGCTAAAAACACAAACCCCCAAAAACTCCTAAAAGTACCAAAAGTAATTAAAACAATAAAAGTCATAAAAAACCATAAAAACCCAAAATTCCTTCAAAACCTTAAAAACATAATAGAAACTCTAAAAACACTTTAAACCGTTGAAAATGTTAAAAGACTAAAAAAAACCATAAACCACTAAAAAATCAAAAAAAACCCTATAATCCTAAAAACACCATAAATTCTTACAATACCCAAAAACATAATGACACTAAAAACACTAGAAACCCTAAAATCAAAAAAATCTCTAAAAATCATAAAAACATAATAGATCCCTAAAATGTAAAAACCCTCAAAATCGTGAAAAACATTAATAAAACCATAACATACCTTAATGAACATAAAACCCTAATAAAAACTAAAAAACAAAAAAATGATAAAACCCAAAAACCCACAAAAAACATAAAACCCTCAAAATTTCTAAAATCGTAAAAATCCTAAAAGACCCTAAAAATACATATAATTTTAAAAAACTATAAAAAATATTATGAAAAAATTATAAAAGTAAATACACTTAAAACCCATAAAGACATAAAAATTCTAAATAACCCAAAAAGATAGTAAATAACCTAAAAACCTTTAAAATAATAGGAAAAGGTGAAGACCCTAAACCACTAGTATCCTATAAAAATCCTAAAAAATCAATAAAAACATAAAAAATTCAAAACAAAAACCAAGAAAAATACTAAAAATGACAAATTAACAAAAAAATTCCTAAAATACCTAAAAACCCTCAAAATCCCAAGAAACCCAAAAAAACCATAGAAATCCTAATAAATCCTCAAAAAATATAACCATGAATGATCTAAAACCTGAAATACCTTAATAAGACATTAGAAGCCTCACAATAATTAAAACCCCCCAAATCCCTAAAAACGCTAAAAACCCTAAAACCCTTAAAAGCCTAAAACACCTCAAAATACATAAAAAACCAAGTATTTCCGAAAAATTACCTAAAAACCCCTAAAAAATATAAAAACCCTAAAAATACAAAATAAAACATTAGAAACCCAAGAACACTTAAAACCCATAAAACATAGGAATGTTAAAATCATAAAATACCCTAAATATCCTAAAAACACTGAAACCCCCTAAAATTCCCTATAAACCTTAAAAACCCCAAAACCCATAAAAACCGTAAAAACAACTAAAAACCCTAAACCCCTTCAAAAATATAAAAATGTTTGAAAACCCTTAGAAAACCATCAAAACACTAAAAAACTAAAAAACGATAAAACACCAAAAACTTCCTAGAAATCCTAAAAAACATCAAAATCACTAAAACCACTAAAATCCAATGAAAATCTAAAAAATGTATGAACTCCATAAAAATGTAAAAAACCATAAAACCTTTAAAAACCCTAGTAAATCATTAAAAACCTAAAAATACTAAAAGCCACTAAAATCATAAAAAATATTAAATACCATAAAAGCATACAACCCTAAAATCTATAAAACCCAAAAAAATCGCTAAAAACCCTAAACAAACATAAAAATAATTAAAAAGAACTTAAAACCCCTAAAATCATAAAAACCCATAAAAATAGGAAAACCCATATAAAGTCATAAAAATTTAAAACCAATAAATAACCCAACAAATGATCAAAACACTAAAAAACCAAAAAACCATAAAATACCATCAAAATCCCTAAACACCCTAAAACCCATAATAATTTTAAAATGTCCCTAAAACCCATAATAATTTTAAAAAGTCCCTAAAAATACCTAAAAATTTTAAAAATCCAAAAAATAATAAACACACTACAAAAATGGTAAAAACATAAAATAATTAAAACCCCTAAGAAAAAAAATCCAAAGACTAAAAAAGCCTCTAAGACTTTAAAAACCATAAATCCATTGAAAACCAAAAAAACCGCATAAAAACCTAAAAAATAAATAGAAACTCGAAAAATTCATTGATTCCCAAAAGAAGTTAGAATATCTAAAAACCCTTAAACACCTAAAAAAAATTAAAAAAAAACTATAATACTCTACAAATCCTTAAAGTCCATAAAATTTGTAAAAATTCTAAAAATCCCTAAAAATTCTTAAAAATTAAAAATCCCCTTAGAAACCTAAAATCTCTAAGAAAATGTTATGTAAAAAAACATAAATCTTAATGTTTACCAAAATCCCTAAATCCCTAAAAAAAATAAAACCCCTAATAAATCACTTAAAATATTAAAAACAAAAAAACTATAAAAAACCCTAAAAACCATAATATCCTAAATATACTAAAACCCCTATAAAATCTAAAAAATGATAAAAAGGATAAAAACCCTACAAATTCATAAAAACTATAAAACCAGCAAATACCCTTAAAACCCCTTAAAACCCATAAAAACCATAAAACATAATAAAAATTATAAAGACCCTTTAATCCCAAAAAAAATTTATAAACTATAAATAATTTGAAAAATAAAAAAAACAAAAAAAAACACAAGAAACCAAAACACCCTAAAACCACTCAATATCCCTAAAAATGCTAAAAACAAAAAAAAAACCTTAAAAATTAACCAAAATTGCTAAAAATGTTAAAACCAAATTAATAGTAAAAACACTAAGAAAACTTTAACCACCTAAAAACACACCAATCACCTAAAAACCTAAATACACTGAAAAACTAAATCCCCTAAAAACCCCAAAACCCCTCAAAGTCCCTAAAAACCCTAAAAACCATAAAAATCCTTAAAAATCCCTAAAAACCAAAAAATGTGAAAAAAACCATAAAACCATGAAAAATAAAACTAAAAACACTTGAAAAACTAAAAAAAAAATTCAAAAACATTAAAAACCCAAAAATATAATAAAAATAACAAAATTTTCTACAAACCTTAAAACCCCTAAAAACCTTAAAAATCCTTAAGACCTCATAAACACCTAATAAACGACATAAAACTTTAGAAACCCTTATAACCCATAAAAATTTGAAGATAATCTAAAAAATCGTAAAAAAACCTAAAATCTCAAAAAAACACAAAAACCCCAAAAAACCATAAAAACCCTAAAAACACTAAAAAAACTCAAAATCACTAAAACCCCTAAAAAATTCATAAATTCCTAATAATTCCCCAAAAAATTAAAAACTTTAAAAACCATTAAAAATATTAATAAATCAATAAAAACTAAAAAACTCCTAAAACCCCCAAAAAAACACAAAAATTCTAAAAACCCAAAAAATGGTAAAATTTCAATGAATCACTAAAACCCTAAGTATCCCTAAAAACCATAAAAACACAAAAAAAATCATCAAAAAATTCCCAAAACCTTGAGAAATGTAAAAACCCTACAACCCCATAAAAAACCAATGAAAACCATAAAAAATCAAAAACACATAAAAACACAAAAAACCCATAAATAATCTAAAATACAAAAAAACAAAAAGAACCTAAAAAACTTTTGAACCCCTAAAAGATATAAAAACCCTCAAAGACCTTCAAAAACCAAAATACCCAAAATGCCCTAAAAACACAATAAAGACTATAAATACTTTTTAAACATCTTAAAACGACAAAAAACACTAAAACCCCTTAAAAGCCTTCAAAAATAAAAAACCATAAAATCCCAAAAACCCGTAAAATCCTAAAAAACCCTAAAACCCTTGAAATCCTTAAAATCCCATAAAACCCATTAAAATTATAAAAAATACCTAAAAATACATATATACTTAAAAACCCATAAAAATATAAAAAAAACTAAGAAAACCATAAAAACTATAGACACATAAAATCCGTAAAAATTAAATAGGCATAAAAATATTAAAAACATAAAACCCAAAAACCCAAAAAATCCCTTAAACCCTAAAAAATAAAAAACCTAAAAATCCCTAAAAATCCCTAAAAATCCCTAAAAATCCCTAAAAACATAGAAACCCCAAAAACCCTGGAAAATCCCCAATAAAACCATAAAATCCAATAAACACTTAAAATCATTGACAATCCTAAAAAATTATATAAACCTTAATGAACCCGAAAAAAACAAAAAAACCAATAAAACCCTTAATACCCCTCAAAAACCTTAAAATCAAAAAAAAACTAAAAAATATAAAAACTCTTGAACCTATAAAATTATAAAAATACCTAAAAACATAAAACCCCTAAAAAATAAAAAAACAAACTTTTATAACACTAAAAACCATAAAACAATATAATCCCAATAAATCCATAAAACCCCTCAAAATTTTTGAAACCCCAAAAAACATTAAAAATACTAGAAAATCTATAAAAACCATTGATAGTTAAACAACTATGAAATACCATGAAATCCATATGAAAACCTTAAAAAACTAAAAACCCTTAAACCCCTTAAAATGGTAAAAACCCTTAGAAACTAAAAACCTCTAAAAACCATAAAAATGAAAACATAAAACCCCCAATAATCATGAATAACCCAAGTAGAACATTTACCACCTAAAAATTTATAAATCCTAAACCCCTAAAAAGTAATAAAACCCTAAAATTTCCTAAAAACACTAAAAAAACCTAAAACCATCAGAATCATTAAAAATACCAAACAGCTATAAGAACACTAAAAATGAACTAATATCACATAAAATATAAAAACTTCTAGAAACCATGAAAATAGATATCAAAACCTTAATAATCCTAAACACTTAAAACACAAAAAACACCTAAAAAATAAAATCTTGAAAGACCCAAAAAACTCTAAAAACCACTAAAAACCTCTAAATACCATAAACACCTCTAAGACCCATTATATATTATTAACCCATAAGGCCCTAAACCCCCTTAAAGACACTAAAAAAAATTTAAAACCCTTAAAATGTAAAAAGAACTCCACAAAAAGTTAAAAACTCGAAAAACTCAAAACACACTAAAACCCCAAAAAAAACTATAAAAACACTAAAAATACCAAACCCCCTCCAAATTCATAAAACCCAAAAAACTATAAAAATCATAAGAAATCCCTAAAAATACATAAAAACTCAAAAAAACCATAAAACCCTATAAACCCTAAAAATACCTAAACTCCCATAAAACCATTAAAATACAAAAATACCAATAAATCCTTAAAGGTATAAAAGCAATAATAATAATGAAAAAACATAAGAAACTTTTAAAAAGCAAAAAAAACCCTAAAACCCCTAAAACCCTTAAAATTTGATAAGATCATAAAAATATAAATACACAAAAAACACTAAATACATAAAAATACCTAAATACCCTAAAACCCTAAAAAAATTAAAAACACTAAAAATCACTAAAGAAATAAAAAACCTAACAACCCTAAGAACCCCAAAAAACCATACTAACCTAAAATAAACTAATTCCTATAAAAAATTAAAAATGATAACAACCAAAAATGACACAAAAACCCTAAAAACCACTAAAACATTAAAAACCCCTAAAAACCTAAAAAAACAAAAAGACGCATAAAAACACTAAACACCATGAAAAACAATATCACACCTTTAAAAACAAAAAAGATAAAAAAAATTCTAAAAACCCTTTAAAAACGTTAAAAATAAAAAAAGACCATAAAATCTATGAAAATATGAAACCCTAAAACAATAAAAAACACTTAAAATATCCAAAAACACAAAAAAAAATCATAACATTTTCCCTAAATTCCAAAAAAATGTAAAAATACCAAAGAAAAACTTATAAACATAAAAATAATTGAGACTCTTAATAATTTTAAAAACCCTTGAAACCCAAAAACCCTAAAAATCCATAATAATCCATAAAACCCATATAATCCCTTCAACACCAAAAAATCCCTAAAAACCCTAATATAATAAAAACCTTCAAAATCATAAAACACAAAAAACCATAAAAATTTTAAAAAATCTATTCAAATCCCTAAACACATATAAAACACTAAAGAACCCTATAAAACCAATAAAAACTGAAAATTATTTAAGTCTCCAAAAAAACAAAAAATATACTAAAAACATTTAACGACCCAAAAAAACAAAAAACACTTAAAAAACATAAAATTTTCTAAAAACCCCAAAGCCCATAAAACCTTAAAAACACAGTAAAACCCCTAAAAACATTGAAATAATAAAAATTCTAATACACTCTAAAAAATATTTAAAACATTAGGAACCTCAAAAAAAAACTCTTAAACACAAAAAACCAAAAAACATTAAATACACTAAAAACCCTCAAAATCCCTAAAAATCTAAAAACCCATAAATATCCAAAAATGTCAATAAATTCCTAAAAATAGAAAAAATACCTAAAAAAATAAAAAAATAAAAAATAAAAACCTAAAAATACATAAAACTTCTAAAAAAATATATTCTAAAACCCTAAAAACCCAAAAAATCATAAAAACCCCTAAAAAAATAAAAATCTAAAAAACTAATAATCATCATAAAAAAATAAAACACTAAAAACCCTTTAAACCACTTAAAAAATAAAAACTTAAAAATAATAAAAACCATTAAAACTCAGGAAACACCTAAAAACCCAAAAACCCTAAAAATCTGAAAAATTCAAAAAAACCAAAAAATCTATAAAACCCTAAAAATCATAAAAATCCAAAAAAAATATTAAAACATACCTAAAAAACATGTAAATCCATTAGAAAAACAAAATACCCTAAAAATACATGAATACCCTAAATACATTAAATTCTAAAAACCCTAAAACCACTTAAAACCCTAAAAACCTTAAAATCCCTAACAACCATAAAATTTTTAAAACCTATAAAAATGCTAAAAAATTCTAAAAACTCTAAAACCCATTTAAATACCTAAAAATGATAAAAATTATAAAAAAAATTAAAAACTGTGAAAAACATTAAAAACCCCTAACAACACAAAATAACCATAAAAACCCTAAAAAATCTAAAATCCCTCAAAATACCTAAACACAAAAAAAAGTTAAAAATCTTAAAAAATCCCTAAAAATCCCAAAAAACGATAAAAACCCTGAAAACTCCTAAGACTACAATAAAATCCTAAAAATTATAAAAACCCATGAAAACAAAAAAAATGTAAAAATCACTAAAAATCCAAAAGTACATAGAAGTCCTAAAACCGTTTAAAAACAATAAATCAGCTAAAACCCTTAAAAACCCTAATACCTATAAAAATCCTAAACCCCACTAAAAACTATCAAAACCTGCTGAACCCCTAAAATATTAAAAAAAACTATAACAAACCATAAAACCCCTAAAAATAAAGAAAACCCCATTAAACCAAAAAAACAACCAAAATCCCTGACAACCGAAAAAAATAAAACTACTCAAAATCCATAAAAATCCTAAAAACCATAAATGGTCTTAAAATCCATAAAAATGTAAAAAAAACCATAAAAACCATGAAAACCCATAAGAAAACCATAAAAGCCTAAAAACAATTAATACCACTAAAAAATATAAAACAATAAAAACATAAAACCCAAAAACCCCTAAAAAATTTAATGATCTTAAATACCCTTCAAACCATAAAAACCAAAAAAATACAAAAAAATAAAAAAATATAAAAAACCCTTTCAACACCTATAATATTTAAAAAACCCTAAGACATTTAAAATATTAAAAACTAAAAAATCCCAAAAATCCCAAAAAAATAAACAAATTCCATCAAAATAATAAAACCCCTAAAATCCCCTAATAGGCAAAAAAAATCCTTAAAAACCATAAAAACCCATAAAAATCATAAAAAAGCCCTAAAATTTCTAAAAATGTAAAAAATATAAAAAACATGGAAACCCCTAAGAGAGCATAAAAAATGAACAATACATAAAGTCCTAAAAACATAAAAACGTTAAAAATCTTTAAAAAACCCTAAAACCCCTAAAAACCATAAAACACCTAAATACTTTAAAAACCCTAAAAATCATTAAAACCATAAAACCCACTAAAAACATTGAATCCCTTTTGACCCCTAAAAACATTATAAAAATATTAAACACCTTAAAATCCCTATAAATCTCAATAAACCACTAAAAATCTAAAAAAAACTATAAAAACCCTTCTGACCCAAAAAAAGATTATAAAACACCTCAAATTCATAAAAATCAAAAAAATTTATATAAATCAAAAAAATCCCTAAAAACCATAAAAATGTCAAAAACCTATAAAACAGTGAAAATTATGAAGAATTGAAAAAAAATAAAAACACTTAAAACCCCTATAACCTAAAAACCTGAAAAACCATAAAAACAATAAAAAATACAATAAACCCTAAAAATCACTAAAATCCATCAAAAAAGATAAAAATACTAAAAAACACTAGAATCCTAAAAACCATAAGAAACCACAAGAAGGACATAAAAACCTAAAAACATTTAATACCACTAAAAACCTAATAACACTTTTACCCTAAAAACTATAAAACACATATTTTTTTTAAAAAAACATAGAAATCCATAAAGACACAATAAATATTGAAAACTATAAAACCCTTTTATAACCCGAAAAAGGATAAAAACACTAAAAAACATAAAACCTAAAAACTCATGAAAAACTCTAAGAACCATAAAAATAATAAAAACCTCTAATAACCATCAAAACATCAAAAAATAGAAAAAACCAAGAAAATCCTAAAAACCCAAAATATCACTAAAAACTTAAAAACCTCTAAAAACCCTAAAACCCCATATTAAAACCGTAAAAACATAAAAACACTTTAAACCACTAAAAATATTAAAAAACATAGAAACCCTAAAAGGCACTAAAAACCCTATAAACTAATAAAAACAATATAACAACTTTAAACAACTATAAATGATAAAAACTATAAAAAACATAAAACCCTAAGAACTCAAAACACCAATAAAAACACACAAAACAAATAAAAACAATAAAAACCAAAAAAACCAAAAAAACCATCAAAATCACTAAAACCCCTAAATACCATAAAAATCATAAAAAGACATAAAAATCCCCATAAATGTAAAAAACGTAAGAATGTGGAAAAAGATAAGAAAACCAAAAAAAGTCTAAAAACATTTGAAATCCATAAGGAAATAAAAAATGATAGAAATGAAAAAACCTTAAAACCGTAAAAATAATATCAACCATAAGCCAATAAAACCCATAAAAATCCCTAAAACACATGAAAATCCTAAAACCCCTACAAACTCAAAAAACCCATTAATCCCCAAAAATCATTACAAAACTCTAAAAACCAAAAAAACACTAAAAACCAAATAACCCCATAAAAACAATAAAATACCTAAAAATCTGAAACCCCTCAAATTATATAAAAACACTAAAGCAAAATAAAAATCCAAAAATATCCCTAAAAATACATAAAAACATAAAAGCTCTAGAAACCCTGAAAACCCCTAAGAAAACCTAAAAATCCTAAAAGCACTTAAACCACTAAAATATTAATAAATTATAAAAACCATAAAATACATTAAATTTCCTAAAATCATTACCAACAATAAAGCCTCTAAAATGTTAAAAACCCTAAAACTCATAAAAAACCTAAATCCCACTAAATGTAAAAAATCCCTTCAAAACCCTATGAACGTTAAAAAACGCTAAAAATAATAATCCCCTAAAAACTAAAAAAACCTCCAGAAAACCCAAAAATACCAAAATAACCCAAAAATCGCTAAAAATCATCAAAATCCCTGAAACCCTAAACACCCATAAAAACCCAAAAATTACCAAAAATTCAATAGAAATGTAAAAACAATAAAATCCTAAAAACCACTATGTAATCCAAAAAAACCAAATAACACATAAAACACCTAAAAACCAAAAAACACTACAAACCTTAAAAAACACTAAAACCCTCGAAATTACAAAAAACCCAAAAAACCATAAAGAAATAAAAAAAAACCATAAAAACCCTAAAAAACATGAAAAATCCTACAAAAACCATAAAAAATAAAATCAATTTAAACCCCTAAAACCCCTAAAAATGCTAAAACCACTATGAAATCCCATAAACACCTTAAAACCCATAAAACCTCTAAAACCCCTTAAAACCTCTTAAACATTTATAAAACCAAAAAACACATAAAAACCTTAAAAACCCACTATAATTTCTAGAAACCCTTTAAACTCATAAAAAAATTAAAAACGATAAAAACATATAAAAACACTTAAAACACAAAAAAATATATAAAAAACCATAACAACCATGAAAATTCCTAAAAACAAAAAAAAATCCCAAAAAAACCTTGAAAATTTCTAGATATGAAAAAAACCCTAAAAACTTGTAAACCATAAAATTAAAAAAAACACATAAAACCCCAACAAAACATAAAAAATTATAAAAACCCTAAAAAATTATAAAACCTTTAACCAGGGGATGCCAATTCAAGAACCTAGATATTAAAGTTAGATTGTGTAAGGAAAAATCCATGTTGAACTATGCAATCAATAATGGATGTTTAAGAAGACCTTCATGCAAACCTAACACCTTAGGGAAAAGCTCAATCCGTAAAAAAGCTGGAAGCGAGTCAGGATCCGAGAAAGGGAAGAATCTGCCTTTATCAGCAAGCAGTGAAGGACCCTCCCCCACAGAGGGGGAGTCCATGGAACAAACATCAATGAGGTGTGGTTAAGCCTGCTGCTAAAGATCACTGAAAGGATGTAAATATTATACCCAAAGTCTCTGAGTGCTGATGATGTGCTTAAAAGAATGGATTTGGGGCTTGGAACACCCCTAGTGAAGCAGAGAATAAGGACAGATTATTCCTCCCTTCCTAGGATAATTTCTACCAGAGCTTCCACCAAGGAAAGTAAAGTTGAGGAAAATGCCCATAGTAGGGATGGTCGGGCAAGCAAGGTGCAGCCGAATGTGGATATTAGGATGTATTATTCAGCCTTCCTCAAGTCTTCTGAATGGGAGACGGTAGAGTCAGATTCTTCCTCTTGTTATGGTGCTGACATGGATCCGTATGTTGATGAGGAAGTTGATTTGAAGCTCCTTTCCCTTTCTTTTTGTCTCTTGGGTCTTTTGGACTTTGGTGTGTGGGGGTTTAGGGCTTTTGGTTTGGGTAGTTTGACCCCACCCACCCTTGTCTGCTTTTCTTTTCTTTTATAAATTTGGGGGGGTCAGGAGTAGCCTGGCGTCTCACCTTCCTTGCCATAATGAAATAAAAAACACAAAAACCCTAAAGTACCCTAAAACACATAAAAATCATAAAAAAACCACACCAATATAAAAATCCTAAAAACCATTAAAAACCATAACAATCATTAAAAACTATATAAACCCATTAAAACCCCCAAAACATTAAAATATCTAAAAAACCATAAAACCCCTAAACCCCTAAAAATGAAAAAACCATAAATACCATGATACCCCTAAAAACACTAAAACAATCTAAATTACCATAAACTCTAAAAACTATAAAAATGTTAAAATACTATATAATACATATAAATTATCTTAAATACCATGAAAACCTCGAAGAAAACCATTAAAAACTAAAAACACATAAAACCCCTCAAAAAACCTAAAAAATGGAAAAAATCCAAAAGATTCTTAACACCCAAAAAACCCCTATAAACACTCAAAAATAAATAAAAACCAAAAAACCATAAAAATACTAAAAAAAAGTTACCAATAAAATAATGAAAAATACCAAAACCATTAAAAATATTAGCAAACATTAAAAACCAAAAAACACTTTAAACCATTAAAATCCTAAAAATACCTAAAAATAATAAATATCCTAAAACCATTAAATGCAATAAAACCCAATGAAATTATAAAAACCAATTAAATACTTTTAATACCCTCTAAACCTGTAAAATTTTAATAACTCTAAAAACCCTTAAAACCCTAAAAGAGTAAAACGAACCAAAAATCCAAAAAACCCCCAAACCCTAAAAACCCAAAAACCACAAAAAATCCAGAAAAACCCCAAAAAATATAAAAACCATAAAACTCTTAGAACCCTTAAGAATAATTTAAAAACATGAAAACACTGTAAAACCAAAAAAACAAAAAAAAACCCCAAAGCACCCAAAAAAACATAAAAACTGGTAAAAATCAATAACCCCTTAAAACATCAAGAATCCAAAAAATCCCATAAGACCCTAAAAACCCAATAAAGCTATAAAAATCTTTTAGTCCCCCCAAAAACAATTATAAAACTCAAAGAAACTATAAAACACTAAAAAAATAAAAAAAACATAATACTACTAAAACCCATAAAAACCCTAAAAACTAAAAACACCCTCAGAATCCATAAAATCCAAAAAAAAACCATAAAAATCGTAAAAACGTACTTAGAAATCCTTGAAAACAAAAAAAACTCTGAAAAACATTAAAACTGTTAAAAAACCTAAAAAACTATCAAAATCCATTAAAACACTAAAAACCATAAAAATCATAAATACCTTAAAAATAATAAAAAAACATAAACAACCCTATATACCCCGAAAATCTGGAAGAAAACCAAAAAACCAAAAAACCCTTTCAACCCCTAAAAAAATGAAAAAAGCTAAAAACCATAATGAATAAAATAACATGAAAAACCTAAAACCCTAAACACCCTAAAACAAATAAAATATCATAAAATTTTTTAAAAACAAAAAAACACGAAAAAGCCTTCATTCCCTTAATGAATTTAAATAAAATCTAAAACACCATAAACCCCATAAAAACTAGAAAACGCATTAAATCCCAAAAAACCATAAAAACCCCTAAACCCATAAGAAACCTCAAATTCCTTAAAACCCCAAAAATCCTAAAAAATACCTCAAAATCCATAAAAGTGAAAATATCCCTAACAACCCTGAAAACCACTTTGAATTAACTAAAAAAATTAAACACCTAAATACATAAAAAATGATAAAACCCCTATAACACTTAAAAACCCTCAAAAAATCAAAAGTTCCAAAAAACCCATAAAAATCCAAAATATCCCTATTAACCCTAAAAGCGTATAAACCCATAAATACTCAGAAAAACATTAAGTATACCTTAAAATGAGAAAAATAATTATGTCCCATAAAAACCTAACATATACTAAAAACACTAAAATATCCTAAAACCGTAAAACCCCCTAAAAATTAGAAAATTCTCTAAAACCCCAAAAAAACCATAAAAATCACTAAAAAGTAAAGAAACCCTCTAAAACCATAAAAATGTTAAAAGCATTATAAAACCATTAAAAACATAAAAACTTATCCAAAAAATCCCTAAAACCCCAAAAAATATTTAAAACCCTCAAAATCCCAAAACCCCTAATAACTATAAAAATTCAAAATAATTCCTAAAAATCACTAAAATGTAAAAACCCTAAAACACTGAAACACTCTAAGAAAACCTTAAAATTCTTAAAACAATTAAAATAAAAAAACCTAAAAAACTCTATAACCATAAAAATTAAAAAATCCCTAAGAACTAGAAAACCCCTTAAAAACCTTAAAAATCCCAAAAAACCCAAAAAACCCTAAAATCTATGAAAAAGTTAAGACCCCATTAGAAATAAGAAAATTTTTAAAAACTCTAAAAAAATTTAAAACCCCTAAAAATTTAAAAGCACCATAAAACCCTAAAAACCATAAATATCTTAAAATCCTAAAATACTCCCCAAAACCCCCTCAAAATCACTAAAACCTTGAAAAATCATTAAAATCATAAAAATTCACTAAAAATGCTTAAAAAAAATTAAAAACCATAAAACCAATAATAGACCCTTAAAGACCTAAAAACACTTAAAAACCCTAAAAATAGAAAATGATAAAAATCAAAAAATTTCCCTAAAACCCCAAAAATCCATAAAAATCACTAAAAACCTTAAAACCCCTAAAATCCCATAAAAACACTAAAACCCCAAAAATCCCAGAAAGCAACTAAAAAATATAAAAACTCGTTATAGTCCTAAAATAATTATAAAACTATTAAAAACAATAAAATCCTAAAAAACTCCACGAAAAACCTAAAAACCCTTAAACCAAGAAACACTAAAAATCCGACAAATCCCTAAAAACCCAAAAAACTGATAAATCCTATAAATCCCTAAAAATTAAAAAAACATAAAATTACATAAAATCTTGAAAAACCTTATGAAAACCATGAAAACTTAAAAACACTTAAAATCAATAAAAACCAAAAAAATCATAAAAACCCAAATTACCCTAAAAACAATAAAAACCCCCACTAACCCTAAAATACCACTAAAAACCTAATAAACTCATAAATCCCATAAAAACATTAAAACCTCAGAATCCACCGAAATTCCTAAAAAATAAAAAATCATAAAAATCATAAAAAATCCCTAAAAAGAATTAAAAAAAATAAAAACCCTGATAACATATAAGAATTATTTAAAAACATATTAACACTTAAACCTCCAGAAAACTAAAAAATGATAAAACCCCAAAAATACCCTAAAAACCTAAACACCATAAAAATAATAAATCCCCTAAAAAACCGTTAAAACCCATAAAAACCATAATCCCACTAAAAACAATCAAAACCCTATAAAATTATTAAAATGATAACAACTATAAAAACATTAAAAACACTAAAAACACTCAAAACTAAACAAACCACTAAAAATCCAGAAAATCATAAAAACAATAAAAACCATCAAAACCATAAAAATCCCTAAAACCCTAAAACCAAAAAAAAGTAAAATCCATAAAATCCATAAAAATAATAATGTATAAAAATAAAAAACCCAAAAGAAATATTTAAATTCTAAAAACACATGAATTCCATAAAAAACCTAAAATAGAAAAAAATCATTAAAAACCCTAAAACCCTAAAAACCACTAAAAACCACTAAAAACCATAAAAATAATAAAATCCCAATAAAACCCTAAAACCCTATAAAAACTATAAAGACCCATTAACTACCTAAATATGTTAAAAACTCTTAAAACATTAAAACCCCTGAAAAAGTTAAAAAACCTGAAAATCCAGAAAAACAAAAAAAAACTACCCCCTTAAAACCACCAAAATCCAAAATCCCTAAACCCTAAAAAATGATAAAAATTATCAAAATCCTTATAACTCTCAAAAAATATAAATACACAATAAACATTGAAAACCCATAAGGAAACCATAAAAACATAAAAACACATAAAACCTCTAAAACACTAAAAACATTTACAACCCTAAGAACCATAAACCCCTAAAAATAATAAAAACCCTCAAAATACTGAAGCACATTAAAACCATAAAAATCCAAGAGAAGGCCAAAAAATTCCCTAAAAGGAAAAAACCCTAAAATACATGAAAACCCCTAAAAACTATAAAAACCCAAAAACACTTAAAACCCATGAAGAACCAAAAATATACTAAAACCCATAAAATTCTATAACACCCCTAAAACCACTAATAACCATAAAACTTAATAAGAGCATTAAAAAATGATAGAAATCTATAAAAACCTGACATAAAATTAAAGACACTAAAAACCCTTTAGTAAGATAAAATGTTAAAAAAACCCTTAAAAATTAGAAAACCATAAATACTCAAGAAAACCATAAAAATTTGAAAAACCATAAATACCCTAAAATAATAAAAACCCTAAAAACCATTAGATCCCTAAAACCCCTAAAAACCATAAATTCCTTTAAAATTTGAAAAAAAACTTAAACATATAAAAACCTTAAAACCAATGCAAAATCCCATGAAAACCTTAAAAATTTGGAAAAAAAATAAAACACCTAGAAAACCTAAAAAATCATAGAAACACTAAAAAAATAAAAGCACCTCAAAACCATAAAACCCATATAAATCAATACAAAACCTAAAAACCATAAAAATCATTAAAACATTAAAAATACCTTAAGATTTTAAAAATCCTAAAAACTAAGAACACACTAAGAAAAACATAAAATCCTCAAAACACTTAAAATATCTAAAAAAACCCTAAAAACCCTAAAGACTATAAAACCCCAAAAGATTCTAAAAAGTACTAGAAACTATAGAAAACTCACAAACCCTTAAAAACCCAAAAAACCCTATTACACTAAAATTCTAATACATCTCCAAATCCATAAATTTATGAAATAACTATAAGAATCTTAAAAAAGCAGATAAATCACTGAAAACCTAAAAAACCCTAAAAACCTTGAAACCCCATAAGAAATACTTTAAAACCTAAAAACTCTAATAACCCCTAGAACCCTAAAATAGGTAAAAACCCTAAAAACCCTTCAAAAACCTAACAACCATAACAACCCTAAAAAAAAATTAAAACTCTAAGAACTGTAAAAAAAACTCTAAAAACCACAAAACCATAAAAAATACCCTTAAAAACACGAAAACCCAAAAAAACCACTATAAAACCAAAAACATCACAAAATCCAAATAATTTCTAGATAACCATGAAAATCTTAAAAAAGCTAAAAAAATCCATAAAAATATAAAAACCCTTAAAAACTTTGAAAACCCCTAGGAAATCCTTAAAAAAATAAAAACAATTAAAATACCTAAAAAAACTGAAATGCTAAAAACCTGAAAACCGCCAAAAACCCTAATAACCATAAAAACTATAAAACCATACAAAAATTATAACCCATAAAAACATTAAAACCCAAAAAAAAAACTCTCAAAAACCCATTAATCCCTTAAAACATTAATAAAACTCTAAACACCTTTTAATTCCCAAAATATTAAAAAGAAACCTTGAAATCCAAAAGTACCAACAAACAAAAAAAACCAAAAAACACTTAAAATGACTAAATACCCTAAAACTATAATAATATTAAAGGATATCTATAAATAAATTAAAATATAAAAAGCCTAAAACCACTGAAAAATGCTATGAAAATCATAAAAAACATATAACACATAAAATTATTAAATACATAAAAATACTAAAAAAACATGAAAACCCAAAAAGTCCCTAAAAATTGTAAAAACCTTAAAACAAAAAAAATTATAAAAACACAAAAAACTAATAAAACCCCTAAAAACCCAAAAAATATAAAAACCCTTTAAATCTGTAAATTATTTTAAAAAAACTGTATAAAACCCTAAAAACAATAAATACTCAAAAAACACTAATACCCAGAAAAATCCTAAAAATCCTAAAATAATAAATATCCTTGGAATCCCCTAAAATCTAAATAGACATAAAAAAATATAAATATGTTAAAAACACATATTAAAAACAAAAAAATAGAAAAACACCTAAAACCACAAAAGACTAAAAAACACTAAAAACCATAAAAAAACTAAAAACTATAAAACCCCCCTAAACCCTTTAAAATCTGAATAAACCATAAAAACCCTAAAATCCCACTAAAAAATCTAAAAACACATTAAACCCCAAAAATGATCAAAGTAGTAAAAAAATTAAAAAAACTAAAAATATAAAAATCAAAACTCCCAAAAGAAAATTTAAAAACCATAAAACCCTCAGAATCTATATAAACCATAAAAAACAAAAAAATTTGAAAATTTCCCTAAAAATACAAAAAATGTAAAATACCCTAAAAACATAAACAATACTTTAAAACCCTAAAAACACATTAAACCCCTAAGAAGAATAAAAATTACAAAATCCCTAAAGGACCCAAAAACCCATAAAACCCTCAAAATCCCTAAAGACCCATAAAATTTGAAAAATCCCTCATATTCCAAAAAAACATAAAAAACCTTAAAATCCTCGAAAAACCTTAATAAAATAATAAAAACCTAAAAATTTTAACAACCGTTAGATATAAACAAAACCTAAAAGCCCTTAAAAATTGTTAAACCCCTAAAACCATTAAAAATCCATAAAAACATTTAAAACAACTAAAAACAATAAAACACCAAAAAACTACAAAAAACTTTAAAAACCATTTAAGTTTGTAAAACTTTTAAAAACACTGAAACCCTTAAAAATCATAAATATAAAAAACATTAAAATGAAAAAAACCCATAAAAACAAAAATAAAACCCCAAAAGCCCTGAAAATCCAAAAAAAAAATAGAAAACACAAATATCAAAAAAATCACTGAAAATATAAAAAACCATAACAACCATGAAAATCCATATGAAAACCATAAAAAACATAATATACATAAAACCCCCAGTATCCTAAAAAATGATTAAAACCTTAAAACCCACAAATTCCCTAAAAACCTAAAAATCCCTAAATCTAAAAAAATCTATAATAATCAATAAAAATGTAATAAACCCTAAAATACTAGAAAATACCATGAAATCCCAAGAAAAGAAAACAATTAAAAACCCTAAAATCCCAAAAAAAAAAATTAAAAACCCTAAAACACCCTAAAACCCATTAAAGCCCCACAAAACCATAAAATCAAATAGAATCATAAAAAACTACCAAAAATATGAAAACCATACAAACCAAAAAATTGTTAAAGACCTATAAAACAAATTAAAACCTCTAAAAACATAAAAAAATACAAAAACCCCAAAAATCATAACAATCAAAAAAACCAAGAACCCCCTAAAACCACCCAAAATACCAAAAACCCTAAAAACAAATAAATACCAATAAATACCTAAAAACCTAAAAAAACCTAAAAACCAATTTAAAAATGATCATCCCTAAAAGAACATAAAATTGTTAAAAACACTAAATTTTTTTGAATCCCTAAATAACCATAAAATACCTAAAAACTTAAAAACCATGAATATACATAAAAGGCCAAAAAATCCACAAAAAATACAAAAATCCCACAAAATCCAGTAAATAGGGAAAAACCTGTAAAAACCTTGAAAGAAAATAAGAAAACCTTAAAAACCCTAAAACACATAAAATCGCTAAAAACATTAAAACTATTATAATAACACATAAAAAACCTAAAAACTAAGAAAACCCTAACAACCCAAAAAACTATAAAAAACCTAAAGACCTTTAAAACATAAAAAACCCTCAAAATCCCTAAAAATATTAAAAACCACCAGAATCATAAAAAATCCATAAAAACTATAAAAATGTGAAAAAAACCTAAAAACTGCAAAAATACCGATGAAAACATTAAAAACCTAGGAAAACTTAAGAACCCTAAAAACCTAAAAATGTGAAATACCATAAAACCCCTGAAAACAAAAATAACATCACTAAATACACTCAAAACCATTAGAACCCCTAATAACTTCAAAGCACTATAATAAAGTCTAAATACCCTAAAAATAAAAAATTCATAAAACCACTAAAAACCCAAAAAAATCTTAAAAACCAACAAAATCCCTAAAAACCCTAAAAACCCAATAAATGTACTAAAACACAAAAAATACCAATAAAAAACTCATTAAAACGCTAAAAGTGCCTATGAATACCTTAAAAACATAAAAAAACATTAAACCCAAAAACCCATAAAAATGCTAAAACCCCTTAGAAACACAAAAAAGAACTTAAAATACCTATAGCCATTAAGACCCATGAAATCACATAAAAACCAAAAAAAACAAAAAAAAAATTAAAAACAATAACGACCATACAAACACCATAAAAACACTATGAACCCTTTAAAATCCTAAAGCATTAATAACTCTAAAAAACATAAAATCATATTAAACTAAAAATCCAGAAAAATCCAGAAAAACTAAAAAAAGATAAATACCCAAAAAACCCCAAAAGTACCAAAGAAACCTAAAAATAATAAAAATACAAAAAATTCTTAAAAATCCCTAAAAAATTATAAAACCCTATGAACCCTAAAAAAACAAAAAAAAGCCCCTAAATTCCAGAACACTTAAAAAACATAAGATAATTAAAATATTATTAAATCCCTAAAAACCCTAAGAACCCTAAAAATCATAAAATTTCCTAAGAACCCTAAATACCATAAAAATCATAAAAAATTCATAAAATCTGTAAAAAAAATAAAAAAACCATGAAAACAATTAAAAAAACCAACAATAATTAAATCCAATAAAAACTTTACATCCATATAAAACCTAAAAACACTAAAAACATCAAATGACCCAAAAATCCCTAAACCCGCCTAAAAATTATAAACACCATAAAAACATTCAAATCCATCACAAAACTAAAAATATTTAAAAATTATATAAAAAAAATTTTAAACCCCTAAAAATATAAAAAACTTTTAAAAACCTTAAAACCCCTAAAAACTCAAAAATACCTTAAAAGGACGAAAAACTACAAAACCCCCTAAAATCCCCCGAAAACCCTAAAAAACCCTACACACCTTGAAAACCAAAAAACCCTAAAATACACATAAAAATACCTAAAATCAAAAAACCCCTATAAACCATGAAACCACCTACGAATACCTTAAAAACCTAAAACACATAAACCCCTGAGAACCAAAAAATGCTAAAAACCCTAAAACCCCAAAAATTCCATAAAATCCTCTAAAATCCTTTAAAAACTAAAAAATCATAAAATTATAAAAAATACAAAAAAATACATTAAAAAAATAAAAACCCCTAAAACTATAAAAACCCTATGAAAATATAAAAAAGAAAAAAAACACCTAAAACCATTAAAAACCTAAAAAAGGAAAAACTACTAAAAGGCCCTAAAGCCCAAAAAAACCTATAAGAACATAAAACTATTAAAAATATAAAAAACATAAAAGAGCATAAAAACATAAAACCCCATTAAAACATTAAAAATCCATTACATCCATACAAATGTTAAAAGAACTCAAAAAACTAACTATAATGATGTCTAAAACCCAAAAAAAAAAATCTCATAAAAATCTAAAACCCCTCAAAATTCCTAAAAACCATAAAATTCCAAAAAAACCCCAAAATTTTGAGAAAAAAAAAATAAAATCCCTGACAAACACTAAGAATAACATTGAATAATAAATACACTAAAAACCAATTAAAATAAAAAAATGATAAAACCATAAAACTCCTAAGATGGCCCTAAAACCCCATAAAACTATAAAATCCACACAAAAATCATAAATATCCTTCAAACCCTAAAAACCTATAGAAATTTTAAAACCCCTTTATACACTTAAAAATTTTAAAAAATCTAAAAAACTGTATAACTGTAAAAAACAAAAAAAACACAGAAAACCCCAAAAAAATATATAAAATCCCAAAAAACCATAAAACACCTAAAAGAATCCAAATCCCTAAAATCCATAAAAACAATAAAAATACTAAATATCCTTAAAAATCCCTAAAAATATGAAAAACCATAAAAAATCTATAAAACACTATGAAAACCTAAAAACACTAAACCCCTAAAGAACAATAAAAACTAAAAAAACTAACAAACCTTAATCTCATAAAAAATAAAAAAATACTCTTAAACCCACTAAAAACACTAAAACCCCTTTAAACCCCCATATTCGTTAAAAATAATAAAACACCTTAAAATATTAAAAATATAAAAAAACTCTAAAACACACAAAAAACTATAAGAAATTCTAAAACCCTAAAAACACTAAAAATCATAAAACCCTAAAAATCTTTACCAACTAAAACAATAAAAATATAAAAAATACCTAAATTCCTAAAAATAATAAAAACCCTAAAAACCCCTTCGAAATCCCTTAAAACCTAAAAACATAAAACCCCTAAATACCCTAAAACCATAAAAATCACTAAAAACCATGAAAACCCTACAAAATAATAAAAATTCTCAAACACCCAAAAACTATGAAATCAATTTATACCCATAATACAGTAAGAAACTAAAAAAAATTAAAAACCCTTAAAACATAAAAAATTCCTCAAAACCAAAAAACCATAAAAACCCTTAAAACCCTAAGAACCCTAAAAAAAAACCTAAAACCATCAAAATCCCTAAAACCCAAAAAATCCTAAAAAAACCCTTAAAATCCTATAAACATAAAATCCCCTAAAAACTCTAAAAAAAATAAAAATACCATAAAAAACACTTCAAACCCCTAAAATCCTAAAAAACATTATAAAATTAAAAACTCGTAAAAGACCCTAAAACCTCTAAAAACACTAAAACCAATAAAATCCCCTAAAAACCATAAAACCCATAGAAACCCAAAAAACACTAAAGGCCTACCACAGCTTCCCATTTCAATTTGGGAGTTTAATGGAACTTAGGATCTGCACCACTTGACTCTGGTTGCAATGTTCCCGATGTGGCACCCCCACGGTGGACACTTTCGACAGGATTGTCTCTGAACTCTAGAATCATCAACATTGGGCGATAGTGGGTCTGGTCGATGGATCCCCCAACATGATTTTCTTTGTTTCTGAGGAGGATATGATCCTTCCCTAGTGCGCGGCACCCCGAAACGATAATGGTACTCAATTCTCCCTCTTTCAGTGGAGCTTCAACTTTCACCTGAAGGGTAACTCCCTAATGGTTGCGACTTGGGTTAGATTTCCTAAACACCCCCTTCCCTTAAAAAATTTCTCTATTATTTTGATGCTTGGGAATATGGTGGGGAGGTTCCTATGTTTGGATACTAGTACTAGGGCCCTCTGTCCCCTTGTTTCGCCAGGGGCCTTTGTTGAAGATGATGATTCAAAGGATATGTTGGATGTTGTCCAGAATGTTGTGGGGGAGGACCTCTGTTAGAGGCAGCCAGTTATATTTGAATCATGGTTGGTTTCTGTTCTAGCTGTTGGAGATTCAGGCATAATTCTCAGTCTGGAGGATGTGCTGCTGGTTTAAACCTGGTTCAGATGAGTTTTTGTGAGAATAACCTTGCTCTTGTGGAAAAGAAGGGGGTCAAGGGGGTGACCGATCCTTTTCCCTCCCAATCTTGGGTTACTGCAGTTCCCCCCATGACATGCCAAATGCTTTGGAGCAGTCTTGAAGTTGCATTGATGGGATCAGGTGGTTTCAGTTGATTTTTGGTGCGAGATTCTTGTGATTCAGGGGATGCAGTCACTGAAGAAGTGTTCATGGATGAAGGGACAACTTGGTCTTGTGCTGACAACGTTTCTGGATGTGGTAATATTTTAGGGAGACTGTTGGAAAAGGGGGAGGATGCTATAAAGGAAACATGTCATCAGAATGATCATCTAGAGGTTACCCTAGCGCTGATACTAGGAGGGGAGGCTATGGACTGCAAGAAGAGTAGAGGGGGTGCTAGAAGTTGCATAATATCGGACGCGAATGTTGTGACTCTTTATAGCAGGTTTCAGGACATAACCTCGGGTGAGCTAGTGGATACTGATGTGCCGACATGGGAGCTTCAACAGGGGGATGCAGATGAGCTTGGTATGAGGTCTATGGATGACTGGCAACTGTCCTTGGCAGAGAATGGGATGATCGTGACAGAGGAGCAGACCTGGAGTCCTAGGGTGTGATGCGCTAGTTGGATAGATTTCCCCATGGTGCTTATTGGGGGTGACGACGTGGAGAGACCTGTCATTAGGTCGGGGTCATATCTTCTTGATGAGGGTGCTTGCAGTGTGGAGGATCTGCTTGGTGATCACGTGGAGGACCTGGTTGGGATCCCCCCCACTGGGGCCCAACATTGATGAATGTGAGATAGACCAGAACCAACAGAGGGCCATGGTGGTTTACGGTGTTCCGTCTGAGGAAGACCATTGTGTGCTGTTGCATGATGTGATGCTGGTTGAATAGGAAAGGTTCCCCGGTGAGGATGAGTCCATAAGACTTGGGGATAGGTGTGATAAGGACTACTACAGGATAAATGTAGTTATGGCCAGTTGTAAGGAAGAATAGAAAATGCTCTAAGAAAAGTGTGGCTAAAATCCTGGAACTAGAAGCAAGAATGGGAAAAAGTAGCCTCAAGTGTGGCCAGTGATGAAGTATTTCATGAGAAGGTTGTCCATGAAGATGGGCTCGTCTCTGCTCCTCCACCCTAAGTGAAGGCAGCGGAGGGATTACTCTGCCCTTCCAAGATTAACGGTGACCTGGGCCACCTCGAGGGTGGTCAAGCTGAATCTCAAAGTCAATAAACGGGAGAGAACTCTGAGAAATGTTGAGCAAGAGAGGGCCAGATAGAAATTTGTTTCTATACTCAGAATGCTGGAGGACTTTAATTCTGGTTGGTAATCTATGGACACATGAGCTGACTTAGATTTATGCTTTACTGATGTAGCCATTGGACTTGGTGCAAGCTTTGTACACCGTGGTGTGGAACTGGATGACTTTAGCGATGGCATTGACTTACTTTCTCTTTTTATCTTTCGTGTGTTATCTTTTATTTTAGACCTTTGGGGTGTGAGTATTTTGTGTCTTTTTACTTTTTTCCAGTTGGGGATTGTCCTTTGGGTATGGGTCGATTGAACATGCCTCCTCCCCGGGTCAATAGTGTCCTCTTTTTCTTATGAAATTTTTTGGGGCTGGGCTAGCCTAGCCCTACACCTCTTCTTCCATAAAAAACAATAAAACCAAAAAACAAAAAAACCCTAATTACATAAAAACCATCAGAATACCGAAAAACAATAAAATCCATAAAAATATTACAAATCCCTAAAAATATCTAAAGATATAAAAATCCTAAAACCCCTATAAAACCCAAAGAAAACCATAAAATCCTAAAAACCCTTAGATTACAGCAAAAAAACTAAAACTCCTAAGAAACCCTAAAAACATTAAAACCCGAAAACCCATGAAAACCCCTAAAAGTCATAAAAATCCATAATATCCCTACAAGAACCCTAATAACCCACTAAAAACTCTAAAAAACCATTAGACATCATAAGGCATAAATATACTATAATATCCTAAAATCCCTAAGGAATATTAAAAACCCTAAAACCCCCAAAAAACCATAAAACCCATAAAAATGCTAAAAAAATCCTAAACCCATCAAAATCCTTAAAAACACTAAAAAACCTAGAAGTCATGAAAATACCTATAATTCCCTAAAAACATAAAACTTCCATGAACATTGAAAATCCATAAGGAAACCATAAAAATTGAAAATCAATTATGAAACCAAAAAATCTAAAAAACACTAAAAACCCAAAAACTCCTAAGAACCGTCAAAACCATCAAAATCCCTTGAAACTGTAAGAACAAAAAAATCCAGAAAACCCTTAAAATATCAAAAAATGTAAAAAACCCTAAAAACCAGGAAAAAAATAAGAATCCACTAAAAAAATTAAAAACATTAACAAGCACTAAGAGCCCTAAAAATACTAAAAACCCCTAAAGACCCTAAAACCCATAAAGCACCATAAAAAACTTAAAAAACGTAGAAACCCATAAAACCCATAAAACACACTAAGAAATCTTAAAACACCTAACCACACTAAAAATGATAAAAATTATTAAAAAGCTAAAAACTCATAAAAATCTAAACAAATATCCTAAAAAACCAATAATCCCAATAAAAAACAAAAAAACCCGAAAAACCCTAAAAATTACTAAAAGCCCTAAAAATGTATAAAAATCATAAAAATCACTAAAAAATCCCTAAAAACATAATCAAACATACCAAAGATGAATAACCCTAATAAAACCATAAAAAATTAAAAACGCTTAAAACCCATAAATTGTTAAAAACATTAAATCCCCTAAATACCCTAAAAACAAAAAAACCCCTCAAAACCATAAAAACCATTAAAACTCCAAAGAACCACTAGAAACTATAAAAACTATAATCAACCATAAAACCCATATAAAATCATAAGAATCCTTAAAACCCATAATAAACTCAAAAAACCCCTAAAGCCTTAAAAAATAGAAAACCCAAAAAAACCCTAAAAACCAAAAAAACATAAAAATCCTATAAAACCCCTAAAAATCATAAAAAGATAAAGAACCCTGAAACACCAAGAAACCACTAATAAAATAGTGAAAACCTAAAAACACTTTAAAAAACTAAAAATATAAAATTCTAAAATCATAAAACACCTAAAAAGACCCTATCCCGCTAACAATAAAAAAACCCTATGAAACATTAAGGAACCCAAAAAACCCAAAAATCCAAAAACACCCCTAAAAAATCTAAAATTACTTTAAACCCATAAAATGTTAAAAAACTATGAGAAACCTTAAATATCGTAAAAAAAATAAAAAACCCCTAAAAATTCTAAAATCCCTCAAAATCCCCAAAAAACCTTCAAACATAAAAGATCCTAAAAAATATTTAAATCCATAAAATCATTAAAAACCCTTGAAATATTAAACACCCCTAAGAATTTATTAAAAACCTAAAATCCATTAAAAACAAAAAAACCTAAAAATATTAAAAACCCTAAAAAAACCAAATAACCCTGAAATAACCCAAAAACATAAAACCCCCTTAAAACATTAAAAAAACTAAACACCACAAAGATATCTAAAAACAAAAAAGACCATTTAAACCTATTACCATGTTAAAAGTCTCTATAAATCCTTAAAACCCAAAAAAAACTCAAAATAACCATATAAACCCAAATAATCAAAAAACCCTAAAATAATAAAAACATAAAAGCCCTTAAACCCATCAAAATACCTAAATCCCTAAAAACCAGAAAAATTCCCAAAATCTCTAAAAATTTAAAAACCCCTAAAAAACCAAAAAACTAAAAAAAACATAAAACCCCTAAAATCATAAATTTTTTTGAAACACTAATCAACCCCCAAACCCCAAAAAACCTTAAAAACTCCTAAAAACCCTAAAAACCAACAAAAATCCAAAAAAATTACAAATCCCCCTAAAAATGTAAAAAACACCAAAAATCATGAAATACCCAAAGAAAACATTAAATACCAAAAAAATACTTAATTACCCTAAAAGACTATAAAAAACATAAAATCCCTAGAAAGTGTAATAATCTTTAAAAACCAAAAAACCATAAAATACAATTAAAAAATATAAAATTAATTTAAACCTATAAGTTTTCTTAAAAACTATAAAAACCATAAGAACCATAAAAATTGAAAACCCTCCAAAAAACTAAAAGAAACATATATTCTCTAAAAACACTAAAACCCTAAATCCCAAAAAACCATGAAAAACATTAAAAATCATAAAAAATACATAATAGTCTCAAATAATTTAAAAACCTATAAAAATTATTAAAACCCCATTAAAACCCATAAAAAACACGTAAAACCCATTAAAAACTCTAAAAATCTAAAAACACTATAAAAAACCCATGACCCATAAAAATCCATAAACTCCTAAAAGATCATAAAAATCCAACAAAAATGTTAAAATTCCATAAAATTGTAAAAACTCTGAAAACCATAAAAGATTAGTAAACCCAAAAACACTTTAAACACATAAAAACTTCAAAAATGCTAAAAAACATTAAAGTTCCTAAAATCCCAAAACCATAAAAACCATAAAACCTTTAAAAAAAATAAAAATAATGAAATCCCAAAAATACCGAATAACACAAAATCCAACTACAATATTTATAATCCAATTAAACCACTAAAAACACTAGAAAACTCTAAAAACCATAAAACCCATAAAAACTACAATGATCCTTAAAAATCCAATAAACCATAAAGCACCTAAATACACTAAAAACGACCCAAATCCCAAAAAACCCTAAAAAATCTAAAAATGCTTTAAAATACCTTAAAATTTGAAATCCCTAAAGTCCTAAAAAGAGTATTAAAACCTTAAAAATATGAAAACATTAAAACCCAAAATATCTAATATAAAAAAAATTGCCCTAAAACCCCAAAAAATCTAAAAACCATTAAAACCCATAAAACCCATAAAACACAATAAAAACACTAAAAACAAATAAAAACTCTAAGAACCCTTTAAACCCCTAAAAATTTTAAGTCAAAAAAATACTAAAATACTAAAAAAAATTAAAAAACCCAAAACTCCTAAAATATCATACAACCCATAAAACTCTAAAAACCCTCAAAATCCATAAAATCACTAAAAATAGAAAACAAATCCTAGAAAAATATCTCAAAATACCTAAAAATAAAACAAACCCTAAAAAACCTAAACACTGCTAGGAATACATCAACAAACCTAAAAAAACTTAAATCCTATAAAAAACCCAAAAAAATTAAAAGACCGTAAATACCCAAAACCATAATAAAACCATAAAACCCATAAAAACCATAAAAACCATGAAACTACACCTAAAACTAATAATAACAAATAATATAAAACACTTTTAAAGCCCTAAAATATTAAAAAATATAAAAACCATTTAAAACACAAAGAAACTCACAAAACCCTAAACATCAAAAAACCCTAAAACCCCTCAAAACCCTAAAATCCCTCAAAAACCCCAAAAAACAAGACAATCCAAAAAAATATATCTAAGAAACGCTAAGAAATTAAAACACACTAAAAACACTGATGAAGCCTAAGAAAAATGTAAAACTCTAAAAACCATAAATTCCATAAAAACCCCTAAAAATCGTATGAATCCCTAAAAACCCATAAAAACCATATGAACTTGTTAAAAAAAATCCTTAAACACTTTAAACACCTAAAAATGTGGAAAAACCATGAAAACCCAAAAAGAATAAAAAATCTTAAAAATCTAACTAAACATTAAAATCGTAAAACCTCCAATCCCTTAAAATTCCATAAAAACCTGAAACACCATAAGAACCCTAAAAATAGCCAAAAATCACTAAAAGTGTAAAAAAATATAAAACCCCAAAAAAACCAAATAAAAAATTAAAACCATAATAACACATAAAACCCATAAAAAGGTTAAAAAAAATAAAATCCTGCACCCCCAAAAAATCCAAATATCCAAAAAACCCTAAAACCGTATTAAAATCATAAAAAATCCCTAAAATCCCTAAAATTCAAAAAACCCCAATATCTATAAAACCCCAATAAAACATTAAAAACCAAAAAATGATTAAACCCCATCATAAAATTAAAAATTCTAAAACCTCTAGAAGTTCCTCAAACACTAAAACACATAGAAAACTAAAACCCCTAAAAACTAAAAAAATATAAAAACCCTTCAAACCCCAAAAAATGAAAAAAAAACTGTAAAAAACCATAAAATTTCTAAAAAACTCAAAAAACCCATAAAACACGAAAAACCCATAAAAACCTTAAAACCCCTAAAAATACTTAAAAACCTAATAGACCATAAAAATCTAAAATGGTATTAAAAATACCAAAAAACATAAAAACCCATTAAACCCAAAAACCCAATAAGAAGACTTTTAAAACCTATAAAAACAAAAAACCATAAAAACCAAAAAATTTCTTAAAAACCGAAAGACCCTAAACCCCAAAAAACCATAAAACACACAAAAAATATTGAATAAAATAAAAAACCGTAAAACCCCAAACAACTCTTAAAACCCTTTAAACCCAAAAAAACAATAAAATATTCTAAAAAAGCATAAAATCTTTAAAAACACAAAAAACACTGACCCCTCTAAAGAAAAACCTAAATCCATAAAAACCTAAAAACCATAAAAATTCCTAAAACCCAAAAAGACAGACAAAATTTTAAAAACAACAAGAAACCCTTAAAAGGTAAAGAACCTTCAAAACCCTTAAAACCCCTAAGATAGCCATAAATACCCAAAACACTTAAAAACTCAAAACCTACAAAGGCTTAAAACCCTAAAAACGTAAAACACCCTAAAATCCCAAAAACCATAAAAATATAAGAAACCATTAAAACCTAAACAATTAAAACCCCTAAAAACCTAAAAAGGCTAGAATCCGACAAAATACATGAAACACTAAAACCCTTAAAAACCAATAAAAGTCCCTCAAAACCATAAAAACTCTTATAAAAAATAAAAAACCAAAAAAAATATAAAATCCATTTAAACCCCTAAAAACATTAAAATCTCTAAAAATGTTAAAAACCCTAAAAATCTAAAAAATACTAAAATGATCAAAACACCTAAAAACCCTAAAAACCATAGAAATCCAAAAAAATCCCTAAAATTATAAAATGGTACAAAAAATCTAAAAACTAAAAAAACTAAAAAATCCATAGAACCATTAAAATTATAAATCTTTTAAAAACCTAAAAAATAAAAAAAAATCCCAAACACCCTAAAAACCGTAATAACCCTTAAACCCCTTAAAACCTATAAAACCCTAAAAACAAATAAATACTCTAAAAACCTATAAAACCCTAAAAATGTAAAAGAACTCAAAAAATATATGAATATAAAAAAACATAAAAAACAAAAAAAAACAATAACATCCTAAAACGCTCAAAAAAAATAAAAACACTAAAAACTATTAAAATGATTAAAAATCCTTAAGAATCATTTAAAATGTAATAAAACCATGAATCCTTTAAAAACCCTCTGAAATCCTTAGAAACCTAAAGACAACTAAGAACCCAAAAAACACTAAACAATCTAAAAATTATAAATAACCTCAAAACCATAAAATCAATAAACCCATAAACCGCCCTCAAAACCATAAAATACCCTAAAACCCCATAAAAACCTAAAAAACAATAAAAATTCTAAAAACCCCATTTATACCCTTAAAACATTAAAATCTAATAAAACTGTAAAACCCTTGGAATCTAAAAAAACCCCTAAAACCCTAAAGATAACTATACCAACCCTAATAGCCTAAAATCCCTAAAACACCTTCAATACATGAAAACCATAAAACCATAAATATTATAAAAATGCCTAATAATTTCTAAAAACATAAAAAATCACGAAAATCCCTAAGAAAAATGTAAATCCCTAAAAAATCATTAAACACCTAAAAACCCTAAAAAATGAAAAAACCTTTACAACCTCAAAACAAAAAAAACCCATGCTACGTTAAAACCGGCTAAAAATGATATAAAACCTTAAAAACCCTAAAAATGATAAAAACCACTATAAACTTTAAAAACCATTAAGACCATAAAAACATGATGATGATCTAAAAAACCTTAAAAACCCTAAAATTTTAAAAAACCTACCAAAACCAAAAAAACCATAGAAACCCCAAAAAACTTTAAAACCATAAAAGCACTAAAATCCGAAAACATAAATATCCTAAAAAATCCATAAAAATTCATTAAAAGATTCCTAAAAAAGTAATAATCACAAAAAACCCTAAAAACCATGAAGAAAGCCATAAAACATAAAAATATTTAAACCCCTAAAAACCTAAAAATGCTAAAAAAACTAAAAAACAAAAAGACCCTAAAAAGCATAAGCCCCTAAAACCATAAAAACACAAAAAATACCTTTAAAATAACATAAAAATATAAACATCCACAAAATTTCTAAGAACATTTTATACCCTGAAAAACATTAAAAAAAATTAAAAAAAATTAAATCCCAAAAAACTAAAAATATCTAAAAAACCATAAAAAAAGTTCAAAAAAACCCTAAAATCCCTCAAAATTCCAAAATACCCACAAAATAAAAATCCTAAAAATCCCAAAAAACATAAAAAAAAACAAAAAAACTTTAACACCCCTAATAAACTTTAGAACCCTACAAACTAGAAAAGCCCTAAAAACCTAAGAGATGCTAAAATCCTAAAAAAACTAAAAATCCAAAAAATCCATAGAACCCCTAATAATTTTAAAACCCACTAAATCCCACTAAATACTCTAAAATCCCTATAAACCCCTAAAATGTTAACTACTGTAGGAAACCATAAAACCCATAAAACTAAAAATAACCCATAAAACCTAAAAATACCCTAAAACCCTAAAACTCTTAAAAATCCAAGAAATCTATAAAAACCATAAAAATAATAATAATCACAAAAAATCACAAAAAACCCTTAAAATGTAAAATCATTAAAAACACTGAAAACCATGAAAACCCCTAAAAAATCTTTAAGACCATAAAAAATTAAGGACCTTGAAAAACATAAAAAAATTAAAAACATGAAAAACCCTAAAAACACTAAAACTCCATAAAAACCCTAAAAAATACTAATAAACCGAAAATATAATAAAAATTCTAAAAACTCTCAAAAAATGTATAAAACCCAAACAACGTTAAAAGAACACGCAAAACCCTTAAAGACCAAAAAAGATCAATAAATACTTTGAACCCTTTATACCCCTAAAACAAAAAAATTAAATCCTCCAGAATGCAAAAAGAAATTCAGAAAAAAACTAAAAACCAAATAATCTATAAAAACTATAAAACTCATAAAACCACCCAGAGTCCTCAAAATATTTAAAAATATTTAAAACCATAAATATCATAAAAATCCATAAACATCCCTAATAACATAGAAAACGAGAAAAACCCCTATGAAATCCTTAAAAATATAAACATAATTAATAACCATGAAAATACACTAAAAATCCCAAAAACCCCCAAATAACCATAAAAACCATAAAAACCCTAAAACATAAAAACCCCATAAAACCTATAATGTCCCTAAAAACTACTAAAAACTTAAAAACCCCATTAAAAACCTAAATTTTTTAAAAAGAATCTAAAAATTTTAAAACTCTCAAAAAATTAAAAAAAACCCTAGAAAAAATAACATTAAAAACACTAACAACCGTAAAATAGTAAACACCCGGAAAAAACAAAAAATAATTCAAAAGAATTAAAAGCCTAGAAAATACATTAAAATTCCTATAAATATAAAAATCCATGAAAAAAATAATATAACCTTAAAAACCCAAAAACAAATGAAACCCTTAAGGACTTAGAAAAGCTAAAAACCTTAAAATACCATAAGATACCCTAAAAACCGTAAAACCCCTTAAAACAATAAAAACCCCTTAAAACCCTTTAAGCCCCTAAAACACCATAAAACCCCTAAATCCCATGAAAACTATAAAACTTATTTAAGTCTCTATGAACATTTAAAAAAAAAATTACATTAAAATACACAATAAACACAAAAAATTGTAAAACCCCCAAAAAAACATAAAAACACTAAAACCCCTAAAACCTGTAAAACACCTCAAAATCCATAAAAACAATAAAAACAAATAAAATGCTAGAAAAACCTAAAAATAACTAAATATATAAAAAAACCATAAAAACCGTAGTAAAACATTAAAAACCTAAAAACACATAAAACTCAAAAAAACATAAATGACACTAATAACCCCTAAAAAATAAAAATGAGAAAAAACTTTAAGACTATAAAAATCCATAAAAACCCTTAATAACCATTAAAACCCACTAAAAGCTCTAAAAACCCGTTAAAATAATAAAACTAAAGAAAACTAAAAAAAATTAAACCCCTAAAAACTAAAAAGACCTTAAAAACCCCAATTAAACCCATAAAACCACTAAAATCAAAAAAATCACAAAACTTATAAAAATTTTCTTATAACATTAAAACCATAAATATCCAAAAATTATTTAAAAATCAAAAATTATATAAAAAACACTAAAACCCTGAAAACCCTAATACAAACCATAAAAATCTAAAAACCCCGAAACCCCCCCAAAACTAAAAAATGCTAAAAACCCTAAAACCCAAAATACCCTAAAAACATTGAAAACCACAAAAAACCAAAAAACCAAAAAAAACCAAAAAAACCCCCTAAACCCTTAAAATCATAATAACAGAAAAAATCCCTCAAAACCACTAATAACTCTAAAACCCCTTTGAACCCCTGAAATCATTAAAACCCCCAGAAAACCATGAACCACAAAAACCACAAAAACCCTCAAAATCACTAAAACCTGAAAAACTAAAAAAATATTTAAAATAACTAATGATCCAAAACATAATAGACAAACATAAAAACCTTAATAAAAAATTAAATTACTAAAAACATTATAAGCCTCTAAATCCCTAAAAGATGCTAAAAACCCTAAAATCCCCTAAAACCTTAAAAACCGTCAAAATACATAAAACCACTAAGAATGTTAAAAACAAAAAAAGACCAAAAAATATTTAAATTCATTAAATCCCCTTAAAATGATGAAAACCCATAAAAACCATTAATACATGAAAAACAAATAAAACCCAAATAAACCTAAAAATTTATAATAACCCTAAATTCCCAAAAAAAACCCAAGAAACCATAAAAAACATAGAACCTCACAAAAAACATTTAAACTCCTAAGCCCCCAAAAAACACTAAAAACCAACTAAACTCAAAAACATAAAAAAAATAAAAACCCTAAAAATCCAAAGAAAACTTTGAAAAAAAAAACACTTGAAACCCCTAAAAAACATCAAACCCCTAAAATAACCTAGAAATACATTAAAAAAATAAAAACCATAAAATCCCTAAAACCCCTAAAATACGATAAAAATATTAAAACCACTACAAAACTCCGAAAACCCTTTAAACCCACATAACATTAAGAAACTCTAAAAAACAAAAAACAACACTAAAACACTATAAAACTAAAACCCCTAAAAATACCTAAAAACCCTAAAAGACTATAAATATCTTAAATATATATATATAGTTGCCTAAAAATTTTAAATTCTTAAAAATAAAAAATAAGAAAACCTTAAAAACCGAAAAACACATTAATCCCCTAAAAACCTAAAAAATCTAAAATTAATTAATAAACATAAAAACCATAAACAATAAAAATACCCCTTAAAACCCTTACAAAACCTAAAACACATAAAATTCCAAAAACCCAAAAAATATTCTAAAAACCCTTTAAAACCCTATAACATTAAAAACTCTCAAAACATTAAAACTCTAGAACTCAAAAAAAACATTAAAAACCTAAAAAACCAAAAAAGCCTCAAAGTCCCAAAAACCATAAAACACTATAAAAACTATAAAAATCATTAAATATCCCTAACTACCTCTAGAACCCCTAAAATGTAAATAACCATAAAAACCTATAAACACACTTTAAAAACTTAAAAACCTAAAACCACTTAAAATCCTTGAAAACCCAAAAATACGCTAAAAACTATAAGTCCATAAGGACACTAAAACCCATAAATCCCAATAAAATCTCTAAAAAATTTAAAAACCCAAAATAACTCTAAAATACAATAAAAAACAAAAATAATTCAAACCCCTAAAACATTAAAAACTCTAAAAAACCATAAAACCATTACAAAATAAAAACAAACTCTCAAATCTAATAAACCAAAAGAACCCTAAAAACCCTAAAACATAATAAAACCGTTAGAATACCTAATAAGACCAAAACCACGCTAAAATCCAATAGAGGAACAAAAAATCCATAAAATCAAAAAAAATCCAAAAAACCAGAAAACCACATTGAAAAAATTAAAAACCTAGAATCACATAAAAAAAATAAAAACCACAAAACACTAAAAACCTTATAAAACAATGGAAAAAATCATAAAACCAAAAAACCCCATAAAGCCCCTAAAAAACATAAAAATCATAACAAAGCCCTAAAAGACCTAAAATCGTAAAAACTACAAAAAAATCAAGGAAAACCCTAAGAAAACCATAAAAAAAGAACTTGAAACCACTTAAATCCATAAAATAAAAAAACTAATAAGTACCTTAAACCCCATAAAATACTTAAAAAATAAAAACCCTAAAAACCCATAAAAATGCTAGAAAACCACAAAAAACTATAAAACCCTTTCAAACCCCAGAAAATGTAAAGAAATTATAACAAAATAGAAAACTTAAAATCACAAAAAAAACATATGACCCTAAAACCCTCAAAATCCCTAAAAACACTAAAACCCATAGAAATCCTAAAAAATCCCTAAAAATGACTAAAAACTTATAAAAAACCCAAAATCCAAAAATAACACTACAAAAACCATAAAAAACTAAAACAATATAAACCACTAAAAACCTAAAAATTCTAATGACTAACAACCATAAAAATAATAAAACCCCTAAAAACATTAGGAACTCATAAAAATCATAAAATGATCCAAAAACAAAAAAAATCCTTTTAAAGCTATATGAATATTAAAAAACTCTTAAACCCCATAAAAACCCTAAAACAAAAAACACTAAAACCAAAAATACTTCAAAACCATAAAATGTCTGAACCTCTTAGAATCCATAAAGCCCAAAAAACCATAAAACTCATGAAAAATCAAAACAAATCTCTAAAGATGTAAAAACCCTCCAAGAACCTTAAAAAACCTTAAAAACCTAAAAATTAATTAAAACCCTAAAACCCAAAAAAATGTTAAGAACCCTAAAATCCTTAAAAACCCTAAAAACCCTAAAAACCCTAAAAAACCAAAAAATCCTCAAAATTATTTTAAAATGTAAACAACCTTACAATCCCTAAAAATAATTTATAAAACCTTAAAATCTTAAAACAATAAAAACCCATTAAAACATAAAGAACACTAAAACCCCTAAAAAGACCCTATAACACCTAAAAAACGTGAAACACCAAGAACCATAAAACCCCCAAATACCTATAAAACCCTAAAACCTCAAATAGTCTAAAAACACATTAAACACCTACAAATGTCAAAAAAAACTCTTAAAATTATTAGAACACTAAAAAACTAAATAAAACCCTAAAACCCATAAAAACGCTGCCCTCCCCCTAAACCTTTAAAACCCCCAAAATCCCTAAAAACCATAAAAATAATTAGAATCCTAAAAAACTGAAAATATATAAAAACCTAAAAACCACCCATTAAATCCCATAATAATAATTAGAAGTCCTTAAAATCAAAAAAACACTTAAACACCTAAAAATCTCAAAATACGGAAAATCCTATTAACTTTAAAACCCCAAAAAACCTTAAAAACACTAAAAACCCTTAAAATTGCAAATGTTAATAAAGACTCTAAACCACCTTTAAACCCATAAAAATGTTGAAAACACTAAAAACCCATTAAAATGAAAAAAAATAAAAGAAACACTAAGAAAATAATTAAAGTTTTTTTAAAAAAACCCTCAAAATCCATAAAAAACATCAGAGCCCTAAAAATATTAGAAAAGCCCTAACAATACTAAAAAAACACAAAAACCCCTTAAACCCATAAAACCCACAAGAAAAACATAAAAACCAAAAAACAATTAAAAACCAAAAAAAATAAAAATGGTAAAAATAACATAAAAATCCATAAAAAAGCATAAAACCCCATAAAAACCATAAAAAACCATAAAACCCTTAAATACCCTAAAATGCAATAAAAACTATAAAAACCATTTAAATGTATAAAAGAGATAAAAGATATAAAAAAATTATTAAACAAAAAAAACTAAATAGAAACCTAAAAACCCAAAAAAAATCTACAAAAACCTTGAAATACCCAAAAACGACAAAAAACTCTAAAAAATTGAAAAATGCTAAAAATAATACCTTCAACTATAAACTCTAAAACACTAACAAACTGAAAACCCTTAGAACCCCTAAAAACCAATAAATAACATAGAATGTAACTTAAACATCTGAAAAAATTTACACACCATAAAACAATAAAAATCTTTCAGAAACTATAAAACAATTAAATACAAAAAAAACCCTTAAAACCCTAGAAAATAATAAATACACTAAAATAATAAAAGAATCCCCCAAAAACTGAAAAATCACCAAAATCTTGAAAACCCCATAAAAATCCAAAAATATCCAAAAACAAATCCCCTAAAAACATAAAAAGCAATAAAACCTTGGAAAACCATAAGACAAAACCTCAAAAACCTAAAAACACCGAGAAATACTAAAAACCTAAAAATTTATAAAACCCTTAAAAAAGCTAAAAAATTCAACAAACCTTAAAACCTATAAATATCCATAAAAACTGTTTAAATCTATTTAAACCACTAAAAACTGTAAAAAAACCATTAGATATCTAAAAATGTTTAGAAAACACGCAAACCATTAAAATAAAAAAAACCCTTCAAACCCAAAAAACCAAAAAAACATAAAAATCATTAAAACCCTCAAAATCACTAAAAATCATAAAAATAAGTAATCCTATAATAAACCCCAAAATACATAAAAATTAAAAAACCCTATATACATTTAAAACCCCAAATAAAATCTAAAAATTTAAAAATTTTAACCCAATAAAAATAATTTTAAACCTCAAAAAAATCATAAAAAACAAAAAACGCTAAAAACATTGAAAAACCCATTAAACCCAAAAAAATGATAAAACACTCTCAAACCCCATAAATATCTATAAACTAAAAAACCCTAAAACCCAAAACCCTTAATCCCCTAAAAACCTAAAAAATCGTAAAAAATTCAAAATCCCTAAAAATGCTAAAAATATAAAAATCAAAAAAACCAAAAAAATCCATAAAAAACCTTAAGAAAACCTTAAAAACATTAAATCACTTAAAACCCAAAAAACCTAAAAATTCTAAAAACTCTCAAATCCAAAAAACCAAAAATCTCTCAAAATCCATCAAAATCCATCAAAATCCCTAAAATCCCAAAAGATCCCTAAAAATCATAAAAAACAACAAAACCCTAAAAACATAAAAAAAACATGAAAAATAATAATGAAACATTAAAAACCGAGAAACACTTAAAATCCCTAAAAACCTTAAATAACACAAAATATCCTAAAACCCTAAGAAGACATAACAACCAAATAATACAATAAATAAACCTAAAACATTAAAAACCCATAAAAATGAATAAAAATCCTAAAACCATTTAACACTCTAAAAACATTATAATCCCCTAAATGCGTTAAAAAACCTATAAAACCTTAAAACCCTAAAAAATAAAAATATCCCTAAAAACCAAAAAAACCATAAAACCGCTAAAACCCCTCATAATCCCTAAAAACCCTATTAAACCATAAAATTCTAAAAAACAATAATTATACCTAAAAATTTAAAAATCCCTAAAAACCCCCCAAGACAATCATAAAATCCTAAAGACAGTTATATACCCTAAAAACTATAAAATTCTAAAACCTCTAAAAACCATTAAAACAAAAAATCTGTCAATATATATAAGAATCCCTAACAACAATAAAAATCATAAAGAATCATAAAAATACCTAAAAACATAAATAACCCTAAAAACCTTGAGAATCCTATGAAAACATTTAAAACCCTATATACATTAAAAATCACTAAAAATCTAATAAAATAACCCTTAAAAAACCTCAAAAACTCTAAAAACCCATAAACACCATACAAACTCACTTAAACCATTAAAAAAACCTAAAACCCCATCAAATTTTAAAATACCATGAAAAACAATAAAATGATTTAACCACTAAAAACATTAAACAACACTAAGAAACCATAAAAACCCTAAAAACACAAAAAAAGCCTCAAAACATAAAAAACAAAAAAACCATTAAAATAATAAAAAATCCCTTAAAATCCCTCAATATTTTAAAAAACCATTAAACCATTAAAACCCCTAAAAATACCAAACAAACCAAAAATGTAAAAAAAAGTGAAAAGACAAAGAAAACATTAAAAGCATAAAACACTTAAAACCCCAAAAAAACCTAAAAAATGTTAAAACCCCTAAAAACCCTAAAATACACTAAAACCCAAAAAACATAAAAACCATAAAATCCCTAAAAATCGTAAAACCCATAAACCCATGAAACCCTAAAAACAAATAAAAATTTGAAAACCCATTTAAACCCTAGAAAAAAATGAAAAACTATAAAAACCATAAAACCTCAAAAACTCTCAAAATAATTAAAACCTTAAACACCATAAAAATCCTAAAAACCCCAAAAAAAACAAAAAACGTAAAGAACCCAACAATCCTTGATAAACAATAATAAAAACATAAAAACGTAAAAACACTTAAATTTCCCAGAAACGCTAAAAACCAATAAAATCCCTCAAAATCCCTAAAAACCCTAAAACCCATAAAATTATTTAAAGGTCCTACAATTCCATTAAAACATAAAACACCAAATAAAAAACACTAAAAAATCTTAAGAAAATGTTAAAAACATAAAACACTTTTAACCACCAAAATTTCTAAAAGTGGTAAAATCCCTAAAACCCTAAAAACCCAATAAACCCCTAAAAACTTTAAAAAACCCCAAAACCCTAAAAACCACTAAAAATATAAGAAAACATTAAACCACTAAAACATTAAAAAACTCTAAAGTCCATAAAATCACTCAAAAATAGAGAACCCCCTAAAAACCAAAAAGCACTATAAAAACCCAAAAATCCCAAAAAAAACCTTAATATCCATAAAACCCCAATAAATCCATGGAAATCATAAACATCCCCAAAAAAAATCCAGAGAAACATTAAAACCATTGAAACCCCCTAAGAAAACCTTTAAACCCTAAAAACACTTAAAACCCCTTAAAACCTAAAAAATACTAAAAACCTAAAAAAATCAACAAAAATAACCCAAAAACCCCTATAATCCCCTAAAAACCATAAAATCTCCAAAATACTAGAAAAACTCCTAATACCGCATAAAAACCATAAAACCACTAAAAAATAAAACAAAATAATTAATATATGAAAAATGTTAATAAAATACAAAAAATCATAAAAACCCAAGAAAACTAAAAAAACCCTAAAACCCCCAAGAAACCATAAAAACCCAAAAAACCTAAAAATTCCCTCAAAATCTGTAAAAACCATAATACCCAAAAAAGTTCTAAAAATTTCAAAAAAACATAATAACCATAAAAATCCTAAAAACCCTTTAAAAAACATAATAACCAAAAATCACTTAAAACACCTAGAGACCTAAAAACCCAAAAAACAAAAAAAAACGCTAAATTAACCCTAAATTCATAAAAACCATTACACCACTAAAATAATAAAAAACCCCTAAAATAAAAAACCCCCTAAAATAGCTATAAAAGAAACCTATTAACCCTAAAAATATTAAAAATGCTGAAAATACTTAAAACCCTGAAAAAATATAAAAACCTCAAAAAAACTAAAAACCTTCAAAATCACTAAACACACAAAAAACCAATAAAACGTCTAAAAATACAGAGAAATTACAAAAATATAAAAACCCATTTAAGCACTAAAAACCCATATGAAAAACTTAAAAAATTAAAAAAAAATAAAAAACCCCTAAAAACTTACAAAAATCCTAAAATCCCTCAAAATCACTAAAAACCCTAAAAATCCATAAGAATCATGAAAAATTCATAGAAATGTAAAAAACACCTAAATATATTGGCAACCCTTTAGAAAACCATAAAAAACCTATAAATACTTAAAACCAAAAAAACCTAAAAACATCTAAAAATCATAAAAACCTATTAAATGTACCTAAAACACCTAAAACTCATTAAATCCATACAACCCTTTAGATCCACTAATAACTGTAAAATCTTAAAAACCCTTAAAACCGTAAAAATCCCAAAAATACATAAAAACATAATAATCCTAAAAAGACTTAAAAATACCTAAAACCATAAGAAACCCTAAAAACCCTAAAAACCCCTAAGAGAAAAATCCTAAAAACACATTAAATCCCCAAAAAACTAAAAATAAAAAACCTCTAAAAAACCATAAACTGTCAAATTCTCTAAAAACCGTAAAAAGTAATTCAAATCCTAAAAAATACATAAAAATACTAAAAAGAATAAAAAATCACTAAAAAAACATATTAAACCTTAAAATAATAAAAACATTTAAAACCCCAAAAAACCTAACAAAATATAAACCCAAAAGACCCTAAAATTCCCAAAAATAAAAAAAACATAAAAACCATAAAAACACAAAAAAATCCATTAAAAACCTTAACAATACATAAAACCCATAATACCCAATAAAAAAATAAAAACCATTTAAATCCATAATAATTTTAAAGAAGTATAAAATCCATAAAAACCCGAAAACCCCAAAAAACTATAAAACTCTATAATATTTAAAAAACCCTAAAACCATCAAAATCCCTAATACCCTAAAAACCTATAAAAATATTCATAAATTCTTAAATTTACATAAAATATACAAAACACTAAAAATAATAAAAAATCATATGAAATCCTTAAAAATACTAAAAAACCATTAAATTCCTAAAAACATTACAAACCCTAGAAACCCTAAAAACTCTAAAAACCCTATAACCCATCAAAATCCATAAAAATATTAAAATATATAAAAATGCTAAAAAAGACCTAAATATTACTACATATGTAAAAAACCATGAAAAAATTGAAAACCAAAAAGATAAGCATAAAAACCTGAAAACGCATGAAAATACTAAAAACCATAAAATGATAAAAACACTAAACACCCCTAAAAGGTCCCTAAAATCCCAAAACATCTAAAAACCATGAAACCCAGCTATTTTTAAAAAAATAATCAAAGATAATAAAAACCTAAAAACAACCAGAAACCCAAAAAACAAATTTAATCCCCTAAAAAGATAAAAAATCTAAAAAACATTAAAACATCTGAAAACATAATATATACCTGAAAACCTAAAACCCATAAAAACTAAAAAAATAAAATAAATACCTTAAAAATACTTAAAAATATAAAAACCCCTAAAAACCCTAAAAATACCAAAAGAAAACCCTAAAAACCTAAAAAACACTCATAAGAATAATAAAACATTCTAAAACACCAAAAAGGTCTTAAACCCCCTCAAAATCTATAAAAAACACAAAACCGATATTAATAATAAAAAATATCTAAAAATCCAAAAAAAAACATCAAAATCCTAAAATCTATAACGAAATCTATGAAAAAAATGAAAACCTAAAAACAATAAAACCCCATATAAAATGAATTAAAATCATAAAACACTAAAATGTGCCTAAAACCCATAAAAACCCCCAAATCCCATAAACTAATAAAATCATTATAAAACCCTAATAACCCATAAAAATTATAAAATGACACTAAATACTGAAAATTCATTTAAACCCATAAAAAGGTAAAAAATATAAAATACCATAAAACTGTACAAAAATTAAAAACCCTAGAAACTCAAAAAAACCAAAAACACCACAACAACCCAAAAAAATATATAAAAACCAAAAAAAAATCCAAAAAAATCTAGAAAAAATGAAAATACATAAAAGGCTAAAAAATCCCCAAAAATGTAAAAATCGCTAAAAACCCTAAAAATAATTATGAAAACCTTTAATCCTAAAATACATAAAACAACAAAAAAAACCTAAAAAAATCAAAAAACCATAAAACCCATAAAAACATAAAAATCCAAAACCCATAAAAATCCTTAAAACCATAAAAACATAAAAATAACATAAAAATATCTAAAAAACCTAAACACATAAAAACCCGAAAAACCCTCAAATCCAAAAAAGAAAACATTTAAAACAAAAAACACTTATAACCCCTAAAAACCAAAAAAAAGCTAAAAACTCTAAAAGAACTTAAAAGACCATAAAATCCCTTAAAACCCATAAAACCTCTGAAATCCATTAAAATACCCTAAAATCCCATAAACACCCTAAAAACACTCAAAAATATAAAAAACCATAAAAACCATAAAACCCCCCAAAATCCCAAAAAACCCTAAAATCCCATATAAATATTAGAAATCCCTAAAACCCCTAAAAATGATACAAAACCTAAATACCTTAAAAAAATATGTGAAAACCTTCAAAACCAAATAAAACACTTGAAACCCCAAATAACATAGAAAACCCTAAACCCCTAAAAACACTAAAAACTATAAAACCCTAAAAATACTCAAAATTCCTAAACACCTTAAAAAAATAAAATCATAAAATCCATAAAATAATTAAATACATAAAAAACTCTAATGACTATGAAAACCATAACAAAACCTTAGAGACCTAAAAACACCTAAAACCCCTAAAAAATTAAAATACCCCAAAAAACCCTAAGCTCCCAAAAATACATAAAACCCCAAAAAACCAAAAAAAAACACCTAAAAACCATTAAAAACCCATTAAACCCACCAAAACTATAAGAACCCTTCAAATACATAAAAACAATAAAAATCATTAAAAATAATAAAACCATAAAAAACTCAAACCCCCATAAAAACTAAAAAAACCACAAAATCACTAAAAATGTAAAAAACATCCATAAAAACCTCAAAATTCCTAAAATTCATAAAAATCATAAAAATCATAAAAATATATAAAAATACCAAGAAACATAAAAACACTAAAAACACTAAAAACCCCATGAAAACCTTAAAACCCTTAAAACACTTAATAACCTAAAAACCTAAAAACCCACAAAACCCATTAAAACACATTAAAACCCATAAAAACAATTAACACCATTAAAAAAATACCCAAAAACCCACAAGAAACAATAATATCCATTTAAATCCCTATAAACATTAAAAACCTTAAAAACCATTAAAAACCCTAAAACTAAATATATACATAAACTTAAAATAAACATACAAAACCTAAAAACCTTAAAAATCCTAAAAATCCCAAAAAACCATAAAAGTTTAAAACACTTATAAAAATCCCAAAAAATGGTGGAAATCCCTAAGAAAACCTTAAAAACCTTAAAAACTAAAAACACTTAAAACCCCTGAAAACTATAATTTAAAAATAACACTAAAAAACCTAAACCCCTAAAACAATTAAATTCCCTAAATAACATAAAAACAATAAAAGTTCTAAATATATCTAAAAATACACAAAAACCTAAAAAACATTAAAATCTAATAGAAAACCTAAAAACAATAAAACCCTAAAAACACATCAAACCCATAAAAACACTAAAAAGGTTATAAACCCTAAAAACCTCTAAAAATACCCTTAAGTCCCTAAAACACTCTAAAAACCACATACAAATACAAATGGAAAAAATATATAAAAACCTTTAAAAACCATACAAAACTACAAAAAAACTATAAAATGCCTTTAATCCCCTTAAACATTAAAAATATATACAAAACATAAAAACAATAAAAAACTCAAAAAGCCACTAACGCCCCTAAAAATCCATAAAAAACCAAAAAAAACCTCAAAATCCCTAAAAACCTTTTAATCCATAAAAATCCTAAAAATACCTTAAAATGATAAAAACATAAATTACCCTAAAAACCAAAAAAACAAATATAACCTAAAAAACCTAATAAAAATTAATACCCTTAAAAATAAAAAATTGATAAATACCATAAAAAACCGAAAAAACCTATAAAACCATAAAATCCTTCAAAATCCCTAAATACTCAAAAACTAATAAAAATATAAAAAATCCATAAAAATCCCAAAAAAATTACATTATAATCTTGAAAATACCTAATGAAACATTCAAATAATAAAAATTCTTTAAACCCAAAAATATAGAAAAACTGTTAAAAATGAAGAAAATCTAAAAGACATGAAAAACCCTATAAACCCATATAATCCATAAAACCCCATCAAATATTTAAAAACCCATTAAAACCACTAAAAACTATAAAAATAATTTAAACCCATAAAAATGTTAAAATTTCCAAAATTACTCAAAAACAATAAAAACTCAATAAAATCAACAAAATCATAAAAAAACCATAAAACTCTCAATGTCACTAAAACCCCTAAAAACTAAAAAAACATTCCTAAAAGTCCATAAAAATCGATAAAAATCACTAAAAAATAAAATACACTAAAAACCAAGAAAAACATTAAGAAAACCTAAATACCTAAAATCACTTTAAACCCCTTAAAACCTATCAAATTCTAAAACCCCTAGAAAATTATAAAACCCTCAAAACACTCATAATGCTTAAAATTCATAAAAAACCCTTAAAAATCCTAAAAATTCCCCCAAAATATAAAAAACCATAAAAACCCTAATAAATCCTTGAAAACAAAAAAAAATCAAAAAATCCCTAAAAACTTAAAAACACAAAAACCACAAAAATTCTAAAATGACCCCAAAACCATAAATCCACTAAAACATTACACGGTTATAATCCTTTAAAACTTGTAATAACACATAAAACTCTTAAAAACTCACTAAGAAATCTAGAACCCATTTAAACCCCTAAAAATGTTAAAAAAAACTAAAAACCATAAAAACCCTAAAAAACTCAAGAAAACCAGAAAAACCGAAAAAACCCTTGAAATCCCTAAAATCCCTAAAAATACTATAAATCCCTAAAACCCCTGAAAATCCAAAGAAGTGTAAAGAGGCCCTAAATTACCTAAAATAGTAAAAAAAATCTTCATCCTCTAGAAAAACCCATATGAACGACATAAAAATAAAAAAACATAATGTTCAAAAATTAACATCGAAACACTAAACCCCATAAAACCCTAAAATCCTAAAAAATCAATAAAACCCCTAAAAACCATAAACATCCTAAACAAAAACTAAATGTCCCTAAAAATGAAAAACCCCCAATACCCCTAAAATACCCTAAAGAAAGCTTAAAAACATAAAAACACTGAAAACACCTAAAAACATAAAGAACTATAAAACCCCAAAAAACCCAAAAAACCAAAAAACCTCAAAAACCCATGAAACACCTAAAAAAATTAAAAAAACCCTAAAACCCCAAAAGAACCCTAAAAACCAATAAATTTTTAAAAAAAGCCTTTAAACCCCTAAAAAGTTAAAAACCACTAATAACCCTAAAAAAACTCAAAAAAACATAAAATAAAAATACCTAAAAACCAGAAAACCGCCCAAAATGCAAAAAAACCATAAATAACATAAAAATACTTAAAATCTATAAAAATTTATAAAAAAATAAAAATACATAAATACCCAAAATAATCCTAAGAAAACCTTAAAAAGATAAGAACTATTAAAACCCCTTAAAAAATAAAACCCCAAACAACACTTAAAAACCCTAAAAACCTCAAAATCCATAAAAACCATAAAAAACCAAAATAATACCTAAATATTTTTAAAAACATAAATATCCCATAAAATAATTAACAACTCTATTGAAAATATTAAAAAAATAAAAAAACATAAAACCACTGAAAACCAAAAAATGTTAAAAACCCTAAAAACGTCAAAATACATAAAACATCTAAAATGTCATTATAATAATTAAATTTATAAACATCCCAAAAAATGTAAAAAATCCTAAAAACCATGTAATCCCCAAAGAAAACAATAAAAATAATAAAACTCTTAAATACCATTAAAACATAAATAAAAACTAAAACCCCTAAAAATTCTTTAAAACTCCCTAAAAACAATAAAAATAATTAAAACAATAAAAACAATAAAAATTAAAAAAAATCCCAAAACCCCACTAAATACTCTAAAACCCCTTTAAACCCCAAAAAATGTTGAAACTCAAAAAAACTCAAAACCCCAAAATACACAAAATACCCCTAAAACCTAAAAAACACATAAAAACCTATAAAAATATGAAATACAAAAAATACATAAAAACCTAGAAACCCACAAAAATCATAAATTATCTCTAAAAATGTAAAGAAGTTAAATAATAGAAAACCCCTATTAAAGCATAAGAAAACCATTAAAACTGAAAAACTCTTAAAATGGATAAAAACATAGAAAACCCTATAAAAAGTAAATTCCCCAAAAACCTAAAAATCCCAAAAACAAATAAAAACCCATAAAATCATAAACATTCCAAAAAATCCCATAAAACTATGTTAACACTCAATAAGAAGGAAAAATATTATGAATAATTCCTTTGGATATTTCAATATATCTGATAAAAATATAAATGGGGTAAAGCAATATAGTTCACAAGAGCTACATGGCACACCTATGATTACTAGAATACCATCACAGGCTCTACCTATATATCCCAATGTACAACCTCTACGTAGAAGACGTATAATGTAGAGCTATGTGAAAGAACTGAATGACTGTAAAATTTATATTCCCCTATGCAGAAGAGATACGCTATAAGGCTACATCCAATACCTTCGTAGAAAACCTCTTTTCGACCATCCCCCTTCTTTTACTATAAATAGGACCCATGGGCTCCCCATTGGAAAACTGGAAGAAGTTGGAAGAACTCTTGATGATCCCATTGCGTAGCTCTTTTACCCAGGTCCCTAAAATTTTCTCAGTTAGCTCTCTAAAACATGTGTAAAGAGAGATTTGCAAGGGATAATAAAGATTTAATTCTATTCAGTATTTGAAATTCAAAACATTTGACTGTATACCCTTCTTCTTTTGAGATGAATGTCCCTATGAAGTTATCTTCTAAAGACATCAAAAAAGACACTAGGTGCTTAGATTTAAATGTCACCAAAGTGGTGTCTTCTCATAAGTCCTTTTTAAAGGATGAATAGTCTTAGTTCCCCTATGTTGAAAATTTTTCATCATTCCTCAGACCTGTGGGACACATCTATGCAGTATACCTATGAAAAAGATCTATATTTCATATCTATATCCAAGACATATTCATATCACCTCGAAAACAATCTTCAATGAAATTCATGGTAGGGTATCTCTTTCCTTGGTTCCCTTATCTGATAGGGACGAAGTTGCAGCATCCACCAAAACCTCCTAACTTTTCAAACCATTGGGAAAGACACATCATCATGTATTCCATTTGGATTAGTATTTCTACAGTTATAGGTTTCTTACATTTGTTGTATAAGGTAGTCAGGATCATTGGGGTGTTTTTAAGTTTGTATATCTACAGTCACATAAAACCTAACCCTAGAGGAAATTTTGGGAAGTTCCCAATCTTTGATTCTCAGAATATGACTCTATCCTCTCCTTCTCGTCTCTAAGAACTAAAGCCTCTGGTTCCCAATATAACTAGTGAGAATCAAAATTGGTTTTCCATTCAATAAAATAAAAGTTTAAATCTCCTCCTAGTACCCATCTGATGGAATCCTTCCTAGAGTAAGAACCTATTATTTAGGGTTAGACTAATTGAAAAACATTTTCATTTCACATTTAAGGGTTCATTGCTCTATGTAATCACCCACCATCAACTCATATTCATTTGTCATAGGCCCAACCTCTTACATCAGAGGAGGATAAAGTGTTTGGTTTGTTTAATATTTAATATTTCCTTATTTGTCACACTAATTAGGACTCACATGGTCTTAGAGATTTGTGATGATCACAAAATCTTCACAATCCAATTCATGTTTTGAACTATGATCACTCTGATTCCCACCATAATTGGGGTATGTAGTAAGCCTTCACCTAGGGCCTGAGCTCATTGGATATCCTCTTTAGGAATCAAACCCTAATTCCCTTAATCAATGAATCCTCCTTAGGATCAATCCTCTAATTAAGCCCCATAAATCTTCAGGAATTAAGATATCTCTCAGGGACCTTGTTATAAGGGCATCCTCTTTAGGAAAATTTGATAGACTATTTCTATTTCAGGGTTATACACCCCTGCGAGACATACCAAACTATGTGAGCGTTGATTCCCATCCAATTTTGATACATAGGAAACCTTTATGAGGTTCAATATCCTTTCAAAGTTCCTTGGGATACTCAGGCATAATTCCCACACTGAATTTTGACTAGGCACCTTCTGCCTAAACACCCTTACCACATGACATTTAACTATACAATTATGTCCTTATCACATGAACATAAAAGGTATGATGTGTCCCATTAAGCCTCAATCAACTATGAGGGTTCTGATTCCTCTCATAAGGATACATAGGTATCCCATTTATGGGTATAATCCCAACATCAAAACAAACTTCAGTCTCCCTGGATGATGAAAAATTCAAGATTTCCCCACTAAGTGGATTAAAAACCCATTATAATCATAAAAATGACAAAAGAATGTATATGTAGTATATGAGAGGATAAAATTAATGGAGAACCTCAAATACATACAGATATCATCATTGATGAAGAACCCCTAATACATACGAATGATTCTCATTTCTAAACATGCTAATAATCGATTACAAATTTCATAGGGAACCTACATTATGCTTGGAAAATTAATAATGATTCATGAACATATCTTATATCTATAAGAGAGTCCCATAGTAGGCAATAATTCCACCCAAAAGAGTTTGATGAGCCCAACCTCCCATACCCTTGACCAATATTAATTATTAAGTATCATGGGTCAATAAACACAACGAATTCCTACCAATGGAAAGTAGGACCCTCTGGATATAGAACTATTTTATGTTTCTAGTTCTACACATAAATATTATGAAACCATCTGAAAGTATTGATTTATAACATTAACACACATTCTGGGGGGGGGGGGAATTGCAAACCTGGCGTGAATCCATAACCAAGATTATAGTGATACACATTTTTCAAGAACCTATTAATTGATACAAGAGGTCCATAAAATGGAATCAATCACACATGTGTTCATATAAAAGACGCTACTTTGATGGAGTTCATTTTAATTATTTTTCATATATACAGGAACATTATTTCTAGGAACTCCTTTTATTATAAATAGATTCCTTCATATTTGAACGCGTGAATTCCTTGGATGCTTCTCAAGATGGATCATCATCTGCTTGAAATATATCATTACCAACTCAGCAGCTTCAGTGATGGGTCTCTAATGAATTGCCCTGATCATAGCATCAACAAGGTATTATCCTGACCTAGGAGGTTTCCCGACAAGCCCTCCAAATCCCGAATAATCCCCAGTCATTCCTATCAACGATGACTAGTGGTTTAGAAGCTGATGGTGACAACCACCAACTTCAACTGTTTTGGGATTTTATCCCCGTAACACAATAACATATCCCTCTCATATTCCCGATAGGTTGACCAAGGGGGAATCTAGGGACTCCTCCCAAAGACATAGGGTCCCTCCCAATGGATCCTTCCGAAAATCACTACTGCCAACGCCACGTGGTAGAAAACCATCAAATTGATGAGGGTGTTACCTTTAGTAGTCCGGACCAGGTCCCTCAAAATTGGGCATGCAAGACGAACCTCCAGGGACAATAACCGGAGAACTGGGAGTAGGTTCCTACATTTTCCACCTCAAAAGGAGTCCATTAACCCAACTTTATATCAAATAGGGAATGGGAACATACACTTGTCTGCCTAAATTCCTCTAGCCAGCAGACTCTCCTGGTGGCACCCAACCAATCCCATCAAGAAAATATGGTGGAGTACCATGAGTAGGAACATACACCTACTTACAATCTTTTAGCCTATCAACAGACTCATCTGGATCAATTCAATAAAATCTGTTAATAAAATGTAGCGGAAATTTGTAAGTAAGAGCATACTCCTTCCTACATTCACCAAGTCTGTCACCAGTCTCATTTGGAAGCACCCGAAGAAGCTAGTTAGAAATCTCTAATGAAAAACCTGGGGTAGATTGGGTAGAATCAACTCGCTACCCCCACACATGAGTGTTGTTGCTATCCATTTAAGATAAAGAGAGTAAATGAGCAGGTACATACACATAATCTAAATATAGAATGGAAATATATTCCTATTCCAAATATAGAAATCACCAAACATGTTTTGGAAATGAAAAAAGGATAGACACAAATTCATGCACATATTCTAGAATCTTTTTCGAATATCATAAGAAAAAATTCAGTAGCACCATAGGGACAAACACATGATTCTATCCATATACCTTGGATGACTCATACACATTCCATCTTAAAGCAGATTAATACCTCTATTCTAGTCAAGGAAGGTTATGGGGCGTACTCCCCGTATCATACAGAAAACAAGATAGGGAATATACACCCTTCCTAATTGAAGATAATTGGACTATTATGATGTAAACTCCAAGGTAGACATGTACACCTACCCATTATAACCACATATTCCAATAGGTACCCCAACTACATGTAAAAGAGCATCTAATAAGAAGTATTTCTAAACATAGTTGGAAAATCAAGAGTTAATCTGCAATCTGGCTCCTATTAATACTAGATTTCCTAAATACCTCATACATTTATCTATTGCAGCTCAGAATACTACCCTCCCATTACCAAATTATTGGTGTATTAGTAGTAATTCTGAATTTCTTCACCAGATAATTCATCATTAAGGCTTTCTTCATAGAAATTAAGTCAATTTAGAGAACCCCTCTCTAGATGAGAGTTGTAGTAACCCTATATGTGGCAAGAAGGCCAAGGAGAAAGAGGATTTATCCCTTTCTATAATCAACCAGGGTGGTCCTCCCCATAATGATGTTGACTACGAATGTCCTCTCTACACTATTTTTTCACATTGTCAAGAATATTCTCCAACTGAAAATGTAGTGATGATAAAGCCATATTATCTTGAGGCACTTGAAATAGTAAGGGAATTCATGCCTGATTACTTATTACAAAATTTTTTAATACATTCTCAACTAGAATATATCTCAAGGTGATTGCCATTCATCAAACCTACCATGGTTCATTAACCTTCTAATATGGTAGAGGAAACACCAAATGATCCATTTTCTCATGATAAAGCAATTGAGAAGTGTCCACTATAGTCAGAAAAAGTTGGGAAACCTCTCAAAAAGTTAAAGAGGAAATGTTGAATATGTGAATACAACTGGATAAGGGTGAATTAATAGTCATATTTTGGCCTTTTTCAACTCTCAATACAACATTCTAGAAATGATCTCAAAATATGGAATTCATGATATTCTCCTCAACCTATGGAAGACTCTTCACTATTTAAAAATAAAATTGTTACCATATAATGAATATAAAAGTAATTTAAAGGTAATATAAGGTTTTCAACTTGAAAATGACTTTGAATCTATCCTTGTTTCTCAACATCCAAAGATAAAAATTCAATATGAGGCCCTTCAATGTGCATGCCTTAATGCATTAAAAAGTTTTCAAAAATTGATTGTAGAAGCCCCCTATGGTGTTCATATTAGAGTATGGGGTGGACATGGAGCATGTTATTACATAGAACTCCAGAATCAATAAATATTTCCAAAATTGGTCGCATGCAATGTTTTTTCCTCAGGATGGCTACAACAAAAAATATATATTTATGATTGAAGAAATGCTAGCCAGAACATGCCTTGATCAATTTTCTCCAAATTCAGGCCCAAAGAGAAAAATCTATCTAGATACGTTCACATAAAGCATATGAGAACATTGAGAAGGCCTCCCACATAGAGGATGTTAGCCCTCATGTTGCACAAATTTTGGAAATAGCATAGTGGTCTTTTAAAATAGGCGATTTATGTGGGTGTTGTATAATGCACCCAACAAATGTTCAAACCAAAATTCATAAAATTGGAATAGAAGATGTGTTGGTAACAACTATAGTAGTTCTGAAAGCAACCCATCCCATGGGGATGTGGTATTTTTTAACCCAATATTTGGATTCAACAAGAAGAGCTCGAATGGTTGAAGAATAATAACATGAATAGCCCCATCCCACATGGATGAGGGATTTTTCACATTTACAATCCACACCTCAATGGTAGTCAGTTTTCTCCGGATTTTTGAAGAAGCCACAAAGTGAATACACAACTGAACTATCCAAGGATTCCCTTTATATTATTATTCGTCAAACTATCCCTAGGAAACCAACATATAGGAGAACAAAGTCTCATAGTGGACAAAGAAGAATGTGACCTTAAAAATATATAAATAGAATGTCATCAATGCATAATGTATCAGTAAATGTCATTAATGACATTATGGAAGATCCAAAAGAAAATGATTATAGTTTAGGGGATTTTGAAGTTGATGTTCTTATTCATAATTTGGTACACACCGAAGAAAATTAAGGATGTGTGCATACCAGAAATAATAGTTTTACCCAAAATATAGGTATTCCCTCAAATAACCAACTTCCACCTATTCTAAAGACATATAATGGGGGAAAAGGTAAAGGTTATCCCATGTATCACTTTTCCACTATAGAAGGTGAATATATTTCACTTGACGAAAGATTTACCCAGTAAGAGGAGGAGATAATGGAGTTAATATGACTGAATGCAGAGTTACTCTGATGTAACATTCCAACTAGACATGGTCCATAAGAAGATCCTCATCTTGTACTTCTAGTATGAGCTCTTCAGAAAAGAGGGTTTATTGAAACTACAAGTGTGGATATTAAATTTCCTCCATTGGTTATACAACTAGATTAGGGTCCAACACATCCTTACAGGCTTGCCTCAATAGGCTATCCAATAAAAATACTAATTGGTCCACCACCGGTGGTTTTTCTAGTTTCCACTCTGGTTTAGGCTCTTTTTGTTATACCTATACAAGTCCAAGATCATTCAAATCATCCCTAGATGATTATAAAAAAATTGAGGCATTAGCAACTATATTGGGAGCTATGGAAGAACTAAACACACCAGCACAACCAAAAAATAGGGCTTACCACATATGGGTAGATATGATCCTTACCCCCACAATACATTGGGAAATACCACATTTCCAATCATTATTAGCTTGTGAGATCTGGAATAGTTCTTAACACATTTTGTTTCATTCTATGATCCCATGATGGGGACCCCCCAATAATAAGAAGAATTAATGCTCATATGTTTTGTGCAATCACTATAGAGGATGACATTTTTCTAGTATATAGGTTTTCCATCACGATCAATTACTTGATAGGAAGACCGCCATCAGAAATTCCTTTTTCAATTCAGCTCAACATTGTAGAAGACAATAATATTTGATCGTATGAACTACAAAAAAATTGATAATTAAAGAGTTTAAGAATTCATTGCTTGATGGAATGGACTAACATCTTTGTTAATCATACCACTATCTCAAGAAGAGTTTCTTCCAATTTGTGTGGTAAATCTCAATGATGAGCTAAAGACACCACTAATGCCTATGAAATATGTAGAATGGTTTCAGAAGATGATTCAATGACCCAATAAGTGGATAATTCCATCACAGAAACTAAAACTAAGTCTCATGTATTCTCATTAACTCCAAGAAGGAGAATAGGAAATGAAGAGGTTGCCACAGTCACACTCAAGAAAGAACATATACCTGTTTATACATCTAATCACGCATCATACCATAAGGCTTCTCCTACCGAGCATCAACAAAAAAGAAAAAATCATTAATATGATTATAAAGATCAAAGTAAAAGATACTTTGAATTGTTAAAGAACAATTTATATTATTTTCAGAATTTACAGGTTCTTGATTACTACATATTATCCTTGGAAAACAACTTCTTCCAACTACCAAGGCCCAAGAAACCGAACAAAGAAGGGGATTTAGACCTCCTAGAGTATTGACCCATTAATCAAATGTTAGGGAACCCCATTTCGAAGTGTTTTTTTAAAATATCTCCTATAATTGATTATAGACTTCGGACAAGTGAAACTAAAAATTTCATCAGCCCCAGTAGCATGTGTTACTTTTACCAATCAATTGGAATAAGGAATATCAGAGGAATTAAAAAGATAAAATGCACCGAAGTATGATTATTGGATGGTCAGGAAACTGATTAATTGAGCACAAGCCATTTTATGAACAATATTGAAACAACCAACTGTACCTCCATTCACATCTAATACAACCAACCCATATTTGTCAAAAGATCAGTTCTCCAATGGCCAATCCCCAAAGATGTGCCATGGCCATAAGGATAAAGAGTAGTCATAAGAAAAAGATTTCATGTAAAGGCCAAATTTTTCCTTGACTTTGGTAGATTTAATTCCAACTATCTCAAAAAAACAGCCACTACCCCACCAAATGGAATAACAAGAACTGACCCTATCATGTATCATCTTCAACAGACGAGGAATTGATCTTCGGTTCAATAAAAGTTATCCACTTAACGGACCCCTATAAAAATGATCATTTTTGTTAGGAACCTAAATTCCCTATACTTGATTGGGGAACTAGGGGAAGAAGTCAAGGTCGAGGATACGTGGGAAGACATGAATATTCTAGAAGCTACTATTATAATTAAACACCTTCTCAAATCATTAATTTCTCAGAAACACATGGGAGAGACCTTCAGCGGGATCCTGGAGAATAATGGAAATCTCATAGACATGATAGGATCATCCCTGATATGATCATATTGGATAAATTATTATAGGCTATACCACCCCTCAATTAGTAGGTAGATAGACCTAGATAGTCTAATCCACCAAGAGAAGAAGTATTTCCAGCTTCTTCCTCAACACATGGTTTATCTACATAAAGAGAATCAACTTCCATGGAACATACCAATTTGAATCTCCATGATGGAAAACAAAATCTTTTGGACCAAAAGTAATAAATTTTGGAATAAATATCCCTTTTACTATCCAAGTTATCAATACTGGATGCTTTGAATTTATAAAAATGCCTTTTAGAATCACTTAGTGAGGTATTTTCAAGTCCTTAAGGGTTTAAAACCAAGGTTGATGCTGCTGAAGTATACCATATGGTGAATAATATGGTAGAATTTCTTGCATTTATATCATTAACATACCATGATTAGGATGATGTTATACATAGACACATTAGTCCCTTGTACTTAACGAGAATGTTTAATGATACAGACATCCGAAAAGCCTTCATTAAGAATGGATTAGGAGTCAACCTCATTTTTATAAGTAAATTTTGTCGGTTGGGTCTCACAAAATATAAATTATCTCTATCCACTCTGATGTTGGAAGGTTATGACAAGAATGAACAATAATATATAGATGATATTACACTCAAAACTCAGTTTGGGGATCTTTTATCTAATTTATATGTCATCATTGTCTGATAGGACATACCTTTTAGCATTATTCTTGGAAGGCCTTGGCAACATCAACATGCGACCATTCCTTGATCATACCACCAATGTCTCAAGAATTACATTAATGGTCAAATTGGGATATTTCAAGGTGATAAATCCCCATTCAAAACATGTGAATCTAAGTATATTGAGGTATAGTTTTATCACACAAAGGGAATATGGTCCTTAGAAAAAGATATAACAGGAATCAATGCTTCGAAGGGTCTGGAAATAATTACAGCTAACCCAATAACGGATCCTAGCGTATATTTTGTGTTTCCTATCAATGAAATTGAAAGGATATACCCAAATCCAGGCACTCATCTAGTGACTTCCATTATTACAGTTGTGGAAATCAAGCCTAATAGCATTAGATAAATAGATGATTTAACAAGAAGTGGTGAAATCTTAAATGGAGATGTCTTCATTTCATCCACCGAACTTCAGCAACTCTTTTCTTCATCAGTCAGGCTAGATGATGTTTTTATATTTATATAGAAAGAAAAGGATTTTTATTCACAACTCTTTATTTTTGATTCAATACATCCAAATTACCCTTAAATATTGGTAGGGTCATAAATGGTTGTTTCTTCTTCAGGATGTCCAAATAATGACTCCTCCCCTAGATATAAGTGTCTTGTTTGATCACCAAACCTTCTAGAAGAAACAAAATAAGTGACACTTGAGAAATATGAAGAACAGTAATATCTTAGGGATTCCCCTTCATCATTTTAGAAAGGCATCTCCACCACTATGGATGAGCTTAGAGAAATAAATTTGGGTACAAAGGAAGATTCACAACCCACTCTAATTAGTGCTGCCATGAATTTCTAATAGAAAGAAATGTATAATTAATTTATATATTAAAACAATGATGTATTTCCTTGGAGCTATAAATAAATTCTGATATGTGATCCCGATTTGGCCACCCATCATTTGGGTATACCATAAGAGCATCAGGGATTTAAGAAGGCAGTAAGAAGAACACACCAAACTCACACCTCTAAAATTGAGGCTGAAGTTGACATGATTATCAAATAGAACATTATCATGGAGGTACAATATCAAAAATGGCTGGCCAAAATTTTACTAGTGAAAGGTAATAATGGGAAAATCTTATTTTTCATTGATTTCGATGAACTTAACCAAAATTGTCCTAAGGATGACTTTCCGGTTGCCATCACAAAACTTTTGACGGATGCAATAACTTGATACAAATATATCTCTTTCATGGATGAATACTTTGGGTATAAGAAAATTTTAAGGGCCCTATAAGATGAGTAATATACAACTTTTATATCCCCTCAAGTCATATTTTTTTATCAGGTAAATCCCATTGTATTGAAGAATGTTGTTGTGATATATCAATTTTAAATGCACCATATTTTCAAACCCTTCTTGGAGAAATTAATTTAATGTTATGTGGATGATCTATCGGTTAAGTCCATAATTTTTTTTATCACATGGATGATATGGAGACCATATTAAGAAAGCTTGAGAAACATAATTTGAATTTTAATTCCATGAAATTTGATTTCAGGGTAACCTTAGAGAAATTTCCCTTTTTTTTGCATGCCATTGTGGAATTGATGTTGATGCTGAGAAGACCAAGCCTCTCTTGGGCATGTAGCCTCATAGAAAATTGAAATAATTGATATGAATTAAAGAAATATTTTCCTATATCTAACACTTGATATCCAATTTGGAAGGTAACTATTTTCCATTCACCAAATTGATGAAGAAATGGGTTACATATCATTGGACCAATGACTTCCAAGAATAATTTGATATCCTCAAGAAATTACGCCTTGAGCCCACCGGTATTGATGAAACCTATTGAAGGAAATACTCTTACTAGTTATGTGATGGACTTGGATTGATCATTAGGGGCATTCCTTTCACAAAATAATGATGATGGAAATGAAAACAACCTTTATTATCTCAGTCAAACAATGCTCGATGCAGAGACATGATATTCAGTTATTTAGAATAGTTGTCTAGCATTTATCTTTTCAATTTAGAAATTGAGACACTATTTTTTGATTCATGAGTTCCACTTGGTATCTCACGGTAACATGATCACATTTATCCTTAGTCTTCCTATGCTTATAGGATGTTTGACATGGTGGGTGGTTATTCTACAATAGTTTGATATAAATATTGTTCCATAGAAAGTAGTAAAAGACCAAGATTTAGAATATTTCCTTAATATGTACACATCTACAGAAGTGACATCATTGAATATTGAATTTCTTGAAATATTCTCTATTGAAGAATTTACTTGAATATAGGAAATATAATTCGGTGATTATATAAGTTTGATGGGAAAGATAATGGAAAACCATAAACATAAAAAATTTGGGTTAGGAATTGTTCTTATCTCCCTAGAGAAGGTAGTATTTCTATATTCATTTCTGTTATCAGAAGTTAGTACCAACAATTAAGTAGAATATCAATCTCTCATTGCAGGCCTAGAATTAGCACTCCATGTACTAGAGAACTACCTAGAGGTGAAAGGTTATTCAGAATTGGTAATCAAAAAAATCAATAGGGATTACGCCATCAAAAAATAGTAACTAATTCCCATGTGTGATTATGTTCAGAAGTTAATGGAGGAAGTTCCATCAAATCCGACATTGTTTTATATCATTCCATCACAAAATTTCCATGAAAATTCATTGGAAAATGCTTCCACAACCTTGGAAAATCCAAATCAGGATTAAACAATCATTAACATTTCTCATCGTCCAGTGGTTTCACCTTTTGTTCAAATCAGAATATAAGAAATCAATTAAACCAGTCCCATTTCTGGGAAATATGGTCATACCATGGGTTGTATGATACCCATCATGGTATATATCCAAAATGGGTTAGTTTCACAAGACATAATTAAAAGAGAACATATCCAGTGATGAGAAGTTAATTTCACACTTTATGATGGACCAGATCATCAGAAGAACCTTTATATATGAGTTTTTGATGGAATTATTTATATATGAATGGATGGGTATGAAACTAAAGCTTTAATGAAAGAATTAAATGTTGTAGAATGTGGTTATTACCAGTCTAGGTAGAGTATTTCTGATCAAATCTGAAGTCTTGGATCCCTTTGGCCTTTGATGACACAAGATTTCACAGATTTCACTAAGAAGTGTCATCCTTTCCAGGTGCATGCCAACTTCATTCATGAACCCCATGAGTTTATACATACAAATAAATACTCCTAGCATTTTTATACATGGGGAATGGATATAGTAGGACCTTATCCTCCAACAATGGATATGATGTTCATGTGTATCCACACTACTACCGAGTTCATCGCCAAATGGTTTAAAGAAATACATCTCAATGATGTCAGAGCCAAAAACATTTTTATCTTTTTAAAAGATAATATCATTACCAAATTTGGTGTCCCTTATAGCATATTGATAGAAAACATCATGAGATTATGTTCTGTTGAGGTAAATAAGTTATATCAGAAGCATGATATCAAATCCAACCATTCATATCGCTATCATGTAGTGAAAAATGGAAAAATAAATGATTTCAACAAGACCCTTTCAAATATACTATAGAAAATGGTGGATAAAGATAATAAATCTTGTCTAGATAAACTTTTCCATTCATTATGGGCTTATGGTACTACTACACATACTTCCACACAGGCAACTTCATAATCGTTGGAATATAGAACATGAGAAGTTTTTTCAATTGAAATTCAGTTTTCATCACCTTGAGTTGGCTTATGTGATCTATTATATATAGATGAATATTCTGATATGAAATTTTATGTGTCTTAATGATTATACAAAAAGTTATTTTATACATTACATCATTTGAAAGTATATCAAAACATAACAACATGAGATTTTAAAAATAAAGTTCACCTCTACTGATTTCTTCAAGGAGAATTGGTTTTATTCCTTAGGACTCTAATGATACTAGGAAATAAGCCTCCAAAGCTTTATCCAAAATGGGATGTGCCTTATTCCAAACATAAGGTCTACTTTAATAGAGATTATTACCTAATATCAATAGATGGAGAACTTATTACAACTCCAACCAATACCAGATTATTGAAAAGGCACTTTGTGTAATCACACAAAGCAATATCCTAGTTTAAAGGCATTAAACTTCATAACAACCATATCCATCCATGCTTCACAACATAAAAATGTGTAGCATATTTTTCTTTGTTGCATGAAATTAAACTGCACGACATCATTTTTTCTCGCTACACTACATTAAACTGTACGGTTAATGTCTTCTGCATTTACATTAAAAAATCCCCCAAGATACAACAAATTTTCATTTCTTTTGGTTCTTAAAAAAAGGAGTAACTTCCATGCACACTCATTAATCATATCATTGCTACTCCTTAGTAGTACATGAGTCCCATTTCTCTCTATGTTTGAATTAGAAATGCATAGAGACCACTTTTAAAGAACTATGTACAGATTGATTTTCATTTCATTGGGATATATAGAGATGCCTAGATCTCAAATATTGGTCCCAACCATATCAAAATAAAAATACACCATTTCTTTTATTTATGAGTCATATATACATAGGGAATAATATTTTCAATAACCATGCGTGGCTTGATTATCATCCATATGAGATATGAAATGATGCCTAGATCTCCAATCTTGGGTCTAGTCACAACTATAAAGAAATTTATTTCCCATTTTTCTCTTTTATATAAACAAAATCTATACATAGAACTCTTCCAAAAATATATGGATTGATCTTAATACCATATGGTGTCTTATGTTTAACCATTATTATGTAATTAATTAAAATCCCCCATCTCTCACAACAAAACCAATTGTTGGGGGGATCTATCTATTAAATAACTATGTTTGGATTGATTCTCACTCCATATAAGATATGTATTGATGTCTAGATATCCAATATTGGGCCCAACCATGACAAAATAATCCCCTTTATTCCATGTGTTCATTAATAAAGCCTTCATAGGGAATGTTTCAAGAACTATGTGTGACTTGATTTTCATACATATGAGATATGTAGTGACACCCATATCTCTAATCTTAGGCCCAATGGAAATTTAATGAAAGAAAATCCTATTTATTTTACCTATTGACAAATAAAATTTGTATAGGGACACATTCCAAGAATTATAAGTTGGTTCTCATTATAATGAGACACATGGTGATGCCATAACTTTATTATTTAGGGATAACCATCAGTCTGAAAATTAAATATAAAATCCCTCTTTCCGAAAAAAAAACATCATTGATATGGGGAACAATCTCAAGAACTACTTGTGTCTTGATAATTTCTTTAATAAGCTACACAGTGATTCATGGGTCATATAACCTCACTCAGCCACCATATAATTATTATACCCTTATTCTTCACTTGTTATAACTTTGTGTTATAGAAGATTCCTTTTTACCAACCCTTGTTTCTCACATCAAGCCCATCTCATGTGGGATTAGGAATTGGGTAAAGATATTATCTATATAAATAAGGTATCTCAATTCTTATTTCGGGTTATCAGTGGACCTCATTATAAGACGTTAAAAGACACAACAGATTTCCTCATCACATGATGATAAACTACATGATCTTCAAAAAAACTATGTGTGTTATTAATCTCATTTTTTTTTGAGATATGTAGTCATTTCATGTTAGTTCACCTTGATCCTCACCGAAATATGATAAACTACATTTGATGTGGCTTGATTATCTTTTATATGAGATGCGTATTGACATCCAACCTTCCAATCCTAGGCCCAACTGCAACATATAGTGAAAACGCCTCTTTTCTCTCATGTAAAAGTTATATCTATATGAGGAGATTAAAATTATATTTATATCATAGCCCATAATGTCTTTTTTGTATTACCTTAAACTGAATAGTATCTATATAACTACGTATGTATTGATTCTCATCCTTTTGATATACATAGTGAAAACTAGGATGTAGATCTTAGTTCCAGCTATGGGGTAAAAGAAAATTCTTCATCTCCCATATAAAATTATTAATCCATATTGAAGCCCTTTATTTTAGGTCCTCTCCTTAGAGTGTATACTAAGGAAATAAAAGATATTATCATTATACATATGAGTCATATCTATGTAAGGGACACCAAACTCATTGGAAATATTGATTGAAATATTTCTTCTATGCAAAAAGCATCCCCCCTTTCGAATTTCATAATCCTAATATTAAATACTTTTAGATCTTCAAACTTCTTCAGTTTCAAGTGGAAGAGTTTCTAATACATGAGAACAATTTTTCTTGACTATGTAGTATGTTCCCCTAGGTGGACTTGCATAAAATTGGCATATATAATGGGCTTATTAGCTAAAATATTTCACTTTATGGATATAAAACACATTCTTTAGGTGTCCCTGAATAATACAACCCCCATAATGGGTTTTTAAGACAATAGTAACTTCATTATTGGTAGAAGCCTATGTTATCCCTTTAAAACATTGATGATGATATACAGGAACCCATATTTTAAATCGGTCATATGTTGTATAAGTTTCCCATATCCTTTCTCTTGACCTAAAAGTCTCCAGGACCATGGTTTACACTTTTTTCCTCTATATGTGTTCAAATATATCGATATAACCTTAAATCATGATTGTAAAATTCCCCTCTATATTGAGGTACTTTTTCTTCATAAACCAAACTCTATGATTTGGGAAATTTGAATCTTCATAAACTTTCTTCAACTTTTAGCAATATATTTTTAGATACCAGAGAACTCTTTTTCTTAACTATGTAGTATGTTCACTTAGTTGTCCCCATATAATAAAACCACTATAATGGGTTTAGAAAATAAATTATAACTTCATTCTTAGAATAGACATATTCTAATTTCATTTATTCTTTTCCAACATCACTTTTTAGAGTCGTTAATCCTTAAATCACAACTAATAATTCATCATTTCCATTCCTGAGTATGGTAATATATTTCAAGATAAATTACCAAGGAATTGTAGATTCATAAAACTAAGGTTGAAGCTAAATACCTTAAAATAAATCCCCATAATGTCCTTGCTTCATGACTTAAAGCTTCACAACCTAATGTTTTAGTTACATAACACAAAACTATACAGCCTAATGTCCTCTCTACATGACTTAAAACTGCAGAACCTAATGTCTTTGATGCGTGACTTAAAACAGTACAACCTAATATTCGTGTTGCATTACTTAAAACTGCATAGTAAAATATCATAAATACCCTTTCTAAAAATCATACCCTTTTTAATACATCAAATTCATGTAGTATTGGTTCCTCATTCATGGTCTATATCAGCATAGATGAACCCATATATTCTAAAATACCATTACTTAGAAAAACCACCCACTATGGTCTTGAGACATCAAAATGTTAACCCACTTTTTTTTATTCAATAATAGAATGCAAGAATATGTGAGATCTATTTTAATTGACAATGAAATATGTTCCTCTAGGTGTAATTGCTTGAGTCACCCACATAACAGGTCTATCTGTCAAAAGGTTCCACTATTTGGAACTATAGCACATGTCTTAGCTTGCCCTACTTAATACATCCCCCATAATTGGTTTTTCAAATAGTAGTAACATTATTATCAGATGAGACCTTCTCTATTATGATACTTCATATTATAGATTAGGCAACCCTAATAAATCAATCAAATCATGACCCAATATTCCCCTTGGATGTATCTATGAAAATATTGGTATATTCCTAGCCATCAAGATTCAATTAAATTTTAATATCAAAATTCATGGTCAAATCTATTCTACCTAAAACCCTAGTCTTATTAGTCCAAAATACATGATGTTAAACTGTATACCAAAATAGACAAGATAATCACATGATTGAAAAATTGTAAAGTGTATTCTATATAAAATTAATGTCCTAGTTCACTAGATCTACACTCTATATGGTCTGGGTAATATGGAGAAATAACCAAAAGGGATACAAAATGCACAAACGTTATAGGGTTTCCATATAAACCTAGAAATAATCAGATTATGATGACTATGTATATTGTCTGAGGTAAAAGTTAAAGCATCCTCATCCCTATCAATGTAATTATGATCGTCTAACATGAATATTCAATGTTGTGGAAATCAACTTTGATATTGTAATTACAAAAATAAATAAGGGATAATGATGTATATATATAACTGGAGACAAAATATTTATAATTTATATGAAACAGTTGGAGGAACATACACAGAATGGAGTCTCTCTATCATCTATTACAAAAATATTCGAACTTGACTCTTTACTTGATGAATAACATCTTGGGACCTATCAACTTCTTGGTGAATATCAGTTAGTTGTGTCGCTTCAATCTCCTGGGCCAGACAAAGTGCATCTTTGGAAATTGAAATGGTAGTTACCCCTTCTAATTTGGATTCTCTCAATGATTAGTTTGGTTTACCAAGCCTATGTTGAACAAAATCTATTTTCTTAAGATGTACCAATTCCTTTTTTATCTCCTAAATCCACTGATTGAATTATGTTAATATACTATATATACTAAACTTGGGTACTTCCCAGCTGACGTGTTGCCTCCATATTTAACCACGTCACCTAATATCCTAACTCAATCCCAATTATACCCATGCACCCTCATGCCATATCTCCTCTTTCTTTCCTCCCCCTCCCGTAGCTTTCCTATCACCTCGACGTCTATCCCTGGTTCTCCAACCGCAAATAGGGTTTAATCACTCCTCGAATTTGTTCATCTCCTCCCGCATACCTTCACTGGCATCAACAGCCTCATCACACATACCATGCTCGATGTGGAAAACCTCCTCAAGCATACCATCACTGACATCCGAAGCCTTCTCTCCCATTTCATCATTGATATCAAATTGTTGGTAAAACTCCTTTTCCACTTTCAATCCTCTATAGATAGAGACATTGTCGGTTAATCTTAAGGTTTTTTGTTCTCGCATAATGGTTCGCCACAAAAAACCAGTAGAGATCCGTCATCTACTATATATTTATCGAATTTTCTCACTCCACACTGCATCTTTTACAAGTTACTTATGAATCTACTAAAGTTGTATCTGTATCAACCTTGCATCATCTGACATCTTTGGCATCCGGAATGTAGGTTCTTTCATTTCTCAACTATCTCTGCATATATTTGTTGGAGGTAATTAGATGTAATGGAATTCATTTTCTTCCCAAGATTATATGTTTTTTAAATATAAATAATTATGAGTAAATGGATTGAGAGGTGGAAAATGAGATCTTTATATTTGGTTTGCACCTTATCCTATGTACCCTCTCCCTTTCTGTTTCTCATTTACTTCTAGAAAATCTCAACAAATATGCTTGTCATCTTATCAGTTTGTAAAATTCTTATCATTTTAATGACTTCTTTTCATTATTTGTTATATATAACATTTGTTTCATTTTTTTATTTAACTCACTTTATATGAAATTTGCAGGCTTAAATGCAATATAGTTCTTCAAGACAGGTGTGTTATCAATATTTTCTGAATTTTTATTACTTATTGCCAAAATTTAGTATTTTCAGACTGACTGTGTTGGAAGATATTAAAGTTAAAGATTCAGTAAAAAGGTACAATGTCATTATCCTTTATTCTTTCTATGTTCTTATCTATCGGTTTTTTTAATCCACTTGTATTTCTATACATTGGTAAAAACACCATTAATCACAAGTATGAAGTATTGTTTTATTCACTAAAACCTATTTCCTTATTCATATACTAAAATCTAGAATAAAATCCTCATATAGAACTGTTAATGCTATGAACTATTCAATTGACATGGTAATCGTTGATTATATATTCATATTAATTCTTTCTTATTGAGAATTTGTTGAACTCTTTAGTTTTTATGGCAGAGTAATTGAATTTCCTGGGATATAATATTATAGATTGATTTCCGGAGAATGTTCAGCTGCTATGATGATGGAAGGATGAATTATTAAATCCCTTTCAGCAATTGATCCATGTTCCTAAACTATATGCAACCTCTCAAAATCTAATTATCATAAGGTGATACTGGTACCATTTATGGTCATGGTGGTTAGGGTTGTATCTCACATGCATTGTTTTTTTCTCATTACTTAAATCTATATTATCCACGATTTCTAGAATTTATTGTCTCTATTATTCATTTTTAGGAATCTACCATTCATCATTGAATGGAATCAATAGAATTGATTCATGCTTTTTTCTGGTGACAAGTACTGATTTTTCACTATATTTTATGAAAATAATCATGCCGTGGGAACATTTTCATAAATGGTGGTTGAAACTATTATATGTAATAGTTCTTCAATATCTGTTTTGTGACATATAAATTAACATTTGGTGAAATATTTGGATACTTCACATTAGTACAAAATTTTATTACACTGCAAGCTGCTACTCTATTTCATTTTTTTGGCAGCATGATTATTTATCAATGGTTTCTACTAAATTGATGATCTCTTTGTATTTTTTCAACTTTTATTTTAATATTATGTCATGTGTTCATGTATTCCACTTTTGGTGTTTCTATTGCATAAGTATCTATGAGTTGTTCTCACTAGGGGGTTATTATTGAAGAGAACGTCTCCCATTCTATTTTATTTGTGCATCTACTAGTTTCTATCTTGATCCAGACACTGAAATCAAAATAAAATCCTTCCCATTTAGTCTATGTGTAAAAAAAAGACAGTGTAGTTGTTATGATTCCATATATTAATGATCTTGGGTTATCATGAACTAGTGGATTGACTGTTGAACTGGTCACCCATTTGGAGACCTTGCATCCCCTTGCCTCATAATTTTATTAGCTCCCTATGTCATGGTTAAAGTGACACATACCCCTTTCTTCTTCATATTGTGTCACATAAAAGAAGTCATCCTTCATTATTTTATTCGTTTTCAATTAGGTTTTATGCAGATAACAATTATTTCAGAATGTAACATTAAACCGTGACCTATTAGTCATTGGAGGAGTTGGACAGCCCACTGCCTATGTTCTTTTCATGGATGAAGTAAATGATATCCTTCATCAAAATAAAATTTGTAACATCTATCATGGTTTTTTCATGTACAAAAACTATTTTATGAAAATTTCCCTTGATGAATTGAACATGTAATATAGTTAAATTCCATGGAAATTGTTATATGACACATTGAGGAAGTGCCTGAGTTACCACCCCCCCCCCCCCCACCCACCCAACACACATGATGGGTCATTCCCATCTAATTTTTAGACCCCACTATCTCGAGACTGCACACCAACATCAAATCATGCCAATGATCTTCATATTCATATAAAGGATAATATAAAGAAAAAACATCCAAACATGATTGAAAGTTTTTCATGCATTTCCAATGTACATGAAATACATTTTGCAATCTGAAAGATTCTAATTTTATTTTATGAATTTTTTTTCCACTTATCTCTACTTATATTATACTATAAAAATACTCTAATAAAATTATTATCTTAGGTAAATTATTTTTTGATGTGTTTACGGTATACAGTAGAACATAATTCCCATTTTCTGATTTGTCGTGTTTTTTTCTAGTAAAATTGATTTCCCATTTTCAGATTTTTCATATCTTTCCTACTACATATTTGGATTATAATTCAAAGCCAAGAATTAGGTGTGGGTTTCCACTTCAGAAAAAACTCACATTTCTTCAATGCAGTTTGTAAAATGATTTTCTTAACTTTTGTATGTTCAATCGGCACACAACAGACTGAAAGAATTGTCCAGATTCTATTAGATTTATCACATTTTGTTTTTCTATTGGAATTATTCTCTCTATACCTAATTTTATGCTCTTATTCTCTTCAAATAATGTCTCATATATTAACATTCAGTGTTTCAATATACACTTTTCATATTTCATTCTTATTTTCTCTAATTTAAAATGTATGTTATTTTACTGTTATTATTATGTATCATAACCTATAAGTACTACAATATTAACTATGTACTTTCACATTTTAGCATATATTTTATTTTTTACCTTATGTATATGTATTAACTCATGATTGGAACATAGTCATTTGGCATCAAGGTTGGATATGGGTGATCCCAATGAGCTGAATGGGATGGTGTGGTTGCTCCAAGAGGGGGATGTTGTGGCTGAGTAATTGAACATGTACATATCCCTTTAGAAATTTTTTGTCTTTTATTAACATTTGGAATAGATTTGTACATGGTAAACCGTGCAATCTAATGGAACTTTGTGCTTTCATTTTGGTTTTGGGTTGTATTTCGAAAGAAAGTATGAGACCATTAATGGGATTTCTTATCATAACATGATATTTTTACCTACAGTTTATTTTAAACTTATTCTTATTATTATGTTTGCAACTATTAATGAGCCTTTTGAGAATACATTATTGATTTCAAATCTAAATTTGTTTGTTTTCATGTGCGACTGATGGTTTTGATTAGAGATACATAATGAATATAGAGTTGTGATAGTATGGTAAGGCTAACATGAGTATGAACTCATATATAGAGATACAAAGTTTATTCATGTCATAAAAATTAAAGCATTTAATTATCAAATTAGGCTAATTCCAGTTTTATGGCTCAATTACAAGATTTTAAAACATTTCAATAGGCCAAATTTGAGGTTATCTCAATAGATGAATCCTCAACACAGTTTCTTTATAAGCCTTTAGATTTTCTTCATCTACGCCCTCCTACCTTTCCTCCATCTACTATAACTAATTCAAACAGTACAAATTGAGACCTCGAAATTAGTCTTAGTTGTATTTATCCTACTGTCCTCTTTTATTTAATTGCAGGTTATTGTGGATGATCATTTTGTGAAGATGAAAGACATTCTGGTTTTGGGTTTTGGAATAACCTATTACAGCTAAGACTGTTAATTTTAGTGTACTAATACACTGTAAAACATATACACTTTTAATCTACTTTGCTTCAACCATGATTCTCAGCAGACGTTATATTTATATCCCCATCGCTTCAAAGTATGCTACATTTCTACGTAAGTGTAACTTAATCCATTAATATTTCATATTACCAGTATCATTTGTATCCATTTAATATATATTTCATTAGTACCATATTTTTCAGAAATTACATGCATGGTAAACATATTATTTGGGTTTTGAATATATAATATATGTACTATAATATCATTAATTTTTGGGTATCTGGTTTACTCTAATGGACTTTTATTTGACCTCATGTCAAACTTCCCCTTTTTGTTTTTGGCCTCTTTCTTCTTATGCTTCTATTTTTTATTATATTACAGTTTTTCTTTTTATATGAAGTTATATTTTTAACTAATTATTCATTCCTGCATAAAATATCAGTGAATCCCATATTACCTTCAATTGCACTGCAGCAAAAAAAACACTAGAGCATTATTTTATTTCTTCTCTTCATGGTTACAATTCTATTTTACTCATTAGGAAACAATTTTTATAGGGGGTTGGAGATGATGAATTCATAGTATGCAGATTTTTAATTATTAGTTGGTTCCTACTGACAGTATGTAGCTTTGTTTGATACATTATTCTGCTACATCTTCTAGGAATGTAGTGTTTCATATACGTTTTTAAATGTATATTTGTTTTAAATATTGTATATTTTCTTTTCATGAAGTACTCTCTCCATGGGAGATATGATTTGGCCACATTCGATAACTTGTAAAAGCAAGCCGACCTAGACCTTCATCTCAGAATAAGGACTTATGTCTGCACCGAATGGAATTTGGGGTAATTTTTCTATTTTTTAGTATATAAAGAATATAAATTTGTTTGAATTCAAGAACATTAAAAGTATTTAATTCTTTGATATTTATAGGGGTTTCCCTTTTGAGATGAAATATTATTTTGTTAGAAGAAATCACTCCCAGATTTTCATCTCAGAATTGGTCCTTAGTTCTGTGCCATGTGTTGTTTCAGGTGATTCAGATGGTTTTTTATATTCATTTTTCTAAGCTTAAAAGTAAACAGGCGCCCACATAAATAGCACTATGCAGTCTTTGGACCTCATCGCATTGGAGTTTCATTGTGTTTATTTTAATGATTTGTTTTAGTGTAAATTTTTTTATTGTAATAGGCTATTGGTTAACTGAGAAAAGTCTATTTTAAGCCATCATTTGGGTGATATCTTCAACATAATTATGTCCAATAAATTAATCACCTTGCAAGATAGCTGGATGATGCCCGTCAACATGTGAATCCCAACATGGCAATCATGATAATGGGGAATAAATATGATCCTTCTCATCATAGTCAGCAAGGAAGAAGGATAGAATTTTGCAAAGGAACATGGGCTTTTGTACATGGAGGCTTCTGCAAAAACAACACAGAATATTGAGGAGGTATGATCGCCTTGAGTTTTTAGATTTAACTATTTTAAGATATATTAGTGTTTTCTTGCTGGCCTTCATCTGAACTACTGAAAATATTCTTCAGAATATTCAGGAAGGTGTGATTGATTTATCCAATGAGGTAATAAGGAAAAACCATTTAACTTATACTCTGATCTATGAGCTAAGACTTTCTTGGTTTAGGGGATAAAAGGTCACCCCTTTCCTTTCTCTACCATTCTCTTTTCTTTGTATCCTTGTATTCCAATTCTATAAACCAAATTCCTTAAATGTGTCATGATTCGGGATTTTAACTTAAGTATATGTATTAACTCGTGAACGGAACTCAGTAATCAGGCATCGAGGTTGGATATGACAGATCCCAAGGTGCGGTGGGGGATGGTGTGGTTGCTCCAAGAGGGGGATGTTGCGGCTGAGCAATTGAACTGGTACATATCCCTTTGGAATATTTTTGTCTTGTATTAACATTTAGAACATATTTTTACATGATAAACCTCTAAATCTATTTGAACATTATGCTTTCATTTCGGTTTTCGGTTGTATTTGGAATGAAAGTATGCGATAGGGACTTTGAGAAATATACTATGAAATGTGGATGAAGCAAAGCATCATAACTGGGAAAAAGGGAGAATGTGAGCAACAATATTTTACAGGTTTTAAATTACATGCATCTTGTTTTCATGTGTGATGTCATTCAAAACAAATTAGTATACAACATACATAAATGACAAGAGAATAGGAGGAGAGAAACTTCCAAAACACTGTATGTTGCTCATGATAGGATTTTTCAGCAGAAATGACAGGCGAATAGGAGGAGAGCAAGAAATGGATCTAAGGGTAAGGCAGAAGGTCTTAGAAAGGTGATGAATTTCCTTTTTTTTTCATTTAACGTTTTTCAGGGATGTCTTTCAGATGCTTTGTGGTGTTTTATCCCATTTCATCAAAAATACTAAATAACATTCAATCAATAAAAAAAATCAGATATGATAAATTGACATATAAAAATTATAACTAACAAGTCCCAAAAATTTAATTTACAGTTAGATATGTAATGTTGAATATACAAAAGATTTTGAATTCCTTAAAAACTTATATAACAATGTATTGAATATAAAAAACTAGATTTGTTATGTATAAAAATCTAGATACCTTGATAATCATATTGATAGAAAATATGTGATAATAACATTTCCTCAATATTTTATATGAAAATTACATATGAAAATCTAATTTGATAATAGAATTGAAAACAGTTAATATCACAGTTAATTACTAGACTGATTATCCTTTCAACATAAATTATATCCTCTCACTTTTAATTATGTATCATGCAAGATAACAGAAATTTGTATTTATTATATATCATGTTCTATCTTTATCCATGTTTTTTTCCATGAATAATTAGAATTAATCATTCATTTTGTGAATTATTATTTCATTAGACTAATAAAAAAAGAATTTCATAGTGTCTTCTTATTAGACCCTACAAATTATAATACTGAAATGATGTTTAATTTTTTTGTCTATTAATGTGATGTTTATTCATATCAAGTCCTTGGTTTTTTATTTTCAAAATTATAATTATCCACTAAAATTTACGATTTCATTCATATCATTGATTTTTTCATCTTGAACATGAAACATAAATATTTATTCCTCATTAATTACACTAAATATTTTCAATTATTTTTATAATGTGTCAACAATTTCTACACTCCAAAAGTATTCCAATATTATTTTCCCATTATTAGTGATTTAACTATATACAATATTATGAATAGTGTCGTGCGAACGCATGGGCGAGTACTAGTTTTTATTATGGTTGGATTCTACCTCAGATACTATAGCTTGAAAACTCTCAACATTGGTGAGAATTTGGGCATTTGAAAGATCGTGATATGATTTGTGTTTTGAATATAGCTGTTGAACGATTTCTTTAACCTCATTGTAAACAGAACAATAATCAAATCCACAAAATACTAATATTCTAAAAAGTGTTATAAGTCAGCCAAAATATAAAGTCAGATCATCTAAATGATTCTGAGAGATTATATCAGAAATAGTTCACATTTTTTTATTTTTCAAAATACAGAGAGAAAACTACAACTCTAAGTCTAAATCATAATCACTACAATGAGGTAGAACATATTATATAATCAGATTACTCAAGGAGGTTCATGGATCTACTCTTTTTGATGTAGTAGGTACTCCATCTTCCTTTTCTGTTTGATCTAATGTAGAAGCATCACCTTCAAACCCAAACATGGGAGATGATGAACATAAATAATGGATTATAATATTTTTTAGCTTCAAAATTATAGTAAGAAAAAAGAATTATCAAGACAATCATTGGCATTTACCTGGTAATAAGTTTAATACATGGGTTGATTCCTCCTCAGCATTCTCAACTTCAATTGTTCCAGTAATTACTTCCTGGGGTGGAGAATTCTCTTTATCGTGCCTAGTCTCTATAACCATAGTCTCAAGAGAATCTCCCAACCTTGGATTTTCTATTTTTGTCTCTTAAATGTTATCATTAGAAGGATTAAGTGTGATTCCCCATTCTTGGAGGGCCTTCGAATAATTCCCTGTAGATAAAGCTACATAAATTGTGCTTTGATATGAAATATTAGATAAAATAAAAATTATACTTAGAAAATTCAATAATAAGAACTTACTTTCTTTCAATTCCTCATTTAATTACCTGAAATATTTGAGGGAACCTGGAATATCAATGTTTTTATTAAGTGAATCCATCATTTAAGTGTATACGACATTTTATTTTATAGAATCCTCACCCATTAATGTATCTAACAAATGTTAGTTGATGCCCAAATTGGATTCATTGACATTTTCTTTTGTAAAGTATTTAACTGGTGCAATGTCATTGGGTCTTACTTAGTCCGGAACGACACTGGTATCTGCCTCATACTAACTAGGATCCATGATACTTCCTTCAAGAGAAATATGAATATCAGCATTTCCTGTCACATAATCCCTCGGCACATGAAATGGATCAAAAAATTACATAGAAAATAATGTTTGAAACACCATTTCATACCCAGAAGAAATGAATATGATATTACCTTGACCCTTTCCTCTCTCTATAGAAACAGGAGCTGATGTAACCACATCCCCTAACACTTCATATGTCATGGTAACAGATTCATCAACCTGGATTTGTACTTACCCTGGGGGTTCCTTCTCAGTCCTAGAAGGACCAATTTTTAATCCCTTATGATAATAAAGGGATGCAGATCCTTTGAAAATAAATACATGGACACCATGGTGTTTCAAGAAAATCATAATAATAGAGGACAATGCGAATAGTAACTTTTTTTAAGTAAAATTCAAATAAATCTCAAAGTTCACTTGCATTACGTTTCATAATGTAGTGGAGAGATTAAAATATTCCTATTATTAGTAGATACTTGTGGTAGCGGATGAGGATTTTATGTATTAATCACCCCTATCATGGTTTTCCATCATGGTCAAAGTCCCGAAGACCCAATAATTTCATCCAATGTGTCAAAGGTGTTGCCTGTGGGTCAGTATTTTGTTGACTCAAGAACCCTTTTTAAGGTTCATTCTCTTATTTCAAGTTTCAAAATTAAATCCCATCAAGATTAATGAAGATGGATGAAAAATAATAATTGAAACAAAATAAAAGGGAAATAAATTCGCAGTATTAATAGAAATGTCCATTTCCTCTTTAGGGTGAATAATTACCCATTCATGTATCCCTCAATCCATCATTTCAGATACTTGTTTTGAGGATGAAATTTGGTCATCAGTTGTATATATGATGTACTCCAGAACCTAAATATGCTTTCTTACTCAAACCAGATTACTGTTTAGATGAAAATAAAAAGTTTCTCTAAGATCACCCATATCCAGTATTCGAAGGTTATATTGGAGAAACACCCATTTATCCCAAAGTTCACAAGTTAGGCCTTCCCATTACTAAAGTGATAAAAGACACACATAATTTGGCTTTGATATGGTTGGCTATGAAGAAAACTGAACACCCATTTTTTGGAAGGCCTCTTCAAGCCTCCCTTATTCGATATATGAGTCATTAGATGAGATTTAGGCATTTTACCACAATATCTATGAACAATAGTTTTTGTGGATGCTACCCAACATATTCCTTTCGTAAAAGCCCCCTGAGAGTATGAATAAGCCCATGATTTGGAATGTCCAACCTCTAATCCAATTGATGCATTTTATGGAGGTAGCATTATTGAAATTTTTGATGTGTCTAAAGCCATCCGAATCCATAATTTTTGGGCTACCATGGGATGCTTCTCATGACTAACATATGTAGGAGTAATAGTTCTTGATTGTTGAAGACATTTGAACTGGAGAGAAAACCTATAAGGGATATAATCCCTACCTATGATTTAACCATCAATCATATTTGATAACCCGCTATCCCTAAATTACATCATCTAGGCCCTCAACCCTTAATTTTCTTCCTTACCATCATCAACCAATGTGCCTATTGGTGGGTTAGCAAAAGGGAAGAAGCTAAATTCCCCTGATGCATTCATTTCCCACAACACTTCATTATGTTTTAGGTTCAAAAGAAGAATACTAGAGAAATTTTGCAAAAAATGGAGTAAACTGACCATTGGTAACTCTAACATAATTCAACACTAAATATGAAAAAAAGTGTTCCACAATATAGCCCTATAATACTTGAAAAGATCCTGACAATATAAATGGATACTTCCCATTGTATAAATGCAACATTATGTGATGGATTATTGCTAATACATGGGTATCCAACCTAATATATTTCCCCACTATATACATGAATATAATGAAAAAGGTCCCCAATCTTACACAATCACTGGATTCATGAACTAGAAGCAAATAATAGCTTATCTAGATGGCAAGGTAGATGATTAAGATTACCTTTTCATCAATATTAGATTTGACCATATAACCCCAATGCTTGTAGTCACCTTTATCCAATGTGGGCCAATACATACCTGGAAAACCATGATTATCTACTGATGAAAAAATGGTAGGACGTTTGAAAGTAGGGCCCTTTTCCTACGTTGTTTATAAAAAATATTCCATCCACACTCTTACATGAATTTCATCCCTAGAGCGAAGATCTTTCTTTTCTTTTGGCAATTTCATTACTAATTTGAATAATTCATGATCCTGTAGTGACATACTCTTAGCATCACCCCATTTTGTTACTGGTGGAATGAATTCATCATACATATCCCAATGAATGGGAGCCCCAGATATTTGGTAGATATCCCATAGACTAATGAAAACCTCACCATGCATCAAGTGGAATGAATTATTGTGGACTCCATCGGCTCAGTATTTCAGGAATGAAGTGATTTTTGTAAAAATAATTTTTTCTTTTCTAGAAAGCTTCAAAAATATAAACATCCATTAGTTCTTTCCCAAGAACTACATATGTACACCATACCCAGAACACCTAGATCCATTCAGGTTTTTTTTCATCCATAACGAAGATCCTGGACTTCCTTCCTACTGTTAGAATGGTCCATTTTTGAAGCACAAAAAGTTTAATTTTAGCAAAGCAACCTTGGCTCTACAACATGATCTCTCATATTAAAAGTAAAACCACTATGATGTGGGATGAATCCAATAGGAACATTTCCATAATTAACAAGCATACCCTTCATAGTAATATTCATGCTATGAGAGGTAATGTATTAGAAAAACATATTATTTTGAAAATATCTATTTTAAGGAGGAATTTTGGAATCTTGAAAAATCTAATGACCACAAAAAGGCAGATAGTGGCTTCATTGATATTCACATTCATATGGAATGAAACCTTTTAGAATCCCAGGAAGGGTACTCTCAGAACACTCATAATAGTCCAGTCCATCTATTTTTATCATTTTAGCTTGAAAAACATTTGCTTCCTCAGTCATAGTCATCTAGTGAGCCATTTTCAGAAAAGATAATTACCAAATTTTCCTTATTGAATTGGAATATTGAATTCAGTAAGTTGAAAATTTAAATTTAAGGAATTTAAAATGTTGGAAAAGGAAACTCTCTGGGAAACTCCTTTGATGAGGTCACCTGCGTAGCTCCTTCGTCAAGGTACCCAGCATAGGTCCTTCAACAAAGACATCCCGCACAAATCCTTTAATTAAGTAACTATGTGAAACTATATCACTTAAATAGTTATAACTTGAGAATTTTTCAAGGGACCTATGAGAGAGCACAATATGGGAGATCAAGGTGAATGAGATATGCGACGAAAGAAGAAATATGAGGACATGGGTGCATAAAATGATAAAGGAATCACGGTATATATAGGTGAAATCTCACCTACACAACACAAATACATGGTTGACCTTCATGATCCAGAATTACCTCCCCATAATCTTTTCCCCATAAATACTACCTTAGGACTCAACCCAATTTTCAATCAGATCTAATCCTGAGGGGGGTCTTTTTTGACACTGCTTTGGAAGGAAAATTGATTACAAAGAAGTCCTTTGGATATTTCAAAATATCAAAGAAAAATTTAAGGCATGTAAAGAAATATAGTTCAAGGGATCTACGGGGAACACCTATAATTAATAGAAAACCAATGAAATCTATGCCCATGTAGCCTAGTGCACAACCTCAATGAAGAAGACCTACGTCGTGGAACTACACAATGGACCTGGAGGACAATATAATTTTTGTGCCTCTATGTAGAAGATCTACATAGTGAGGCTACGCCTACGACCTCCACAAACAACCTTCTTTTTATCAAACCACTTCCTTTCCTATAAATAGGACCCTTGGGCTCCGCATTAGAAAACTATAAAAAGTTGGAGGAACTATTGAAGCTCCCATTGCATAGATCTTTCAGCCAGGTCCCCCAAATTTTATAAGGTATCTCTCTAAAACACGAGAGAAGATAGAATTAGATGGGATACGAAAGATTAAATTCCTTTAAAAATTTGAAATACAAAACATATGATTATGGACCCTTGTTCTGTCAAGAAGAAACAACCTACACAGAGATCTTCTAAAGACATCAAAGAATACCCTGGGTGTTTATATTTAAATCTCACCCAAGTGTTGTCTTCCCTGTAGTCATTTTTCAAGATTTCATAGGCTTAGTTCCACTATGTTAACCATTTTCAGTCATTTTTAATACCTATGAAAAAAACCTATGTGGTATACCTACACGATATACCTAAACTGAATATCTACACCAAAGACCTATGCATATTACCTTGTAACCCCACTTAAAATCCATTCACTGTAGGGTATCTTCTTCATCAGTTCCCTTATCTGAAAGAAGATAAGTTGAATCCTCCACCAAAAACATCCGACTTATTAAATATTTGGGAAAGATACATCAAAATGTCTTCCATTTTAGTTTGTATTTGTATAGTTATCGGTTTACCGCATTTTTCTTATAAGGTAGTTAGGCTCCTTTGGGTGTTTTTTGGTCTATATATCAATAGTCACATGGACCTTAACCCTAGAGACAATGTTATGAAGTTCCCATTCATGGATTCATAGAATATGACTCTATACTCCCCTTCTTGTCTCTAATACATGGATCCTCCAGTTCTAAATATGGAGAGGGAAAATAACACATTCTTTTCCATTCAAAAAAATCGAAAAGTATCCCTCCTCTCTGGGGACCCATCCACGGGGATCAATCGTTGAGTAAGCCCCTAGTCCTTCGGCCCAGACTCAATGACCTTAACTTTCATTCCACATTGGAGGGATAATTTCTTAGTTCCCTCACCCACCATCTCCTCGACTTCTTTTACTACAAGCAATACCTCTTCCATCATAGGAGAAGAAAGTGTATGGTTGGATGGGTATTTAACATTCTCTTGTTTCTCACACCAAGAATGACTCATGTGGGCTTCGAAATTTTTCATGATCATAATATCTATACAGTCAACTTCATGTCTTGAACTATGAGATCTTTGATTCCCACCATAATTGGGATATGTAGGAAGCCTTTACCGAGGGCCCACGCTCACTGGATAAAATCTTCAAAAATCAAACCCTAATTCCCTAAATTTGGGAATTATTTTTAGGAGTAAGACCTGAATTAAGGCCCCCTAAATCTCCACATGTTTAGACATATCTCATGGTCCTTATTACAAGGGAACCCTATTTTGAGTAAGACAATCATATTTCTCTCAATGGGTCATACACCCCTGTGAGACTTACCAAACTACATGGTCATTAATTCCCATCCAAGTGGGATATGCAGGAAAACTCCTTGAGGTTCAAACTGAACACTCCAGAATCAATAGTGTTATTCCTTGGTAACATTCCCAATAGGGCCTCATCCAACTTGGAAACCCATATTGGTATTCTTAGGCATAAGTCCCACACCAAATATTTACTAGGAACCATCCACCTAGACATCCATACCACATGACATTAAATTGTATGGTTAGGTCGATATCTAATGACATTAAAAATTATGAAGTGTCTCCTTAAGTGGAACAGAAATATGAGGGTTCTAATTTCCATCACAATGATACGTAGGTAGCCCATTTATGGGTACAATCCCAATATCAAAAAATACTTCTTTCTCCCTAAATGATGAAACATTCAAGAGTGCCGCACCGAGTGGCTTAAAAACCAATATCATCATAACAATGACTAAAGAATATCTATGTTGTATATGGGAGGATACCATTGATGGAGAACCTTGAATACATATGGATATATCATTTTTAAGAACCCTGAATACATATAAATGATTATTATTTCCACACATGCTAATAATTGATTTCAAATTTCAAAGGGAACCTACAGTATGCTTCGTAAATTAATAAGGATCCATGAACAAATCATAAATCTATAAGAGAGTCCCGTAGAATGCAACAATTCCCCCCAAAAGGGCTTGATGAGCCCAACCTCCCATCCTCTTGACCAATGTGAGTTCATAAGTATTGTGGGTCAATAAACCCAATAGACTCCCACCTGGTCCCTTTGGATACAGATCCTTTGTGTGTTTCCAATTCCATAAAAAAATCTAATGGAAATTTTCTTAAAGTAGAGATTCTTAACTTGAACACACGCTCTATGGGAAACAAACAAAAAAAACCTTAAAAACCTTAAAAAACAAAACAATGCCTTAAAAATAAAAAAAACTAAAACCTCTAAAAAACTAAAAATGATAAAACCTATCAAACACTAAAAGACCCTAAAACTCTAAAAACCCATAAAAACCATAATCCTTGATAAAAACCTCAAAACCATAAAAAACAAAAGAAAAAATTAGAAATCTAAAAAAACATAAAAAAAACTAAAAATTGCTAAAAATTAAAAAAACCTGAAAAATCATAAAACCCTTAAAAATATTAAAATCCCTAAAACCCATAAAAACCCTTAAACCACTAAAAAAACTTAAAACCCATTAAAAACATAAAACGTTATAAACTTTAAAAAATTGAAAACCCTATAAAAACTATAAAAAACCCTTGAAACCAAAAAAACCATAAAAAACCTAAAAAATCCAAAAAAGCCTCTAAATAAAAAACCCATAAACACCATAAAAAATTTAAAAAACACAAAAAATACTAAAAAACTATAAAATCCATTAAAACCCCTAAGAAAACCTTAAATATCTAAAAAAACGTAAAATCCCTATAATCCCAAAAAAATATAAAAACCCAAAAACACTAAAAATCCCTAAAAACTCTAAAAACCATAAAATTATAAAAATTCCTAAAAATTCCTAAAAACACAAAAAAAAACAAAAAACACCCTGAAAATCATAAAGAAATAATAAAAACCTTAAAACATGCAAAAATCCTAAAAAAAAGATTAAACCCCTATAATACCCTAAAAGACCTTAGATCCATAATAAACCTCTAAAAACCACAGAAACCTGTAAAAACCTTAAAACCCCTAAACACACTTCAAACTCGAAATTACCTTTAAACCCCTAATAATGTTGCAAAATTATAAAAACCTAAAAAACCCTAATGAATGGATGAAATCCCAAAAACTCCCAAAAAACCATTAACACTCTAAAAAACCAAAAAACCAAAAAACCCCTCAAAATCTCTAAAAACCCTAGAAACTATAAAAATACTAGAAATCCCTAAAATCTATGAAATTGTTAAAACCCCATAAAAAATCCCTAATAATCCCATAAAACCATAAAAATTAGGAAAACCACTAAAAACCCTAAAACAATGAAAAATCTAAAAACCCACAAAACCCTAGAATATATGAAATACCTAAAAACCATAAAAATATTAAAAACCCATAAAAACATTAAAAACCACTAAAAAAATTATAAACCCTTTTAAACCCCTAAAAATTTCAAAAACTCTAAACAAATTAAAAAAACTAAAGAACTCAAAAATTCCATAAATCGCTAAAAAACCCAACAAAATCCAAAAAACCATCAAAATCTATAAAAAACCTAAAAACATATAAAATAATAAAAAATCCATAAAATACCATAATACCCTGAAAACCCCTAGAAAAACATTAAAAACATAAAAAAACATAAAAAACCTAAAAACCTAAAATAATTAGACCACTCAAAACCCTAAAAATAGAAAACCCCTAAAATTCAAAAAAAAAACCATAAAAACCCCTAAAACCATTTAAAACCCTAAAATCAATAAAACTATGAAAACCATTTAAATTTCTAAAAAACTTCAAAAAAATATAAAATACCATAAAAATCCTAAAACCCATAAAACGTAAAACACATTCCAAATCCCTAAAAACCCAAAAGCCCCATATAAATTCAAAAGCATCCCAAGAAATCCCTCTAATTGTAAAAACCATAAAAACTTGAAAACCCCTAAGAAGTAATGAAAAACATTAAAACAATTAATAACTTAAAAAATTAAAGAGGAAAATCTTAAAAAACTTTAAAAACTCTAAAATACTTAAAAATCATAAAATTTCCTAAAAACCACAAAAAATCTATAAAAACTCTAAAAAACCTTTAAATCCCTAAAAATGTTCTAAAATACTAAAATCCATGAAAATCATGAAAAACATAAAAACACTCAATATCCAAAAATTACCCAGAAAACACATAAAAACAATAAAAAAACTCTATAAAAACACAAAATCCATAAAAACCTAATAAAACTGAAAAAATCCAAAACAAATCCCTAAAAATCCCAAAACAAATAAAATCCTTAAAAAAACTAAAAAACCAAAAAAACTATAGAAATATAAAAACACATGAATCCTATAAAAAAATAATTATAAAAAATCATAACACCCTAATAAAACCCTAAAATACCCTATAAACCCTCAAAATCCCAATAAATAATGAAAAAAATAAAAATCCTAAAAATCCCCAAAAATCTCTAAAAATATAAAAAACCCATAAAATCCCAAAAAATCATTAAAATCCTAAAAACATGAAAAACCCCTAATGATCTAAAAAATGTTAAAACACTAAAAGACCCTAAAATCCCCAAAAATTCCATAAAATTATGAAACCCCTAAAACCATAAAAAACATAAAATCCATAAAATCCTAAAAATCACTAAAAACTCTAAAAACTAATTAATCCCATAAAAAATTTAAAACACTAAAAACCCATAAAATCCTAAAAACTCATAAAAAACCTAAAACCCCCAAAAATTCCCAAAAACCATAAAAAATAAAATCCTAAAATATTAAAATTCCCAAAAAACCATATAAAACATTAAAAATAACTAAAAATCCATAAAAATTTTAAAAACCCCCATATGTACCCTGAATCCTCTTAAGAATACCATAAAAAACTAAAGAAACATAAAATCCCCAAAACATTAAGAATCCAATAAACCTCTAAAAACCGTTGAACCATAAAACCCTAAAAATTCATATAAACCATAAATCCAATAAAAAAAATAAAACCCTTTAAACCCCCAAATATATTTAATTAATATTTAAAGGACATTGATAACCTAAAAAACTCAAAAATTAACCTAAATTCCCCAAAAAACCAAAAAACACATAACATCCTAAAAATACTAAAAATTCCTACAAATTTAAAAACCCCTAAAAATCCTAAAACCCCTTATATAACCATAAAAACATAACACACACTTAAAATCCCTAAAAAATATAAATATTCCAAAAACTCTAAAAACCAAAAAAAACATACAAACCCCTAAAAACCTTAAATATCATAAAAATGAATAAAATCATAAAACCCACTAAAAACACTAAACACAATTTAAAACCATAAAAATATGAAAAAATATAAAAATTCTTTAAACCCATAAAAGACTTAAAAACCACTAAAAACCAAAAAACCTATAAATCCTCGAAATCCATAAAAACCATAAAAACAATAAAAATATTAAAAAATACCTAAAAATAATTATAAAGATAAAAAACACTAAATGCCCTAAAAACCCTTATATGTGATCAAAAATCCACTATGAAGTTTCCTAAGAACCTTATTGGACATTCTCATGTTGAGAACATGGATATTCACAATAATACAAGTGAGAAGAGATATAAATGGTGTAAATATGGAAGAAATAAGATAGTTGGTCAAGGTAAATCCCTAATAGAGCTTATCTATAAGAACTCAACATGTATGAATCCAAAAAATTATTACTAATCATTTGATTAATCAATAATTAAGAAAGAATGCAAAGGATTATAGAAAACTCACCATAATAATATTACCTTTATTCATAATGTTTAATGAGTACAAGGGCGTGAATATTTGAATCCAAAGACAGAGGAAAAATTGTTACACCTGGTTTCACATGATAAAAATCCTAAATGATGCTTTCGACAATTTTTCACATACCCATGACTTTAAGTGACCAGTAGCATACCCATTTTAAAAATAAAGACAACTACCCCACATCTTTTGACTTTGAAGATTACATGGTGGGGTGGGCATGAAATTCATAGCATACCATGGGACGGGTCGTTAAAATCTTGTTTGATCCTTAATTAATGTAAATATAGGTCTGAATTTTTTCACCAATCAATGGTATCGGTCCTCCCATTGGAATTATATTATTAAACCATTTATGGACTCATTCTTTCTCTTGGTCCACACTTTTGTCATTGGGACAACAAATCCTTACAATGGGTCTTTTTCAATCATGTCCACTCTTCCCTCTTCATCAAGTCCACCGTCATCCCCTCGATTCCCATGTGTTACATGATCCTCATCATCCCCTCCATGCACAAAAGGATTCAACCTTGGATATTAAAATTTCATGGGAGAAAGAAATGAAACATTAAAGGTGAAAATAAAATTTTTGTACATTTTAGTTAACTAAATCTTGTTGGTATTATCATAGATATTACATAAGAATTGGAATATTCCATCTCATTATGGATAATGTTTTGATTTTTGTTACTCTGAGAAACTCCATTTTATTAGGGGTTTCCATACTAAACTACTGAGATCAAATTTAGCTCGTTTCCAACAATTACATGATCGATCACCATATTCTGGTAATTATAACAAAATAAAACAAGGAATTGATGGGTTAATAGAGTTAGTGGAAAAACATTGTCTCTTTCATATATTCCATAGAGTTTTATCCTACTCTAAATATATCTTTATCTCACTTTTTTCTAAAAACAAACTCACTATTCCCTCAACACTTTTTTTCACTGTAATTTTCACAATGGTTTTCAACTCATTTCATTTATTCATTTATTTTGATTCCATTAATCACTTATTTACCACTTTTAATTTTCCATTATCTATATTTTTTTATCTCTTTTATTTTTCCTTATTTTCATAATCTATCTCAATCGTCACTTGGTATTGATAAGAATGAAATATCCTCAAGGGTGTAAGTATAATCATCTTCACATTTTATTAAAAAGAATAGTGGTTGGTGTATCTATCATGCGTGACCCTCCTATCAAATTACCAAGGCCTTTCTAACAATATATAATTGACATACATGGGGACAACATGAAATATCACCTAGTTTTCATACTTCCCAATAAAAAAATGGAACTTTTTTCTTTAATAGTCACTTTAACATCTCCTTTAATATTTATCCATTGAAACCTACAAGGCCCAGGATACATAGTTTTAGCTAAAACTAATTTATCAACCATCAAACCACTTGCTACCTTTTTGAAACTACCCCGATCATTGATCATACTACATACCTTATATTTTATGAGGCATCAAGTATGAAAAATGATCTACCTTTTCTCTTGATCATGTTCTTATTTGGGTTGAGCACTGAAGATATTGCATTCCATAAGAATTTATTTAATTACAAGGCTCTTTATTTACACATAGAAACACTACTCAAGTGGTGTAATTTATTTTCTATTGATTTTTCACTAAGAAAATATCCGTCATAAAAAAATAATCAATGTCCTCTTATTTGGTCACTATGAGGAAAAAATCTCCAAATCCATGAATTTTAAAATATATCATGAAATTTGGAAACAAATTTACCCTTCATTTTACCTTTTGATTCTATAAATAATGGTTTTGGTTTAGTCACCTCCATTGAATATCTTTTGTGTTCCATTAAGTTTTCTTGTAGTTTGGACTTCAGGAACATGAAAGAATATTTAGATTCCTTACCAAAATATATAAGGTACATACTTCTTGTCTTTACTTTTCTCTCTTATTTAGTATCTATGTGAGTAATATCCTCCATATCTAAACAACAGTTCATGACCCCTATATCATGAATTTCATGGTTGAGTCTATTCATAAACCATCCCATGGTTTCCTATTTCTCACCATAAATATTATCCAAAATCATGATGATATCCATATCTCTTTGAGGTTCCTAAACTTTTATAGATCCTTATTTCTGACCCTACAACATGAGGAACAAATCATGATAATAGTGGATATAAATATTCCTCTTATGCATTACCACTTTTATATCCTCCCACATGCAGATGCGTCTTTCTCAAATTTTTATCTAATCCCTTGTAGTTTGTCTCGCTAAATATTATCATAGTAAGTGAATTATAGAGCCCCCAACATCACATTGTTTTCATTCTAATAGTTATGACAACCAAAAATATTCTATATATTTAATTCCCATTCCAATTATGTTTTGGGATCATTATTACATTGAAATTAATGGATCCTTAACCTTACTATTCTAAGATCTTTCTTTTCCTCCATACTAGTTGTTTTCTCTGAATTTGTGTCTCATGAAATTCAGACATCTCCTCCTCTGATCAATGACCCTCCTCCTTTATGGTACTCTAAAATTGGAAGGGGGTTTTAATTAATTTATCCTAACATCCACCATTTGGAATTGTTCTTGTAGAACCCTCATGAAAAACTTAGTGTCTATTTCTTTGGTGTTACTCACCTCCTCCATTTATGAATCTAGGATGAGAATTTATTTTGAATGGAATATGGACCTCACAAACTCCCTCACGTTTTTACAATAAAAAATATTATGGTCACTTAGGATTTAAAATGTTATAAATTTTTAAAAAAGTAACTCTCTTGCCTTTTACCACTAAACATGTTTACTATATCATTTTTACCCAATTTAAAAAAATATAAAGGATATTTTGAGTGTGGAGATCCTAAGAATAAAATCAAATATAAAATTCAGAATGGATTCAAGAGAAAAATATTGGATGAGAATGATAAATATAACACCCCTCGATTCGACACTCTCTGACGTGACTGAAATGGGCTGGTTCTGCGACCATAAGTGAACCAACCTATACACCAGAGGTTTTCGACTAGCAATGGTGGTCGATAAGTATAGTGGGGATACTATACCCTCTTTATACAGAGTTAAAACATAATTTAAATAAGAAATATAAATAAATGAAAAGATATCAGAGTGTAGAAATAATAGAAAAAATATGACACCGTAGAAAACCAGTAATAAATCCAACTAGATAATCCAATAAATAATAAAGGAATAATGTAATGACATGATGAAATATAATAAAACATCATGTTAGAATTAGTACAATTCAAATAATATAAGGAACTAATACCTTATCCTTAATCTCCATGTCAACCCCATCGACAATCTCTAGAACATTCAACATGCAACAATAAACAGTAAGGTCATTTTCCCTTGTCCAATCCTACATCCATGTTATCTACTTAGGTTCCAAAAAGAGGCCCAAATAGGTTGTGAGAAAAAAAATTAGGTTAACACCACTGTGTATAAACAAACGAGTCTGATAAAAAGTGTATGAAATATTAAGAAAAAGAGATTCATTAATTAATTCAACAATTAATAAAAATACAAAAACAACCTACTTCAACACCATGATAAGACAACTATGAGAATATATAAAAAATAATCCAACCACAAACATATAACCATCATAAAACATAATGTTCCTTGATTCTATGTAGGGAGGAAGTTCTCCAAGAATGTATCACAACCATTCAAACCACAACTACATACCCATGGTATAATTAATCACTAGTTTATGCATTCTATTTAAGTATATCAACATGTTTTAGTGCATAGAGATGAATATAATAACTACAACATATGATGGGATCAAAACCTAGTATATAAGAATTACATCATGTGTAATGGTTAAAATACAAAGTATATGCATTAAAACATGTGTCAGGACGGAGCCTGGTATATAATCATTATAAAATATTCTAGATTAGAACATATTATATAATAATAATAACATGTATCTAGGTTAGAAACCGGTATATAATAATTACAACATGTGTCCGGGTAAAAACTTAGTATATAAGCATTACAATATGTGTTAGGGTCAAAATCAAATATATAAGTATGACAACATATTTCACAAGTTTATACCAAATTAGAAAGCATCTCACAATATGTCCGCATAAGGCCAAATGGTTAATTATTCTAATTACCATTTGACCTTCAATTTACCATTTATTCAATTTATCACATAATCCATTTTTATGATGAATCTATAACAATAAGTCGCATTAATCTCATTTCATGATTAAAATTATATGTAATCCATTTCCAATTCCTTATTTTCCACGGTTTTCTCACCCAATGGATAGAAATAAGACATGTCGCATCATCAATAAAATCCAAAGGGATTCAATGAGGAATCCAACATTGAATTATCATCAATTTGTTGAATTAATTAATTATTCTGCACATGTGTTAGCATAATCAAAATATTTCATATAATTATCAATTTGAAATCAGGACATAGGGTTAATATTTAGACCCCCAATCATTAATTTATGATCAAAAAATGATTTTTATGACAAATGCAATTGAAGATGAATGTGCAGATGATCTCAAGAAGGATCCTATATCAAAACCGATCATGATAAAAACCAATAATGACTAAGGTTAAGATGTTCCACTACAATAGATAGAGATTAAAGGGTGAGAAGGGAAAACCTGACCAAAACCACTTACCAGGGATCAAATACATGATGTGGATGTCCAGAATAAAAATAGGAACTCCAAAATCGCTTGGAAAATTCGCTAAATTTGTGAAAAGAATGTTGCATGTGAGAATGAGAAAATATAAAATACATGGAATACTTAAAACTATAGGTCAGTAAATTGCAATGAATGTAATTTAGTTTCTTTTTGTATAATGTCTTCCCAATTTGTATTCACTTCATGCCTTGTATTAGTCCATGACATGAGTACGGAGGCTTCTACACATCATGTAAATGACTTCTAGATAATTTTCATCCCTATTTACTTATAAAAAATAAAACTTCATTTAAGGAAAATCAACTAACCAGGAACCCTTGGTAATACTTGACCAATTTATACATGGACTCCATTAATTAAAATAAACATACATCTCTAGGCATTAAGTAATTTTTTCCAACAAAGGATATTTTGTTGATCCTATTTAGTTTTCTCATGTTTCATCACTAACTAATTGCACATTTACTCAAACAAACAAAAATCCATGACAAAAAATTACCATCAAGGTTTAAATATGAGGGAAAACTCAACTGAAAAAATTCAAAAACAAACTCAACGAAATATGTACCAAGGAAAATATGGGATCTTACAACCTCACCACTATATAAAATCTCATCCCCATGCAACTCTATGAATCAGTATGGGGTCTATGGGAACAAGTATGACCATTGTGCTCGTATATCATACTCTCTATCCCATGTATCCTCCTGAACATGCACATTCTACCACTACACTAAAAACAAATGTGTAGTCCTACCCCGGAGATATCTATTTCTATGATCCAAAAACCATTTCATATTCTCTTCAAGGGATGCATCAGTATCAAGATCAACATCTGATTTGTCTATTACACATGATGGTTCTGGATGATTTCTCTGAGGATTTTGCACATGAAACATGTTTTGTATTGAATTGTAGCATTATAGAAGGGAAGTATGGCATGACACTAAACCTACCATTGCCACTGTCTCAAACAACTTGACAAACTGGGGAGCTAGAATTCACTATTCCCTTATATGACATTGCACCAATATTGGAGAAAACCCAAAGAAAATAATATAACAAACCTCAAACTCCAGAGGTCGTATCTAAAGGTTAGTATATGATTTATTACTACTTTTTGTGATCACCAACCATCTCTTGATCAACTGAACCTCCTCAATATCATTTTTTTTTCATTTTCTCAAAATAACTTTCAAGGGATAATTGGTAACCCTAAAAATATCTAGTACATAACATTCCACCACATAAACTGATCATGGGTTCCAAAATAAAAACCCAAACACGCATTTCAGTGGTAAAGTAACCAGAGGTTCAAAAATCAAAATCCTAACAAAAAATAAACAAAACAGAAAGAATCCATAAAGTCATGTTAACAACACCCCGCAAATCACGCTATCTTCCAATGTAAGCCTACATCAAAAGAAATCACGATAAATCCACTACACCATTCACTACTTCACTATCACCACATACCGTTATATCCAACACAAAAACATCATCCACCATCGATGCTGAAAAACAATCGATCCAATATAGTAACCAAGATAACCGATATCACATGAACAAACCCACATCACCCAAAAGATGTAAGAAGAAATGCCACCCATTACCAAAGGATTAGAATCCAATGACAGACCTGCCTCTAGAAAACCAAAGGTAGCTCCAACAACACATCCCAAAACATTAATAGAGACCTCTTCATCAGACCAACTAGGAATGGATATTTGGAGTAGGATGTCAGGGCAGAGTTGGCAGACAAAGGCCTCAGCAAGGGATGACACCAGCACAAAAACTTCATCCCATTCTTCATATTCCCCTGATACCAAAAAACCAGAATAAAATAATCCAAATAAACACTACCTCCCCATATAATAATCCCATCATCACATCGAGAAACTCTAATCAAATATACAAAACAATTACATCTGGAAAAAAACATTAAGAGATGAACAAAAAACTAAATGCATCAGCAAGAAGAAACCACAAAAATGGAAATGATTAGGGAATATTGAAGATGAATTATATTCCAATAAAGACAAAGACCTATGACCACTACTATCCACCTCCCAGAAGGGGAAAATTAGAATGAGACTAGAAGAAGAAAAGGGGGCCAAGCAAAGAAAAGGGCGTAAATATGAGAAAAAAATACAAATGATGGGGAAGAAGAAAAAAATATAGTGAATAGATGACAATGTCGGTGAAGTGAGGTGTGGTGTGGCTGCATAATGGGGGACCATGAAAACCTAAGAGTAAGAGGGTGAAGAAGAAATGCCAAGAGCACTGGGAGCGCCGGGCAAATTCAGGTCCATACCATGACACAACTTCCCACTGATCAACTAAACCTTCTTAGATGTCTCCTACACGATACTAGGTTCAACATGAATGACCTCACTTGCATCCAACCAACAATGGGAAAAAAGATGCACTTATATACAGAGCCTCTAAAGGTATCATCTAAATAGATTCCAATAATTTATTATTTTATGAAAGCTTTATGAGTTCTATATACTACTCCATTGAACAACAAAAATCTAAAACATAGGCCCATAACATATCCCCCATAATAGAAATAGTAATCTCATATTGACTATAAATATGAGGATTATAGGTCGTAATATATGAACATTTGATCCCAAAGCCTTATGAAGACCCTTAGAGAATCACTCTATGAAATGAGGATATCTTTCAGAAATTGTACGATTCAGAACACTGTGAAACCAAACTACCTTGTACATGTAAATACCTCCTAGATCATCAATTGTTATGGTCTCGCTGATAGTAAACAAGCCATATACCTTATTTAGTCTATCCAAAATATCCTATACTACATCATTCTTACAAGATTTCATGGGTAATCATATCACAAAATACTTTGGGACATAATCCCATTTCCACTCAAGAATGGGAAAAGGATGCAAAATCCCAACTGACTTATGATGGTCGGCCTTCACCTGCTGACAAGGGAAAAATAATTCCACATAGCCTTATACCTCCTTCATAATTCCTACCCACCATTAATGCCTACAGATATCACAATTCAAATGAGTCAAACTAAGACATACCTCCCACCTAGAATCATGAAACTCCCTCATCATCTATGAATAAAATCTCATTGGAACCCATAGCTGGCCATAAAAAAGAAGAGAATTCCCATAGCCAATAGAACATACTAATGGTGTCTCTCTGCCATATAACCTCTTTATCAAAACAAAAAAATATAGATAAGATAATCGATTGGTCTTGATCTGGTCTAAAGGCATGGGTATAACATATGTCTAAGTACGATCTACTTTCCCCTAAGAATCCTGAATATGTAGATTATTTTTGGAAAATAGGTACATTACCTGCCACTCATCATAAGACTCTTATACTAACTCTATTTTTTTCCTTTATCTAAATGCATCAGAAATGACATTTCCCTTTCCTAGTTTATAAGCCAATTAAAAATAAAAATACTATAGATAATCGACTCACCTCATATACTAAATGATTAGTTCCCACTAATAAAATATGTACTTGATGATATTGTGGTTTGTGTATACCAAAAATATATCACCCTTAAGATAATTTCCCTAACATGTCAGGGAATATACCACTTCTTCTAACTCTAGGTCATGAGTAGGGTAATTATTGTCATGTATTCTTATCTTCCTAAATCCAAAAGCCACCACTCATTCCTCCTGTATGAGAATTACACAACGTCCAAATCAGGATGAATCACAATACATGGTATATGTTATAACTAGAATAGGTAATGTGATAATAGGTTATGAGGTCATCCTGACATTCAAATCTTGAAAATATTTCGTACAGGCACAAAAAAATACTCCTTTTTTGGTTTTCTCTAAAATTGTTGCTACAAGATAGAAGAATTCATGTATGAAGCACCAGTAATAAACTGCTATAATAAGAAGAATTAAAATATCATAGAATTTCTTGGTATACTCCCATGCTATAACAACTAAAACCATCTCTGGGTCAACTAACACTCCTACCTCTGAGAATAAATAGACCACGAAGTGCACATTATCAATCTAAATACTATATTTGGTTATCTTGGAATAAATATAATGCTCCCTCAATGTACACATGAAAATGTAAAGATTTTGGGAAATATCATATGTTGACTATGAGTTAACTAATATTTCATGAATAAAACCACCCCAGGATGATCTATATAAAGGTTAAAATATTTCATTCATCAAGTCCATGAATACCACTGGTGCATTGGTTAACCAAAACAACATAACTAAAAATTCATACAACCCATAACCACTCTTACTAGAAGTATGTGGTTTATCTGATGGTCTCACCATAAATATATGGCATCCTGATAGTAAAATTGTCTTGGATATGATCTCATCATCACGTAGATGATCAAATAGATCATCGATGCATGGAGTGGGATATCGATTCTTGACCTTCATCTGGTTCAATCTATGATAATAGACACATACGAACAATATAACATTAGTATTTTTTTATAAGGGTACTAGGGAACCCCAATTAGGTTAACATGGCTGTATTAAACATTTAACTTCATGATATTCTAACTGCACTTGCAACTCCCAATGCTCTGCAATTTCCACTCTGTAAGGAAATATTGAAATTGAATCTACTCTCAACACTACATTGATTGTGAACTCGATCTCTTGGCCGGGTGGTAAGCAACATAACTCATTAGAAAAAACATCATGAAAAAATATCCTACTGGATGAAAAAAATCTTGTTGTATTAAAATATTATCATAAGAAATTATGGCTATTTGACCCATAAAACAATCTAATATTCACCGATTTGGCCCTAAATGAACATCTTGAATATCGCACTCACCATGGTGAAAATTGATACCTCATTATAGAGATGGAAAGGTAACCCTCCTCCATTAATATTCAATATGATCCTAGTATAGAACTAGCCAATTCATACCATGAATCAAATTGAAACCTGTCATTTACAACCCAAATGGTCTCGAATAGAAAATGTAATCCATAATCTATAAAGAATAAATCTTGAAACATTTTATATTCACTAACCACACTCCCAACAGTGTATCGATGGTCAATGAAATATCCAAGATTTCCACAACCAAACCCAAATTATTTTTGAAAACAGTGGGTAAAATAGAATTTGATGATCTTGTATAAAAAAAATGAAATCGAAGGTAGATGATATAATAATCATACCTATAATAGTTGGAGTAGTATTTATAATGAGTGGTGAATTTATTCTCTTCCCCAGTCTCTAGTATAACTGACCTGATATATTCTTCCAACATGGTACTACTGCTTCTGCTCTAGGTTACCACATCCCCTTCTTTTGTCTTAATGACCGAATAAACTCTTGCTACAATCCTACTATGGTATAGCTAAGCCCCTTCTATACTCAGGTGCCTTTAATGGTCCCCTGCCATTGGTATACATAGGAATGATCACACATGACCTCTGATGATGACCTTGATTACCATAGACACAACACTCAATTGTATGGTAAGAACACTACTAGTGTTTATCACCGAATTTTGCACATTGATAGAAATGAAATGGAATACAGTTCTAAGATTTATATCCACTACCCTATACTCTCATACCACTATTGAATTAGAAAAAATATCATAGAGGCTGTTCTTGATTCCTTAAGAATAGATCCTTGTTTTCCCTACTGTAACATTATGGTTACTACCCAGGGTATCTCTGGTATTTGATTCTGTGATGAGTGACTGATTTATCACATCCTCAAAATTGTTTAAATTAATTATGTTCACCTATGAACTTATCGTATAGAGAAACCCATATTGGACATGTCTCACCCATGAGATCTCATCACCTCATAAAGATGGTGTAATGTGTTCCAAGTCGGTTAAATGTCAAGCGTATTCCAGAAATGGAATGCCTCCATATGTCAAATACATGAACTCTTGAGCCTTCTCACACCTCAATGTTTCAGGATAAAAGTGTCTTAGGATCTTTTCCCTGATTTCATTCCAGGATAAATCCTATTACATCATAGTTTTATTTAGAAATTCCAACCAACTCTTGTATGGACTATAAAACATATATTCATCAAGCTTCAACATCTTATTCGTGGGCTCGTCAAGGTTCTTGAAGATCTTATAGAATGACTCAATCTAGAGCTCGACTACCTTGGGGAATCTCTCCCTAGTGAATGTGGGAATATTTTGTAGTTAAAACAATCTTTTCAACATAGAAATCAATGTCATGGTACAAAAAACATACATTTCTAGGGATCACAGGACCCTTAGTAATTTTTCGTGAATATGAACTTCCATTTGACCTTTAGGAACAATAGGAAACTCTGGGTTAGTTTTGTTAAGAGTATGCTGATTTACACTCTCCGGATGCTCAAATTGAAGATGATGAAGAAGAATTTCTCTACCAGAAAAACACACACCTTAGAGCACCAGGTAAAAACAAGGATAACCTCCACAATTTATTATAATAGATAATGACTGACTCATGTTATCTATAAAAATAGATTAACAAATTATTTGTATGAAATAATTCTTTCGTTTCATTTATTATGTTAAAAAAATCTCTCATATCATATTATACATAGAAAATATTTCACAAAAATATAAATAAGTCCCTATTTTGAACCATGCATGTCAGTGTATATCCTTATGTGCCTATCATAATGCATGCATGAACCTATCATTCCATAGAATCCCACAAATACTAATCCTATAAAACAATAACATCACACAACATGTGAATTACCCAAGGTAAACTAACATCAACTGTAATAAGAGAATAGCATGAAAAATAATCTCATCCCTGAGAACTCATATTTTACACCATATGTAGGTTAGATACTCCATGAAAAATTTCATTACCATTTCTAGAAACATCATATTATCCTTTAAACCTTTCTAACATAATAAAGAAAAATAAATAAACCTAATTCTAAGATACCACTTTATAACATCTCCAATCTAGAACTCTCTCACATTTCCAAAATGGGTTGGTTGTGAGACTTGAGGCACATATCCCCATATGCGAAATGCTGCTAATAGTGTAGGATTTATAAGTATAGTGGGTAGACTATACCCCTAGTCAAACTGTTACAAAATCAATGAAATTTTCAATACAAATAAATGAATAAATATCAAAGTACATAAATATTGGAAACAATATGATACAATGGAAAACCAAAAATAAATAAATCTTAATGATCCAATAAATAATAAAGTAATAATTTAATGAAATTCTTGAATGAAACTAAATATCATACTATAATTAGTAAAAATTACATACTAGTAGAAAAAAGGCCTCGGTCCTGATCCCTGTGTCTGTCCCATATCCATACTCAATCTCATCCCACAAAAAACAATCAAAAAAAGGTTCCTTTACAATGTTCAAATAATCTATCCTTGAAATCTTTTGGAGTACCAAACTATGAAATGAATCGTGTGTGAGTAAAACTCAGTAGGTTGAAACCACCATGTCTAAACAAACCTATCTGATAATAAGTGTATGCAATAATGTGATAAACTTATGTATTAATTAAATAAATTATTAAAAAAATATAGAGATAACATAATTTGGAACCATGTAATAATTTCTATGAGAATATTTAAGAAAACTTCGAACTAAAACCATATAAACAAGGTAAAATATAACCTTCCTTAGTTCCATTTGGGAATGTTTCTGAGCATGTCTCACAACCATGAAAACCACAACCATATACCGATGGTATAACAAATCACATGGGCAAGACAACTATATAAAAATCTTAATATGTGTGAGGGAATAGCCCATAATATAAGCATTTCAGTATGTGACAAGGTCAAAACCCTATATATTAGCATTAAAACATATATCTAGGTCAGAACCTGGTATATAAGAATTACAACATGTGTTGGGGCATAACCCGATATATAAGCACTACAACATGTTCCAAGGTAAAAACCAAGTATATAATAATTACAACATGTGTCAAGCTTACATCCTGATATATAAGCATTAAAACATGTGCCAAGGTCAAAAACTGGTATATAATCCTTAAATGTGTTTGGGTCAGAACCCAGTATATAAGACTTATAGCATGTGTCCCAATTTCATATCATAACAATACAAAATCTCACAATATGACTGCATAAGAACAAATGGTTAATTATTATTATTACCATTTGTCATTCAATTTACCATTTATTCAATTAATCAAATAATCCATTTTAAGGAGGATCTGTAACTAGTAATCCCATGAATCACATGTCATGATAAAAATTGTAAGTAATTCATTTCAAATTCATTATTTTCAAAGGTTCTCTCACCGAATGGGTATCCATAAGCAATGTCACATCATCAATTAAATCCAAAGGGATCTAATGAAGAATACAACATAATATTATCACGATTATATTAAATTAATTAATTATTGAACACATAAATTATCACAATTACAATATTTTATATATTTAGAAATTTTAAATAAAACTATAGGGTAATAATTTAGACATCCGACCATTTAGAAATGATAAAAAAATGATTCCAATAACCAAAGATAATAAAGAATAAGGTGTAGATGATTGAAATAATTATCATAGACAGAAACGATCAATATCAAAACAAAAAATGACTGAGTTTAAGAGGTTTCACTACAATGGCCAGAGATCAAAGTGAGAGAATGGAAAAACCGACCAAAACCAATTAATAGTGATTAAATGCATGATCCGGATATCCAGAATCAAGAGAGGCTCTCCAATATCAACTGGATGTTTCTCTAAGGTTTAGAGGATAAATATGCACAAGATAATGAGAGAACATAAAATAGACAACACATTTAAAATAACATGTCGGAAAATTACAAGGCATGTAATTTAGTTAGACATCATGTATTTATTTTTAGAGGTACACACTGAGAAATCAATCACCATAGATAAATATTTAATTCAATAAAAAATTATATGACATGCAATGTATTCATGGTGTGTATTATTTTTACATTATGAATTATGCCATGACATGAGTCTAGTGGCTTTTACAGGTTGTGTAACCCATTTACATGGTGTGTAAAATTTCATTTAGATTGTTTTCAGCACATTTTCCTTATAAAAACCTGAACCCCATTTAAGGATTCTGAACTCACCAAAAAACCATGGTAACACTTTGAAAATTTATACCTAGACTCTATTAATTTAAATAAACACAAATCATTGGAATTTTGATCATTTTCTCCAATAAAGGTTCTATTTTTGGATCTGATGGTATTCTCAAGTTTCCTCATAACACATGTCTATGTTTGTTAAAAATATAGAAATCCCTAACGAAACATGACCACCATGGTCTAAAGATGAGGAAAAAATAAACATAAAAAATTATGTTAAATAACTATGAGAGATATGTTTTTAGAAAAAGATTGGATATTACAATATAGGATGAAGAAAAAGGATAAATGGATATAATACACAAGATTTTTCATATTTATATCCTTTGATTTTTTATTTTTTGGATTTATTTCTTTAATAAAGGTAGTAGAAACTAGGTAAATTATATATATATAAATTTAGTGGATGAAATATGTTGAAACTTAAAATAGAATGAAAGTGATAGTTTAATTGTAACATCCTGACCCACCTCATTAGCTGGAGAAGTAATGGGGGAACTATTGTAATTTAGGGAAAATTCCTAAGACACCAAAGTCCAGGAATAAATTCCAACGGCCTCATAAAAAATTAATAGATGGTTTTACCTTTAAAGATAAAATGAAAAATCTAATGATAGAATTAAAAACCAATATTCTTAATAATACATTATTACTAAAATGAAATCCAATAAAATACTAAACCAAAATATAATATTAGAGTATAAGCAGAATCAATGTGACATAACCAATGGAACCAAATGATAAAAAAACAAAATACACAAAAGAAACCAATAACACCTCTAAATCTACTTTAAGATCCAAATCCACATTCCCAACCCAAGTTTTCAAGAAGAATCACTAAATAATAAGGATACCATTCCTTTAGTAGATTCTTGATATATAACATTAAGAAATTCACCACATTTCCCAAGAAGGGGGAGAGTATAAAATTAAATAATATTTCCATAATGAATCAAAAATCTTTCCACTAGGATTGAAAATGTAATAAAATTTATATAAAATAGTTTAAAAACTCTTTAAGGTAGTTTATATCCAACCAAAACAATATTCTAAAAAAAACAATCAAACAATCCTTCAATACCTTTTTTTCAAGGAATACATCAAAAACTAACAAAATCACTTTTCAAGGAAATTCAACAATGTTTTTAAGTATTTATCAATTTATGATTTGGCATAAATATTTCCATGTCCATGCACATCCTCAACACATGAAAATAAATAATCTTGATGTTACCATTAAGGGATGAAACTCATATCTATACTTCATCCCTTTGATAGAGGTACTTCATTACCATTATCCATCCCATTAAAATCATTCCCAACCATTATTACCAAATCAGATCAACCCATTTAAATAAAATTGTTGCAACAAATACATTAAATTCATCAAAAACCATAATATTAAAATCAACATTTAAAAATTATAAACAACGATTTTAAAAAAAATCCATTGAATTCACCTGAATTCCAAAACTATTTTTCAAACAATAATTAAAACATATAAAACCATTATTTTCAAAGAAAATAAAGCAATTAAATCAATTAGAATTAAATCCTTTAAAATATAATCAAGAGGAACTTAGAGATAATCCAATTACCTCTCAAACAACGGTGAACATGAAAAATGACACAACATCATTAACAAACTAGAATAAATATTCATGATTCCAACTTAAAACTCAATACCTTTGATAATTTTTTTATCCCATCATGATTGGCATCACAAAAAATGTATATGTCACCACAAAACTAGATATATGATTCCAAAATTGGAAAGTATAATATATCTAATGAAAAAAATGAAGAATGAGAACTTACCAATGAATCTGGGTCTCCGATGCACTTGGATTCCCCTTAGAATCCCTCCTGGAGTGAAAGGAATTTTCTCTACCACCTCTAGAGGAAGAGGAATTCATTCTATGGACTGTTAATGGGGGAAACAATTGGTTTAGAAGGTAAATAGTACTAAATCCACAATTTTATTATCTAACTTTCCATAATTAATAATTAGGGAGCATGGTTAAGTAAACCATACACTACGCATGTAGGAGACACTGGCTCCGAACACACCTCACACGATTTGATCACATAGTTATAAAAATCATGTGCCAACTATGGTATAACCAAGTATCCAGAAGTGCATGGTTTTAATATGAATCCACAGATTTTGGAAAAACTATGTGCCTAAATGTGTACCTCTCTAATGTCCACTATTTCTGTTTCAATGTTTCTTTAAGGTGTTTCTTGGTTTTTACAAACCATGCTCAGAATATATTCCTCTAGAAAAGAATAAAAATCCTTCCAAATGTCATCTAAACATCCCTAAACATTATAAAATAATTTTATATACTTAAAATACATAAATAAAGGGTCATATACCTAAAACATAACGTGATAAATTCTCCCTGCCATTGGTCTTTCTGTCCCCAGAAAGAATAAAACCAAAGTAGTCCTTGATGATGGGTGGATTATACTTTTAGAACGAAACTAAATGGTGTACTTTCCATGGTTCATTTTTTATCCCTTTCTTCACATAATAAAATTTATGCAAAATTCCCTGAATCAACAATGGGTTCACTCATGGCTTAGGTGCAACCACATTCTCATCAGCCTCATCTGGTTAGTTTTTAGGGAACCTATCCCGTGACATTCTCTATAACCCAAAGAGAAATCCATTTAGTTTTACTCTCTAGAAAATGGAGGCTTATATATTTTAAATTTACCAAAGAACACATAAAAGAAGGGTTTCCAAAATTCAATAATTTCCACTTTCATGCCTTTTTTCAAAAAAATCCACCATGATTTTGATAATCACACCATTTTCAACTATTTTCAAAATTATACACTTTTTTCCCCAAATCATAAATCATTAATAAAAATTAATTATGAACTCTTAGTGGGAAGTCATTTATATCAATTCATGTCATGCTATTCATATTGTAGAAACCCATAATAATAATGTGGAATTTCCTATAAGTGTCTAAAAACACTCATGTACCAAACTCCCTGGTATCTTGGGTTTTAATATAAAGAGGTTAGGTACATATTTTTATGATTTAAATTTCAAGTTCTAACAACCCTATACTCTTACTACCATCCTAAGAGATAGACCCATATGATATAAGTCTTGAACCAAATGAGATGATACCATTTCTAACATCCTTACCCTCTACATTTGTTTGATAAGTGATAGGGTAGATACTAGGCCTTAGGAGACATCCCCAAGACACTAAAGGCTTGAAATAAATTTCAAGGGCCTCATAAACTATTAGAGGATGATTTTACATTTTTAGATAAAATATAACCATAACAACTAAACTTCTTAATGATGAATAAGTTCCAAAATTCATGCCTATACAAGACTAAACCAAAAGGAAATATCATAGTACAAGCAGAATCAAGGTGACATTACCAATAAAATCAAAAAATAAAAAAAATAAAAGGACAACAAAGACACCAACACAAACTCCCAATTTTATCCAAGAACCAAATACACATACCCAGCCAAAGCAATTAAGAAACATCACTAATGAAAACAGATACGTTTCATTTACCTATTTCTCGATATATAACATCTATAAATGCACCATAGTGCCCACCCAGGGGGTAATTATACAACTAAATAATATTTCCCCAATGAATTAAAAAATCACACCACTAGGGATGAACATATTATCACATTTTTATAAAATATTTTGAAAACAATTTAAATTAGTTTATATCCAACCAAAATAGTTTTCCAAAGAAAACAATTAAAAAAACCTTAAAAACATTTTTTAAGGAATACATTGACAACTAACACAATCAATTTTCAAGAAACATCAACAAATATTTTTACCATTTATCAATTTATGATTTGGCATAAACATTTCTATTTCCATACACATAATCAACATAAAAACAAACACAAGATTTTTATTACCATTTATCGTTAAACATCATGTTTATATTATGTCCCTTTGATGGTTGTACATCATGACCATTATCCATCCCATTCAACTCATGCTAAAATGTTAGGACCACATCATATCAACCCATATCAATAAAACCATTTCAATAAAACCATTTAAATAAATACATTACTTGAATCAACCTACCAAAATTTTAAAATCAATATTTTAAAATTATCAACAGTTATCTAAAAATCCATCAAGTTCCCATGATTTCTAAAACCATAATTCAAATAAGAATTCCATCAAATAGCCCCATAATTTTTCAGAACAATTTCATGGAATTAAATCTAATTTAAATCAATAATTCATGTTATATTCAATAGGAGTTGATATATAATCAACCTACCTCTCAAACCTAATCAAATAAAAACAATGAAACAACAACATTAACAATCTGAATTAAATCATCAATATTTCAACATAGATTGTTTTCCCATCAATCAAAACAATCATATAAATTTAAATATTGACATCACATAACATGGATTTATCACCAATGAACTAGATCCATGATTCCAAAAGAGTTAAAGAGAAGAGATATAAGGAAAATGATGAATAATGAGTAGTTATTGACAAATCTGGGTCTCTAGCACATTTAGATTCACCTAGAAATTCCTCCAAGATTGAAAGGAATTGTCTCCACTACATTGGGAGAAGAGGAATTTGTGTTATGGATTTTTTTTGAAAAAAACATGTGTCTTAAGAGGTAAATTAGATTAGATCCACAATTGTTTGATCTAATTTTCCGTGGTACATAGTTAGGTTTCACAGTTAGGGTGTATGGTTTGGAAAACCGTGTTCTAATCATGCATTAGACATAACCTCCAAACCCACCAATCATGGTTGGCTCACATGGTTAGAGAAACCATGCACATACCATGAAATACCCCACTATCCATAATTTCACAGATTCTACTGGGTATCAGCAAGGTTTATCCAAACCATGAACTAAACAGTGCACCTACCGAGTGTCCACTATTTTATTTACATGGATTCTTGGGGATGTTTCATGTTTTATACTAACAATGTTCAAATCCTTATCCTCCATAAAGGCATCAAAGTATGAAAAAGTTCATCTGAACCCCACAAAATATAACCCAATCATTTTATATAATTAAAATAAATAAATAAATGATGAATTACAAAAAAATAGGGGTTCTACATGCACTGTTTTAAAATTTAACAATTCATCTCAAAACATGAACCTACTATATCTTACGATTTAAAGCATAGATTTCAATGATTCTATATGGTGAAGAAATGTTATCTTCTCAACCATAATATTGATATACTGTACATCAAAAATGATGAAGACAAAATATATCTGGTTTGAGAAAATGGACCATAATTTATTTCGGCCCTATTAAATGAGAAAAGAAGATAAATGAAGGGATAAAAAATGATGAACCTAAATAATTGAAATTGGGATCTGATGCCAAATGATATGTGATCTAAGTCCCACTAGAATGTTTCCCAGGAAAATTGTTCAACATTTACATATTGATCACCTAGATATCCATAAAAAAATATTTGAGAAGTGTTATAAATGGTGTAAATAATGAAGAAAGGAGAGAGTTGGTCAAGGTACAACCCAAAGAGAAATTGTTTCTAAGATCTCTAGACACATGATGCCACAAAGGATGACCAATACTTTGATAATTAAATAAATAAGAAAAAATACCAAGTTTTCAAGAATAACTTATGATAATAAAATTAACTTCATTCATTATGTTCAAAGAGTATTAAGGAGAGTCTATTTATAGGAAAAGTGTAATACAAAAGTTTAACACCAAGATTCCACAAGTCAAAAAGCCTATATGATATTTTTGAAAATTTGGTCTCAAGAACATGACTTTAAGGGACAAATTTCAGGCCCGTTTGAAATGTAAATTCAACTGGACCACCACTCTTAACTTTAGAGATTCCATGGGGGGTTGGGCTTGAAATTCACATCACACAATTGGATGGGTCTTTAAAAGCATGTTTTTACCATAACTAATGAAAATATAGGCGTGATTGCTTCCCTTATGAAATGGAATTGGGCCTACCCTTGGAATTCCATGATTAACCACTTTATGGTCTACTTTATTATCTTTATCTACATCCTTGTCATTGGTCCACTGAATCATCATTATAGTCTTATTCAATCTTGCACATTTTACCCTCCTCTTTATTTTTTACTTCACCCCCTTGATTAACACATGTTCTACAATCCTAATCAAACACTAAGAAAATATTAAAAACCATAATACCACTTAGAAATCCTAAAAATATAAAAAAAATCTACAAACCCTAAAAAATATAATACCCCTAAAAACCCTAAAACCACTAAAAATTCCAAAAAATCCCCAAAAATCCATAAAAATCCTAACAAATCCCTTAAAATTCCTAAAAATGTAAAAACACAAAAAAAAACCTGAAAACCCCTATGAAATCATTTAAAACCTAAAAACACTTGAATTGACTAAAAACCTAAAGTTTCTAAAACCCCTAAAACATTAAAAACACTAAACACCATAAAAACCATATAAGACTAAAACTCATAAAACCCTAAAAACTTAAAAAAACCCGAAAACCCACTATAAAATATAAATACTCTTTAAACACGAAAATCATTAAAAACTATAAAATCCTTAAAACCCCAAAGAAATACACTCAAATCAATAAAATACCAAGAACCATAAAAACCATAAAAACACGAAACACCCTCAAAATCCCTAAAAACCATAAAAATTCTAACAAATCCCAAAAAACATAAAAACATCTAAAATCCATAAAAAAACCTAAGAAAACCTTAACTACCTAAGGACACTTAAAACCCCTAAAAGTATGTGAAATTATAAAAACCCTAAACCCTAGAAACAATAAAAACCATAAAACCCCTAAAAGGATAAAAAGCACAAAACCCCATAAAAACCCTAAAATTCAAAAAATAATAAAAAACACTTTTAACCCCTAAAAATATTTAAAAACTCTTAAACCCTTTAAAACACAAAAATACTCAAAAACACCTGGAAAACATAAAAATAACCTTAAAACCTCAATGTCCCAAAAAGAAATAAAAAATTTAAAATAATAAAAAATACCTAAAAATATAAAAAAACCCCTTAAAACCATAAGAAATCCTGCAAAACCTAAAAAACATAAGACCCCTAAAAACCTAAAATTTCTAAAAACCCTAAAACCCTAAAACCCCAAAGCCCCTAAAAACTCCATAAAAACACTAAAAATCTCTAAAACCACTTAAAATCCTAAAAATCCGTATTTATTCACAAAAAATGTAAACAAACCCTAAAAAACTGAAACCCCCTAAGAAAACCGTTAAAACCCAAAAAATTAAACCCATAAAAACCAAAAAAACACTAAAACCCTAAAAGTCCCTAAAAACCCTAAAAACTGCAAAACCCATAAAGACCATAAAATCCATAAACAAAACCTTAAAATCTCATAAAACCTATAAAAACCACTAAAAACTTAAAAAACATTTAAACCACAAAAATGATAAAAAATTATTAAAACCCTCAAAACCCTAAAAACTAAAAAACCAAAAGTAGAACAAAACATAAAAATCATAAAAACCCTAAAACAATCAAATTACCTAAAAATATAGAAAGCAATAAAAATACTAAAACATTACTAAAAATCCCTAAAAACTTAAAATACCTAAAAATCATGAAATAATTAAGATAATATTAAGTACATAAAAACACTAAAAACTCTAAAAAACTAAAATCCCATAAAAAACCTAAAAAACCTAAAATCCCTAAAACCCTAAAAACCATAAAACCTCACAAACACTAAAAAACCCTAAAAACTATAAAACCTTAAAAACTACAAAAAACTATAAAAGCCATTTAATCTCATAAAAATAGAAAAATTTATAAAAAACCTTGAAAACCCTAAAAAACTTGGTAAAACACTAACCCTCCCACCATAAAAACCACGAAACACCCAAAAACCTCAGTTCCATAAAAACCATAAAAATCCGTAAAAACAAAATAAACCCTAAAACCCATAAAACCCCTAAGAAAACCAAAAAAACCTATAAACACATAAAACCCTAAAAATCTAAAAAAATAGCTAAAAACCATAAAAAACCCTAAAATCCCTAAAAATAATAATACCAATAAAAATTCCTAAAAACATAAAAACCATAAAAATCTTAAAAAGGGATAAAATCCAAAATAAACATAAAATGGCCCCTCAAAACCCTGAAAAACCCTAGGAAAACCATAAAAACATAGAAATAGTTAAAACCCCAAAACCCCTAAAAACCCTTAAATATTCAAAAAACCAAAAAAATACAAAAAACCATTAAACCCTTAAAAACGTTAAAAATCCCAAGAAATCACTAAAAACTATAAAACAATTTAAATCCCTAAAAACATTAAAGAACTACAAATAACTATAAAAACTCCAAAAAAATCCAAAAAAACCAAAAAAAACCCTAAAACCCCTTAAATCACTAAATACCCATAAAATCTAAAAACCACTAAATACCATAAAATACTAAAAGGCCCTAAAAATCCATAAAATTGTAAAAAACAGTATAATCCCTAAAAAAACAAAGAAAGCCTAAAAACCTAAAAACACTGAAAATAACCTACAAACTAAAAACTCTAAAAAACCATAGAATACCAAAACCCTGAAAACCTTAAAACCATAAATATCACTATAATCCCTGAAAACAATAAAAATCATTCAAAATCCATAAAAATGTAAAAAACTAGAAAAATAAATATGAATAACATAAAAACACATAAAACCAAAAAAACCTAAAAAATGTAAAAAACCCCCTAAAACACCCTAAATGAACCTAAATTCCCTAGATACCCTAAAACCCCATTAAAACTATTAAACCCCTAAAACCGCATTAAAACTAAAAAATTAATATAAAATATAGAAATACTTAAAACCCCTAGAAATGTTAAAAAACTATAAAAAACAAGTAAAAACCTAAAAAATGTAAAACAGGCATAAAAAATAGGAAAACCTTAAAAAACCTAAAAACCTTAAACCTTAAAACCTTCAAAATCCCTATAAATATAAAAACTATAAATATTATAAAATCCCCTAAGATATTGTTTTAATGTAAAGAAACCCAAAATAACCTAAAAACCCTAAGAGATCCTTAAAAACCTAAAAATAGTTAAAACACATAAAAATCCAAGAAATGCTAATTTCCCTAAAAATGTTAAATCCCCTAAAAATGCCCAAAAACAATATAACACAAAAAACCATAAAAATCCAAGAAATCCCCAATAACATAAAATCTATAAAACCCATGAAATACCGTAGGAAAACAATAAAAAACATAAAAATGCTTAAAAAACCTTAAAACCCAAAAAAACTAAAAACTCTAAAACCCCAAAAAATACCCTAAAACCCCTAAAACTATTAAAATCCCAAAAAACCTTAAAAATAAAAATACCTTAAAAACACTAAAAATATTAAAAAGCCCTTTAAAACCCCAAGTGTTTTAAAAACCCTAAAAACCCTTAAAAACCATAAAAACTAAAAAACCAAAAAATTAAAGAAACCAAAAAACACCTCTAAAGACATCATAATCTCTAAAAACCTAAAACCTATTAAAATTTTGAAAAAACACTAAAACCCCTAAAAATGTAAAAAATAATAAAACCCTAAAAAATCATAAAAAAAATAAAAGACTTTAAGTACTTTAAACCCCTAAAAAACTAAAAATGATAAAACCAAAAATTAACCCAAACCCCTCAAAATCCCCAAGAAGGATAAAAACCATAAAAGAGTTAAAATCCCTAAAAATATCTAAAAACATAAAAAATATAAGATCCATAAAAAACCACTAAGAAAACCTTAAAAAATAAAAAAAAAATTATACCACCAAAAAACCAAAAAAACACTAAAATCCCTAAAATCCCTAAAAGACCCAAAAAATAAAAAAACCCAAAAAAATCCCTAAATCCCCTAAAACCATAAAAACCTTAAAAAACAATGAAAACTCTAAAACCCACTAAATCCTCTAAAAACCTTCAAACCCCAAAATGTTTTAAAAATATAAAAACTATAGAATCCCACAAAAATCAAAAAACCCAAAAAATAAAATAAAAATAAATACCAAAAAATTTGATAAACCGTCAAAATACATAAACACCATTAAATACCTAAAAAATCATAAAAATCCATAAAAATACAAAAAAATTGAAAAACCCTAAAAAAATAAAAAATATTAAGAGATGCCTGAAAACCAAAAAACACATAAAAAATTAAACTCCTAAAAAAAATTCTAAAACCCCTAAAACACTAAAAAAAACTAAACCCCTCAAAATCTATAAAAACCATAAAACAAAAAATCCCTATAATCACTAAAAATCACTAAAATTGTAAAACAGTATAAATTTTTTATAAACTACATGAAAAGCTTAAAAACATAAAAACACTTAAAATCCCAAAAAAAAATAGAAAATTTTAAAAAAACCTAAAACACATAAAACCCCTAAAATGCTAAATACCCATAAAAACCATAAAACCCCTAAAAAAACTAAAAACCACTAAAACCCCAAAAAATATATAAAATATAGAAAACTATAAAAACCCTTTACCCCTTAAAAATGATCAAAAAAAATAAAAAACATTAAAACCCATAAAAACTCAAAAAATCCATTAAAAAAATCAAAAAACCATAAAAACATAAAAACCCTAAATCCATGAAAAACGTTATGAAAAATTTTAAAACCTTAAATCTTATAAAACACCTCAAAACCGAAAAAACGATAAGACCCTAGAAAACTCTATAATCCCTAAAAACCCTTAAACCCCTCAAAATCCATAAAAACCATAAAAACCATAATGGAATAACCCCCCCTAAAAATACCTAAAACATAAAACACTAGAAAAACCTTGAAAATCCCTTAGAAAACATTAAAATTCTAGAAAAACATAAATCCTCTAAAAAACCTAAAAATGAAAAAAACCAATATAAACCCTAAATAGTCCCTAAAAACTTAAAAACATTAAAAACCCATAAAACCTTTAAACCCCTAAAAACTCATTAAAACCATAAACCACTAATTTTTTTAAAAACCCCATAAACCCCCAAAATGTTAAAAACTATGAAAACCATTAATCATCTAAAAACCCCAAAAATCCTTAAAAATGAAAAAAACATAAAAACTCTATTAAACCTAAAAAACCTAAAACCTCTACAAATTCCTAACCCTAAAATCCATATAAATCCTAAAAAATACCTAAAAATCTCTAAAATAAAAAAACAAAAAAACTCTAAAAACCTCTAATAATACCTTAAACTCCTAAAAACACTTAAAACCCCCAAAAATCTAAAAACACTATAAAACCCTAAAATCCCTAAAAACACTAAAGATCCCTATAAACCCATAAAACCCCATAAAAGTACTAAAAAATTCCTAAAATCCCAAAATATGTAAAACAACATGAAACCCATGAAAACCGTAAGCTATAAGAGAAATCCTAAAAACACATTTACCCCCAAAAAACCTAAAAAATTATAAAACCCCTAATAGACCCTCTAAACACAAAAACCAAAAAATCACCTAATACCCTAGAAAACTGATAAAAAAAAATTAAAATCTAAAAAACTAATAAAAACTCTAAAAACCCTTTGAACCTCTAAAATATTAAAAAAAACCTTAAACCCCCACAAAATAAAAAACCCCTAAAACCCCATTAAAAACATAATGACCATAAAACACATAAAAACCCTTAAAATATCTATAAACCCTGAAAACAAAAAAATCCAAATAAACATACAAATAACCAAAAACATAGAAACCCCTATAACCCAAGAAAAACTCAAAGAAAACCATAAAAACCTAAAAACACTAAAAATCCCTAAAAAACTAAAAAATTAAAGATATTAAAAAAAACCTTAAACCCCTCAGAATTCATAAGATCCTCAAAAACCATAAAATTCCAAGAAAATCCCTAAATTTTTTAAAAAAAATGTAAAAAACCCCTAGGAACACCTTAATGAAATAAACACAATTAAAACCCATAAAAACTAAAAATGGAAAAAAACCAAAAGATCATTAAAATTATTGAAACCCCTAAAAACAATAAACTTTATTAAAATATTCTTCAAATACCTAAAAACGCAAGAACCCAAAAAACTATGAAAAAACCTAGTAAAATCTTGAAAACCTAAAAATACGTTAAACCTCTAAAAGTCCAAGAAATGATAAAAAAACATAAAAATTCTAAAAAACACAAAACACCCAAAAAAACTACTCAAAACCATAAAACATTAATACCCTAAAAACCCTAAAACTAATAAACATCCTAAAAACCCAAAAAAACTCTGAAAACCCTTTAAACCCCTACAATCTTTTAAAAATTCTAAAAACAACAAATCCTCAAAAAACATTAAAAATTCATAAAAACCCAATAAAATATAAAAACTCTAAACAACTCTAAAAACTCTAAAAACAATAAAACCCCATAAATACCCTGAAACCATAAAAAACTAAAACCCCCAAGAAAATACCTAAAAATGTATAAAACCTAGAAAACCCTGAAAACCCAAAGAAAACCATAAAAACCTAAAAACACAAAAAGCCCATAAAAAACCTAAAAATGAAAAAAAACACTAATAAACGTTGAAAAAAATAAAAATCCATCAAAATCACTAAAACCCATAAAAACCACACAAATCCTAAAAAACCCTAAAACACCTTAAAAACCATAAAAACCCTAAAAACACTAAAATGCACTAAAAATACACAAAAAAACCTATAAACCACAAAAAATCAAAAAAAACACAAGAATATTTAAAAAACATAAAAACCCATAAAAACTCTAAAACCAGTAAACACTATAAACACTTTAAAGTCTTAAAAGGCCAAAAAATAAAAAAAAACTAAAAAAAGTTAAATCCCCTAAAAACGTTAAAAAACTAAAATAAAAAAAAACCTAAAACCCTAAAAACAAAAAATCCCTAAAAATCCTTCAAAAAACAAAAACCCATAAAAACCATAAAACCGACTATAAACTTAAAAAAACCTATTAAACTATAAAAACATTAAAAAATATATACAGACCCTAAAAACCATAAAACCCTCAAAATCCCTAAATACCATAAAATCTAAAAAAACAAAAAAAAAATCTAAAAAAAACCATTAAAATGTAGCAAACCCTTAAAATATTGGAAACCCCTATGAAGACCCTAAAAATATAAATACAAATAACACAGAAAACCTAAAAAAAGATAAAAACCCTAAAACTGTAAAAAACTCAAAATCCCTAAAAATCCTAAAAACCATAATGATTCTATGAAATCTATAAAAATCACTAGAAACATAGAAAACACTAAAACCCCTAAAAGCATAATAAATTATTATAAAACTAAAAACCCTAAAAACCCCTAAAAACCTAAAAAACACTAAAACCCTAAAAGACCATAAAACCCCCAAAACCTATTTAAACCAATAAAAACATTAAAACCCCCCAAGCCCCTTAATAATCCTAAAACCCCACAAAAAATTTTAAAATCATTTATCCCCCTAAAAATGTAAAAAAAACTCTAAAAAATCTTAAAACCTTACCAAACTCAAAATATAATAAAATCCCAAAAGTTATAAACACCCTAAAAATCCTATCCCACGCTAAAAACCTTCAAAATCCATTAAATGCCTAAAATCCATAAAAATCCTAAATATGAACTAAAAATCCCTACAAATGAAAAAGAATGCCAAATAACCAATGAAAACATTAAAAACCTTAAAACCATTAAAAAAATAAAAAAAACTAACAATTGAAAAAACCCTAAAATGCATAAAAAACTAAAAACCCTATTGTCCAAGCTATCTAAAATGCATAAATTGTGAATTCCTTTTAAAAAACTAAAATACATAAAATATTTTAAAAATACTAAAAACCCTTAAAAATATAAAAAAAATAAGAAATCCAAAAAAATACTTAAAAAAATAAAAACGCCTAAAAATCTTTTATACCACTAAGAAAATCTTAAAAAAATAAAAAACATTTAAAACCCCTAAAAACAAACAAACATTAAGCACCCTAAAAATCCTAAAAGCGAAAATCCCCTAAAAACCCTAAAAACACTTAAAATCCCTAAAATTGAAAACACTCTAAAAACCCTGAAAGAACATAAGGAAACCATAAAAACCTGAAATAAATTATAACCCCTAGAAGCCTAAAAACTCTAAAAATCCAAAAAAAACCTAAAATGACTATAAAAACCCTAGAAACCAATAAAACCCCCTAAAAATCTTTGAAAATACATAAACAAAAAACCCAAAAAACCCACTAAAACAATAAAAATACTTTAAACCCATAACATGTAAAAAACCTGAAAAAATAAAATCCTCTCAAAAATAAAAAAAATCCTAAAAATAAAAAAAAAAATCCATTAAAATCATAAAACCCTAAACACCCTAAATCTTCTTAAATTACCTAAAATGCATAAAAATCATAGAAAATCTGTAAAAAAATAAAATTTTAAAAACCAAAATATCCCTGAAAACCATCAGAAACCCTTGAGAAAATAGAAACCCTTAAAACAACTAAAATACCAAAAAATCATAAAACATTAATTTTTTAAAAGATACCTCAAATCCCTTAAACCCCCAAGATCCGTAAAAACACTAGAATGCATAAAAATCCAAAAAAAACAATAAAATAACTAAAAACCTGAAAACCCTAAAAATTCTGAAGAAACCGAATAAAATGTTTAAAACCTAAAAGTACATAAATCCTCTAAACCCCCAAAAATTGAAAACAATACTAAAAACCCTGAAAAGATCCTAAAACCTCTAAAAACATAAAAACCATAAAACCCATAAAAACCATAAAAAACATAAAGAATCCTAAATTAGTACTAAAAACTCAAAACCCATTTAATCTAATAAAAACATTAAAAACTCTAAAAAATCATAAAACCCCTAAGAATTCATAAAATCCAAAAAAATCAAAAAATTGAAAAAACCCTTAATATCCATAAAAACCAAAAGAACACAACAATTCTAAAAAACCCTAAAAACCACTAAAAATAAAAATCCCTAAAAATCCCAAAGAAAACCTTATAAACTAAAATAACTTAAAATCACTAAAAAACCTAAAAATACTAAAAACCTTAAATACCTAAAAAAACCCAAAATACCCAAAAATCCATAAAACCCCTATAACCAAAAAAACATATAAAACCCCTAAAAAACTCCCTAAAAACACAAAAACCAATTTAAAATAATAAAAATGTTAAAAACTGTAAAAAATCAAAAAATCAATAAAAACTCAAAAAAATTATAAACCCAAAAAATTATAAAACACAAAAAACCACAAAACCCTAAAAACTAAAAAAATCATAATAATTCCCAAACAATATATAAAAAAATTAAAAAAATAAAACTGTTAAACCTTAAAAACACTGAAAACACCTAAATATTCTAAAAACCTATAATCCGCGTAAAAACAGGAAAATCAAAAAAACCCTAAAATACCCTCAAAATCCCAAAAGACCATAAAAACCCAAAAAATCCTAAAAGGCCCTAAAATTCTAAATAAACATAAAACCCATAAAAAAGCTAAACACCCCAAGAGAACATTAAAAACAAAAAAAATGAAAACTAATAAAACCCTAACAAAACACTGAAATATCTAAAACCCCTAAACATAACCTAAGAACCAAAAAATCATATAAACCAAAAAACCCCTAAAAACTTTAAATGCCTAAAATCCTAGAAAAATCTTAAAAAATACAAAATTCCATGAAAACGCTTTAAAACCATAAAAACATAAAAAACTAAAAACTTGTAAAAATCCTAAAAACTTAAAAAAACCCAAAATACTCAATAACCCCAAAAAACACTAAAACCCCCAAACCCCCAAAATCCCTAAAACAATAAAAAACAATAAAATTTCTTAAATTCCAAAAAATATCCTAAAACTAAAAATCCAAAAAACCTAGAAAACCCCTAAGAAAACCATAAAAACCTAAATATGAATTAAACCCCAAAAAACATAAAAAATGGTAAAAACCATAAAAACACCAAAAACCGCAAAAAACCCATCAAAATCGCTAAAAAACCTAAAAATCCATAAAAATCCTAAAACCATTGAAATTACCAAAAAAAGGAAAAAACCAGAAAATCACTTAAAAACCCTATAAAAATATTAAATACATAAAACACTTAAAAACTTTAAAATGCCTAACAATGTTAAAAACATTAAAAACCTAAAAATACCATAAAACCTTAAAAGTAACCCCTCTAAAACCTTAATAAACCCAAACCCCCTTAAAAACCATAAAAACCCAATAAAAACTCATAGAATACTTTAAAACCCTAAAAACATTAAAAACAACTAAAACAATTAAAACCTAAAAAACTCAGAAAACCTCTTTAAACTCAAAAAAACCAAAAAACCCTAAAAACCAAAAAAACCCCTAAAAACCATAAAACTCATAAAAATACGCTAAATAAATTGAAAATGTAAAAAACACTAAAAAACCTTAAGAAAACTACAAATACCTAAAAACACTTCAAACCCCTAAAAACCAAAAAATACTTAAAATGCTAAAAAGCCTCATAATCCCTCAAAAACCTAAGAATTATAAAAATCCTGAAAATACCTAAAAATTTTTAAAAAGGAAAAAAAACTAAATCCATTAAAACCCCTATGAAATCTATAAAATCCTCAAAACACCTAAAACCCCCAATAAACCTAGAAAATGTTAAAAACCCTAAAAAAATTAAAAACCCCTAAAAACTACTAAAAACACTAAAACCTATAAAAACCATAAAAACCCTAAAAACCACAATAAACACTAAAATCACTATAAAATCCTAAAAATATTAAAACTATAAAATAATTAAAACCTTAAAAACACAAAAAAAACCCTGAAACCCAAAAAATGAAAACCCTAAAATCTCAAAAAAATCTTTAAAACCTTTCAAAATGCCTAAAAACCCATGAAACCATAAAAATCCTAAAAATACTTAAAAATCTATACAAACCTAGAGAAAAATATGACAAAACCTTAAAAACCTAAAGTCCCATACAACCCTAAAAACTGAAAAAAAAAATTAAAAACTAAAAAACAGAAAACCCTTAAAACCCTCAAAATCGATAAAACCCCTAAAACCACAAAAAATAGCAAAAATCCCAAAAAACCTATAAATTAAAAAAAAACACTAAAACCCTAAAAATATCCATGAAACCATAAAAATATAAAAACACATTATCCCAAAAAAAATGATAAAACACCTAAAATACCCTAAAAACCATAGATATACATACCCCCCCCCCCCACCCACTATAAAACATTAAAAACCCTAAATGACCATAAAACACCAAAAAGACCACAAAAAACTCTATAAACCCTTTACACCCCTAAAAATGAAAAAAAACTATAAAACCATTTAAATCCCAAAAAACTCAAAAAAACCTAAAAACACAAAAAAAACCATAAAACCCCTAAAACATTAAAAACCCTCAAAATCCATAAAACCTTAAAACCATAGATATCATAAAAATAATTAAAAATAACAAAAAACAAAAAAAACCCTAAAACCCCCAAAGAAAACATTAAAAATATAAAAAAAATAAATACCACTAAGAAAAATAAAAAATTATGAAAAAAACCAGAAAAAACTAAAAAATCTCCTAAAGTCAATAAAACACCTTAAATCATAAAAAAAAATCCATAAAATCCAAAAAAAGTAAAAAACCATACAAACACCAAAAAACCAATAGGAAAACTATAATAACCTAAAATAATAAAACCCATTGAACACCTAAACACAATAAAAATCATAAAAACTATAAAAGATCCAAAACCACCCCTTAAAACATTAAAAAATCCATAAAACCACTAAAAAACTAAAAAATAATTAAACCACAAAAATCGTTTGAAACTATAAAAAACCAGAAGTACCTTAAAAACTCTAAAAAAACCCCTAAAATAATAATAAAATAAAACCCCTAAAACCCTAAAAAATTTTAAAACCCCAAAAATCCCCTACAACCCTTGAAAAATCCAAAAACCCCACAAAACCCTTAAAACCTAAATCAATAGAATTCTTTAAAAAAATCCCTAGAACAGTAAAAACATAAAAATACCCCCCAAAAATCCCGAAACCCCTATGAAAACAATAAAAAACATAAAGACACTTAAATAAACAAAAGAAACCTAAAAATGAAAAATAAACATGAAAAGCGTAAGTAACCCCTAAAATACATAAATTTTAAAACCCCTAAAAACATTAAAAAATCCTAAAAAACCTAAAACCACTAAAAACTATAAAAAGCCTTTAATTCCCTAAAAATGTTAAAAATATAAAAAACACTTAAAACATAAAATTTAAAAAACAACTTAAAAAAATATAAAAAACCAAAAAAAATCATGAAAACCCTAAAATACCTCAAATGCCCTAAATATCATAAAACCTTAAAAATCCTAAAAAATCTTAGAAAATCAGAAAAATCTAAAAACTATAAAAAACCAGAATAACACTAAGAAAATGTTAAAAACCAATGAACACTGTAAATTCCTAAAAAACTAAAAATACTAAAGACCCTAAAACCCAAAAAATAAATAAAAACCATATAAAACAATAAAAATCCAAACAAATGTCCAAATATGAAAAAAAATTAAGAAGACCAAAATCTAGAAAAAGAGATGAAAACCATAAAAAAATAAAAATGATTAATAAACCTAAAAAACCAAAAACAAAACAAAAAACCCTGAAGACACTAAAACCCCTAAATCCCCCTATAATTCATAAAAATACCTAAAAAACCATAAAAACATAAAATTCACTAAAAACTCTAAAAACCCTTTAAACCCCTTAAAAACCATTAAATTAAAAACATTTAAAACCCTAAAAACTCAAAAACCCTCAAAAACCCTAAAATAAAGCCATAAAACCCATAAAACCCTCAAAATCACTAATTTTTTTTAAAAACCCAAAACAATCCTAAAATGCATAAAAATCCCTAAAATATAAAATCCGCTAAAAATTCTGAAAAACCCAATGGAATCCTTAAACCCATAAAAGAAATAAAACCATAAAAAATAAAAATACAAAAAATCCAAAGAACTCAAAATCCTAAATACATATAAATCACCTAAAAACATTAACGCCAAAAAACCATAGATACCCTAAAACCACTGAAAACTCTAAAACCCTTTAAAACACTAAAAATGGTAAAGAAACTATAAAAACACTTTAAACCCTAAAAAACTCTAAAAATATTCATAAACCCTACGAAACATTTAGATACCAAAAAACCCTGAAAACATAGAATCACGAAAAACCCTAAAACCATTAAAAGATATTAAAAATCTTAAAAAATCCCAAAAAATCTCTAAAAATGTAAAAACACTATAAACCCCTAAGAAGACCTTAAAAAATATAAAAACACATAAAAACCATGAAAATTTAAACAATGATAAAAACCAAAAACCCAAAAAAACCCTAAAGAACCCAAAAACCCCACAAAATAACAAACACTTCTAAAAGAAAAAAATTGGAACAACCCTAAAATGCCATAATTTGTTTTAAAAACTAAAAAAAATTAAACCCCTAAATACATAAGAAACACTAAAATACCTGAAAACCTAAAATCCTATAAAAACTATAAAACCCATGAAAACCATAAAGACCCTAAAGCTCCAAAAATCCCCCAAAAAATACTAAAAAAATTTAAAACCCTTTAAATACCTTAATTTGTTAAAATCTCTAAAAAAAATTCAAACCCCTAAAAAATAAAAAAACCAAAAAACCAAAAAAAATCCTAGAAAATATTAAAAAAACCTAATATAACAAAAAATTACTTAAAATCATAAGAACCCATAAAAATCCTAAATATACCTAAATATACCTAAAAAAGTAAAAACCCTAAACTCTCGGAAGAACCATAAGAAAACTATAAAAATTTAAAACAATTAAACCCACTAAAAACATAAAAATGAGTAAAACTAGAAAAAACCAAAAAAACGCTCATAATCTTAAAAAACCATAAAAATCATAAACACCCCCTAAAAGTCCATAAAAATGTTAAAACCCTAAAAACCATGAAAACCCCTAAGAAAACCCTAAAAAACGAAAAACACATAAAACCTATAAAAAAGTCTTAAAAACCTAAAATACCCTAAACACTTTAAATCCCATTAAAAATCAAAATAATCCCCTGAAAACCATAAAAAATATTGAAATTTCATTAAAGCCCAAAAAAATAAACCTCTTGAAACCAGTTATACCCCTAAAATGTTAACAAAAACAAAACAAATATGAAAACCCAAAAATATCAAAAAACCTAAAACCCCCAAAAAACCATAAATCCCTAAAACCGTGAATCTCTCAAAAACCATAATAACCGTAAAACCCATAAAAACTAAAAAGTCCCTAAAAATTATAAAAACCCGAAATAAATCCATAGTTACTTCATAATGTAAAAAACACTAAAAAAATAAAAAAAACCCTTAAAACATTAAAAATCCATAACCCCCCCCATTAACTCCTAAAAACACCAAAAAATCTAAAAATCCTGTGAACCACCTAAAACATTAAAAAAATCTATAAAACATAAACACCCTAAAAATCTAAAAAATTTCTTTAAAACCCCTAAGAACCCAAATACCCCTAAAATAATAAAATCCCTCAAATCCCTAAGAACCCTAAGAAAATATAAATAACCTAAAAATCACTAAAAATCAAAAAAACAAAAACCTTGAAAAACATGAAAACCCCATGATACACATAAAAACATAAAACAATTTAAACCACAAAAAACCCTAAAAAATAAAAAACCCAAAATAATCCTAAAACAATAAATAACCTAGGATCCTTCAAAATCCCTGAAACCCTAAAAATAGTAAAATAGAAAAAAAATCACAAAAAATCCTAAAAAGTTTAAAAACCTTAATAACAATGAATTAATCAATAAAAACCTTAAAAACCTAAAAACACTTTAACCCATTAAAATCCAAAAAATTTATAAAATCCTTATAATTATAAAAACCCATACAAAAAAATAAACCCACAAATCCTCTAAAACAATAAAAAACCCTAAAACACCACTAAAAACTATAAAAACCATTTAAACACAGAAAATCATTAAAAAATCAAGAAACCATTAAACTATAAAAAATTGAAAAAAAACTGAAAACCCAGATATCCAAAAAATCAAAAAATCCCTAAAACCTTGAAAATAACTAAAAACCAAAAAACCCATAAAACACTAAAAAATCCCTACAATCCCTAAAAATGTAAAAAAACATAAACCCCTGAAAACCCCTAAGAAAATATTGAAAACATGAAAACAATTTAAACCCCTAAAGGCCTAAAAAACAATAAAAACAATAAAAATCATCAAAATAACTAAGAATCATAAAACCATAAAATCATAAAAATTTCCTAAAAATACCTAAAATATAAAAAAACCTAAAACCATGAAACACGTTAAGAAAACATTAATTCACTAAAAACCATTAAAACCTATAAAAAATATAACAACACTAAAAATACTAAAACCACTTAAAGACCCTAAAACACTAAAACCCCATAAATCCTAAACACCACTAAAAATCATAAAACCGTAAAATTCCATAACATCCCTAAACCCACTAAAAAATCTAAAAATGAATTCATCCTTTTAAAATTTTAAAAATATATAAAAATCATCGAATTTTTTTTAAAAAAAAACTATGAAACCCTACTATGAAACCCTAGAACTATCAAAATCCAAAAATCCCCTAGAAAACCTAAAAATCCAATAAATTCTTTAAAAATTCATAAGAATGATAAAACCCTCAAAAATCCTTGAAAATACCAAAAAAAAATTAAATCCAAAATGCAATTAAAATACCTAAAAAATAAAAAAAATGAAAATCCATAAAAGCAATAAAACCATAAAAAAAACACATCATATTCCCTAAAAAACGAAAAAAATATATAAATGTATAAAATTTTTAAAGGAAAAATAAATGCAATGAGACCAAAAACCCGAGAAAAAATGTAAGTTAGCCTTACAAACCTAAATACACTTAAAACCCCTAAAACAAAAAAAACCCTAAAAGACACTAAAATTAATAAAAACCATAACATCCCTAAAAACCATAAAAACAACTAAAAACTAATAAAACCCTTAAAACCCACTAAGAAGTATAATACCCTAGAAACACATAAAAAAGTTAAATATCACAAAAAAACCCTAAAAAACTCAAAAAATATCTAAAAACCCAGAACCCCCAAAAATCCAAAAAACCCTCAAAAGTCCTAAAAACTGTAAAAAATCCTTAAAACCCTAAAAAATATCAAAAAATCCTAAATCTTCAAAAACCCAAATAAAGCCATAAAAATAATAAAAATCATCAAACTCCAAAAAAATATAAAAACCCTAAAAACACTAAAAACTGTAAAAACCTTAAAAGTATTTAAAAAACCAAATTACCATAAAACCATAAAAACCAACTAAAACTAAAAATCCCTCTAAAAACATAGAAAATTTAAAAAATATAAAAAAACTTAAAACACTAAAAAACTAAAAAACCCATAAAAACCATCAAAACCATTAGAACAATGAAAACCCTAGAAACAAAAAAAATCCATAAACCCTAAAAACAATTAAATTTATAAAAAATCATAAAAATCGCTAAAAATTTAGAAACCCTGAATACCCCTAAAAACAATAGAAAACATTAAGAAACAAAAAACAAATAAAACCCATAAAAACATAAAAATGATAAAAATATAAAAACCAAAAAATCATAAAAATCATAAAAAACTTAAAACCATTAAAATATTTAAAAACATTAAAAAAGAAAAAAATCATAAAAATTTATTAAAAACATGAAAACCCTAAACACTATAATAATCCCTTAGAATACATTAAAACCCGAAAAACAATTAAAAACCCTAAAAACCCCCAAAACCCCTACAACAACATAAAAAACCTAAAAAACCTAAAACCCACTATAAAGGTTAAAAACCAAAAACCTATAAAAACCTAAATGCCAGTAGGTATTACAAAAACCATTTAAACCCCTAAAAATTGTTAGAAACAGTAAAAAACTAAAAAACCTCAAAAAACTCAAAAAATATCCCTAAAACCCCAAAAAACCAAAAAAACAAAAAACCCCAAAAGATAACCCCCCACCTTAAAATCCCAAAAAATAATAATAAAAACCTAAAAATTACCTTAATATACACAATAAATTAAGGAAAACCATAATTCATTGAAAACCTCTAAGAAACCCTTAAAACCCTACAAATAAATAAAACCCCTAAAAAACTAAAAAATACTACAAACATAAGAACCCTAAATCCCAAAAAACCCTATTAAAATCCCTAAAATCCCTAAAATAATATAAAAATCCAATACAAGACTTTAAAATCCAAAAATACATAACAAGTGCACCAAACCCTAAAACTACTAATAAACCCTTAATAATCTAAAAAACACTCAAAACCCCTGAAACCCCTAAAAGGATAAAAACCGTAAAACCTTTAAAGAACAATAAAATAAAAAACCACCTATATCCTGAAATCAGCTAAAAAAAATGAAATCCATAAGAAAAAGAAACCCTCAAATCCAATAAAAATATTAAAATATTTTTAAATCCCTAAAAACATTAGAAAACTAAAAAAAAATGCATAAATGCATAAAAACTCACGAAAACACTAAACTCCCTTTAAAATTCAATACCCCTAACACCCCTAAAAACCACTTAGACTCCTCAAAATCTAAAAATACCCCTAAAACCAAAAAAAATAATAAAAAATCCAAAAAAATCCCTAAATACGTAAAAAGCCCCTAAAAACCATAAGAAGACCATAAAAATAAAAAAACACTTAATTCCACTAAAACTATAAAAATTATAGAAAACCTAAAAACCTAAAAAAACCAAAAAAACCCTTTAAAAAACTTAAAAATCATAAAACTATAAATTTTCTATATAACCACTAAAAAATTTAAAATACCACTAAACACTTAAAAAATTTTAAACCACTAAAAATCCATTAAACCCCTAAAAACTCAAAAAACAATAAAAACACAAAAATCCAAAAAAAACACTAAAACACCTAAAAACCCTCAAACCCCAAAAACCATAAAAACCAAAAAAAAATCCTAAAAAATCAGTAAAAATAAATAAAAACATAAAAACCCATAAAACCAAAAAAACACAAATAAAATATTAAAATAAAAAATACAATTATAAATACTAAAAACCATAATCCCCATAAAAACACATAAAACCCAAAAAACCCTAAAACCCATTAAAATCCCTAAATTCCTGAAAAAAGAAAAGAAACCTTAGTAATACCAAAAAATCATGAAAAATGAAAAAAACAATAAAACCTTGAAAAATCCTAATAAAACCTTTAAAAACGCTTTAAAATATTATATTTCATCATTATTTATTTATTTATTAACATTATTAAAACCCATAAATCCCCTAAAATACATAAAAAACACTAAAATCCCAAAAAACCCAAAAAACAAACTAAAAACACTAAAAAACCTTCAAACCCTTTTTTTCTAAAAATATATAATATACCTTTAAACCCTAAAAAACATAAAAATTCAAACCATAAAAACCCATAAAAACCCACAAAAACCTTAAAACCCTCAAAATACCGAAAACCACTAAAAATAATAAACATCCTAAAAAATCCATAAAAATCCTTAAAATCCTTAAAAACCTAAAACCCTGAAAACACCCAAGAAAACCACAAAATCAAAGTAACACTTACCACAAATAATAAAATCTAAAAAACTCTAAAAAACACCAATAATTAGTGAAACCCATAAAAAATGCTTAAAACCCCATAAAACGGCTAAAAGCCATAAAAAACATAAAACCCATAAAAATGTAAAAACCCCTAAAACCCACTAAAAAATCTAAAAACCCATTAAACCCCGAAAATCAATGGAAAACTATAAAAACCTTTGAAATCCTAAAAAAATTATAAAAAACACAAAAAATCCTAAAAACACCAAAACCCCACAAAATCCCTAAAAACTAGAAAAAACCATAAAATCCTAAGAACCCCAAAAATCCAAAAAAATGTAAATATCCCAGAAATAAAAAAAAACGACAAATAAAACCATAAAAACAAAACAACACAAAAAACCCTTAAAAATTTTCAAAAACCTCTAAAAACCATAAAAAACCTCAAAATTCCTAAAATCCCTAAAAATCATAAAATAATAAAAAATCCCTAAAATGTTTTAAAAATGTAAAAGACCATAATAAACAAATAAAAAATAATAAAAACCTAAAACCTATAAAAATTTAATCCCCCCAAAAATAGATAAAATGGAAAAAACCGTAAAACCATAAAAACCCTTAAATCCTAAAAACCACTAAAAACCCTAATGAAAAGAAAAATCAATAAAAATACCTAAAAACATAAAAACAATATTAAACCTAAAAATCCTTCAGAAAATAATAAAAACCTAAAAAATAACAATACCCCTAATACTATAAAAATTCTAAAAACACTAAAACTCCTAAAACCCCAAAAACCCCTAATATCCATAAAATCCCTAAAATCCCAAAAAAATCCGTAAAAATCCATAAAACCGTACCCCTAAGAAGAATTTAAAAAACTAAAAAGGTAAAGATATCTAAAAACCATTAAACCCCAAAAAAATAAAAAAATACCCCTATCACCCCAAAACAAACAAAAAAAAATTAAACCGTAGAAATAACTAATACCCCTAAAAATCATTTAAAACACTAGAAACCATTAAAATAATATAAAAAGAAAAAAACCCAAAAGACATAAAAATCCCAAAAAAATCTAAAAAACATAATAAAACCTTAAAAAAACAAAAACACTTAAATCCCCTAAAAACATAAAAAAGCTAAAAACATTAAAAACCCTATGCCACCCAATGGATCCGGGAGCTTTTTTTGAGGTGGATGTTTCTAAAGAGCCGATAGAATTTGTGTGGATCATTGTTGGCGAGGAGCTCCGTTGGTGGATGCCGATGATCTGTGAATCCTAGGTTTATTTATGTTCCTCTTATCGGCATATTGGCCATGTTGATATGACCTGCATGAAAGTTATTAAGGGTTCTGATGTTTTGAATTTGGCTCTTGCGGGGCATGGCATAGGACCAGTTCCTTCTAAGGTTTTCTTGCATCCTCATCCAAAGTATAGGGACATTTTTGCACCCCTGAGGTCCGACCTAAATTATGGTGGTGATAAGGAAGCAAGGATGGGTTCTGGTGTTTTGGGGCTGGAATCTCTGAATAATAGTTTTGTTAAGGATGATGGTAATGTAGTGGTTGAGAATATTTCTGATCATTTCTACAGTGAATAGGTCATAGGAAGAGAGGTGAGCCCATGTGGGAATTCCCTGCATAATAGGTTTGAGCGCCTGGTTTCTGTTGCACCAGAGAGTGAAGTTGTGGAACTAGGGGTTCTAGAGGAGCAAGGGATGAGAATGGATTAGGGGAAGACGGATGGGATAGGAGAGGGACTCCATTGTGTTCATAAACAGAATGGGATCTCTAGTTGTGGGGTGGTTGAAGCTGAAAAGCGGGATTTGATCTGTGGTGGAATTGGAGATTATGAGATACAATTATTAGTAGTAGGAAATAATGTGGAGGTTGAAAAGGATAGTGTTGAAGGTGTTACTGGATTGCAAACCCCTATGGTGGTGCTTGTTAAAGATGATGTAGGGGATTTCTGTTGTGCAGCCGGACAAGAGAAGATGGTTGAGTAGGGGCGCTGGATAAGAGACAAGTGGATGAGTGGGGGGAGAGCATGAGTAGGATGTGGCTCAACAGGAACTAAGGGAGGTGACCAAACAGGGGGATATATCTCTGCAATGGGATCTGGCGAAGCAGGGCTTGGTGGAATGTGCTGAGACAGAGGGGGAAGATGTTGCACATGGGGATGTGGCTGAGCAGATGGTTTTGGCATAATAGGATGAAGTCCCCCCAGTGGTGGCGGTGGGGGAGGCTGGTCTCGAGTGCGTGGCTACTAGCATGCTATCTATAATGGGTTTATTTTCACTTGAGGTGGTGCTTGATGGGACTGCTGGCATGGATCATATGACTGCATAGGAGAGGGTGACTGAAGGTGTGTCTAGTTGTCAATCTATTGGACTAGATTTGAATACGCCTGAGGCGGTGGTTGAGGGGGCTGTTAGTGATGCTTCCAACCATGTGACTGAGCAGGGGGATGGAGGTGCAGGTGCTAGTGTATCAGTTTCAAGAGGGGGCTGGGAAGGGGTGCGAGCGGGAGTAGGTCGCAGGGACGGGGGATGAGTGTGGGCAAGGGGATGTTGCTACACAGGGGGAGGGGTTGGTGCCAATTATGAAGGGGCATGAGGACGCCCTGGCTGATGGGGGTGCCTCCACCAAGTTTTTGAAGATCGCTCATGACTCCCATGAACCAGTGCCGATCATAGTGGACGCATCAGAGGAGCTCGTCCCCTTTGGACCACATGATGCTAAATTTGTTGAATATGGGATGATTAGGGACAATGAGGATGAGAACTCCAAATGTTTGGTTCTGAAAGAAATGGCTTTAGAGTACCCTAATATTATGAAAGTACCTGTGCAGACTTCTCTTTTGCAGGAGGGAATGAAACCCTAGTGCTCGATGTTTTGGGTGTGTGGCTCTGATGATGATTCTAGGATGAAATCCAACATGGCCCAGATTTTGAAAGAAAAGGCAATTCTTGGAGATCTTTCCTCTTTTGGGAAAGAAAACTTTGTTGGGGGCCTATCCAGGGAGAGGTTTCCACCTCCCACCTCTTGTTTACTCAACTAGGAGGACACTGTTATCCCTATTCAGGAAAAATATGGTGATGTTGATGCCGAAGTCCTGTAAGGGAGGAGGCCAAGGAAGGACTACACTTCCTTTTTGAGAACGGTTTCTATGAGGGCTTCCTGCAAAGCTTCAAAGAACTCCTCTGGAAAGGTGGGGTGTCCGGCTAAGAAGAAGCTGAATGTGGAGCAGAAGAAGCTATAGGAGTATTACACCAACTTCTTGAAGCAATATGACTCTTCTGAATGGGAGTCGGCAAACACTGATGCGGCCTCCGGTTATGGTGCTGAGGGAGACCCCCATAGTGTAGACTATTATGATGGTGGTGGTGAGGAAGGTTGGTAGAACCTATGATGGTGTTTTTCCTTGTTATTTTCTGCTTTCTTCTCACTTGTGGACCTGTTCGTGCTATTTGTTTTCCTTTGAGGATTTTTTGGGTATGGGTTGATTGACCCTACCCTGCCTCTATCTGTTGCATCTTTTTCTTATTAATAAATTTAAGGGGGGTCGGGAATAGCCTGTCCTCACACCTCTTCTGGTCCAAAACCAAGGAAAACCCTAAAAACCAATATAAATCATAAAATCAATAACAAATCCTAAAACCCCTTTAAAAAACTAAAATGTTAAAAAAACATTAAAAAACCTTCAAACCCAAAAAACTCTAAAAAAACACCTAAAACCCCAAAAAATCAAATAACCCATAAAATACTAAAAGTCTTAAAAATCTATAAAACCAATACAATCCTATAAAATCCCATAAAATCTATAAAAACAAAAAAACACTAAAAACCTTATGAAAACCTTAAAAAACTAAAATCAACTAAAACTAATAAAAAACATAAAAAACTCTAAAAACCCAAGAAAACCCTAAATCCTAAAAAACCCTCAAAATCTCTAAAACCCTAAAATGATAAAGATAGTAAAAATCCATAAAAAATATTAAAACATAAAAAATCTTAAAAACCAATAAAAACCCTTAGAAAACTATACAACCTAAAAACATGTAAAAACCCAATAAAACCTAAAAATGATAAATACCCTAAAACGGATAAAAATACTAAAAACCCTTAAAAACAAAAAAAACTCATAAAAAACATAAAACCCCAAAAATCATACTACAAAAAACCGAAAAAACCGAAAAAACCGAAAAAACCCAAAAAACAATTATATTCCCTAAAACTATAAAAACCCATAAAAATCATAAATGAAAAAAACCCATAAAAACATAAAAATCCTAAAACCACTAAGAAAACCATTAAAATATAGAAAACATTAAACCACTAGAAAAGAGCTAAAATACTCTAAAAACCCTAAAGTCATTAAAAACCCAAAAAACCTCAAAATTCTTAAAACCAATATAATTATAAAAAATCCTCAGAAATACCTAATAATGTAAAAAAACATAAAAAACCTTATAAAAATATAGAAAAACAAAACACTTAAAACCCCTAAAACCAAAAAAACAATAAAAAAACCACAAAGCCTATAAAGTAAATAAAACTACTAAAAACTATAAACATCCCTAAATATAAAAAACGAAAAAAATAATAAGAACCCTACAAAACACAAAAAAATATAAAACCCCTAAAAAATTATAAAAACCTATGAGACCAAAAAATCATAAAAACCCTAAAAAACCTAATCAACCCTAAAAACCCAAAAAATTCTTATAAACCCATAAAACAATAAAAATAATAAAAAATCCCTAATAATCCCTAAAACTTTAAAAACCCCTAAAAACCAAAAAACCTTAATAAAAAACATATAAATCTATAAAAACATAAAATTCATAGAAACGTAAAAACTAATAAAATAAAAAAAACCTTAAAAACCCTAAAAACACATAAAATCCATTAAAAAAAAATAAAAAATATTATAATTCCTAAAGAACACCTGAAAATGTAAAATTTGAAACCCCATAACATTGAAAACCACTTAAGAAAACCATAAAAATTAAAAAACAATGAAAACCCCTAAAAATGGTAAAAACTCTAAAAGACCATATAACCCCTAAAACCCCCCTAAAAACCATAAAAACTCTAAAAACCATAAAAACATTAAAACCCAATAAAAAATCTTATGATCCATTATATTCAATAAAATGATAAAAAAATATAAAAAAAAAATTAATTCTAAAAAAATAAAAAAAACTTCAAAAACCCAAACAAACCAAAAAACCCCTAAGATCCATAAAAGCCCTAAAACCCGAAAAATCACTAAAAACCAAAGAATCATAAAAAATCATTAAAAATACCTAAAAACACAAAAACCCCTAAAAACATAAAAAACATAAGAAAAGCATAAAAATTCTAAAAACAATTAAAAACCTCATAACACTAAAACACTAAAAACACTAAAACCCTAAAAACCATATGGAATCCTAAAAATCAATAGAACCCCCAAAACCCCCCAAAAACACTAAAAACTATTTAATGGACTAAAAATGTTAAAAAAAATCCAAAATTACATTAAAACCCTATATAAATAAAAAACCATAAAACCATAAAAAACTATAAAACCCCTATAACCTTAAAAGTAACCAAAAACCCTAAAAACCATAAAAATCATCAAAATATCTGAATATCACTAACAATTTAAAATACCATAAAAACATTGAAAACTGTAAGAAAACCCTAAAACCCCCTAAAACCCAAAAAACCTCAAAATCCAAAAAATCCTTAAAAATGCATAAATATCCTAGAAAATCCTTAAAATAACTTACATCATAAAAAACACCAATAAATTATAAAAAACTGTAAAAAAACATGAAAATCCTAAAAGCACTTAAAATCCTGCACATGAAAACCTAAAAAACTCTAAAAACTGAGAAAAAAACCCTATGAAGACCCTAAAAACCCTGAAACGCCCAAAATAACAAAAAACCCCTAAAAACATTAAAAACCCTAAAACCCCTAAAAATAAAAAAACATTAAAAAATCTAAAAACCCTTTATCCCCTAAAAGGTAAAAAAACTCTAAAACCATAAAAACCCAAAATACAATAAAAAACCTAAAACCCCTAAAAACACTAAAAACCCTAAAATTGCCTACAAATCCTAAAAACCCATGAAAATCATAAGAAATTCATAAAAATAATTAAAAATGGAAAAATCACAAAAATCTGGAAAATACCTAAGAAATCCATAAAAACCTAATCAACTCTTCCCCTAAAACCAATAAAATTCTAAAGTCCAAAAAACCATTAAAACCCCTAAAACCCTAAAACCCATCAAAATATGGAAAAACCCATAAACCCATGAAAATCCTAAAATATACCTAAAAATACTTAAAATTATAAAAACCCTATAAGTGTTGAAAACCCCTAGAAAAACAATAAAAACCTAAAAACAAGTAAAACCCCAGAAATATTGAAATATTATAAAAAGACTAAAAAATCCAAAAACCCATAAAAATACACATATACAATAAAAACCCCTAAACCCCATAAACCCCAAAAAATCGTAAACTCTAAAAAAAATTAAAACCCTTGAAACCAAATAAATTTTAAAAAACTTTACAAAAATAAAAACCCAAAAAAAAACCACAAAATCCTTAAAACCCCTAAAAATCCCTAAACACCACCAAATTCACTAAAAATCCTAAACACCTAAAAAATAATAAAATACCTAAAAATCTATGAAAACTCAAAAAACTCCAAAAATCCCTAATAAAACCTTAAAAACTGAAAACACTTAAAACCCCTAAAGCCCTAAAATATGATAAAACCATAAAAACCATTAATACCCTAAAACCCATAAAAATATCGACATCATAAACCTTTATAAAATCATAAAAAAAACTGAAACCCATAAAAACTAAAAACCACTATAAATTCTTAAAACCATTTAAACACATAAAGACACTAAAAAACTATAAAAAATAATAAAAATACTCTAAAACTAAAAAACATTAAAAATAAAAAAACCTTAAAATTTTTAAAAACCTTAAAAACCCAAAAAACAAAGAAAATTACTAAAAAACCTAAAATACTATAAAAATACAAAGAATCCCTAAAGTCCCTAAAATTTTCGAAAAACCCTAAAAAATTGAAAACCTCGAAGAAATTCTTGAAAACCTAAAAACACTTTAAACCCCTAAAACCTAAATAATAACAAAAACAGAAAAAATCTTAAAAACACAAAAAAAACCCTACATCCCATAAAAACCCCTAATAATATTAAAAGGCATTAATACCCCCATAAAAACCTTAAAACCTTTGAAAAATAATATTAAAAAACTTTTTAAACATAAAAAAATTTGAAAAAAAATCTAAAAACCAGATAAACCCTAAAAAACTAAAAAAATTCCTAAAAACCAAAAGGCTATAAAATTCATAAAATCACTAAAATACCATAAAAACCCTGAAAATCCCTAAATCCCAATAAAGATAAAAATTTTAAACTAAAACTAAAAACCCCTAGTAAAATAAAAATCTTAAAAACCCTAAAAACCTTAAGAAAACCTAAAAAACCAAAAAAGACATAAATCCCCTATAAAACCATAAAAACACTAAAAATATAAAAACTAAAAAAACCATCAAAATCCCTTAAATCCCTAAAATAACTAAAAACCATAAAATTCATAAAAAATACCTAAAAACCATTAAAAACATAAAAATCACTAAAAAACCTAAAAACAATTGGAAAATAGAAAAAAATACTAAACCCCCTAAAATCTATTAAATGATACCCCCTCCCCCCAAATACCCTAAACACCATAAAACACCTAAAACCCCAAAAAACACTAAAAAACATGTAAATACCTATAAATACATAAAAACCCTAAAACCAATAAAAAATCTAAAAAACATTTAGACACCTAAACAATTAAAAAACTATAAAAACATTATGACCCTAAAAAATTCTAAACATACCCAAAAAACTCAAAAAACCATAGAAATCATAAAAACCCTAAAAAAACTCAAAATCCATAAAAACCCAAAAAACCCAAAATACCCTATAAACCCCAAAAACCATAATATGAATAAAAATATAAAAAACTCTAAAAAACTTGAAAACCCATAATAAATCCTTATAAACATAAAAATACATAAAATCGATAAAACCTGAGAAAATGCTAGAAACCCTAAAAAATATTAAATACCATAAAATCATTAAATGCATAAAACCTTAAAAATCCACTAAAAACTGTAACAATAATTTAAATCCTTGAAACAATAAAAAATCTAAAAAACCATAAAACACAGAAAAATTAAAAAAAACCAAAAAAAATCAAAAAAATCCATAAAACCCTAAAACCCCTAAAACCTTAAAAAATATAAAATCATTAAAAACACAAAAAACCATAAAAATAATATAAATCCTTAAACATATATAAAAACATAAAAAACTAAATACCCAGAAAAAACGTAACTAAACCATAGGAACCTAAAAACACATAAAACCCATAGAAACCCTAAAAATGTTAAAAACATAAAAAACTCTAAAAACAAAAAAACCATAAAACCCACAATGCCTTAACAACCTAAACACCATACGACCCAAAAACCCAAAAAAACTATAAATTCCCTTTAAACCCTTAAAAAGGTAAAAACTCTATAAAACCATAAAACCCTAAAAACCTTAAAAAAAACCCTAAAAACCCTAAAACCCTAAAACCCAAAAAACCATAAAAACCTTCAAAACATATAATAACACTTAGAAACATAGAAATCATTAAAATAACTAAAAATACCTAAAAATGTAAAATACCCTAAAAACCTTGAAGAAACCAAATAAAACATTAAAAACCTAAAAACACATAAAACCCTGAAACCCTAAAAACACTAAAACCCAAAAAAACCCTAAAAACTAAAAACCTCATGAACCCTCAAACCATAAAAAAATAAAACATATAATACACTAAAAACCAATAAAATCAATAAAAACTCTAAAAACCCTTTAAACCCTTAAAAATGTAAAAAAAATAAAAACACCAAAATCCCTAAAAACATAAAAAACATTTAATACTCCTAAAGACTCAAAAAAAACCCAAAAACCGAAAAGACCATAAAAATCCAAAAAAAACCCAAAAAACACTTAAAATCCCTAAAAACCTAAAAAACCATAAAATCTTAAAAAAGACCAAAAAAACCTAAAAAGTTAAAAACCCTAAAAACCCTAAAAAACCTAAGAAAACCATAAAAACCTAAAACACATAAAACCCTTAAAAACCTAAAAAATGTTAAAAACACCTAAAAACCATAAAAAAACCCTAAAACCCTAAAAAATAAAAACACCCTATAAAAGTCATAAAACCCCACTAAAAACTCAAAAAAAAATATGAAATCCCAAAAAAGTTTAAAAAACATCTAAAAACCCATAAAACCCAAATAAACCCAAAAAACCCAAAAACCCAAAGAAAAGCATAAAATTACTATGCCCCTAAAAACCATCAAATCCCTCAAAATCACTAAAAAATATAAAAATCCCAATTAATCCCTAAAAACCACTAAAATCCTATAAACCCCTAAAAACCCTAAACCACCCTAAAAACCCGTGAAAACTAAAAAAATAAAAACATAAAAATTCTCAAAACACGAAAAAATACTAAAAACTATAAAACCTCAAAAACCAAAGAAACAACTAAAAAAACAATAAAAACACTATAAACCACTCAGAACACTAAAAAACACATTAAACCCCTAAAAATATTAAAAAAATCTAGAAAAATCAACACACAAAAAAACTAAAAAATTGAAATTCCCAAAAAATCATAAAAACCATGAAAACGCTCAAAATACCTAAAAACACTTAGAACCAAAAAAATAATTTAAAACCCTAAAAATCCAAAAAAATATAAAAAACCCTAAAAATTGTTAATAACCATAATAAAACAATAAAAAACATAAACACCCTAAAAACCATAACATAAAATTAATTCTCTAAAGACCATAAAACCCCATAAACCCCTAAAATAAAAATAAAAATTTTAAAAAACATTTAATCCCAGAAAAAATCACAAAAATAAAAAAAATTGAAAAACCTAAAATAATAAAAAATTCCTAAAATCCCCAAAAATCCAAGAACCCCAAAAAACCCATAAAACTCTCAAAATCCCTAAAATCCCATAAAGACCTAGAAATCCTAAAAAATATATAAAAGAATAAAAATCCATTACAACCCTAAAAGACAAAATAAACCCTTAACAACCTTTAAAAACTTAAGACTCCTACAAACCCTAAAAATACTAAAACCCCTAAAAACCCAAAACCCCTTAAAACACTATAACCCTCTAGAAATCATCATAATTTCTATAATAATAAAAAACATAAAAAATCCATAAAATATAGAAAATTTTTAAAAAAAACATAAAAACCCTAAAGATCCCAAAGAAGACCATAAAAAACTAAAAACATTTAAAACCACCAGTGATTAAAAAAACAATGAAACCCCTAACAGACTTTAAAAAACCCTAAAAATCCTAAAAACCCCTAAATACCTTTAAAAACAGAAAAACCCATAAAACCATAAAAAAATAATAAAAACCACTATAAACTCTAAAACCCCTTTGAACACCTAAAAACATTTAAAAACTCATAAATCTCATGAAAACCCAAAAAAAATACCTAAAACCCAAAAAGAAATCATAAAACACATAAAAACCCTAAAAACCACAATTACCCTCCAAATCCCTAATATTATTAAAAATACATAAAAATAATAAAAATAATATCCTAAAATCCATAAAAATATTGAAACCCCTAAAAACTGTAAAACCATAACAAACTAAAAACACCTAAAACCCCTAAAAACATAAAAAACGCTAAAATCCCTAAAACCCTAAAACCCATAAAACACATAAAACCTTAAAAAACCAAAAAATCCATAAGAATTTTAAAGAAAAACTAAAAACATTAAAAAAACATTAAACCCATAAATTTTAAGAACTATAAAAATCATTTTAACCCCTAAAACCCTCAAAAACCTCTAAAAACCAAAAGGAAAATAAAAAACCTAAAACTGTACAACCCCTCAAAATCCCAAAAATCCTAAAAACTCCTAAAAACAAAAAAAATCATAAAAAACCCCCCCTAAAAACATAAAAACCAAAAAACACTATAAATCACAAAGAAAACCATAAAATCATAACAAAAAAGAAAACCCCTAAAAACCTAAAGTTATAAAATGAACAAAAAACACATAAGAACCCTAAAAACTATAAAAACCTCAAAACCATAAAACCACTAAAATTTTAAAAATAATGAAACATATTAAAATCCCAAAAAAACTAAAAAAACTCTTAAAACCCGAAAAAAGTTATAAAAATCCTAAAATCCCAAAAACAAATCCCAAAAAACCCAAAAACCCATAAAAATATTAAAATTTACCTAAAATCCATTCAAACATAAAAACATTTAAAAAACTATAAAATCCATGATAAGCGATCTATAACCTTATAAGAAGTTTTATAGGAACCAGATTTGATTATTGTGTGTTGAGAACCCAGATCTTCACAAGAAAACTAGTAACAAGGGATATAAATAGTGGAAATAAGGAAGAAAGGAGAGATTTTGTCAAGTTAGAACTCAATGAGAACTTTCATTAATCTATCCAAAAGATGGCACAATGGATGGCCAATACTTTAATAAGTTAATAATTAATAATGAATGCTAACGCTTCAAGAGTAACTCACCATAATAAATATAACTTCATTCATGATTTTCAATTAGAACAAGTGGTAGATATCTATTTCGAATGAATGAAATAGAAGTATAACAAATAGTTTCCACAAGTAAAAAAATCTAAATGATTCATTTGAATATTTTGAAACATGTCCATGATTTTGTGGGACAAGTGGCACACTGTTTGGGAAAGTAAAGACAAACTAGTCCGCCACTTTTAACATTTAGTATTCTATGTTGTGGTGGGATTGAAATTCCTATCACACCGTGGGATATGCCATGAAAATAATTTTTGGGGATTAATTAATGTAAATGTAGTCCAATATTATGTCCTCAAGATAGTGTATTGGGACTCCCCTTTTAATTACATGATTAAACCATTTAAGGCCTCCATTATTCTCTTGGTCTAGTCCCTAGTCAATGGGACACCAACTACTCACAACGGGTCTTATTCAATAAAGAACATTTATCCCAACTCGAAAATTCCACCTTCAACACCTCAATTCCCATGGGTTCCTAGATCCTCATCACCCCTCCCTCCTCAATAGGATATTTCCTCAAATATGAAAATCCAGAAGGAGAAAGACCAGGAAGATTAAATGTGACACTATCATTTACATACCTATTGGGTAACTCAATATTATAGGCACTATCATTGATCCTATGTAAGACATAGAAAGGACCATATTCTCTTGGATGATGTTTTGTTTTTCATTTCCCTAAGATACTTCCTTTTACTAGGTTTTCCATATGAAAACATCTGGATAAAATTTTGATTTTTTCCAACACTTCCTTTATCGATTTCCATATTCTTGTAATAAAGAAAAAACACATGAAATAATTGATGTATTATGAGATTTATTGTTAAACATACAACCTTTCATAGAAGATTTAGTGCTTTATCCCCCTATAAAGTTATTTTTAACTTTCATTTTCCTGAAAATAATCCCATTTTTTCTAAATACTCATGTTTTTAGTCTTATTTTCACTCTTGTTTTGAAGTATTTTTAATCCTCACTTGGATATTATGAGATTTAAGTATCCCCATGTGTGTATGTATAACCATACCCATGTTATACTAAAATGAATAACAGTTGGTACATCAATAATTTATGATCCTCCTATTAAATTACTAATTTAGACAAATCAAGATATGGGTAACATGAATGGGAACAACCTGACATATCACCATGAAAATTAAAGTTATGCTTGTTAGGCACATTAATAGGAGGATGCATCAGAGGCGCTCGTCCCCTTTGGATCACATGATGCTAAATTTGTTGAAAATGGGATGATTAGGGACAATGAGGATGAGAACTCCAAATGTTTGGTTCTGAAAGACATGGCTTTGGAGTATCCTAATATGATGAAAGAACATGTGCAGACTTTTCTTTTGCAGGAGGGAATGAAAACCTAGTGCTCGATGTTTTGGGGGGTGTGGCCTTGATTAGGATTCTAGGATGAAATCAAAAATGGCCCAGATTTTGAATGAAAAGGCCATTCATGGAGATCTTTCCTATTTGGGGAAAGAAAACTTTGTTGGGGCCTATCTAGGGAGAGGTTTCCACCTCCCACCTCTTATTTACTCAACCCGGAGGACACTGTTATCCATGTTCAGGAAAAATATGGTGCTGTTGACACTACAGTCCTAAAAGGGAGGAGGCCAAGGAAGGACTACTCTTCCTTTTCGAGAATGGTTTCTACGAGGGATTTCGGCAAATCTTCGAAGAACTCCTTTGGAAAGGTGGGGCGTCCTGCTAAGAAGAAGATGAATGTGGAGCAGAAGACGCTAAGCGAGTATTACTCCAACTTCTAGAAGCAATAAGACTCTTCTGAATGGGAGTTAGCAGACACTGATGCGGCCTCCAGTTATGGTGCTGAGGGAGACCCCCATTGTGGTGACTCTGATGATGATCGTGGTGGGGAAGGCTGGTAGACCCCGTGCCGGTGTTTTTCCTTGTTCTTTTTCTTCTTTCTTCTCTCATGTGGACTTGTTCACGCTCTTTGTTTTCCTTTGAGGATTTTTTGGGTATGGGTTGATTGACCCAGCCCCGCCTTTGTCTGTTGCATCTTTTTTCTTATTAATAAATTTATGGGGTGTCAGGAATTGCCGGGCCTCACACCTCTTCTGCCCCAAAACCATGGAAAACCCTAAAAACCAATAAAAATCTTAAAACTCAATAACAAATCCTAAAACCCCTTTAAAAACCTAAAATGTTAAAAAACATTAAAAAACCTTCAAACCCATAAAAACTATAAAAAACACCTAAAACCCCAAAAAACCAAATAACCCATAAAAAGCCTAAAAGTCCTGAAAATCTATAAAACCAATACAAATCATATAAAATTCCAAAAAATATATAAAAACATAAAAATAATAAAAATCTAATGAAACCTTAAAAAACTAAAATCAATTAAAACAAATAAAAAACATGAAAAACTCTAAAATCCCACGAAAACCCTAAATCCTAAAAAACCCTCAAAATATCTAAAACCCTAAAATGATATAATTAGTAAAAATACATAAAAAATATTAAAATATAAAAAATCACAAAAACCAAGAAAAACCCTTCGAAAACTATAAAACCTAAAAGCATGTAAAAACCCAATAATACCTAAAAATGATAAATACCCTAAAACGGATAAAAATACTAAAAACGCTTAAAAACAAAAAAACTCATAAAAAACCTAAAACCCAAATAATCAAAAAACCAATAAACCCAAAAAACCCTAAAACCCATTATATTCCCTAAAACTATAAAAATCCATAAAAAGCATAAATGAAAAAAACCCATAAAAACATAAAAACCCTAAAACCTCTAAGAAAACCATTAAAATATAGAAAACATTAAACCAATAGAAAAGAGTTAAATTCTCTAAAAACCATAAAGTCGTTAAAAACCCAAAAAAATCTCAAAATTCCTAAAAACCATTATAATCATAAAAAATCCTTAGAAATGCCTAATAAAGTAAAAAACATAAAAAATAATATAAAAATATTGAAACCTAAAACATTTAAAACCCATAAATCCAAAAAACACTAAAACACCACAAAGCCTATAATGTAACTAAAACTAATAAAACTATAAACATCCCTAAACATAAAAAATCAAAAAATAATAATAAGAACCCTAAAAACCACTAAAAAATACAAAACCGCTAAAAAATATAAATACCTATGAGACCAAAAAATCATAAAAACCCTAAAAACCTAGACAACCCTAAAAACCCAAAAAATTCTTATAAAACCATTAAATAATAAAAATAATAAACAAGCCCTAATAATCCCTAAAAATTTAAAAACCCCTAAAAAACCTAAAAAACTTAAGAAATAACATAGAAAACTATAAACAATTAAAATTCATAGAAGCATAAAAACTAAAAAAAATAAAAAAACCTTAAAAACCCTAAAACACATAAAATCAATAAAAAAATAAAAATTCATAGAAATCCTAAAGAACACCTAAAAACATAAAATTTGAAACCCCATAACCACGAAAACCACCTTAGAAAACCATAAAAATCAAAAAACAAACAAAACCCCTAAAAATGCTAAAAACTCTAAAAGAGCATAAAACCCCTAAAAACCCCAAAAAACCATAAAAACTCTAAAAACCATAAAAACATTAAAACCTTTTAAAAATTATAATGATCTATTATACTCAATAAAATGATAAAAAAAATATAAAAAAAATTTAATCCTAAAAAAATAAAAAAAACCACAAAAACCCAAAGAAACCAAAAAAACGCTAAGATCCCTAAAAAGTCCTAAAATCCAAAAAATAATAAAAACCAAAGAATCTTAAAAAATCATTAAAAATACCTAATAACACAAAAACCCCTAAAAACTTAAAAAACCTAAGAAAACCTTAAAATTCTAAAAACAATTAAAATCCTAATAACATTAAAACACTAAAACACTAAAAACTCTAAAACCTTAAGAACCATAAATAATCCTAAAAATAAATAGAACCCCAAAAAACCCCTAAAACAATAAAAATTATTTAATGGACTAAAAATGTTAAAAAAATCCAAAATAACATAAAAACCGTAAATAAATAAAAACCCTTATAACCCCAAAAAACTATAAAACCCATATTACCTTAAAAGTAACCAAAAACCCTAAAAAACATAAAAATCATCAAAATATCTGAAAATCACTAAAAATGTAAAAGGCCTTAAAAAAATTGAAAACTCTAAGAAAACCCTAAAACCCCCTAAATCCCTAAAAACCTCAAAATCCCAAAAATCCATAAAAATGCATAAATATCCTAGAAAATCCTTAAAATAACTTACAGCATAAAAAACACCAATGAATTATAAAAAACTGTAAGAAAACATGAAAATCCTAAAAGCACTTAAAATCCATCCCATGAAAACCTAAAAAACTCTAAAAACGAAAAAAATACTTATGAAGACCTTAAAAACCATAAAACCGCCAAAATAACAAAAAACCCCTAAAAATTAAAAACCCTAAAACCTCTAAAAATAAAAAAATGCTGAAAAATCTAAATACCGTTTATCCCCTAAAAATGTAAAAAAACTCTAAAACCATAAAAACCCAAAATACAATAAAAACCCTAAAACCCCTAAAAACACTAAAAACCCTAAAATTGCCTACAAATCCTAAAACCCCATGAAAATCCTAAAAAAATCCTAAAAATCCTTAAAAATGGAAAAATCACAAAAATCTGGAAAATACCTAAGAAATCCATAAAAACCTAATCAACTCTTTCCCTAAAATAAATAAAATTCTAAAGTCCAAAAAATCATTAAAACCCCTAAAACCCATCAAAAATATGTAAAAACCAGGAAACCCATGAAAATCTTAAAAAATACCTAAAAATACTTAAAATCATAAAAACCCTTAAGTGTTGACAGCCCCTAAGAAAACAATAAAAACCTAAAAACAAGTAAAACCCCTGAAATATTAAAATATTATAAAAATACTAAAAACCCAAAAACCCATAAAAATACACAAATACAATAAAACCGCTAAAACTTTCAAACCCCATAAAAATATTAAACTCCACAAAAAAATTAAAACCCTTGAAACCAAAGAAATGTTAAAAAAATTTACAAAAATAAAAACCCAAAAAAACCAAAAAAACCAAAAAATCCCTAAAACCCCTAAAAATCCCTAAACACCACCAAATTCACTAAAAACCCTAAACACCTAAAAAATTATAAAATCCCTAAAAATCTATGAAAACCCAAAAAAACTCCAAAAACCAATAATAAAACCTAAAAGAAAAACTTTAAACCCCTAAAGCCCTAAAATATGATAAAACCATAAAAACCATTAATACCCTAAAACCCATAAAAATATCAACCCCATAAACCTCTATAAAATCCTAAAAAAAATAAAACCCATAAAAAACTAAAACCACTATAAATTCTTAAAAAAATTTAAACACATAAAGGAATTAAAAAACTATAAAAAAAATAAAAATACTCTAAAACTAAAAAAAATTAAAAATACAAAGAACCTTGAAATTCATAAAAACCCTAAAAAACCAAAAAAATAATGAAAATTACTAAAAACCCTAAAATACTAAAAAATCCATAGAATCCCTAATGTCCCTAAAATTTTCGAAAAACCCTAAAAAACTGAAAACCTAGAATAAATCCTTGAAATCTTAAAAACACTTAAAACCCCTAAAACCAAAATAATGCTAAAAATACAAAATATCTTAAAAACCCAAATAACCCTACATCCCATAAAACCCCTTAAAATATTAAAAGACATTAAAACCCCCATAAAAACGTTAAAACCTTCGAAAAAATATAAAAAACCTTTTAAACACAAAAAAAATTTAAAAAAAAATCTAAAAACCTGATAAAGCTTAAAAAAATAATAAAATTCTTAAAAACCTAAAAAGCTATAAAATTCATAAAATCCCTAAAATACCATAAAAACCCTGAAAATCCTTAAATCCCAAGAAAAATAAAAATCTAAACTAAAACTAAAAACCCCTTGTAAAATAAAAATCTAAAAAACCCTAAAACCCCTAAGAAAACCTAAAAAACCAAAAAACACATAAAACCCCTATAAAACCATAAAAAAACAAAAAATATAAAAACTAAAAAAAACCATCAAAATCCCTAAAATCCCTAAAATACCTAAAAACCATAAAATTCATAAAAAACCCTAAAAACCATTAAAAACATAAAAAACACTAAAAAACCTAAAAACAATTGGAAAATAGAAAAAAAAACTAAACCACCTAAAATCTATTAAATGATAACCCCCCCCCCCCCAAATACCCTAAACACCATAGAAACACCTAAAAGCCCAAAAAACACTAAAAAACATGTAAATACCTAAAAATACTTAAAAACCATAAAACTAATAAAAAATATAAAAATAATTTAAACCCCTAATCTATTATAAAACTATAAAAACATTATGACCCTAAAAACTCAAAACATACCCAAAAAACTCAAAAAACCATAAAAATCATAAAAACCCTAAAAAAACTCAAAATCCATAAAAACCCTAAAATCCTTATAAACCCAAAAAACCATAATATGAATAAAAATATAAAAAACTCTAAAAAACGTGAAATCCCATAATAAATCCTTATAAACATAAAAATATATAAAATCGATAAAACCCGAGAAAATACTAGAAACCCTAAAAAATATTAAATACCATAAAATCATTAAAAGCTTAAAACACTAAAAATCAACTAAAACTGTAACAATAATTTAAATCCTTGAAACAATAAAAAATCTAAAAAACCATAAAACACTAAAAACTGAAAAAAAACCCAAAAAATCAAAAAAAATCCATAAACCCTAAATCTCCTAAAAACTTAAAAAAATATAAAATCCTTGAAAACCCTAAAAACCATAAAAATTATATAAATCCTTAAAAATATATAAAAACATAAAAAAACTAAAAACCCAGAAAAAACATAACTAAACCATAGGAACCTAAAAACACATAAAACCCATAGAAACTCTAAAAATGATAAAAACATAAAAAACCCTAAAAACATAAAAAACCATAAAACCCACAAAGCCTTAAAAACCTAAACACCATACAACCCAAAAACCCCAAAAAACTATAAATCCCCTTTAAACCCATAAAAAGGTAAAAACTCTATAAAACTATAAAACCCTAAAAACCTCAAAAAACCTAAAACCCCTAAAACCTTAAACCCAAAATACCATAAAAACATTCAAAACATATAATAACCCTTAGAAACATATAAATTATTAAAATACCTAAGAATACCTAAAATGTAAAATCCTCTAAAAACCCTGAAAAAACCAAATAAAACATTAAAAACATAAAAACACATAAAACCCTGAAATCCTAAAAACACTAAAACCCAAAAAAACCCCTAAAAACTAAAAACCTCATGAACACTCAAACCATAAAAAAATAAAACATATAATACACTAAAAAACATTAAAATCAAAAAAAAAACTCTAAAAACCCTTTAAACCCTTAAAAATGTTAAAAAAAAATAAAAACAGTAAATGCCCAAAACACATAAAAAACATTAAATACTCCTAAAAACTCAAAAAAAACCCAAAACCCGAAAAAACCATAAAAACCTAAAAAAACCCAAAAAAACACTTAAAATCCCTAAAAACATAAAAAATATAAAATCCTAAAAAAGAAAAAAAATACCTAAAAAGTTAAAACCCTTAAAAACCAAAAAAAACATAAGAAAACCATAAAAACCTAAAAAACTTAAAACTCTTAAAAACCTAAAAAATGTAAAAAACCCCTAGAAACCATAAAAAACCCTAAAACCCTAAAAATTAAAAAAACCCTATAAAAGTCATAAAACCCCACTAAAAACAAAAAAATTAATGAAATCCCTAAAAATGTTAAAAAAATCTAAAAACCCATAAAACCCAAAAAAAACCCAAAAAACCCAAAAAAACCAAAGAAAACCATAAAATTAATAAGACCCCTAAAAACCATCAAATCCCTCAAAATCACTAAAAACTATAAAAATCCCAATTAATCACTAAAAAAACCTAAAATTCTATAAACCCCTAAAAACCCTGAACCACCCTAAAAACCCTTGAATACTAAAAAAAATAAAAACCTAAAAATGCTAAAAACATGAAGAAATCCTAAAAACTATAAAACCCATAAAACCCAATAAAAACTAAAAAAACAATAAAAACACTATAAACCACTCAAAACACTAAAAACATGTTAAACCCCTAAAAACATTAAAAAAATCTAAAAAAATCTACCCACAAAAAAACTAAAAAAATGAAAATCCCAAAAAAAAAATCCTAAAAACCATAAAAACGCTCAAAATACATAAAAACACTAAGAACCAAATAAATTTTAACCCTAAAAATCCCAAAAAATATAAAATACCTTAAAAATTGTTAATAACCCAAATAAAACCATAAAAACCATAAACACCTTAAAAACCATAACAAAAAAATAATTCTCTAAAAACCATAAAAACCCATAAAACCCTAAAATAAAAATTAAAATTTTAAAAACCATATTATCCTAGAAAAAAATCACAAAAATTGAAAAAATTAAAAACCCTAAAATAATAAAAAAATTCCAAAAATCCCCCAAAATCCCAAACCCCTAAAAAACCCATAAAACTCTCAAAATCCCTAAAATCCAACAAAGACCTAGAAATCCTAAAAAATATCTAAAAGAATAAAAATCCATTACAACCCTAAAAGACAAAAGAAACCCTTAACAACCTATAAAAACTTAAGACTCCTACAAACCCTAAAAATGCTCAACCCCTAAAACCCCCAAAATCTTAAAAACACTATAACCCTCTAAAAATCGTCAAAATTTCTGTAACTATAAAAAACCTAAAAATACATATAAAATATAAAATATATAAAAAAACATAAAAAACCAAAAGAACGCAAATAAGACCATAAAAAACTTAAAACATTTAAAACCACCATAGATTAAAAAAGAACTGAAAACCCTAACTGACTTTAGAAATCGCTAAAAATCATAAAACCCCCTAAATACCTTTAAAAACCTAAAAACCCATAAAACCATAAAAAAATAATAAAAACCACTATAAACTCTAAAACCCCTTTCAACACCTAAAAACAATTAAAAACTCATAAATCTCATGAAAACCCAAAAAAACAAAAAAAGTGCTAAAACCCAAAAAAATCATAAAACAAATAAAAACCCTAAAAACCCACAATTCCCCTCCAAATCCCTAATATTATTAAAAATACATAAAAACAATAACAATAATATCTTAAAAATCTATGAAAACCCAAAAAAACTCCAAAAACCCGTAATCAAACCTAAAAGAAAAACATTAAACCCCTAAAGCCCTAAAATATGATAAAACCATAAAAACCATTAATACCCTAAAACCCATAAAAATATCAACCCCATAAACCTCTATAAAATCCTAAAAAAAATAAAACCCATAGAAACTCAAAACCGCTATAAATTCTTAAAACAATTTAAACACATAATGGCAGTAAAAAACTATAAAAAATAATAAAAATACTTAAAAACTAAAAAAAACTTTAAATATACAAAGAACCTTAAAATTCATAAAAAACCATAAATAACCAAAAAAATAATGAAAATTACTAAAAATCCTAAAATACTAAAAAAAATCCATAGAATCCCTAATGTCCCTAAAATTTTCGAAAAACCCTAAAAAACTAAAAACCTCGAAGAAATCCTTGAAATCCAAAAAACACTTAAAACCCCTAAAACCTAAATAATGCTAAAAACACAAAAAATCTTAAAAACCCAAAAAAACCCTACATCCCACAAAACCCCTTAAAATATTAAAAGACATTAAAACCCCCATAAAAACCTTAAAACCTTTGAAAAAAATATAAAAATCCTTTTAAACACAAAAAAAATTTAAAAAAAAATCTAAAAACCTCATAAACCCTAAAAAACTAAAAAATTCCTAAAAATCTAAAAATCTATAAAATTCATAAAATACCTAAAATACCTTAAAAACCCTAAAAATCCTTAAATCCCAATAAAAATAAAAAATCTTAACTAAAACTAAAAACCCCTAGTAAAATAAAAATCTTAAAACCCCTAAAAACCCTAAGAAAACCTAAAATACCAAAAAACACAAAAAACCCCTATAAAACCATAAAAACACAAAAAATATAAAAACTAAAAAAACCATCAAAATCCCTAAAATCCCTAAAATACCTAAAAACTATAAAATTCATAAAAAACCATAAAACCCATTAACAACATAAAAACACTAAAAAACCTAAAAAAATTGGAAAATATAAAAAAAACTAAACCACCTAAAATCTATTAAATGATAACGCCCCCCCCCCCCCCAATACCCTAAACACCATAAAACACCTAAAACCCAAAAAACACTAAAAACATATAAATACATAAAAATACATAAAAACACTAAAACCAATAAAAAATCTAAAAATAATTTAAACCCCTAATCTATTAAAAAACTATAAAAAAATTATGACCCTAAAAAAAACAAAACATACCCAAAAAACTCAAAAAACCATAAATATCATAAAAATCCTAAAAAAACTCAAAATCCATAAAAACCCTAAAATCGTTATAAACCCCAAAAACCATAATATGAATAAAAATATAAAAAACTCTAAAAAACGTGAAAGCCCATAATAAATCCTTATAAACATAAAAATATATAAAATAGATAAAACCAGAGAAAATACTAGAAACCCTAAAAAAATATTAAATACCATAAAATCATTAAATGCCTAAAACCCTAAAAATCCACTAAAAACTATAACAATAATTTAAATCCTTGAAACAATAAAAAATCTAAAAAACCATAAAACACTGAAAACTGAAAAAAAACCCAAAAAATCAAAAAATTCCATAAACCTTAAATCTCCTAAAAACTTAAAAAAATATAAAATCCTTGAAAACCCTAAAAACCATAAAAATTATATAAATCTTTAAAACTATATAAAAACATAAAAAAACTAAAAACCCATAAAAAATATAACTAAACCATAGGAACCTAAAAACACATAAAACCCATAGAAACTCTAAAAATGTTAAAAACATAAAAAAACCCTAAAAACATAAAAAACCATAAAACCCCCAAAGCCTTAAAAACCTAAACACCATACAACCCAAAAACCCCAAAAATCTATAAATCCCCTTTAAACCCTTAAAAAGGTAAAAACTCTATAAAACCATAAAACCCTAAAAAACTCAAAAAAACTAAAACCCCTAAAACCTTAAACCCAAAATACCATAAAAACCTTCAAAACATATAATAACCCTTAGAAACATATAAATTATTAAAATACCTGAGAATCCCTAAAATGTAAAATCCTCTAAAAACCCTGAAAAAACCAAATAAAACATTAAAAACATAAAAACACATAAAACCTGGAAATCCTAAAAACACTAAAACCCAAAAAACCTTTAAAAACTAAAAACCTCATGAACACTCAAACCATAAAAAAATAAAACATAGAATACACCAAAAACCATTAAAATAAAAAAAACTCTAAAAACCCTTTAAACCCTTAAAAATGTTAAAAAAACAATAAAAATAGTAAATACCCAAAACACATAAAAAACATTAAATACTCCTAAAAACTCAAAAAAACCCAAAACCCGAAAAAACCATAAAAACCTAAAAAAACCCAAAAAACACTTAAAATCCCTAAAAACATAAAAACCATAAAATCCTAAAAAAGACAAAAAACACCTAAAAAAGTTAAAACCTCTGAAAACCCAAAAAAACCTAAGAAAACCATAAAAACCTAAAACATTAAAACCCATAAAAACCTAAAAAATGTTAAAAACCCCTAAAAACCATAAAAAACCCTAAAACCCTAAAAATTAAAAAAACCCCGATAAAAGTCATAAAACCCAACTAAAAACTAAAAAAACAATGAAATCCCTAAAAATGTTAAAAAAATCTAAAAACCCATAAAACCCAAAAAAACCCAAAAAACTCAAAGAAAACCATAAAATTTCTAAGACACCTAAAAACCATCAAATCCCTCAAAATCACTAAAAACTATAAAAATCCCAATTAATCCCTAAAAACACCTAAAATCCTATAAACCCCTAAAAACCCTGAACCACCCCAAAAACCCTTGAAAACTAAAAAAATAAAAACTTAAAAATGCTAAAAACATGAATAAATCCTAAAAACTATAAAACCCATAAAACCCAATAAAAACTAAAAAACAATAAAAACACTATAAACCACTCAAAACACTAAAAAACACCTTAAACCCCTAAAAACATTAAAAAAATATAAAAAAATCTACCCACAAAAAACCAAAAAAATGAAAATCCAAAAAAAATCCTAAAAACCATAAAAACGCTCAAAATACCTAAAAACACTAAGAACCAAAAGAATTAGAACCCTAAAAATCCCTTAAAATATAACAAACCCTAAAAATTGTTAATAACCCAAATAAAACCATAAAAACCATAAACACCTTAAAAACCATAACAAAAAAATAATTCTCTAAAAACCATAAAAACCCTAAAACCCTAAAATAAAAATCAAAATTTTTAAATAAATTTAATCCCCGAAAAATATCACAAAAAATGAAACAATTAAAAGCCCTAAAAAAATTAAAAAATTCCAAAAATCCCAAAAAATCCCAGAACCCTAAAAAACCCATAAAACTCTCAAAATCCCTAAAATCCAACAAAGACCTAGAAATCCTAAAAAATATCTAAAAGAATAAAAATCCATTACAACCCTAAAAGGAAAAAGAAACCCTTAACAACCTATAAAAACTTTAGACTCCTACAAACCCTAAAAATGCTGAAACCCCTAAAAACACAAAATCCCTAAAAACACTATAACCCTCTAAAAATCGTCCAAATTTTTATAACTATAAAAAACCTAAAAATACATATAAAATATAAAATTTTTAAAAAAACATAAAAAACCTAAAGAACCCAAATAAGACCATAAAAAACTAAAAACATTTAAAACCACCACAGATTAAAAAAGCACTGAAACCCCTAACAGACTTTAAAAACCGCTAAAAATCATAAAACCCCCTAAATACCATTAAAAACCTAAAAACCCATAAAACCATAAAAAAATAATAAAAACCACTATAAACTCTAAAACCCCTTTGAACACCTAAAAACATTTAAAAACTCATAAATCTCATGAAAACCCAAAAAAACAAAAAAAAAAGTGCTAAAACCCAAAAAAATCATAAAACAAATAAAAACCCTAAAAAACCACAATTCCCCTCCAAATCCCTAATATTATTAAAAATACATAAAAACAATAAAAATAATATCCTAAAAATCTATGAAAACCCAAAAAAACTCCAAAAACCCGCAATAAAACCTAAAAGAAAAACTTTAAACCCCTAAAGCCCTAAAATATGATAAAACCATAAAAACCATTAAAACCCTAAAATCCATAAAAAAACCCCATAAACCTCTATAAAATCCTAAAAAAAATAAAACCCATAAACACTCAAAACCGCTATAAATTCTTAAAACAATTTAAACACATAAAGGCATTAAAAAACTATAAAAATAATAAAAATACTCTAAAACTAAAAAAACTTTAAAAATACAAAGAACCATAAAATTCATAAAAACCCTAAAAAACCAAAAAAATAATGAAAATTACTAAAAACCCTAAAATACTAAAAAAATCCATAGAATCCCTAATGTCCCTAAAATTTTCGAAAAACCCTAAAAAATTGAAAACGTCGAAGAAATCATTGAAATCCTAAAAACACTTAAAACCCCTAAAACCTAAATAATGCTAAAGACACAAAAAATCTTAAAAACCCAAAAATCCCTACATCCCATAAAACCCCTTAAAATATTAAAAGACATTAAAACCCCCATAAAAACCTTAATACCTTCGAAAAAATATAAAAACCCTTTTAAACACAGAATTTTTTTTAAAAAAAACTAAAAAAATTCCTAAAAACCTAAAAATCAATAAAATTCATAAAATCCCTAAAATACCTTAAAAACCTTGAAAATCCTTAAATCCCAATAAAAATAAAAACTCTAAACTAAAACTAAAAACCCCTAGTAAAATAAAAATCTTAAAAATCCTAAAAACCCTAAGAAAACCTAAAATATCAAAAAACACATAAAACCCCTATAAAACCATAAAAACACAAAAAATATAAAAACTAAAAAAACCATCAAAATCCCAAAAATCCCAAAAATACCTAAAAACCATAAAACTCATAAAAAACCCTAAAAACCATTAAAAACATAAAAAAACTAAAAAACCTAAAAACAATTGGAAAATAGAAAAAAAAAACTAAACCACCTAAAATCTATTAAATGATAACGCCCCCCCCCCCCCCCCCCCAATACCATAAACACCATAAAAACACCTAAAAGCTCAAAAAACACTAAAAAACTTGTAAATACATAAAAACCCTAAAACCAATAAAAAATCTAAAAATAATTTAAGCCCCTAATCTATTAAAAAACTATAAAAACATTATGACCCTAAAAAACTCTAAACATACCCAAAAAACTCAAAAACCCATAAAAATCATAAAAACCCTAAAAAAACTCAAAATCCATAAAAACCTTAAAATCTTTATAAACCCCAAAAATCATAATATGAATAAAAATAAAAAACTCTAAAAAACGTGAAAGACCATAATAAATCCTTATAAACATAAAAATATATAAAATCTATAAAACCCGATAAAATTCTAGAAACCCTAAAAAATATTAAATACCTTAAAATCATTAAATGTCTAAAACCCTAAAAATCCACTAAAAACTGTAACAATAATTTAAATCCTTGAAACAATAAAAAATCTAAAAAACCATAAAACACTGAAAACTGAAAAAAACCCAAAAAATCAAAAAATCCATAAACCCTAAATCTACTAAAAACATAAAAAAATATAAAATTCTTGAAAACCCTAAAAACCATAAAAATTATATAAATCCTTAAAAATATATAAAAACATAAAAAAACTAAAAACCCAGAAAAAACATAACTAAACCATAGGAACCTAAAAACACATAAAACCCATAGAAACTCTAAAAATGTTAAAAACATAAAAAACCCTAAAAACATAAAAAACCATAACACCCCCAAATCCTTAAAAACCTAAACACAATACAACCCAAAAACCCCAAAAAACTATAAATCCTCTTTAATCCCTTAAAAAGGTAAAAACTCTATAAAACCATAAAACACTAAAAACCTCAAAAAAACTAAAACCCCTAAAACCTTAAACCCAAAATACCATAAAAACCTTCAAAACATATAATAACCCTTAGAAAGATAGAAATTATTAAAACACATAAGAATCCCTAAAATGTAAAATCCTCTAAAAACCCTGAAAAAACCAAATAAAACATTAAAAACATAAAAACACATAAATCCCTGAAATCCTAAAAACACTAAAACCCAAAAAACCCATATAACTAAAAACCTCATGAACACTCAAACCATAAAAAAATAAAACATATCATACACCAAAAAACCATTAGAATCAAAAAAAACTCTAAAAACCCTTTAAACCCTTAAAAATGTTAAAAGAAAATAAAAACAGCAAATGCCCAAAACACATAAAAAACATTAAATACTCCTAAAAACTCAAAAAAACCCAAAACCCAAAAAAACCATAAAAACCTAAAAAAACCCAAAAAACACTTAAAATCCCTAAAAACATAAAAAACCATAAAATCCTAAAAAAGACAAAAAAATACCTAAAAAGTTAAAACCCCTAAAACCCAAAAAAACCTAAGAAAACCATAAAAACCTAAAACACTTAAAACCCTTAAAACCTAAAAAATGTTAAAAACCCCTAAAAACCATAAAAACCCTAAAACCCTAAAAATTAAAAAAACCCTATAAAAGTCATAAAACCCCACTAAAAACTAAAAAAACAATGAAATCCCTAAAAATGTTTAAAAAATCTAAAAACCCATAAAACCCATAAAACCCAAAAAAAACCCAAAAAACCCAAAAAAACCCATAGAAAACCATAAAATTACTAAGACCCCTAAAAACCATCAAATCCCTCAAAATCATTAAAAACTATAAAAATCCCAATTAATCCCTAAAAACACCAAAAATCCTATAAACCCCTAAAAACCCTGAACCACCCTAATAACCCTTGAAAACTAAAAAAAAATAAAAACCTAAAAAGGCTAAAAACATGAAGAAATCCTAAAAACTATAAAACCCATAATACCCAATAAAAAATAAAAACACTATAAACCACTCAAAACACTAAAAAACTCCTTAAACCCCTAAAAACATTAAAAAAATCTAAAAAAATCTACCCACAAAAAAACTAAAAAAATGAAAATCCCAAAAAAAAATTCTAAAAACCATAAAAACGCTCAAAATACCTAAAAACACTCAGAACCAATTAAAATTAAAACTCTAAAAATCCCAAAAATATAAAAACCCTAAAAATTGTTAATTACCCAAATAATACCATAAAAACCATAAACACCGTAAAAACAATAACAAAAAATAATTCTGTAAAAACCATAAAAACCCATAAAACCCTAAAATAAAAATAAAAATTTTAAAAACCATTTAATCCCAGAAAAAAAATCACAAAAATTGAAAAAATTAAAAACCCTAAAAAAATTAAAAAATCCCCAAAAATCCCCAAAAATCCCAGAACCCAAAAAACCCATAAAACTCTCAAAATCTCGAAAATCCCACAAAGACCTAGAAATCCAAAAAAATATCTAACAGAATAAAAATCCATTACAACCCTAAATGAAAAAAGAAACCCTTAACAACCTATAAAAACATAAGAATCCTACAAACCCTAAAAATGCTAAAACCCCTAAAAACCCAAAAACCCTAAAAACACTATAACCCTCTAAAAATCGTCAAAATTTCTATAACTATAAAAAACCGAAAAATACATATAAAATATAAATTTTTTAAAAAAACAAAAAAAACCTAAAGAACCCAAATAAGACCATAAATGACTAAAAACATTTAAAACCACCAAAGATTAAAAAAGTACTGAAACCCCTAACAGACTTTAAAAACCGCTAAAAATAAAAAAAACCCCTAAATACATTTAAAAACCTAAAAACCCATAAAACCATAAAAAAATAATAAAAACCACTATAAACTCTAAAACCCTTTTGAACACCTAAAAACATTTAAAAACTCATAAATCTCATGAAAACCCAAAAAAACAAAAAAAATTCTAAAACCCAAAAAAATCATAAAACAAATAAAAACCCTAAAAAACCAAAATTCTGCTCCAAATCCCTAATATTATTAAAAATAGATAAAAACAATAAAAATAATATCCTAAAAATCTATGAAAACCCAAAAAAACTCCAAAAACCCGTAATAAAACCTAAAAGAAAAAATTTAAACCCCTAAAGCCCTAAAATATGATAAAACCATAAAAACCATTAATACCCTAAAACCCATAAAAATATCAACCCCATTAACCTCTATAAAATCCTAAAAAAAATAAATCCCATAAAAACTGAAAACCGCTATAAATTCTTAAAACAATTTAAACACATAAAGGCATTAAAAACTATAAAAAATAATAAAAATACTCTAAAACAAAAAAAACATTAAAAATACAAAGAACCTTAAAATTCATAAAAACCCTAAAAAACCAAAAAAGTGATCAAAATTACAAAAAAACACTAAAATACTAAAAAAATCCATAGAATCCATAATGTCCCTAAAATTTTCTAAAAGTCCTAAAAAACTGAAAACCTCGAAGAAATCCTTGAAATCCTAAAAACACATAAAACCCCTAATACTTAAATAATGCTAAAAACACAAAAAATCTTAAAAACCCAAAAAACCCTACATCCCATAAAACCCCTTATAATATTAAAAGACATTAAAACCCCCATAAAAACCTTAAAACCTTCGAAAAATTATAAAAAAACTTTTAAACACAAAAAAAAAATTAAAATAAATCTAAAAACCTGATAAACCCTAAAATACTAAAAAAATTCCTAAAATCATAAAAAGCTATAAAATTCATAAAATCCTTAAAATACCTTAAAAACCCTGAAAATATTTAAATCCCAATAAAAATAAAAAATCTAAACTAAAACTAAAAACCCCTAGTAAAATAAAAATCTTAAAAACCCTAAAAACCCTACGAAAACCTAAAAAACCAAAAAACACATAAAACCCATATAAAACCATAAAAACAAAAAAAAAATATAAAAACTAAAAAAAACCATCAAAATCCCTAAAATCCCTAAAATACCTAAAAACCATAAAATTCATAAAAAAAACCCTAAAAACCATTAAAAACATAAAAAACACTAAAAAACCTAAAAACTTTTGGAAAATAGAAAAAAAACTAAACCACCTAAAATCTATTAAATTATAATGCCCCCCCTCCTAATACCCTAAACACCATAAAAACACCTAAAAGCCCAAAAAAAACTAAAAATCATGTAAATACCTAAAAATACATAAAAACCCTAAAACCAATAAAAAATATAAAAATAATTTAAACCCCTAATCTATTAAAAAACTATAAAAACATTATGACCCTAAAAAACTCTAAACATACCCAAAAAACTCCAAAACACATAAAATCATAAAAACCCTAAAAAAACTCAAAATCCATAAAAACCCTAAAATCCTTATAAACCCCAAAAACCATAATATGAATAAAAATATAAAAACTCTAAAAACGTGAAAGCCCATAATAAATCCTTATAAACATAAAAATATATGAAATCAATAAAACCCGAGAAAATACTAGAAACCCTAAAAAAATATTAAATACCATAAAATCATTAAATGTCTAAAACCCTAAAAATCCACTTAAAACTGTAACAATAATTTAAATCCTTGAAATAATAAAAAATCTTAAAAACCATAAAACACTGAAAACTGAACAAAAAATAACCAAAAAATCAAAAAAATCCATAAACCCTAAATCTCCTAAAAACATAAAAAAATATAAAATCTTTGAAAACCCTAAAAACATTAAAAATTATATAAATCTTTAAAAATATATAAAAACATAAAAAAACTAAAAACCCAGAAAAAACATAAATAAACCATAGGAACCTAAAAACACATAAAACCCATAGAAACTCTAAAAATGTTTAAAACATAAAAAACCCTAAAAACATAAAAAACCATAAAACCCCCAAAACCTTAAAAACCTTAAAAACCTAAACACCATACAACCCAAAAACCCCAAAAAACTATAAATCCCCTTTAAACCCTTAAAAAGGTACAAACTCTATAAAACCATAAAACGATAAAAACCTCAAAAAAACTAAAACCCCTAAAACCATAAACCCAAAATACCATAAAAACCTTCAAAACATAAAATAACCCTTAGAAACATAGAAATTATTAAAATACCTAAGAATCCCTAAAATGTAAACTCCTCTAAAAACCCTGAAAAAACCAAATAAAACATTAAAAACATAAAAACACATAAAACCCTGAAATCCTAAAAACACTAAAACCCAAAAAACCCGTAAAAACTAAAAACCTCATGAACACTCAAACCATAAAAAAATAAAACATATAATACACCAAAAACCATTAAAATCACAAAAAAACTCTAAAAACCCTTTAAAACCTTAAAAATGTTAAAAAACAATAAAAAAAGTAAATGTCCAAAACACATAAAAAACATTAAATACTCCTAAAAACTCAAAAAAACCAAAAACCCGAAAAAAACATAAAAACCAAAAAAACCCAAAAAACACTTAAAATCCCTAAAAACACTTAAAATCCCTAAAAACATAAAAAACCATAAAATCCTAAAAAAGACAAAAATACTTAAAAAGTTAAAACCCCTAAAAACCCCAAAAAACCTAAGAAAACCATAAAAACCTAAAACACTTAAAACCCTTAAAAACCTAAAAAATGTTAAAAACCCCGAAAAACCATAAAAACCCTAAAACCTAAAAATTAAAAAAAACCCTATAAAAGTCATAAAACCCCACTAAAAACTAAAAAAACAATGAAATCCCTAAAAATGTTACAAAAATCTAAAAACCCATAAAACCCAAAAAACCCCAAAAAACCCAAAAACCCCAAAGAAAACCATAAAATTACTAAGACCCCTAAAAACCATAAAATCCCTATAAATCCCTAAAAACTATAAAATTCCCAATTAATCCCTAAAAACACTTAAAATCTTATAAACCCCTAAAAACCATGAACCTCCCTAAAAACACTTAAAAACTAAAAAAATAAAAACATAAAAATCCTAAAAACATGATGAAATCCTAAAAACTATAAAACTCATAAACCACAATAAAAACTAAAAAAACAATAAAAACACTATAAACCACTCAAAACACTAAAAAACACATTAAACCCCAAAAAACATTTAAAAAATCTAAAAAAATCTACCCACAAAAAAATTAAAAAAATTAAAATCCGCAAAAAAAAAATTAAAAACCATAAAAACGCTCAAAATACCTAAAAACACTAAGAACAAAAAAAATTAAAACCCTAAAAGTCCCAAAAAATATAAAAAACCCTAAAAATTGTTAATAACCCAAATAAAACCATAAAAACCATAAACACCTTAAAAACCATTAAAAAATAATTCTCTAAAAACCATAAAACCCTAAAATAAAAATAAAAATTTTAAAAACCATTTAATCCCAGAAAAAAAATCACAAAAATTGAAAAAATTAAAAACCCTAAAAAAATTAAAAAATTCCAAAAATCCCAGAACCCCAAAAAACCCATAAAACTCTAGAAATCCCTAAAATCCCACAAAGACCTAGAAATCCTAAAAAATATCTAAGAGAATAAAAATTAATTACAACCCTAAAAGAAAAAAGAAACCCTTAACAACCTATAAAAACTTAAGACTCCTACAAACCCTAAAAATGCTAAAACCCTTAAAAACCCAAAAACCCTAAAAACACTATAACCCTCTAAAAATCGTCAAAATTTATATAACTATAAAAAAACCTAAAAATACATATAAAATATAAAATTTAAAAAAAAAACATAAAAAACCAAAAGAACACAAATAAGACCATAAAAACTAAAAACATTTAAAACCACCACAGATTAAAAAAGCACTGAAACCCCAAATAGACTTCAAAAACCGCTAAAAATCATAAAACCCCTAAATACCTTTAAAAACCTAAAAACCCATAAAACCATAAAAAAATAATTAAAACCACTTTAAACTCTAAAACCACTTCGAACACATAAAAAAATTTAATAACTCAAAAATCTCATGAAGACCCAAAAAAACAAAAAAAAGTGTTAAAACCCAAAAAAATTATAAAACAAATAAAAACCCTAAAAAACCACAATTACCCTCTAAACCCCTAATATTATTTAAAATACATAAAAACAATAAAAATAATATCCTAAAATCCATAAAAATGTTGAAACCCCTAAAAACCGTAAAACCTTAAAATACTAAAAACACCTAAAACACCTAAAAACATAAAAAACGCTAAAATCCCTAAAAACCTAAAACCCATAAAACACATAAAACCTTAAAAACCCAAAAAAATCCATAAAAACATAAAGAAAAACTAAAAACATTAAAAAAAACTTTAAACCCATAAGTGTTAAGAACTCTAAAAAACATTTAAACCCCTAAAAACCTCAAAAACCCCTAAAAACCAAAAGGAAAATAAATAACCTAAAACCGTAAAAACCCTCAAAATCCCAAAAATCATAAAAACTCCTAAAAATTAAAAAAAAAATAAAAAAACCCCCTAAAAACATAAAACCCAAATAACACTATAAACCAAAAAGAAAACCATAAAATCATAACAAAAAATAAAACCCCTAAAAACGTAAAATTGTAAAATGAACAAAGAAAACATAAGAACCCTTAAAACTGTAACAAACTAAAAACCATAAACCCCTAAAATTTTAAAAACAATGAAACATATTAAAATCCCTAAAAAACTAAAAAAACTCTTAAAACCCAAAAAAGTTATAAAAATCCTAAAATCCCAAAAAAAATTCCTAAAAACCCAAAAAACCATAAAAATATTAAACAAATACCTAAAATCCATACCAAAATAAAAAGTTATAAAATACTATAAAATCCCTGATAAAGGATCCATAACCTTCTGGGAAGTGTTATAGGAACCATATTTGATTTTTGTGTGTTGAGAACCCAGATCTTCACAAGAAAACAAGTGAGAAGGGCTATAAAAAGTGGAAATAATGAAGAAAGGAGATATTTTTTCATGTAAGAACTAAATGAGAACATTAATTAATTAATATAGCCACAATATTACACAATAGATGACCAATCCTGTAATAATTTATTAATTAATAAATAATTCTAACGCTTCAAGAGTAACTCACCATAATAAATATAACTTCATTCATGATTTTCAATTAGAACAAGTGGTGGATATCTATTTCAAATGAATGAAACAGAAGTATAACAAATAGTTTCCACAAGTAAAAAAATCTAAATGATTCATTTTAATATTTTGGAACATGTCCATGATTTTATTGGACAAGTAGCACACTGTTGAGGAAAGTAAAGACAAGCTAGTCCGCCACTTTTAACATTTTGTATTCTATGCTGGGGTGGGATTGAAATTCATGTCACACCATGGGATGGGCATTTAAAATCATTTTTGGGGATTAATTAATGTAAATATAGTCCTAGATTATTTCCTCAATCATGGGTATTGGGACTCCCCATTTAATTACATGATTAAACCATTTAAGGCCTCCATCATTCTCTTGGTCTGGTCCCTAGTCATTGGGTCACCAACTACTCACAACAGGTCTTATTCAATCAAGCATATTTATCCCAACTCAACAATTCCACCTTCAACACCTCAATTACCATGTGTTCCAGGATCCTCATCACCCCTCCCTCCTCAATAGGATATTTCCTCAATTATGAAAATCCAGAGGGAGAAAGGCCAGGAAGATTAAATGTGACACTATCATTTACATACATGTTGGGTAACTCAATATTATAGGCACTATAATTTATCCTATATAAGACATAGAAAGGACCATATTTTCTTGGATTATGTTTTGATTTTCATTTCCCTAAGATCCTTCCTTTTACTAGGTTTTCCATATGAAAACATCGGGATCAAATTTTGATTTTTTCCAACACTTCCTTTATCGATTACCATATTATTGTAATAAAGAAACAACACATGAAATAATTGATGTATTATGAGATTTATTGTTAAACATACTACCTTTCATATATGATTTAGTGCTGTATCCCCCTATAATGTTATTTTTAACTCTCTTTTTCCTGTAAATAAACCCATTTTCTCCTCAATACTGTTGTTTTTAGTCTTATTTTCACTCTTGTTTTGAACTATTTTTATTCCTCACTTAGACATGATGAGATTTAAGTATCCTCAAGTGTGTATGTATAACCATACCCATGTTATAATAAAATGAATAATAGTTTTTACATCAATCATTTATGATCCTCCTATTAAATTACTAATTTATACCAATCACTATATGGGTAACATGAATGGGAACAATATGACATATCACCTTGTCTTCACACTTCCCAATAAAAAATTAATGTTATGCTTGTTAGTCACTTTAGAATCCCCAATATTTTTTAACCATTGTGATATATAAGACCTATGATAATTTTTCATAGATAAACCTAATTTATCAACCATAAAACCACTTGTTATGTATGTGAAACTACCCCAATAATTGATCATAATACATACCTTATCTTTGAAGAGGCATCTAGTATAAAAAATAGTCTCCATTTTCTATTGATCATGCCTTCCTTTGGGTTAACCACATAAATAATACCATGAGCAAAGCATTTATCTTTTTATGTGGCTCTCTATTTTCTCATAAGCACATTCCTTAAGTGGTGGAATTTTATCATCACCTGATCTATACTTAGAGCATCTCCTTAATCCAAAATAATAACATTCCTCTTATTTGATAATTCTGTGAAAAAATGTAAAAATACATTACATTTAAAACATATAAAATTATTTGGAAAGATCCTTACCCACCATATTATCTTTGTATTCTATAAGAAATGGATTTGTTTTGGTCACCCCCTTGGAATCTAGGATGTCTTCTGTTACATGTTCCTGTGGTTTGGAGTCCTTCAACAGGAAAGAATATTTAGAATACTTTCCATAACATATAGGGTGTGAACTTTTTGATGTTACATGTCTCTCTACTTTAGTATCCATGTTAATATGATCCTCCATATCTAAATAGTGGTGTGTGTAAACTATGTTCTGAATGTCATGGTTAATTCCATTCACACACATTTTCATGGAATACTCTTACTCCTCATCAATATAATCCCAAATCATGATGATCTTCAACTCTTTATGATTATCCTCAAAACTCATAGCCCCTTATTTCAAACCCTACAACTTGAGGAGCAAATAAATATAATAGTGGGTAGATATAAACCACTTATGCAATAACACTTTAATCACCTCCCAATAACGGATGTTTCTTTCTCCATTTTTCTATAAACTTTCTTGAAGTTTGTGCCATCAAATACTAGAATAGTTAATAAATTCCATCGCCATCAACTTCACCTTTTTCCCTCTTAATAGTTCTGAAAACCAAAAACATGTGTTGACTTTAATTCCCCTTCCATGTTTGTTTTTGGAACTTTCTTACCTTGGAATATAGTGATCCACAACTTTAATCCCCCACAATCATAGATTTTCCTCCATGGTGGTTTCTTTATTCAAATTTTTGACTCATGAAAATTGAATAAATCCTTATCTTCTTTAATGACCCTCATATTTAGTGGTTCTATAGAATTGTATGGGGATTGTAATTCATCCATCCTCACATTCAACCTTTGGATTTGTTCTTATGCATCCCCCATGATCACCTTAATATCTAATTAATTGGTTTTACTCACCCTCGCTATTTATTAATCATACAATAAAATTTTAAGATAATGGAATATGGTCCTCACACACTCCATCATGTTTTTAAATTTGAAAATATTATGTTCTCTCATATTTCACTGAATTTTGATTTTTTTACAAAACGTAGTACTTTTACCTTTACTACTCATAATTCATACAATGGTGTTCTTACCCAATTACAATAAATCTAATGGATCATTGAAGTGTGAAAATATTGAACTAGAAATCATTGTTAATATTAAAAATAGAATCAAGTGGAATATTTGGGTCAGGGAGGAAAACAGATGATGAAAGATGATAAATATATGTAGGACTCAAGATGTTTCAATTTTTTTGAAGCCTTTATTTTTTTTTATTTTTGGTATATTTATTAAATAATGTGGTATAAAAAAGATAAATTTTCATTATTTGAATGTTAGAGATGCAATAATTTGAAACATCAAATGTAATAAAAGAGAGAGTTAGGCTACAAAATCGCACCCATCCTCATCGGCTTGAGAAGTTATGTGGGAGCTACTAGGCCTTAGGTGACATCCCCAAGACACCAAGGGATAGGAATAAATGTAAAGATCCTCATAAATAGTTGGCGGATGATTTTCCATTTTAATATAAAATGAACAATCCAATGATAACCATAATAACCAAACTTCTTATTGATGTATGAGTACCAAAACGAAAACAAATATAAGACTAAACCAAAATACAATGACATTGTACATATGGAATCAATGTGACATAACTAATTGAACCAAATGTTAACAAAATTAAAAGACACAAAAGACACAAAAAAACTCCCAATACGCTACAAGATCCAAATCCCCATGCCCATCCCAAGGTGTCAAGAAGCATAACTAAAGAACTATGAGACCTTTACTTTACTTGTGTTTTGATATATGACATCTAAAAATACACTGTAGATACCAAAAAGGGGGTGAGTATAATACTCCATAGTATTTTCCCCAATAAATTACCAACCAACACCACTAGGGTTGAACATTTTATAAATTTATATAAAATTGTTTTATAAAATTAACGTATTTTAGATCTATCTGAAATAATTTTCCAATGAAAAAAATAATCAAGACTTCAAACACATTTTTTCAAGGAATACATCATGAACTAAAACAATAATTTTTCAATGAACATCAACAATTATTTTTATCATTTATCAATTTATGATTTGGCATAATCCTTTCCATACACACACACATCCTCAACACAAACACACACACGAGATTCATGTTACTATTAATGGTATAAATTCACATCTATACTATGTCCCTTTGATGGTGGTATTTCATAACCATTATTAATCGCATTCAAGTCTTTACCAACCATTATGCATAAATTATATCAACCCATTTCAGTAAAATAATTTCTACAAGTAATTTACTATAATTAACCAACCATAAATCTAAAATCACCATTCTAAAATTATAAATAAGGGTTTTCCAAAAATCCATCCAATTCCAATGATTTATAAAAACAAAATTTAAATGAAAATTCCTTCAAATACCAACATTATTTTCATACTAATTTCAATAAATTATATAAATTTTAATTAAATTCATTGTGTTCTAATCAAGTGGAGTAGAGAGAGAATCCACCAACCTCTCAAAGTTAATAAAAAATGAAGGACAACACAAAAACATTAATAAACTGACATAAATCTTCAATATTACTACATTGATATCATTTTTTTTCAATAAAAAAATAATATCAAAATAAGACTGAAATTAGACAATGAGGATATATCTCTAATGAATTTGATCCATGATTCCAAAAGAGGCAAGGTTAAGAGCTTTAAGGAAAACAATGAAGAATACAAACTTACAAATGAATCAGAGTCTCTAGTATACATAGATTCTCCTTGGAAATGATCCTTGATCAAAAGGAATTGTCTCCACTACATTTAAGTGAAGGTGAATTCGGGTTATGGTGTGTCAAGAAGAATACTAATGGTTTTGAAGGTAAATTAGATTAGATCCACAATTATTGTATCAAATTTTGCATGGTGAATAGTTAGGTCATGAAGTTAAGAAAACCATGCACTAACCAATCATATGACACTACCACCAAACACACCTCACTCTATTAGATCACACAATTAAAAAAATCGCGAACTTAACATGTTATATCCCACAATTAAGAATTACATGGTTTCTACTAGGCATCCAAATGGTTTTTACAAACCATGAACGTAACTATGAACCTCCCCAATGTACATTGTTTCAATTTCATGGTTTATTATAAGAATTTTATGGTTTCTACTAATCATTCTCAAATCACGCACCTATAGAGAAGACTCAAAAACATTCCAATGCTCCTCTGAAACTTATAAAACATATCTCATTAATTTTATATACATAAAATATATAATTATAGGGTCAAGTACCTAAAATAGGTGGTTCTAAATTCTAACCACCATTGTTCATTTCGTCACTACATATTAGATACCCATAGTTTTCCCTAAAGAGTTATGGCCATTTATCGATCATTTATTTCTCATGTTATCATGTTTCCTCTAGAATTTGACTATATTACTATAAAACATGCACTAGACTGATGCTTTTACCATGAAATAATTTATCTTTTCCTGTCCAAAATATATACTAGCTCACGAAACACCATATAATTTAGTCTAGATCTACATGATACCATTTAATCACATGGTCTATTTCAGGTTGATATTTATTTAATTGAGATAGATAAAACACATTATGCACTAAACTGAACCATGATGGAAAGGAAAACATATATTCCATGTTACCCACCAATTCAAGTATCTCAAAAGGGATTATTTATCAAGGAGAAAACATTCCCTACTTCTGAAAATGATTATTACAAATCCACGGAGTAATTCTAATGAACACATGATTACTCACCTCAAATGACAACATCCGTCGATGATGATTCACATATGATTTATATTCATTTTTTTCATCTCTATCACCATTTTGATTTACTGAATCTTCTTTATTGTCACTTTCACAAGGCTTGGTACAACCTGTAAAGTCTCACCAGTTCCCACAAAAAAAAGTGGAGAACGATAAGGATGACCATACAATGCTTCAAAAGGATCCATATGTATTGAGTAATGATAAATGTTCTGTAAAACAAATCCAATGATGGTATGTGCTCATCCAATGATCCACCAAAATCCATCACACAAGACCTAATCATGTGATCCAATATTTGGATCATCCCCTTGGATTGTCTATCCATTTGAGGATGATACGTTGTGCTCATAGTCATTTTAGCCCTAAGGGATTGCTGTAAATTTTTCCAAAAAACAAGACACAAACACATGGTCTCTATAAGATATAATAAAGAGTGGAACACCATGACATATTATGACATATCAGCTATTTATTTTTGAGAATTCCTCCACGGTGTTGGATTCTTGAATAGGACTAAAATGGGCCAAATTTGTGATCTGATCCACTATCACCCATATGACAATGTATTTTCGTATTATCCTCAGTAGACATGTTTCAAAATCTATAGCTATATTCTCCCATTTAGAAATAGAAATTTGTAAATACTACAACATATGAAATAAATAATTGGTTATCTTCATTAGCCTTATAATATGTAAGGAATCTCAACATAAACTCAGAAACCATTATTTTCATTCCATCCCACAAAAATTGTGCTTTCAGGGCCTTATGCATCTTTTGTATTCCAGGATAGACAGTCCTTCTTGAATGATGGTAAACATGATGGAGTTTTCTTGAAAACCAAAGGTATTACCATCCGATCATCAAACCAAAAAACAAAAACAAATTCAAGATTTCACCCCTTAATGGTCTCCCCACTATTGATTTTTTACCTCTTAGAAACACATTTGAAATAGTATATCTATGCATATTTAACCATATCTACAAAATCAGGAATAAAATAAATCAGAATGAATACAAAAAACTACCTTGATCTTCACAATCTAAGGGAATATCGGCAATAAATGACATTAGTTTACATCGATACAGAGCCTCTTTCACCAACTGACTAGATGAATTTATATATATGGCATCCACAACAGAGTTACCTTTACCTAGTGTAGAGATTAAGTCAAATTAAAACATTCAAAGGTACTTCATACATACTCTTTATCTCATATTTAAATCTCATTGAAAGAAAATATGTTTCAACCTCTTATGATCTATAAACACCATGAATTTCTCACCAAATTGATAATGACACCAGGTCTTCAAATCAGAAACCACATCATCTAATTCTAAATCATGTGTTGGGTTGTTATTCTCATGAAATTGTTTCTTCCATGAGACATAACTAACAACATGATAACTATACATGATAACACACCTTAAACCAGATCCTCATGAATCATAATATACAACATTTCTTTATCTTGATTATGGAAATATCAATATCGGTGCTAATTAAATGTGATCATTGAGATCATAAAAATACTTTTGACATTGATCTTTCCATTAGAATGGAACAATTTTCAATTTCAATGTTTTTATTGGTGAATCTATTCATGAAAAGTAACAACCAAAACATTAGTAGAAACTATCCAGTCTAAAGAAACTGTATATCTCAATGAAATTCTTTGTTAGTTTTTAAGATAACACATCCTCTATATTTTATATATCCATATAAAAACCTTTTTTAGAGATAAAATGGACAAGTAAATGTACCTATTGTATCAAAAAATCATACTTTGAATTTTTCTCATATAGATGATGAACCCATAAGATACCCAAAAAAATTTCCATGTGTTTATTGTGCTCAACCTTTTTCCAAGAATACATTGTTATTTCATTCACAAATACAACCACAAAATAGTTAACATGCTATTAAAATATTTTATTAATTAATTCCAGAAAGATTGTTTGTGTTATCATAAGACCAAAATACATAACCGCATATTTTTAATGGACATATCTACTTCTGAAAGTTGTTTTCAAATTATAATCCTTCTAAACTCACAATTATTGATATCCTGGTTGAAATTAAATTTTAGAGAACCATCGGGATCCCCTCATTTGATCAAATTGGTAATCAATGGATGGAAGAGGCCACTAATAACATATCATAATTTTTTTAAGGTTATGATAATCTACACAAAGTCTAAGAGTTGAATCCTTCTTTTTCATAAAAAATAACGGTTGCTACCTGGAGATACTTACAAGAAAAATATAATCCCTTTTATTTCAAACTATAACAATTATTCTTTCAATTAGATTAAATATAGTGGTTATATCTAACACAATGTTAGTGAGATAGGTTTAGTCCTTGTTAATATATCAATCATAAAGTCTACATTACTTTTGGGTGAAAACCCTGTGAAATTATCAAAAAAAACATCAGGAAACTGAACAAAGATAGTTAGAAAACCTCTATTTTAATTCTAATCCGCAAATTCTAAGGTTATTTATTCAGAATGGTATTATATAGTTCTAACTACATGTGAAAAAATCCTACTCCACATACATTTACATTGTAATTTCTTTTAAAGAGATTATTGACACCAACATGATTTGTAAAACTATCCCTTCAGATATAACATTTAATGTGATCTTTGAACATTTTCTGCCAATCCATACCCTAAATTAAGTCATAGAAATGTATCTCAACCATAGAGAATAACCAAAAAAAATCATCCTAATTGATAATTATGAATCATGATTCTCACACATATCCCCAACATTATTTTTATTCAATAGGTGTTTGATGTATCAAAATAGATAGAATCATTTAAACACATAAAACCATAAAAATCAATAGTGAGAGAAGAAAATGAGATTTCCTTAGTTGAGGAGTCATGATATTACTAGAATCACCATCACTTTCTCGAGTTCATTGATGAGATATATTATGTTTTACTCATCTTGTTGAATCATAAGATGCATGTGAAGCATGAGACGTGTCTCTATCACACGACCTCAGAGTATTATGACAATAGAAATTTTTATTTCACATATTATGGAAATTGTGAAATTATCTTGGCAGTGTTGTACAATATTTATTTATGTGATCAAGATGACCACATTAAATGTAATCGTGTGTACCCCTTTGGTTTTGGAGAATATTCACTGATTATGGTATCTAATTTTGAGTCATACCACTATCTTAGAATTATGTGTCCCTCTACCACTTATTCCCAGCAATAGAGTTCCCATCAGTTTCCATAAATCCTAAAATGATTCTTCCAACTATATTAATTGGGATATATATTTATTCCAATATTTATATTTTAACCCTGTATATATAATATGAATAGAACACATGAAAATATTGTATTGAATCTATAACTTCAAACCCAATTAAAAATTCATGCCTTCAAGGTTTCAGGTGCAAAAACATTGGTTGAAAAGGGGACAAAAATAATAAATTTATTTGAATACCCTATCAGTATGTTGTTATATTTCATCAAACTGAAGAAGTATATTATTCTTACAGTCTATAAATAATAAGGATATAATTTTTTGTTCATTTTATTAAAAAATATTCACATGTCATTTATTTGTCCAATTTTTCTTGAATTGATAAATCCCACCAGTGGCCTGTTCTATACTCCAACATGTATAGTTCTAACTAAAGAATCTGCTCTTTTGGTGTGGAAAAAAAATTGACTATTCAATTTATCAAATTTAGCCACACTTATTCTATTTCCGGTTTTGAATCACCCTGAAAAATTGGTGGATTATTCCATAGAAATTAAACTGAGTGATCAAATTTCCATGATTTTTGTATATTCCCCCATAAATAACTTGAAATTCATAAACAATACTCTAAACCAGTTGTTGTTTTACTAGTGACTTAGTTGAAACCAAATTCCCAACAGCCTCTTCCATTTGGTTTCTAAGGTTCCTACTCAGTTCCATTTTCTATAATAAAAAATCCATTTAGTGTCACTCTATAGCAACTAGAGTCTTATATATTTTATATTTACCACATCAAAAACATCTCAACAAAGTTATCCAAAATTAACCAATTTTCACTTTCAATAAATTTTTTAAAATTACACCATTATTTTTAAAATAAACCCATTTTCCACTACTTTTAAAAATAAATACATTTTCACCAAATCATAAATCATTACTCTAAATTAATTGTGTAATATTTGTGGGAATTTAATTCTATGAATGAAAGAAATAATATTATCATTGACTAAACCCACTATGATGAGGTGACAACTCTTAGAAGTATCTTAAAACACTTATGCACCCAACTACCTGGTAACATGAGTTTCAATATGAATAGGTCAGATATTACTTTTTATTCTTTACATTTTAGGTTATGACAATAATATATTCTTAGTACTATAACAATAGATAAAACAATATGATTTCAAGGTCAAGAACTAAATAACTTTATACCATTTGTAATGTCCCACCCCACCTAATTTGATTGAGAAGTGACAGGGGATATATCATGCCTTAAGTGACATCCCTAAGACACTGATGACTGGAAAAAATTACAAGGTACTCATAAATAGCTGGGGGATTATTTTCCATTTTAAGATAGAATTACTAAACCAATGATAATCATAACAACCAAGCTTATTTTTAATTCATGAGTACCAAAATGAAATCCAATACAAGACTAAACCAATAGATAATATTTGATTACAAGTGGAATGAATGTGACATAACCAATAGAACCAAATGATAAAAAAAGACACCAAATACACCAAAACAACTTTCAATATGATCCAAGATCCATATCCACATGCCCAAGCCCAATGTATCAAGAAACAGTACTAAAGAACTGGGATACATTTCCTTTACCCTTTTCTCAGTATATAACATCTGTAAATTCACAATAGTTCCCAAGAAAGGGGTGAGTATAAAACTCATTAGCATTTACCCAATTACTTCCCGACTCTTGAAACTAGGATTAACAATGTTACCATATTTATAAAAAATAGTTAAAAAACAGTTTAATGTAGTTTGTATCAAACCTAAATATTTTTCCAAGGAAAATTATCAATTACTCCTTCTAACCCAATATTTTTCAAGGAATACATAAACAACTAACATAATCTTTTTCAAGTAAAATAAAAAAAATCTTATACATTTCACAAATTATGTTTTGGAATAAATATTTCCAAGTCCACAAACATCATAAACTAAAACACACACACATTGTTAGGGTTACCTTTGATAGAGGAACTCCACACACATACTCTGTACCTTGATGGTGGTACTTCATGACCATTATCCATCCCATTAAACTGATGCCCAACCATTATGTCCAAGTCATATCAACAAATATTAATAAATTCATTTCAAAAAAACACATTACTTACATCAACCGATCATAATTTTAAAACCACAATTTTAAAATTATATAAAATAGCTTTCGAAAAATCCATCCAATTCCCATTATTTCCAAAACCATCACTCAAATGATAATTCCATCAAATCAGACAATCATTTTCACAAATATTTCATGAAATTAAATAAATTTGGCATCAGGCCTTCAATTTATAATCAATTAGGGTTTAGATAGAATCCAAAAACCTCTCAAACTTAATTAAATACAATTAATGACACAAAAAGTTTAACAAACCATCTTATATACTCAAGAACCAAATTTAGATCTTGTACTATTCATTCTAAACAGTCCTATTCCATCATGATTGGAATCACACTACATGTATTAATACTCAAAAAACTAGGTCTATGATTAAAAAAGTGGGAAGGAGAATAGATCAAAGGAAAATAATGAAGAAATATCACTTATCAATAAATTCAAGTTCCCAACACACATAGATTCTCTTAGGAATCACCCTCAGATAAAAAAGAATTGTCTCCACCACCTTAGGAGGAATAAATATTCTAGATATTGACTATTTAGGAAAAAACTCATGGTTTTGGAGGTAAATATTATTAGAACTAGATTTTTCATATTTTATTTTTTAAGGTTAATGGTTAGGTCGCATGGTTTGGAAAATGTACACTAACCGTAAAGAAGCAACAACCACCAAACACACCTCATAAGGTTGGATTGTATGGTTTTAAAAACCATGATCCAATTAAAAAATACCCCACTATCCAACATTTCATAGTTTGTTTTGGTAATATGTATGATTTTACCAAACTGTGCACTTTACCATATTCCTCCCTAGTGTCCACTATTTCAGTTTCATAGTTTCATGGAGGTGTTTTATAGTTTCTTCTAATCATGTTCAAATACTGAAACTAAAAAAATCCATGAAAAACATGCCAAAACTCATTAAAATATCCTAAAAAAACCCATTTATTTTATATACATAAAATACATAAAAAAAGGGTCATGTACCTGAAAAGGCGATGATACATGCATGGTTTTAAAATTGCCAAATTAGTCATAAAATTTGAAACCATTGTATCTCAAAATTTATAGATTCAATTACAATGATTCTAGATAGAGAAGAAATATGAGACTATTAAATATAGGATTAATATTCTCTATGAAAAAATGAAGAGGAAATGATGTTTATACGTAAATAACAAAACGAGACATAATTTATGTCTACCCAATTCCAAAATAAAAGATGAAAGAAGGGATTAAAAAACTATTAACTTGGTTTTAGGAAATTGGGCTATGATATGAAATTATACCTGATCGAAGACCTTCTAAGAAGTTTCCTAAGAGCCTTGTTCAATGATCGTGTGTTATGAACCAATATCTCTAAAATAAAATAATTGAGAAGTTTTATAAATGGAGGAAATAAGGAAGAAAGGAGATAGAAATACAAAGTAAAACCCAAAGTGAAAATGTATCTAAGAACACTAGCTAAAAGACACAAAAAAGGATGAACAATCCATTGATATTTAAATAATTAAGAAATGACACAATGGTTGAAAGAAAATATCATAATAATAACATTACCATCACTCATGATGTTCAAAGAGTACAAGGGTGTAGCTATTTATAGCAAAATATTGATATAGAAGTATAACACCAGGTATCCACAAGTAAAAAAACATAAAGGTATCCTTTTACAATTTTAGAACAAGCCCATGACATTAATGGATGAGTAGAAAAACCTTTGGGATAGTAAAGACAATGAGCTGACCAATTTTGACTTTGAATATTCCATGGTGGTGTGGGATTGAAATTCATAGTACACCAAGGGATGGGTCAATAAAAAGATGTTTGGGTGATAATTAATGTTAATATAGACTTTCATTCTTCCCCCAAGAAAGGGTATGGGGGATCCCATAGGAATTACATGGTTAACCCATTTAAATTATCCTTCATTTTCTTGGTCCTCTCCCTTTTCATTGGGCCACCAACTCCTTGCAATGTGTCTTGTAAAATCATGCACATTTCATGTTCCACATCTTGTTTTCCATCAACTACTCAATTCTCATGGGTTCCAAGATCCTCATCCAGAACTAAGAAAATCGTAAAAACCTAATAACACAATAAAACTATAAAAACCCAATAAATTACGAAACCCCAAAAAACACTAAAAACACTAAAAAAATCCCAAAACCACTAAAAATATCAAATAACTTAAAACCCATAAAGGCCTAAAATGTCCTAAAACCCCCTAAAAATGAAAAAACTCAAATAACCCTTAAAACCATAATAAAACCTTAAAAAATAGATTCACTTAAAACCGGAAAAATCATAAAAAACTAAAAAATTTAAAAACTAAAAAATTTAAAAACCAAAAAATCCCTAAAAACCATAAACCCCTTAAAACCATTAAAAACCCAAAATAAATTAGAATACCTTAAAAAACACTAAAAACTATAAAAATCAAAAAATACCATTAGATCCCTAAAAACCATAAAACCCACAAAATCCCTAAATATGATTAAAAAAATTTAAAAATCCCTAAATATAACCAAAAAAATATAAAAGACACTAAAATCACTAAAAACATAATAGAACCTTAAATAACTAAACACACATTAAACCTAGAACAACCCCAGAAACGCCTAAAACCCTAAAAACCCCTTAAACCCCTAAAACCCTAAAATCCATAAAAATATATAAAAATAAATAAAAACCCTAAAACCCATAAAAACTCTATAAAACCACTGACAATTATAAAAAAAATTATTCCCATAAAAAGGTAAAAAACTATAAAAACATTGAAAACCATAAAACTCAAAAAAAACTACTAAAAACCCAAACACCATAAAAACCCTAAAAACCCAAAACACCCCTATATCCTTGAAAAATCCCAAAAAAATAAAAAAACCCCCATAAAATACTAAAAATACCTAAAAGACCAAAAACACTTCAATAATAAATAAATAAAACCTTAAAAAACATAAAACAATTAAAACTAATAAAAAATCTAAAAAATGACAATTCCCTTAAAAACCCAAACAAATTATAAAAACCATAAAAACAATAAAAATCCATAAACCCCATAAAAACCTAAAAACCCATAAAAACCCATGAAAACACTAAAACCACTAAAAACTCTATAAACAATTTAATCCTTAATTTTTTTAAAAAACTATAAAATCCCTTAAAACTCTAAAAACTAAAATAAAACCCTAAAGACACAAAAAACACTAAAACCCCTAAAAGTCCTTAAATCCCTCAAAATCTACGAAAACCCTAAAAACCATAAAAATCATTAATATAAGCCCATGAAATCACTAAATAGATAAAAAAAATTAAAACCCCAAAAACCACATAATAAAACCATTAAGACCTAAATACACATAAAACCCAAAAAACCAATAAAAATCCTAAAAAAATAAATCCCTAAAAACCTTAATAACCCCAAAAATCAACAATAACCAAAAAAACAAAAAACTCCTAAAAACCTTTTAAACCCATAAATATGTTAAAAACCCTAAAAATATTAAAAACCCATCAAAACTCAAAAAACCAAATATCCTGAAAAACTATAAGAAACTATAAAAACATGAAAGGCCCCTAAAATCCCTGAAAACCCTAAAAACCCATAAAAATCATCAAAATATATAAAAATACATAAAAACCCTAAAAACCCTAAGAAAAAAAATAAAATCAATGAACCCTTAAAACCCCCAAAGGACCTAAAATATGAAAAATCCTAAACACAATAAAACCCTAAAACCCCAAAAAATCCTAAAAAACCATGAAAACAAAAAAAATCGATAAAACCTATAAGATATCCGTAAAAATACCCTAAAACATAAGAAACACTTAAATCTCAAATAACCCTAATAAAATAGTAATAATATTAAAAAATTCAATCATTAAAAACCATAAAAAGTTCTAAATAACCTTAATGATCCTAAAAACACTAAAAATCCCAAAAAACCAAAAAAACCCCTAAAACATTAAAAACACTAAAAACTCATAGAAACCATCAAACCACTAGAAACTCTAAAAATCATTTAAACTGGTAAAAATGATAAAAAACCTAAAAACTGAAAAATCCTAAAAACCCCAAAAATCAAAAAACCCTAAAAACCTAAAATACACCAAAAAACCCTCAAAATACATAGGAACCACAAAAATCCATAAAAATTATTAAAAAACATTAATGTCCCCAAAAAAATAAAAAAACCATACACCACATAAGAAAATATTAATAACAAAAAACACTTAAAACTCCTAAAAACCTAAAAAATGCTAAAAACATAAAAAACCCTAAAACCCTTAAAATTGTAAAACCATAAAATAAACATGAAACCTTTAAAAACCCTAAAACCACTAAAAATTTAAAAAACCATTTAAATCAATAATTGTTTTTAAAAAATATAAAATAAATTAAAACCCCAAAAAACATAAATACCCCAAAATACGCAAAAAATCCATAAAAAACCAAAAAAATCCAAAATACCCTAACAAACTAAAAAAACCATAAAAACCCATTAGAAGCCTAAAAATAACTAAAAACCCTACAAATTTAAATAACCATAAAACCCTAAAATACCCTATGAAAAACCTAAAAAAAATTAAAACACCTACAAACATAAAAAACAATAATGTCCCAAAAACCCAAAAACCCCTAAATATTTCCAAAAACCCTCTGAAACCCTAAAACCCATTAAAATAGTAAAATATCTCTAAAAATACTAATACAAGAGAAAACCATAAAAACAATATAAAAATTTAAGAAAACATTCAATTCTGAAAAACACTTAAAGCCCCCAAAAACATTAAAAATTCCTAAAAACCTAAAAACACAAAAAAAACCATTAAAACCATAAATCCCATAAAAACAATAAAACACCAAAACCCAAAACCCCTAAAACTACTAAAAAACTAAAAAACCTATTAAAACCTAAAATTTAAAAAAACAATAAAAGATATTAAAACCCTAAAAATTGTAAAAACCCACAAATAACCAAAAAACATTAAAAAACTCTAAAAAATTAAAAACCACCAAAATATCTAAAAAACCTAAAAATCCATAAAAACCTAAAAATACATAAAATACCTAGAAATTTAAAATAACCTAACAACCCCTAAGAAAACCTTACCAATATAAAGAAACTAAAAACACTAAAACCCATGAATACCTTAAAAACCCATAAAAACCCTAAAAACATAAAAACCCCAAAAAACCAAAACAACATAAAAACACATAAAACCCTAAAAATCAATAAAAACAGTAAAAACCCTTTAAACACCTTAACACATTAAGAAACTCTAGTAACCCTTAAAATATTTTAAAACTAAAAAACCCTAGAAACCAAAAAACCACAAACTCTAAAAAACCCTAAAACCCCTCAAATTACCTAAAAACCCTAAAAACCATTAAACCCCAATAAAATCCCACCATATTCCTCCTAAGGTAAATACCTAAAATTTGTGAAAACCACAAAGAAAACCTTAAAAAGAAAACAAAAAATTAAACCACTAAAAACCAAAAAAACACCAAAAACTCTAAAAAATCCTAAAAACCATAAAAACCCTAAAAAAATAAAACCCCTAAAACCAAAACCCCTTAAAACCCATAACCACCATTAAACCCACTAAAAAATTAAAAATAATTTAAACCTCTAAAAATGTTAAAATACTCTATAAACCCATAAAACACTAAAAAACTCCCCCATAAAACCCAAAAATCCTTAAAGCCCCAAAACCCTCAAAACCCCCTAAACCAGTAAAATTCAAAAACCCCTAAAAATCCCTATAAACGCAAACGACTATATAATCCATGTAAAGAACTAAGAAAACCATTAAACCCTAAAGAAAAATAAAAACATAAAAAACCCTTAAAAACACTAAAAACCCTCAAAATCTCTAAAAACTCTAAAAACCAAAAAAATACAAAAAAAATCATTAAAATACCTTAAAATGTAAAAAACCTAAAAAATTTAAAAACTCTAAGAAAAACATGAAAACCTAAAATTTTTTAAAACCCCTAAAATACTTAAAACCTTTAAAAACCTTAAAAGTCCCAAAAAAACCCTAAGAAAAATAAAAATCCCATAAAAGAACACAAAACATTAAAAAAACCCCAAAATCATTGAAAAACCTAAAACCAATAAAACCTCTAAAATCCATTTAAACCCCCAAAACATTAAAAACGCTAAAAACCCTAAAACCCCTAAAACTAAAAAAACACTAAAACCCATAAATAAAAAATCCCAAATACCTTAGAAACCCTAAAAACCCCTTAAAAACCTAAAAACCCATAAAACCCATAAAAATACCAAATAATTTCCTAAAAATATAAAAACCCATAAAACCCGTGAAAACCCCTAAGAAAACATTAAAAACCTTAAAACAATTAAAACAATCAAAAAATCTAAAAAATTATAAAAACGGTAAGAAAAACCAAAAAATCCTAAGAAAAATAGAAACACCTAAAATAATCTAAAAAACCTAAAACCCCAAATAAAATAAAAAACCACTAAAAACTCTAAAAAACCATTAATCCCATGAAAACATTAAAAATTCTAAAAATCATTAAAACCCAATGAAAAATAATTACTATAAAATACCAAAAATACGATAAAACCGCAAAAACCCAAATTCTATAAAGTCCCCCAAAACCTTAAACCCTAATATAACTAAAAATTCAAAAAATCCCTAAAAATGTCAAAAAAATGTAAAAACCCTGAAATCCTCTAATAAGACCTTAAAAACCCAATAAGACTTAAATCCCTTAAAACCCCTAAATTATTAACACCCCTAAAAATCTAAAATATGAAAACCATATAAAACTCTAAAAGCCTCTAAATCCCAAAAATCCTAAAAAACAAAAAGAATCCATAAAGATCCCTAAAATTCCTTAAAAATGTAAAAAACCACAAAAACTTGAAATACCTGAAGAAACACTAAAAACCAAAAAACAATTAAAACTCCAAAAATTAAAAAATACTAAATAACCTGAAGGACCCCCCAAAACAATATAAACCCAAAAACCCAAAAACCCCTAAAATGCTATAAAACACTAAAACCCCATAAAAACCCAAAAAACACTAAAACTCTAAAAAATATTTAAATCCACAAAATGTAAAAAAATTATAAAAACCACTAAAAATATAAAAAAAAACTCAAAAATAAAAAAATAAAAACCTTAAAAAAAATTAAAACCCTCAAAATCCCTAAAACCCCTAAAAATCATAAAAAGCTAAAAAAATTAAATTACAAGAATAAATGAATCTAACCTAAAAACCCCGAAGACCCCTTAGAAATCGTTAATAACCTAAAATAAAAAAACCGTAAAAAATATTGAAAATCTTAAAAAATCAAAAAACATTAAAACCATTAAAAAAATCTAAAACACTCAAAATCCCTAGATACAGAAAAAATATAAAAATTATAAAATCACATAAAAATCCATAAAAATGTAAAAAGCTTTAAAAATCTTGAAAAACCACAAAAATCGCTAAAAACCTTAAAAACTCTTAAAATCCTAAAAAAATTTCTAAAAACCTTAAAACCATTATAAATGTAAAAAACTCAAAAAAAACATAAAAAAATTCCTAAAACCGTTAAAAACACATAAAATCCACTAATAACTTTTTAAAACCTTAAAAACGATAAAAAAAATCTAAAAAACTTAAAACATTGAATAAATAAAAAGCCCCCATAATTCCCCAAAAAACACATAAAATACCTAAAGACCTAAAAACCCATAAAAATCCTAAAAATACATTAAAATCCATAAAAATATAAAAACTCCTAAAAACCATTAAAACCCATTAAAAACCTAAAACACTTAAAGCCTTCAAAAAAGACAAAAATGATGAAAACCCAAAAAAACCAAAAAACCATAATTCCCTAAAAACCTACGAAAACTATACCAACCAATAAAATCTCTAAAAACACACAGAAAATTTTAAAAACCGATTAATTCCTCAAAACTATTAAAAAATTATAAAAATCATTAAAACTTTAAGAAGCTAAAAAACAAAAAAAACCCAAAAACTGAAAAAACCCCAAAAATACATAAAACCCTCCAAAACCGAAAAACCTCTAAAAACATAAAAAAACTAAAAAATCAAAAAAATAATCATAAAGAATTTAAAACCCCTAAAACCCTTGAAACACCTTAATAAAACCTTAAAATAATAATAACACTTAAAATCAATAAAATTGTAAAAAACACTAAAACCTAAAAACCTTAAAAACCAATAACCCTCAAAATCCCCAAAACCCTATAAACCATAATAGTCCAAAAAATCTCCATAAAAGTCCTTAAAATTTTAAAAATCCCTAAGAGCCCAAAAAACATAATAAATCCTTAAAAATATAAAAACACTTAAAACCCCAAAAAAATATAAAAACTCCAAATACCATAAAAACCCTAAATAGAAACAAAAATCCCTAAAGCACATAAAAACCATAAAAACACCTAAATCCCATAAAAAATCCATAAAAAAACTAAACAACCACAAAGAAATCTACAAACAATTTATACCACTAAAAATTCTTAAAACTCTAAAAAATATTAAAAACCCTAAAAACTAAAAAAACTCTAAAAACCATAAAAACCCAAATGAACTTGAGAATCCCTGAAAACCCCTAAAACCCTCAAAATTTTAAAAACAATATGAAAAAAATTAAAATACTAAAAAATTTATAAAAATTCCTAAAAACGTATAAAAATCCTTTAAACCCCATTAGAAAAATCTGAAAACCAAATAAACACTTCAAAACCCTAAAACACTAAAAGGCTAAAAACTCTAAAACCTTAAAAACTCTTAAAAACCATAAAATCCATCAAAATTAGTAAAAAACATAAATAATCATAAATATGAAAAAAAATATTAAATATCCATGAACCCAAAAACCCGCCAAGACACAAGAAACCTAATATATTCAAAAAAACATAAAATTATTAAAACTCCTAAAAATTTAAAAAAACATGCAAAAAACCCTAACAAAACCCTAAAATACCCATTAACCTGAAAACCATAAAACCCCCTAAAAACAAAAACCCCCTAAAAACCTAAAAAACCTTTAATCCCATATAAACACTAAAAAATTTAAAAACCATTTTAATCCCTATAATTGTTAAAAAATAGAAAACCATTAAAACCATTAAAAACTAAAAAATAGACTCCCAAAAACCCAAATAAAACCTAAAGATTCCAAAAAAATAGAACTCATCAGATAAAAAAAAATTTAAACCCCTAAAATCTACTAAATCCCATAAAATCCATAAAAAAACTTAAAAAACCCTAAAACCCATAAAACCCTAAGAAAAATTAACAACTCTAAAAATCAATTAAACTCCAAAAACCATTAAAAACGCTAAAACCCTATAAATACCTAAAAAATAAAAAACCCCTAAAACCCTAAAAACCCGAAAAAAACCCTATGAGACCTTAAAACCCATCAAAATACCTAAAACCGTAAAACCCATAAAAATCGTTAAAAGGTATAAAAATACCAAAAAAATATAAAAAACCATAATAACCCTGAAAACACCAATTAAAACCTTAAAAAATAATAAAACATAAAACCAAAGACATATAAAAAACACTAAAACCACTAAATAACCTAAAACCTTAGAAACCTTAAAAACCCTAAAACATTGAAATACCAAAAAACTTATAAAAACCCAAAATACCTTTAAAGCTCTAAAAAACCACTAAATGCCTAAAAACGTTAAATAAATCTACGAAACCTAAAAAACACATAAACCCCAAAAAAATATAAAAACACTTAATACCCCTAAACCCTAATAATACAAAAAACAATAAAACTACAAAAAACAATAAAAAATCTTAAAAAACTATAAACACCCTAAAATCCTAAAAAAATTATAAAAAACCTTTTAACCACTAAAGATATTTAAAAAGTTTAAAACCCATAAATTCACTAAAAACTCAAAATCCATAAAAATATAAAAATACAAAAAAAAATCCCTAAAAATCCCTAAATACCTAAAAAAATATAAAACCTGGAAACCCATAAGAAAATATTAAAAACCTAAAAAAACTAAAAACACATAAGAAACGAAAAAAATACTAAAAACACTAAAACCCATAAAATCCAAAAAAAATCTCTAAAAATCAATAACAACATAAAAATCTAACAACCATGATAACCCATAAATAATGTTAAAACCCAAAAACTCTCAAAACCCCTAAAAACCAAAAAACACAAAAAGAACCCAAAAGAACCTAAAAATCTCAAAAAAAAAATTAAAAAACTAAAACCCCTAAAACCCATAAAAACACTAAGTGCGAAAAAACCCCTAAAAACCCACAATATTCAATAAAATCTCTTTAAACCCTTGAAACATTAAAAAATATAAAAACCATAAAACCCTTAAAACTCAAAAAAGGAGAAATAAATAAAAACATAAAAACCCATAAAACCATCAAAATCTCTAAAACACCTAAAAAGCATAAAAATCCTACAGAAGACCTAAAAATCATAAAAAATACATAAAAATATCAAAAAAACATAAAAACCCAGTAAAAACATTAAAACACCATATGAAAACTTAAAAAACCAAGAAACACTTAAACCCAAAAAGAAATAACAAATGATAAAACCCCTAAAAGACCCCCAAAACCCAAAAAAAACCTAAATACCATAAATACCCTAAAAACTATAAAAACCTAAAAACCAAAAATATCCCTAAAACCCACTACAACTATGTAAACATTTTAAAACCCTAGAAAAGTAAAAAAAACTCAAAAAGCTTATAATACCCGCAAAACTAAAAAAACTATAAAACCCTCAAAAACTAAAAAACCCTAAAAACACTAATAAACCCTAAAATATATAAAAAAAACCCAATGATTTTTAAAAAACATAAAAATCCAAAAAGTCCCTAAGAAACACAAAAAACAATTCCTCAATACCACCAAAAACCGAATGAAATCATTAGAAACCTAAGAACACTTAAAACCCTCAAAACACTACAAGATGATGAATGACCTAAAAAACTAAAAAACGCCTAAATCCCCCAATAAAACCCTCTACATCTCTAAAACACTCAAAATTATTAAAAATATTAAAAACCATCAACATTCCTAAAAATATAAAAATCCCTAAAAACATTAAAAAACCAAGAAATCCTTAAAAACCAAAAAAAGTGTTAAAACCCATAAAAACCTAAAAAATGACTACATTTCTAAAGAACCATAAAAACCTTAAAACCCCTACCTCTCCTAAACCATAAAAACCCCTAAAAACCTCTAAAAATTATTTGGACACTTTGAACCCGAAAAAATATTAAAATAATTTTCAATCCATTAAAACCATAAAAACTCAAAAAAATGTTAAACCCCAAATAAAAATAAAAACCCTTAAAAGCCCGAAAAACACTAAAACCCATCAAAGAACTTAAAATATAAAAAATGATAAAAATCACTTAAAATCAGTAAAAATGTAAAAAATAGATAAAATATTGAAAACCCCAAAGAAAATGCTAAAAACATAAAAAGACATAAAACACTAAAAGAAATAGATATTTCTAAAAACCATAAAAACCATAAAAATACCAAAAACCTATGAAAACCCCAAAAAACTACAAAAACTCTAAAAATCATTTAAACACATTAAAACGTCAAAAAACTCAAAAAAAACCCTAAAAATAGTTTAAACCCCTAAAAACCAAAAATGTGTTAAACCCCCTAAAAACCCTAAAAACCATAAAAACCATAACAACCATAAAACCCCCCTAATACTATTAAAAACACTAATAAACAAAAAATTAACCTTTAAAACCCACCATAAACTCTAGAAACCCTTTAAACACACAAAAATGTTAACAAACTCTATAAACCGTTAAATGACATAAAAAACTCTAAAACTCCTAAAAACCCATTAAAACCTTCAAAACCGTAAAATTCATAAGAACGCCCTAAAAATTATTAAAAAAGTAAAAAACTATAAATTTGATGAAATCTCTATGAAACCCATGAAAACCTAAAAACAAATTAATTTCCTAAAAAAACATCAATATATATATAAATCCCTAAGAATAATAAAAATTCTAAAAAAGACTTCAAAATACCAAAAAATGAAAAAACCACCTAAAATCATGGAAAAAGTATATGAAAATTTTGAAAACCAAAATTCACTTAAGACCACTAAAAAACTAAAAATAATAAAAGTGCTAAAAGACCCTAAAAACATCTAAAAACCATAAAAACACCTAAAAACCTTAAAAACATAAAAAAATAAAACAATAAAATCATGCTAGAATCCCTTCATATCCCTAAAGACATTAAATAACTCTAAAACACCATAACACCCCTACAAACTCAAAAAACTCCTAAAATCCAAAAAAAACAAAAATCAAAAAACCCCTAAATACCCTCAAAATCACTAAAATCTCAAAACACTATAAAAATAATAAAAATTACCTAAAGATCCCTAAAATTGTAAAAAGTACCTAAAACCATAAACCCATAAGAAAACCATAAAAATATGAAAACACTTTAATCCCATAAAATCATAAAAAACCAAAAATCCTAAAACCCCTAAAAACAAAAAAACCAATAAAATCTTTTTAAAAACCCTAAAAACCCATAAAAACCATAAATTCAACTAAAAACTAAAAATATATTTTTAAAATCCAAATAAATTTAAAAAAACAGTAAAAAATTTTAAAACCCTAAAAAACAAAAAAACACTAAAAATCAAAAAATACCATAATAACCCAAGAAACCCAAATAAAACCTAAAATCCCTAAAACCATGCAAATCTTAAAAAATACCTAAAACATATGTAAACCCTAAGGAAAAATAAAGAAAATTAGAACACTTAAAACCACTATAAAACCAAAAAAATGCTAAAAACCTTAAAGACGTTAAAAACCAAAAAAATCATAAAAACAATATAAAACATAAAAATCCATTAAAATCCTGAAAATCAATAAGACCCTAAAAACAATTAATAATCTAAAACCCCATTAACCCCCATAAATTGGAAAAACACTAGAAACCCATAAAACCCATAGAAACTAAAAAAACAATAAAAACCCAAAAAAACAGTTGAATCACAAAAACCCTAAAAGTCCTTAAATCCCATCAAAATTCCTAAATCCACTTAAACCTAAAAAAATACTAAAAATCCATAAAATCCCTTAAAATTTAAAAAAAACATTAAAACCTTTAAAACCCCAACATAATGTTTAAAACCTAAAAGCAATAATAACCAATAAAAACCTGAAAGATTATAAAACCCATAAAAACAAAAAAAAACCCTATGAAGCCTAAAACCCATTACAACCCATAAAAATTTTAAACCACTAAAAACCCATAAAACCTTCAATTACTCTAAAATAAAAAAAAGAAAAACCATAAAACCCAATGAAACATAAAACACCTAAAAACTATAACACCCTAAAAACCCATAAAATCTTAAAAAAACTAAAAAAACATAAAAAAGAAAAAAAACCAAAAACCCTAAAAAAACCTAATGAAGAAAAATTAAAATCTTAAAAAACTTAAAAACTAAAAAATCCTATAAAACGCATAGAAATTTCAGAAAATTACAAAATATATAAAAAACCCTAAAAAACTCAGAAAACCCCTAAGAAGACATTAAAAACCTAAAAACACATTAATCCCATAAAAACATAAAAATATAATTAACCAAAAATGCCTTTAAAAACATAAAAACATAAAACCCCTCAAAATATTAGAACACCATAAAATACTAAAAACACACTAAAAACTCCAAAAACCCTATAAAATCCAAAAAGATTTATGAAACACTAAAAAAAATAAAAATCCAAAAAAATACCAAAACCCCTAAAACCCCAATAAAACATAAAACTATAAAACCACTAAAATAACTATAAAATACCTCAGAGTCCCTAAAAACCATAAAAATCATAATAAATCCCTAAATTCGTAAAAATCATAAAAAACCCAAAAAACTGTAAAAACCCCTTTGAGAAAACATAAAAACAAAAAGGACATAATACCCTTAAATACCAAAAAAAAATGAAAAATAACAAAAAATCCCCAAAAGACATTAAGAACCTTCAAGATATTTAAAAAAATCCTAAAAATCCTTAAAAATCCCTAAAAAATTAAAATACCCTAAAACCCTTGGAAATCCTATTGATGATCTCAAAACCCTAAAAACTATTAAAACCCCTAAAAACCTAAAAAATTTCTAAAAAAATATAAAAAACCCAAATATACGATAAAAACTCCCAAAAACATCAAAAACTCCAAAAACCTTAAAAAACCCTAAAACCCCATAAAATTCCTAAAAGTGACTAAAACATTAAAAACTAATTAAAACCCTAAAAACATTAAAAAAACGAAAACATTTAGAATTCAAAAAACACACAAAAACCTAAAAACCCAAAAAAACAAAATGAACCTAAAGAACCCCAAAACCACCCAAAATCCCTAAAACCCTAAAGCAATCAAAATCCAAAATATCTCTAGGAATACCTAATATTGTGAAAATACATAAAAACCCTGAAAACTCATAAGAATACCTTAAAATATTAAAAACACTTTAAACCCCTAAAATCCTAAAAATAATAAAAATCATAAACCCCATAAATCCATTAAAATCCCTAAAAACCTTAAAACCCATAGTACACAAATAAAAAAAAATATAAATACCCTTTAAAACCCCAAAAATTAACACTCTAAAAACATTAAAACCCTAAAAAACCCAAAAAATCATTCAAACCCAAAAAATCTATAATTACACAAATAAAAATAAAAACCCCCAAAACCCCCCAAATCCTTAAAAACATAAAAACCCATAAAATTTCTAAAAATGTCCTAAAAAGTACTGAAACATAAAAAACCCAAAAAAACTGAAAACCCCTAAGAAGTACATAAAAACCAAAATATGCATAAAATGCCTAAAATCCCTAAAGACAATAAAAATCTCTAAATAACCTAAAGACCTCAAGACCCCTAAAACCCCTAAAAATATAAAACCTCTAAAAAACAAAAAAACCATAAATCCCTATAAAAATACTAAAAAAAACTCTAAAACCCCTTTATACCCTGAAAATGTTTTAAAAAAACTCTATAAAACCATAATAACTACAAAAAATACAAAAAACCCCTTAAATGAATAATGAACCAAAAAAACCCAAAAACCCAAAAACCAATCAAGATCCCTAAAACCATAAAAATCTTAATGAATACTTAAAAATCAATATAAGTTCAAAATTGTTAAAAACCCTAAAAACACTAATAAGAAAATAAAATCCTAAAAATACTTAGAACGCCTAATAAACCTAAAAAACGCTAAAACCCCTAAAGACCCTAGAAAAACCTAAAACCAACAAAAATTATAAAAATCATAAAACAATAGAAAACCCAAATAACCCATATAACCAAAAAACGACTCAAAATTATTAATTTTATCTAAAACTTAAACATGTAAAAAAAATTAAAAATTTGTTAGAACCATAAAAAACTGAAAAAACATAAAAACCATAAAAAATATAATATCCCTAAAAACCCAAAAACACTTAAAATATTCAATTCCCCAATATCCCTAAAAACTCAAAAAATACAAAAACCCATAAAATTATTGAAAATCATAAAAAACCAGAAATACACAAAAAAACCAAACAAAACCTTTAAAAAATTAAAAAAATTTAAATACCTAAGAACCAAAAGGCTATAAACTATAGAAAACTAAGAAGACCATCAAACCCCTCAAACCCCTAAAACCCTAAAATCCATAAACACCTAAAACCCTCAATAAACCCTAAAAACCCATAAAAATTTTAAAACAGTTAAAACATTAAAAACCCCATAAACCCTTAAAATCATTAAAAACACTAAAAATCATAAAAACAAAAAAACCAAAATAACCCTAGAAACCTAAAAAACCATAAAAACCCTAGACACTAAAAAATATTAAAAAAATCAAAATCGCAAAAAACATAATTCGAAAAAAAACATCAAAATCACTGAAAATATCAAAAAACATAATGACCCCCAAAACCCCATAGAAAATATTAAAAACCTAAAAACACTAAATCATAAAAAATTTATAAAAACCAAAAAATTTCTTAAAACCTAAAACCCCTATAAACCAGAGAACCCTAAAAACAATAAATACCCAAAAACTCTATAAAACCCTACAACTCACTAAAAACTCAAAAAACCATTTAAATCCATTAAATGTTAAAACATATAAAAACCCTTAAAACAATAAAAAAACTCATAAAAAACCATAAAACCCAAAAAAACTGAAAAACCATAAAAAAATATAAAACCCACCAAAATCACTAGAAACCTTAAAAACCAAATATAATCCTAAAAATATTTTCAAAAAAACATAAAAACATAGAAAACCAAAAAAACATGAAAACCCCAAAGAAAATAGTAAAACCCTAAAAAAATAAAACCCCTAAAACTTAAAAAATGGTTAAACCATAAAAATCCCTAAGAAACATGAAATCCATAAAAACCATAAAAGAACTAAAAACTTTAAAAACCTAAAAACTCTAAAAATAACGAAAAACCTTATAAACCCTTAAAACCCATAAAAATAAAAATAAAACCTTAAAACATAAATAAACGCTAAAATCCCTAAAATCCCTTAAAATCCATAAAATCCTAAAAAATCTTTGAAAATCCCTAAAAATGTAAAATGTGTAAGAAATCCAAAAATCCATAAAAAGAATAAAATGATAAAAACACTTCAAACCCCTAAACCCCAAAAAATAATAAAGACCATAAATTCCAAAAAATTCTCAAAAAACCAAAATCCCTTAAAACCCCAAAAGTGAATATGAACCCTAAAAACACATAAAACAGTGAAAAAAATTTAAAACCCTAATAATGTAAAAAAACACTTAAAACACTTAAAAACCCTAAAAACTAAAATCCCTTAAAATCCAAAAGAAACCATAAATTCCCCAAAATCCCTAAATACTAAAGAAACATTATAATTTTATAATAGCCCTAAAAACATTAAAAACATAAGAACAATAAAAACACTATAAAAACCTTAAAACCCTAAAAATGATTAAAACCCCCCAAAACCAATAAAAATTATAAAAATCCCAAAAACCATAAAACACCTAAAAACCATCAAAATTACTAAAACCATAAAATTTCAAAACAAATCCAAAAAATCTATAAATATAATAAAAACATAAAAAAAACTCAAAAACCTCTAATAAACTATAAGAAAACCTAAAAAATAAAACCCCTAAACCCCTAAAAACCAAAAAACCCTAAAAACCGAAAAGATCATAAAAACATCAAAAAACCTTACAAATACCTAATCACCCAAAAACACACTAAAATCCCTAAAACCCATTTAAACCTCGAAAAATTTAAAATACTTTGAAATAAAATAACAAAAGGAACCCAAAAAAATTTATACACGAAAACCCCTATAAACCCTAATTTCCCAACAAAATACATAAAACCCTAGAAAAAGTCCATAAAAATCCTTAATCCCTAAAATATTAAAATATAATGAACCATTGAAAAATAATAAGAAAACCATAAAAACCTAAAAACAATTAAAACCAAAAAAACCCAAAAACACATTAAATCCCTGAAAAACTAAAAACACCCATAAAACCCCTAAAACCCTAAAAACCCTAAAAAACACAAAATTCATAAAAACACTAAAAAAAATTCCTAAAAATTTACCCAAAATTCCTAAAATCTTAAAAGTAATAGAAAACCCTAATAAAACATGGGAAACCTCCAAACACATAAAACACCTAAAAATCATGAAAATGTTCAAAACCATAAAAACACCAAAAAACATAAATACCCCGAAAACCATAAAACTCTTAAAAACCTTAAAAACACAAATTACTCATAAACCCCTTAAAAACATGTAATAAATAAATAACCCATTCCACCCCTAAAAAAATTTAAAATCTAAAAAAACATAAAAACACTAAAAACTCAAAAAACCCTAAAAAACCTAAGAAACCATAAGTAGCATAAAACCCTAAAGATCCATAAAAACCCTAAAAATCATTAAAATCATAAAAAATACCTAAAAATACATAAAATTATTAAAACCCTAAAAACCATGAAAGTATCAAAGAAAAACTTAAAAACCTAAAGACACTTCAATATAAAAAAACCAAAAAATGATAAACCTCCAAAATCCATAAAAGCCATAAAATACACAAAAACCATAAAACCCCATAAAAACCAAAAAAACCTATGAAAACTCTAAATATACATTAAAACTATAAAGAAGTTAAAAAATATATAAACAACCTTAAAACCCCAATAAAATTTCAAAAAACCCCTAAAAATCCAAAAAAAATAAAACCCTAAAATCCTTAAACACACTCAAAATCATTTAGAACACTAAAAATCATAAAAAACTTGAACAATATCTAATAATCCCTAAAAAAATAACAATCCTAAAAAACCCATAAATAATTTTGAAACACTTAAAAAGTAAAAAACACTTAAAACCCATAAAGACATAAAATATGAAAAAAATTTCTAAATCACATAAAAGACCCTAAAACCACTCAGAATACCAAAAACATAAAACTCCCTAAAAACATGAAAACCCCTATAAAAACAAAAAAGCCTAAAAAAAAGAAACTCTAAAGAACCATTAAACCCCTAAAATATTAAATTAAACTAAAAACCATTAAAACACATAAAAGTAAAAATAACCCCTCAAAACCAAAAAACCCAAAAAAAACCCCAAAAAACCCAAAAACACCAAAATGCCATCACAATTTTCAATAACCCATGAAAATACACAAATCCCTAAAAATCCATCAAATTGTAAAAAAAACCAAAAAACACTGAAAATCCCAAAGAAACCCACTAATACCTAATATCGTTTAAACCCCCTAAAAACCTAAAAAATGGGAAAACCCATAAAAACACCTAAAACACCAAAAAACCATAAAATCCTTAAAAACATTAAAACCCCCAAAACCCCTAAAAATGATAAAAAGAACTAAAAACACGAAAACTCTTCAACCCCTAAAGTAATTTAAAAATATAAAAAACCTTAGAAACCATAAAAAATATAAAATCACTAAAAAACCAACAAACAACAAAAACCCAATGAAAACCTAAAAACACTAAAACCATAAAACCCTTAAGAATCCCTAAAACCCCTAAAACCATAAAATTACCAAAAATCCCTAAAAACATAAAAACCCCTTTAAAAACTAAAATAAATTTAAAAACCATAAAAACCATAAAAACATAAAAACACTAAATACCACTGAAAACCCTATAAACAACTAAAAACCCAAAACCCTGAAAACCCTCAAGTTATATAAATCCCCAAAAAACCAGAAAATCCGTATAAATACTTAAAAATCCATAAAAATAAAACAATCCTAAAAATCATGAAAAACCCCTAAGAAAAAATTAAAATACTAAATGAAACTAAAAACCCTCAAAGATCTGAAAAATCAATAGAACCATAAAAATCATACAAAGCCCTAAAAATCCCCAAAAAGGATAAATCCCCTGAAAATATCAAAACCCTTAGGAAAATGTTTATAACCAAAATAAATAAATATGACCCCTAAAAACATAAAAATAATTAAAAACCCTAAAACCCCTAAAAGACCCTAAAATCCATTAAACACCTAAAAATCATAAAACCCACTAAAAACCTTAAAATTCTTAAATACACAAAAACTTTCAAACAAACACTAAAAACTCTAAAAACCCTTTAAAACCCTAAAAATGTTAAAAACTATAAATAATATTAAAAACTCTAAAAATAAAAAAATACCACAAAAAAACAAAAAAAACATTAACACCCTTAAAAACCCAAAAAACCCTCATAAACCATAAAAACCCTAAAATCATAAAAATCATTAAAATGCCAGATAATCCATAAAAATGAAAAAATCCTATCAACCATGAAAATACCAATGAAAAACATAAAAACATTGAAATACTTAAAACCCAAAAAACCCAAAATATCATTAAATCTTTAAAACCCTAAATCCAAAAAAAACCCTTAAAACAATAAAAAACATTAAGAACCGCAAAAACCTAAGACCCAATAAAATAATATAAAACATGTTAAACCCCAATAAAATTAAAAACTCTAAAATACCTTTGATACCATAAGACTCAAAGAAATAATAATAAACAAATAAACAAAAAAAAACCAAAAAAAAACTTGAAAATACAGAACCCTAAAAATACCTAAGAAACGTAAAAACAATAAGAATCTAAAAATTTCCTAAAAATCCATAAAAATATAAAAACCCTTGTAAAACTGGAATAAAACCATAAAACCTAAAAATGCTTAAAACTCCGAAAAAAATAAAAATGGATAAAACCCTCAAAAATCCAACAAACACCATAAAACCCTCAAAATCCCTAAGAAATCTAAAATCCCATGCCATTCAAAAATAATACATAAAAATCCCAAAAAACATAAAAAATCTAAAAATCATGAAAATAAAAAAATAAAACATTAAACCAAAATACTAAAAAAACCTCTAAAAATTTAAAAACCCAACATACCCAAAAAACACTAAAATTCCTTAAAACAATACCCCCCACCACCCAAAACCCCCCAAAAACCATAAAACATAAAAACCCATAAAACTCCTAAAATAACGAAGAACTCTAAAATCTCTTTAATCCCCTAAGAACATAAAAAACTACAAAATCCCCTAAAATTATAAAAAAAATAAAAACCTAAAAATAAAAAACCATAAAACCTTAAAAAAATCCCCAAACACCCTCAAAATCCCTAAAATTGTTAAACTATAAAAATCCTGAAAATCTATAAAAACACCTTAGACAAAAAAATCCTAAACCACCCTTAAAACCATAAGAAAACCGTAAAACCTTAGAACACTTAAAACACTTACAAGCCTAAAACTCTTAAAACTTGAAAAACCTAAAACCCCTAAAATACTTCAAAACACCAAAATAATTAAATAACCCTATATAATTTTAAGCATAGAAAAATATCCCTAAAAATTTAAAGCAATCCCTAAACACCCTGATAATTCCTAAGAAAACCATAAAAACCAAAAAAACACACAAATCCCCTAAAAATATAGAAAACCCTTAAACCATAAAAACCCCTAAATACATTGGAAAACCCTTAAAATCCATAAAAACCAACTAAAAACTCAAAAAACCATTTTAAACACAAAAAATTATTAAAAAATCTAAAAATAAATTAAAAACCCCTACAAAATTTAAACCCTAAACCCCTATAAATTACTAAAACCACTCAAAATCCCAAAATACCCAAAAAACCATTAAAATCCGAAATATACCTCATAACCGTAAAAACATAAAATACCATAAAACCCTAGTTAAACTATAAAAACCTAAAATCAAATAAAACCTTAAAAGACATAAAAAGTATAAAAACCTAAAAACCCCTAAAAATCCATAAAACCACTAAAAATCCCAAAAAACATAAAAGGAATAAAAATCCTAAAACAATCACAAAAATACCTAAAAAATTAGATACCACTGAAATCACCTATGGAAAAAATAAAAACCTAGAAAAACAGAAACGCCTAAAAACCTAAAAACACTAAAAATCCAAAAAAAATTAAAAAACCCATAAAACCCAAATAAACCCCAAAAAACTAACAAACCATAAAAATAACTGAAGACCAAAAAATCCTAAAAAAACCCTAAAACCAAAAAAAATTAAAAACCTAACAAGGATAAAAAAAATAGAAAAAATAAAACCCTAAATACTAAAAACCACTATAAACTCAAAAAACCAAAAAACACAAAAAACAGAAAAAACACTCAAAATCGAAAAAAACCCTAAAAAAGTAAATCCATAAAACCCCTATATATCCATAAGAATGTAAAAACACTAAAAACACTAATAAACTAATAAAACCTTAAAAAATAAAAAATACATAAAAACCCTAAAACATAAAATCACTCAAAACCTTAAAAATCCCTAAAAACTCTAAAAAACTCTAAAAACCCAATAAACCAAAAAAAAACATAAAATCCATAAAATCCATAAAAACCTAAAAAATTCATATAAACACTAAAACCACTAAAGAATATAAACTCCCTTTAATTCCATAAAAAGATAAAAAATCTAAATAATCATTAAACCCAAGAAAATCCTCAAAAATACCCTAAAATCCACAAAAAACCCTAATAAACCAAAGACCCAAAAAACCATTAAAATATTTAAATAACTAAAGAATATAAAAATTTTAAAAAATCCCAAATAGTCTCTAAATGATTAAAAATCCGAAAAAAGCTAGAAAAACTAATAAACCCTAAAAAACTTAAAAAGAGTTAAAACCAATAAAAAAATAAAAAAACTTGAAAAACCATTAATACCGTAAAAATACATTAAATAACCATAAATCTTAAAAATTTATAAAACCCATTAAAACCTTAAAACCCCCAAAAAAACTATAAATAAAAAAAACTAAGAACTCTTAAAACCATTTTAAACCTTTTAAAACCCTAAACATTAAAAAACTACAAAAGAACGTGAAAACCCTAAAAATCTAAAAAAACACCAAAACCCCCCAAAACCCCTAAAAACACAAAAAAATAAAAAAACCACAAAATAATAAAAAACAAAATAAATCATAACATTTAGAAACATTAAATCCCAAAAAAACGTAGTAAAACCATTAAAACAAAAATACTTAAAACCTCGAAAAAACATAAAAAATGTTAAAACACCTAAAACTCCTAAAACACCAAAAAACCAAAAAAAACCCTAAAACGCGGGGAATCCCTAAAAACCACTAAATACTCCAAAAACAATTAAACCAAAAAAATAATTATTAAAATATAAGAATCATAAAAACTGGGAATAAATAAAAAACCATTAAAACCCTAAAAAACACTTAAAAACAAGAAAAACCCCAAAACCCCTCAATCTTCTTAAAAAGACTAAAAACATAAAAATTATAAAATCCATTAAAACAACTAAGAAAACCAAAAATGCTAAATCCCCAAATCCCCAAAACCCCAAAATCCCTTTATAACTTTAAAACCTTAAAAACCCATAAAAATCCCTAAAAATGTATAAAAATGGGAAAAACACTAAAAACCCAAAAAAACCCTAAAATCTCAATGAAAACCATAAAAACATAAAACACCAAAAAACACCTAAAACATCAATGTCCTTAAAACCCATAAAATCATAAACATCGTTAAAAAATACCAAAAATAACTATAAAAAATCTAAAAACACAAAAAAATATAAACAAATCATAAAAAACTAAAAATAAATAAAATCCATAAAATATATAAATCACTCATACAATAAGAAACCCACAAAGATACTAAAATCCTTAAAAAACAACAAAAAGAAAAAAACAATAAAAATATTTAAAAACCCACCAAACATATAAAAACTCTAAAAACCCACTAAAAACTCTAAAAACCCTTTAAACCCCTAAAAATGATAAAAAAAATCTACAAAAAATAAAAAATAGAAAAAAACATTAAACTCGGCAATAAATAAAAAAACCAAAAAACCCACCAACCCCTCAAACTCTCTAAGATCCCAAAAAACTATAAAAATCATAAAAATACAGAAAAATTACTAATACCGAGAAAACCCTTAAAACTATAAAAACCCCTAAGAAAAACATAAAAACATAATAACACTTAAAACCCATAAAAACCATAAAAATGATAAAATCCTTAAGAAGACTAAATACAATAAAATCTTTAAATAATTAAAAAATCCAAAAAACTAATCAAAACCCAAAACCCACTAAATACTCTAAGACCTCCTTAAAACTCTAAAACATAGAAAAACTCTAAAACACTTAAAAACCCTAAAAAAGATAACTGTAAAAAACCAAAAAAAACAAAAAACCAAAAACCTATAAAACCCTAAATAACCATAGAACCAAAAAAAACCAAAAAAAACATAAAAATTACTTAAAAATAAATAAATTTTTTATAAACCCTAATAACCCAAAGAAAACATAAAAACCCAAAAAACACATAAAACCAAAATAAACTAAAACTCTTAAAACACTAGAAAACCCGAAAAACCAAAAAATCCCTCAAAGTCCATAAAACATAAAAACCCATAAAATTCCTAAATTTTTTTTAAGAACCTAAAAATATAGAAAAATAATAAAAATCTAAAAACACCTTAATAGAACCTTAAAAAACTAAAAACAATTAAAATCCCAAAAAACCTAAAAATACTAAATAATCATAAAAACACTAAAAATTCCCTAAAAGCAATAAGACCCACAAAATCCTTGTAAATCACTGAGAACTCTACAAAACATTTAAACACCTAAAAACCATAAAAAATCTATAAATCATTAAAAACTATAAAATCTCAAAAAAACCACTAAAAACAGAAAAAATTTACATAATCTCTAAAAAACCTAAAAACCCTAAAAAACCTAAAAATCAATAATTACCCTAAGAACAAGTTAAACACTAAAAATTTATAGAAATTCAAAAAATGATACATACCCTGAAAATCCCTATGAAATCCTTAAAAACCTAAAAACATATAAAGCCCCAAAAAACCAAAAAATGGAAAAAAGCCTAAAACCCGTAAAAACCCAAAAACCATCGAAATCACTAACAACCCTACAAAATCATAAAAAATTTAAAGAGCCCTAAAAACCTCTAAAAACTAAAAATTTTATAATAACACTAAAAACCATAAGATAACCATAAAAACCTAAAAAAATTAAAACCCTAACAATCTAAAAATGTTAAAACCCCTAAAAACCCAAAAAAGACCCTAAAAACCATAAACCTATTAAGAACATAAAACCCCCAATTAACATAAAAAACCCTTAAAACCAAATAAAAATCTATAAAACCACTAAAAACTATAAAAAAACTCTTAACCAATAAATTTTTTAAAAAAAAATTAAAATATATGTGAAAACCTTAAAACACTAAACAACCCCCTTAAAACCCTAAAAACATAAAAACCCTCAAACCCCCCAAAAAACCATAAAAACCATAATAATCATAAAAGTCCTAAAACTCATAAAAACACGTTAAATACATTAAAAATCCCAAAAACAAATTAGAAAACCCTTAAAACCTAAAAATAATTAAAATCACTAAAAATCCAAAAAAAACTGAATTTTGTAAAACCACTAAAATCCCTAAAAAACCTAAGATCCCACAAAATCCCAAAAACCCTAAAAATCATAAAAATCCATAAAAATACCAAATAAAATGAGAGACCTAAATATCATAAAACCCTAAGAAAATCTTAAGACCCTACAAACACTCAAATCCCTTAAAAACCTAATAAAATTCTAAAAACCCTATTACCCTAAATAAACCCTAAAAACCATAATACCCCTAAATACCCTAAAAAGTAGAAAAAACCAAAAAACCCACAAGAAAAACTCTTAAAACACTGAAAACCCCTAAAAATTATAAAAACATTAAAAATAAACACACACCAAAAAACTCACAAACTAATAAAAACCAAAAAAAACCGTAAAAATCAATAAAAACATAAAAAACCTAGAAAAAAAATTAAAAACCCTAAAACCCAAAGGAAATATTAAAAACCTAAAAACCCTAAAAAACTCTAAAAACCTAAAACACCTTAAACCCCTAAAATACCAGAAAAACCCTAAAACCTAAAAACAGTAAAAAATTGAAAACCACATAAAATATCAAGAAAAACTATTTAAACCCGTAAAACATTAAAAACATTAAAAAACATAAAATGCCTAAAAATTCAGAAAAATATATAAATGAAAACCACAAAAAACTCTAAAAACCCCAAAACCCTCAAAATCCCTAGAAACACTAAAAACCATTATAAATGCTAAAATACCCTAAAAATCCTTAAAAAACCCAAAAAACCCTAAAAAATAGAAAGTGAACCAAAAAAACCTAAAAACACAAAAAAACCCAAAAATACACTGAAACCCTAAAAACCAAATAAAATCCTAAAAATTGAAAATTATATAAAACCCATTAGAACTATAAAAACCATAAACAATATAAAACCCTAAAAATCACTAAAAAATATTCAAAAACATAAAAATACTATGTTTTTTTAAAAACATGAAAAAACCATAAATCCCCTAAACAACTTAGAAAAAATCATTAAACGAACAAATCCATAAAAACCCTAAAACACTCAAATTCCCCAAAAACCCTAAACATAAAAAGTCCTAAAAATCATTAAAAATTAAAACCCCCTAAAACCATGAAAAACCCTTATAAAACCTTAAATACCTAAAAACACCTACTGACCATAAAAACATAACAATGCTAAAAACCATAAAACAATAAAAACCCTAAAAACTATTAAGCCCTCAAAATCATTAAAAATCTTACAAACCCATAAAAATTCTATAAAAAAAATTCCCTCAAAATTTAATGAACCCAAATTGTTTTGAAAATCATTAATAAAATATTAAAAAATTAAAAACATTTAAAAAATACCTAAAAACACTAAAACCCTAAAACAAAAAAAAAATCTAAAAACTCATAAAACACCCAAAAAACCAAAAATACCATAAACAGCTAAAAACCCCTAAACCCTCTAAAAACCCTAAAACACATCTACAATCCAAAAATACTTTATGATAAGAAATGTCAAAAAACACTAAAAAATCATAAAACCCATAAAAATATAATATAACACCCAAAAAACACAGAAAAATATAAAACACCTAAAGACCCTTAAAAACCATAAAACCACTCAAAATCCATAAACCCTAAAATTCCATTAAATACTAAAAAGTACTAAAAATCCATAAAATCATAAAAAACATAAAACCCTAAAAACCCTTAGGAAAAAAAATAAAACCTAAAAACTCTAAATAAGATAAAAACGGAAAAAACCCTAAAAACTCGAAAAACCCTAAAACTATAAAAGTGATAAAAACCTAAAAAATCATAAAAACTTCAAAATACCCAAAAAAACCAATAAAATATCTGAAATCCCTTTAAACCTATAAGAAAATTTAATAACTGTGAAAAACAATAAACCCAAAATAAACCCAGAAGACCCTAAAAACCCAAAAAATCTATACAACACCGAAAAACCCTAAAAGTCCTCATAATCCATAAAAAACCAAAAAATATAAAAAAATCCTAAATAATATTGAAAAATGTAAAAATGACCTTTGAAACCCTTAAACCCCTAAAAACCGATAATAAACACTTAAAAAATCTAAAATACATAAAACCCCAAAAACCTAAAAATTCCTAAAAATCCTTAAAACAATTAAAACCCTCAAAATTTTTAACAACCATAAAAATTCTAAAAATTCTAGAAATCCCAAAAAATTACAAAAAATAAAAAATAACTCTAAAATCCCTAATAAATCCTTAACAACATAAAACAATTAAAATCCCAAAATACTAAATTCACTAAAAACCTCTAAAAATCAATAAAACCTCTAAAACCCCCTAAAACCATAAAAACCCCTCAAAACATTAAAAAATATAAATAATTATAAAAACATAAAAAAATACAAAAAAACACTAAAAACCCTTTCAATGTTAAATTATCTAAAAAACATTAAACACCCCAAAAAATAAAAAACCCCTAAAACCTCCAAAATAGAATAAAAACCAAAAAAACCAAAAAACACATAAAACACTCCAAAAATACCTAAAAACACTAAAACCTCTCAAAAACTTTAATACCCTAAAAACATTAAGAAAATCTAAAAAACCATAAAATTCCTAAAAAACCAAAAATCCTAAAACACAAAAAAACACATAAAAACCTATAAGCCCCAATCAATTCTTATACCATAAAAATTAGTAAAAACATAAAAACAAAAAAAATTCTAAAATTTCCAAAAAACCTAAAAATCTATAAAACATCTAAAAATGTTAAAAAATATTAAGAAAAAAATTAAAAACCTAAAAAAACTTTAAACCCATAAAAACATCAAAAGCGGTAAAAGGCCTAAAAAATCCAAAAAACCACTAAAATCATAAAATCCTCTAAAAAATTAATTAACTATAATCCCATAAAACCATAAAACAATTAAACACTCTAAAACCCATTAAACGCGTAATGTTTTTTAAAAAAAAATATGAAAACCCCAAAAAACCATAACATCTCAAAAAACCCTAAAAACCATAAAAATCCATAAAAACCCCCAAACAAACAAAAAAAACCCTAAAAATCCATAACAATGTAAAATAAATGAAAACAGCTAATAAATCCATAAAACCCAAACAATACATAAAGACACTAAAATTAAAAAAAATGATTAGACACATAAAAAACACTAAAACCCTAAAAACATTAAAATAAACAGAATCCATAAACACCATAAAAACCCTAAAAGATCCTAAAAACCCAAAAAAACTTATGAAATCTTAAAAACACTTTAAACCCCTAAAATCATATCAAACGATAAATCCCCTAAAAACGTAAAAAGACACTAAAACCCTAAAAACCAAAAAATTAATAAAAACACTATAAACATTAAAACCCATAAAGACCTATAAAAACATAAAACCTCTAAAAACTATGAAAGCCCTTGAAACCATTGAAAACATTAAAAACTCTAAAAACCATAAACCACTAACAACTCAAAAAAACCATAAATCAATCAAAAATCATAAAAACCCTAAAAAGTGTAGAAAACCATCACAATCCCTAAAATACCTAAAAACCCAAAAACCCATTAAATCCAAAAAACCATAAATACCCAGAAACATAAAAAAAATTCTAAAAATAATAAAAACCCATAAGAAAACCCTAAAAATCTAAAATCACTAAAATTCGTAAAAAATACTAAAATCCTAAAATCCATAAAAACCCTTAATCCCCTAAAAACCAATAATAAACATAAACCCCCACTTAAAACACTAAACACCATTAAAACTTGCTAAAAATGTTAAAAACTAAAAAAATATAAAAACCATAAATAACTCAAAAATATATAAAAATAAATAAAACCATAAAACCCCTAAAGTCCTAAAACCTATACAAAATTATAAAACCCTTAAAAATATAAAAATACTAAAAAATCATAAAAATACATTAAAATATAGAAACCCCTAAAACCTTGTAAAAAACCTAAAAGTCTATAAAAACCTAAAAAACATAAAAAAATAAAAACCTAAAACCAAAAGATAATAAAAAACCCTAAAAACATAAAAATAACCTTTAGAACCATCAAAATCCCAAAAAATCCTTAAATTCCATAAAACCCTAAGAAATACTGAAAAACCCACAGAAATTGTAAAAAACACTAAAAACCATGAAAACCTCTTTATTAACTATAATACCACAAATCTCTTAAAACCAATAAACCCTAAAAAAAATATAAAAAACCCTAAAACCCACAAAAAAAACCCTAAAAACATAAATCCCTTAAAACCCTAATAAAATAAACCCCTAAAAACATTGAAAATTCTAAAAACCCATAAAACAGAAAAAATATCTAGAAACATTAAAGCCCCTTTAAACCCCTAAAAATGTTAAAAACTTTGAAAAAACTTAGAATCCCTAAAAATCAAAAAAAATTAAAACCCCAAAGAACACATTAAAAACCTAAAGTCATTAAAAACTCTCAAAATCCCAAAAACCCAAAAAATCTTTAAAAATCCTAAAAAACTATAAAAATACCTAAAAATTTAAAATCCCCCAAAACACATGAAAACCCCAAAGAAAAACTTTAAAACCTAAATCCACTTAAAATACCTAAAAACAGAAAAATACTAAAAACCCTAAAAACATAAAAACCCAGAAAACCATAAAAATGTAAATACCCAAAAAAAACACTAAAACCCCTAAAAACCCAAGATCCACTAAAAGCTCAAAAACATTTTAATCCCCTGAAACTCTAAAATACAAAAAAACAAAAAAACCCCAAAACCTCAAAAAACCCCTAAAACCCCAAAAAACATAAAAATATTAAAACCCTCAGTATCCCTAAAACCCTTAAAATCCCATAAAAATCCTAAAGAATTCCAAAAAAAATACCTAAAAAGAAAAAACCCAAAAAACCATAAAACAGAAAGAAAACCATAAAAACAAAAAAACACAAAAAATTCTCCAAAAAACCAAAAAACCACTAAAACCCATTAAACAGAATAATAAATCCTAAAAAAACACTGAATCCTTATAACCCCTTAAACTAAAATATACTAAAATCCATAAATATCCATAAAAAATAAAAATCACTAAACTACCTAAAAAACTATAAGAAAATACTAAAAAACTAAACAACACATAAACCCCCTAAAAACCTAAAACGCTAAAACCCATAAAAACCAAAAAGGACCCTAAAATCCCCGAAAAACCAAAAAAACAACTTAAAACAAAAAATACCATAAAACACAAAAATCACAAAATATCAAAAAAAATGATTAAAAATCTACTAAAACTTTAGGCCACTTAAAAAGATGAAATTCCCCAAAACTCTAAAAAAATAAATTAAAAAAAAATCTAAAACTCCAAATAAATCCATGAAACCCCTAGAAACATTAAAAACCTATAAAACCACAAAATATATAAAAAATTTTGAAAACCGTAAAAAATAAGAAAATCTATAAAATTTCCTAAAACAGTAAAAATCATAAAACCCAAAACAACACAAAGAAAACCTTAAAAATATAAAAACATTTAAAACCCTTAGAAAACAGAAAATATGAATAAAACTAAAAACACTAAAAACCCTAAAATCCAAACACCCCTAAAAACCTCAACCCCCCCCCCCCCAAACCCCAAAAATCCAACCAGAATCTCTGAAAACCTTTTAAAACCCTGATAATGTTAAAAAATCTAATAACCCTTAAAACCCCTAAAAACTAAACCAAAATCCAAAAAAAACCCAAAAATCCATAATAACCCTAAAAATAATAAATACCCTAAATACCCTAAAACATTCAAAATCCATAAAAACCATAAAAATCCTTAAAATACCTAAAAACCCTTTAGAATGTAAAAAAAATAAAAACCCTAATAAAACCTTTAAAACCTAATAACACTTTAATCCCCTAAAAATATAAAAAATAAAAAACCATAAAACTCCTAAAATCTCTACAAACTCCCAAAGTCCTTAAAACAAAAAAAAACCTAAAATCATAAAAAACCCTGAAAAGTCTTTAAGCCACAAAAAAACTCTATAAAAATAAAGGACCATAAGAAGAACAAAAAATGTAAAAACACATAAAACCCCTAAAAATATAAAAATGATAAAATCCATAAAATACCCCAAAATCCCTAAAACCCTAAAAATGCATAAAAACCATGAAAAAATGTTAAAAACCCTAAAACACTAAAAAAACTAATTCTTTAAAAGCATTCAAACCCTAAAGTTGTTATGAATCTCTAAAAAACCTTTAAACCCTAAAAACTCAAAAAAACCATCAAGTCCCAAAAAAATACAAAAAAACCCTAAAAACCATAAAAATAATAAAAATCCATAAAAATATCTAAAAACGTAAAAAAAACCCTAAAAGACATAAAAATCCCAAGAAAACCATAAAAACATAAAACACTTAAAACCCCTAAAAACATAAAAATCACTAAAAAATCTAAGTGGCATAAAAACAATAAGAAAACAAAAACCGTTAAAAACAACAAAAAAACCCTAAAACTCTAAAAACCATTTAAACACAAAAAACGTTAGAAAACTCTAAAAACCTTTAAAACGCTAAAAACTCAAAAAAAATCCCTAAAACCCCAAAACAACAAAAAAAAACCCTACCCACCACCCCAAATCCCTAAAACCTTAAAAATTTATAAGAATACTAAAATATCCCTAAATTCCCTAGAAATATATAAAACACTAAAATCCTAAAAAACATAAGAAAACCATAATAATCTAAAAATACTTAAAAACCCTAAAACCCTAAATTTTTCCAAATCCCTAAAAAACCCAAAAAACCATCAAAAATCAAAAAACCCCTAAAACCCTTTTTTAAATCATAAAATAGTCCTAAATATCCCTAAAAATATAAAAACACCTAAAATCCTTAAATTCCCCTAATAAAACCTTAAAAACCTAAAAACACATAAAACCCCTAAAAACCTAAAAAAGGATAAAAACCCTTAATTACCCTAAAAATCACAAAAACCCCTAAAAACGATAAAAACACTAAAAACCAAAATCAAAACACATAAAAATCCAAAAAATTTAAAAACCCACTAAAAACTCTAAAAAAACTTTAAACCCCTAAAAATTTAAAATTCTCTAAAAACCTTAAATCCATAAAATTTTAAAAAAACATAAAACCATAAAAGCACTAAAACCCTAAAAACCCACCAATGTCTACAAAACCAAAAAAAATTGAAAAACCTAAATATTTACTAAAAAATACTAAAAATGATTAAATACCTTAAATCCCTAGAAACCCTAATGATAACCATTAAAACATAATAAACATGTAAAACCCCTAAAAATGTTAAAAAATACAACCCTATAAAAAATCCTTAAAATCTAAAAAACCTATAAAAACCCAAAAAATACTAAAAAAGACATAAAAATACACAAAATTTTAAAAGCCCCTAAAACACATTGAAACCCATGAAAACCGACAAAAATCATAAAAAGAAAAAAAAATTAAAAATGTTGAAAATCCTTAATACCCACTAAAAATATAAAAACACTTCAAACACCAAAAAATGATAAAAACTCTAAAATATGATAATACAAAAAACTAAAACAACCCATAAAAATCAAAAAACCCAAAAAAACCATAAAACCCTAAAAACCCTACAACACCTCAAACTTCCTAAAACCACTAAAAATCCATAAAAATCCTAAAAATACTAAAAAATACTGAGAAATGAAGGAAATTAATATGAAAATTGAATGTCACTAAGAAATCATAAAAACGTAAAAACTAACAAAACCCTTAAAAACAATAAAAAGGCTAAAAACCCTAAAAACCTAAAAAAACTAGAAGACCATAAAAACACCTACAACAAAAAAACCCATAAAACTGATAAAAACCAACTAAATAATATTAAAACTCATTATTCCACTAAAAAGATAAAAAACTAAAAAAACATTAAACCCCATAAAAACTCAAAAAAAATCCTTAAAAACCCAAAAACCCAAAAACTGTAAAAACACTAAGACCCTCTAAAATCTTTAATGTGTCTAAAAATATAAACTCCAAAAAAATACATAATAATACCTAAAAAATAAAACATATAAAACCCTGTGGACCCCTAGTGAAACCATAAAAACCTTAATAAAATTAAAACACATAAAAAACAAAAAAATGATAAATACCCTAAAAACCAAAAAAACCGTAAAAACCATAAAACCCATAAAAACCATGAAAAACAAAAAAATACACCTCAAAACACAAAAAAAAAATTAAATCAATAAAAATGAAAAAAAAACTCTACAAACCATTAAAACCCCCCAAAAACCCATGATCCCCACAAAATCCCTTAAAACCAAAGAAACCATCCTCAAAACCCATTAAAATACAAAACAACCAGTAAAAATATAAAACACCCCTAAACACCAATAGGAAAACCATAAATATAAAAAACCACCTGAACCCCCAAAAACCCAAAAATGCTAAAAAAACCTCAAAATCCATAAATACAATAATACCCATAAAATCAAAAAAATCCAAAAAAATCCATAAAATAGGGAAGAACCCAAAAAAATGAAAACCATTAGAATCTATTAATAATTAATGTAATTTAAACCATAAAAAACAAATAAAAAACAAAAAATCTAGAAACCCCAAAAAATTTAAAACGCCGAAAACTCAAAAATCCTCAAAATATCTAAAAACTTAAAAAACCATAAAGCCTAAAAATGCCCCAAAAATCCCTAAAAACCTAAATAATCCCTAAAAACCCAAAAAATAATAAAATTTTAAAAACACATCAAATCCCTAAATACCTAAAAAACACTAAAAAACAAAAAAACCCCAAAACCATTAAATTCCTTAAAAACAATTAAAATTAAAAGAATCATAAAAAATAGTACAAATCCCTAAAACATTCTTAAAACACTAAAAACCGTAAAAACTATAAAATACCTAAAATCCTCAAAAATTCCCTAAAAACATAAAACCCCTAAAATTATGAAAAACACTTGTAAAATATTAAAAAACAAAAAAAAAATTAAAAGCTCTATAACTTAAAAAAAACCCCATAAAAATAATAAAAAACATAAAAACCATAAAAATACCCCTACCCCCACCCCCCCTCAAAACTTTTAAATACCATTAAAGCCCAAAAATATATAAAAACATAAAAAACCATAAAAAAAATTGAAAACCCCTAATAAATTTTTAAAAACATTGAAACACTTAAAACAAATATAAAATATAAGAATGCAGAAAACCCTAAAAAGTCTAATGTAGCTTAAACCCAAAAACCCCTAAAAACATCAAAACCACTAAAATCATAAAAACACCCAATAGACCCATAATAACAAAAAACCCTCTAAATGATCTAAAAAATTCAAACCCCTAATAATGTTAGTTTTTTTTGGAATTTTTAGGTTTTTATGTATTTTAAGTGTTTTTAGGTTTTCAAGTATTTCTTAGGTGTTTTTGATATTTTTAGTAATTTTTGTGTTTATTGGAATTTTTTGGGATTTTAAAGGATTTTTATGGTTTTTGGGTTTTTATGGATTTTTATGGGTTTTAGGGTTTTTAGGATTTTTATGGTTTTTTGGTTTTAAATATTTTTAGAGTTTTTATAGGGTTTAAAGTCTTTTTAGAGTATTTTTTCATTTTTAGGGGTTTAAATGGATTTTATTTTTTTAGAATCCTTTTTTAGGGTTTTTGGGTTATTATGAGTTTTATGGGTTTTAGGGGTTTTTTTTTTGGATTTTAGGTATTTTAGTTTTCATTACAATTTTTAATTTTTTATCATTTTTTATCTTTTTAAATGTTTTAATTGTTATTATGTTTTGTGGTTTTCTTTGGGGCTTTCAAAGGTTGTAGGTTTTTTTTATTTATTTAGTATTTTTATGTAATTTAATGATTTTTATGTGTTTTAGGGTTTTATGGATTTTGATGGTTTTACGATTTTTAGGTATTTAATGGTATTTATATGTTTTTAGCAGTTTTTTAGTTTTTAATTTTTTTATAGTTTTTGAAAATATAGGGGTTTAGACTAATTTTATATTTTTTGTTGTATTTTATGGTATTTATGGGATTTTATCTTTATTAACGTTTGTAGGGGTTTGTATGGTAGATAAGTTTTTAAAGGGATTTTATGATTTTTAAGGTTTTCAGTGTCTGATAGATTTTTATGGGTTTTATGTGTTTTTTGGTATGAAATGTTTTCTTTGGAGTATTCACGGTTTTATGGGGTTTTAATTGGGATTTTAGGGCTTTTTGAAGATTTTATGGTTAGTTTGGATTTTAGGGTTTTTGACGGTTTTCAGGGGTTTTATTGTTTTTTTTGGGATTTAGGTTTTTTTCTAATGTTTAGGTTTTTATGTTTTTGGGTGTTTTTAACATTTTTCGTGGTTTAAAGGTATTTTAGTGTTTTCTATGGTTTTTTGTGATTTTTAATTTGTTTTTCAGGGGGTTTAGAGTTTTTAAGGAATTTAAGATTTTTAAGGTTTTTATCATTTTTATTCCATTAATAGTTCTAAGTGTTTCATGTTTTTTGAGTTTTTATTATGGTAATTTAGGTTTTTGTGTTTTTTTGTGTTTTTAAGGATTTTTTTGGATTTTTTTTATCATTTTTATGGGTTTTTTGGTGTTTAGATACTTTGAGGGTTTTTATAATTTTTAGGGGTTAGAATTTTTATAGGTATTTTTGGTTATTGTTATTTTTTTTATTTTTTAGGGTATTTAAAATTTTTCAGAGTTTATTAACGTTTTTAGGGTTTTAAATGGGTTCCTTGATTTTTTTATGGGTTTTAAGGTTCTTAACAAATTTTAGGTTTTTGGGTTTTTTTGTTTTAATGGGTTTTAAGGCCTTTTTGGGTATTTATCATTTTCAAAATTTTAGGAGTTTTAAATGCATTATGTTTTTAAGGCCTTCTTATGGTTTTTATGTTATTTGGGATTCTTAGAGGTTTTTAGGATTTTTATTATTTTTATGGGTTTTAGGAATTTTGTGGGGATTTAGGGTTTTTAGAGTTTTTAAGGGTTTAGAGTTTTTTTTTGTTTTATAGGTTTTATGTTTTTTTGTTAGGGAGTTCTTAGAGTTTTTTTAGATTTTAGGGGTTTTTATGTTTTTGTGATTTCTAGGGATTTTTAGGATTTTTTTGGTTTTTAGGGTTGTAGCGATTTTGAGGGTTTTATGGTATTTAGGTTTTTATGGTTTTTTTGGGATTCAGGTGTTTTTAGAGTTTTTTGAGTTTTAATTTTTTTTAGAGTTTTTTACTTTTTATGGGTTTAATGGGGTTTTATAGATTTTAGTGGCCTTTAGAGTTTTTGGGTTATTATGGTCTTTAGGGTTTTGGGGGATTTTATATATTTGATGATTTTTAGTGTATTTTTAGGGTTTTAGGGGTTTTAGTATTTTTTATTTTTTTTATGGAATATAGGTGTTTTAGGTTTCAGTGGTTTTCTTAGGGGTTTTCAGGGTTTAGAAATTATTATGTTATTAGGTATTTTTAGGAATTTAAAATATTTTTTTATATTAAAGGTTTTTAAGGACATTGATGGTTTTTAGGTTTCTCAGGGTTTTATAGTTTATAGGGTATATTTTTTACTTTTTGGGTTTTAATCAGTTTTTAAGGTATTTATGTTTTTAGAGTTTTAAATGTTTTATGAGTTTTAAGGGGTTTTAATGTTTTTAGCGGGTTTTTGGGTTTTTTTTGTTTTTTGGGTTTTTATTGTTTTTATGGGTTTTTTTGTTTTTAAGATTTTTAATGGTTTTACTATTTTTACGGGGTTTATGTGTTTTTAGTTTTTTTGTTTAATTAGGGTTTTCGGGCTTTTAATTCCTTTTTACCTTTTTAGGTATTTTTTATATTTGTAAGATTTCCAGGGTCTTTAGGGATTTTGTGGGTTTTTATGGTATTTAGCGTTTTTAGTGTGTTCAGAGTTTTTATAGAATTTTTAGACTTTTATGGTTTTTAAAGGATTTTAATGTTTTTAGGGGTTCCAATGGTTTTTATATTTTTAAGGTTTTCCTTGGGTTTTTAGGGTTTTTAGGATTATTATGTATTAAGTGATTTTTAGGTCTTTTTCATATTTTTATGGTTTTTTTGGTTTTTTGTGATTTTGAGGGTTTTTCGGAGATCTAGGGGTTTTTAGGGCTTTATCATTTTCGTGGGATTTAAGAGTTTCATGTGTTTTTTGGTTTTCAAAGTGGTTTTTAGGATTTCTAGGGTTATTTGTGTTTTAGGGATTTTTAGGGTTTTTGTGAATTTTATGGTTTTTAGGGTTTTTAGGTATTTTGACAATTCTTAGTGATTTTTGTGTTTTTATGGGTTTTTGGGAATCTGGTGTTTTTTGAGTTTTAGATTTTTTAAGGTTCTTTACTGTTTTGTAAATTTGTTAAGGGTTTTAAGGTTATTTAGAGTAATTAGGGGTGTTAGGGTTTTTTGGATTTTTAGGGTGTTTTAGGTTTTATAAGGTTTTTTGGATTTCAGTGTTTTAGGGGGTTTAGGGTCATTAAGGGTTTTATTCATATTTTTTTTAGGGGTCATATGTTTTTCTAGGTTTTATGGTTTGCTTCTATATTTCATTATATTTAAGGGTTTTTACATTTTTAGGTATATTTAGTGATTTTTTTGGACATTTTTTATTTTTATAGTTTTTTAGACTTTTGAGAAATTTATGGTTTTTATAATTTTTGGTGATTTTTCGTTTTTAGGGGTTTTTGTAGTTTTTTATGGTTTTAAGGTTCTTTAGTGTTTTTTAAAAATTTCAGGTGCTCAATAGGTTTTAAAGTATTTAGTGGTTTTTTTGGTTTTTTATGGGGTTTTATAGATTCTATTAGTTTTTGGGGTTATTATTTTTTTGGGTTTTGAGGAGTGTTTTCATTTTTTTTTTGTTATAGGGTTATTTTTTTCTTTCATTTATATGGTATTATTAGGATTTTTTGGGTTTTTATGGTTTCTTATGGTTTTAGGATTATCTAGGCTTTCTTTAGTATTTGTGTAGTATAAAGGATTTTGTTGTATTTTAGAGTTAATTTAGGTTTTTATGGTTCTTATGGGTTGTCAATTTTTTTAGGGTTTTATAATGTGGTAGATTTTTTAACATTTTTATGGTTTTATGGGTTTTAATATTTTATAGTTGTTTTTTTTATGGTTATTTAGGGTTTTTTATGTTTTTAGGGTTTTTATGGTTCTTAGGGGTTTATCAAATTTTTAGTGACTTTTAGGGGTTTTTTCATTTATAGGGATTTTATATGTTATCTTGGTTTTTAATGTTTTCTTAGGAATTTTAGATATTTTATGGGTTTTTAGGATTTTTGACATTTTTATAGATTGTTAGGGATTTTTTATGATTTTTATGGGGCTTGAGGGGTTTTTATGTTTTTAGGGGATTTAGAGTTTTTAGAGTTTTTTTTTATTTTTTGGTTATTAGTGGTTTTATGAATTTTTAGGTTTTTAATTTTTTCCTAGGGGTTTTTTGGGGTTTTATTGTTTTTAACATTTTTATATATTTTTTGGTCTTTACAAGTATTTGTATGGTTTTTAGGTGTTTTAGGGATTTTGATTATTTTTAGTGTTATTTAGCATTTATAGGGTTTTATGGATTTTTTTGATTTTATGAGGTCTTAATTTTTTATTATTTTTGAGGTTTTCATATTTCATATATATTTTTAGTGGTTCAATGGGATTTTAGAGTTCTAGTTGTCTCTTAGGGGGTTTATTGGCATTTAGTTTTTTATGATTTTTAGGGTTTATTAGGGGGTTTAGGGTTTTTAGCATGTTTTAGGGGTTTTATGGGTACTTATGGTTTTTAAATTTTTATGAGTTATATTATTTTTATGGGTTTTCACGATTTTTAGGGTTTTTATGATTTTTATGTGTTTTTATTTTAGTTAATTTTATGTTTTAAGGATTTTGTAGGGGGTTTTATTGATTTTTTTGGGTTATTCATAATTTTAGATTTTAGGGATTTTTTGTATTTTATAGATATTAGAGTTTTATGTATTTTTAGGTTTTTCGGGTCTTTACGTTTTTTGGATTTTTTGAATTTTGGGGGGTTTAATGTGTTTTTATGGTTTTATGGTTTTCTTAGGGGTTTTCTTGGTTTTTAGGAATTTTTACATTTTTCTATATTTTTAGGGGTCTTTATGATGTTCATGGATTTTAGGGGTTTTAAATAATTTTATGGACTTTTGGGGGATTTAGTTTTTTATGAGTTGTACTGATTTTTTAGTGTTTTATGGGTTTTTATGTTTCTTAGGGGTATTATGGTTCTTTATATTTTTTTATAAAAAATAGGGGGTTTAATGGTTTTTTAGATTTTTTGGGGGAATTTTTTGGTTTTTTATTTGATTTTATGGATTTTTAATATTTTTTGTGATTTTTATGGGTTTTAGGGTTTATTAGGGGTTTTTTGGGTTTTGAGTGTTTTATATTTTTAGAGGTTTTAATAGTTTTTTGGATTTTAAATTTTTCTTTGGGTTTTTCATAGTTTTTAATGTTTTTTTACAATTTTATGAATTTTTAGGGTTGATTAGGGGTTTTATGGGTCTTTAGGGTTTTATGAGATTTTTGTGGGTTTTTGGTTTTTTTTTGGGGGTTTTAGAGGGTTCTTTTTAATTTTTTATAGTATTTTATATTTTTTGAGTTTTTGAAATTTTTAGGTTTTAAAGTATTTTTAGATTTTTTTTATTTGGTTTTAGAGGTCGTTATGGGGTTTTAGGGATATTTATGGTATTTAGGGATTTTTATATATTTTACAGTTTTTTAGGTATTTTAATTATTTTTATGTTTTTCATTGTATTATGTGTTTTTAGGTTTTCAATGTATTTTTTTTTCAGGATTTTATGAGTGTTTATATTTTTATGGATTTATGGTTTTTAGGGATTTTGAGGGATTTAGGGTGTTATTGGATATTTATGTTTTTTGGGGGTTTTAGGGTATTTGTTTCATTTTTTGGTGGTTTTTAATGTATTTTCAGAGTTTTTCAAAGTTTTGAGGGGTTTATAAGGTTTATGAGTTTTTATTGGTTTTTAGGGTTTTATGGTTTTTTTTGTGTTTTTATGGATTTTAGGGGGTTTTAGGGGTTTTAGGGGTTTTAGGTACTATAAGGGTTTTTATTATTTTTAGGGATTTTTGAGATTTAATGTTTTTATGGTTTTAAGGTTTTATTAGTTAATTTCATTGTATTTAGGGTTTTTATGGATTATTAGTGATTTTTTATAGTTTTTAGGGTTTTAGTGTTTTTAGGGATTTCGGTGGTTTTAAGGGGGTTTTTTTGGGTTTTTAGTGTTTTTTTTGAATTTTTTATTTTTTATTGGTTTTATGTTTTCAAATGTTTTTAAGGATATATTATGGGTTTTCATGTTTTTTCATGTTTTTTTGGATTTTTAGGAAATTTTTAGGTTTTTTATTATTTTTATGGTTTTATGGTTTTTTATGGATTTAGGGTTTTTAGTGTTTTTATGTGTTTTTCTGGGTTTTAGGGTTTTTTATGGTTTTAAAGGTTTTGTAGAGTTTTTATCAGTTTTGGAGTCATATGTTTTGTAGAGTTTTTAGTGGTTTTTATGGTTTTATAGGTTTTTGGGATTTTAATGTTTTTTGATGTTTTTATTGTTTTTGGGGTTTTGGGTTTTTAGAGGTTTTTAGGCTTTTTAGTATTTTTTTATTTTTTATGGGTATTAAGTGGTTGTAATGTTATATGTTTTTTAGGGGAAATCAACGTTTTCATAATTTTTTATGTTTTTATGGATTTCCAATGTTTTTTAAAAAATTTATTATTTTTAGGGATTTTAGTGGATTTTTTGAATTTTTAGGGTTTTAATGGGTTTTTGTGGTTTTTAGGATTTTTAGTTTTTTAGGGTTTTTAGGGATTTTAAAATTTTTATTGGTGTAAAATGTTTTTAGTCTTTTATTGGGTTTTTCGGGTTTTAATATATTTTGGTGTTTTTAATGTTTTTAAGGGTTTGTATGGTATTTTGGAGTTGTGTGGGTTTTTAGGGTTTGGGGGGGTTTTCATTTTTTTAGATTTTTAGGGATTTTAAGTGATTTTTTTAACTGCATTCATAGTGGTTTCCAAGTTTTTTAGGGTTTCTTTTATTTTTTAGGATTTTAGGGATTTATATAATTTTAGGGATTTTTTTTATGGTTTTTAGGGATTTAGAGGGTTTTTGGGTTATTTAGGATTTTGAGAGTTTTTATTGTTTTTTTTAGGGGTTTTGAGTTTTTTAAGTTCTTTTAATTTTTTATAGTATTACAAAAAAATATAGGTTTTATGGATTTTTAGACTTTTTTTGTTTTTATGGTTTAAGGAGTTTTTATGATTTTTTACAGTTTTTAGTGGATTTTATATTTTTTTATGGTTTTTAGGGTTTTTATATTTTTTAGGGTTTTAATGTTTTTTGGTTTTTTAGATGTTTTAATTTGTTTTGAGGATTTCAAATTTTTCTTAGGGGTTTCAAGGGTTTTAGGGTTATATTACGTTTTATAGATTTTTATTATTTTTCTGGGGTTTAAGTGGTTTTAGAGATTTTGATAGTATTTAGTGTTATTTAGGGGTTTTGGGGTCTTTTTTAGGGTTCCTTTTTGTGTTTTTAGGGTTCTTAATGTTTTTAGGGATTTTAAGGTTTTTATGGATTTAAATTGTTTTTATAATTTTAGTGGTTTATTAGGGTTTTTAATTTTTTTATGTTAGTTTGGGGTTTTAATTGGCTTCAAGGGTTTTTTATGTTTTTTCATTCTTTTAATGTTTTTAGCATTTTTAATTATAATTGGATTTTATGTTTTTTTGGTTTTTAATGTTTTCTTAGTTGTTTTCAAGGATTTAGGATTTTTCACATTTTTTAGTATTTTTAGTACATTTTTAGTTTTTTTATGGATTTTATGTATTTATAGATATTCAGAATTTTTAGGTTTTTAGGGTTTTTATTATTTAATGGTTTTTGGGTGGTTTTATGTGTTTTTAGGTTATTAAGAATTTATTAGGGGGTTTTCTGGGTTTTTAGGGTGTTTTATATTTTTTGGGATTTTTAGTGATTTTTTAGTAATTTTATGGTCTATTATGGTTTTAGGTATTTCAATGGATTTTTTGGGTTATAATGGGTTTTTGAGTTTTAGGGGTTTTTTGAGTTTTTAGGGATTTTAAGGTGTTTTCTATTTTTTTTATTTTTTAGGGGATTAAGGGTTTTATGTGTTTTTTGTGGGTTTTTAGTGTTTTAGGGGTTTTATTAGTTTTAATGTTTTAGGGGGTGTATGATTTAAAGGATTTTAGTGTTTTTAGGTTTTTAGGGGTTTTAATTGTTTTTAGTTTTTTAAGGTTTTATTATGGGTATTCTGGGTTTTTATGTTTTTTACATTTTTATGGATTTCATTGCACTATTATTATTTTTATGGGGTTTTACTTTTTTTCAGGATTTTGATTGGTTTTAATGTTTTTTAGGTTTTTTGGTGTTTAAAGTGTACTTAGAGTGTTTAGTGGTTTTTTTGGTTTTTATGGATTCTAGGGTTTTATGGTTTTTGGTGAATTATGGTTTATATGTTTTTAGGTTTTTATGGGTTTCAGTGTTTTTTAATGTTTTAGGGGTTCTAAGTGTTTTTTGGTTTTAGGCTTTCATTGGGGTTTTTGTGTTTTAATGGTTTTCTATGTTTTTAGGGATTTTTAGTGATTTTTAAGGATTTTTGGGTTTTTATAGTTTATAGGGATTTTGATGGGTTTTATGGTTTTTATATTTTTTAGTGTATATAGAAATGTTTATGTATTTTTAGGGTTTTAACATTTTTGGGTTCTTATCTAAAGACCAGGATTATCCATGTAATTTTTTTAATTAAATGGGAATTTTACGAGTCCGCCAAAATTGACGGCGTGTGAATCCGAGGCCCAGTGTGCCAGGAATAAATTTGTGATGTTTTTTTCGGGTACGTTCATTAAATGTATGAGGGTTTTTTTTATAATTTTTGAACCAGTGCTTGGAATTGAAATCTGAGGGCACAGTTGAACTCGCAGCGCCAAAATTCGCTTAAGGAGACATTCACCTCGATGGAAGTGGGTTGAGAATAAAAGATAGTTTTTGGGTTTTTTGTGGAAATTAATAAAATAAAATCAATACACTTTATTTTATTTTTGATCCACCATGTGGATGTTGGGAGTTAGGACCCAATGGAACTATAACCTCCATGTAGTGGTTGGAAGTGGGGACCATCAGGCCATAACCTCCCATGAGAGGTTATGGTGGTGGGGACCACCACACCTCATCCTCCCATGAGAGGTTAATGTGGTGGGGACCACCCGAGACCACATAACCTCCCAATTTGAATATTAAGGGTGGGGACCACCCGAACCCTATTAAATGGGAGGAGAGGAAAGCCACTCAACCCCCTTTATAAATGTGGAGGAGCCTCTTGAGCTTCCTCGTCATTAATGTTTCCAACACACCAAATTAATGGCGTCAAATCAACCCCTTTAATTTTTAATGTGCCAACCAAGTGTTTAGTTTTCTTTTTGAATTCCTGCCAATGAAATAATATATATTATAATATATTATTTGGAACAACTTTTCATTGGGGTGTTTTTAGAGGAGGATTATTCGGAGAGGAGAGAAAAACTCTCTCCAACGAAGAACGAAGAATGAAGAACGCCATCAACGATCTCCTTTGACCTTCATCCTCGGATCCTACTAATGTTGGATGTCTTCTACCGAACTTCCCTCCACAACATCGTCAACAAGACGACGCATGAGCTAGGGATTTGAAGTGTGTGGCAGATTCTATGAATGAAGATCTCCTCCATCGTTTTTCCACGATTTCATCGTCAAACAACGAACAAAGGTAGGGGTTTAATTTCATTTAATGTTCAATGTTCTTCCTTTCATCAAAACGAATAATGGGGATGCATTCTTTCTTTGGGTGGATTATTGTGGTTCGTTCTAAAGGACCGATTGCTATCACCCTAAACATAGAGGGTGCGGACCAAACTAACATGGTCGGACACCCTCCGCCCATCTTATTTGTGATGTCCATCGACATGACGACAAAACGACAAGGTGACAAAGGCAGCGAAGACAAAGGAAACGCTACATGCGGCCTCCGTGACCCGCCCCGCACCGTGGTGTCACACACAGCCTCCCAGCCTACCCAACCGCCTCCTGGCCTACTCGACGGCCTCCCGACCTCCCGAGCCGCCTTACAGCTCCCGGCAGCCTAGACTCCTGAGACGCCTCCCGGATCCTGGCCGAACTGGCGCCCTGGACGAACCGCCGAGCCGCGCCGGCCCCCCAGACGAACTAGCGCCCTAGTGGCGCCGGCCTCCAGATCCAACCTGTAGCCCCCGTTTCTGTGCCCTGGCCGAACTGGCCCCGGCCACGCCCTCTTGGCCGAGCAGCACCGGGTCGCGCCCTCACAGCGCTCCGGGCCGAACCGACCCCTAGCCCGAGGTGGACCACCCTCGTGGCCAGACGGGCTGGGCCCAGTAGGCCAAGCCAAACCCAACGGGCCAGGCCAGACACAATGGGTCAGGCCAGGTCACCTCGAACTAGGTCGGCCCAAACTAAGTCAGGTCGGGTCGGTCCGACCTGGTTGGACCAGACCCAGGCCTACTACCAAACCATTACTTTCTTTGGCCATATCTTTGGCACTGCATTTCCGTTTGATGAAACATCATCGGCACCTGTAATCCTGAAGCTTGACGGTCCCCTTGAGTATATACCCAACTGATGTCTGGGGTAGTTGAGATACGGTCAGGTTGGATCGTGCATGAATCCAACTCGACATCTGGGACTAAAATGCTAATAACTCACAGACTGAACGTTTGATTGACGCGTCGTCTATTGCATTTAGACACCTATGATGAGATGGACATTCGGGGTATTTATTCATGGTACTTAGTAGAAGTTGATGTATTGAAAAATGGATTGAGGAGAGGACCCTCCCGGAATCAAGAATGGTTTGTGCGGACACCCTGTTGCTGGATTCTCTCTGACTATTGTTCCTGGATCCTGTGTGGGTTCGACAGCTCTGAATACTATTCCTGGATCCTGCATGGGTTCAACAGTTCTTACTACTATTCTTGGATCTTGTGTGGGTTCGACAACTCTGACTATTGTTCCTAGATCCTGTGTGGGTTCGAAAGTTCTGACTACTATTCCTAGATCATGTGTGGGTTTGACAGCTCTGACTACTATTCCTATATCCTATGTTGGTTCGACAGTTCTCACTATTATTCCTGAATCCTCTGTGGGTTCCGCAGTTCTGACTACTGTTCCTGGATCCTATGTGGGTTCGTCTGTTCTGACTACTTTTCCTGGATCCTATGTGGGTTCGACGGTTCTAACTACTGTTCCTGGATCATGTGTAGGTTAGACAACTCTGATTACTGTTCCTGGATCCTATGTGGGTTCGACAGCTCTGACTACTATTCCTGGATCTTGTGTGGGTTCGACAGTTCAGACTACTATTCCTGGATCCTATGTGGGTTCAATATCTTTGAATACTGTTCCTGGATCCTATGTGGGTTCAAAAGTTATGATTTCTATACCAGAATCCTACGTGGGTTTGAAAGAATAGATGATTTAGTTGCTAATTATAATCATCTCTAAGTCGCTACAAAATTTTTATACCTGTGTGAGATAAGTCTGTAACTTTTTGAATTCCTCATGATTGCGATGGATTACTTGATAACATAGGTATATGTATGGGAATATACATAAGTGGGGTTATCTGTTGATTTCATTCTTTGTGATTTATCATTGTTGGATTGTGTGAGACCTTGAGGGTCTCGAGGTCCATACTATGTCTCATTATACTCACCCATTCATGGGCTATCCCCACACATCGTTGTGTTGGTTGCAGACAAAAGACACCACTGACTGAGGTTGAGAGCCCCAGGACCGGATGGTACCTGGAGGTGGTCCATACGGTGTGATGATACATGAAAGAGACAAATGGACCAGGAGTGCTAAGATCACGATATGTACCTTCCCTTCAGGTAGGAACCTTGGAGGATGACCCAATGATAGGTTTTATTTTCATTAGTTGTTCTTTCCGTTTCCTTTTACTTTTCATCCGGGCTTGTATTTCCAGCAGCTTTTACTTTTCATACCTCTTTGTTTATACAGTGTACTTAGTGTTTTTTATCCAGCTGTGTGCTCTGTTATGTTAGTTTCTGTTTATAAAGGCAATGCCTTCCTGATTTAAGGGAATTACTCCTTTGGTTCTAGTCATCATCCTCTAGCATATGAAAGGAGGGCTTGGGGTAGTCACGACATGGGCCCCGGGGGACAGGTCATGACAAATTGGTATCAGAGGAGTCAGTTCTACCACATAACTTAGGACTTTTATCTTTTATATGAAGGAATAGTGTTAAGGGTATTGAGTGTGGCATCCAGTTTATGGAGTCTAGTGTTTGTGCGGCAGCTGACGTATCCATACACCAAGACCCTGACTTCTAATTTTCGACTCAGTGCATGAAAACACTGATTTTGTGTGTGTTTTCAAAATTTTTCTTTAATTCAGATCAACTAGGACAGCTCACCATGTATAAATTTTAACCATGTCACATATAATTCTTCTCAAGATGCCCCCATGTAGACATCCAGTTATAGTTCCAAGAGTTGTATGTACTGATATCCCACCGAACAAAGATGATCCGGTGCATGGCCCTCTTACTATGTTTTAAACTTTGGGTGGTGTACTAGAAGGACCACCATCCATTGGGCAACAGATACCACCAGCCACACTAGTAGACTGTTCCAGCTGACTGAGCATGTTGCACAAGTTTTAACAGTAGAGTCCTTTGAGGTTTTGAGGTGAGACAGTTTCCCATGTAGCTGAGGGCTGGCTGGAGGCAATCGCTAGAGTTTCCCATCTAGTTAGGATGCCAGTAGAGCAGACAGTGGTCTTAGCTACTAGTCTTTTTTAGTGAGGACCATGAGTATGGTCTTCTTAGTGATGAGGATTCGGTAAGTGCAAGTTTTCCTGAGATTGTACCTCTAGGAAGTATGATAGCTATATCACTACCCATTGGTCAGCAGTTACAACCGACGATACAGGTAGAGGAAACATGTAGGCTTGGTGCCTTACACATGTTTCAACATCAGATACCCCTTAGGTTCCAAGGTGAGCTCGACTCACATTCAATTTTGGACTGGATCGAGGAGGTGGTCGAGAGTTCTCTAGAACTTATACAGCTTCGACAGGATGACATGTTAGTGGCTGAGTATTCATCGAGGCATATCGATCATTCCTGGTAATAACTGAATACGATATGATCAGTGCCTCATATATCAAACATCTGAGAGAGGTGTGTTTAAAGGACATCCGAGCCATCACTATTCCACTATACATTCCTACTTATGATATGGTGCTAGAAAGAACCTTTGTGGTTGAATGTTCTGTTGCTGACCGAATAAAGCTAGTGAATTTAAGCAGTGGGAAAGCAAGAAATAAGTGTCAGTCTCAGATAATTGGGCATGTAAAATGTTTCAAGAAGAGGATGTGTTAGGGACAGATGAATCTGTAGGGCAGAAGACGTGGAAGCAGAGCTAGGAAATAAGCATGTGGTGGTGTAATTTTCGACATGTTACAACCACCCCCTTTTTATGGACCCCGCCAGGCTCAGGGAGCTGGAGGACAGGGGAAGAGAGTTGTTGCATGAGGTCAAGGTATATAACCCAAGGGATCTATGAATGATTCTAGGTACAGTCTCGGTCTACTACTAGCTACAATATAAATATACATAGATACCAATCATTTCTTCCTTCCAAAAATCATGTCCAGGACCTTGAGTTTCCAGATAAACCATTGACTTGACCCTAACATCTGAAGATACCTTCGGGAGGAGACTCGATAATCACGCTTACACCGATGGTGTGATATGACCCTTGAGGAAAGAGTTTTGGTTGGAACCTCTTGGTGGAAGCTTCGAGGCCTTACGACGTTAGTTTGGGTTTGGACATGACATCCACAATTCACACTCCGATTAACTGTATTAAGAAAAAAGAGGTTGTGTTTTGTCTACAATGTTGGGATGAGGTTTTCCATGGTCAGAGAAAAAGGAAACCCATGAAGCATAGGATAAACACAAGCCTAGTAAGGTACATCCAATCACTCATGAGTCGGCCAAAATAACCCTCATGGATGCATAAGTTGACTTTGAGATAGTTTATACACCAGGGAAGGGGAACATGGTAGCAGATGCATTCAGCAGGAGGTCTAGCCTGAATCTGCGGTGTGAGGCGACAGAGTAGTTGGATACTTTATAGATATCATTTATAGATAGATATGAAGCAGCCTTCCTTCAGTCTCTTACAGTCACTCCCCCATTTATTTAACAAGTCAGGGAGGCACGACATGGGGACGCTGACTGCGAGACACAACGTGCTTAGATATCCTTAGGACAGGCACCTGATGGATTTTTTGAAGGTGGGGAGGATTTCATCCTCTTTAGAAGATGTACAATAGTACCAGTGTCACTTCCGGAGGAAGTGTTGGGGGAGTTCCACACATCTCCTCTGGCGGTACATCCAGGAGTGGAAAAGATGTACTAGAATCTCTGACGACAACACTCGTGGCCATGAATGAAGAAAGTAGTGGCATAGTTTGTCTCTCAGTGCCTCACTTGTTAGCAAGTGAAGGAAGAGCATCACATACCAGCAGGCTTGGTTCAGCCATTAGAGGTCCCAGAGTGGAAGTGGGATGGGATATCCATGGACTTCGTGAAAGGCCTTCCACATACATCTAGGGGTCATGACTCCATTTGGGTGATCGTCGGCTGGCTCACAAAGTCGGCCCACTTCCTACAAATTAATGAACAAGGTTTAGTAGATAGCTTAGGCTGAATCATTGTGAAGAAGATTGTGTGGTTACATGGAGTACCCTCAATGATCGTTTGTGATCATGATGCATGTTTTACTTCCCTTCTATGGAAGGGGTTGTAGGAGGCTTTTGGGATGCAGCTTCATTTGAGAACCACCTTCCATCCTCAGACGGATGGACAGAATGAGAAGACCATTCAGACACTTGAGGACATGCAGCATGCTTGTGTCCATGACTTTGGTCGCAGTTGGGAGGATCACTTACCTTTGGTAGAGTCTACATATAACAACAACTATCACTCCACCATAGGGATGGCACCTTTTGAGGCATTATACGGGCAACCTTGCAGATCACCCTTGTGCCGGACTGACCCTGGGAAGTCAGCACTAGTTGGACCAGAGATGGTACGGTCTACCACAGAAAAGGTGAAAATCATCCAGGAGCGGATGAAGACCGCATAGAGTAGGAATAAGTCATATGCTAACAATATATGGAGGCCTCTGGAGTTATAGGATGGCAACCACGTCTTTCTACGGGTCTCACCTTGACGAGGAATATGGATATTTTTCTGAGGCGGCAAGTTATCTCAGATATTCATATGACCTTTCCAGGTCCTCAACAGTGTAGGTGAGGTGGATTACCGCCTGGAACTTCCCCCTCAGTTGCACCGGGTGCATGGATTTTTTTATGTATCCTAGCTAAGGAGATACGTGCATGATCCTACTCACATCATCGACCATGTAGAGCTAGATGTCGATGATGAGAGAACTTTTATGGAGGTTCTAGTGGAGGGTGAGGATCGACCGGAGCAGGTCCTACGCAGATAGTCTATACCTCTATTGTGCGTTCACTGGCAGCACTAGAACCTCCAGTAGAGCACTTGGGAGCGGGAGGCTCAGATGCATGATCAGTACCCTCACTTGTTCCCTTAGTTATGAGTTGTGGCTTATGAGGATGTAGATCCCTGAGGTGGGGAGAATCTAAAGACCTAGATTTTATTTATATTTTTTTAATTAAATGGGAATTTTACAAGTCCGTGAAAATTGACGGCGCGTGAATCTGAGGCCCGGTGTGCCCAGAATAAATTTCTGAAGTTTTGTTCGGGTATGTTTAGTAAATGTACAAGCGGGTTTTTTTATAATTTTTGAACTAGTGCTTGGAATTGAAATTCGAGGGCATCGTTGAACTCGCGGCACTGATATTAGCTTAAGGAGACTTTCACCTCGACGATAGTGGGTCTAGAATAAAAGATAGTTTTTTTTGGTTTTCCATGGAGATTAATAAAATAAAATGAACTAAAAATTATTTTTTTTGAGCCACCATGTGGATGTTGGGAGGTAGGACCCACTAAAACTATAACCTCCATGTGGAGGTTAGAAGTGGGCACCACCAAGCCATAACCTCCCATGAGAGGTTATAGTGGTGGGGACAACCACACCTCAACCTCCCAAGAGAAGTTAATGTGGTGGGGACCATCAAGGACCACATAACCTCCAAATTTGAATATTAGGGGTGGGGACCACCCGACCCCTATTAAATGGGAGGAGAGGAAAACCTCTCAAACCCCCTCATTAATGTGGAGGATCCTCTTGAGCTTCCTTTACATTAATGTTTCCAACACATCAAATTTATAGTGACAAATCCTCCCCTTTAATTTTAAATGTTCCAACCAAGTGTTTAGTATTCCTTTATGAATTATTGCCTACAAAATAATAGATATTATAATCTATTATTTGGAACAAATTTTCACTGGGGTGTTTTGAGAGGAGGATTATTGGGAGAGGAGAGAAAATCTATCGCCTACGAAGAAAAAAGAACGAAGAACACCGGAAATGATCTCCTTTGACCTTCATCCTCGGATCCTACCAATGTGGGATGTCTTTAACCAACCTTCCCTCCACAACATCGTCAACGAGCCGACGCACGAGCTTGGGATTGGAAGTGTGTGGCAGACACTAGGAACGATGATCTCCTGTGTCTTCTTTCTGCGATTTCATCATCGAACAATGAAAAAATGTAGGGGTTTATTTTCATTTAAAGTTCCATGTTCTTCCTTTATTCAAAATGAAGAACAATGATGCTTTTTTTGCAGGTGGATTGTTGTTGTCCGTTCTAAAGGTCCGATTTCTATCAACCTAAACGTAGAGGTTTTGGTACAAAAAAAACATGGCTTAACACCCTCCGACGATCTCTTTTGTGATGTCCTTCGGCATGGCGATGAAACTATGCGGCAACGAAGGCAGAAAAGACAAAGGTCGCACTACCCGCGGCCTCTCTGACTCGTGTCGCCCTGCGGCGTCCTGTACCGCCTCCCGGCCTGCCCGACCGCCTCCCAGCTTGCCCTTCGGCCTCCCATCCTCCCTATATTCCTTCCGGCTCCTAGCCTCCTATGCCGCCCACCGGCTCCCGGCCGAACAAGTTCCCTGGCAGAACCGCCAAGCCACGTCGGCCCCTCGGTCAAACGGGCGCCATGGCCACGTAGACATCCCAAGTTGACCAACATCCCCCCCTAATGACACCATGGTTGAACCAACCCCCGCTGCACCTTCTGGGCCGAGACGCGCTGTGCCCGCCCTCATGACGCTTCGGGCCGAACCCGCCCCGAGCCCGGGGCGGACCATCCTCGCGGCCAGTTGGGCGGGGCCCAGCTAGCGGGACCAAACCCAATGGGCCGGCCCACCCAACGGGCCAGGACAGATCAAACGGGTCAATATGGGTTGATCCAAACAGGTTCGGACTAGACTAAGTGGGTCCAGGTCGGTCCGACCAGGTCGGACCGGACCCGAGCCCACTACTGACCCTTTAATTTCATTGGCCATATCTTTGGCACTAGACGTCCGTTTGAAGAACTGTCAGTGGTGCCAGTAATATTGGAACTTAAAGGTAATTTTGAGTATACCACACTGGAGTTTGGGGTATAGTTGAGATACAGTCATATTGGATCATGCACGAATCCAAGCGGGCCCCTGGAACTGAAAGGTTAATAACTCACAGATCGGGCACCCGATTGATGTAGCGTCTATTGCATTGAGACCCTTATGACAAGACGGAACTTTAAGATATTTCTTCTTGGGACTTATTGGAAGTTGATTTATTGATTGTTTTCTTGGGGAGAGGACCCTCCTAGAATCAAGCGTGCTTTGTGAGGAAACCCTATGGATGGCTACTATCTGACTACTATTCTTGGATCCTGTGTGGGTTTGACAACTCTGACTACTATTCTTTGATCCTGTGTGAGTTCGATAGTTCTGAATAATGTTCCTAGATATAGTGTGGGTTCGATAGATATGACTACTATTCCTGGATCCTGTGTGGGTTCGGTAGTTCTGACTAGTGTTCCTGGATCCTACGTGGGTTCGACAGCTCTGACTACTGTTCCTGGATCCTGTGTGGGTTCGACATCTCCGACTACTATTCATGGATCCTGTGTGGGTTTGAAAGTCTTGACTACTGTTCCTAGATCCTGTATGGGTCCGACAGTTCTGACTACTGTTCCTAGATCATGTGTGGGTTCGTCAGTTCTGACTACTGTTCTTAGATCCTGTGTGGGTTCGACAGTTCTAACTACTATTCATGGATCTTGTGTGGGTTCAACAGCTCTCACTACTGTTCTTGGATCCTATGTGGGTTCAACAACTCTCAATACTATTCCTAGATCCTGTGTGGGTTTGACAGTTTTGACTACTGTTCCTGGATCCTATGTGGGTTCGACAGCTCTGAATACAGATCCTGGATCCGGTTTGGGTTTGATAGTTCTGATTTTTGTACAAGGATCCTATGTGGGTTTGACAGAATAGATGACTTAGTGGCCACATCTAATCATCTATAACTCTATAAAAAAGTTGTATACCTGTGTGAGATGATTTAAAAACTTTTGTGTTTTCTTCATGATTCAGATGGATTACTTGATAACTTAGGTATATGTATGGGAATATACCTGAGTGGGGTAATATGTTAATTTTATTCTTTGTGATTTATCCTTGTTGTCTTGTGTGAGACCTTGAGGGTCTCAGGGTCCCTACTGAGTATCGTTATACTCACCCCTACATGGGCTATGCCCGCACCTCGTTGTGTTGGATGAAGATGAAGGAAAACGCTGACTGAGGCCGAGAGCACCAGGACCGGACGGTACCTAGAGGTGGTCTATACGGCATGACGATACATGAAGGAGACGGACGAACTGGGAGTGCTGAGAAGGAAATCTGTACCAACCCTTCAGGTAGTAACCTCAGAGGATAACCCAGTCGCAACTTTTCTTTTCTTCAGTTGTACTTTCCATTTCCTTGTACTTTATAGTTGGTCTTTTATTTCCGGCCCCTTTTACTTTTCAGAACTCTTTTGTTATATAGTTTGCTACATGTATTGTATCTAGTTGTGTCCTCTATAGTGTGAATTTCATGTTATAAAGTCAATGCCTTCTCAGTTTTAGGGAATTATGCATTTGGTTCTATTCGCCATCCCCTAGCCTATGGAAGGCGAGCTTATGGTAGTTACGAAATGGGCCCCAGAGGATGGGTCGTGACATTTTAGGGGTTTTAAGTGATTTATATTTTTATGTTTTTCATAGGTTTTATAAATTTTAAGAGGTTTTTTTATTTTTTTAGGGTAATTTAGGAATGTAAAATGGGGTTTTTGGGGCTTTTGGTGTTTCAGTATTTTGAGGGTTTTAGGGATTTTTGGGTTTTATGGTTTTTTAAGATTTCATGTTTTTTTTGGTTTTTTATGTTTTTTAAGGTTTTTATATTTTTAGTGTGTTTTAGGGTTATTTTGGCTTTTTAGGGTTTTTATGCCTTTACGAGGTTTATGGTTTTTAGTATTTTTTGTAATTTTTAGGGTTTTTAGTTGTTTTATTGTTTTTTATAAATTTTAGGCATTTAAAGTGTTCCTTAGTTTTTAAGGTTGTCTTAGCGGTTTTCATGGTTTTTGTGATTTTTATTTTTTTATGGATTTTAAGTATTTTTTTGGATATTTATAGTTTTTTTGGGATTTCCATGGTTTTTATAGTTTTTCGGTTTTTTTTGTTTTGTTTCGGTTTTAAGGGTATTTTTGTTTTAGGTATTTAATGATTTTTAGGGGTTTTTAATGTTTTATGGATTTAGAATCTTTATATAGTTTTTAATGGGTTTATGGGTTTTATGTGTTTTATGTTTTTTTGAGTATTTATGTTTGAATAGTTTTCTAGGGTTTTTAAGGTTTTTAGAATTTTTAACAATTTTTTATCTTTTTATGGGTTTTATTTTTTTTGGTTTTAATGTGTTTCTTAGGTATTTATAATGTTTTTAGTTTTTTTAGGTTTTTAGGGATTTTTTGGAATTTTGAGGGTTTATGATTTTTTACGGTTTTAGGTTTTTTATCATTTTTAAGATTTCTGTGGTTTCAAGTGTATTTAGGTTTTCTTAATATTTGATGAGTATCATGGAACACTTGGGAATTAGGGGATTTATGGAAGACATGATGAGGATAACTTAATGAGAAAGATTGTGTACGATTTGTTCTGAGGAGTTGGTGGACTAATAAAAAGGAATAAAACCAATCGAATGAAGAAGGCTTTAAATGGGTTACTCATGGAATTCCATGGTGAGGACCGATACCTTTTATGGGGGTAATAATACAGGAATGTATTTACATTAATTAAGTCACAAAAATGCTTTTAATGATCCATCCCATGTTGTGTTACGAATTTAATGCCCCCCACCCACTATAGAATCATAAAAGTCAAGAGTTATGGTAAAGTTGTATTTAGTTTCCAAAAGCATGTTATACGTGTCCATTAATGTCATGGGCATGTGTAATTAATTTTAAAATCATTATTTAGGATGTTGACTTGTGGAAACTAGGTGTTAGAATTATTTTTATCACTCTTTCGCTATAAATAGACACCCACTTATACTCTTTGAACATCATGAATATTGGAAGTGTTATTATGGCATGTTTTCCCTTGTAGCCATTGTGTTATTGATTAATTATAGAATTATCAAAGGATTTGTCATATTTTGTGGAATCTATTGGCTAGAGTTCTTAGATAGACATTCTCATTGGGTTCTACCTTGAATAACTCTATCATTTCATCATTATTTCCACCATTTATAGCTCTTCTTGCTTATTTTATTATAGAGATATGGGTGCTCAACATGAGAATGTTCAAAAAGTTTCCTAGGAAACATAACAGTATTTCTTATATCTTGTATTATTAGGTATCATAGACGAATTAAAGAAATCCCGTTCATTATTTTTTATTCCATTACCATATTTTTTTCTATTTTAATCAGGCCAACATCAATTCTGGTCCAGCTTCTTATTCATCCACATAAATAAGTTCTTCATCATTCTTGATGTATAACATGTCAATATTTTAATTTATAATATCATATTTATTATCCATTTGGAATCATTGAAATCGAATCCATAAATCTGGAGATATAGTGGGTTTAAATTTGCTGATGACTTATGATATTTTAAAACCACTCATGTAGCACCCATAGTTTCATGTAAATGACCATTTATTTATGTTTTTTAGTATATTAAATGATTGGGTTACATTTTTGGTGGAACATAGGAGGTGTATCACGTTTTTGAGTCTTTTTAAAGGTGTATGTTTTTAGAATAGTTAGTAGAAAGCATTTAACACCTCTAGGAAACTATGCAATTGAAATAATAGACAATATAAATGCACATGGTTACGATAAATGTTTCTCCAAACTATGAAGATTCCCAATAGAAAAATTGTAATGATATAAAGTGGAATATAGAATTTTTGGTGCATTATTTTCCTAACTATATGGGCCAACCATGTGTGGTCTGTTTATTGGTTGCTGCCCATACATGGTTAGCGCATGAGTTTTCTAACTATTATCCCTAAACATTTACCATGGAAAATTAGATATGAAATTTATGGATCCAGTCTAATTTTCTGCTTAAAGCACACGTTTTTTTTCTAAAGAGGACATAAGATGAATTCATCTTTCTCTCAATGTGATTTATACAAGTCCTTTAGATCCAGGAGTGATTCCTTAGCCAATCCAAGTGTGTTGGAAACATAGATTCATTAGAAAGTTCCCTTTCTCCACAGTTTCCTTAGATCTCATATCCTCATCTGTTATGGGGTTATGGATACTATTTTTCTGGGGATATATCCATGTTTCTTTATTCAAATCACGATGGGATATGATTTTTTTGATTGAAGGGAATGAAATATATGTCGGAATCTTGATGATTTAACATGGTTTGTTAAAGTAGTTATACCATTCTTCATTTTCACCTATGTTTGGGAGGTAGGGGGATTCTCTCTCATATTCAATTTATTATACCATTAAGGATTGATTTGAAATTGGTTTATTTTATTTAAATTATTGAGAATATTGTGGGTTGATTTTATAAAATTATTTTTCATTTTACTATTTTAGAAATCCTAGAAATTAGATAGTTTTTTTGGAAAACTGTTGATTATAATTTTAAAAAAAGGATTTAAAAATTATAATTGGTTGATGAAATTAATGTGTTTATATAAATTATTTTATTGAAACGGTTAGAGATGATATGGCCTTAATAGCTGGGCATGAGTTGAATGGGATGGATAATGGTCATGAAGTACCACCATTAAAGGGATAGAGTAAGTATGTGAATTTCTACCATCAATAGTAACAGAAATATTGTGTGTGTGTTAGCGTTGAGTATGCGTGTGGAAATGGAAATTTTAATAACCTATCATAAATTGAGAAATTATTAATTTTTTATTATTTTTCATGAAAAATTATCCTGTTAAGTTTTGATTTATTTCATGAAAAAAAAGTTGTTTTGAAGGCTTTTTTGATTTTTTACTTGAAAAAATGTTTTGGTTTGAAATAAAGTGATTTAAATTTTTTTTGAATAATTTTATATAAATGTTATAAAATTTTAAATACCAGTTGAATGAGTTGAGAAGTCATTAGGGAATTCTTACTGAGATTTATACTCACCCCTATCTTGGGAATTATGATTCATTTACAGATGTTATATGTCAAGACACGTATAAAGTCATGGTTTCCCAGTTCATTAGTGATGCTTCTTAGCACTATGGGTTGGGTAAGTGAATTTGGAGCACGGAGAAGATTCAAAATTTTAATTAGTGTATTTTATGTCTTTTTTTGTTATAATTTGGTCCCATTGTTTAGGTCACATTTATTCTTTTTTTACAATGATATTGTCTTTAAGTTCAAGCTTGTACGATCTTGAATTTTGGTACTCATGCATCATTAAGAAGTTTGGTTGTTATGGTTATCATTGATTTTGTCTTCTTATCTTAAAAGGAAAAATCATACCCCAACTATTTACGAGGCCCTTGGAATTTATTTACATCCTTTAGTATCTAGTGGATATCACCCAAGGCCTAGTAGCTCCCCCATTACTTCACAATACAATGAGGATGAGTGAATTTTACAAATGGTATCATCTTGTTAAGTCCTTATCTGTGAAATTAATTTGGTCTGTCTCTCGAGATAGTAGCATGGAGATTGGATTTTTATAACATGAAATGTAAATAATAAAATGGTATAGATAACCTCTTTATTCTGGATCTCATGTTACTAGGGTGTTGGGTAAAAGAGTGTTTTAAGACACTACTATGAGTTATAACCTCATTTTCATGGGTTAAACCAATGAGAAGAATATGAAATTCATTGATATAAATTGATTCACACTTATAGTACATAAATAATTTTGACTACTGATTTATGTTTGGGTTAAATATGTTTATTTTATGAAATAGTTCAAATGGTTTTATTTTAAAAATAATTGTAGAATTTTCCAAATTTTTTTGAATGTGAAGATTTTTTAATTTAAGAATGCATTGTTGTGATATCTGTGATATGGAAAATTTGAAATTTCTAAGTCTTCAGTATCTAGAGAGTGAGACTAAATGGGTTTTTATATTTCTTATAGTGTATGACATTGAGTAGGCACCATAGAACCCACTAAAAGAGACTGTTGAGAATGTGGTTTCACCTAATCCATTGGTGAACCAATAGTTGGTTTATAGTACTATCAAAGAATTTCAGACCATGGAAAGAGGGAATAAAAACAATGAACTAAGGATAGTGGATAAATCAATTCAGTCCCAAATGCAGAATCCACCTGTCTTTATGGGTTATTTAGAACCAGAAAATTTATTAGTGTGAAAAAATAATTTGAATCGAATCCTTAATTTACTTGGCACACAATCTGAGTTGAAGTTGACGTTTTAAATTTACATGATGAATGATATGTCATGCTAGTGGTGGGATTTAGTATTTCAGGGTAAATTGGATCAAGTCATGAAAATAGATGATTTTAAAGAATTATTTATCCAAAAATTATTGTCACATAATTTTTAGATTGAAAGAACAATACACTTATACAGTTTTAAGTAAGAGAACCTCACAGTGACATAGTATGCAGCTAAATTTAAGAATTTAGTCTGATTTCTACCCTAGGTTTCAGTATGAAAATGCTTAATGGAATTCATTCTTAAATCAAAGATGAGGTCAGATATTCTATCAATTTTTTTGATTTATATATTGGATTATACAAATATGGTCAATAGAAATACATTGGCTGAAAAGGATTACTCAGGAAATATGATTGGAGGAAGCATGTAATACCTTTAGGAACTAGTGGGAACTATAATTATGGGAATAAGTTGAAGAGTGACACTTCTTTCCATGGTTATAGTAAGACTGGTAATCACATGGTAGGATCATGGAATCTTCCTGCCAAACCAAAGGGTACACATGATTGTTTTCAAGGTTGTACTCTTTATCACATAAAGTGGGATTATACAACACCACCTAGATCATGTCATAATTTCTAGACGTTGGGTTATCTATAGTATTATTATTGTAGTCTGATGAGGTGTATTTTAGGAACACATTTAATGGAGTTTTATGGATTTTAGGGTTTTTATGGGGTATTATGGGTATTATGTTTGTTTTATTTTTTATGGTTTTAGGGGATTTTATGGTTTTTAGGTCTTTTCTTGTTTTTAGAATTTTTAGGTTTTTAGGCGATTTAGTTGTTTTTAGTTTTTAGAAGTTTCCTTAGGTTTTTAGGGTTTATTGGTTTTATTTTTTTTTCATTTTATATGATTTTTATGAATTTTTATTATTTCAATGGTTTTTATATTTTTATGGGTTTTTTAATATTTTTATTTTCTATGTTTTATTTGGTTTTTAGAGTTTTTTTTGAGATTTTATGTTTTTTAATTATTTATTTTTTTAGTGTTATTATGGGTTTAATGGGTTTTTAGTGTTTTAGTGGGATTTTTGGGGTTTTAGGGGTTTTAATGTTTTTTTGTGGGTTTTATGATTTTTTGGGTTTTTTTGGCTTTTTGGGTCTTTTAGGATTTTTAGGGTTTTATTGGGATTTAAGGGTTTTAATTGTTTTAGGGTATTATGGTTTTCTTAGAGTATTTGAGTGTTTTTAAGTTTTTCTATATTTTGATATGTTTTAATGCTTTTAGAATTTTTTCATTTATTAGGGTTTTAGGGTTTTGGGGTTTTTTTTGTTTTTATTTTTTAGGGGTTTTATAGGGTTTATGTTTTTAAATGTATTTCTTATAGTATTTAGAAGTTTTTTTGAATTTTTTATATTTTAAGGTATATTTGGGAATTTTTTAGATGTCAATTTTTTTTTTGGATTTTAGGGATTTTGTGGGTTTTGAAATATTTTTAATGTTTTTACTGTTTTTCGGGTTTTCACAGTTTTTAATATTTTTATGGGTTTGGTGGTTTTTGATAATTTTATGGATATTTATATTTTTTATCATTTTATAGGGTTAAATGGTTTTTTATGTTTCTAGTTGTTTTTCAAGGTTCTTATGGATTTCTAGGGTTTTTAATGTCTGTAGGGATTTTATGGTTTTGGGGTGTTTATGATTTTTTATGGTATTTTCTTATTTTTTTCATTTTTTTTTTGCTTTTTTGGATTTTAAGTGTTTTAAAATTTTAAGTGTTTTATTTTGGGGTCCTTTTGGGGTTTTCAGGGTTTATATGATTTTTTTACATTTTTAGGCCATTATAGTATTGTTTGGTTTTTAGTGATTTCACGGTTTTTATGTTTTTTGGGTTTTTTGGGCATTTTGGGATTTTTAGTGATTTTAGGTATTTTTTGGGTTTTAATATTTTTTAGAGTTTTTTTGGGTTTTTAGGTTTTGTTTTGAGATTTTATGGTTTTTCATGTTTTAAGGCTTTTTAGGTAATTAAATGGTTTTTATAGTTTTTAGAGTATTTTAGGGTGAATATTGGTTTTTATGGTTTTAATATTTGATGGGTTTTATGGGTATTTGGGGGTTTAGGGACTATATGGGTTTGATTGTTTTTTGGTTTTAAGGGGTTTATGTGTCTTTAGATTTTTATTATTTTATTATGTTTTTTGAATTTTTATTGTTTTTTATGTTTTATAGTTTTTTTTGGTTTTTAGAGTTTTTTTGATATTTTTTAGGGTTTTAGGTTTTTTTTGGGTTTTCGTCTTTTATTGAGTTTTTATAGGGTTTTTATGGTATTTTAGAGTTTTTTTATCATTGATAGGGGTTTAAATATTTTTTTAGAGTTTTTGTATGTTTCTAGGGTATTTATGTGTTTTAGGATTTTTAATGGTTTTAGGGGTTTTCATTTTTTCTAGGGGTTTAGGGTCCTTTTGGATTTTAGTGGTTTTTAGGTTTTTTAGATATTTCATGTACATTTAGATTTTAATTTTTTCTTATGGGTTTTCTGGTTTTTAAGGGTTTTATATTTTTAGGGATTTGTAGGGATTCTGTAGGATTTTTGTATATTTTATGGATTTTATGGATTTCGAGGGTTATTGGGATTTATGTGGGTTTAGGTTTTTTTAGGGGTTTTATCATTTTAATATTTTTGGTGTTTTGTTGTTTTTTTAGGCTTTTAATTTATTATTCAGGTTTTTCATTATTTTTAGATCTTTTAATGTTTTATGGATTTTTAGTGATTTTTTAGTATTTTTATTATTTTTGGGTTTTAGGGATTCTGAGGGGTTTTAGTGCTTTTAGGGTTGCTATTGTTTTTTATGTTTTTTTCCTTTTTGTTATGATTTTAGGGTATGTACGTTTTTTAGAGATTTTTAAGATTTTTTGGGTTTTACATAGTATATTGGGTTTTTAGTGGTTTTTGGGTTTTATTGGTTTTCAGGGTTGTTGTGGTTTTAATGTTTTTTTTGGTTTTTAGGTATACTTAGTATTTTTTTGATTATTTTATTGTTTTTAACATTTTTAGGGGCTTCAATTTTTTAATGTTTTTGTGGATTTCTTTGGTTTTTTTGGGTTTTTACGGTCATTAATGTTTGTAAGGATATTATGGCTTTTCGAATTTTTTGGTTTTTAGGGATTTTGGGGATTTTGAAGGTTTTGTTAATTTTTATGGTTTAAATAATTTTTTTGTGTTTAGAATTTTAGTTTTTGTATGTTTTTATTTGTTTTTAGGGTTTTAGGTATTTCTTAGGTATTTCTGTGCTTTTTTGGTTTTTATGTTATTATCGATTTTTAGGACTTTTTTTGATTTTTTTAGGCTCCAGGGTTTTTAGGGAGGTTGAGGGATTTTTAGCATTTTTAGCATTTATATGTTTTTTGGGATTTTTAGTTTTTAGGTGTTTTATATTCTTTTAATATTTTTAGCATCTTTTACATTTTTTTAGGGAATTTAGGGATTTATTTAGTATTTTAATGATATTTAAGGTTTTAGATATTTTCCAGGTTATTTGGATTATTAGGGATTTAGGAATTTTATGGGTTTTTATCATTTGTAGTTTTTTTTATTTTTTGGGTATTTTAATGTTTTTTATAGTTTTCTAACATTTTCATGGGTTTAAAAGTTTTTTATAGAATTTTTAGATGTTTTACAGTTTTTATGGATTTAGGGATTTTTATGGTTTTTAGGGATTTTAGGATTTTAAGGTATTTTAACTTTTTTTAGGTTTTTAGGGGTTTTATGTTTTTCTATATTACTATGTTTTCATATGGGTTTTCATGTTTTTATCGTTTTTATGTTGTAGGGGTTCTAGTTTATTTTAAAGAATTGTGGGTTTTTAGGTATATTGGGGGGTTTTAGGTTTTTTATGGGTTTTTACGTCTTAGGATATTTTTTTGGATTTTTTAGAGTTTTTAATTTTTTTAATGTTTTTTTTAATTTTGTATGTGTTTAAAGGGTTTTTAGGGTTTTTAGTGATTTTTAACATTTTAATTGGTTTTATGGTTTTTTTATTTTAGGTGTTTTATGGTTTTTAGGGTTATTTGGGTTATTAGGGTTTTTATATTTTTTATGTTTTTAGGGTTCCTGTGTGTATTTTTGTTTTTAATGATTTCTTAGGGGTTTTCAGGGTCTTTTTGTTTTTTTTTGTTTCTATGATTTTTCTGTATTTTTTTGTGATTTATATTGATTTTATGGATTTTCAATGACTTCAAGGGTTATAGGGGTTTTATATTTTTTAGTTTTTGGGTTATTGAGTTATTTATGGTATTATGGTTTTTTTGAGTTTTTTATTATTTTTGGGATTAAAGTGTTTTTTGAATTGTTTTGGATTTTTGGTTTTTTAGTATTTTTAGGGTTTTTATGGTTTTAAGTGTTTTGTATAGTTTTCATGGATTTTAGGATTTTTAGTTTTTAAAAGGTTTTTAGCATTTTTTAGATTTTTATGGATGGTATTTGTTCTTAAAATTTTATGGTTTTCATAGGGTTTTTAGGACTCTTGATGATTTATGTTTTTTTAAATCAATTTAGGATTTTTAGGGGTTTTATGTGTTTTAATGATCTTGAGGGTTCTTTGGGATTTTAGGGTTTTATGGGTTTTTAGTGGATATGTTTAGTTTTTAGTGGTTTTATTATTTATTATATTTGTTTTTCTCTTTTTGATTTTAAAGGGGTTTTATATTTTTTAGTGGGTTTTAGGGGTTCACGAGTTTTTAGAGATTTCTATGGGTTTTTTTGGGTTGTTCTAGATTTTAAGGTTTTTAGGGTTTTTATTTTTTATTTATTTTAGGGATTTGATGTGTTTTTAGTTTTTAAATTTTTTCTTATTATTTTTTTAAGTTCTTGGGTTTTTTTGTTTTTTGGTATTTTTAGGGAATTTTATGGAATTTTTTGGTTTTTATGGTTTTATGATTTTTTGGGGGTTTGGGTTTTTTTGAGTTTTAATGGTTTTTATGTTTTTAGAGCTCTTAATCTTTTTTAGGGGTATAATAGTTTTTAGAGTTTATAGTGAATTTTTATATTTTTATGGGATTTTAATTTTTTTACGGTTGTTAGGGGTTTTATCGTTATTAGGATTATCTATGGTTTTTAGGGTTTTTATTAGCTTTATGTTTTTTATGATTTTACACTTTCTCGGTTTATTAAAAGTTTCTAAGGTCCTTTTTGGGATTTTTAGATTTTTTTTAAGATTCTATTGGGTTATAGGGTTTTTAAGGATTTTGAGGGTTTTATGATTTTTTCATTATTATGGTTTTTTAGTTTTCAGGGGTTTCGTGGTTTTTAGAGTTTTTAACATTTTTATTGGTTTGAAGGGTTTTTAGGGTTTTGGGGGGTTTTATGGTTCCTATGATTTTTAGAGTTTTAATGGTTTTTCCCTGGTTTTATGGTGTTTAGTGATTTTAGCATTTTGTAGGTTTTTATGTGTTTTAAATGTATTTTGGGTTTTAAGGTTTTATTTGGGGTTTTCCATGGGTTTGAGGGTTTTTTATGTTTTATGGTTTTTAGGGATTATTTAGTATTTTAGGGGTTTCTAATGTTTTTATGGATTTTGAGGGGTCTTAGGGATTTTAGGATTTTTATGTTTTTATGTTTTTTTTGTGTCTTTTTATTGGTATTTTGGTGTTTTAGGGTTTTAGAGTTTTTATATTTTTAAAAATTTTGTGTTTCAAAATGTTTTTTTGTTTAGTGGTTTTTTGGGTTTTATGTATTTTTAAGTGTTTATGGTTTTTTTGTGGTTTTTATGAGTTTTTATGTTTTAATGTTTTTTTGGGTTTTATAAGTTATTTGGTTTACAATTTTTTCTTAAGTATTTTTCAAGGGTTTTAGTGGGTTTTATGTTTTCAGGGATATTTTGGGATTTTGTGGATTTTATGTTTTTTGAGAATTTTTATGGTTTTTTTGGTTATATGTTTTTTTATGATTTTATGGTTTTCTTGGGATTTTAGGGTTTTTGTGATTTTTTAGAGTTTTAAATTATTTTTCTGATTTCTGGCCATTTTAGGGGTTTAAATTGTTTTTATATATTTTATTAGTATTTACTATTTTTATAGGGTTTTAGGGTTTTAAGGTTTCTTATATTGTTTGGGTTTTTTGGTTTTTTGGGTTTTCCATTCATTATGTTTTTAGGTGTTTTAAAAGTTTTTAGGTTCTTATGGTTTTCTTACTACTTTTATATTTTTAAATTTTTTGGATCTTTTATGATTTTTTTTGGATTTTTATGTTTTTTAGTGTTTTATGGATTTTGAGGCATTTTAGGGTCTTTTAAGGTTTTACGGATTTGTTTTTGTTTTTTGGTTTTTCGGGTTTTTTAAGTTTATTGGGGTTTCAATATTTTAGAATATTTTTATTGATATTAGGTGTTTAAATAGTTTTTTGAGTATTTATTTTTATTGTTTTTTATGGGATTTATTTTTTCTATATTTTGAGGGATTTTTTTCCATTTAAGGTTTTAGGGTTTTTTTTTGTTTTTTCATTTTTCTATCATTTAGAGGTTTTAGTGTATTTTTATTTTTAAGGTTTTATTAGGTTTTCTTATGGTTTTATGGGTTTTTATGAATTTATGGTTTTATTGGTTTTAGGGATTTTTTTTAATGATTTTAATTGTTTTAGGTTTTTTAGGCATTTATGATATTTTATGGATATTTTATGGTTTTATTATTTTTTTCAGGTTTTATGGTTTTTAAAATTTTTCTCATTTTTCAGGTTATTCTTGGGTTTTATTAGTCGTGTAGATTTTTATGGTGTTTTATTGTGTTTTATGGTTTTTAGAGGTTTTTATGGTTTTGGGGGTTGTTAGGGTTTCTCGCGTTTATTGGGTTTTTAGGGGTTTAAATTGTTATTAGTATTTTATGTATCTTTTTTCATTTTCATGTTTTCTAGGGTTATGTTTGGAAGTATTTTTATGGGTTTTTAGTATTTATATGGTTTTTTGGATTTTAAGCTTTTTAATTATTTTTACTATTTTTAGAGTTTTTAGGTGTTTCTTTATTTTTTTGGTTTTTAGGTGTTTTAAGCATTTTTTAGGGATTTAAGGTTTTCTTAGGGGTTTTCATGGTTTTTAGGTTTTTTATGTTCTTAGGTATTTTTAGTTTTTTTTTTATTTTCATGGGGTTTTAGGGTTTTTTGGGATTTATGTGGTATTATGAGTTTTTTTCTGTTTTTAGGGTTGTTATGGTTTTATGGGGTTAAAGGGTTTTTTTAGTTTTTTGGTGTTTTCCGTTTTTTGACGTCTTTTATCAATTTGGGGTTTGAAGGGTCTTTTGTGTATTTATTGGGTTTTAATATTTTTATGGTATTTTAATGTTTTTATAGGGTTTCATGGGATATATGGGTTTTTGTGTTTTTTAATATTTTTTTTAGTTTTGTAGGGGTTTTTAGTGTTTTTAGGGGTTTAAGATTTTCTTAGGGATATACATGGTTTTTAGGGTTTTTACATTGTTCTATATTTTTGTGGCTTTTTTGGATTTTATGTGTTTTTAGGGTTTTTATAGACTTTGAGAGTTTTTACATTTTTTAGAGTCTTATGGTTTTGTTTGGTTTTTAGGTTTTTTTAGTTTTAAGACGTTTTAATGGTTTTTATAGTTTTTAAAAGTTTTTACTGTTTAAAAATGTTTTTATTGTTTTTGTGGGGTTTTATGGGTTTTATGGGTTTTTAGGTATTCTAATATTTTTAGGGTGTTTTATGATTTTTATAATTTACAGGGTGTTTTAAGGGTTTAAGGGGTTTTATACAATTTTTACATTTTTATCTATTTGTAGGGATTTTTATATTTTTTTTTGTTTTTTAGGGTTTTAGGGATTTTTATGGATTTTAGGCTTTTGTAGATTTTTTTTAGTATTTTTATAATTTTAGTAGATTTAAATGTTTTTATTATTTATTGTTTTTCATATGGGTTTTCATTGAATTTACGGTTTTTTACGTTTTAATAATTCTTGGCCTTTTTCAATATTTTTAGTTTTTTATATAATTATTACGATTTTAAGGTTTTTTACGTTTTTAGGTTTTTTTAGGGATTTATGTTTTTAGTGTTTTTTTTGAATTTTGGGTTTTAATTCGTTCATATTGGTTTTAAGGTATTTTTGGGTTTCTTGGATTTTATGGGCTTAGAAACTTTTAGGCATATTTTGTGAATTTTGGATTTTCATGTTTTTAAGGGTCCTAATTATTCTTAGGTTTATACAATTTTCTTATATATTTTAATTATTTTACGAGTTTTTATGTTTATATGAATTTTATGGGTTTTATGGGGTTTCTTTTGACTTTTATGGGGTTTTAGATTTTTTTTAACATTTTTCGAGGTTAAATTTGATTTTAGAGTTTTTTGTGGGTTTTTTGGGGTTTTGTGGTGTTTTAAATGTTGTTGGGGTATTATGGTTCTTAGGGGTTTTAGGATTTTTAGTGTTTTAATGTTTTTTAGGTTTTTAGGGGATATAATTTTTTTAGGGATTTGAGTTTTTCATAGGTTTTCTCGGTATTTTCGTATTTTTTTACATTTTATGGATTTTTAGTGCTTTTTTAGGATTATTATTTTTTTATCGGTTTTTTGAATTTTGAGGGGTTTAATGATTTTTAAGGTTTTTCAGGGTTTTTATAGTTTGTTTGTATTTTTAGTAGGGGAGATTTGAGTTTTTAGGGGTTTTTTATATTTTTTATATTTTAAAATTTTATATTTGTTTGAATGGATTTTATAGTTTTTAGTACTTTTTATGGCCATAATGGGTTTTGTAAATTTTTGTGGGGATTTTACAGTTTTCTGGGGTTTTTAGGTTTTTGGTTCTTTTATAATTTTATCATTTTTTTAGTTTTTTTAAGGATTTTAAATGTTTTCAAGTTTTTTATAGTTATATTAGGGGTTTTCATGTTTTTAGTGTATTTTTATTTTTTAGGGATTTTTAGGGATTTTTATGTTTTATATGATTTTTAGGGATTTTTTTGGGTTTTTAGGGTTTTTTAGGTTTTTTGGGGTTCTAATGTTTTTAGGTTTTTATGGTTTCATAGTGATTTTATGGGTTCTTAGTGTTTTTTACCTTTTAGGTATTTTTAGGGCATTTTAGTATTTTTTGTGGTTATAGGAGATTTGGGATTTTGAGGGATTTTTGGTATTTTGAGGGATTTTTGGGACATTTAGTGTTTTTATGATATTATTGGGGTTTGGGGTCTTTTCTAAATCATATATTAATATTTTTATGGTTTTTATAGTGTTTTTCACATTTTTAGAGGTTTCAAGGGTTTTTAGAGTTTTAGTTGGTTTTAAGGGGATTTACGGTTGTATGATTTTTAGTAGTTTCATGATATTTTAAATTCTTATGATTTTATAGGGTTTTTTAGATTTGATCCCATTTTAATATTTTTATAGGTATTATGTTTGTTTAGTTTTTAATTGTTTTCTTAAATTTTTTATTTTTTTTTAGGTTTTTTATATTTTAGGGGTTTTAGTGATTTTTTATTTTAATTGTTTTTTGGGGTTTTTAGGGATTTTGAGGATTTTAGGGTCTTTAGGGTTTTCTAGAATTTTTCACATTTTTATTGAATTTATTTGTTTAGGTTTTTATAGTTTTAGTAGGTGTGTTCAGAGTTTTTACTTGTTTTCTTATTTTTAGGTATTTTAAGGGCTTTTAATGTTTTTTAAGAGTTTTTATGATCTTGAGATATTTTGAATGTTTTGAGTGGATTTTAGCATTTTTATAGTTTTTTGGATTGTTATGGTTTTTCATGGTAATTAAGGTTTTTTAAATCTTTATAGATTCTTATGGATTTTTAGGTATTTATGTTCATTTAGAGTTTTTAGTTATTTTGAGGGGTCTAAGGGTTTTAAAGGGTTTTGGGGTTTTTTTGGTTTTTGGTGTTTTTAGGTGGGTCTTTTGAGTTTTTAGGGGTTTTAATGTTTTTGGGAGTTTTTTAGTGTTTTCAGGGGTTTAAATGGGTATTATAGTTTTTAGTGTTTTTAGTGGGTTTTAGTAGTATTATATGTTTTAGAATGCTTTTATATTTTTTAGGGGTTTTATGGTTTTTATGGATTTTAGGTTTTTTAGGTGTTTTTTGTGGTTGTTTAGATTTTTATTTTTTTTGGGTTTTCTTTGGGGGTTTTAGGGGTTTTAGTGTTTTTTAAAATTTTAGAATTTTTTAAGGAATTTGTAGATTTTTTATTATTTTTTAGGGTTTTTATGGATTTTGAGTGCTTTTAGGGGTTTTAGGGTTCCTGTGGTTTTTTGGATATTTATGGCCATTTAGAGTTTTTAACGTTTTAGGGGTCTAGAGGTTTTTGGAGATTTTAGTGGAGTTTAAGGGTTTTATGGGTTTTTATGGTTTTTAGGGGTTTTCTTGTTTTTATGGATTATAGGAGTTTTATGGTCTTTTAGGATTTTTTACGTGTTTAGGTTTTTAGGAAATTTAGGAGTTTTTTTGTTTTTATGGTTATATTTTGGGGTTTTATAGTTTTTTGGGTTTTTTTACCTTTTTAGTGATTTTAGGGATTTTTAATTATTTTTATTGTTTTTTTTGTTTTACTGATTTTTTCGGTTTTTATGTGTTTTAGGAATTTTTTTGGGATTCTAATGTTTTATGGTTTTTGGGGTTTTAAGTGTTTCTAGGTTTTTAGGGTTTCTTTTAGTTCTTCATGATTTTTATGGGTTTCTATGTTTTTAAGGAATTTTAGGTCTTTTTAGAATCTTTTTGGTTTTTAGGGTTTTAAGGGATTTTTAGGGGGTTTTGGGTTTATATGGTTTTTTGGGTTATTATTACTTTTTTGAGTTTTTAGGGTTTTAAATGGTTTTTAGTTTTTTAATGTTTTAATGGGATTACATGGGTTTTAATGATTCTTGTGGTTTTTAGGGATTTAAACTAGTTTTAGTATTTGTAATGTTTTAGGGGATTTTAGGGGTTTTAGTGTTTTTTGTATAATTTTTTAGGGTTTTTAGATATTTTTATGTTTTTTAGTTATTTGAATTATTTTTAGGATATTAAGGTTTTCATAGGGGTTTTCAAGTGTTTTAGTGGTTTTTAAGTGTTTTGGTATTTATAGGTCATTCTTACTATTTTTATAGGGTTTTTAGGGTTTTAGGGATTTTGAGGGTTTTAAAAGTTAATATTGTTTTATCTAGGTTTTTAGGGATTTTGGAGTTTTTTAGGTTTTAAAATGTTATTAGAGTTATAAAATTTTTAGGGGTTTAATGTTTTTTTAATGATTTTATTGGGTTTTAGGGTTTTTATGGGTTTTTAATGTATACAGGGGTTTGTAAGATATATAGGGGTTTAATTGTTATTTTGGGGTTTTTGTGGGTTTTTTAGGTTTTTAGGGAAAGGAATATGTGAGGGTCAGGCTATTCCAGACCCCACCCCAAAATTTATTAGAAAGAATTTAGGTTTTTTGGGGGGTTTTAGTGTTTATAGGGTTTTAAGGATTTCTTCTGGTTTTAAGGCCAAGCGGTTGGTGCCTCAATTTATAAAAAAGAAAAAGTACAAAACATTACAGGGGGGCCTTGTACATTCAGTTTTGAGTAGTTCCCTTCATGTCAAATACAACATGAGTCGTGCAAAAAGTAGGAGCAATGAATGACCATCGTGAGCAGCATTCTTCAATAGCCATCTTGGAAAGAGCATCAGCCACCATATTAAATTCCCTATATGCATGAGTGATCATCATACATAGGTTCTTGGAAAGGCTAAGGAATTCAATCCATTGGGGTAGAAGCCGCCATGTAACCTTCCTTGAGTTTTGGTGGAGATCCTCCACTGCAAGCATCGAATCTGATTCGATCCATAGATGTATCCACCAAAATTGATTTTCAAAACGAACAGCCTTGAAAATATCCCAAAGCTCTACCTCATAAGCACATCCATTCTCAATTAAATGATAGAAAATACCCTTTATAAAACCTCAATAAGTACGGAAAACACCGCCACAACCTGAAGGGCTTGGTGAACCTACTAACGCACCATCAACATTGACTTTGATCCATGACGGGATTGGTGGAATCCATCTAATGTACTTCATCAGCATCGGTTTTTTGCACCTTCTAGGAACACCAAGAGTGCGGAGTGTAACAAGATCATTGGAGCAGTTGTTCATCGTACCTGATTGGATACACCGAGCCATTAGAATAGCACTATGCATGGAAATAATACCCTCATGTGTAAAGAAATATTTATTCCGAAACATAGCAGAATTTCTCGCAGCCCATAAGAAGGGAACAATTGCTGCAGATGCAGCAAGAAGGAGATTGTGAAGCTACTCACTATAGCTGAAATCGGTAATAAAGAGCATCATTTGGGAAAAGGTTCCAGGGGTAAATAGAGACCAAATACATCTTTCAAGTAGTTACATAGTCTATGTGCCAGTTTCCATTCAATAAAGAGGTGTTGTATGCTTTCAGCACCTCTCAATCAAATACTGCAAGATGAATCAATCTGCTATCCAGCTTTTTGTAGTTGACCATGCATAGGCAGCCTATTTCTCCAAATATTCCAGAGAAGAAGGAAGTGTATGGGTGGAATGAATTGACACTTTTATCTCATAAGCCATGAGGGGGGATCCAGGCCTTTCCGAAATTTATGCTTGTAGAACACGCTAGTAGTGAGCTGGACAATCAGATTCGGCTTCCATATGAGAGTATCCAAATCAATGTAGTTGTAACAATGTATCTGGGAGATGATGTGTGGTGGTATAAGTCCATCCAGCTCCATCATCCTGGCTTTGATATCATTTATAGACATGTGTTGCAGACCCTGAGGTACCTGCATGATTTCATGTAGAGGAAGATCGAGCCACAGAGTGAGCCAACAGTTCAGATTAGAGTGACTTGAAACATCACAAATAGAATGAGAGACGATGTCCTGGTATGAGGATTTAATTGTGTTCAAGACAGAGGAGAGCATGTACCCAATGTAACCATTGCACAGGTGATCAGTAAATCTTTCTTTAATAAAATCCAGCTCACCTTCCTTGTGTACGAAGAGGTTCCGGGTGAATTTGGCCAACAAGGCCTCATTGAAAACCCAGAAATCCTTAATTCCAAGACCACCCATTTCAATGGGTATAATGAAATCTTTCCATGCAAAAGTTACCGATTTCTTTTCAATAATGCATCATATCCATGCGAAGCTCTGAATCTTGGCTTGAAGAGATAGGATCAGACTTACTGGCCATCTATATATAAAGAAGGCATGAACAAACATTGAGGTAATGACAGAATTGATAAGGCATACTCTGCCTGCTAGGGACAGGGACTTTCCCTTCCATTTAGCCAACTGTTGTGTGATGTTGACAGAGATTCTTTCCAAGTCGCAACGCTTTACCTTCTCCCAAAAGCGGGGAACCCCAAGGTAATTGAATGGTAGAGATCCTTTTTTGACGCCAAGACATCTAATGATTCTGTTTTTCCTCACAGAGGAGCTCCCTTTCCCAAAGACAATAGATGATTTACTCTAACTGATTGACTGTCCAGAAACATCTTCATAGTGATTAAAGATTTTCCAGATAGCTGATATAGTTCACATATTACCCTGCCCAAAGTGAAAGATATCATCAGCATAAAAAATATGTGAGGGTACAAAAGAGTCCTGGTTAGCTTTGATAGGACAATAGAATCCAGCCATCATTGTATTGGTGACAATATGGCTCAGATAATCTTCTGCAAGTGCAAAGAGAATCCCAGAGAGTGGGTCTCCCTGCCTGACCCGTCGTGAACATTGAATGAAACCTTTTGGCACCCCATTAACCAGAACAGAGATTCTAGAACTCTCCAAAATAGAATAAATCATACCGATAAATTTGGGTGAAAATCCAAACATACTCAAAACCTTGAACAGAAAGTTCCACTTAATGGTATCAAGGGCTTTGGATATATCGAATTTTAAATCAAATTTCCCATGTTTGGATTCATTTCTCATGATATTCACTCCTTTAGAGGCTATATATAAATAATTTTGAATGCTTCACCCAGGAACAAAGCCAAATTGATTGGGTGTGATGATGGTTCCAACAAACTTTCATATCCTAGTGATGATGATTTTACTAATAATCTTGGGAATGGTGTTTTCAATGGCAATTGGATGAAAGTCACCAATATCAATAGCAGCTTTTTTTGGGAAGTAGAGCGTTGAAATTGGAGTTGGCTCCAAAAGGAATTTATCCTAAGAGAAATAACTCCCTGACAACATTGGTAATTTTTGCATGAAAGATATCCTAATAGAAAATGAAGAATTTGTTGGTAAATCCATCCAGTCTAGGGGTGCTTTCATAATCGAGTGAGAAAAGAAAAGATTTAACTTCATCCTCAAGAGGAGGAGAGTTCAGGTCATTGATCCATGAGTCATTCACACACTTCTCAATACAATCGGCAATCATGGAAGAAGGTGGAGTACTATCATCATTATAAAGAACTTTAAACTGATCAAAAACAGCATCAGAGAGCTCTTTCTCCTCAACCAAGTTTGTTCCATTGATTCAGATATGGTTTGGTCATTTATGAACCCTTTTCTCCCATTGCAAGCGATGAAAGAATTTTGATTTTCTATCACCATCCTTGACCCATCGTATATTGAATTTATTTTTTTTCAAGATTCTCTTTAAGAGCAAGAAGATCATCACGTTTTTTGTGAAACTCAAGTTCCCAATGAGTAGGAACATCCTCTGTTGATTGTTTTCTTGAAAAAAATCCTGCTAAAATTCTACATCCTTGACCTCATCATCAATTATTGATAAATATAGCTTACTCAAAAATTAAATAAGGATTTTGATTCTCCTATGCTTTGAGACAACCACAAAATAGGGACTACCATTGAAGGTGGAATTCCATCCATCAAGAACAACTTCCCTGCAACCTAGAATTAAAATTTAGGCATTGTTGAACTTGAAGGGTAAGGGAGAGAGTCTCTTGGTGTCCTCCCGAATGGAGACAATTATGGGATTATGATCAGAGTTAAATTTGGGAAGAGTAAATCCTGAGATGTCCAATGGAGCACCAGTATCATTGACATGCATGAAGCACCTATCAATTTTACTAGCTTTCCTCCCATTTTCAGTGAACCTTCCCCAAGTGAATTTGGAGCCCTCCATAAGAACTTCAATGATATTGGATTGGTCCACACATCACTGAAAATCCTAAGCAGCAGAATAGGAAAAATGAGGGACAATTTTTTCATCTAAACTCGGAACAACATTGAAGTCACCAGTGATGACCCAGTTATGGTTCATATTTTCACTGAGCGAAGATAATTCATCCCAAAGTTCTCTTCTTCTGGTGTAAGAGCAAGAGGCATAAACAAAAGAGAAGGAGAAATGAGTATCCTTAATCTATGTGTGAACTGAAATAACTTGATGAAAAATCTCCAAAGACTCATGTTTAAGTCATTGTGTCGAAAAACCCATAGCATTTCAAGGATACCATCACCTCTGTTGTGAGTAATAAATGAGTATTCGAGCGATTCCCAGTAGAAACCCTTCTAGTTATCAAAACTAATAAGAGGCTCAACAATGGCCACAAGTGAAGGCTTATTAGAATTAAGGAAATATCGAAGGGCTGCTGTAGTGGGAGAGTTCCCAATCCCCTGACAATTCCAAAAAATTATCTTCATTGGTTAAGGTTTGTGTTGCCTCTCAGGCGATACAGGCCTTGTGCATTCTTAGAAGAGGCTCCTTTACTCTTTCCTCCCTGCGTGGGAGGTCTTCCAAGAGGTTTCTTGGTGACTTTATCAACTATTAGCACCTCATGAGTAGAGGTCATAGGAGCTACTTCAGGGATTACATCTGCATCTTGACTATCATTTGCTTGATCAGCCCAGAGTTTCCCAGATAGGGGGAGAAGGTATTAGTGAAACAAATCCCCTCATTATGAGGAACTCCAGTAAATTTGGCCTTGGTGGAAATTCCAGCAGGAATAGGAGTGAAAGCTTCAGCATTATCTACAAGAGTAGATGCATCTGGCTGAGCAGATGCATCGTGTACTCTGCTGGGTGGATGAAGTTCAGAAATAGGAGACATAGGAGCACCAGTTTGTACATATGACAATGCATCAATCTCTGGAGGGTCCCCAAGAGGAAGAGCACCTGCAGTGTCCTTAATTTGCTCAGCAGGAGAATCTGTTTTGTGAGTATCAGGATGAGATAGAGGCCTTTCCACATCCTGAACATTGATGACTACAAGAGTGAGTTGAAGAAACTGAGCAGATATATCATGTGCACTTCTGGAATTTGCATGGTTAGTTTAATCAGGCTGGACAAGCAAAGGTTGATCAACAAGAGACACATTAATCACTGGAGAGTCCCCAGAAGATGGGGAAGCAATATATGGAGGAGTTACAAGAGGAGGAGCACCTGTAGAAACATTAACTTGCTCAATAGGAGCCACTGATTTGTGAGAATTAGGAGGCTAGGTAGGTGCATCATGAACACTACTAGCAGTTGTAATAACAGTTGTATCAGGTTGGGCAAGTGAAATGTTTTCAATAGGAAGCGCATAAATCACTGGAGAGGACCCAGGAGACGGGGAAGCAATATCTGGAGGATCCCCAAGAGGAGGAGCACCTGTAGAATCCTTAACTTGCTCAGAAAGAGCCACTGCTTTTTAAGAATCAGGAGGACTACTGGAAGTTGTAATAACAAGTGTATCAGGCTGGGCAAGTGAAATTTACTCAATAGGAAGCACATCAGTCACTAGAGAGACCCTAGGAGATGCCGAAATTGCATGAGAAGCTTGCTCAGCATTAAGAACATTAGGATCCTTGGACAAGACCATTTCAATGGGATCACAAAACTTCTTAGGGGAAATATATTGATCTGGGACCCCACTTTTTCCTGCATTGTTGTTTCCATTAACTTGTAGAGGGAGGGTACAAACTTGCAGAGGGTTCACTGCATCCTTCTGGGTTATTTCTTTCTTTTTAGAAACTTGACATGAACCATCCTCATGACCTCGCACCTTGCAAGTGTCACAGGTCTTCAGTCTCCTACATTCATTGATAGAGTGGCCAAGAAAGAGACAATTATTACAGAACATGGGTCTTCTTTCATACTATATTTCCAGCATGATACTGTCATCCTGTGTGTTCACCACCACTTCTTCAACCAAAGTGTTGGCCATGTCAATTTCAACAAGAACTATAGAATATTGCCCAAATCATGGATTGTCTGTTTCACTGTCGATACGGATAGGAAATCCAACCAAGGAGGCAATGTCCCACAAAATTCGAGGATGCTAATATAACCAATTCAATTTTAAGATACAGATCCAAACCTGAGAAAAAGTGTTCTTGACGCTTGTTGGATCAAAATTATGGTCCTAGTCTTGAATCCATAGCAAACCAGACTTAAGATCAAGTGATCCAGAACTCCAGGCACGTCGTTTATGCTCATTAGAGGGAAAAATGATGTGATAAAATCTACAGCCCATAACTGTCATTTTCCAGTCTTAGAAACCCCAGATTTCCGCAACTCACTTGACAAGCTCGGAAAATATCCAAAATTTTTCACTCTTAGGTATGACCACGCAAGCAATGATAGAAAATTTACAGAGGTTAATTCTATCTTCAATTGCATCCCGGTTAGGAGAAACATGAGCCCTTTTCCATTTCTTAATAACACACCCAGGGGAGGGCGTGTCAAAGTTAGAGAAAGAAGAGGAAGCCGCAGATTTGACAACCTCATCAAAATTCTTCTTCGACGAATCTAGAGGTGAGTCCGATGATTGACTAGGTTTTTCAACACGGGGATTGCAAAGTTGAAAAGGCACATTGTGCCTGATATGTTCAGAGACAGGATTCTTCACTGATTCAGCTACTTCCAAATTCAGAGAAGCGGACGTATGTCGAGGATCCATAGAATCACCCGAGCCACCTGCTGGCTCAGCCATCTTCATGGGGGTTTCAAATCTTCAGGTTTTAGGGGTTTTTTGGTTTTTTTACAATTTTGGGATTTTTGGGTTTTTTAGGATTTTTATGGTTTTTAGGGGTTTTAGGGTTTTTATTGTTTTTTGGTTTTATAGGTTTTTTGATTTTTTTTAAGTTTAGAGTTTTATGTGTTTTTAGTGGGTTTTACATATTTTAGGGGTTTATGGTTTTTTATAGTTCATATGTTTTTTACGGTTTTTAGGGTTTTTTTGAATTTTTAGATTTTTTAGTGTTTTCTATGTTTCTAGTTTTTTAATTTTTTCTTCGATATTTTTACATTTATAGGGGTTTTAATGATTTTTAGGGATTTTTTTGGATTTTTATGTGTTTTTAGGGTCTTTAGGGATTTTGAGGGTTTTCAGGGTTTTGTGCGTTTTGTTGATATTTTTAAATTATTAGGGGTTTTAATATTTGTAGTGTTTTTTAATTATTTGTGGTTTAAATAGGTTTTATACTTTTTTTAAGACTTTTGATGGGTTTTTTGTGGTTTTATGGTTTTTAGGGGGTTTTATGGGTTTTAGTGTTTTTTGGGGACTTTTAGGGTTTTATAATTTTTTAATTTTTAGGGGTTCAAATTGATTTTGGGTTATTAAGGGTTATAAGGGTTTTAATCGTTTTTATGTTTTAGGTCTTTTTAGGGATTTTTTAGAAATTTTATGGGTTTTTATGATTTTGAAGAATTTTGTTGGTTTTTAAAAGATTTCAGTGTTTTTATGTTTTCAAGGGATTTAATTGTTTTTATTTTTTCATGGTTTTAGGTTTTTTAGGGTTTTAGGGGTTTTATGTTTTTTTGGATTTTTAGGTATTTTTAGAATATTTATGATTTTTTATGCGTTTGGGGGATTTTTAGGGTTTTATGGGCTCTTGGAAATTTTAATGTTTTTATGTGTTTTCTGGGTTTTTAGGGGTTTTTTAATTTTTAAGGGTTTAAAGGGTTTGTCGTGTTTTTTAAAATTTTTGGGGTTTTATTGTTTTTTAGAGTTTTTAGATGCTTTTATGTGCTTTATTGTTTCTAAGGGTTTTTAATTTTTTAGGTGCTTTATGGTTTTTCTGGGTTTATAATTTTTAAGAATTTTAGGGTTTTGCATTTTCTTTTTGTTTTTATGGGTTTTATGTGTTAACATATTTTAATGGTTTTCTTAGTGGTTTTCATGAGTTTTATGGGTTATTAGGGTTTTAAGTAATTTTATGGATTATTCAGGATTTTGTGGTTTTTATGATTTTTATGAATTTTTGAGGGATTTATGGTTTTATTAGGGTTTTCAGGGGTATTATGTTTTTATATTTTTTAAGGTTTTTTAGGTATTCTTAATTATTTTTATTCATGGTAGGGGTTTTAGGAATTTTGAGTGTTTTGGGGGTTTTTAGGTTTTATAGAGTTTTTTGTTCCACTTGTGTTTTAGGGTTTTAAACCTATTTATGTTTTTACGGTTTTAGGTTTTACAATTTTTTTAGGGGTTAAACATATTCTAAGTGTTATTAGTGGTTTTTAGGGCAAGGAAGATGCGAGGGTCGAGATATCCCCCCCCCCACAAAGTTTATTAGAAGAAAAAGACACTGCAGACAAGGGAGTGGAGGGGTTAAGCGACCAACAACCGAAAACCCTTTAAAATACCCAAACCCACACAACCCCAAAAAGAAAGACAAAGAAACACACCAAACCAAAAAAAATAGAAAATAAAAAAAATACCCAACATCACCTCCCAACCAAACTGAAACAATCATCCATCAACACCAAAACCAGCAATCATCCATTATCATCCAGCATTATCAAAACCATCATCTACAATTTCATTAGCCAAATTTCAGCATCACAAAGTCACCCCTTTCATCCTCTGTCAGCCCCACGTCAAACACCATCACAGAATAACCCATCAAACAATGGAATATTCCAGCAATCGGAGGCCAAAAACCAACAACATCCACCACCGATGAATGCACAACATAGCAGATAACCAGCAAAAAGAGAAATGCGGCGTAGGAAAACAGAAAATATGCGGGACCCCTAGCCTCCCCCCTCCAGGACACAGGTGCCGAACTCGAGTAGAACATAGCATACCAGAATCGCCGATGGGATGAGTAGAAGCTTGGCGGGGAGACCACTTCATGACCACAACCGGAACCCGAACTTGAGGAGGAGCTAGCCGTAGCCTGGAACCATCAGCCTGGAGGAAGAGATGGACACCCGGGAGCCGCAACAAGATCATGAGGATGGGGGACCACCAAAACTAACACCAAGAATGCGACACCCAACACCAAGATCTTAAATCCACAAAAACCTAGAGATCTGGATGGGAAGACACTGAACTGGGGGAGCCGGTGCCAACCATGACCAGAGAAGGATCCCGATGCCTGGAGATTTGGGGTCTCCAATGCACAAGCCGAATCCAGTAGAGAGAGAACCGAAAACGAAGCTAGAAATTGGAGTCACTAAGCGTGATGCGGCCAATACCGGGACAAGATTGAATCCATGAAGCACAGGAGTCACTTCCATCCGTGCATATCTAGAAAGAAACTGTGGTCACCAAGGCCGGACCACGCCGGTGGGGGAAGGAAGAAGAAGTAAGGAGAAATCCTACTAGCGTGAGGGGAGAGAATAGATGGCGCTCTGGGGCCATTAGTGGTTTATTGGGTTCTTAGTTTTTTAATGTTTTTATGGTTTTTTTTAGTTTTTATTTGTTTTTAGAGTTTTTATAGTGTTTTAGGGTTTTAATAATTTTTTTGGTTTTTTTGGTGCATATCAATTTTTTGGGTTTTTATTGTTTTCTAAGTTTTTTCATGGATTTTTTTTGTCTTTTCATTTTTATGGATTATAGGTTTTTGAGGATTATTATTTTTTTTAGGAATTTGGTTGGTTTTAGGGTTTTTTTTGGGTTTTCATAGGGTTATTTTTAAAGGGATTTTAGTGTTTTTAGTGTTTTTTTGATATTTTTAGGGATATAAAAAGTTTTATTTTTTTATTGGGATATAGGGTTTTTATGGGTTTATGGTTTTTTATGTTTTTACGGGTTTATATGGGTTTTATTGTTTTTAGTGTTATTTTAATATTTTTTTTCTTTTTAGCATTTTTATTATTTTAGGGGTTTTAAGTGTGTTTGGGGTTTAAGGTTTTCCTAGGGTTTCTTGGGATTTTTAGGAATTCGTAAGGGGTTTTACGGTTTTAATGGATTTTTAGGTTTTTATGGATTTTGAAGCGTTTTATGGTTTTTAGGTTTTTTTTGGGTTTTTGGGGGTTTTAGAGATTTTATTTAGTTTTTTTGGGGATTAATGTTTATAGAGTACGTTTGATTTTTTAGGGGATTAAAGGGTTTTATGAGTTTCTATGGGTTTTTGTATTTTTATGATTTTTTATATTTTTAGGGTTATTAATGGTTTTAATGGTTTTATGGTTTTTAGTGACTCTTATTGTATTTTAGGATTTTTAGTGTTTTAAGTTGTTTTAGGGGTTTTAAATGTTTTTAGAGTTTTTAAGGTTTTCTTAGGGGTTTTTAGGGTTTTTAGGGATTTTCATGTTATTATGGATGTTTATGGATTTATATATATTTTATGGTTTCAAAGATTTTACTTATTTTTATGATTATTAGGGTTTTTTGAAATTTTTAGGATTTTTGGTTTTTTTGGGTTTTTAGTATTTTTTACGATTTGAGGGGGTTTTATGATATTTACGGGGTTTTAGGGTTTTAGGGTTTTTTTGTTTTTTTTGGTTTTTAGGTATCTAATGTGTTTTATGTGTATTTATGATTTTATTGTTTCATTATTGGATTTTAGGTGATTTAGGATTTTTAAGGATTTTTACAGTTTTTAGGGTTTTAGCATTTTTAGAGTTTGTTGATTTCATAGGTTTTTTAGGGTTTTTATGGGTTTTAAGGGTATTTAATGGGTTTTTTTCATTTTTAGGTATTGAAGGTTATTTTAGATTTTATTTATTTCTTAATGGTTTTCACGTCTATTTTGGTTTTATGGGTTTTTCAGGATTTTTGATTATTTTAAGGGTCAATGGATTTTATGGGGTTTTAGGATTGTTTCGTGTGTTTATAATTTTAAGGGGTTTTTTGGTTTTTTGGGTTTTTTGGTGCTTTATTGGTTTTAAATAGTTTTAGGGTTTTTATTTTTTTTAATTTAAGGATTCATAGAGTTTTAGTGGTTTTTATGATTTTATAAGATTTTAGTTGTTTTTTATGTTTTCAGGTGTTTTAGAGTTTTAGGTTTTTTTGGATCATTTAGGGTATTTTAGTGTTTTTAATATTTTTAGGTTTTTTTTTGTAGTTTATGTTTATTAGGTTTTTTAGAGTTTCTTTTGGTTTTAGGGTTTTTAAGGGTTTTATGTTTTTATTAATTTTCATTGTTTTTTATTTTTTATGTGTTTTTGGGTTTTATGGGATTGTGTGGGGTTTAAATGTATTCTATGTTTTCTAGTAATTTAATGGTTAATTTATGTTTTTGGATTTTTTTTTAATTTTTGGGGTTTTTATAGTTTTTAGAAATTTTATTGTGTTTAAATGGTTTTTTGAGTTTATAGTAGTTTTTGGGTTTTTATTGTTTTTTTTGGGTTTTTTATTTTTTTCATGGTTTTATGTTTTTATTGTTTTTATGGTTATATGGCCATTTAGTGTTTTTATAGTTATTATGTTTTTATGTAATTAAAATTTTTAATATAGTTATATGATTTTATTATGAGTTTTCAGGGTTTTTAGGGTTTTAAAATTTTTTAGGGATTTTTAGGGATTTTTTAGTATTTTTACGGTTTTTTGGGTTCTAGTGATTTTGTGGGTGTTTGGATTTTTAGTGTTTCTAGGAGTTTTGGTGTTTTAAGTGATTTATCTTATTAATGTTTTCATAAGGTGTTTTTGAAGGTATTTAGTGTTTTTTACCTTTTAGATTTTTTTTATTAATTTTATCGATTTTTATGGGTTTTTAAGGGTCTTAGTGTTTTTAGGGTATTTAGTGATTTTTATGGGTTTGGTGGTTTTAATGGCTATCTTGGGGTTTTTTTTATTTTTTATGGTTTTAATGAGATTTTATATGTTTTTTATATTTTTAGGGATTTAATGGATTTAGTGTTTTTAATGGGTTTACAGTTTTTATAGGTTTTAGGGATCTTAATGTTTTAGGGGTTTTTATGCATTTTAGGGGTTTTTGGGTCATTTAGGGGTTTTAATATTTTTCTAATATTTATGTGTTTTAAGTTTTTTTTGGTTTTTAATGTTTCTTTGGGGTTTTTAGGGTTTCTGGGGTTTTTTATGTTTTATGTATTTTATGGATTTTTTGGATTCATATGTGTTTCTAGGGATTATTAGGATTTTGAGGGTTTTTAGGACTTTAATAAATTTTTGGGTGTTTGGGGGTTATTTTCGGTTTTATGATTTATTATTATTTTTGAATGTTTTTAAGGATTTAATGTTATTTTAGAGTTTTATTGGGTTTTAGGTGTTTTATGGGGTTTTAGGGGTTTTAGGGGTTTTAGGGGTTTCTATGATTTTTCTGTTTTAGGGGTTTTAGCTTTTTTAGGGTTTTAAGGGTTTTTAGTGTTTTTTGGTTTTTATGATTTTCATAGGGGTTTTCATGTTTTTATCATTTTCTAAATTTTATGGGATGTTATAGTATTTTTATGTTTTTTAGGTTTTTTAGTAATTTTCATGGGTTTTTAAGGTTTTTATAGTTTTTTGGTTTCTTATGGATTTTGTATTGAAATTTTATGGTATTTGATTATTTTTAGTGGTTTTTAATGCTTTTAGGGGTTTAATGGGTTTTTAGAGTTTTTAGTGGGTTTTTAGGTTTTTTTGGTTTTTGGGTTTTTAAGTTATTAAGAGGTTTTATGATTTTTAGGGGTTTATGGTTTTTAGGGTATTTCGGGTTTTAAGTGTTTTAATATTTTTATGGGTGGTAAGTTTTTTTATTATTCTATGTTTTTATGGTTTTTATGGGTTTTAGAGATATTTAGGGATTTCTTTAGTATTTTTGTTTATGTCTATGGTTTGTTGGGATATTTATGGTTTTTATGGTTTTTTGGGGTTTTTAGTGTTTGAAATTTTTTTTGGTTTTTATTGGTTTTATGTATTTTTTAAGGTTTCCTTAGGGGGTTTTTCGATTTTTGGTTATTTTATTTTTTAGGGATTTTGGTTTTTTATGTATTTTTTAAGGTTTCCTTAGGGGTTTTTTCGATTTTTGGTTATCCGAAGAACCCCTTAAAACCTATCAAAATCACTTAAAACCCTAAAAAAATAAGAACCTAAAAAATACATGAAAATAACTGAAAATGTAAAAACCATAAAAATGGTGAAATACACAATGAAAACCTTGAAAACCAAAAAACCCATAAAAACACTACAACCCTAAAACACTAAATACAATTAAAATAATAAAAATCCATAAAAACACGAAAAACCTTAAAAACCCTAAAAATATTATAAACTATAAACACCCTTTTAACACCTGAAAATGATAAAAATTATAAAAAAAAATAAAAGTACATAAAAATTAATGAAAAACCTAAAACCCAAAATTTTAAAAAAACCACTAAAAACCATAAAAACCCTAAAACCCTAAATAACCTTAAACCATCAAAATACTTAAAATCCTAAAAATTAACTAAAACATAAAAAACCCTAAAAACATTGAAAACCCCTAAAGAAACCTTAAAAACCTAAAAACACTAAAACCCCGTAATTTTTTTTCAAAGAACCCTAGAAACTCCTTTGAGGACCATAACGACCATAGAAACCCTTAAAAACATAATAAACTAAAAACATAAAATAACCAACCCCCCCCCCAAACCCCTAAAAACTAACTTAAAACCTAAAAAAAATTTAAAAACCCTAAAAACCTATAAAAACCCTAAAAACATATAAAAATCCCAAAACCTTTAAAACGTTATAAAAACTTACAAACCCATAACAACCCTAAAGCCTGCTAAAAATATCTAAAAACCTATTAAACACCCAAAAAAATTTAAACCCCTATGAAATAATTAAAACCCCAAAATAACTTAAAAAATAAAAACCATAAAATGCCAAAACCATAAGAAACCTTAACACACCATAAAAACTAAAATACAATAAAAATCCTAAAAAATACCAAAAAAATACATATCATGTAAAACCCCTAGAAACCCCAAAAACCTAGATGAAAAAAATTAAACCTACTTAAAACCCCTAAAAACCTTAAAAATTATAAAACACCTCAAACCCCTATAATTTCCCTAAAAACCTAAAACACCCTAAAAACCATAAAACTCTTGAAATCCAATAAATACTCTAAAAACCAATAAAAACCCAAAACATCTACTAAAACTATAAAAACCCTTCAAAACCCTAAAAATGTTGAAAAACACTAAAAAATGTTAAAAATCCAAAAAATTAGAATCCCAAAAACCTAAAAACCCCTAAAAACCATAAAAGCAAAAAACCCCTCCAAATCCCAAAAAACCCTAAAACCATAAAAATCAAAAAAAGACCTAAAAATATCTAAAATTTCAAAAACACCAAAAAGACCATGAAAATACCTAACATATCCTTAAAACCCAAAAAAATAATTAATAACCCTAAAAACACATAACACACCTAAAAATGTAAAAACCTGAGAAACCAATAAAATCCCTAAAACCCCATAAAACCTAAAAAAATATAATAAACCCTAAAAAATTCCAAAAATTATGTTAATATTTAAAAAACATTAAAACCCTATGAAATCCTTAAAAACCTAATGATAAATGAAATCCTTAAGACGATACAAAAATTAAAAACACTAAAAATGTTAAAAGACCGTAAAAACCCTATAAACCTTCAAACCCATAAAAACCCAAAAACCCAAAGAAATCCTAAAAACCCATAAAACCCTAAAAATAAATAAAATGTTTAAAAATATTTTAAACACCAAAATAATAAAAACTCAAAATACCATCAAATCTGAAAAAATTAAAAAAACTACAAAACCATAAAAACCATAAAAACCCACAAAATCCCCAAAAAACCATAAAAAACTATAAAAATATAAAAAACATACTGAAAACCCATACAACATAAAAACCAATAAAAACCCTGATAAACACTAAAAAAACTAGAAATCCTAAAAAAATACTTAAACCCCTAAAAACCTAAAATGCTAAAAACCCTTAAAACGCCTCAAAATAGAAAAAACCCTAAAAACAATAAAAACATCAAAAAATGCCTAAAAATCGCTAAAAACATAAATAACCCTAAAATTCCTATTATAAACAATGAAAATTTTGAAAATATATAAACACATAAAACAGATAAACCTTAAAAACACTACATATACTAAAAATCATAAAAAAATCCTAACAATCATAAAAACCATAAAAACCATAAGAATAATATAATCCCTAAAAACCATTTAAATACATAAAAATGTAGAAAATTATAAAAAACCTTAACAACACTAAAACAGTCAAAAAACCCCAAAAACCCAAAAACCCTTAAAACAACTTAAACCCCCTGAAACCATAAAAAAACATAATAGCCTAAACACAATTAAACCATTAAAATCCTAAATATATTAAAAATTACATGAAATGAAAAAAACTAAAAACCCGGATAACCTCTAAAGAATCCTTAAAAACCTAAACACACTAAAACCCCCTAAAAATCTAAAAATGCTAAAAACCCTAAAAACCATAATAAAATAAAAAACCTAAAAATACCTAAACCCCTTAAAAACCCTAAAGACCAACTAAAACAATAAAATACATTTAAAACTAAAAACCTTAAAAAGACCCTAAAACCATAAAAACTCCAAAAACCATTAAAAACAATAAAAGATCATTAAAACCCATAAGAACCCTAAAACCCACTAAAATCCCTAAAAATCCATTAAAACCCAAAAATCGTTTTAAACCCCTATGAAATAATTAAAAACCTAAAAAACATACAAAATCTAAAAACATTATAATTCCAAAACCATAAACAAATACTAAAACCCTAAAATCCAAAAAAACAATAAAAAAATAAAAAACCCAAAAAATCTATGAAAACATAAAACCCCTAGAAACCATGAAAATCTATGAGAAAAAAATTTAAAACCTACTTAAAACCTCTAAAAACTAAAAAATTATTAAACCCATAAACCCCTAAAATAACCATAAAAACCCTAAAAACACCATAAAAATCATAAAACCCATTAAATCTAAGAAATACTTTAAAACCCCATAAGAACCCTAAAAATCACTAGAACTATAGTAAAACATAAAAAACTAAAAAATGTCAACAAAAATTATGAAAACCTTAAAACCCCAAAATACTAAAAAAATTATCAAACCCAAAAAAAACTAAAAACCATAAAATAATAAAAATCCCTCAAAATCCCTAAAAACCCTAAAGAAAAAGATGGCGGTGCTCTCCTTTGGTTTGCTCTCCCCCTCGTCGCGACTTCAAGGTCTTCCCTTGGATCTTGCTTAGGGCTTTGGCTATGGATCTTTGCCCTGCCCATCTTGGTGGAGGTGTTCCCTTGATGTGCTCTCCAGACCCGAGGATCCGGTGGCTTCTTTCTTTAAACAGCTTCGATTTTTCATAGTGATGTTTCTTCATGAGCCTTCAGCTCTAGATTCCGGATTTTCTTGGCTTATTTCACCCTATGCTAGGGATTTGGAGGCTTCAGAGGTTGCGACCCTTGTTGTGGTTTTGGATCGGATCATCTCATCATATGGTGAAGTGGTCAACTCCTTGGTTTTTGGAATCCCTAGCGGTCTTCGGTTGTAGCTGTAGATCACGTTTTCTGAGATGGGGCCTCCACGGATGGGTCAATGACTTCGACTTTTATAGCAACATATGATATTTCTTCAGCGGCATGGGTTATGTCCTCTTCATCGGTGTAATTTAGGGATCCGTTTTCCTCGGGCTTCGATGCATTATTACCAACTTGCAGTGCTGTGACTAGGAGATTTACGGTGGCCTCTCTGGCGTTTCTTCGTTTCTCTTCGGATGCAGAAGGAATGGTTTCAGCTTGGAGGTGATGCTCTTGTTCCGGGCTTCTGGGTTTTCGATTCTGCTTGTTTTCGGTCTGCCCAGAATTTACAGATTTGTTTCTCAGTTTGCTCTTTAACTAATGCTAATTCTCCGGACCTTTTTGTGGTTTTTGGAATTCTGGTTTTGATTTCTTGTTGGATTCTTCAGTTATGGATCTGGTTGTGGTGGCAGATGGTCCTGCCATGGGCTGACGTTGATGTTGTTCGCTAGGATGGTTTTGAGGTGTTGCGTTATGGTTATGTGTTGCGATTTCTTGGCTGTTGGAAGGGCTGTTTGAGCTGTGTACTGGTTCATGCATTGGTTGCTGGTGATCCTGTCTCAGGTGCTGGTGGTTTTGTGGGGCTAGTGATTGAACTGTCCTACATGGTGGTGCTGGTTATGTTGCTGGGTATGGATATGGTGCTGCTGAATGGCATATAGGTGGTGATGGATTCTGGTTCTTATGTTTCTGGGTGATTGATGTTACTTGGATGGGATGTAATAAAAGTTTCTGGTTCTTGCTGATGGTTGGTGCATTGTTGCGAGATGGAAAGTTCTATGAGGTTGGGTTACTGAAGTTTCTACTGATGGTTTTGATGCTGATGGATGCTGGTTGCTAAATGGATAGTGAATGATTGCTGGTATTGGTGCTGATGGATGCTTGTTGTTGATGTGCTGGGAGCTGATGATGGTGACTTTTATGTTTTTCTACTTTGTGTATTTTTTCTTCTTTTGGGTTTTCTTTTTTTTGCAGTCTTTGGGTGTGTGTTTGTTAAGGGTTTTTGGGTGTGGGTTGATTGACCTCGCCCCTCCCTTGTCTGCAGTGTCTTCGTGTCTTTTTTTTCTAATAAACTTTGGGGGGGAGTGAGGAATAGCCTGGCCCCGAACCTTCCTTGCCTAAACCCCATAAAAATAAAAAAAATCCTAAAAAATACCTAGAATCCCCTAAAAATTTAAAAAACATAAAATAAAATAAAATACAATAAATAACCATAAAAACCTAAAAAACCCAAAAACGCATAAAACCACAAAAAACACTAAAACCCTTTAAAACCCTAAAAACTACTAAAATCATTAAAATTCACTAAAAACCCTAAATATATAATAAATCCTAAAATCCCAAAAAATCATTATGATTTAAAAACCCCTTAAACCCTTGAAAAATCCTATGAAAACCTTAAAACCATAAAATACATCAAACCCCTAAAACCCTAAAAAAATAAAAAATGCTAAAAATGCTAAAAGACCATAAAAACCCTAGGACTCTTGAAACCCATAAAACCCAAAAAAACCCTAAAAATCCATAACACCCTAAAAATATCTAAAAACTTAAATAATTCATTGAACCCTTAATAACGATAATAACTATAAAAAACCATCCAGAAAAACTAAAAAAACCAAAACCATAAGAACCATAAAAATCCAAAAAATCCAAAATAACCCTAAATAACTATAAAAATTATAAAAACTCACTAAAACCCATTTAAAACATAAAAACCTTGATAATCCCAAAGTAAACCAAAAAAAATATTAAAACCCTTAAAAATTTAAAAACTCAAAAACCCCTTAAAACCCCTTAAAACCCCTTAAAACTCCTCAAATCACTAAAAAGATAAAAAACAATAAAAAACTCACAAAATCGCTAAAAATAACTACAAATGTAGAAATCCAAAAAAATTCTAAAATATCTGAAGAAAACCATGAAAATATAAAAACACATAAAACAAATAAAACCCTCAAAACACTAAATATGCAAAAAAATCTAAAAAAACTAAAATCCCTGAAAACCCTAAGAACCATAAAATACCTAAAAAATATAAACTCTAAAAACTCTTTAAACACCCAAAAACGATATAAATCATAAAAAACCATAAAAACACTAAAAATGTTTAAAAAACCCTAAAACCCAAAAAACCCCTAAATCCACTAAAAACTATAAAAACAAAAAAAACCAAAATCCCCTAAATACCCTTAAACTATCAAAATCTTAAAGATACCTATAATTAATTAAAATTTTAAAACCCCTAAAATAATGAAAACCCCTAGAGTAACCTTAAAAACCTAAAAACACTAAAACCCCCTAAAAACATAAAAATGCTAAAAACACCTAAAACCCCCTAAGAAGACCCTAAGGACCATAACAGCCTAAAAACAGTTAAATCCCCTCAAAACCAAAAATTGATGAAAACCCTGAAACCCTAAAACACCAAAAAGTCCTTAAAACCCATAAAATATAAAAAATTCCTAAAATCAAAAATAAAACATAAAAACCACTAATATTCCTAAAAAACTCTTAAGAGAAACTTAAAACCTAAAAACATTAAAAACCCTAAAAACCCTAAAAACCCATAAACATCCTTATAAACACCTAAAAATACCTAAAAATGTAAAAAATCTCAATAACCATGGAAACCCATAAGAAAAACATAACAATCTAAAGTCACATAAACATCTAAAAAACCTAGAAAACACTAAAAGCCATAAAAATTTAAAAAAACATGAAAAACCCAAAAAACATAAAAACATAAAAAACTAAAACAACCAGAAAATCGCTAAAAAATAAAAGAAAAATAAAAACAACAAAAAACACAAAAACTCCCTTATAAAACCATAAAAACATAAAAACTCTAAAACCCCTAAAATCCTAAAATCACAAAAAATCATAAAAACCAAAAAAAGACCCTAAAACCCCAAAAACACATAAAAACATAACAACCCGTAAAATATATAAGGACTATAAAAACACATAAAACCCCTATAAACCAATAAAAACTCTAAAAACCCATTAAAACCCTGAAAAAAGTTAAAAACTATAAAAATCATAAGACAATAAAAGATCAAAAAATCACTAAAAACCAACAAAATCCCTAAAACCCTAAAATCCTACAAAATCCCAAATATTTGTTAAGACGGAAAAAATGATAAAGCCCATAAAAATCCTAAGAAAACCAAAAGACCTAAAAATATTTAATACCCCTTAAAACCATAAAATTGCTAAAAACCCTAAAACTCAAAAAGGCCCTAAAAACTATAAAATCCCATATACACATAAACACCCAAAAAACCACAAAGCACCTAAAATCCCAATAAAACTCTAAAAAAATTTCAACCCCTAAACAAGCTATTCTTCTCTAAAAACATTAAACCCCCCAAAAACACAAAAAAAAATCTCAACCCCCCCCCCCCCACCAAAAAATCCATAAAGATCCTAAAAAATAGAAAATCCATCAAATTACATAAAACCACCAAAAATCCAAAAAAAAACTACAAAATCTATACAACCCCTAAAAATGTATAAAACAAAAAAAACCCTATAAAAACATAAAAACCCAAAAACTTGTAAGACACCTAAAAACCCTAAATGGATAAAAATCATAAAATCCATAAACCTCCCCCCCCCCACACTCTTAATCAATAAAAAGTTGAAAACCATAAAAATCATAAAAATACATACAAATATTAAATTATAAATAACCCCAAAAACCCAAAAAATACATAATAAAACCATAAAAACCAAAAAACAATTAAAACCCCAGAAAACTAAAAAATGATAAAAACACAAAAAACATAAAAAGACCCCAAAAACACTGAAATCTACAAAAACCACAAGACACACTATAAAATAATAATGAACTCTAAGAACAAAAAATTCAAAAAATAGATAAAAATACTAAAAACCCACTAAAACCCTAAAACGTGAAAACCCCCTAAAAAACATTAAAACCCATAAAAACTATAGAAACACTAAAAACCCATTAGAACCATAAAAATCTCTAAAAACCCTTAAAACCATGAAAATACAAGAAACCCCTAAAATCATTAAATACATAAAAACCATTAAACCATAAAAACTCTTATAAAACCTTATAAATAAAATATTCTAAAACCCCTATAAATCTTAAAAATGCTTAAAAATCCAAACGGAAAAAATACCCTAAACCCCTAAGAATTCATAAAATACCAAATATCTATAAAAATAATAAAATGGCCCAAAAATGAGTAAAAACGTAAAAAAACTCATAAAAACCTATAAAAAACTACTAAATTAATTAAAAACTTAAAAATATAAAATGCCTAAAAACCTATAATTCATAAAACACAAAAATCCATAAAAGACCCTAAAAAGTTATATCCCTAAAAACTATAAAAACCCATAAAAACATAAATAATCCAAAATACCCATAAAACCCTGGAAAACCACGAAAAACAGTAAAAATCCCTTTAAACCCATAAAAGCATTAAAAACTCTAAAAAAATTAAAAACCATAAAAATCTCAAAATAAAGCCTAAAACCAAGAAAACATAAAAAATCAAAAAAAACCCTCATAATGCCTAAATCCCTAAAAACAATAAATATCCAAAAAAAAATAGAAAACATCCTTAACTCATAAAAATTAATAAAAACATTGAAATATCATAATAAAACCATTAAAAACTCAAATATACTTCAAACACTAAAAAAACCTACAATGCTAAAAACCTAAAAGAGATTAAAAGACTAAGAAACATTTAATAAGACTCAAACCCCCTAAAAATCCAAAAAATACTAAAAAATACATTAAAATCTATAAAATAATAAAATACCATTACAAACCATAAGAAAACCATAAAAACCTAGAATGACATAAAAATCATAAAAATCTAGAAAAGGTCGAAACCCCTAAATACCTAAATGACCTTAAGAATTCTAAGGACATGAAAACCCCATAAAAACCCTAAAGACATTAAAATCCCCTGAAACCAATAGAAACCCTAAAATTGAGTGAAAACTATAAAAACCATTCAAATCCCATAAATATAAAAAACTCTTAAAACCCCTAAAACCCTAAAATCTCAAAAAAAAAAAACCTCACTAAAATCACAAAAAATCCATAAATCCCCCAAAAATACCAAATCCACAAAAACCATAAGAAATCATAAAGATCCTAAAAACACCTAAAAACACATAAAATCATAACAACCCAAAAAAAACCCCTAAGAAAACCTTAATAACCAAATAAAACATAAACCCCATAAAAAAACCTAAAAAATGATAAAATCCACACACACAAAACTAAAACCCTTAAAACCATGGAAAATCCTAAAATCATAAAAATATCTAAAACCGAATAACTACCCTAAAATCCACTAAAAACTCTAAAACCCTTTATACCTATCAAATTATTTAAAAGTAGTAAAACTCATAAATACCCCGAATCCAACTAAAAACTCTAAAAATCCAATAACCCCTAAAAATGGTAAGAAACTCTAAAACCCCTTAAAAGACATAAAACTCAAAAAACCATCTAAAAACCAAACACAATAAAAACATTGAATACCTTAAAACACCCTAAAAACCCTAAAAATAAAAAAAACCCACAAAAACAATAAAAACCCAAAAATGTCTATAAAAATATGTAAGAACTTAAAATATCCTGGAAAACACTATGAATACCTTAAGTAAAAAACACTTTAAAACCCTAAAAATGATAAAAAAACTAAACAACCCTAAAACCTCTAAACCCTGAAAATATACCTAAAAACCAAAAAACCCATAAAATCTTAAAAATTACTCAAAATACAAAAAACATAAAAACAAATAAAAACCTTAAAACCCCTAATGAAACCATAAAAATATTAAAATATAGAAACCACCTTTAAAACCTATAAAATTATAAACCCCCTAAAAATACATAAAAGACTCTGAAACACCTAAAAACATTACCCCCCCAAATCATAAAGACACCAAACACCCTTAAGAACCATTAAAACCAAAAACCACCGAAAATATTCTAAAAACAATAAAACCAACTAAAAAAATAAAACACTAAATTTGACTAAAAAACTAAAAACCATTGAAACCCATAAAAACCATAAAAACTATAAAATACCTAAAAACTGAAAAACATAAAAACCCAAAAAACTCTACCAACACTAAAATAGTCAAAATCCCTAAAAACCTTAAAACCCAAAAAAATGAAAAAAAAACTAAATATCTGTAAAAAATATAAAATAGCTAAAAAATTAAAAACCCCTTGGAAAACTATAAAACCCTAGAAAACATAAAATAACTAAAAAATCTAATAAAAGCTAAAAACCATAAAAATCTTAAAAACTCTAAATGCATTCAAAGTCCCTAAAACCCCTCAAAACCATAAAAATCATAAAAATACCAAAAAACACCTAAAACCATTAAAAACCATAGAATCCCAAAAAACACTAAGAAGACCTTACAAATCATAAAATAATTAATACCAAAAAAATATAGAAGATTATAAAAACAGTATAAAACCTAAAACACTCTAAAAATACTAAAAACCCTAAAACCCCTAAATCCTTAAAAAACAACTACAATAAATAAAAATTAGTTAATCCCTTATAAAAATTAAAAAACTCTAAAAAACCTTAAAAACAATAAAAAAACTCCTAAACCCATAAAACCCCAAAAAACCATAAACCCTAAATAACACCACAAACCCTCGAAATCCCTAAAAACATAAAAATAATAAATTTTTAAAAAAACACAAAAATAATCACTAAAAATATAAAAAACTAAAGACCCTGATAACCACTAAGAAAACCTTAAAAACCTAGAAACACTTAATACCCCTTAAAAACCAAGAAACGCTAAAAATCCTAAAAACCCCTAAAACCCCTAAAAACTAAAACCCTAATAACTTTTAATTACCATAAAAATTCAAAAAAAACCTAAATAATAAAAAAACTCAAAAAAACCCTTTAAACCCCTATGAATACATTGAAAACAATAAAAAATAAACCCTTAAAAATTAAAGAAATTCTAAAACCCATAAAAACACTAAAAGAACATATAAACTATAAAACTCGTAAAAACCTCAAACTTCTAAAAACCATTTAAACACATAAAAAACCAAAACAACACTATAAGTCCATTAAAAACATTAAAACCCCTTTAAACCTTTAGAAACATTAAAAACATTAATAACCCATAAAATATCCCCAAAAAATTAAAAAACCCTAAAAACCCTAAAAATCATAAAACTCTAAAAACCATAAAAACCCACAAAATTCCTAAAAAACAAGAAAGAAAAAAACCATATAAATTATTAAAATCCCTATAAACCTAAAAAATGCTAAATCACCTCAATATAATTGAGAAAACCTTTATAATCCTAAAAACACTTAAAACCCCAAAAATCCTAAAAATCATAAAATCCTAAAAAAACTATAAAACCCTTAAAACACCAAATATCCCTCAAAATAAACAATACCCTAAAAACTATAAAAATCTTAAAAAAGACAAAAAAGAAAAACATTAACTCCCCCCCCCCCAAAAAAAATCTTTAGAAACCCTAATAAATCCATTCCAACCTAAAAAACATAATCCCTTAAATAATTATAAAAATTATAAAATTCCTAATACCACCCAAAAGACCAGAAAACCTAAGAGCCCTAAAAATCAAAAAAGCCTATAAAAACCACAAAAAATCCCTAAAACCCCTAAAAACTATAAAAACCCTTTAAACCCCTAAAAATGTTTTAAAAACTCTTAAAAACATAAACCCACTAAAAACAAAAAACATAAAGTATCGAAAAACTAATTCCCAAAACACCATAAAAATATATATATACCTCAAAATCCCTAAAAAACCATAAAAAACAAAAAAAATCAATAAAAATATCTAAATAAATTTAAACTGTAAAAATCCTGAAAAAACATAAGAAAATATTACAAACATAAAAGACTTAAAACCCAAAAAATTAAAAAAAATGCTAAAAAAACTAAAACCCCAAAAATCCTCAAAGTACCTAAAACCCCTAAAAACTATAAAACAAATACTAGAAATACCTAAAAATGTAAAAACTATGAAAACCTTGAAAACCCCCAAAGAAAACATTAAAAACATAACAACACGTAAAACATCTAAAAACCTAAAAAATGCCCAACACCAGAAAATACCTTAAAAATATCCTAAAAATCATAAAAACTCCTAAAGACCTTAAAGACCTTAAAGACCCTTTAAACATTTAGAAACCTTAAAACCCCACAAAAAACACATAAAACCCATTAAACCCCTAAAAACATTAAAATCATAAAAAAATTAAAAACCCAAGAAAACATTAAAAAAATAAAAACCCCCAAAAAAACTATAAACATTATAAAAACCATAAATACTCAAACAAACATAAAAAATACTAAAGAGAATAAAAATTAAAAAAATATATAAAATCCTTAAAACTATAGATAACTATAAAAACCTTGAAAATTAACAAAACATTCAAAACCAAAAAATTATTAAAACCACTAAAACCCTAAAATTTCTAAAAACCGTAAAAAACATAAAAAAACCCCAAAACCCCTCAAAATGTTCTTAAAACTAAAAAAAATAAAAATCCAAAATATCCCTAAAATCCATTAAAAAAAATAAAACCCTAAGAACAATTTTTTTGTTATCATCCAATGTTAAAATTTTATTAAGTACAATTTTATGGAAAAAGTGTGAAACCATCAAGTACAAATAATAACTTTAAACATTATAGTAGGTGGAAGATTCATTAAAGATAAACATCAACTTATTAGATGCATCCACCAAATATAATTTCTAGGAAAGATTGGTTACCTTTTTATCGTGATCATATCTAATACTATATTCAAATTGGTAGGCCAATTTTTTCTACCTATACATGAACTCTTCCACTATTATCTTCTCAGTGTTGAAGCCTCGAGACATGATTAAATGTTTCTTGATGATCCAGTCACCCTACTCTATATTAGTGTCCCCTTGAATTGGTTTTCCATTCAACCTTACTAGATCATATTTATAAGAAATAAATATCAAGACCTTTTCTAGCATCTCTTCCTCAGAGTGCATAACAAGGTCACATGTCTTTTCTATAGTCTTTGCATCAGTACACTGTGGAGATCCAAATATGATAACTGTTGCCACACCCACATCAACCTCCTTACTAGACAGCCCCTTTGGGGGAGTTAGAGGGCCATAAAAAGCCACCAAGTCTTCATGAGTCTAAGACCATTCTTAAACTATATCAACCATCTTCTCTAGACTGTGATCCTTAGGATTAGGACCTTATTACATTAAAATTACACTATCCATGTTCAAGTTGACCTCTTTCGCTGGTGCCTTTTTATGTGACTCATCCTCCAATACCTCGTTCCTATCCTTTTTAGCTAATCATGTCTCCATAGGTATCAGGAGGTATGACTTGTCCGTGAAGTCTTTGGATTTTCTCCTCATGTGCACAATGCAGCTACCCAGGTCCCTGTTTTATTTATATCCCTTCTTCATCATTTGTCTATGAATCCCTTTACTAGACCCTCCTTTTTCACTGTCCCCCGAGGGTGGTTCGTCACTATACCCACCCCCGGACATCGTTTTTGAGGGAAATTCATCCCTATTTGACACAAGATTAAGAGTGTCATATCCCAAACCATGAAAATGATTACAGATATTAATTGAGGATAGGTTCAAACACTGATTTTTCTCTTCCCCAACCATTATCCCACTTCCCCAATTCACATGTTATTTTCTTCATCTAAGTGTTATGCCCCATGTTGTCAACTACCTCCAGTCCCTTTCCAAACTGATAAACTTCTGCATAAGATGGAATCCTAGAGGACTCTATTACATCGGTACCCCTACCCCCAGAGCATATGCAGGTCCTTCAAATATGTTTCTCAAGTGATATCCCATCTACACCACCAAATATTTACTCACATTCACCTGGTTTTCCACTCGATGTGCATCATGATGTACCAAATATTGCTCCCTCACACTATCAGTATGTAGAAGTTCATTGTAGGAGGAAGGTCCGGCTAGGTTCTGCCTCAACCTGCAAAAAACATGAGAAACCTATGGGATGACATGTGGTACCAATGCCTTCTTCCCAGGTGACTGAGGTCTAGTTGTGTGACTATTTTCTACCTCAATTGATACATTGTAGATCCCAGGGGCTCAGTCAGAGCAATTCTCCTCTATACTACTGAAGAATTCACCCCTACCCGCATTAACATTAAAAATAATATGATGTTGCTCCATCATCACTGCCTTAGAAAACACATCAGACTCCTTGCCACAACCATTACCCATCCTCCACATGGTCAACTAATACCCCCAATGATAGTCATCCCATGAATGTCCAAGGTGCTTACATCTATAGTAGAATTCAGTCTTGGTTTCATATACCATATGTTTTTTTAAGGATAATCCTCACCCACAGTTATCCACACATACTCAAATGGATATTTAGACACATCCATTTTAATGCAAATAGGAGGATTGACAGGGTGACATGGTGTCTCAGTGCGACTATCCATTCTCATGCATCTACGAATTAGATTCCCTAGCATACACATAATAGAAGGGGTGTGAAGCGGTGGGGGAATATTGGGAAAAAATACCCAATTTTCCATAGTTGGAGGATCATTCTTTATATGGAAATCGAAGGACCACCAGAATAGGAAAAATCTGAATCTGTTGGAGTTGTAAGCTCCACATGATGAGGCCTTGATGATATCCACCTATGAAGAAAAAAGAAAAATAATGTTTTTATTATCTATAAGACCCACTGTCTCCCTATCTTTCAAATCCCTTGCTCTGAAAATGTTCCTATCGAATGATTCAACCGAAGGATTACACTTTATAAACCTCGAAACCACGGTATGCTTCAATAGATATGAAGATTCCAAGAACTCTGCATTCAATAACAGAATATTAGGGAACCCATCAAAAAAATTTGGAACATTTGGACTGAGAGGAACTTGGGAGAAAGGGGGAATAAAATCATAATTCGAGAAAGAGATGAAGGATAAAGTCGATCCTTTGGTGGGTGTAAGGGGTCCCTCCCCCATCGGCGGGGGAGGGACTGATGTTATAGTCACCAACTTCATGAAGATAATAGAATCTCTATTGTTCCTCCTGACTTCCAGTCCCCCCAAGAACAACCTTTTATTCCCTTAGAACACATAATCTAAAACCCTAAAAACTCCAAAACCCAAAAAATACCCTAAAACCACAAAACTATAAAAACCTCTAAAAACCATAATAACCTAAAACCACAAAAACCCCATAAATTCACCCTAAAACTCTACAAACCACCATTGGAAAAAAAAAATTAACACATCGGCATTTTTCACGTTAGTTCTATATAAAAAATGTGCAAAGTTGTCAAAATCGATTTATCATGTTATTTATTGTATAACCAACATGATAAAGCGATGAGAATCTATTTCTTTTACATTGGTTGTTTTATAACAGATGTAAAATATACTGAGATTATCTTTATCACGTCGGTTATTTTATAACTGATGTGAAATATCGGATGTGGGTGCTTTATCACATCGATTATAAAATAACCGATGTGATAAAGTATATCTCAGCAGTTTATCATGCCGGTTATCAACAGAACTGATGTGATAAAGCTCCATTTATAATGTTAGTTATAAAATAAACAATGTGATAAATTAATTTCTATGTCATTTATTAAATAATTGGCATTATAAACATAAAAAAATAGTTTATCATGTCAGTTATTAAATAACCGACCTGATAAATATTTTTAAATGAATTATCACGCCCCATATTCAGTCATTATGTTTTCTTCGATCGGGCGACCTGCAACTCATCTCTCTCATGTGGAAAACCTAGAAATGATTCTTCTATGTCATGCTCTCCATCCTTGTTTTTCCAACATAATTCATCATATTTCTTCTCATCAGATCTATCAGGCCGACTCATAACATTCAAGAAAGCCTCATAGGGCTCGTTTTCAGTTTTTAATTTTCACGAGGCCCACAACTAATTTTTTGTGAAGTCATTTTTCTATATTTTTTTCTTTCTATAATTGTAAGTTTCATAGTGTTCATTTATACAATGCTAAATTATTTTCTAATAAAATAAAGATATGGAAGTGATATCATGCATGTTTACAATTTTGTGTGTTCTATCATGTGTGTATGCATGTACAAGGGTGTCCAAGGGGGTGGGGGTGTCCAGGGGTGGGGGGGGGGTGTCCAGGGGGTTGGAGTGACCAAGGGGTGTCAAAGGGGGAGGGGTGGTGTACATGGGGTACGAGGGCTATCTAAGGGGGTGGGGGTGTCCAAGGGGGTGGGGGAGTCTAGGGGTGAGGGGGTTGTCCAAGGGGTAGGGGTGTCCAGGGGTGTGGGGGTGTCAAGTGGTGAGTGTGTTATCCAAGGGGTAGGGGTATCCAGGGGTGGGGGTGTCCAGGGGGTGGGGGTCCATAGTGGTGGGGGTGTCCAGGGGGTGGGGGGATTTACAGAGTGGTGGGGGGATTTCCAGGGGTGGGGGGATATCCAGAGGGTTGGGGGGCTGTCCAGGGGGTGGGGGATGTCCACATGGGTGGGGGCTATCCAAGGGGGTGGTGGTGTCCATTGGGTGTCCAAGGGGGTGGGGTGGTGTTCAGGGGGGTGAGGGGGATTTCCAATGGGGTATGGGTGTATAGGGGTGGGGGTGCAAGGGCGTGAGGGGGATGTCCAAGGGGTGGGTGATGTCCAGGGGGAATTCAAGGGGGTAGGGGGTGGGGGTGTACAGGGGGGTGTCCAAGCGGGTAGGGGGTAGGGGTGGTGTCCAAGGGAGTGGGGTTGTCCAGGGTGGTGGGTGTGGTGTCCAGGGGGTGTGGATGTTGTCCAGGGGGGTTAGTGGGCTATCCAAGGGGGTATGGGGTGTATAGGGGGTGGGGGTGTCTAGTAGGGGGTTATCCAGTGGGGTTGGGGGGCTTTTTATGGGGTGTCAAGGGGGTGGGGATGGTGCCCAGGGGGTGAGGGGGATTTCCAAGGATGTGGGGGTTTCCAGGGGTGAGGGGGATATCCAAGGGGGTGGGTTGTCTAGGGGGTGAGGGTGGGGGGATTTTAAAAGGGGTTGGGGGTTGTCCTGGGGTGGGGTCTATCTAGGAGGGGCGTGGTGTCTAGGGGGTGTCGATGTGGTGGGTGGTGGTGTCCAGGGGTGGGGGGATTTCCAAGGGGGTGGGGCTATCCAAAGGGGTTGGGGGCTGTCTAGGGGGTGGGGGCTATCCAAGGGGGTGGTTGTGTCTAGAGGGTGTCCAAGGGGGTGGGGGTGTTCGGGGGGGGAGGGGTATTTCTAAGTGGGTGAGGGTGTCTAGGTGTGGGGGGTGGTGTCCAGGGGGTGGGGGTGTTCAGTGGGATGTGGGGGTGTCTAGGGGGTGTCCAATAAGGTATGCGGTGGGGCTGGGGTCCAGGGTGGTGAGGGGGATTTCCAAGCAGTAGGGGTGTCCAGGGGGTGGGGTGGTGTCCAGGGGGTGAGGGGGCTATCCAGTGGGGTGGGGGTATTCAGGGGGTTGTCCAAAGGGGTATAGGGTGGTGTCCAGGGGTTGGGGTCCAGGGGTGGTGGGTGGTGTCCAGGGGTGAGTGGGGTTTTCAAAGGGGTTGGGGGTATCTTGGGTTGGGGGTTTCTAGTGTTGGGGGTGTCTAGAGGGGGTGGGGGTGCTGTTTAGATGGTGGTGTCTTTCTAGGGGGTCATGGTGTCCAGGGGGTGTCTAATGGGGTGGGGGTGGTGTCCAATGGGGTAGGGGTTGGATAGCCCCCTCACCTCCTAGACACCACTCCTCCACCACAAGGACACCCCCACCCCCATGGACACCCCCCTCCCCCTGGACAGACCCCCATCCCTCGGGACACTCACTACCCCCTTGGTCACCGTGGAAATCCCTGACCACCGTGGACAACCCATACCCACTTGGAAAGCCCCAACCACCCCCTGGACAGCCCCCACCACCCCCTGGATAGCCCCTACCCCTTGGAAACCCCCTTGGTATATATATATATATATATCTGAACAGTTTCATTAAAACCATTGTAATATTTTGACTTCAGGTAGTCTATACAAACAGTTCCTGTTGAATTGTTGGTATAGGGATATTACAATGACCATCATGCCAAAAATGTGTGAAATCTTTGGGGTATTCTATCCCAAAAGTTTCAGGGGCTATATCAATGGTTTCAAATTTTTGGGATAGGTTTAATTTTCAGTAATGAATGTATACACATTTTAATATTTATACTTCATATTTAATTTTCACGGAAGGGTGAACTTGGTATCCAATTTCACCAAGATGTACTCTTTTTGTACCTTAAGAAGAAATCATCCAAGATGAAGTTAGAACTATTATATCTAACTATATTTTCTTTTTTAAAATCATTTTTATGCATACTGTTTTCAAATACCCACCCCCATGGACACCCCCCCACCCCCATGGACACCCCCTAGACAGGCCCCCACCCCCTAGACACCCCTACCCCCTTAGACACCCTGGATAGCCCCTACCCCCATGGACAACCCCTACCCACTTTGAAAACCCCCATCACCCCCTGGACATCCCCTACCCCCTTGGAAACAACCTTGGTATATATATATCCCAACGGTTTTATTGAAACAGTTGGAATATTTTAACTTCAGGTAGTCTATACCAACGTACAGTTCCTGTAGAATCATCGGTAAAGGGCTATTGCAACAACCAGCATGCCAACAGTGTGTAAAACCATTAGGGTATTTTATCCCATTGGTTTCAGTGGCTATATTAATGGTTTAAAATCATTAGGATATCTATAATTTTTAACAATGAATGTATACATATTTTAATATTTATACTTCATATTCCTTTTTTACTGAATGCTGAATTTGGTATTCAGTTGCACCAGGATGAATTCTTTGTGTACCTTAAGAATAAAGGATCCAAGATGAATTTAAAAATGCTATATCTAACTACATTGTCTTTTTAAAATCATTTTCTTGAATATTTTTTTTCAAATTCTCATAGATTTGTTTTATATTTCAAAAATGTTTTACATTAAAATTATGATATTTTTCATATAAATATATATTTCTCTTATCTTAACAAGAATTATTATTTTGATATTTGTTATAAGTAATAATTATTCGAATTTGGATTAAGGCACATCAAATGAGTAATGATTATGAGGAATGTTTTGATGCCTTTTTGGAATTTTCTAAACAAAATGTTCCAAGGAGGGAAATTTTTTTCTATCCATGCCTGAAATGTTTGAATATGAAGAAGTTGAAAAGTATAGAGATTAAAGATCATCTGATTTTTCATGGTTTTAATCCGAGTTACAACCCTTGGATTTTTCATGGTGAAACTAGATAGAATGTAAGATCTACTGATGATGATTATTTTCAAGATGGTAACTCCATAGGAATAGAAAAAAGGATCCATGATATTACAGCAGAATAAATTGAGATAGAATCGATAGTTGTGTGTCTATATGGTGATGCTGAAAAACCATTATGTCCTAGTTGTACAGATTTTACGGTTTGTTAGTGGTGTTAAGATTGATTAATCTAATGGAGAAACATGGATGGAGTGACAGAATCTTTACAGAGCTGCTACAATTGTTGATAGACATTCTTACAAATAAAAATGATCTTCCAGATTCACATTATAAGGCCAAGAAAATATTATTCCTGGTGGGATTGGGATACAAGAAATTAAATACATATCTAAATGACTGTATGATATATAGGAAGGAATATTAATTTCTATCATAGTGTCCTAAATATGAGACATCACGGTATAAATTAAAAGAAAAATCACAGGCTGATGTCGAGATTACAAAGATCCATTCCCAAGTATTTTGACATCTTCCTATAATTCATCAATTGAAACATTTATTTTCTAATTCACATGATTAAAAAAATGTTAAGATGGCATGTTGATGAATGGATATGTGATGGAAAAATACGTCAACCGGCTGATTGTCCACAATGGAAGAAAATTTATGAGCAGTATCCTACTTTTGGAAATTAAATTATAAATCTTAGACTAGAGTTGTGCACAGATGGAATGAATCCGTACTGAACCCTTAGAAACACACATAGTTCATGGCATGATTTATTGGTAATTTACAACCTCTATCCTAAAGTTTTTATGAAGCACAAATATGTCATGTTGAGTATAATGATCTCTGGTCCGAAGCAACCTGGAAATGATATTGTTGTTTTCTTGTCACCATTGATTGATGATTTGAAACTTTTATGGGAGGATGGTGCTAGGGTGTAAGACAATTGTAAAATAGAATATTTTCAACTGTATACAGTGCTTATGTTCACTATAAATGACCTCCCATCATACAAAAGTTTTTCTAGATATCTTGTTAAGGGGAATAAAGCATGTCCAATTTGCGAACAATAGACTTCATATTTTCAATTTCATAATTAGAGTAAAATAGATTACATGGGTCATCAAAAATTTTTGCCTATGGATCACTCTTACAAAATACTAAAAAAGTTATTCAATGTCTCACAAGAATTTGATATTGCTCCAAAACCTTTATCCCCTAATGTGTATTTTGAGAGGGTGGGAAACCTTGATGTGACATTGGGAAAGACATAGAAATCTGGTAATGATAGACATATTTGAAAGAAAGGTCATTATTTTTTGATCTACCATATTAAAGATATCATGAAGTGAAACATAATATTGATTTCATGCGCATGGAGAAGAATATCTACGACAGTTTGATTGGAACATTGTTAGATATTAAAGGAAAGACAAAATATGGGTTGAATGCAAGATTAGACATACTATAAATGGGAATACATTTGGAGTTATCTCCCACTCCAAATGGAAGATGAACATTTCTTCCCCTGGCTTGTCATACATTATCCAATAGGGAGAAAATTAGCTTTTTCCAGTGTCTTCATGATATCAAAGTGCCTCCAGGACATTCTTCAAAGGTAAAAATTTTGTCTCTTTGAAGGATTTGAAGTTGATAGGTATAAAATCTATTGATTTTCATGTCATGATGCAACCACTTCAACCAGTTGCATTACGTGGAATATTTCCAATCCATGTCAGAATATCTTTAATAAAGTAGTGTTATTTTTTAAATTCAATTTTTAATAAGGTGATTGATGTGAATGCTGTGAACATTTTGGAAAAGGGTGCAATTTCTATACATTTTCAATTGGAAATGTATTTTCCTCCTTATTTTTTTGATATAGTGGTGCATTTAATGATTTATATGGTTTGATAAATAAAGATTTGTAGACCTATATATCTTGATTGGATGTATCCTTTTGAATAGAATATAAAAATATTGATGGGGTATATTAAGAATCCGTATCTTCCTGAAGCCAACATTATTGAAAAGTATATTTTTGATGAGGTTGTGGAGTTTTGTACGAGCTACATGGATGCAACGGAGCACATAGGTTTTCCTCCATCTCACCATGAACGAATTAATAACGAGGGAAAGGGGATTCATGGTTTGAAATTCAGATCGTTGTTAGTTGAACAGATGAAGAAGTTAGAATAATACATCTTGAATAACATAGCTGATGCTCAACCGTATATCACATTGCTTATTATTGAGTTGAAACAATGTCATCCAATGAAGAAGGTAATGTGGATTTTGAATGAGCACAACAAAATTTTTTTTCATGGTTTAAAAAGACCTTGCTTGGTAGATCAGATATATTAGATACATTAATATGGTTAGTGGGTGGTCCATGTTTAAATGTGATAACATGGTCTGGTTATGACATTAATGGCTATACATTTCATACGAAATCTCAGGACAATAGAAGTGCAGTTCAGAATAGTGGTGTATTGGTGTTTGTAGAAGCAATTCATTTTTCATGTTCTAAATACAAAAACCCAATTACAACATTATCTAAATATTTTGGATTCATTGAATAAATATGGTTGGTTGACTAATTTAAAATTAATGTTCTTGTTTTTGACTGAAAATGTTTTATCGGTAAAAATGTTGTCAAACATGGTGAATTTGGAAGGACAGTTGTTAATATGAATAGATTGGAAACACATCAGATACTTTTATAATTGCAACACTTGTAAAAAAAATTCTATATAGTTGATCAATCAGATATGCAATGGTCTATTATTTTACAAGTGAAAAAACAATATGTTGGTGAGGATCAACTTGATGAAGATACTGATTTATATGAGATCCCTACTTCTATATAAAGATTAGTAGAACCTAATGATGAGCATGTTGAAACATGCTTTGTGCCATAAGGAATGATCATGATGATGGAATTTGGGAAAACAATCCATTTTTACATTCCTAATATTACAGGTAACATATGTTTATTTCTTGTTTACATTTATTATTTTCATAAAATGTTAGATATTTTAATTTTTTTCTTTATTAAAACGCATATTAAAATTAAAAAGTAGACGTTTTTATTTATTTTAATTTTGATTAGTTTATTTTATCATGTTTACTGTTATGTAAATTATATATCTATTATTTTTGTTGAGTGACAATTACGTTACCATGTTTACCATGTTTACCATGTTTACCATGTTTACCATGTTTACCATGTTTACCATGTTTACCATGTTTACCATGTTTACCATGTTTACCATGTTTACCATGTTTACCATGATTACCATAGTTTAACTTTACATATCATATATATTTATTGATTTTGTTTAATGATAATTACACTACCATTTTTACCATGTTTATCATCTTTGCCATTGTTTAACATGATTACCATATTAACAATGTTTATTATTATGTAACTTAGTTCAATTTTTCATTTTTTGTTTAAATTTGTATTGTATTATTTGAATTTTTATATTTGGGAACTATTATTTTTATTTTTATTAGATGGATAATGACATATCAATCATTTGATTAACCATATAATTCAAGAGATGGGAATAATTATCATACCACTATGGAGGAACGTTCACATGCTCTTCTTGATGTTCCCCAATCTTCCTCAGGAGCTCCCATAACGAAAAATAAGAGTTCAAGAGTTGGTAAATGTGGGTGCACATGTTTACCAAAATTATCACTGGCCCATACGCAGTACTAGAGGATAATCATTGAGTTTGATTAGAATTATATTCCTAGAGGTCCAAATGAAAATGTTTTTAAAAGTTTTGTATCAACTCAAGGTAAGAGAAATGTAATCATTTTGTATGATGATTGGAGAAGTGTGGACAAAGCAATAATATCTCAGTTGTGGGAGATGATTTTGGTAAGATCTTTTTATATTGTTTTCATATTCATTAAATTTTTCTTGTATAATATTTTTTACCTCTTCTTTATTAGATGGTATTTGATATTCCTGACACCGGAGGATTCCAAAAGAAATTCATATCAATGGATGTAAGGAGATAGAGGGATTTTAAATCAACCCTCACATCTGATTTTATTTTTGGTTATAGGAGTCATAAAAATCCATGTCATATATATCCTTTCATAGATAAAGAGACATGGAGACAGTTTGTTGAAAATAGAAGAAAATATTCTTTTTTGGTAAGGGCGATGTAAACATTTATAATCTTCATTATATAAATGATCTTATTAATGTTTTGTTAATGATTTCTTAATATAAATTTACAAGAAATAAGGACATCTCATTAGTAGATCCAATCTAAAAATATATACCCTCATAGTTTATCTTGGGTAGTGTATAAATTATTGTAAGAACAAATGATGGAGAAAAAATTACAAAAACTAAGAACTGAGTCTTCAATCTATAGAGATGATTCCCCTCCACCCCCTCCATCTAGACATGAGAAATTGAAGAGGTCTCAGATGGGAAAAGGGGGAAATATCTTTCAGAATATTGAAGAAGTGTAGTTGAGAGTATTGTAAGATATTTATTTTATTTATTTAATTTAACTAAAATTTTTATATGATTTGAATCATTATAAAAATGTTAAACAAATTAATACGGAATTATCTTGAAGAGCAGAGCTTATAGAGGGTATTTACAGCTATTGTGTGGCATGATATTTTATCTGCAGCATTGGGGAAGACTGAACATCTAGGTCCTGTATGAGGACATTTGATGGGTGTATCGGTTATAAAAGGGTTTTAAAATTCATCAGCTTCTTAAATTGAGGGTGTTTATAAAAAAATAGAATCCTTGGAGGCTAAAGTTCATAATATTAATGCAATGGTGGAGGAAAAGAATATAGCATCAGTACAGTCTATGTTTTCAGACATTCAAAGACAATTTCAGACTACAGCTCCCACTCCTCCACCTCCCCCTGAAGACCCCATTATTTATCCCCCACCTCCTCCAGTAGCTCCCACTCCACTACCTCAACCTTCAGACCCCATTTTTTATCCTAATTCTCTGCAGCATCTTCCTACATATTGCGAGTTGTATGTTAATGATCCTCAACATCATATAATTACATATGTGCGGGTATATTGCATAGGATATATAGTTCATAATCAACAGTTAGAGGTAGAGAATCATAGGGTCATTGTATATGATATTATAGATCATTTATCTTGAGTACCATTACCTGAAGATGAATTGATGACAGTTGAAAATTGTATCGGCCATTTTTTTATTTGGCCATCTAGACGTCTGCGACTCATTATAATAGGGGTATATATGTTATATCTCCTATTTTATTTTTTTTATTAATATTTTTTTTAACATTTGAAAACTAATATATTTTAATATCTATTTTTACTGGAATAATTCAAAGGTAATGAAATACTATATGGACAATAACAAAGACAAATGGCTTTGACATCAGATACAGATTCTAGTAGTCTTGAATGATTCTCAAGAAATTCAAATTTTTTCATGGATCATTTTGAGTTTCCAATGGAAGCACATGTTTTTGGAAGTGAAAAAACGTGGGGATTCTGAAAAATGATATCATGGATCCTGTTACTAGTGTTAAGTTGCGCATCAATGTGGTGAAAAGTTTCTCCATGTAAATCTTAACATCGTTTCCCTGCATTATATTTATTAAAAATGTAAACATATGTCTATTTTATATTAGGTATATTTATAAAATGTGTGAGAAGAATTATTGGATAGATTTATATGGATTCATGGACCCATATTTGATTTCCCCTGAAGCACATGCATTGGATGAGGAACAAATAATTATTTATATTGTTGAAATATTTGGATAGAATATAATTATACAATGTTGGATGATGTCTTTTTGTGAGAGGTATGAAACATATCTCTAGAAAAGAGTTCATTGTATTTTACCATAAAAAACCAATAACCTTAAATTTTCATTTACTAGTGATCATTGAATGTTAGGTGTTTTTTTCCAAATGTATAAAAAACATTATTGGATATTCTCTATCCATGGAGATGTGCTAGAATGTTTTAAGAATATGTTGGAAAATAATGTTTCAATTTCTAAATAGTTATATATATTATAATGAATTTTAAATTTATCCCATGCAAATTATTTTCTAATAGTGGATGGGTCTAATTTCGAAAAAATACAAAGGAGAAGAGTTCCAAGATCAAATTTTTAATTGTAAAGGTAAATATAAATTTATAATTTGTACTTTTTAATGTATTATATATAAAATAATATTTTGAATGTACACTCATTTATATAGAATTGTCATGAACAACAATGCATCATAGAATGTGGATATTATATGTTAATATTTATGTATGAAATAATTACAACTGGAACCCTTGTACATTTGACCTGGTAATATTTCCTTTTAAACTTTTCCACAATATTTAATTTGATTTATTCATTATATATGTTAACTAATATCATTCTACATGGTAGATATTTGATGAACCTCAACCCTTTAGTGCTCAATATTTCAAACAATTACAAGTGGAATAGTGAAATTATTTTACAGGTTTGATTGGATTTTAGTTTTTTTTGTAGTGTAAAACGTAACTGTGAATAATGTCATTATAATTCTATATTTGGTAGTCATTTAGGCTGGATTTAGGTTTTTTAGTGGAAATTGTATGCTTTGAATGTTATATATGTGAATGTTTAATTTTTATCTACTTCTTGTTTTGGTCTAGTTCTGATGGTTTTTCTGGTATGGGTTTTGGTCTGGATAGGAGGGTTTCTAGGGGTGTGGGGGAGTCCAATGGGTGTGGTGTGGGGGGGGGGGGGGTTCTAGGAGTGTGGGAAGGGTGTCCAGTGGGGTGGGGGTGTCTAGGGTGTCCATGGGGGTGGGAGGGTGTCTAGTAAGATGGGAGGTCGGTTCAGGGGAGTGGGGGGTTTCTCCAGGAGGGTGTGTGTGTGGGGCGGTGTCCATGGTGTATCTAGGGGTGTGGGGGTGTCCAGTGGGGTGGGTGGTTTCTCGGGGTGTGAGAGGGAATTTCAGTGGGGTGGGGGTGTCTAGGTTGTCTGTGGGGGTGGGAGGGTGTCCAGGAGGGTGGGAGGGGTGTCTAGGGGTGAGGGGTTGTCCAGGAGGGTGGGGGATGTCCATGGGGGTGTCCAGGGGTGTGGGTGGTGTCTATTGGGGTGGGGGATTCTAGGAGTCTGGGATGGTTGTCCAGTGGGGTAGGGGGTTTCCATGGGGGTGGGTGGGTGTCCAGTAGGGTGGGAGTGATGTCCAGTGGAGTGGTTTCTATCTAGGAGGGTGGGGGTGGGGGTAGTCTAGGGGGTATCCCGGGGTGTGGGGGTGTCCAGTGGGGTGGGGGATTTTAAGGTGTGCTGAAGGATTATCCAGTGGGGTGGGGGTGTCCAGGGTGTCCATGGGGGAGAGAAGGAGTACATGAGGTTTGGAGGGAAATATGGGGGTATAGGGGTTGTCCTGGAAGGTGAGGGTTGTTCAAGGGGAGTCCAGGGGTGTGTGGGGGTGTCCAATGGGGCGAGGGGTTTCCAAGGGTGTGGGGGGGCTATCTTGTGGGGTGGGGAGGGTGGTCCATGGGAGTGGTAGGTTGTCTAGGATGGTGGGAGGACTGTCCAGGGGGGTGAGGGGTTGTCCAAGAGGGTGGGGGCTATCTAGGGGGTGTCCAGGGGTGTTGGGGTTTCCAGTGGGGTGGGGGTTTCTAGGGGGTGTGGTAGGGATGTCCAGTGTGGTGGTAGTGTACAAGGTGTCTATGGGTGTGGGAGGGTGTCTTGGAGGGTGGGAGTGCTGTCCAGGGTAGTGGGAGTTGTCCATTAGTGTGGAGGGTTGTCCAGGGGGTGTCTAGGGGTGTGGGGAGTGTCCAGTGTGGTGTGGGGGGGGGGGTCCTAATGTGTGGGAGGGTTGTCCTGTGGGGTGGGGGTTTCCAGGGTGTCCATGGGGGTGAGAGGGTGTCCAGGAGAGTGGGAGGGTATTCTAGGGGGTGAGGGACTGTTTGGAAGGGTGGGAGGTGTCAAGGGGTTGTCCAGGGGTGTGTAGGGGGTGTCTAGTGGAGTAGAGGGTTCCCAGGGGTGTGGGAGAGTCGTTCATTGGGGAGGGGGTGTTAAGGGTGTCCATGGGGGTGGGAGGGTCTCCATAAGGGTGGGAGGGCTGTCCAGGGGGGTCCAAGAGGGGTGGGGGTTGTCCAGGGGGTATCTAGAGGTGTGGGGTGTCTAGTGGGGGGGGGGTGTCCATGGTGTCCATGGGGGTGGGGGAGTCCAGGAGGTTGGGCGGGATATACAGGGGTGGGGTTATCCAGGAGGGTGGTAGGAATGTTGAGGGGTGTTTGGGGGGGGGGGGTTCTAGGGGTGTGTGAGGGTTGTCCAGTGGGGTGGGGGTGTCCATGGTGTCCATGGGGGTGGGAGGGCTATCTAGGGAGTGAGGGGATGTCTAGGAGGGGGGGGAGGGGGATGTCCAGGGGTGTGGGGGTGTCTAGGGGGTGGGGGTTTCTAGGGGTGTGGGAGGGATGTCTAGTGGGGTGGGGGTGTCCAGGGTGTCCATGGGGGTGGGAGGGTCTCCAGAAGGGTGGGTGGGTTGTCCAAGGGAGTGGGGTTGTCCAAGAGGGTGGGGGTTCTAGGGGTTGTTGGAGGGTTGTCCATTGGGGTGGGGGTGTCCAGGGTTTCCATGGGGGTGGGAGGGTGTCCAAGAGTGTGGGAGGGTTGTCCAGGGGGTTGTCCAAGAGGGTGGGGGGGGGGGGGGCTGTCCAGGGGGTGTCTAGTGGCGTGGGGGGTTTTTGGGGGTGTGGAAGGGCTGTCTAGTTGGGGGGGGTCAGTGTTTCCATGGGGGTGGGAGGGTGTCTAGGAGGGTAAGAGGGATCTCTAGGGGATTGTGGGGCTCTCCAGGAGGGTGGGAGTTATCCAAGGGGTGTCCAGGGGTTTGGGGGTTGTTTAGGGGGTGGGGGTCTAGGGGTGTGGGAGGGATATCCAATGGGGTGGGGGTGTCTGTAGGGGTGGGATGGTGTTCAGAAGGGTGGGAGGGTTGTCCAGGGGGTAGGGTTTATCTTGGAGGGTGGGAGGATGTCAAGGGGGTGTCCATGGGTGTGGGGGGTGTCTAGTGGGGTGGAGTGGGGGATGGGGGGTTTCAAGGATGTGGGAGGGTTGTCTAGTGGGGGGTCCATGCGGGTGGGAGGGTGTCCAGGAGTGTGGGAAGGCTATCCAGGGGAGTGGGTGGTTGTCTAAGAGGTTGGGGGGCTATCCAGGGGGTGGGGGTTTTCAAGAGTGTGGGAGGGTTGTCCAGGGGGGTGGGGTGTCCATGGTGTCCATAGGGGTGGGGGTTTCCAGGAGGGTGGGCGGGATGTCTAGGGGGTGGGGGATATCTAGGAGGGTTGGAGGGCTATCCAAGCAGTGTCCAGGGTAGTGGGTGGAGTGTCCTGTGGGGTGGAGGGTTTCCAATGGTGTGAGATGACTATCCAGTTGGGTAGGGGGTGTTCTGGGTGACCATGGGGGTGGGATGGTGTCCAAGAGGGTGGGAGGGATATCCAGAGGAGGGGGGGGGGGCTGTTTAGTAGGGGTGTTCAGGGGGTGTCTAGGGGTGTGGGGGGTGTCCAGGGGGTGGTGGTTTCCAGGGCGGTTGGAGGGTAGTCCATTGGGGTGGGCGGTGTCTGGTTGTCCATGGGGTGGGAGTGTCTCTAGAAGGTGGGAGGGATGTCCAATGGGTGGGGGATATCAAGGAGGGTGGGGGAGGCTATCCAAGGGTGTGGGGGGTGTCCAATGGGGTGGGAGGTTTCTAATGGTGTGGGAGGTTTGTCCAATGGGGTGGGGGATTTTAGTCTTTTTTGTCTATTTTAGGTCTTCTTTGTCAGGGTATAGTTGTGGTTGAACGATTTTATTAAAAAAAATTGATTTTAATTTGATTATTTTATAACTGACATAAAAAATGCGTGTTAATGGATTTTAACATCGTTTATTTGAAAACCGGCGTAACAAATGCATGAGAATGGGTCTTTACTTCGGTTATGAAATAACTGACATAAAAAATGGAATGGAATAATTTATTACATTGGTTTTAAAATAATCGATGTAGTATATATGTTTTTACATTAGTTAAATAATAACAGACATGAAAAATGCTTGGAAGACTGGTTTATAACACCGGTTATGAAAATAACTGTCGTGATAAACACTATGGAGGTGTAGTTTGTTACATTAGTTATTATATAACAGACATGAAAAAGTATATACCACATCAGTTATTTAAAAACAAACATTATAAATCAAGACTCGGAAGCATTTTCCACGTCAACTTTTGATGAACCGATGTGAAAAACGCTTCGGATTTTTGGTTTTTACATCGGTTTTAAAATAACCGCTGTAAAAAACAATGTTTATAACGTCTCCTATAATAACGATAGTTGAAAACCGACATAAAAAATATAAAATAACCACTGTAGAAAACATTTTCTGCACTAGTGTACCCTATAAACAACAAAAAATGTTAAAAACACTAAAAAAAATTAAAAAACCTAAAAACATAAAAAACGCTTAGTCCCCTAAAAACCATAAAACCCTTAAAATCACACAAAATCCCCAAAACCATATAAATACTATAAATGCCCTAAAAATATCTAGAAACATAAAAATTCCTAAAAAACCTAAAAAAATAAAAAAACCTTAAAAACCTTAAAAAACTTGAATCCCATAAAACCCTAAAAATAATAAAAATCCTAAAACCCCATAAAAATCTAGAAACAAAAAACAATCAAAATCATGAAAAACACAAAAAACCATAAAATTCTTAAAAACGGCCTAAAAAATCTATAAAAATGTACTAAAACCTAAAAACCATAATGATCATATAAAAGCCAAAAAACACTTAAAACCCCTAAAACCCTAAAAACGATACAAACCTTAAGTAACACTAAAACTCCAAAAACCCTAAAAATCCCTAAAAACCATAGAACACCTAAAAACCATGAAATCTATAAGAACTCATAAAACCAAATAAACCTATGAAAATAGTAAATACAATTTAGGGAACTTAAAATGAATAAAAACTCTGAAAACCCTTAAAACCCCGAAAAAATAAAAAATAAAAAATTCAAAAAAAAACAAAAAACTAATAAAACCCCCAAAAAACCATATAACATTGAAATGAAATAAAATCCCTAAAACCCAATAAAATCCATTAAACTCCAAAAAATAAAAAAACCCTAATGTCCCGTAATTAAAAAAACCAAAAAAACTTAATCCCACTAAAATCCGTAAAATTATAAGAACATTAAAAACCCTAAACACCATAAAAAATCATAAAAACACCCAAAATACTTAAAACCCCTAAAAAATTAAAAAATATAGAATCCATAAAGATCTTTAAAAATTTAAAAACCCTTAAAATCTTTGAAAAAACTAAAAAACCTTAAAAACCTAATCACACTTAAATCTGAAAAAACCTATAAACAATAAAAACCCTAAGAACCACAAAATCCTTAAAAACCAAAAAAACCCCATAAAAACCCTAAAAAATCCCTAAAAAGTAAAAACCCCTAAACCCCCTAAGAAAACCATAAAAAGATAAAAACAAAATCTACCCATAAAAACTTAAAAAATACTAAAATCCATAAGAACCCTAAAAGGACATTAAAACTCTAACATCAGTAAAAACCTCTCAAAATAAAAGATAACCATAAAACAATAAGATCCACTAAAAATATTAAAACAACTTTAAACCCCTTAAAAGGATAAAAATTCTAAAATTCCTAGAAACACTAAAAACTAAAAAAACATTAAACAATAAAAAGCCATAAAACCCATTAAAACCCTAGAGTACCTAATAGCCATCATTAATAAAGCCCTTTATTTTTCAAACATCACCTTCAATTTCCTATTCAAAAATCAAAAATCACCAAAATATGAGAATAAATTAAACCTCCATCATTACTTAAAAGATATAAATAAGGATTAGGCATTGTTCTTAACCTAGAAAATCCATCCCTTGAATGTATAAAAATACCTAAAACAATTCATGCCTATATCCTTCTTAATTTTCTAGATTGAAACATCATTTTTTAGCATGTTCTTCTTCTAGAATTCACCTTTTTTTAGTTTATATAGGTTTATCAATTTTATAAAGTAGAGAATTTTCCTTCTTTTATTCTTACTCAATCCACTTGGATTTTTCAAACCAGTTTTCTAATACGATTAGACAATCTTTTGGTTCATGATCTTCCTTCTTCTTGATTGTATATTCCTTCTTTGTAGAAACTATTTCCGAACATGCGATAATTGGTTCTTTCCTTATATCTTTCAATGATTATTATTGTTATGGAATTTATGTCATAAATTCTTAACAATTTGGACTACTTGGTTTCCCTTCCACACATACTTTCAACAGCCTTTAGAGTTCCCTTTTTAGGCTTCCTTTCAAACTCCACACTAGATTTGTCAAGCACTAGACCACTACAATATCAAATATCGATACTTAACCCAACACATTGATAAGGTAGTGGTCAATATAATGGCCTGACCTTGAGTGATAAGGTTCTAGATGAACCCAACCATGAGTGATAATGGGGCGTTTGGAATGTGATATTAGACCTACCATGGTTAATATGGTATTAATTCAGAAAATGGATTTACATTGATCATAATGTATTAACATTGATGTTTGTTGAGTGAGAAGGTTGGTATGTGATATATAGTTGTATGAGACACTAAATTTAGTAGTATGAAAGATGTTGGGAGTTGAGTGATGAGCTATATTGAGTGAGAAGTATTAGTCTAGGGCTTTGATAAGGGTAAAAGTAGTGGATACATATAAATACATTGGGCTAGAAAAGACATGTGTGAAGATAATTTACTATTTTGAAAGCGGTAAATTACTACTTTTGTAGAGGTAATAAAGAGGTAATAAAAAGGTACATGAGGGAAAATATTGATCGTTGCCATTTTTTACTTAGCAGTAATGAGACATGTGGAACTTTTCAAGACATGAATTGTTTAGTTTAATGAATGTATATATATGATTTCGTATTAAAAATGGTGTGAAAATTATTAAGGCATCTTCCATACGTATCTTGACTTTCCTTTCATGTTTAAAATTAATCTCATGGTGTTCATGGATTTCATGAATGAGATCTTCCATAAATATATCAACTCATTCATTGTGGTGGTTATTGATGATATCCTTATATACTCACCGACCATTGATATACACATTGGACACCTATAGATTTTTTTTGTACGCTTTGACCACATTATATGTTTTATAAGATCTCAATGTGTCACTTATGCTTCCATAAAGTATGTTTTCTTAGGAACGTAATCTATAATGTGGGAATTTATGTGGACCCAAAGAATGTATATGTTGTGGTGTCATGATAAGGCATACAAAACATGTTTGATATTGTGGGTTTCCTTTGTTTATTCGGGCTTTACATGTGGTTCATTTAAATTTTTGCCCCATTAGAAGTTCATATGACAAGGATTACTAAGAATTTAGTTATGTTTGGGTGTTCATAAAAGTTTAAAGAGGCCTTCCTAAAAAGACAATGAGTATTTGTTCCTACTGAATTACTATAAATTATGATTCAGAAATGAGGTCTAAAAATTGATCTCCGAGCATGAATTGGACTTATGGACATTTCTTGCATTGGACACAGAGTTGTATTATCTATGTGAAAGGTTCTATATTTTCATCATCATATAACATATGAGAATATGTCAACATTAGAATGATAATTAATAAAAAATCATATTTATTGTAATATTTCCAAATATTGATAACATTTATCATTAGATACAAGTATAAGGGTCTGATGTTTCTCAACATAATGACGTATTAATCTTGATCTATGATGGATATAACATTATTACATTCCATAGTAATTGTACCTGGTTGGATTATGCATGGGTATTTTCTTTCTCCTACTAGACTCACTAAATGGGTCTTCCACAGTTTCTACAACGTTGATACTCTAAGTTAGGACATGGCTAGAATTATAGATTCTTCCACGAATGTGCCTTATCCGATATACTCGGGTCCTACGAAATGGTTTTGAAGTTCCCTAATTGGGTTCAAGGAACTCATGTTCATCTCCATACTCATCCACCTGCCCACCCCCCCCCCCCCACTACCCCACCTGCACAACCCCCCTACCCAGCCCCCCTCCCCCCTGCCTAGCCTAACCCCTGCACATCCCACCCCCTCCCCCACCTACACAACCACCACCCCCCTGCACAACCCCCCTCCCCCTGCCCAGCCCACCCCCACCCCACTAAACCCCCTACACAGTCCCCCTCCTTCCCACCTCACCCCTGCCAAGCACCCCCGCCTCCCCCACAAATTCCCATAGGTTAATTGATTTTAAGTTGTAATCGTATTTTTTGGGTTTTTGGTGACCCATTCAGGATTCAATCTATGGATACTTTGGAGAAATTAGGTGTTTGGGATATTTTTGGGGGGTTTAGTTTGGGAGAACTCATGTACATGATGTGTAGTTTTGAGAACACACATCATGTGTTCTTCCTACATGAATATGGTCTTTATGGTGTTTTTTACTAAAAGAATTATTTATCAGGATTTCTTCAAGGATTAGATTCAGAATTTTCCAGCAGGTTGGGTTGTGAGATGAGAATCATGTGTGAGGGTTATGAGATCATTAGTTGGAATGGATGATGAAATCTAAGCTAGTTTTGTTCAATGTTATTTCATATAGATCCTGAAAATTATAGTCAAGTAGTATATATGAAGATATATTATTTTATCCGGACATGTTGGTACCTACTTCTCAAGGTTATAACAATTGAGGATTACAGCTTTTTTTGGATTGAAACTATTAGAACCATTGTGATGAGATGATTTTGTGGGATAGAAGTTATGGTCGGATTTCCTTAAGATATTTATATGCATCAAAGGGACACATGAGGATACCATAGTGGGCTTGTTACTGATTGAGTGACCAGTGTTTTTTATAGTTTTTAATTAATAATGACCATGTGGAGTGGTCAATCTTGTACTATAGAGCCTTTCTAAGGTAAAACTTTTATGATTGTCATGAGGACCATTGATAATTCATTGGTTATTCATTTCTTTTATATACCCCATTGGGTGCGTTGTTGATAGATGATCAGTTGGAGACGTTGTTGATCGATGATTGGGTTTTTCTAGTCGTTGATGTATTGGTGTTTCCATTAACATGGATGTTCTTTCACCCCCATATCTTATTTTTCTCACCCCCAGCACATCCCCCCCCCCTCCTCTCCCCCACCTGAACAGCCACCTCCAACCCCCTGTCCAACCCCCCTCCTCCTCACCTCACCCCTGCCCATCCCCACCCTCCAGCACATCCCCCCTCCTCCCCACCTCATTTTGACCTCTTCAATATGATTCAAAATGATTCTATACAGGTAAATTACAACAAAACTGCAACCTAAAATGATATATTGCTTGTGTTCATAAGGGGATCATAATAGACAGTACATTTCAGTGAAATGGAACCAAAAAATCCAAAATAAATGAAGGCATACATAATGATTTAAATTAAATGAACAAAACTTACTTGAATCAAAGATAAGATGACCGGTTGGAAAGTAGAGTTAGAACCCTCGAGAGAAGCGGGGAGCTGGGAGCGGTAGGGGTGGTTGGGATGGGAGCGGTGGTGAGGGGTGGCCAGTATGGGAGCAGTGTCAAGGACGGGAGGAGTATGGGATTGGCACTGAGAGTTTGGAGAAGTGCAGCTTATGGCTAGGAGAAGTATCCTGATAGGACTGAGAACCGCCATAGTGTGTCGTCCTGGAGCAGGGCCAAATCACGGCGTGACCGCGGAGTGACCACGGCGTGACCGCACCGTGACCGCGGCGTTACCACGACATGACCGCAGCGTGTTGTCCTGGTCCAGCGACATCCGTGGGGCATCATCTTCAGGTTCCCATGGTAGATGCATGCACCAGAAAGCCATGAAAAATGCACTACCCTTCTTTTCTTGATAAAGAAATGCATTTCACTACAAGAAATATTATGGGCATAAAAAAACTAGTAATCTACTCTGAGTGGGAAACCACAGCTATTAAACTACCGTAATTTTCATGTGCATTCAAAAAAAGGGTGTTTTGCATTTATAAATGGGTGTTTCCAATTTATAAAAAGCGAACCATTTAAAAAACCTCCAGTCAATTCAAACATGTATTTCAACTTAAAGCTACAAAAATATAAATATCTATGATTATTAATACCTTCAGACCAAAAACAAATCAACAAACCTACCTGTTTGGTATTTCACTAGGAAGTTCCATGAAATGAACAACTCGGTTTAAATAACTTGAAAAAAGAGTCTGCAAATCAACCAACAATCAATAAGAATTAATATTTAAGATGGAATGGAAAAATATTTGCAATAAAGGTCTAGAAGTGAAACATGTTCTGCTTCCATTATCATAACACATTATATTTACATGGAATGGTTACATTGCATAAATAAAAGTGGAAGCATAACATGATAGTTTCATTTAATATCTTCAGAGTGATGTATAGTATGGTATGACAGAAATGTTTCGTATTTTCTAAAACAAGAGTAACAAATTCTGGGTCCCACATGGAGAGGCTACTCAAAAGAGAATTTACTTCGAGATATTCAATCCCAGTGAAAGAATATAGTCATGTTAAAGTAACACCCATCACATAATATCTATTCCCATCAGTGACAACAGCTATTTCCATCTGTAAAATGACACAGAATGAAAAAGAGAAGCGCAAATTTTACTCGAAATTGTAAACATGGTATGGATTTTCTAGCGACATCCAAACCTATCTAGACAGCCACAACCTACGCATCAAGATCCCTTGCACTAAGGGCATGCGTGGTCTGCAAAACTGGGGTCTAGGAAAGTAGGAACCAGAGTGGGGATGGGAATATACTAGAAACACCTTTCCAAAAGCCAATGATGGAATCCCTTTATCATACCTTTCTAGAAGTAGTCTTTCTATGGAAATGTGATTCCTTCAAACCAAGAATATATTCACAGGAAACCCCTGGAATCAGTTCATCTTGAAAGGGTTTCTCCAGTGTACCAAACATCCCCTCTTAGATCCCCTCAAATTACATTAAAAAATTTAATGGGTTATCTCTCTACCATTCACAGGTTTCTATCTCACCTATACAAACCCCTTTTGACAAAACTCTCTTCCATAATGCTTTTGATATGAAGGAAAACTGTAAACCCAAATTACAAGGGTTGAGTAAGATGTACCTGTAGACCCATAAAAGCCTCTAGAATTTCTTGCAATTAAATGAGAAACTTCGGCTACTTCTCCTTCTTATCCTTCTCATCCATAGCCATCTCATATAGCTATCCATTATCGGTGCCAAAAATTTTCTCTTTTGTAGAAGCTGTGTTCGACATATATACCCAAGGAAAATATTTTACCAAAATCTTTCTTAAACTGCAATGTCCAGAAAATGAAAAAAATAATAATTTAAAAAAACATGCCTTCAGTGATCAGCTGCCTATTCCAAGCAACAGAGTTCACCAAAAGACCTTTCAATTTGGTTAGAATGTGAGGTTTTACCTATTTTGCAAGCATATAGTATGTATCAACACCCCCATCACCATGTATGGTCACAATACAATGTCTCCCACAAGGATCAACAAAAACTCTATGTATTGATTGCTCTCTAGCTCACCCAGTACAAAGATTAATATCTGTGTTTGAATTTTAAATGGAATAAAAACATCACTTCATCACGTAAGATGTAAAGAGGTAAGTTCAGGAAAGGTTCTCCATTCAAACATGACTTGTAGGCTACTTTGAGCGCATAATGTCGGCACTCAATGCATGAGCTCATAAATTCAATGATGATAATGTTAGCCTCTCACGTGAAACTTAATTAAGAAATATTGACATTCAAAAATTTGTTTCCCAGCCTTTCTGATTAGAGGCAGAGATTGACAAAAATTAAACCAATACTTAAGCTTAGCATGCATCCCGGAAGTACATCATACAATCAAACCAATATTTAATTCAATTTTTCATAAGCATAACCAATCAAATATGAGAAGATTACCAAAAGGGTTTGCATTTTTCAAATTTAGAAAGCCAATACCTATCCTTTCTGGCAGTCACAGACTCCTCTATTTACATAAGTGCTTCATCGCAGCTAATGATATATTCTAGAACTTAGACAGTATTCTAGGGTCGTGAAGAGCCATAAGCTTCTACCTACAAATGGTGAGACAGTTGAGCAGAGGTCGTCGAGGAGGAGGGCACTGCTATGAGAGAGTTTGTCGGGGAGGAGGACGCCACTGTGAGAGAGGGTTGCACAGTGAGATCGTCAGGGAGATAGTCGGGAGGAGGATACGTCGTCGGGGAGGAGGGTTGTGCGGTGAAATGGCTGCGAACCGGGGGAGGAGGAGACGCCATCGGGGAGGAGGGTTGCGCGGTGATAGGGCTGCGAATCGGGGGAAGAGAGGAGGGTTGCGCGGAGGAGGAGACATCGTTGGGGAGGATGGTTGCGCGTTGTGCGAATTGGGGGAGGAGGAGGAGGGTTGCGGATCAGGGGAGGAGGAGGAGGCCGATAGAGATTGGGGAAAAAACGACGTTGTGGTGTATTATTGATTTACCCACGGAGATAAAATTTAACCGTGGAAATATAAAAACTATAGCCATGGACCTATAAAACTATGGCTATAGGTCCACGGCTATAGCCCTAATTTGTAGTAGTGCCCATAAATAACCATAAAACCCCTAAAACCCTTTAAAACCCCTAAAACCCCACAAAACTCTAAAACCCTTTATACCAATTAAGATTTTAAAAACTAAAAAAACCAAAATAAAACCCTAAAAGAATAAAAAAACTAAAAACCATAATACCCAAAAAAACCTAAAAACCCTAAAAACCCCCAAAATCCATAAATCCCTAAAAATCATAAAATGTCTAAAATCCTAGAAAATTCATAAAATGTAAAAATATCTAAAAATATTGAAAGCCCATAAGAGAACCTTAAAAAAATGCATATAACCCATAAAAATCTAAAAACACTAAAAACCTAAAAAATCAATAAAGATGAAAAACCCCTCCAAATCCCAAAAAAACCATAAAACACTAAAAATACTAAAAAATAACTATAATAACCTAGAACCCAAACCCACAAAAAACCAGAAAACCTTTAAGAAAACTTTAAAACACATAAGTGACTTAAATCCACTAATGAAACTAAAGAACTATAAAAACCCAAAAAAACATAAAAACCCTAAAATGTCTAAAACATCATAAAACCCTCAATATCCTTAAAAACCATAAAAATTTAAAAATTCTTAAAAATTCCCAAAAAATAAATAAAAACATAAAAAACCATAAAAACCTATGAAACACAAAATACCTAAAAATATTTAAAATCCAAATAATAATTTAAAATCCTAAAAAATAGCAAAAAACATAAATCCCCTGAAAATCCCTCAAAACCCTAAACAACATAAAAATCACAAAATATTCTGAAAAATACATAGAGACATAAAAATCCCTCAAAACCCCTAATGAAAACATAAAATCCCAGTAACTATTAAGACCCCTAAAAATGTAAAAAACTCTATAACACCTAGAAACCCTAAAAGTCCCCATAAAACTGTTAAACCCCTAAAATGCATAAAAACCACTAAAATCCTTAAAAACTGATAAAACATAAAAACCACTAAAACTCCAAAATCCACTAAAATGTTAAAGAGAGATTAAAAAAACATAGAACCTATAAAAAATAAAAAAACCTATAAAAACCATAAAATCCTTAAAACCCCTAAGATTCCACTAAATCCCTAAATACCCCCCAAAACCACAAAATCGTAAAAAAGCATAAAAATCACTTAAAACATAAAAAAACATAATTATCCTTTAAAAACATAGAAAAAATTTAAATCTAAAAACGATTAAAACCTCTAAAAATTGAAAAAACACTAAAAGCCCTAAATACCCTAAAAACCATAAAAAACCACAAAACCATCAAAATCCCTAAAATCCCTAAAATATATAAAATATTAAAAAATCCATAAATTCCCAAAAAATTTAAAAAAACTATAAAAACCATGAAAATCCTAAGAAAACCATAAAAATCTAAAAACTCTTAGAGCCCCTAAAAGCATTAAAAATGCTAACAACCCTAAAACCCTAAAAGATACTAAATACACTAGAAACCCCTAATAACATTAAAAACCCTAAAAACCATAAGATCCCTAAAACCAATTAAAAACATTAAAAACCTTTAAACCCTTAAAAATGTTAAAATACTCTCAAAACCCTTAAAAACTGAATAAATCATTATAACCCTAAACCCCAAAAAATGGTGAAACCCCAAAAAACCCTTAAAACCCTCAAAATCCTTGAGATACAAAAAAACCAAAAAATCCTAAAACCACCTAAATATCCCTCAAAACCTAAAACCCCTAAAAATCCAAAAAACCCCTAAGAAAACTATTGAAATATAAAAATACTTAAAATCCGAAAATACCTAAAAATGCTAAAATGCCTAAAAATTCTATAAAAACACTAAATAAATATAAAACCTATAATTACCATAAGAACCATAAAAACCCCAAAAACCCATAAACACACCAAAACCCCAATAAACTCAAAAAACCCTTTAAACCTCTAAAGGTGTTAAAAACCATAAAAAATGTTTAAAACTCATAAAACCCAATAATCCCTTAAAAACCAAAAAATAATAAATATCATAAAACCATTAAACCATTAAAAACTTAAAATCGATAAATATCCTAAAATAATAAAAATCTTGAAATCCGTAATAATCTCTAAAAATGATAAAATCCATAAAAACCTTGAAAACCAAAGGAAAATCTTAAAAATCAAAAAACACAATAAACCCCAAAAAACCTATAAATTCTAAAATCCCTAATAACTATAAAGAACCCTAAAACTCCTCAAAATCCCAAAACTCATTAAAAATACTAAAAACCCTTAAAAACCCATAATAAAACCTTAAAAACCTATAAACACTTAAAACCCCTAAAAACATAAAGAACACTAAAGACCCGAAAAATATCTGAAATCCCCAAAACCCCTAAAAACCATTAAAACCCCTAAAACCCAAAAAAGAATAAAACCATACAAATCAAAAATACCTGTAAGCTTCTAAAAACATTAAAAAACTCTAAAAATTCATAAAGACCTAAAAAACACACAAAAAACCTACAAACCCAAAAACATTAAAAACCATAAAACCCCCCCAAAACCCCTTGAAATTTCTCAAACCCAATAAAGGTACTAAAAATCCATAAAAATACCTAAAAATTAAAAAAACCATAAAAAAATTAAACCCCCAAATAAATCATCAATATCATCATGACAATTAAAATATCTAAAAGCTAAAAAATGCTAAAAACCCTATAACCCTGAAAAACACTCAAAATCTCTAAAATTCCTAAAAATGATAAAAATACTAAAAATACTATACATACTTATAAATAAAAAAATAACCTAAAACCATTAATATCTATAAGGAAACCATAAATACCTAAAAACACTTGAAACCCAAAAAACCCTAATCCCTTAAAAACATTAACAAACCCTAAAAACCCATTAAAACCCGAAAAACCAATAATAAATCTCAAAACCTGTCACACCCCTAAGAATGTTAAAAACTCAAAAAAACCTTTCAACCCCTAAAAAATAAAAAACCATAGTCCCATAAAACCATAAAAACAATAAAAACCTTAAAAACAATAAAAACCCTCAAAATCAATAAAAACCCTAAAAATCATAAAAAACTAAAAATGACCAAAAATCCTAAAAACATAAAAAACCTCAAAAAACTCTAATAATCTTATGAAGACAATATTAAAATAAAAAAAATCGTAAAACCAAGATAATTCTAAAAACCTAAAAACCCCCAAAAACACGTAAAACTCAAAAACTCCTCGAAATCACTAAAACCAATGAAAACCATAAACGGGAAATAAAAATTACAAAAAACCTAAAAACCAATAAAATCCTTAAAAATCATTAAAAACACTTCAAAAAGACAAAAATTAAAACACTAAAATGAAAATTCTATAAACCCTAAAATCCCAAAAAACCATAAAAAAACAAAATACCCCAAAACATCAGAAAAAAAATTAAAACCCATTACAAACCCATAAAACCCTAAAAATAATTGAAAATATAAAAAACCTTTAGACCCCTAAAAGAATTTGAAAAACTCTAAAAAAATAAAACCTATAAAAAACTTGAAAAAAACCTAATAACCCCCAAAAACCCTAAATACACTAAAACCCCTAAAAACCCTAAAAACCATCAAAATCAAAAAACCCCTAAAAATAAAAATAAAATACAAAAAATCCATAAAAATCCTACAAATACATAAAAAACCAGAAACCCCTAAAAATCATAAGATAACCATACAAACCTAAAAACCATTAAAACCTCAAATAAACCTAAAAACGTGAAGAAATCTAAAATTCCCTAAGAACATCTAAAAAACATAAAACCATTTAAACCCAAAAACCCATGAAAAGCCTAAAAATCTATAAAATCTATAAAAAAATTTAATCCCATAAAAATGTTAAAAACTCTATTGTCCATAAAAACAAAAAAATGTAAAAAAACAAAACAAAAACAAAAAAAAAACCAAAAAATGAAAAATTCATAAGAACAAAAATTTCCTATAAAATAAATAACCATAAAAATTATAAAAATTATTAAAATTCTAAAAATAATGGAAACATATATTAACCTCGAAAACCCCAAAGGGAATAATAAAAACCTAAAAACACTTAAAACACCTAAAAATGAAAAGTCCTAAGAACCCCCTCCCAATCTTTTAAAATCCCTAAAACTCTTTAAAATCCAGAAAAATATTAAAAAATCAATAAAAAACCTAAAACCAAAAAAAACCCAAAAAAACTATTGAAAAGAAACATAAAAAATAATTAAAATTACTAAAAACCCTAAAATTGCTAACAAAACTAAAAATACCCTATAATAGGAAAACCCACTAAATTCTATAAAAAATCCTACAAACCATGAAAAACCGAAAAACCAATAAATACTTAAAAACCTAAACACTATAAAAAATATTTAAACCAATAAAAAAGATAAAAAATCAAGAAAACCTTAAAAATCATAAAAACAAAAAAAAATACACAAAAACCTAAAAACAGTAAAATGATTTAGAAAGGTAAAACCCCTCAAAATCATTAAAATACCTAAAAACTGCTAAAAATGCTAAAACATCCATAAAAATAGAAAAATTTAAAGTACCCTAAAACACCTTAAAAACATAAAAAACTCCAAATCTCAAAAAACCTAAAATATCGTAAAACCCCACAATATCCATAAAAACCATAAAAACCATATAAATCCTAAAAAATCTCAATATATACCTTAAAACATAAAAACAATTAAAAAAACATAAAAACCCCTTATAAATAATTAAAATCAAAAAAACAACCACTATTAACATAAAAAATGATAAATCCCCTAAAACTATATAAACCCTAAAAACCCTCAAAGTCTCTAAAAACCAAAAGAACCAAAAATTCATATAAACTCATGAAAATCCAAATAAAAGTAAAATACCCTAAAACCCTTAAAACCTTAATAAATCATTAAAATCCTAAAAAATAAAAATCCTTAAAAACATAAAAATTTATAATCAACCTAAAACTCTAAAACAACCTTAAAACCCCTAAAACCCCTAAGAATTCCAAAAACCCTAAAAATATAAAAACATATAAAAACCCTAAAACCCATTAAAAACTCAAAAAACACTTAAAACCTCTAATTTTTTTTAAAAATATAAAAATACTTAATTTGCAACAAATACTCAAAACCCCTAAAATCAAAAAAAAAACCTAAAATCTTAAATATACCCCTAAAACACTAAAAATACCTAATACTCCTAAAAATAATAATTTTTTAAAAAAATCCTAAAAAATCCCAAAAATTATAAAACCCAATAAATCATACAAAACCTTAAATACCTAAAAACAATGAAAAACCCTAAAAATCCAAAAATCCCTAAAAAATATAAAATCCCTATATATCCCTAAAAACCATATAAACCCAAAAAAATCTCATAAAACCCCTAATAATCCATAAAAATATAAAAAACCCTAAAATCCCTCAAAAACTCTATAAAAAACATAAAACCATAAAACACTTAAAATAGTAAAAACCCTAAAATGATAAAAACACAAAAGCACTAAAAAGTCTCAAAAACACTAAAAACAATTAAAACCATAGAAACCCTTGATACATTAAAAAACAAAAAAAAACTAAAACATTGAAAACTCTAAAACCCTTCAAACCCCTAAAAGTGTTAAATACTATAAAAAATAAATAATGTAAAACTCAATAAACCCCTAAAATCATCAAAATCATTACAAACACGAAAGACAATAAAAATGAAAAAAAACACTAAAAATATTTGAAAATATAAAAAACCCTAAAACCCCTAAGAAAACCTTAAAACACATAAAAACACTAAAAATATAATAAACTCTAAAAACCCGAAAAAACTCCAATTAAACCCTAGTAGACCCTAAAACCCATAAAATCTGAAAAATAAATATAAAAACCATAAAACCCTAGAAATACATAAAAATTCTTAAAGTAAAAAAAACTTAAAAACGCCTAAAAAATCCTAAAAACACTTAAACCCATAAAAAACAAAAAACTGATCTAACCACTAAAACCACAAAAAATCCTATGAACTCCCCATATCCCAGAAAACCATTAAAACCAATAAATATTGTAAATAACCCCTAAAATTCTCAAAAATCATAAAAACCCATAAAAACCCAAAAAACCCCTAAGAATACGTTAAATACAAAAAAACGCTTAAAACCCCTAAAACCTAAAAATGCTAAAAACCCTAAAATCCCTAAAAATACACTAAAAACATTAAAAACAACAAATCCCATTAAAATTCTTAAAATCCCTAAAGTCCATAACATCCCTAAAACCCTTTGAACCCCTAAATACCTTATAAAACATTAAAAACTTTATGAACCATAAAAACTAAAAAAACATAAAATAGAAAAAATACCTAAAAACCCATAAAATGAAAAAACCCCATAAAATCCCTAGAAACCCTACAAACCCATAAACTTCTTAAATTGTCTTAAAAATTTATAATATATAAAAACACTAAAAACCAAGAAAAACACTAAGAGAACCATAAAAACCTAAAAAGACTTGAAACACCAAAAAACTTTGAAAACACAAAAGCTCTTAAAAAACTAAAAACCTTAAACCCCTAAATACCCAAAAAAACCCATAAAATCATAAAGAAACCTAGAAAATCCCAAAAAATGTAAAAACCCATAAAAACCATAAAACCCCCCTAAAAACATTAAAAACCAAAAACACTAAAAATCAATAAAACAACAAAAAAGGATAAAACCCTAACAACCCTAAAAATACCCTAAAACCACATAATCATAAAACCATAAAACCAATAAAAATAAAAAAACACTAAAACCCCAATAAAAACTCCAGAAGTCCTTTAAACTCATAAAAATAATAATTAAATCAAATAGCATTAAAAACCCTAAAAACCTAAAAATACCTAAGAAGCTTAAAAACATTAAAAATCCAAAAAACCCTAAAAATCCAAAACATGTTATAAAAAACTCTAAAATCCCAAAAAACCCTACATAAACATTAAAATCCAAAAAAACACTTTAATCCCCCAAACCCCATAAAAACTAAAAACCCTAAAACCCATAATAACCACTAAATACTCAAAAAACTTTTTAGAGACATAAAAATGTTAAAAATAAAGAAAACATTACAGCCCCAAAGAAACTAAAAACCCATAAAACCAGTAAAAACCCAAAAAATCATCAACATCCCTAAAACCATAAAAATACTAAAACACCCTAAAAATGCCTAAAACTGTAAAAAATTAAATAATTAAGATAAACTCTTAAGAGAACATTGAAAACCTAAAAACACAATAAAAACTTAAAAAACTAAAAACTAAAAACCCAAAACCCCCTAAAAATCCTAAAACCCGTAAGAATAAAAAACCCCCCCTAAAATCTATAAATATCTAAACAATCACTAAAAATTCATAAAACGTTAAAAGTCCCAAAATCATAAAAATATAGAAGAAAACCAAAAAACCTAAAATACTTATGACCCATAAAACCCTAGAATAATAAAAAACACTAAAAACACTAAAAAGGCCCCAAAACCATAGAAACCATATAACCCATGAAAGTATAAAAATTTATAAAAATGCATAAAACCACTAAAACATTAAAACCCTTTAAAAATATAAAATAATTAAAAAACCATAAATACCGTAAAAACCATAAAACCTTAAACAAAAACCCTAGAAACCCAAAAAATCATAAAAACCCTAAAAACCGTCAAATTCCCTAAAACCCTAAAAATCCTAAAAATCCCTCGAAATACACAAAAAAACCAAAACCCAAAAAGCCCTTTATGGAAGTAACAAAAACATATACACAATCAATACACCTAAATAACCTAAAAACTTCTAAAAACCCTTAAAAACTATAAAAAACTAAAAACCTTAAAACCCACCAAATTACCTAAAAAAATAAACAATGTAAAAATCCTAACAATCATTTTAATCCATAAAAAATTTAAAATCTCAAAAATAATAAAAATACTAAAAAATACCCCAAAATAACAAAAAACATTACAAAAAATAAAGCCCCTGAAATCAATTATGAAAATCATAATACCCTAAAAAAATTAAAACCCTTAAATGCTAAAAATGCTAAAAAAATCCCCAATACCCTAAAAGACCCTCAAAAAATTAAAACCCTAAAATTCCATAAAATAGATAAAAACATTAAAACTCTGAAACACCAAAAAATGTAACAACCACTAAAAACTCTAAAAACCCATTAAACATATAAAAATGTTAAAAAAATCTAAAAAACTATTAAATCCCTAAAAAATACAAAAAACATTAAAACGAATAAAACCATAAAAATCCAAAAGACCATGAAAATTCCTAAAAACTCTTAAATCCATAAAAATCATAAAAAATCACTAAATATACCTAAAACATTAATGAAATTAAAACCATAAAACTCTATAGAATTCCTTAAAAACCAAATAAACATAAAACCAATAAAACAAATAAAAACGACAAAAACAATAAAAACCTTATAAACCTATAAAACCCAAAAAAAATATAAAAACCACAAAAAACCCGAAATTACCTTAAAATACCTAAAAATGTAAAACCCTCTAAAAATTTAGGAGAACCATAAAAACCAAAAACTCTTAAAACCCAAAAAAATCATAAAATTATAAAAACAATAACAACCTAAAAATCACAAAAACCCATCAAAAGACTAAAAACTCTAAAACCCATAACGATACTAAAAATACCTAAAAACACATAATAACATAAAAACCCCTAAAACCCCTAAAAACAAAAAGAAAACCTCAGAACCATATAAACATTTTAAACTCCTAGAAACCGAAAAATTACTAAAACACTAAAACCCCATAAACACTCCAAAATATCCAAAAACCCTAGAAACTCCAAAAAATCAAAAAACCCCTAAAAACCTTAATAACTCTAAAATCCCATAAACCCACCAAAAATATGTAAAAACTATAAAAACCCTCAAAAACCCTAAAATAATTAGAAATAAATCAAAAAAGATAAAATACATAAAAAATAAAAAAAAACTCTAAACCCCTAAAAACCCATTAAAACACCAAAAACATAGAACACCTTAAAAATAGTCAAAATATCTGAGTTGTTGTATAATGATTTCTACTGGTTATGGATTTCTCCATGGCTTTCTACTGATTCATGTTTGGATATTGAGTTGCTGGATGATGACCTACTAGACCTTGGCTACCGCTTTCCTTAAGTACTGGAGGTGGTGGGTGCTGGAAGTATGTTATGTTGGTGATGATTGAAATTGGTGCTACTGGTTGCTGGGCCGAAAGTGGGATGTTGGGAAATGTTTGGTGATCGAAAGAGGAGATAGTTGTTTGAAAATGAGGTTTTGGATTCTGGTTTCTTTATGGCTTGGATGTGATAAAGTTACGGTTTATGTTTCTAATGCTGGTGATTTTGTGTTGCTGGCGGTTATTTTTCTTGGGAAGGAGGTTATGGATGGAGAAAAAAGTGTTGCGGGATGTTGGTTACGGGTTGGATGGGAAATTCTGATGGAGATCCCTTTACTTTTCTTTTTTGTCTGGTTTTGTGTGTCATTTGGTGTTTTTGGGGGACTCTTGGGTTCTGTGGGGGCATCCAGGGTTTTTGGGTGTGGGTTGATTGACCCCACCCCTACCTTATCTGTAATTTCTTTCTTCTAATAAATATTTGGGGGCCAGGTTTAGCCTCACCTCGCACTGCTTCTGTCTAAAGTGATCGAAAACCCTAAGAATAACATAAAACACATAAAACACTTAAAATATCAAAAAACCTAAAAAACAATAAAAAACCCTAAAAACCATAAAAATCATAAAATAGTCAAAAATTTCCTTAAAATGTTAAAAACCCTAAAACCTTGAAAAACTAAGAAAGCCTTAAAAACCAAAAAACACAAAACCTCATAAAAAACCTAAAAACCACTAAAAACCCTAAAGAGGATCTAAAACCTCTAAAACCCCCTAAAACCCATAAAACTCCCACAAAACCCTAAAAATAAATAAAAACACTAAAAACCCTTTAAACCTTAAAAATGTTAAAACTAATTAAAAATCATTAAAAATAAAAAATATAAGAAACCCCAAAAAACGAAAAAACTATTAAAACCTTAAAACCCTAATAACCCTCAATTTCCTGTTTTTTTTTTAAAAACCATAAAAAAACTAAAAATGACTAAAAATCCCTAAGAATGTAAAAAATGCTAAAAATCCTAAAACCCATAAAAACCCATAAAACTAAAAAAATATTAAATCCATAAAACCCAAACTATGCTATAAACCCTAATAAATATAATAAACCCTAGAACCCCTCAAAATACCTAAAACCATAAAAAAATAAAAATCCTAAAAGGCCCAAAAATTCGCTAAAAAGACATAAACCCATAAAAATAATGAAATCCACAAGGAAAACCTTACAAACCTAAAAATACTAAAAACCCCTAAACACCAAAGAAACTAAAAAAAACCTAAAAACAATAAAAGACCCTAAAACCCCACAAACAACCATAAAATCCTTTAAATCCTTTAACCCCCAAAAAACCCCTAAAAACTAATTAAAAACACTAAAATCCCTTCAAACCCATAATCATGATAGAAAACTATAATATAAAATCATAATCATAAAAAACTAAAAAAACTTAAAATCCAAGGAAACCATAAAACCCTTAAAAACCATAAAAAAAACAAAAAATTCCTAAAAAACCGAACAATGGAAAAAACTCAAAAAATCCCTAAATATAACTAAAATGTAAAAAACCCTAAAACATTAAAAACCTTAAGTCGATATTAAAATCCTAAAAATAATTAAATCCATAAAAACCTAAAAACATAAAAACGTGAAAAATTCTGATGACATAAAAAAACTAAAAAAAGACCCTAAACCCCCAAAATCCCTATAAATACCATAAAACCCGTAAAAACCATAAAACCCCTAAAAATCTTAAAACCCCTACAACCCCATAAAACCATAAAAATAAATACATAATCTAAAAATATTTTAACACCCTAAAAATGTTTAAAAATTAAGAAGAACATAAAACCCCTAAAAACTAAAAAAACCCCTAAAACTCAAAAAAAACATAAAAACCCTCAAAATCCCTAAAACCATAAAACCCCAAAAAAAAACAAAATATAACCCTTAAAAACCTTAAGAATAACATAAACACCAAAAAAACACTTAAAATTTAGAGAAATCCTAAACACAAAAACCTATTAAAACCACACAAAAACCCAAACGCATCTCAAAACCATAAAAATCCTAGAATCCCTAAACAAATAAAAAAAATATAAAAGCCTTCAAAAAAGCCAAAAAACCCCTTAAAAAAATTTAAAAAAATTATAAAAACTAAAGACCCTAAAACCCCTAAAAACCATAAAACCCTAACACACCATGAAAATCCAAAAACAAACCCTTAAAACCAAAAAAACTCAAAAAACCTAACAACCCCTAAAAAGCTATAAGAACCCTGAAATCCCACTAAAAAAACCATTTAAACACCTAAAATGTAAAAAAAAGATAAAAAAATCTTTAAATATTCCAAAAACCATAAAAACTCAAAAAAAACACCCTATAACACTAAAAACACTAAAGTACCACGAAACCCTTAAAAACCCTAAAAACCATTAATATTAAAAAAAGAAAATAAAAAACCATTAAAATTGAAAAAAACAAGAAATATCCAAAGAAACCTTTAAAAACTAAAAAAACATAAAACCCCTAAAATCATATAAAATAAAAAAACACTAAAGTCCATTAAAACAAAATAACCATTAAAATGCATAAAAATCCTAATAATAAAAAAACCTAAAAATTTCAAATAAAACCCTAAAAACCCAAAAAACCTAAAAACAATGAAAACCCATATGAAACTCTAAAAAATATAAAAAAAAAAGACCCTTAAAAAATATAAAACCTTAAAAACAATAAAACCCTTAAATCCCCTAGAAACCATTAATATCCCTACAATCCCTGAAAACCATAAAAATCCTAACTTTTTTTCTAAAAATCTCTAAAAACGTAAAAAATCATAAAAACACATAATAAAACCTTAAAAACAACTGAACATTTAAATCCCATAAAATAATATAAATTATAAAACAACTAAATATGCATAAAATTCCACTAGGAATCCTAAAACCCATAAACCCACTAAAAACCATAAAAACCCATAAAATCCCAAAAAAAAATCACTAAACATTAAAAACATTAAAAAAATATAAAAACCATAAAATCCCAAAAATCCTTAAAAACCCTAAACACAATATGAACCAAAAAACACAAAAAAACTCCAATACAACTCAAAATCACTAAAAACCCAGAAAACCCCCTAAAATAAAAAAATACCTAAAACCCCTACAAATGTAAAAAATCCTAAAACCAGAAAAAAAACATAAAATCCATAAAAATAATGAAAACTATTACCCCCCAAAACCCAAAAAATGGGAATAACCATAAAAACACTAAAATCAATATTAACCTAATTAATCCCTAAAAACCTAAAAACTATAAAAATTATAGAAATCCCTTAAAATCCCTAAAAACATACAAAATTGAAAATATCCCAAAACCGATAATAATGTCGTAAAAACAAAAAACCAGTTGAAACCTTTAAAAACTATAAAACCCCTAAAACCATTAAAATACCTTAAAACCCATAAAACCCCAAAATAACCACTAAAAACTCTAAAACAATTTAACAACCTAAATGCATAAATTATCTAAAAACCATAATATATAAAAAAACCCAATAGTCAAAGAACCCATAAAAACTATAAAAACAATAAAACCCCTCAAAATTATTAAAAACCATAAAACCCATAAAATTCTTAAAAGAGATAAACATTCCTAAAAATTTAAAAACCCTAAATACTTGAGATACTCTAAAAACATTAAAAACCAAAAAAACACTTAAACCCGCTAAAAACATAAAAATGATAAACCCCTTAAAACCCCTGAACCCATCAAAATATATAAAAACACTACAAAACCTAAAAATCATATAAAGCCTTAAAAATCCCAAAACAATGTATAAAATCCAAAAATCCCTGAAAACCCTTAAGAAATCCTTAAAAACATAAAAACATTTAAATCCCTCAAAAACCGAAAAATACACTAAAACACCTAAAATATTATAAAAATACCCTAAAAACCCTAAAAATCATAAACAACCATAAAAACCATAAACCCCTGAAAACCCATAATAACCCCAAAACTCCACTAAAATTTATAAATACTCCTTAAACCCATAATGACAATATGGAAAATTTTAAAAACCTTCAAAACCCTACAAGTCTCAAAAAACCCATAAAACCCAAAAAACCAAAAAAACCAAAAAAATCTATAAAACCATTTAAATCCCCTAAAATCTAGAAGAGGATGAAAAACCTACTAAGATGGTGGCATCAGAGAGCTCGTGATGGTCTCCCTACTACTCGGCATGGAGGTTGACACCGACGTAGCCTATGGAGTCATCGACTTCGCCCTTCCCTGCTCCCTGGCCAGGGGTGGTGGTGGTTGGGTCCCCCCCCACGGCTTCCCTCTTCTCATTATTATATTCTAGCACAACTTCCTCGCCTTCCAGAGATTGATGTCTTCCCTAATGTCCTGCTCTATGATAATGGTGTCCCTTCGTTCTAGATCTCTTCTTGGGAGTTCTCGTGGCCTCCACCCATCTAGATCTCACGCTGGTGGCCTGATTTGGAAGGATTAGACCCTCTGTGGATGATTTTAATAGGTTTTTTAATTCTTATTGGAGCCTCCATGATCAACTGGTTATAGGTTTGTTGGATGCTCGACACTTTCTGATTCACTTTAGGAATGAAGATCATCTTGTCTCTGTCTGTGATTTTTCTCCTTGAGCTATTGATGGCCTTCAGTTTTTTTATTCCACTAGAATTTTAATTTTCACTTACATCGTGATCCGATGAGTGTGGCTCTATGGATTAACCTTCCTAGTCATTCCCTGCCCTTACAAAATCCATCGATCCCCTGCGTCATTGGTAACCTCATTGGTAGTTTTCTGTGTATGGATGCTCAGACAAGTGCTTCTTGCCACCCAGCTGCGCTGAGGATTTGTGTTGAGTTGGATGTGTCCAATGTTCTGATTAATACTATATGAGTTGAGATCGAAGGTTTTCTAAGGTGGAATCAGGATGTATGCTTTGAATCCTGGGTGCCTTTCTGCTCATCCTGAAATGGCCGGGTCACTATGCCTCTTCTTGTAGTAGTATTTTATCTGTGAAGTCTGCTCCATCTGATGGATCACTAGCAGTTGTGCCTACTTGGGGGGAATCTGGTTTGCACAATGAGGGTCTCCTAACTAGAATGGTCAACCTGCCTCTGGCTGAAGAGTATGAATTTTATGTGGTTGGGGATGTTCTGATGTTGGTTGATCGGCATCCCCTCTCCAACCAAAGGATCTGTGATGTTTTTGATAGGCTGAAAATTGATCTTGGAATATTTGAACGTATGGGTGTGGTCAAACCTATGGAAGTAGTCATGGTGCTTCCTGGATCTTCTTCTGGAGGTATGGGGGTGGATGGGGTCTCTGGTGAACCTTTATCAGTGAATGATGGAGATTAGGGTGTCTCCATGTGCCATATTTTTGATGTCTTGGATTCAGAGGAGTTGATTCAAGCGAATCACACTGTCCAAGTAAAATTGGCTGGTGATTTTGATGAACAAGATGAGAAGAATACCAGCCTTGGGCCTCAAGGATCTGTTTGTGAGGATATGGTCAAGGGGTAGTAGGTGGTGGCGCTACCCGCTGGTATTGAGGATGTGTCTGGTGGTGACTTTGATGATAAAGATGGGAAGAATACCAGCCTTGGGCCTCATGAAGAAGCTTATGAGGATATGGGAAAGGGGGTGCAAGTTGTGGCACCTCCCGTTGGCAATGAGAATGCGTTCTTGCGCCCTGATGTGCAGGTCCTCTTTCTCAGTCGTGTCGCTAGTGATAGTGTTGAGTATTCTGGACATGCTGCGGCAGAAGGGGAGGTAGAAGAACGGGGGGCGGTTGGGGAGGATGGCTCTGAAGGTGTGGCTGGTTGTTGGTCCAAGGGACTGGTTTCAAATGCGTATGAGGCGGGGATTGAGAGGGCTACTAGTGCAGCTTCCTACCATGTGATTGAACAGGGGGAGGTGGAGGGGCATGTTCCAGAGAATAAGTTGGAGGATGTGGGTGGGTAGGGGATAGTGGAGAACATGGAGGGGGAACCTTCTCAAGGGAACACACCAGAAGCAGGGTTGGTGTACGGGCAGGGGGAGGTACTTGGGATGGGGGATGACCCAGAACACAGGGGTGCTGCTGCGTAGGAGGTGGTTTTAAGGGAGGAGGGGTTTTTGCAGCTGGCTGACAAGCCTGACTACTTGGCCATGCATGATGGTGATGGGATGGTCCTGCCTGGGGAGGATGGGCAATGGCCTTCGGTTGCTATCGCTGGGTGTGTAGAAATACCTGCCTTAGTGGCTCTAAGCTTTCCTCGGGATGAATATTTTTTTGAGTGCCCCCTTAACTAGGAATCCTCCTCTATCCCGAATCAAGAACATGGAATGGAAGCGGAGGAGTGCTCATTTGAGATCGATAAGGTGAAAGGGATGGAGGACAGTCCCACCTCGAACTCTTCAATGATGAGGAGGAAGCGGGATTACTCCACTCTCCCCAGACCCATGGTTACTTGGGCATCCTCAAATGTGGTAAATCTGAAAGTCAAGGTTAATAATCGGAAGCAGCTACATTCCACGGAACAAAGAAAATGATGGGAGAATTTTCTGACGCTCCTCAATCTTATTGAGGATTATGAGTCAGGATGGGATGATGCTGACTCCTGCTTTGATGATGCAACCTCTAGATATGGTGCAGATGGTGAACCTTATGGTGTGTCTTCTGTTTCGGATTCTGGTGGTGATGTTGACTGATCTGTTTTCTTTTCCTTATTTGTTTTCCTTTTGGTCTTTCTTTTTTTTTGGGTCTTTGGGTTGGGGTTGTAAAGGGTTTGTGGGTGTGGGTCGTTTGACCCCTCCCCTCCCTTGTCTACTCTGTCTTTTCTTTAATAAATTTGGTGGGGTTGGGAATAGCCTGACCCTCAAACCTTCCTTTCCCCTAATTTCTATAAAACCCTAAAACTCATAAAAATCCTTAACCACCCAAAAAATCCTTAAAAATAGAAAAAATCTCAACAAACCTTAAAATCATAAAATCCCCTAAGAAAACCATAAAAACCTAAAAAAACATAAAACCCTGAGAAACCTAAAAACACTAAAAACTGTAATAAACCATAAAAACCCAAAAAACACTCAAAGTCCATAAAAACCTAAAAAAATCATAAAAATACTTAAACACTAAAATTTCATAAAAATGTAAAAAATCCTTAGAAAACCCTAAAAACAAGAAAAATAACTTAAAGCCCATAAAGAACCAAAAGAACCCTAAAATCCAAAAAACCTAAAAACACTAAAACCCCTAAAATCCATAAAAACCCCAAAAACCATCTAACCTCTAAAAACAAAAAAACCCTAAATCCAACAAAAACACAAAAATAACCCCTTAACACCCTAAAGACATTAGAAAATCTAAAAACCCTTAAAACCCCTAAAAACTCAAAAAAACCCCTAAAACCCAAAAACCAATAAATACCTAAAACATCCTAAAACACCTCAAAATCCCTCAAAACCCTAAAAAATTATAAAAATCCAAAAATATCCCTAAAAATACCAATCAATTTAGAAACCCATAAAACACTAAGATAATATTAAAACCTAAAAATATTTAAATGAAAAAAAAAACACTTAAAACACATAAAAACCTAAAAATTCCTAAAACACTAAATAACCCTAAAAACCCTAAAAACAGTAAAAATACCTTAAGATTCTAAAAACCCAAAAAAATAATAAATAATCCTGAAAAATACATAAAAAAATAAAAACACAATAAATAACTAAAAACTATAATAAAACCTAATGAACCATGAAACTCTTCAAACTCATAAAAAATATAAAAATTGCTAAAAACCATAGAAACCCTAAAAACCCTAAAATATATAAAACCTTTAAAAACCTATAAAATTTTTAAAAACCCAAAAACCTCTAACACCTACTAAATAAATTTAAAAACCCTTTAAACCCCTGAATGTGTTAAAAAACTCAAAAAATTCTTATAACCCCAAAAAACTCAAAAACCCCATAAAAACCCTAAAACACCTAAAAACCATAAGATCCCTCAAAATCCCTATATACCCAGAAACCATAAAAACCTAAAACATACATAAAAATTCATCAGAACATTAAAACCCTACAACCCTAAAACCCCCTAAAAAACATAAAATCCTAAAAACACTTAAACCCCTAAAAACCTAGAAAAATAAAAAACCCCTAAAATACCGTAAAACCCCTAAAAATCCTATGAAACATCAACTTCCCTAATAATACTAAAGAACCATAAAAATCCTAAAAAATTATCTAAATACCCTAAAAACCAAAAAAACCTATAAAACCCTAAAAACCATAAGAAAACATAAAGAACATAAAGACACTTAAAATCCCAAAACATATAAAAACTGTTAACCACCCTAAAAACCCTAAAAGATCCTAAAAACACAAAAAAACCCCTAAAACCATTAAAAACCCCATAAGACACCATTAAAACCCTAAAAACCATTAACAACTCTAAAAAACCTTTTAAAACCTACAAACTAAAAAACTCAAAATAACCCTAAAACCCCTAAAACCCCTCAAAATCCATGAAAACCCTCAAAATAATAAAAACATTAGAAAATGCTAAAAATCCCTAAAAATGTAAAAAACCCTAAAACCCCTTAAATACCCTAAGAAAACCTAAAATATCTAAAAATACTTAGCACCCCTAAAACCTAAGAAAACCTCAAGAACCAAAAAATATTTAAAACCAATTAAAACTTAAAAAATGTTACAAACTAAAAAACCCTTAAAAGAGATTAAACCCCTTAAAACCCCCCTAAAACCTCCTTAAATGAGCATCCATTTTTCCCATTCTCTGTTCCTGATTTGCTTCCCCCTTTTCCCTGGGTTGAGATTTTCCCGATAGTTCCTGATTTTCATGAAGGATGTCCGTAACTCCAGTTATCGATAGCAGAGTTCAATGAGGACTCTGTCTAGTATAAAATGACATTGGTTGCCTATTTATTTAATTGGCGACCTCTGGTGGATGTGTTTGATAGATTCGTGTTTGATCATTGGGATCTCCAAGATCGCTCCATGGTAAAAAATTTCGATTGTAGACACATCTTTATTCGCTTTGCGTTAGAGGAGGATATGATCCATGCCTGGTTTGAATCTCCATGAAGATGCAATGATGTTCATTTCGCTCTTTCTCGATGGAGATTTTATCTACATCTGATCTGTGACTCACCGATGGTGGCATCTTGGGTTAGATTTTCGGAACTTTCCCTTCCCTTTCAAAATTTCTCCATTATTTCTATGTTGGGAAATCTGGTGGGAAGGTTATTATTTGTGGACAGTAGAACGAGGGCCATTTTTCACCAGGTATCCCCAAGGGCCTTTATTGAGATTGATGCATCAAAGAAACCGGTTGATTTTGTTTGGATTTCTGTTGGTGAGGAGCTTCGGTGGAAGAAACCTGTGATTTTTGAGTCGTGGAATAATTTTTGCTTCTATTGTTGGCAACTGGGACATAATGATTGGGCTTGTAGGTGTGACAGCAGGAATTGTGGTGCTTTACATAGAGAGAAATAGGGGGCTGTCAAAGGGAGGCACAATCGGGGTGAGGTGTATGAGGCAATGCACATGGATCCTCTTCTCTTGAATGTGGTTCAGGTTGCGTCTAGTGAAGAGGGTCACGCTCGGGTTAGGGTGCATGTTAAGGAGGTTGCAGAGGCTATTACAAGAGTGCATGAAAGGAATGCCACTGAGGGGGTGGCTTATGCTTTTGTTCTCAGTTCTAGATAACTAAGATCGAGGATTGTGTGGGTTGATCTTTTAGTTGCGCTGGGGGGTTAGGGGTCTGCTGGTCAAGGATTGGGGAGAATGGTTGTTCAGTTCCAACCAAGCCCAAGGTGAGTGATATCTTCAAGAGACTAAGGAGAGACTTGTAGCTTTCGGATGATGGAATTTTTGCAAGCAGGGCGGTTGTTGCTGGTGGGATTCATATTTCCACTGATAACAATATGAGGAGGAGGTTGGATGCCCTCACAACCTTTAATCAATTTCAAGGGCTGGATACTGAGGAGGAGGTTCAAGGGTCTCCTCTTGCTGAATCTCGGAGTGAGAGGCCTACTGTAAATGGGAGTGAGGTGAAGGTCGATGATGCTGGGTGTGACAGAGGGAGTGTGGACCAGAGCACTAATGAAGATGTGATAATGTTGGAAACCACTAGGCCCTTTGATGGTGCGGTTGAGGAAAAGCACATGGACGTGCAGGTGCTTGTTCAATACTGTGATGAGGTTTTTGTGGATTAGGAGAAAATAAGAAAAACAATTGGGGAGGAGGGGATTGGGTCTTTGGTTGCAAATGTTGGGAATGCGAGGTTGGATACACAGATTCTGAGTGAGGTACAAGTTGTTGCTTCTAGGCACGGTGGAGGGAGTGTGGCCTTGAATGATAGTGTGACCGAGCCGATGTTGGAAATCCTTGGGAAATCAGTTGGTGATGGTGATCAAGGGAAAAGGGCGATGCAAGGGCTTGTGCATATTATACCCTCCTGCCATGGGAAAGTCAGTAAGCAGCCTAGGAAGCAAGGGGAAATGTAGATGGCCCTCGCTAGTGAGGTATCCCATCCTTGTCTGGATTTTGAAGATCCAACCTCCCTGGTCTCTTGTGTGCTGTAGTGTTGGGTTCTTTCTAACTGTGCTCTCAATCAGGAGGCCTCTTTCATCCCTGATTTCCAGAAGGTTCATGGAAGGATGTATCAAAATATGGATATGATCATTAAAGAGAGGGTCATGCTTGAGGTGGCTACTTATGATGGGATGGAAAACAAACCTGCAACGCTCTCTCCAGACCACCGTAAGTGGAAGCCGAGGAAGGAAAATTTGTCTTTTCCAAGGACAGTGTCCATGAGAGCCTCTTGCAAAGCTAAGGAAGTTACCTATGGCAGGGGTCGGTCTGTCAAGGTGCAGCTGAATGTGGAGGAGAAACACCTTAGAGAGTACTACACTGCCTTCCTAAAGCAATATGAATCATCTGAATGTGAGTCAGTGGAGTCAGATGCTTGTTCTGGTAATGGTGCTAATGGGGACCCATATGGGGATGGAGAAGTTGACTTGTAGCCCCTGCTTTTTCTCTCTGGGTTTCATGTCTTTTGGGTTTTTGGTGTCTTAGGGGGTCCAAGGTCTTTTGGTGTAGGATATTTGGCCCCACCCCACCCTTGTCTGGTTTCTTTTCTTTTAATAAATTTGGGGGGCCAGGAATAGTCTGTCCTCACACATTCCTTGTCCAAAAAACATAAAAACCCATAAACACCCACTAAAAATGAAAAAAAACACTTTAATCCCATAAAAACAAAAAAACTCTCAAAATCATAAAAACCCATACAAACTCAAATAAAATCCTTAATCTCAAAACACCAAAAAAACTCTAAAGAACCTAAAAACACTTAAAATACCTAAACACTAAAAATATATAAATTTTTTTAAAATTCTATAAAATTGAATAAAATCAATAATAAACAATAACAAACATTAAAACCTTAAAAACCCATAAAAAACTAAAAACACAGAAAACCCTTAAAAACCAAAAAAATGTTAAAAACCAAAAGACCCCAAATCCATTAAAAACCCCAAAACCCTCAAAATCCTTAAATACCGTAAAGACCATAAAAGTATTAAAAACCATAAACATTATATATAATATATAAAAATCTGAAAATTATGAAAACTATAAGAAAAACAATAAAAACCAAAAAACACTTTCAACCCATAAAACAAAAAAAAATCAAAAAAACCCCCCCAAAACCATAAACACCTTAAAAAACACCACCAAATCACTAAAACCCCAAAAAACTCAAAAATATTTCAAACCCAGAAAAACATTAAAAATTCTACAAAACTTTTCGAACTAAAAAAACAAAAAAAATAAAAAAACAATAAATCCCCTAAAACCCCAAAAAAATCCCTAAATATACATAAAACCCTAAAATACCAAAAATCCAAAAAATAACTAAAAGTCCCTGAATCATAAAAAAAACACTAAAACCCCTAAAAACTCATAATAAAAACAAAAACACCCAAAAACCTAAAAATTTATAAAAACCCCTAAAACCCTAAATGTCCTAAAAACTAAAAAACCGTAAAAAACCCTACAATTCATAAAAACTGTAAAACCACTAAAAACTCTATAAACCCATTAAAATGAAAAAAAATGTTTTAAAAAATTCTAAAAACCTAAAATCCCCTAAAAACAAATAAAACAACTAAAATCACAAAATAATGTAAAAACATAAAAATCCTAAAACCACCATAATTCCGAAATACCGTAAATACTATAAAAATCCTAAAAATAAATTAAAATCCCTAAAATTTTATAAAAAACCTAAAACAATGAGAAACCTTATGAAAACCTTAAAATACTAAAAACATTTAAAACCCCTTGAAAACTTTGAAAAGTAAAAACACCCTAAAATCCTAAATACCCAAAAACCCAAAAACCCCCTAATATCCCTAACGAAATAAAAATTCTAAAAAATCACTAAAACCCCATAAAAATAGAAAAAACAATAAATTGATAAAAAAAGAAAATATTAACATCCTAAAGACACTTAAAAATCATAAAAGTAGCTAAAACCCCAAAACCCCAAAAGATTATAAAAACCCACTAAAAACATTTAAAAACACTAAAAATCCTCAAAACCCCAAAAAACTCTAAAAACCTTTTAGAACTCTAAAAACGTGAAGAAAAACTAAAAAAACCTTTACACCCCTAAAACATAAAAAACATAAAAGCTCAAAAAACCATTAAAACCCTAAAAATACTAAAAACCCAAAAAACAAAAAACCTCTCAAAATCCCAAAAAATCCTAAGAAACAAAAAAAAATTCTAAAAAATCCATATAAATCCAATAAAACATATAAAACCCTAAATGTCAAGTAAAATTCTAAGAAAACCTTAAAAAAAATTAAAACCTCTAAGAACCTAAAAACACTAAAAACCCTAAAACCATAAAAACCCTAAAATCCATAAAAATCATTAAATAGTAAAAACCCCCAAAAAACAAAAAACCCTAATAAACCTAAAATATATATATAATCCCTTTAATCTCCTAAAATGATAAAAACCATAAAACTCTAAAAATAATTAAAACCAAAAAAATCCAATAAATAAAAAATCATAAAACCTTGAAACCCCCCCCCCCATAAAATTCCAAAAAACCCTAAAAATCAATAAAAATATCAAAGGATCCCTAAAAATAATAAATACATAAAAACCACTAAAAACATTGAAAACCACTAAGAAAACCCTATATTATAAAAAAAAATTAAGAAAACTAAAAACCTAAGAATAAAAAAAACACTAAAATCCCAAAAACACAAAAAAACGCTAAAGCCCCTAAAAAATGAACCCCTGAAAATCCCCACAAACTCTAAAAACCCTAAAAATTCAAGGAAATTCCTAAAAATCACTAAAAATGTAAAACCACTTAAAAACCTACAATATACTAAGAATAAATTATAAACCTAAAAACATTTAAAACCCCTAAAAACAAAAAATAAAATAAAATCCCTAAAAAAACATAAAAATTCTAAAAACCGTAAAATCATAAAACACCTAAAATACATAAAAACCATAAATTTTTTTAAAACACTTAAAACCCTAATAAAAACGCTATAACACCATTAAACCTCAAAAAATGTTAAAACACAAAAAAATTAAAATCCTAATAACTAAAAAAAATCCATAAAATCCCAAAAAAACCTATGAACATTAAAAAACCTAAAAACAAAAAAAATTCATAAAATCTCAAAAAACCCATAAAAACATAATGAATTCCTACAAATTTCCAGAATTTTATAATTCATGAAAACCTATTGAAACCCAAAAGAAAACCATAAAAATCTAAAAACACATAAAACCACTAAAAATCCTAAAAATTACCAAAAAAATACACAAAAACTCCCTGAAACCCTAAAAAAACCTCAAAATCTTTAAATATCTTAAAAAATAATAAAATGCTAAAATGCCAAAAAAATATCTAAAACCATAAAAATATTGACACCCCCTATGAAAACCCTACAATACTCAATACACTCAAAACCCCTAAAAACCAAAAAATTATATAAACCCTAAAATCCCCTAAAACCCCTTAAAACACCTAAAACCATAAAACCCCTTAGAGCCCCTAAATCCCCATAAGAATCCTAATACCCCACTAAAAAATCTAAAAAAACATTTATACCACAAAACACCTTAAAATATTCTAGAAACCATAAAAAACCTAAAAAATAAAAAACACTAATAGCAATAAAAACCCAAGAAACCCTAAGACCATAAAAATCACTAATAAACTAAAATGACCATAAAAATAATAAAAATATCCTGAAAATCATTAAAAATATAAAGACACCCATAAAAATCATAAAAACCTCAAATAAAACCTTAAATACTAAATATATGTAAACCCCCTGAAAATATAAAAGGACTACAAACCTTAACACCTTAAAAACCCATAAAAACGTTAAAAACCATAAAAATGCCTAAAAACTTTAAAAAACCCCCTAAAGGCATCATAAAAACCATAAAACCCACACAAAAACTAAAAACTATTTATACCTCTAAAAACATTAAAAATTATAAAAACATTAAAACCCTAAAAGGCTTAAAAGATCCTAAATATCTCAAAATCCGCAAAAACACTAAAAAATATAAAAATCCTAAAAATTTTAAAAATGAAAAATAACCTAAAAATGATGAAAAACCTAAAAACCAGAAAAATACAAAGAAAACATAAAAAAATTATTTAAACCCCTAAAATACTAAAAATTCTAAAAATGATAAAACCTCTAAAAGAATCTAAAAACTCCGAAAATCCCTCAAACCGTAAAACCCCTAAATCTCTTAAAATTCATAAAAACCACTAAAAACTGTAATAACACTTTAAACTCATAAAAACATTAAAAATTATAAAAAATATAAAAACCCCTAAAATCTAAAAATCTATGAAAACTAAAAAAACCACAAACCCCCTTAACGCCCTAATCCCATAAAAATCCCCCAAAACCATAAAAATCCTAAAAAATCCCTAAAAAATATATAAAACATAAAAAATTGTAAAAACCAAATCTATAAGGAAACCATTTAACACAGAAAAACAATTAAAACCTTGAAAACACTAAAAAATTAAAAAACCACTAAAAACCATTAATCCCCCAACAAACCATAATAAACCATTAATAAAAAAATTACTAAAAACACTAGAAACCCTAAAAACCCCAAAAACTATTTAAAAACTGTAAAAAATATTAATACCCCAAAAATTTCAAAAAAATCCAAAACACCATAAAACCCAAAAAACACTAAAACCCCCCAATATCACTATAGAACCAAAATTTCCTCAAAATCCTAAAAAATCCCTAAAAATACCTAAAAATGTACAAATCATAGAACCAGAAAAAAAACATAAGAAACCCTAAAAACCAAAAAACACATAAAACCCCTAAAAACCTAAAAACTCTAAAAACTCCAATAAACCCTAAAAATAGTAAGGACACTGAAAAACCCTAACAAACCCTAAAACCCCTGAAAACCCTAAAAATATTTAAAAAAATCCCAATAAATCCTGAAAAAAGGAAAAAAAATAAATAAAAATCATTCAAAACACCTACGAAAAACATAAAAACATAAAAACACATAAAACCCTAAAACCTTAAAAACTATAAAAACATAACAACCATAAAAAATTCCTGAATCCATAATAAAAAAAAAGCATAGGAAATTCTATAAAAACTTCAGACCCCAAATTTTTTTTAAAATAACTAAAAAAAAATAAATACACTAAAAACCGAAAAAACCCTAAAACCCAAAAAAACCAAAAAAAACCCTAGAAACCCAAAAAATCACAAAAAACCATAAATCCCAAAAAAATCCAAAAAAATACCTCGAACCATATCAAACTCTAAAAACAATAATGTAACATTAAAAACCTAAAACATTTAATACCCCTAAAAATTAAACACCAAAACACCAAAACCCCTAGAAACCCTAAAACCCCCTAAAACAAATAAATACCATAAATGTACCCTAGAAATCCATAAAAACATAAAAATCCCCTAAAACCCTATGAAAACCATTAAATCCAAAAAAAACACTAAAATCCCATAAAAAACTCAAAGCGCTATAAACATTAAAAACACCCTAAAAGACCCTCAAAGTACTAAAATCATAAATCCCCTAAAAACCATGAAAATACCTAAAACCCTAAAAACCCACTAAAACTCTTAAAACATTTTAATCTATTAAGAACATTTAAAAAATCCAAAAAACTATAAATCTATAAAAAACTCAATAAAACCCAAAAACCCCAAAAACCCCTAAAATTGTTGAAAATCCAAAACACCATAAAACCCCTAAAAACCATAAATACCCTAAAAGCTCATAAAAACCCTAAAACCCACTAAAACACTAAAAACCATATAAAGCGAAAAAAAATTAAAACTATAAAAAGTATAAAACCCCTAAAGACCTCAAAAACCCATAAAAACCAAATAAACAACATAACCACTAACATTTAAAAAATCTTAAAGCAATCAAAATCCCTAAAACCACTAAAAACCACAAAAATCCAAAAAGATACTAAACAAATTTAAAAATACGAAAAACCCTAAAAAATCTAATAAAACCATAAAAACTTAAAATTCTTTAAACCGCTCAAAAAAAACACTAGAAACCCCCAAAAACCACAAAATCCTTAAAAACACTAAAACCCCTTAAGAATATTAAAAAATACATATAATTCCTAAAAAAATTAAAAATATTAAAATCCTTAAAAAACCCTAAGAAAAACATAAACACCTATAAATATTTAAACCCCCTAAAACCCATAAAAATTTCTAAAACCACAAAAAACCCCAAAACCACTATAAACCCCTAAAAACCCTAAAATTCACTAAAAACACTAAAACCCATAAAAATATTTAAAATCTCAAAAAATCCCAGTAGACATAAAAACTCAAAAAAACCTTGAAAACCCATAATAAAATATTAAGAACCTAAAAACATTTAAAACTCTATAACAACTTAAAAGACTCTAAAAATAGTAAAAGACCCTAAAAACCCATTAAACCTCAAAAAATAATGATAAACTATAAAACCCATAAAAATCATAAAAACCATAAAAATCACGAAAAAACTCTACGAACCCTTTAAACCCCAGAAAAATGTTAAAAACACTAAAACAAGTTCAATACTTTGAAAAACTCAAAAAAACACATAAAATCTAAAAAATATAAAATTATAAAAACTATCATATTCTCTAAATATAATAATAATACTAAAAACCCATACAAATCTCTAAAAATAATGAAAATATAATCCTTAAAAAACCCTAAGAAATTGTTAGAAACCAAAAAACAGTAAAAACCCAAAGAAATTTCAAGAAACATTAAAAACTCAAATAACTAATAAATACCCCCAAAATGCTAAAAAATACTAAAAACCCTCAAAAACATAAAAACCCAAAATATCATAAAAATCATTGAAAATCCTTCTAAATCACTAAAAACCAAAAAAAAACCCTAAAAATTAAAAAAACTATAAGAAATCCCTAAAATCCTAAAACACATAAAACCCCAAAAAAACATAAGAAATGATAAAAATTCTAATACCCCTAAAAACACCTAAAACCCATCAAAATTAATAAAAACACTAAACAACATAAAATCCTAAAAGATGTACCTAAAAACATAAAAACCAAAATCTATTAAAACCTTAAAAACCATTAAAACCTAAAAACATTAAAAACACTTAAAAACCTAACAAATGAAAAAAATAGAAAAAATACTAAAAACCATAAAAACTCTAAAAACTCTAAATTCCTAAAATCCCTAAAAACCCATAAAAATCATAAAATAGACAAAAAAAACTCAAAAACATAAAAAACCCTAAAAACAGATAAAATCCACAAGAATACCTTAAAAATCAAATAACACTTAAAACCCATAAAAACTAAAAAATTAAATACCCTAAAAGACCCAAAAATCCCCAAAACCCATAAAAATCATAAAAACATCAAAAATATTTAAAATCCCTAAACACATAAAAACAATAATAACCCATTAAAACATTTTCAACCCTTTAAACCCTTAAAATGTTATAAATTTTGAAAACCCTTTAAACCCACAAACTTCTAAGAACCTTAAAACCACTAAAAACCCATAAAACCGCTGAAATACTTAAAACGCTAAATCCCCTAAAAATCCCTAAAAACCCTGGAAACTCAAAAAACCATAAAATTGTAACAAATCCCTAAAAATGTAATAAAACCCAAAAAACCTGATGTACCCCAAGAGAAAAATAAAAACTAAAAAACACATAAAAGTCATAAAAACCAAAAATATGACTATAACCTAAAAAAAACCCAAAAACCATAAAATAGAAAAACCCCCAAAACCTTAAAAAACCATCTAAACTATTTAAAAACACGAAAAAACCTTTAATCCCCGAATACCCAAAAATGAAAAAAACCCCTCTAAACTGAAAAATACACTAAAAACTATAATAGTTCTAAAATATCATGAAATATCCTTGAAAACAAAAAAAATAGAAGAAAAAAAAATAAAAACCTAAAAACACATCAAAACCTGAAAAACCTATAAACGATAAAACCCAAAAAACTCTAAAAATACTAAAAACCCACAAAATTCATACATACCCTAAAACAATAAAAACCAAAATAATCCCTTAAAACCCTATAAAAATAAAAATCACAAAAGGCTCTAAAAACACTACGAAAACTTGTAAAATCTAAAAACACTTAAAAACCCTAAAAACACTAAAAATCATAACAAATGAAAAACCCCTTAAAGAATATAAAACCCCTCAATATCAAAAAAAACCTTAAGAACCATAAAAATCATAAAAATTACATAAAATATCTTCAAATCTAAAAAAAATCTAAAAATACACAATCCCAAATGAAAACCATCAATACCTAAAAACACATAAATCCATAAAAATATCAATTAACACTAGAAACCCTAAAATCCCAAATATCCATGAAAACCTCGAAAACTATAAAAATACCATAAAACCCATTAGAATTATAAAAATGCTTTAAACCCCCAAAAAAATTTAAAGGTCAAAAAAACCGTAAAAAATTAATACCTCAAGAAAACCCTAATACTGTAAAAACCCATAAAACTCAAAAAACCCTAAAAACCCTAAAAACCCACAAAACCGCTAAAACCCTAAAAAAATAAAAACAAAATCATGAAAAAATATAAAAAAATAAAACCCCTAAAATCACAATAGAAATATTAAAATTCAAAAAACACTAAAACCCCTTAAAATCTTAATAATTATTAAAAATTTAAAAACCCTAAAACCCTAAAAACCTTCAAAATCCCCAAAAACACTAAAAACCCATAAAAATCCTAAAAAAGTCACAAATACCCCTAAAAGAAAAAACACCCTAAAACCCCTGAAATCCCTTAAGAAAACATTAAAAACCTAAAAACACATAAAACCTTTAAAAACCCTAAAAAACTCTAAAAACCCTAAAATCCTAAAAAACACTGAAAACTACAAAAATCCCAAAAAACCTTAAAAATCATAAAAACTCCTAAAAAATCTAAAACCACTAAAAACTATAAAAACCCTTTAAACCCACAAAACAATAAAAAACTATTAAAAACAATAAAACCCCTTAAAACTCAAAAAAAAAGATAAAATCCCAAAAACCCATTACACACTTAAAACCCCTCAAATCATTAAAAACCCAAAAAGAATAATAATCCTAAAACCCTCTAAAATTCCCTAAAAACATAAAACAATAAACAATATAATAAAGCATTAAAAACTTAAATACATTTAAAAACCAAAAAACCTAAAAAACACTAAAAAAACTATAAACCCTGCATACTAAAAAACATAAAAATCATGAAATTCTCCAAAACTCCTAAAAACCAGAAAAATCCTAAAAAGGCCCTAAAAATCCCTAAAAATGTAAAAAACCCTAAAACCCTATAAAAATATAAGATAACCATAAAAACCTAAATACACATAAAAACCCAAATAACCTAAAAAATTCTAAAACCCCTTAAAATCCCTGAAAATCTATAAAACTTCAAAAAATAATTAGACACCTAAAAACCCCTAAAAACCATCAAAATTTGAAAAAACCTAAAATCCCTAAAAAACCTATGACAAACATAAAAAATAAAAATACATAAAATGTTTAAAAACCTAAAAATGATATAAACCTAGAAAACCTAAAATACTTTAAAAGGCTTAAAACCCTAAAAAAGCCATAAAAACCTAAAAACCACTGAGAAATCTAAAAAACCTTTAAACCCCTAAATTTTTTAAAAAATATACAATCCCATAAAACCCAAATAAATCCAAAAAAACATAAAAAAACATAAAAAAACCATAAAACCCATAAAACCCCACCAAATAACTAAAAACTCAAAACCCAATAATAATTATTAAAAACACTAAAAGTCCCTAAAAACATCAATAACCCCCTTAAAGCATTAAAATTTTAAAAACACTTAAAACCCCTAAAAACCTTGAAACCCCTAACAATATAAAAATCATTAAAACTATAAAACCACTAAAAACCCATAAAACCATTAGAAACCCTAAGAAAACCATAAAAAACAAAAAGAAATTATATCCCCAAAAACTCTAAAATATTTTAAACCCCAAAAGACCCTAAAATCCATAAAACCCACTAAAACCCATATAACCCCCTAAAAACCTTAACAAACCCAAAAAAACCCAAAAAACCCCTAAAATCACTAAAAACTCTAAAAGCTTGTTAAATCGATAAAAATGATAAAATCATTAAAAGTCATAAATTATTAAAAAAAATAAAATCTAAAAGAACTATAATAACCATAAAATCTCATGGAATCCTTCAAAACCTTAAAAAACTAAAAACCTAAAAACCCCCAAAATTATAATAACCAGAAAAACTCTAAAATCCTTAAAACCCTATAAATCCCAAAAAATGATAAAAATTTATAAAAAACCTAAAAATCCATAGAAATCCCTAGAGATCATTAAAAAATGAAAAACCGGAACAACCCAAAGAAAACCTTAAAAACCTAAAAACACTTAAAACCATTATAAAACCAAAAATATGCTAGACACACTATAAACCTAAAAACTAGAAAACCATAAAGAAAATTAAAAACCAAAAAATCATAAAACCCACCAAAAACTCTAAAAACATTTAAATGCCTAAAAACATTAAAAGTATCTAAAAAACATAAAATCTATAAAAACATAGAAAACCTTAATAACCCTAACAACCCTCAAAAACGCTAAAAATCATAAAACCAGTAAAAACCTAAAAACTCTTAAAACCAGTAAAAACTAAAACATGCTAACAACCCCTAGAAAACCCTAAAAACCCGAAAAGCCCTAAAACCCTCAAAATCCTCGAAAAAACCCTATATCCCATAAAAATCATCAAAAATTAATAATAATTCCTATAAATGTAAAAGAACCTAAAAAACTATAAAACCCAGAAGAAAACCTTTTAATCCTAAAAAAATATCATACCTCTAAAAACACAAAATATGATAAAAAACCTAAAAATCCATAAAACTATAAATACCATAAGACCACATATGAACCTTAGAAAACACTAAAAACCTATAAAAATATTAAAAATGACTAAAACACTAAAAACCCTTAAAATCCCTACAAAAATTTAAAAACTCTAAAAATCCAAAAAACTCAAAAAACCAAAAAACCCCATAAACCCCCAAAAACCATAATAACAATTAAAATCCCTAAAAATGAAAAAATCCATAAAAATCCATATAAATACATAAAAATCATAAAAAACCCTAAAACCATGAACACCCCTAAGAAAACCATAAAAACATAAAACACATAAAACCACTAAAAACATAAAAATGCTAAAAACCATAATAAATCCACAATCACTTAAAAATCTCGTAAAATACTAAAAACAAAAAAATATCAAAAAGGAAAAAAAATCCATAAAAATTTCAAAAACCCCTAAAACCAAGAAAACCCCTATGAAAAAACTTAAAAATATAAAAACAATTTAAACCACTAAAATCCAAAAAATATAAAAACCCAAAAAACCCCAAACACCATGAAAATCCTTATATGCATAAAACTACCATAAAACTTTAAAGAACCAAATAAAAAATCTAAAACCCCTTTAATCACCAAAAAATGATAAAAACTATAAAAAATGTTAAAACCCCTAAAAAATCAAAAATCAATAAAACCCCAACACAACCTCAAAATCCATGAAGCAATAAAAACCCTGAAAACCATCACAAACCCTAAAACCCTAAAAAAACTATAAAATCCCTAAAAATCCTTAAAAATGTTAAACCCCAAAAATAATGAAAAATCTTACGAAAACCTTAAAAACCTAAATCACAAAAATCCCCTAAAAACTAAAAAATGATAAATCCCTAGAATTCTAAATCCTATAAAAATACATAAAACCCATAAAAAAATTAAAACCCCATAAAAACCCTAAAGTCCCACTAAAAACTGTATAAAACTTTCAAAGCACTAAAAACGTTAAAAAATCTAAAAAATATTAAAAAACTGTGGAAACTCATAAAATAAAAAACCAAAATTCCATAAAAATTCTAGATACTCATAAAAAGATCCCTCAAAATCCCTAAAAACTGTAAAAACCAAAAAATTCATACAAAATCCCTAAAAGTATTTAGAAATGTAAAAATCCCATAAAACCCATGAAAACACTTATGAAAACCATAAAATCTAAAAAAACATAAAACCCTTTAAAAACCTAAAAACCCTAAAAACATAAACAAATGTAAAAACCCTTAGATAATATAAAATCCCCAAAACCCTTAAATTTTTTAAAAAACTAGGAAAAACCTAAAAATTATAAAAACTCAAAAAACCCATAAAAACATTAAGAATTACAAAAAAAATTACAAAACCTAGAAAAGTCAAAACCCCTAAAAATTATAAAAATCATGAAACACCAAAAAACCAAAAAACCCCCAAAAACACTAAAAACCCATAAAACACCTCAAAATCCCTGAAGACCCAAAAAATAAAAAAAACCTAAAAACCACAAAATATCTCTAATAATTTAAAAACCCCCCTAAAACCCATGAAAACCCCTAAGAAATCATTAAAACTCAAAAACAATTAAAATCCAAAAAAACTACCAAAAACCATAAAACACTAAAAAACTATGAAATCCCACAAAATACCTAAAAACCCTAATAACAAAAAAACATAAAAAAACCGAGAACTCAATAAAAAACAGAAAATCAAGAAAAACACTAAGGGAGCATTAAAAAACTAAAATCACATAAAATCGTAAGAAAACCTAAAAATGATAACAACCCTAAAAACCCTACCAAAATTAAAAAACCCAAAAAACAATTAAAACCCAACAAATGACAAAAAACTGTAAATATCATTAAAAAAATAAGAAAACCTAAAACCCCAAACTATTGAAACCATAAAAATCATAAAAACCCCAAACAACCAACAAAATTCCCAAAACTCCTAAAAACCATAAATATCCTAAAAATATTTTAAAATCTATAAAACCCCCCTAAAACCATGGAAATACCTAACAAAATGTTTAAAACCTAAAAACACTTAAAAATAATAAAAACATAAAAAAGGATAAAAACCCTATAATTACTAAAATCCCTCTAACCATAACCCCCTCAAAAATATAAAACCATTAAAGCCCCTATAAATAACTAAATAATTTAAAAATAATTACACCCATTATAATGTTAAAATCTTCAACAAACCATAAAACCCATAATATTTTCAAAAAATCCCAAAAATCTAAAAAAAAAACATAAACCACAAAAAACCCTAATCCCTTCAACGTCTATAAAAACCCTTAAAATCATAAAATCACTAAAAACCCATTAAAATGTAAAAACCCAAAAAACACTAAAAACTCTTATAAAAAACATAAAAATCCTAAATATTTTTAAAACCCATTAAAGAAATAAAAATGAAAGAAATTCTAAAAACATAAGAAATCCAAAAAAAACCCTCGAAATTCCAAAAAAGCTCTAAAACCATAAAATTCCTAAAAAAATTAAAAATATATAAAAGTAAAAATACAAAAAACCCTAAAATACCCTAAAAATATAAAACCTTAAAACACATAAAACACATAAAAACCTAAAGCTTCTAAAAACTCTAAAAACCCTAAAACCCATTAAGTCACTAGAAACGTAAAAAAACCTAAAAACAAATAATAAACCTAAAACCCAATAAAACTCTAAAAAACATTGAAACTGCTAAAATTTTTAAAAAAACATTAAAACCATAAATTCTTTGAAAACTCAAAAAACCCCCCTAAAAACCTAAAACCCCTAAAAAATAAAATTCCATAAAAACTGTAAAAAACCATAAAAATATTATAAATTACCTAAAAATCCATAAATATGTAAAAAATCAAAAAAACCATGAAAAACCCTATGAAATCCCTAAAAATATAAAAACATTTAAAACTCCTAAAATCTTAAAAAACATTAAAACTGCTAAAAACCCTAAAAAACACTCAATATCAAAAAAACATTAAAAACTTATAAAAGGCATATAATTTCCAAGAAAGTAAAGACCTCTTAAAACCCTTAATACCCCCAAAACACTCTTTAAATACCAAAAACAATCTAAATTCCATAAAACCCCTTAAAATCATAAAAACAAAAAAACCTCAAAACAATAAAAACTCAAAAACCATTTCAACCACTAAAACGATATAAAACCGTAAAATTTCATAAAACTAAAAAAACCATAAAAACCCAAAAACCTGTAAGTAACCCTAAAATCCACCAAATTCCATAAAAACTGTAAAAAACCATAAAAACCTAAAAACGCCCTGAAACCCTAAAAAAGTTCAAAACCAAAAAACCCAAAAAATGCTTAAATAACCATTAAAACCTAAAAACACATAAACCCCTAAAACCCTAGAAACTGTAAAAACCAGAAATATATATAGAAAGACCCTAAAACCCCAACAAAACAGTAAAACCCATATAATCATAAAAATCCCTAAAACCAATAAAAACCCTAAAAATACCAAAAACGATTTAAACACCTAAAAACATGAAAAATATAAAAAGCATTAAAACACCTAAAACTCATGAAACCACAACAGCCCAAAAAACCATACAAACTCTAAAGACCCTAAAAACCTAAAATCACTAAAACCCCCAAAAACACCTAAAAACCCTTTAAAGGACCTAAAAAGGCCTAAAATGTAAAAAAACTAAAAAAACAGAAAACCCTAAGAACTCTATGTATACCATAAAAACAAAAAAACAAGTAAAAACCATAAAACCAAGAAATTCCAAAAATCCTAATAACCCAAAAAATACCCAAAAACACCCAACGATGCTAAAAATCAAAAAAAAACTCTAAAACATCTTCAAAAACCAAAAACCATTAAATCTATAAAAAACATTTAAAACACAAAAAGTCTCAAAAAAAATCTCAAAACCCCATAAAAACCCTAAAAACACAAAATAAACATCAAAATAGAAACAAACCCTAAAATCTATTAAAATCCATAAAAATCCCTAAAAATTCCTAAAAATATAAAAAACATTGAGTTCCTTGAAAACCCCTTGGAAAAAATTAAAACCCCAAAACACTGAAAAATGAAAAATAAAATAAGAAACACTTAAAACTCCAAAATACCAAAATATCCTAAAATTCCAAAAACCCAAGAAACCAAAATAAACCTCAAAAATCCATAAACACTCTAAAACTAATAAAAACTAAAAAAACCCCTTTAAACCCCTAAATATTTTAAAAAATATAAAAATATAAAAACCCCTAAAAATGCAAAAAAACACTAAAAACCCAAAAAAAACACTGAAAACCCCTAAATGAATCAAAACCCCTAAAACCCATAAAAATCATAAAAAATCACTACAAATTAATAAAAATTAAAAAATCCTAAAAAATAATGAAAACGCCTAAGGAAAAATTAAAAACCTAAAATCACATAAATGCTTATAAATCTATAAAAATGGAAAAAACAAAAAAAACCATCAGACCCTAGACACCAAAATTATCCCTAAAATCCCTAAATACCATATAAATCCTAAAAAATCACTAAATCCTACTAAAAATAGAAAACAAATATAAAACCTAAAAAACTAAGAAAACCTTAACAACAAAAAACACATAAAATCCATAAATAGGCTAAAAACCCGAAAAGACCCTAAAAACCATAAAACCCCTAAAGTTCATAAAAACTCTTAAAAACCTATAAAAATTTAAAAACCTATAAAAACCCAAAAAACTACTAAAACACTAAAAACCAAATAAACCCCAAAAAATTTGAGAAACTATAAAAAAATTAAAAACCCCAAAAAACTAATAAACCCCTAAGATCCAAAAAACCAAAAAACTAAAAAACCCAAAAAAACCCTAAATTTTCTCAAAATCAATAAACACCCTAATAACTATAAAAATTATGAAAAAAATCCTACAAATACCAAAAAACAAAAAAAAAACCAAAACTAAAAAAATATAAGGAAATCTAAAAGCACTTAAAACCCCTAAAAACCTAAAAACACTAAAAATTCCATAAATCCAAAAAACCCTAAAAACCAAAAATTTCCAAAAATATTGTAAAACACCAAAAAACACACAAATTCCCTAAAAACCAAAAAACTCTAAAACTATTTTAAACCAAAAATACATTAAAACCCTCTACAAAACCATAAAATCACTAAATATTTCAAAAACCCTAAAAAAAGAAAAAAACCATAAAATTCCTAAAACCCTAAAACCGATAAAAACACATAAAAACCAATAACCCTTTAAAACCATAAAAAACCTAAAAACCCCCTATAAATAATAAACACATAAAAATCACCAAAAAACCCTGATAAACCCAAAGAAAACATTAAAATTCTAAAATCGCTTAAAAGACCTAAAAACATAAAAACTCAAAAAACCCTAGAAACCCTAAAATTATAAAACCCTAAAAATACTTATAATCCTAGAAAACCCATTAAAATCCCAATTATCCTTAAAAATCACTAGAAACAAACCCCCCCACTAAAAACATGAAAACCCCTAAAAAACATTAAAACAAAAAAACACTAAAAACCCCTAAAAACCAAAAATACGTTAAAAGCTCTAAAACTCCTAAAAACACTAAAAACCATAAAAACAGGAATCCCCTAAAAGCCTTGAAACCACTTAGAGTCCATAAAACCCTAAAAACCAAATAAAAAGTCAATCCCCCCCATTAAACCCATAAAAACATTAAAAAATTCCAAAAAATTATAAAACCCTAAAAACTAAAATAACCCTAAAACCACAAAAACACTATAAGAACCCAAAAAATCAAATAACCATCAATTTCCATAAAAACCATAAAAAGCCAAAAAAATCCTAAAAAATCCAAAAATATTTCAAGAAAAGTGAAAAACTCTTAAATCGTTAAGAGAACCTTAAAATCTAAAAACACTTAAAACTACTTAAAATCCTAATAACTCTAAAAAAGTCCCATAAAAACTAAAACCCCTCAAAATCCGTAAATATACTTCAAAAGCCATAAAATTCATAAATGAGTATTAAAATCCATAAATATTTAAAAAAACCCTATAATCCTTAAAAAGTCCTAGGAAAACCATAAAAACTAAAAACACGTAAAACCCAAAAAATCTATAAAAACCCAAAAACCCAAACCCCCCCCCCCCTAAAACCATAAAACCACTTAAAACCCCTAAAACCAATAAAAATCCTAAAAACCCATTAAAAAATATAATACAAATTATACCCCTAAAAACAATGACAAATCCAAAATAACCATGAAAACCCTAAAAAATAAAAAAACTCTAAAAAACATAAAACCCCTAAAATTATTAAATCCATTAAAATCCCTAAAAACCCTAAAAACCCATTAAAATAAAATAAATACCTAAAAATACCTAAATAGTAAAAACTCTTAAACCCCAAAGAAAACCTTAAAAAGTAAATATAAAAAAAACCCATAAAAACCTAAAATACTTGAAAATACTAAGAAAACCCAAAAACCCACGCCAAAAAATTGTAAAAATCAAAAGAAAAAATTAAAAACATAAAGACCCTTAAATCCCCATAAAACCACAAAAACCCACTAATAACTATAAAACCACATTAAACCTCGTAAAACGTTAAAAAAATCTAAAAACATTAAATCCCAAGAAACTCGCGAAATATGTAAGAACCCTAAAATATATAAAAAAATCATAAAAAACTCTATAAAATTGTAATAAAACCCCTAACACCCTGACAAAAACCAAAAGAAAACATTAAAAACATAAAAATTATTATAATCCCTAAAAAACTAAAAATTCTAAAACCCTAATAGACCCGAAAACAGCGAAAACCCCTAAGAACCATAAAACTGATAAACCCCTCAAAAATGAAAAAAAGCACTGAACACTCTAAAAAAACATTTATCCCTATATAAATTTAATTATTGTAAGAAACATTAAAAACTATAAAAAAACATGAAAATCCATAAAAGTTCAAGAAAAACAAAAAACCCTAAAACCCCTAAAACCCATTAAACACCTCAAATTCCCTAAAACCCATTGAACCATAAAAATCCTGAAAAATCCAAAAACAATACCTAAAAACATAAAAAATCCCAATTACCCTAAAACAACAACAAAACAATAAAAGCAAAAAAACAAAAAAAAACTCCTAAAAACCTAAGAACCACTAAAACCTATAAAAAACATAAAAACCATAAACCTAAAAAAAACCTTAAAACCCCATAAAACCCTAAAACTTGTTAAAAACTCTAAAAACCCTTTGAACCCCTAAGAACATTTACAAAATCTAAAAAAAACATAAACACCTGAAAACTCAAAAAAACATAAAAACACAATTAAACATAAAAGCACTAAAATAATCAAATTCCTTAAATACCAAAAATACCTTAAATACATAAAAGACCTAAAAATCCTTAGAAATGTAAAAAATCCTAAAAATCATAAAAACATATAAAAACCTTAAAAATCAATAACACAAAAAAACCCTAAATTTTTAAATACACTAACAAAACCTAAAGACCCCAAAAACCCCTCAAAACCACTAAAATTTTTAAAAACCATAAAAATACTAAAAAGTAAAAAAAATCCCTAAAAATTAAAAACCATAAAAACCCTAAAAACCAACAGAAAACCATAAAATCCTAAATACACATATAACATAAAAACCCGCAAATATGCTAAAAGTTTTAAAACTATAAACACCACTAAAAACCTTAAAACCCCTTGGAAGCCATAAAAGCACAAAAACCCACTATGAACTGTATAGACTCTTTAAAAACATATGAACAAAAAAACTAAAAACATTAAAAATACAAAAAATTTGAAAAAACCACTAAAACATAAAAACCCTAAAAAACTCTAAAAACCCTAAAAATCCTAAAAATCCTAAAATCTATGAAACCACTAAACCCCCAAAAATCCAAAAAAAAACACTAAAATTACCTAAATACATAAAAAGACCTAAAACCATAATAAAAACATAAAAAATAAAAAACGCATTAAAACCCTAAAATCGTATAAAATGAAAAAAACCCTAAAACCTCTAGAAACCCTAAACAAACATTAAAATCATCAAAATCCATAAAATACAAAAAAACACATAAATTATTAAAAGTGACATAAAATTTCATACAATCATTTAAAACCTTTTAAAACACTCAGAAAACCTTAGAAACATGAAATAATTGAAGGCCCCTAAAAACCTAAAAGCATTAAAAACATAAACACCCCTATAAGACACAAAAACAGATAAATACCCTAAATCCCCTAAATACCTTTAAAAACAGTAAAACCCTAAAAACCCACTAAAACTCTAAAAACGTTTTAAGACAATAAATATTTTAAAAAAATAATAATAAAAGCCTTGAAACCCAAAAAAACACAAAAATACCCTAAAAACCCAAAAACCCCTAAAAATCCAAAAAACCCTTAATATCCGTCAAAATACCTAAAAACCCTAAAAACGTAGAAATTATAAAAATCAATACAAATTATTAAAAACATAAAAAATCCTAAAACCAAGAAAAACCCCCAAGAAATCATTTAAAATTTAAAAACACATAATACCTTAAGAGTCCTAAAAACCGATGAAAACCCTAAAAACTATCAAAAACCAAAAATCCATAAAACCCTAAAAACTCATAATAACTATAAAACCCACTAAAAAATATAAAAAAACAACAAAACCCTACAAACATTAAAAACTCTAAAAATCCATTAAAATCATAAAAATGAAAACCCCCCTAAAATCGCAAAAAAACAATAAAAAACCCAAAACCCAAAAAACATCAATGCCCTCAAAATCCATAAAACCACTAAAAACCCATAAATATCATAAAAAATCCCTAAAATATGTAAAATTTTTAAAAATCCTAGAAACCCATAAAAAATATTAATATCTAAAACCCCTAAAAAGAAAAAACAAATTGTAAAAACCCTAAAACCTCTAAAACACTAAAAATATTTAAAATCCCAAAACCCATAAAAAATACTACAAAATCCATAAGAAATTGTAAAATTCTAAAAAAATAATAAAAATCTTAATAAAACCATAAAACCTAAAAATACTTAGAACCCAAAAAAACCTAAAAACCTATAACACTCCAAAAGACCCTAAAAGAGATAAAACCCATAAAAACCCCTAAGAACCATAAAAAACATATAATAGATAAAAAAATATAAAAACACATAAAACATAAAAAAAATCATGGAAAACTCTAAATCCCTTAAAAACCCTAAAAACATTAAAAAATAAATAATTTTTAAAAATGAAAAAAAACTAAAACCCCCAAAAAATCCAAAAAATCCAAAAAATCCCTCAAATTTTTAAAAACCCTGAAAGAGCATAAGAGTCCACAAAAATCCCAAAAAATACCTAAAAAAATAAAAAACAAATATAATCACAGAAAACTCAAAGAAAAACATACAAACCAAAAGAAACTGATATCCCCTCAATATCCTAAAATGCTAATAACCATAAGAATCCCAAAAGGCCATAAAATTCCCTAAAAACCTTTAAAAACCTTATAGAACCAAAAAAATTAAAACTTGACTAAAAATTCATACAACCCTTTAAAACCCTAAACAAAAAAAATATAAAAACTTCAAAACCACTAAAAATCAAAAAATACCTAAAACCAGACAAAGAAGCAAAAAAACTAAAAAACCCTTAAACCCCCTAAAACCTTCAAAATCCCTAAAACCCCAATGAAATAATAAAAATCCTTAAAAATATAAAAACCGGTAAAAACCCAATAAATCCCAGAAATTTATTAAAACCTAAAAACATTTGAAATCTGGAAAAAATACATTAAAAGGCTAAAAACCCTAGAAAACCCAAAATCCCTAAAATCTTAAAAGCCCTAAAAATCCTAAAAAATGAAAAAAGAAAAAAAATTATAAAATATCCCTAGAACCACTACAAATGTAAAAAACCCAGAAAACCCCTATGAAATGATTAAAAACTATAAAACACTTAAAACCCCTAAAATCCTAAAAAATATTGAAAACTCAGAAAACCATAAAAGACCCTAAAACCCCTAAAAACCCCTAAAAACATAAAGACCCAAATAAACATAAAACCCCCTAAAATCACATAAAACCCCTAAATAACCAATAAAAACTCTAAAAACCCCTTAAACCCATAAAAACATTTAAAAATCTAAAACGCATAAAAACCCTAAAAAACTAAAAAAATGCAAACACAAAAAAACAAAAAAAACCCTAAAAAACCAAAAAACCCTCTAAATATCAAAAAACACTAAAACCATAGAAAACCTAGAGAGGTCCAAAAAATACAAAAAAAACATAAATAAACCCTAAAAACACAAACAACCCTAAGAAAACCTTAATAATTTAAAAAACACATAAAATCCCTAAAACCATAAAAATGTTAAAAACAAAAAAATCCCTAAAAATTTTAAAAACCCCCAAAAACCTCAAAATCCCGAAAAAAACCATAAAAATACTAAACAATCACTATAATACCTAAAAACAATAAAACATATAAAAACAATGAAACCCCATAAAAACCCATAAAACACTAAAAACACTTAAAACCCTAAAAACATAAAAAATACTAAAAACCCTAAAACCCATAAAAGTGCCTAAAGTACCCTAAAACCCATAAATACCCCTAAACCCATAAAAACTCTAAATCACATAAAAACCCTACAAACCACTAAAACCTATAAAAACCATTTAAACCCCTAATTTTTTTTAAAGCCCCTAAAACTCTAAAAACTCTAAAAAGTCAAAAAAACAAAAAAACATTAAATAAAAAAGATCCCTAAACCCCTAAAAATCCTTAAAAATCATTAAAACAATAAAAATCATAAGAAATACCTAAAAATAGCTAAATACATAAAAACCATAAAAATATTGAAAACCCCTAAAAAACCATAAAAACCTAGAAAATCATAAAACCACTAAAAACCTAAAAAGTGATAAAAACCATAAAAACCCTAAACAACTAAAAAATCCCTAAATCCCATAAAATTCCATAAAATCCTTAAAAACCATGAAAACCCCCATTATAATGAAAAAAACCACTAAAAACACTCAAACCCCTTTAAGCACCAAAAATTGTTAAAAACTCCCAAAAAACCCTTAAAGCCATAAAAACAAGAAAACCTACCCCCTACATAAAATTCCTAAAAACCATGATACCACTAAAAATAGTCAAAATCATTTAAACCATAAACCCATGAAATCACAAAAATACCCTAAATATCCCTAAAAATCCTTAAAAAATAAAAAAGTCCACAAACCCCTAAAAACTATAAAAAACCATAAAAACAACAAAAAACCCCACAACCCCATTAAAATACGAAAAACCACATCAAAAAATCTAAAGCCATTTAAAACACTAAAAACCCTAAAACCCATTACAACACTAAAAACCCTTTAACCACTAAAAATGTTGGAAAATTTTAAAACATAAAAAACACAAAATATATGAAAAAAAACCTAAAACCCTAAAATCCAAAAAACCCACAAACCCAAAAAACCCTAAAACCCATCAAATTTCCTAAATCCCTAAAATACCCTAAAAATTCCCAAAAATTACTTAAAAATCCCTTGAAATGTAAAAAAACTGTATAAAAACTTTAAAACACTCATAATACATAAAACAATAAAACAAATAAAAACCTAAAATAATATAAAAACCCTAAGAAACTCTAAAACCCCTAAAATCCCTAAAAACCACAATAAACCACATAAATCCTAAACCCCCCCTAATAGTCTATAAAAACAAAAAAAAACCCTTGAAACCCCTATGAAAACCTGTAAAACTAAAAAACACTAAAAATCCCTAAATAATAAATATTTCTAAAAAACCTAAAAAACATAATTGACCCTAAAACCCCCATAAATCCTCAAAACCCACAAAAACCATGAGAAAAAAATTAAAATACTAAAATACGATAAAAAATCTAAAAACAAACTAAAAAATCTAAAAACCCATTAAACCTCTAAAAACGTTAAAAAACTCTAAAAACCATAAAACCCTAAAAACCCAAAAAATCCCCAGAACCTCGAGAAACCATACACCCCTTAAAACCCACAAATCCCTAAAAACCATAAAAAACTATAAAAATAATAAAAATACCTAAATGAATAAAAACCCCAAAATAACATGAAAACCTCTAAGGAAAACAAAAAACACCTAAAACCCATAAAAACCTAAAAAACACTAAAAACACTAAAAAACCCAAAACCCCTAAAAGACCAAAAACCACCCATAATCCCTAAAAACCAATTAAAAACAAATAAAACCAAAAAATTCTTAAAAATTAAAACACACCTAAAAACCCAATAAACACTAAGAATACCATAAAATTTTTAAAACACCTTATACCCCTAAAAAAGATAAAAATTCCTAAAACACCAAAAAACTATAAAAGACCATAAAAACACCACAAAACAAAAAAAACCCTTGTAAACCATATAAAACAAAAACCCCATAAACCATAAAAAACACTAAAATCTCTGAAAACCCATTAAACCCATAAAAATGTTAAAAACCCCTAAAAACATAAAAATACCCAAAAAATTAAGAAAACCATAAAACACTTGAAAAAAATAACTATAAAAATAATAAAAACCCCAAACCCCACAAAATCCCTAAAACAATAAAAACCATAAAAATCCTAAAAAATCCTTAAAAGGAACAAAAACGTAAAAAACGCTAAAAACCTGAAAACCCCTAAGAAAACAATAAAAAACTAACAACAAATTAAACCCCTAAAACCTAAAAAAATAATATAAACCCTAAAAACCATAAAACCGTCAAAACCCCTAAAAATTATAAAAATAATAAAAACCCTAAAAATACATAAAATACCTAAAAATATAAAAAATACTAATAACCATGAAAACCCCTAAGAAAACCATAATAAACTAAAACACTTATAACATTTACAGAACCTCAAATAGGTTTAAAATAATAAAAACCCCTAGAAAAAAAATTCAAAACCCATAAAAATACTAAAGAACAAAAAAAACTCAAAAACTCACATAAACCCCAAAAAATTTTATAAAAATCTAAAAAATTAATAAAAACCCTAAAAACTCAAAAAAACCCCTAAAAACCCAAAAAACTACAAAAATCCTAGAAACTGAAAGAACCCCAAAGACCCAAAAAATTAATTAAAACCCAAAAAGTGATTAAAAAACTAAAATAACACTAATAATACCTAAAAAATTATAAAACCATAAAACCATGAAAAACATTAAGAAATCCTTAAAACCCTATAAACACTTAAGTGCCCTAAAAAACAAAAATCCTTAAAAATTGTTAAAAACCCAAAACCCCTCATGATAACAAAAAACCTTAAGAAACCATAAAGAACTAAAAATCCCTTAAAACATAAAAAATAAATAAAAACCTAAAAAACCCTAAGATAACCTTCAAAACCCAAAAATAATTAAAACATATAAAAACTAAAAATGAGAACTTTAAGAACCCTAAAAGAACATAAGAACCCTAAAACCAAAAAAAACTAAAACCAAAAGAAAACCTTAAACTCTATAGTAATCCTAAAAACCAATATTTACTCTAAAACACTTTTATACCCCAAAAACAATAAAAACTCCTAAAACCCATAAAACTTATAAAAACTCAATAAAAACATAAAAACCCTAAAAACCCTAAAAAACACAAACACCCAAAAAAACCCAAAAAACCCTAAAATCTACAAATTCCATAAGACCCATAAAACTCCATAAAAATAAAAAAAGTTAAAAATTTCTCTAAAACATTAAAAAACAAAATTTTTTGAAAAAGAACCCTATGAAAACCAAAAAATTCTAAAAAACAGATAAAACGCCAAAAAAACAATGACAAAACTCTAAAAACCTATAAACTCTTAGAATAACTAAATACACTAAAACCCATTAAACCCTAAAAACCCAAACAATCCATAAAAACCTATAAAATACCAAAAACACATTAAGAACCTTAAAACCTCAAAACACTTTAAACCCCTAAAACCCTAAAACCCCATAAAAACCATAAAAATCTTCAAAAACCATTAAAAACTCATAAAACCCATAGAATCCTATAAAAACTCTAAAAACCATAATAACTCCTAAAATCATTAAAAATATTGTAAAACCCTAAAAAATAGGAAAAAAAATAACACAAATATCAAAAATAAAATAAAAACCCTAAAAAATCCAAGAACCGTGAAAATCCCAAAAACCTATAAAAACCAAAATCCCTAAAAACCCATAAAAATATCTAAATACCTAAAAACTAGTAAAACCCCTCAACATCCCTAAAAATACTACAAACCCATAAAAATCCTAAAAAATAAATAAAAATCACTAAAACATATCAATAACTAAAACCCCGGAAAACCCAAAACAAAACTATAAAAACCTAATAAACATAAAATCCCCAAAACCCTATAGACTCCAAAACACTAAACTGACATAAAAACCATAAAACACCCAAAATAAATAAAATCATTAAAAATAGAAAAAATAGAAAACCCCTAAAAATCACAAACAAACCCCTAATAAAATCTTAAAAACAAAAAAACACTTAAAACCCTTAAAACCCTAAAATTGTTAAAAACCATAAAAACCTAAAAAGGTATGAAAAACACTATAAGCCTGAAATCCATAAAATTTTATAAAACATTAAAATACCATAAAACCCCATAAAAACCCTAAAAAACACTAATAAATGTAGAAACCTTTCAAACCACCTAAATGTTAAAGAACTCTAAAAAACCTTCAATCCATAAAAAAACATAAATGAAAACCCTAAAACCCTCAGAATCCCTAATGATCCAAAAAAATCCTAAAAAACCATGAAAATCCTTGAAAACATAAAAAACCATAAAAACACAACAAACCCTATTAAAACATTAAAAATACAAAAACTCTTAAAACCCCTAAAGAACCCAATAAATGCCAAAATCCATAAAAATCATAATACCCCAAACCCCTAAAATCCCTTAAAATCTGAAAAAAACCAAAAAACCTAGAAAATCCTATAAATTCTTAAGAAACACTAAAAACATAAAACCCCCAAATACTTTGAAAAAAACCTAAGAAAACATTTAAAACCAAAACACACTTAAAACCCCTAAAAACCCAAAAAAAAGAAAAAAAATCCTCAAAAGACCCTAAAACCCCCTAAAACCCCCTAAAACCATGAAAACCCTAAAAACTATAAAAACACTAAAGACTGATAAATTTTTTTTTAAACTAAAAAAAACTATAGAAACCCTTTAAACCCCTAAAAATGTAAAAAAACACGAAAAATTCTTAAAACCACAAAAAACTCAAAAAAACCAAAAAACCAAAAAATTACAATAAAACATAAAAACCCTACAAATCTTAAAATACCCCAAAAAATATCTAAAACCCTAAAAAATATAAAAAAAATGAAAAATTCCTAAAAATTGGTAATTACATTGTAGGGCCCTGAAAAAAATCGTCAAAGGAGAATGAGAATAATCTTTAATCCAAGAGAGGATTCTACCCAATTTCCCTCAAAGGATTGGGAAAAAATGTGGATAAGTTTTTACAAGATGAACCGGTCTATGGACCTGTACAATAATTAACAGTACGCGGTCGGTTCTGCGAAGCCCCCCCCCCCATCTGTGGACCGCTGTCGTTCACGAAATAGAGGCTGGGACCCTCTGTGCGCATGAAGCAGGATGGGCACCAAGCCAGTCCACTGACACAAACCACCCCAGCCGCAAACTGCTTCAGCCGGCCCATGCCGCATGCACTGTCGTTTTCGGAATAGAGGTTGAACCCTGCGCGGCCGCGAAGCACTCCCCGAACTTGTTTGGTTTGCGAGGAAGGTGCGTTCAATGCTCCCACGAGTTTCATATTTACCAACTCATCCGTAAACCAGGAATCCGGTCATGGGCCTCCGAAAAAGGTGCCACATGACCACAGATACACATATTTCCCCCCTATTTAAAATCAGATCGAGGGGGAGAGGAAAGGGGATCGATCGATCAAATATGGGTGGAAGGATTTCGGAGGAAGGAGCTTAGGATTTATAAAACATCAAAGTTTTTATTCGTGAAACATAATAGGTATAAAGCTGGAAATGGATTAATAAGGAACTAAAAATGCATAACAATTTCGTGAACCGCGAACTGAAATTATTAAAAAAAAAGAAGATCGCGGACCATGGCCCCTCCGTGGATGCACTCCCAGCAAACTTGTGAGTTTATGCCCCTTTTTCGATCCGACGTACCGCATAGCACCCTCCTACGTGGGAGAATCCCTAACTAATGAACCCTTGACTGTTGTCGCCCTTGGCCGGCACTGCTAGCGTGGACTCCCCCGCGTACCAACCTGGTACGCGGGCTGAACCCGAAGCCACGTACCGCCCTGGTATGCGGGATGCCTATCAGTCTGCGTACCACCCTGGTATGCGGACATCCTCTCCAGCCGCGTAGCACCCCCACTATGTGAAGGGAACCACTCCTCATACAATCATTTGGCCTGCAAAACCCTTCAGTGTTCCCATTCCCCGAGTCAGATAAAATCTTTCCAATCCGACCCGATCCTTCACAACCCCCTCATTGGCCCATTCATCGGCCCCGAGCCAAGGTCTCCACCGAAGCCACCAGACCTATATGATGCAACTTTCAGGCGCATCAGTGCACCACCTTAAGTTCACATACCCACGGTAAGCGAGGGAAAAGTGGCTGCTTCGGCCCTTGATCGGATCCCCAAAGCATTCCTGGGTTCACATTCCCACGGTAATGCAGGGTCTGAGACCTGAGTCCCCTGTCTACCTCTCCACCCCCCAGATTGGGGGAACCCGCTCCCATTTCCCTTCAACTCCAGGAGTGATCACTTCTCCCCTTTTCTGGGAGTGAACGGGAAGCCATCCCTATGTAATTCCCTAGTCCTTCTTGCATGAGGTAGCACCCATGCACCTCCATACTTCCCCATAGCCAAGAACCAAGAGGGGATATGGACACAGGGGTATCCTTTCCCTCTCCCTCTGGGCTTTGTCACCATCAGGCCTCCATCCTGGAGTATGTCCCAATCCCCATTTCTATGGGCCACCCCATGCGTAAGACCCACTCTTCTTCCCACATATGCACCTTTTGCGACGTGATAGTCAGGTCTTTGCTGCCTGTTGTTTCTCACACCGATCATGACTCGCATCGGCTTAGAGCAAGAACCAACCTTGAAAACACCTCCTGCAAACTATGAGGTCTTTGATCCATGTCAAGGAATGGTACATAAGAAGCCTCCACAAGGTTCATGCCCATTAACCATTGGACCCTCAGTCCATCTTCATGCCGGTTCTCTGACACCACCTCCTGTGAACTACAAGGACTTTGATCCATGTCAAGGTATGGTACGTTGGAATCCTCCACGAGGTTCAATCCCATTACCCATAGGACCCCCGGTCCATCATCACGTCGGTTCTATGACACCACCTCCTATGAACTATGAAGAATTTGATTCATGCCAAGGCATGGTACGTAGGAATCCTCCACGAGGTTCAAGACCATTACCCATCGGACCCCCGGTCCATCTTCACATCGGTTCTCCGACACCTCCTCCTGCGAACTACGAGGATTTTGATCCATGTCAAGGCATGATATGTAGGAAGCCTCCATGACATTCAAGCCCATTACCCATCGAGCCCCTGGTCAATATTCACATCAGTTCTCTGATACCACCTCTTACGAACTATGAGGAATTTGATCCATGTTAAGGCATGGTATGTAGGAAGCCTCCACGAGGTTCATGCCCATTACCCATTGGACCCCTGATCCATCTTCTCTTCGGTTCTCCGACACCACCTCCTGTGAACTATGAGGACTTTGATCCATGTCATGACATGGTACGTAAGAAGCATCCATGAGTTTCAAGCCCACTACATGGTCGTTCTGACCCCTTTACGTCGGTTCACCATCTCTATGGGATTATTGAGAGTGTAAGCCCAATCCACCATCTCATCTGGACACCTCAGAGTGTAAGCCCCGATCCTTCATCCCGCATGACGTTGAACTGCATTACTGAACTACTTGGACTCTGACTCCTCTCACGAGGATAAGTAGGAAGCCCATGTCACAGGTTTGATCCAAATTCTCAAGTCATTATCTATCCCCCTTGGATGAAAATAAACTCTAGAGTGCCCAGTTATAAGGCTTTAAACCAGTGCTGTTTTAATGAGTCCAGCCTCATCAGGTTCATTAATTCCACGAGGGATGGTAAACCATGGGCCTAAATGATTCTGAACCCCTGCGTTCAGTTGACCATTGCCAACCAGGAGTGATCTATGGATACTATTCTTGGGTATAAACCAAATATTCGTGAACATATAAATACATATTAAATCTATAAGAGAGTCTAGTAATAGGAAATAATTCCCCCCAAAAGGGTGTGATGATCCCGACTTCCCATCCTCATGACCAATGCGAGTTATTAAGCATTGCTGGCCAAATAACCCAGCGAACGCTTACCTTTAGAAATCCGGTCCATGTGTCGTCAGATATGGAACCGTTGGGCATTTTGAACCGATTCGAAATAAAAATGGTGAACCTGACGTGAATCTTTAATCAAGCATGACAGATTTAACCTAATCTCATGTTGTTCCCCCTTATACTCACAAGGAGGGCCAGGAAAGGTCATTAATTACACATGGGATCATGATATGATGATTTGATGGGTTTGTTGTTTGTATTTGTTAAAATATTTTACAGGTACCACTTAGAACTCCCTTCGATCCAATGGAATCACAGAGAAAATCACAGGTGCATACTTTGAACAACGCAATGACTGGAAATCCTCACCAACAAAGGACCCTGTCGCCTACCCAGCGTCTTCAAAGCTGGTTCTCGGATGCATTGATCATAGAGTAACACTTGAACAGTACTCTCCCAATGGTGGAGGTGTCCATGCATTCCCTCCAATATTCCAAGGCTCGACGGTTTCCTTCCCAGCTATTGGTTGTGGAAGCAGATCCATACAGCTCATGTTGCCATATCAAACCATTTCGGAAGTATTTCTGTAGAACAATACAACACACACCTCCCTTATCGTATGGAGGTGGATGAGGTCAATGCTGAGGACTTCATCCCCGCTGAACTAGGGTTCTGTTCTAAGGCCCCCGCCGGAAGACGTTGTCATGGTTACACCGCGACTCTATATCCTCAGGCCAAGGAGGATGTCGCCCCGAGGATCTAGGCCCACGCTCCCCAAGCTCCGTCCCATTGGACCGCCCGAAGAGGGCAGAAAACAGACAAACAAGGACCAGTCATCCCCCTTTTCATTGAGGAAGAGCTCTGCTACCCAATCATGGAGCTGTATTATGAGCAGGCACACATAACTGCCCGCTCATCCAAACCCGCCATCCAGACATGGCGGCATCATACGAGCAGGCGTGCATCCCCGCTGATCTCCATCAAGACCGTCGCTCACACACAACGACACCTAATCGGCAGGAACTTCTCCTTGCCCAGGGTAATGAATCCCATCAAACAGACATGTTGGCGACCCAGTACCTACAGGACCAGCTCCTAGCATATGCTTCGGATGCCTACCATCCCGATGTGGTGGCAATCAATAAAGCATGTCATCCAGATGTGGCTACAATTAATAGGCTGCAACATCTCCCTACCAACAAAGGACACCGACTCGATATTGTGGGAAACCAATATATGCAGGGCCAGCTCCTTGAGGATGCTAGTAAATTCCGACATCCCGATGTGGTGGAAAATGGAGAGATAAACCAGTGTATCCTGGCACAGGGTTATATTCGTTCACCTGCCCCGACACTGGATAATTGTTAGTACCCACTGACCACCGGAGGACCAGAGCAGGATATTCCTACTCCAATACTGGAATGGGCCTTCATACCCATTCCATCCAAAGTTTTCTCTTTGCATATCCTAGAAATAATAGAGGAGCATGTATCGATCCTAGATCATATATTGCAGACTTTCCCGAATGTAATTGCATTAGTGGTAACAGCAAGGACTCGGGCATGTGAGCTCATCTCCCCAATTGAGGCGACTCATCTAAGAGATTAGATAGCTGCCTCGGAGCAAATCTGCATCCCTGCTTCCACCCAGGAGGGTCGTCGGCCACATGCCACGACGCCAGGGCAACCAGATCGAGCAGCTTCACTCGTTTCAACTGGGGGGCACCCGTCCATCATGGTGGATGCTCCAGAGCAGGAATATATCCTTGTTAAAAGTAAATATGTTCATTTGAAAATCCCAGAAACATCACGAGACAAAATTAGAAAGGGACCCAGAGGTGAACACTATTATCAACAGCAAATGGTCCCCTCTTCCCGCAAGAAAGCGCCCTGAACGCGCCGAAGGCACCCATTAAATAAAGTATGGGTTCAAGACTCTGCTCTCCTATAAGCTAGGGTTCCCAATACCATTGGGAGCATATAAAATTCTCAGAACCCTGCCCGCCCATTACCATATTATGGGAGTGGCAGTAGCAGTTGCGAAGGTCCTCCCTACAATGTTGCTACCAGCAGCTCTGAATGTCCTCCCTAGAGCACTCGCGGCGCCTCCCCCACGGGCATATAACGATTGATCATGATAGCTTCTCTTTTGATGTGAGTTATGGTAGCCTTATGTGTGAACATAAGATCGAGCAGTAAGAAGTCCCTCCACTTTCTAGGGTCCACCCTGAAGGTCCTCTCCGGGTTATACACTACAAACACTCTTCGTGCAGTGAGACCACAGATTATGATAGTAGTCCTCGCTATCATTGTCGCAACTGTGGAGGCACTCCCAAAATTTACGTATCATCACAACAAGAAGGCCCTCCCCTTGTCGTGGCCTTCCATGAAGGTCCTCCCCAGGGGTTACGTTGCAACGACACTCCGCGCAGTAGGGAATCAGATCACAATGACAGTCCTCGCCACCCAGATAATGGAGTTCCTCCCCGTAGAGATGTCAAGCAACGAGAAGACCTTACCCTTGTTGCGGTACATTCTGAAGGCCCTCCCCAGGGTGTACCCCAAAAAAATTCTTCCTGCGGCAGCTGTGATGGTAGTTCTCGCCACCACGGCCGCCATTATGAAGGTCCTCCCCACAATGTCCCCAAGCAACAAAAAGGTCCTCCCCTTGTCGCAGCATATCTTGATGGTCCTCCCCAGGATACACATCGAACATCAAACCATGATGGTCATCCTCACCATGATAGTAGTTGTTGTGAAGTCCCTCCCCGTAACAACGCTACATGGCCAGAAGATCCTCCCCTTTCTGCGTCACGCCTTGGAGGTCCTCCCCAGGGTATGCACTGAAAAAGTACTCTATGCAGTGAGGCGTCCAACTGTAATGGTAGCCCTTGCCATTACGACATAGATATAGGAGGACCTCCCCAACTAGACGTCATTAAACGAGAATCCCACCCCCCATTGCAGTACATTCTGAAGGCCCTCCCCAGGGTGTACCCTGCAGGTTCTCTCCCTATGGAAGCTGTGGTTGTAGCTCCCGCCATCACTGCCGTCATTGTGAAGGTCCTCCCCGCATTGACATATCATATCGATAGGAAGGTCCTCCCCCTGCCAAATCAAACACAGAAAATCCCTCATATGTCGAGGCACATAGAATGACGGTATCAAGCATTTCAGATTCCCAACTAGTCACCAACGACACCCTTCTTAGATCAGGAGACGTTCCAGGGTCGCATTCATCTTCTGAACCACCCCGGAATCGCCCGTATGATACGTAAAGTACTGGATATTTCAAAGAATTTTTTTTCTTAAATAATTTGTAATTTTACGAGACTGTGGCTTCTAACGGAACATGATTCTGATGCTCGGTGTTCTCGGAATAAATTTCTGTAGCTTAGCTCAAGTACGTCCCTTAAACAGACGAGCGAGTTTTCCTATCTTTTAAACTGGTGCTCAGAATTGAAATCATAGGGCACCGATAAACTCACAGCGTCGGCGATTGCTTAAAGGGACCTTTACCTTGAACGCAGTCAGGGCGGTGTGGAAGTTAGTTTTCTGGGCTCTGTGAAATAAAAATAAAATTTATTTTTATTGTTTTTCTTTCTTTTTGAAATTAAAATTTGTTTGAATTAATGTGGTGGGCCCACCACCCACATTAATTCAATGAAACTCCTCCCTTGATTAAATAAGGGAGGAGCTTATTAGATGAGGGGGCATCCACTGGAGAAACACCCCTCTTCTCCTTCTCTATTCCTCTTTCTCTTATTCCACCATTTTTGCACCACCAAGGGACATCCTCCTCCGACGATCGAATGAGCGACGAACCTCCAAGGAAATGACAATGTCATCATCGGACGTCAACGAACGACGCTACCTATCCAAAGATTCGTCGAGTGATCATGTCACGAGGTAGGGGTTTTTTTTAAGACTTTATGATCGTTCTTCGTTGCTTAAGGTTTGGCCGCATGATATTGTCGTAACGGGAGGAGATCAGAGCGCACAAACACGGCCGATTCTCCTCCACTCTTCTTTGTTAATATTTGTTGATGTTGGAGACTGAGGAGCATGGTGTCGTTGCATGGTACGGTGATTGAAAGGGAACCGTGGTCATGCAGGGTCATGGCGAAGGTGGTGCGGTGTCGTTGCACCGTACAGATATGTAGAGGGTTGTGGCCGAAGTGGGCCACGATGGCGGTGCGTGGCATCGTCGCACCACGCTGGAGAGACCGAGGAAGGTCGTGGCCGAAGCGGGCCGCGGCGGAGGGTTGAGGCACCACCGCGCCACACTGGTGAGATGAGTCATGGCCTAAGGTTGCAGCGGACCACCAGGGGCAGCCGGCCGAGCTGGCCGCCAGCGTCTTCAGGAGGCGGGACCCCTTCTGGGTCCCGCAACAGCTCACAAACCGGCCGACCTTAATGGCCGGCCGTTACCCAGAAACCGGGGGGGTGTAAACCCCCCCCCCCCCCCCCCCGACCAGCTACTTGGGTGGACCCCACTGGGTACTCTGTTTCCAAAAACAGGGGGTCACACCCCTTTTGCATCCTGCTCGGCCATCGGCCGAGCCGCGGCCGGCATCCGAGCTGGGCCGCACGGGCCGTGCCCGCCGCAGGCCATGCGGGCCGGGCCAGCCATAGGCCACACGGGCTAGGCCGACCATGCCTAGCTGGGCCGGACCCAGACCTGAGTTGGGTCAACACGGTTCGGGCTGACCCAAGGGGTGTTGGGCAAGGTCGGACCGGGCCCAGACACCCTATTTTAGGAACGTTTTGGTTATACGGATTTATATTGAGCTATGGACCTCTGATCGATGCACCATCAGTTGAATAGGATTCCTTGGAATGAGACAGTCATTTCAGTATATTACACTCTAGGTTTCGGCGAAGTTTGGGTATGGCTGGGTTGGTTCGAACCCGAAATCAACCGGACCCTTGGAGCAGAAACGCTTATAACATAAGGATCGGACGTCCGAATGACGTGTCGTCAGCTACGTTGAATTCATCTTAGTGAGACTGTTATTTTGGATTACTCCACTTGAGGTTTGGATGCAGCTGGAGTACGGTCAGGTTTTTTTTAGCTTAATAACCAACCAGGCCCCTGGGACGGAAAAACCAATAACTCTCAGACTGGGCGTCTGATTGACGCAACGTCTATCGCATTGAGTTCCTATTGACGAGACAGAACTTTGGGATACATCAACTCTGGACCTTGTCATAGTTGATTTATCGACCCCTTGGCTCATGAAGCGGACCCTCCCGGAATCGAGCGTGTTGTGTGCGGGAACCCTAGAGCTGGTTGTGGTGATGATGACTGTACTTGGATCCTATGTGGGCTCGGCAGCGAGGACGACTGTACTTTGATCCTCTGTGGGTTCGGCCGCGATGACGACTGTACTTCGATCCTCCGTGGGTTCGCCCGAGATGATGATTGTACTTTGATCCTACTTGGTTTTGGTAGAGGAGATGATTCAGAGACTACATCTATCATCTCCACCCCTCTTTGTGAGTAGTATACCTGTGTGAGCTGATTCTTGACTTTCAGTCACTATCATCGATGCGATTGACTTCTTTCCTATGTGGACTGGGTTTTTCTTTCCTGTGTGGACTATGTTGTGCATGGGCTCGAGAGTTAGAGTCGAACAATAATTGATGACTTAGGTATATGTATGGGAATATACCTAAGTAGAGTCGGTTAATACTTCGTGATTGTATCCTTCCTTTGTGGATTATCCTTCGTGGATTCTGGGAGACCTTCGGGGGTCTCGAGGTCCCTACTGTGTATCGTATACTCTCCACTGCATGGGATATGCCCACACTATGTTGTGTTGGTTGTAGACGACGGACAACGCTGATCGTGGTTGAGGCTTGTGGAGCGGGACGGTATCCGAAGGTGGACTATCAGGCGGGATGTACATGGAGCAGATAGACGAACTCGAGGAGCTGAGGAGACCATTTGTACCCACCCTTCAGGTTGGATTTCCGGAGGACGAGTTAGTGGTTGCTGCATTACTTTTCAGTTGTTGTACTTTCTTTCTCAGTTGAACTGTACTTTCAGTTGGGTTTTTATACTGGCCCATTTACTTTCCAGCACTTAATTTTGTACTCAGTTTACTTTTTGTTTACTCCAGCTTGTGTACTCAATTGTGTTTGTTTACTTATATAAAGGCAATACCTTCCCTTTTATTGGAATTTACACCTTTGGTGCTAGTCTCCAGCCCCTGGCCTATGGAGGGAGGGCTTGGGGTAGTCACGGCATGGGCCCTGAGGACGGTTCGTGACAATTTGGTATTAGAGGAGTCGGTTATACCACAGAACTCAGAACTCTAATAATATCTTTTTGTGGAGAAATATTGTTAAGGGTATTGAGTGTGGTTATCAGTACAGGGAGTCCAGTGTTGGTGTGGTGGCCGACGTATCCATACACCAGGACCATGACTTATGATTCATGACTCAGTGCATGAAAACATTGATTACATGTGTATTTTAAATGTTTTCTTTTTGATTACTTTTTGTTAGCTCACCAGGTATACTGTACTGACCGTGGTGCACCTGTTACTTTTCATGATGGCCCCACAAAGGTAGCCGACTAGGGTTCTGAGCCACGTGCGAGATGGAATCCCACTGAGCGAAGAGGCCTCAGTGCAGGGCCTCATTACAGCGGAGGCACCAACAGTACGTCTACCCACTAGGCCACCAATACCACCTGCCCTAGTAGCGGAGAGTGCATGCCGCCTGAGTGCACTGCACGAGATTCAGCGACAGAGGCTGCCCAGGTTCCGTGGAGAGGTGGACCCTTAGGAATCTGAGGATTGGCAGGAGGCTATCGTATGAGTCTTCAGATTGGTAGGTACACCATCAGATCTTATGGTGATCCTTGCGGTGAGTCTCTTGCACGCAGCAGCAGGTAGATGGTGGAGCCTCTTGCTCTAGGTGAACGAAGAGGCATCTCTACTTTGTACGGACTTCGAGAGCCTCTTCTGCTCGGAGTTCATTCAAGCAACCCTCTATGTGGTGCGCATCCAAGTGTTACTACAGCTGCGGCAGGGCATCATGACAGTAGCCCAGTACTCGGTGAGATTTACCGATCTCTCACGGTACTCCACGGACATGGTACAAGACCCATTCTTCTGGGACCGAACCTTCGAGCAGGGACTGAGGCATGAGATTTGGGCTTCGATGATCTCCCTCAGCATTCCAACACAGGCTGGAGTACTAGAGTGAGCCCTTCTTGTGGAGAGCTTCCTTGCTGAGCCGACGCCGGCAGCAAGGCCTACCGTAGGGAGACACATAGCAGAGTCTTCTACATCTGGTAGTAGAGAGATGTCACAAAGGTCCAATCTGACCAAGCCATTAGTTGGGTGACCAGAGGATACTGGTTCGGATGTGCGGGGCACATGCAGCAGAGCCAGCCATAGGATAGGTAGGCAGTGCTATGCATGTGGCGGGCAGGGCCACATGGCTCATGACTACCTAAACCGCCATGCAGAGGAGCAGCAGATAGTTGAGGGACCACCCAGGCAGAGGCAGAGGTTCGACCGTGGCAGTTTTCAAGGAGTAGGCGGATGAGGCAGAGGAGATGGTCGAGCAGCAGGTGGTGGACGACGCTTTGAGGCTCTACCACCACCACCACCAGGAGGACCACCCCCAACCTCAGGGAGCTAAAATATAGGGGCAGGCTCAGCTCCATGCAGTCGAGGCCTACTACCACGGTGCACTTGAGATGATTCAAGATACTATATGTGTCTACTCCACCATTTCTACAGTTCTTATAGACACAGGAGCAAGTCATTCTTTTATTCTCGCAGCCCTTTTTCAGAGCTCTGATATTCTGATGGAGCAGTTGGCTCGATCCTTATGACTAAAGACTCTTACTAGAGCAGACTTGATGATTACGCACTGGTGCCGGTAGTGTGAGCTTACTCTAGGAGGCGAGAGATTCAGCTGGGATCTTCCTGTAGCAACATCGAGGCCTTATGATGTCATCTTGGTTATGGATTGGTTATCTACAGTCCATGCCCAGATTGACTGTATTAGGAACAAAGTGCGGTGTGTTTGCCCAGATGGGAGCATGTTCACCTTCATTGGCGAGAAGGGAGATTTTGTAGCATAGGATAGACTTACACGGAGGAGAGGATAGCCGATCACACATCAGTTGGCTAGTCTCATCCTCAGCGTAGTTGATGTGCATAGTCCGAGATTTCCTGATGCAGTGAATCAGTATGCGGACGTTTTTCCTGACGACATTCCAGGACTACCTCCTCGTAGAGAGGTAGACTTTTACATTGATCTGTACACTGGGACAGCACCGATATCTACTCCAACATATCGGATTTCTCCCACTGAGCTTCGTGAGCTTTGGGTACAGCTGGAGGACTTGCCGGGTAAGGGATTCATTCAACCCAGTGTTTCACCCTGGGCTTCTCCAATTTTATTCTCCAAGAAGGCGGATGGGAGCTTACGACTTTGTGTCGACTATCGTCGCCTGAATCAGGTGACGGTAAAGAACAAGTATCCACTCTTGAGGATTAATGACATATTTTCTCAGCTCAAGGGAGCACGATGGTTCTCAAAGATAGACCTCAGGTCAGGCAATCACCATCTCAGATTTCGGGATGAGGATGTGCAAAAGACGGCCTTCAGGTGTCGGTATGGCCATTATGAGTTCTTGGTTGTGCCTTTTGGCATAACCAATGCTCTAGCAGTATTCATTAGTCTCATGAAAAAGATCTTCCGGCCTTACCTTGATCTGTTTGTCATAGTATTCATCGACGACATACCAATTTATTCGACTACTGAGGAGGAGCATGCCTACTACATGCGGGTTGTACTGGACACACTCCAAGAGAACAAACTTTATGGAAAGCTCTCGAAGTGCCAGTTCGGGATTTGAGAGGTTCACTTATTAGGGAACGTCATCTCGGAGGTGGGAGTTGATGTGGTTCCTATGAAGATCGAGGGCATACTTGCTTGGGAGCCACCCAAGAGCATGATGGAGGTACAAAGATTTCTAATTCTGGCTTGGTACTATCGGAAATTTGTGCCACACTTCTCCAGATTTTCAGCACTGCTTTCAGCTTTGACGAAGAAGGGGAAACCCTTCGTGTGGTCAGATAGATGTCAGCAGAGCTTCCAGGAGCTGAGACGGAGATTGACTAGTGCACCCATCTTGAGGGTACCAGAGGAGGGATCAGGGTACGTAGTTTACTGCAATGCATTAAGGACCATAATCGGGTTTGTCCTGATGCATGAGCAGGTAGTGATCGCTAACGGTTCACGACAGTTGAGGCATCACAAGCAGAACTATGCTACACATGACCTGGAGTTAGCATCCGTGGTCTTCGCCTTGAAGATGTGGCGGCACTACCTTATGGGCGAGCACATTACAGTCTACTCTGACCACCAGAGTCGTAGGTACATTTTCTCGCAGAAGGACTTGAACTTGAGATAGCAACGATGGATCGAGTTCCTCCAGGACTATGACATTGAGATAGTCTATACTCCCGGGAAGGGGAACGTTGTGGCTGATGCTCTCAGCAGAAGATTAGGAATTCAACTACTTGGTGAGGTGACAGAGCAGTTATCCGCTTTGCAGATATACTTCGTGGATAGAGATGGAGAAACCTTTCTACAGTCTCTCACAATCACTCCTACACTACTTTAGTGGGTCATAGGGGCAACGCATGGGGACGTTGACTGTGAGACGTGACGTGCATAGATATCCACAACATAGGCACCTGATGGATTTTCATTAGGAGGAGAGCATGTCATCCTCTTCAGGGGACGTACCATGGTACCAGTTACATTACAGGAGGAGGTATTGAGGGAGTTTCAAACTTCCCCATTGGCAGTACATCCAGGAGTAGCGAAGATGTACTAGGATCTCAGATGATAGCACTGGTGGCCGGGTATAAAGAAGGCTGGGGAAGAGTTCATTTCATGATGCCACACCTTCCAGCAGGTGAAGGCAAAGCACCAGGTTCCAGTAGGCTTGTTACAAAACTTAGAGGTCAGAGAGTGGAAGTGAGACGCGATATCCATTGATTTCGTGATGGGGATTCCACATCTTTTCAGAGGACATGACTCCATCTGGGTGATTGTCGATTGACTCACCAAGTCGGCCCACTTCCTACCTATTAGAGAGAAAGGCTCAGTCGAGATCTTGGGATGCCTCTATGTTCAGGATATCGTATGGATTCATGGTGTTCCATCATCTATCGTCTCTGATCGGGATGCTCGCTTTACTTCCCAGTTTTGGAAGGGGTTGTAGGAGGCATTTGGGATGCAGCTACACCTAAGCACCGCCTTTCATCCTCAGACGGATGACCAGATGGAGAGGATCATTCAGACACTCGAGGACATGCTCTGTGCATGTGTCCTTGACGTTGGTCGAAGCTGGTAGGATCACCTACCTTTGGTGGAGTTTGCGTACAACAACAGCTACCACTCCACCATCGGGATGACACCATACGAGGCATTGTACGGCCGACCATGCAGATCACCTCTATGATGGACTGAACCTGGTGAGTCAGCCCTCATAGGACCAGAGATGGTTCAGGCTACGATGGAGAAGGTGCATATCATCCAGGAGTGGATAAGGACTACATAGAGTAGGCAGAAGTCCTATGCTGATAGCAGGCAGAGACCACGGGAGTTCGAGTATGGTGACCACATTTTCCTACAGGTCTCACCTCGACATGGATTACGAAGATTTGGTCGTGGCGGAAAGTTATCTCTGCACTTCATCGTTCCCTTCCAGGTTCTAAGTAGGGTAGGTTAGGTGGATTATCGCCTAGCCATTCCACCTCAGTTGCACCGAGTGCACGATGTCTTCCACGTATCTCAGTTGAGGAGATACGTGCATGACCCGACGCATATCATTGATCATGGGGAGCTGGACATCGATGACGGGGCGACATTCACGGAGGTCCCAGTGGAGATCGAGGATCGACAAGAGTGGGTCCTACATGGATGATCGATTCCTTTGGTGAATATTCGTTGGTAGCATGGGAACCTCCAGGATATCACATGGGAGCGGGAGGGTCAGATGAGTGCACAATACTCTCATTTGTTTCCCTAGTTTATGATTTAGCTTTACGAGGATGTAAATACCTGAGGTGGGAGTAATGTAAAGACCTGGAAATTTCAAGGATTTTTTTTCCTTAAATACTTTGCAATTTTACGAGACTGTGGCTTCTGAAGACACTTGATTTCGAGGCCTGGTGTGCCCCAAATCAATTTCCGAAGCCTAGCTCGGGTACGTCCAGTAAACGGACGAGCGAGTTTTTCTATCTTTTGAACCGGTGCTTGGAAGTAAAATTTGAGGGCACCGATGCAGTTGTAGTGTCAATGATTTCTTAAGGGGAACTTCACCTTGAACGCAGTTGGGACGGTGTGGAAGGTAGTTTTCCGGGCTTCGTGAAATAAAAATAATTTTTTATTTTTATTTTTATTTTTTCTTTTTGAAATTAAAATTTGTTTGAATAAATGTGGGGGGCCCACCACCCACATTAATTCAATGAATCTCCTCCCTTAATTAAATAAGGGAGGAGATTATTAGATGAGGGGGGGACCTGCTGGAGAAACCCCCCTCATCTCCTTCTCTCTTCCTCTTCTCCTATTCCACCATTTTTGCACCACCAAGGGACCTCCTCCTCTGACGATCGAACGAGCAACGAACCTCCAAGGAAATGGCGATGTCATCTTCCAACGTCAACGAACAATGCTACCTCTCCGCAGATCCATCGAGTGATCACATCACGAGGTAGGGTTTATTTTTTTCAAGTCTTTATCATCGTTCTTCGTTGCTTAAGGTTTGGTCGCATGATATCATCGTAACAGGAGAAGATCGAACCGCACCAACACGGCTCATTCCCCTCCCATCTTCTTTGTTAATCTTCGTTGATGTTGGAGGCAGAGGCACATGGTGTCGTTGCACCGTGCGGTGATTAGCAGGGAATCACAGCCATGTAAGGCCACGGTGAAGGCGGTGTGGTGCCATTTCACTGCACAGAGACGTAGAGGGCCGTGACGGTGGTTCGTGGCGTTGTCGTGTCGCGCCAGAGAGACTGAGGAAGGCCGCGGCCTAAGGCCACGACAGACCAGTAGGGGCGGCCGGCCGAGCTGGTCTCTAGCATCTCAAGGATGAGGGACATCTTCTGGGTCCTGTAGCAGCTCACAAACCGGATAGCCTTAATGGTCGGCCGTTACCCAGAAACTAGGGGGTGTAACCCCCCCCCCCCCCCCCCCCCACCGACCAGCTTCTAGGGCGGACCCCATTAGGTCCGCCGTTTCCAAAAACAGGGGGCTGCTCCTCCTTTGCATCCCGCCTGGCTAGCGGTTGAGCCGGGGCCATCTTCCGAGCTGGGCCGCAAGGCCGTACAGGCTGGGCCAGCCATAGGCCATGCGGGTCGGGCCAACCGCAGGACACACGAGCTGGGTCGGCCGCGCCCAGCCTGGCTGGGCCGGGCCGTGCTTGCCATAGGTTGGGCCACGCCAGCCGGTTCGGGCCATGCCCAACTAGTCCAGACCCGTACCCAAGTCTCGTCGACCCAGTTCGGGCCGACCCAGGGGGTGTTGGGCCAGGTCAGACCGGGCCCAGACCCCCTATTTTGGGAAGGTTTCGGTTAGACAGATATATCTTAAGCTACAGACCGCCGATCGATGCACCGTCAGTTGCATAGGATTCCTTGGAACGAGAAGGTCTTTTTGGTATATTACACTTGAGGTTTTGGTGAAGTTTGGGTATGGACAGGTTGGTTTGAAACCGAAACCAACCGGGCCATTGGAGTGGAAACACTTGTAACTTAAGGACCAGACGTTTGAATAACGTTTCGTCAACTACGTTGAATTCCTCTTGGTGAGACGGTTCTTTGTTTCTTACTACAATTGAGGTTTGGACGCAGTTGGAGTACAGTCGGGATGGTTTTTTCTTAAAAACCAACCGGGACCCTAAGACGGAAAATCCAATAACTCTCAGACTGGGCGTCTGATTGACGCGTCGTCTGTTGCATTGAGTTCCTATTAACGAGACGGAACTTTGGGATACATTAACTCTGGACCTTGTGACAGTTGATGTATCAACCCCTTGGATCGTGGAGTGGATCCTCCCAGAATTGAGTGTGTTGTGTGCAAGAACACTAGAGCTGGCTGCGTCGACGATGACTGTACTTGGATCCTACGTGGGTTCGGCAGCAAGGACGACTATACTTGGATCCTTCGTGGGTTTGGCAGCGATGATGACTGTACTTGGATCTTTCGTGGGTTCGATAGTGAGGACGACTGTACTTGGATCCTATGCGGGTTTGGTAGCGACGACTTATGTACTTGGATCCTACGTGGGTTCGGTAGAGGAGATGATTCAGAGGCTACATCAAATCATCTCCACCCCTCTTCATGAGTAGTATACCTGTGTGAGATGAGTCTTGACTTTCAGTCACAATCATCGATGTGATTAACTTCTTTCCTATATGGATTGGGTTGTGCTTTCCTGTGTGGACTGTGTTGTGCATGGGCTCGAGAGTTGGAGCCGAACAGTAATTGATGACTTATGTATATGTATGGGAATATACCTAAGTATATTTGGTTGATACTTCGTGATTGTATCATTACTTTGTGGTTTATCCTTCATGGATTCTGGGAGACCTTCGGGGGTCTCGGGGTCCCTATTGAGTATCGTATACTCACCCCTGCATGGGCTATTCCAACACTATGTTGTATTGGTTGCAGAAGACGTACATCGATGATCGTGGTTTAGGCTTGGGGAGCGGGACGGTATTCGAAGGTGGACTATCAGGCGGGATGTACACGGAGCAGACGAATGGACTCGAGGAGCTGAGGAGACCATCTGTACCCATGCTTTAGGTGGGATTTCTAGAGGACGACTTGGTGGTTTTTGATTTACTTTTTATTTGATGTACTTTCTTTCTCAATTGTACTGTACTTTCAGTTGGGTTTGTATATTGGCCCATTTACTTTCCAGCACTTACTTTTGTACTCAGTATACTTTGTGTTTACTCCATGTTGCATACTCTGTTGTGTTTGTTTACTTATATAAAGGAAATGCCTTCCCTTTTTATCAGGATTTACGCCTTTGGTGCTAGTCGGAAGCCCCTGGCCTATAGAAGGCAGGCTTGGGGTAGTCACGGCACGAGCCCTGAGGATAGGTATTGACATGATAATTCAACATCTACGGGCCCCACTGCCTTCGACCACACTATCGGTGAGTGCCTCAGTTGGTTCTACTAGGTATAGGAATCTCTAGTGGAGGAGTATGCCGACATGTTGCACCTAAGGAAAAGATTGGCTAGATATGATATACCAGTTATGTTTTGGCCCACGACCACCTCTCAATTTGACATACCCATAAAGTTGTCCGAAGAATGTGCGCACGACATCTGCTCCAATATGTGGAATACCCTCTGCTGACTGAAATCAAGACTCCTACCCTATGATGGGTATCTAGATCACGTCAAGATAATAGGAGACCTCCAGCGTCACATCGACCTGGAAGATCTTCCTCCGGTGCAGAAACCGCGACCTGAGAGGCGTAAAGGAATCATGGAGTTAGCCTGCCTCCATGCACTACACCAGTTGTGTCACCTCATTGGTGACGCTCTGATGGGAGTCCATATCAGAGGATGGGGAGAACATGGAGCTCTGCATTTGACTTGGCTCCCCACCTAGAAGAACCCATTTGGCGTAATATCTTGCAATGTCATCATGGAAAGACAACGATCAAGTGGTCTCCCTGTACAGGAAAGGCGACACACCCAGCAGATGCAGGCCTTGAGTAATTCCTAGAAGCCTCAGGCCCGATGGGAACAACCCATTAACAAACTCCTGAATCAGGCCCCCAAGAGAATACAACAGGCCTCTCGCCTGAGAGGGTCCAATCAGCAAGAATTTCTTGCCTCCCCAGAGGGGATTTATTCACAAATGAACTTGACATCAAATCCAGTTCACCCCCGTATGGGGGCACGCAAGATCAAGCAGGTAGCGCTAGTAGAAACCACTTCTGCAATCTAGGGTCAACCCCATCCTACAGGGATGGGGGCATTTTTAACAACAAATGCCCCTAGAAGACCAATAAAAACGGGAAGAGACTCAACGTCCAGGGAATGGAGCCAGCCCCAACCCTCAGGGATGGGGGCATTTTTACCACCTCAACAACAACCTCCCCTACGAGGATCAACATTTTCTCATCTACGGAGGACAATCATAAGAGGAGGTTTATGCCCTATCTCATCTATTGAGTCGCCATCCCCTTTAAAAGGGGTTTGTACCATAAGGTCACAGAAAGAAACCCTCCACATCACCCTTCGTCTAGGAGTTTGAAAGCAATCCAGGGACAGGAACGGGAGGAACAATAAAAGGCGCAAGAGATCCTATTCATATTTTGAAGATGGAATCTTCTCTGCCCCGCGATATTTATCCATCAATGCCTTAGAGGCTAACCCCATGGGTGACTCCAGAGATGATGCAAATCCGAATGGATCAAGATATGATAGATCCAGTCAGGTTGTGACTCACAATGAACCATCAAGTGCGAACACACGGAACTAGAGGTCCGCCCTAAATATGGATGCCCTTACAGCTAACCCTCCTCTTCTAACCCTGTGAGATTCCAACAACGATAAGAATAAAGGAATGGTTACTCTTAACCCGCCTCCTTATCTCAATAAAAACGAGTCACTTATGCTCGAAGAGAGATTCACTCGATAGGAGGAGGAAATGGAAGAATTGAGGTGGCTTAACGCCGAGCTACTCCGGAGGAACCGTCTTATTGAAAGAACTTCCCAAGAAGAGACACACCTTGAACTCCCAATAGTTGAACCTAAAGGACCAAGGTTTTCCTAGGTAGACGAAGCACAGTCAGGGCCCCCACCTAATGAGGCGCACGATCCGTCCAACTACCTGAACAAGGATTCCGGTGAATACCAAGACTTCCCTCCAATCAGGAAGCAATCAGATGGAGTACGTCTGAACCCTCCTAAGGTGTCACAAAGGGCATACGCACCCTTGGTGTCGACCAAGCGGGATCCTTAGGCAATGCCTTGAGCTACACCTACCCCAGATCGGGACCAACCGAATGTAAACCAGGGACTTCCCAGCACCATTGAGGCACTGACAACTCGATTAGAAGAAATTGAAGGTCAACGCTCTCTGATACAACCATATCGGAAGCCCTACCTAGATTGGGTGAGCAACACGCCTCCTACACCCAATTTTGAGAGCCCTGTATTCCCTATTTTCAATGGATTAGGAAATCCGAAACAACATTTTATGCACTACATGTCTTATTGCGACCCTATGATGGGAACTCCAGAACAAAAAGAGGTAGTGAAATTCAGATGCTTCGTATTGACCTTGAAAGGATCTACTTTCGTTTGGTATAAGAGTCTGCCAGCTCAGTCAACAAAAAGTTGGGAAGACCTTTGGCAGCAGTTCCTATTCCACTTCAGCTCAACATTGCCTAAAACAAAGGTCAGCGACCTCATGAATTGAAAATAGAGGGAGAACGATAGGGTCTTAGATTTTATCGCTAGATGGAAAGGTCTGACCTACTATCTGAACATGCCAATGCCTCAAGATGAGATTCTCTCCATATGCATCGATAATCATGGAGATGAACTGTGAACACTGCTCATACTAGTGGAGTGCACCAATGGCTTCTTCCATCTCTCGGACATTGGCCAGAGAATTGAGGACTCCTTGAAGCGGACTAATCTGAAGTCCTGAATAGCCTCACAGGCTCCAACAAGAGAGCATCTAGAGATGAAGCATCCTATATCACGCTCAAGCTAGACCCTGTGCCTGCTCCACCGCTCAAGCCTCTACCAAATCGTCATGGGCCCCCTATATATCAGTGGACACCTCTACCCAAGTGGGACGATCAAAGGGGATCGAAGCGATACCAGTCCGAGGAACAGAGACACAATTTATACTTGTTCCGAGAGGACCATGTTTGCGGCTATTTTATCACCACCGTGAATTGCAACTTTTTCTACCTCTTTTAACCAAGGAAGACCAAAGAAGTCATCCGCAATGATAGTCCAGATTACTATCCTTCCATTGAATGTTAGGGCATAGTATCCAAGAATGCTTCGTCTTCAAAGACCTCCTGCAAAGGATGGTAGACTCCGGGCAGGTCAAACTGGGACCACCCCCATCACATGTGATGTTCATTTATACCATCAACTCCGACAAAGGGGAGGGGTGGCAGGAAGTCACCAGCAAGAAGGGGCAGAAATTTGATAGCTGAATGACTCAGAAGACTGTCAATCGGGCTCAAGGCATACTCTGAGCTCAATTACAGCAGCTGGTGTTGCCGCCAACAGCCCCTAATGTCGTGCAGCTGACAATATCATCCACACAACCCTCCACGAGCTGGTCATCCAGGCGTAATAAAAAATGTAGGAGACAAGAACAAGGGGAACAGTCCGAAACTAGGCCAAAGTTAGCACAGACACTGTCGGATTTTATGCCCTCAAACATGGAACCACGAGCACCGACCCACCAAACGACACCATCAAGGACAACTAACCCGGTTGACTTGTCACTGGATGAGGAGCTAATATTTTGTTCCATAAACGTCATCCATCTAATGGAATCATTCCCTGATGAAGGGTATGATTATGAACCTGAGTTCCCAATGAAAGGGGTTGGGAGGAGGAATCGCAGAAGCAGGGGATTCCACGGGAGATGCAGTTGCGGTAGAAACCAACCCTATAGTTTTACCCCATCCCAAACCGTTAATATCGTGGACCTCCACCTCCACAAGCGGCCACTGTGGCCCCGTCATTCTACGATACCCATCAAAGGAGGAACATGTGTCTAGCCGCATGGTGCGCACAAACAGACCGTCCGGGCTGAGTCCCCGGAACATGGGAACATCGTCGACATCTGACCCCCTAGCCTGTCCCTACTCGTCACGTACTTCCACTCCAAGCCGCTTGCGAAAACGCTCCCACCAACAGAGAAGTGTCGGCTGTTGGAGAAAAAATATGATATCCTTAAGTAGCTGGCGTCAGTACCAGCCATGATGTTAATTCTGGATGCCCTGAGTTTGTTAGAAGATCTCAGGGAGGAGCTTATTGAGTCCTTTCTCATCCCCCAGGAGTTTCAAGCCAAGGTAGCTTCCACCGAGATTTACCGGATGGAGACTAGCCCGACTGAATTCAATATGGTGATTTCCTTCACTGATCAGGATGAAGATTCCATCATGAAAGGTCATATCAAACCCCTGTATGTGTCTGACACACTAAATGATGTTGGCATCTCCAAATTCATTATTGACAACAGCTCTAGAGGTAACTTCCTTCCCCTACAAACACTCCGCAAGTTGGGCTACAACGAGGATGACCTAATCCCCTCAGACACAACTCTATTTAGTTATGAAAAGATTGAATAGAATCCAATGGGACAAATCAAGCTGAAACCCCTTTTTGGCGACCTTGTGGCCTACTCAGAATTCCCGGTGGTCCGGCAGAACACAACATTCAATGCCCTGCATGGAAGGTTGTGGCTCCATAAGCACATGGTCATTCCTTCATCCTACCACCAGTGTATCAAATACTGCGTCAATGGAAAAAGTGGGAAATTCCATGCTGACAAGGCCCCTTTCGAGCTCTCTGAGTCACACTACATTGATGCCGGGTTTTATGAGAAAAAGAAATAGAAGCCTTTGCTCGATGGTATTGACTGGATCCCTTATCCAAATGGTCTGAAAATGGTTCCTAATGAACCCCTCATGCATCTTGGAAGAGACTATGTACTTTCAATAAACCATGTTAAGAGCAGGGGTTTAAGCCTGGATACACACTCAGCTATCCTCGTGACTTCAGCTATAACGGTCGAGTGTGACAATTCAGACACAACCGCTAACCCTCAATTTGGGGGCGTATACATGAGAGAGGATGCCTAAAATGCCTCTCATTCGGACTCCCAAGAGCCCTTGCCGGGAACTCTCCCCCCATCAGATCAAGATTCTGAGAATGTGGGGGAAGAGGAGGAGGAAGATCTCAGGGTTCACCTCCCTCATTTGAGGAAGGTATCTCCACCACTGTGGATGAGCTCAGGGAAATAAACCTGGGCACTGAGGAATACTTGAGGCCCACCCTCATTAGTACATCTATGTCTCCGGAGGAGCACGAGGTATATACCACTTTACTAAAGAAACACCAGGATGTTTTCACTTGGAATTACACTAAAATACCGGGACTCGATCCCGAAGTGGCGACCCACCACTTAGGTCTACCAGAAGTCCATCGAGGCTATAAACAAGCCACTAGAAGAACGCACCCCTCACATGCCGCCAAAATAGAGGCTGAAGTCGATAAGATTATTAAATCAGGATCCATTCAGGAGGTCCAGTACCCCATCTGGTTGGCCAACATTATCCCCATCAAGAAAAAGAATGGAAAATTCCGTGTCTGCATCAATTTCAGAGATCTCAATCGGCACTGCCTGAAAGATGATTTCCCAGTCCCGATTACCGAGTTATTAATCGACGCAACGGCCAGGTATGAGGTTCTCTCCTTCATGGATGGTTATTCTGGGTATAATCAAATATATATGGCCAGAGAAGATGAAGAATCCACTCCCTTTAGAGCCCCTTAAAGAATATTATGTTACAGAGTCATGCCCTTTGTTCTCAAGAACGCTGGTTCCATATATCAACGCACCATGCATCATATCTTTAAACCATTCCTGGGGAGATTCGTCAAATGCAACGTGGATTATTTGGTGGTCAAATCAATATATCACTCAAATCACCTATCAGACCATGAAACCGTATTCAACAAACATTTTCAACATAGCCTGAAGATGAATCGCTTGAAATGCACCTTCGGGGTTACCTTAGGAAATTCCTTGGCTTCGTCGTATGCCATCGTGGCATCGAAGTCGACCCTGAAAAGACAAAGGCTATTCTTGGCCTACCACCTCCCCATAATCTCACTGAGTTGAGAGGATTCCAAGGACACCTGGCCTAAATTAGGCGGTTCATAGCCAACCTGGAAGGAAAATGTTTTCCCTTTACTAGGTTAATGAAAAAGGGGGTTACGTACCAATGGACATATGATTACCAAGAGGCATTCGATAGCCTAAATAGGTACCTCTTGAGCACGCCAGTGCTCATGACCCCGGTTGAAGGAAGACCTCTCATCTTATACGTAATGGCCCTATAGCAGTCACTGGGTGCCTTCCTCGCACAGAAAAATGACACCTGTAGTGAAATAAGTCTCTACTACCTCAGCCGAACCATGATCGATGTTGAAACTCGATACTAAAACATTGAGAAGAGTTTTTTGGACTTGGTCTTCAGAGTTAAAAAATTGCGACATTATCTGAAACATCATGAATTCCACTTGGAATCACCTAGTAACCCACTCAAGTACATCCTCAGCCGCCCGATGTTGACCGGGTGCCTATCCCGATGGGCAGTCATCTTGCAATAGTTTGACATCTGTTTTGTGCCTCTGAAGTCCATCAAAGGCCATACATTAACAGATTTTTTAGAAGAGCAATCCTCGACAGGGACCACCACGCCAGATGTCGAGTTACCAGATGAAGACATCTTCTTGGTTCAATAGAAGCTCTCAACATGGGAAATGTACTTCAACAGTGCATCCTGAAGGCCGACAGGGAAGAGGATGGAGGATCCCAAATTTAACAAGGTGGGTTTGGGGATAATACTCATGTCCCCAGAAAAGGCAGTCTTGATATATTCCTTCCTCCTATCAGAAGGATGTACGAACAATGAGGTGGAGTATCAAGCCCTCATTGCAAGCTTAGAGCTCGCACTCTAGGAACAAGTACATCACCTTAAGGTAAAAGGTGACTTGGAACTGGTAATCAAGCAAGTCAATGGTGACTATGCTATCAAAAAGGAGGATTTGATTCCCTTATTTGACCATGGAGGGTTAATGGTAGAATTCCCCAAGGAACCAAAATTGACCTATATTCCCCGGTCTCAGAATGCCCAGGTCGATGCATTAGCTAACGTGGCCATAGCCCTAGTTGACCCAGACTGGGATGAAACAATTATCAGTATTGCTCATCATCGAATGGTCTTGCCGTTTGTTCAGACTAATATGGAAGAAATCAACGAAGTCAGTCATGTACTTGAGACATATGCTCCTGCCACCGACTGGATGACCCCCATTTCAAACTACCTTTAAAGGGGAGAACTCCGATCAGACAGGGATGAACATGAGAAAATATAGAGAAGGTCAATCAACTTTGTCCTATATGGTGGAACGAGTTAGCAAGAGGTCCTCTACAGACGAGGCCTCAATGGAGTTCTCCTCAGATGCATTGATGGAGAAGAAACCACTTTCGTCATGACTGAAGTGCATGCTGGAGTATGTGGAGCACATCAGTTAGGGTCTAATATTTCCCATTAGGTTCGAAGGCTTGGGTACTATTGGCCCACCATGGTACGAGATTGCGATCACCTTACCGCAATGTGCCACTCATTCCAAATTCATTCCAACTTCATACACCAACCCCTAGAGTTACTTCATCAGGATATGTAATCCTGGCCATTTTCCATCTAGGGAATGGATGTCGTGGGACCATATCCTCCCGCCAAAGTCAAAAAATTGAAGTATGTCCTCACAAAAACCGAATTATTTTCCAAATGGGAATAAGTTGTACCCCTTAATGAATTCGGGGCAAGAAACATTATCAGTTTTGTAAAAACCAATACCATCACCATATTTGGCATCCCTCATACCATAATGATGGATAACGACACAAATTTTTTCTCTGCTGAATTGGAGAAACTATACCATGAATATGGTATCGAGGCTAACCACTTATCCCACTACCATGCCATGGCCAATGGAAAGATAGAGGCTTTCAACAGGACCTTGTTCAAAATTATCTAGAAAATGGTGGAAAAAGACAAGAAATCATGGACAGATAAACTTCTTCATGCATTGTGGGCTTATCAAACCACACTCTGCACCACTACTCGGGCTACTCCATACTCATTAGTATATGGAACAGAGGCGGTCCTGCCCATTGATCTCCAATTTCCTTCACTCCGTGTTACCATTTGTAATCAGTTATCCAATGACGAGAAATCAAAAAAATGGCTTGGTGAAATGAAACTGTTGGATGAGAAATGGTTGCACACTTTGCACCATCTAGAAGTATATCATAACCATATCACACGAGACTTTAATAAAAATGTTTGTCTTCGGTCTTTCTTGGAAGGAGAATTGGTGTTGGTCCTCCAGACACCAATGATACCCAGAAAGAATCCTCCAAAACTGGAGCCCAAGTGGGAGGGACCATATGTTATACACAAGGTCTAATCCAATGGAGCTTATGCCCTGATCTCCATGGATAGAAATTTCACTACCGCTCCTACAAATGTGAGATTTCTGAAGAAGTATTTCGCATAATCATAAGATGTTTTTGTCCGAGCTATCGGACATTAAACTTCCAAGTGTCAATGGTCCAAACTATATAACCCTAAACTAAGAGTATTTCGGCCTCACCGCACGACGTTAAACTACACATATTTTCATAGAACTACGTATGGCTAGATTCCTGCCCTTGTAGGATACGTAGTGATGCTAGGGTCCCCCATCTTGGCCCAACCATCCCCAAATAAAATTAAATATGGCATTTTCCCCCTGTGTACAGACCAACCCTGCATGGGGTGTATTTCTCGTCCTTACTGCACGATGTTAAACTGCATGGATAAGGATTAAAAATTCCCTTTCCCCCCGTGTACAGACCAACCCTGCACGAGGTGTACTCATTTCAGATAACTACATATGGATTGATTCCTTCCCTTGAAGGATACGTAGTGAGTCCAGGATCCCCCATCCCAGACCAGCCACCCTCGAATGAAGATTTAAAAATGCCATTTCCCTCGTGTATGGACCAGACCTACAATGGATGTATTATCTTCTAAAGAAATACGTACGGCTTGATTCCTACCCTCACAGGATATGTAGTGACGCCAGGACCCCCCCATCCCGGGCCAGCCGTCCCCAAATGAAGCTAAAAATACCCTCCTTTTCCCCCGTGTAAGGATCAATCCTGCACGAGGTGTGTTCCTTGTCCTTGTTGTATGAATTTAAACTGAACGGATAAGAATAATAAATATGCCCCCTTCCCCCAAGTAATGACCAGACCTGCATGGGGTGTACTCCAAAAAGAACTACATGTGTCTTGATTCCTACCCTCACGGGATACATAGCGACGCCAAGATCTTATCTCCTAGATTTACCACTGATAAAATAAAACACAGGTATATATACCTCTCATCCATACCACATGACATTAAACTGCACAAAATCCCTTTTTCATGTCAGTTCACCTTCGTGATCACCACATGACGTTAAACTGCATGGACTTCATCCTTACCGCATGACATTAAACTACACGGACTTTGTCGCGATGCACCCAAGATATATGGAAAAACGATATGGGAATACTCCTGGAATGATTGGATGCATCCTCTCCATACATCAGACTCCATGACCTGGATAATTGCGGATTTTCATAACCATTCATGGCCATTGGAATTAAAAAGTTATCAACCCCTGGTCCCCTTTGCATGACTATGCATACCTTGCCCTCGGTGGCTCTTCATATTGATAGCCCCTAGCCCATCTACCAAAGGAAATATTTCCTCATGCGGTACTCTTCCTATCTCCGTACGCTTACCGGCCTCAAGGCCCCCATATCATATATCCCGATCCAAAAATTTATGGAGCAGTGGTTTAAAAGTTCACCCCCCTCACATCCAAATGTTGCTAGAGTATCCATGCCTAGTTATCATATCTATCCACCCGTGGTTCACATGACGATCGGCACTTACAAACATCAATCCAGGGTTGGGCTACTTTGACTCGACAGGCAATCATAGTAAAGATGTTTCATGTATGCTTGGACACCATTATCCCTATATAATGAACTCTATACTGTGGGAAATAACAAATTTTCATAATCATCCATGGCCATCGGACGCTTACCGACCTCAAGGCCCCCATACCATACCTCCTGATCCGGGAAACCCCAGAGTTACAGTTTACACACTCATTCCCTCACACTTGTTCAAAGTATACCAGAGCCCCCTAACTCAACTGCCTTCTGAGTAATTGTAGCGATAGTCACCCAACGGTCTGAACTCTATGACCGTTAAACTAAGAGTACTTCGTCCTTACCGCACGACGTTAAACTACATGGAGTAAAGGTTCACCCCCTTGCACAAAATAAATTGGAACAGGGAACTCTCTGAGCTTTAATATCAACCAGGAACGAATATCCCCGACATGTCTAGATATTTCCTTACCAAAAGATAGACTTCGTGGCCCGGTCAATCGTGGATCCTCATAATCATTCATGGCCCTATGAAGTGGAAAGTTATTGACCCGTGGACACATTTTCATGACTATGCATACCATGCCCTCAGTATCTCTGCAGATTGATAGCCCCTGGCCCATCTACCAATGGCAATATTTCCTCAGGCAGTACTCTTCCTAGCCACGTACGCTTACTGGCCTCAGAGACCCCATATCATCTCTCCTGATTTAAGAAGCCCCGGAACCATGATTTACACCATTAACCCACATTCACGTCTTGGACATGCCGAGGTATTCAAGCCCACCTACTTTCTAATCAAGAGTGGCCTTTGAAACTTCATCCTTACCACATGATGATTAAAACTTCATGGAACATGTCTTTGCCGCTTGGCGTGAAACTGCAAAGACCAGGAATTAAACATCTAGGGAAATGCCTCCAACCACAAGCATTTTCACATGTTTAAAAATTCCCCCTATCCTCACTGCACGACGTTAAACTACACAACATCATTAAAAATGCTCCCCGTCCGCACCGCATGATGTTAAACTACACGAAATTTTAGATTCCCTTCATCCTCACATCAAGACATTAAAATGATTGGTCGAAACCTATAATGGGTTCAATTAGGAATGGAAGATTTCCTCCATCCCTCAGTGCATAGGCTAGACCTGCACAAACCACCATCTCACACCAGCGTTTGACGAGATGACTTCACCCATTCCTGGGAAATTTAACCCAGATGTTTCTCCCATATCCAGGTACCCTCTCCTCATAAACCATACTCTATACTCAGAAAGAGCCAATCCCTTATAATCCACCCCTGGTGGTCCCGAATCTCAACTTCCCTAAAGTTTCTCAGCTATCAGGAGAATGCAATTATTGACCTAAGGACACCTTTGTGTGACTATGCATACCATGCCCTCAGCGGGTCTGCATATTGAACACCCCTAGACCATCTACTAAAGGCGATATTTCCTTAGGCAATGATTCTCTCCATACACCTCTTGGCCTCTGAGCCCCTATATCCATCCCGGGATTCAGAAAACCCTATGAGCTGCAGTTTACCAACCTCTTTCACAACCCAGTATGTATATGGTGGAGCGTCTTTGATGATATTACCGAGAACCAAGAGAATCTATTCCATTTTGAAGAATTTCCCAACTGCATGACTTTAATCTGCGTCAAGCTCCAACCATCCTTCACACTAACTAAATTCGTAGGAAAGTGTCCTCTTGACCACACTCCTGGTTATTAAAGATGTTCCCAAACCCTTTTAGACATCACACACCCTTTCTAAACCACCCCTGGTGGTTTTCATAATTCTCCAAGCCACCCATGGTGGTTTCCCTAAGTCGGACTTCCATGAAGTCCTCAAGCCATCAGAAATGGATAGTCATTAACTTAAGGACACCTTTGCACGACTATGCAAATCATGCTCTCAGTAGCTCTGCATATTGATCGCCCCTAGCCCATCTACCAAATGCATGTCTACCTTAGGTAATGCTTTCCTACTTCTGTACGTCGATACGACTCCCATGCCTTGAGACATGCCCTGCATTCTATTCAAATCTAAGCATTCCCCCCCCCACCATATGTGTCTGAAGGGTATTGATACATATTTTAATCAACCAAACATCGTTGTGGCCCTCGACCCACCATTTTTGGCCAATGTTGTTCGACATAAATCATCAGTAATGATAGTCTTGTTAGCGGGACTTGAAACAGCTCACAAAAAGAGGCGCAAAGCCCGTTAGGACGAAAACCCGAAAAGGTAGACCTAAGAAAAAGTCGATCCATGCCCACTGGGTCCACACCAAATGGGCCCAGAAAAAATTAGGGTATTAACAGAAAAGACAAAAATTTTGTTGGGTTTTTCTACAAAACCCCAGCAATAGTCAAACTATGCTCACTGGATCCCAGGGTCTATGCAAAAATTAGAACCCATTTATATTTTTATCATTTTCCTGAATTATGATTAATTCTAATTCAACAATTTTTTATTTATGAAACAGTTGTTCCATTAACCATAAAATTTTACAGCAAGGGGAGATCAAGAGCAGGGGGACATCCACAAGCCAGAGTCTCTACATTTCTGCAACAAAAGAGGTAAAACAGAATACAAGAATAGCTCTGACGATCACAAAGGATCATGGCTCACTCTCTCCATCAGATCGGAAACTGTGCGGTGAAGGTTGTTGTAGGTCTACTCCAGCACAACCTTATCTATGGTTTCAACATAAGAAACCGAAACAGTATGCCTCACCATCATTTGAAGATTTTTGATCCCTCTCCTGGTAGCTTTAAGGTCACCAGTCATAGATGACAACTGATCCCTCAGCATCGCTGCTCGATCTTCGCATTCATGCAGCTCGGTAGATAGGGCAGTTGCCTGGTCTTGAGAGCTCGCATCTAGTGATATCATCTAATGGAGCTTCATCATAGCTTCCTCAAAGTCTCTGGTTCCACAATGAGAATCAGCGAGGTGAGAAGGTTTGTGTTCACTAGAAAAAACTTCCCCCACAGGTGATGATGACCTGGCAAGCGAGAAAATGAAACTGCCGATAGTCAAAGCCACCTGAACCCAAACCCAGGAAGAGTTTTCTGAGGGCTTCAGTTTTAGTCACCATCACAATCAGAGGAGTTTCGGCAACAATCTCATAGATCTGGAGCTAGGCCCACCTTCGCACTGCTTGGTGGTCCACCATGACATGAGGGTCTTTGGTATCCTTACTAGATAGCACGAGAATGAAGTGTGGCATCGTAGCCAGTGCAGACACATACGCACTAGAAGATGGTTCCGGAGCTGGAAGGTCTGAAGCTTCTAACCCTGGTTCGGGCATGGGAACCAATTTTCTAAATCCGTTATCGGCCAACAAAGCTTCAAGAGTTGTCTCATTGGGACCCGAAGCCATAGGGTCATCCTCATCCACATCCAAGAAGGTTGGGTCCATCTGAACTTCAGCCGCAGAGGGGTTGGAAAAGGAAAGTCCCCTAAATAGATTTGACCTACGATACATCATTCATTCCTCCCTCAGAGCTGATAAGGATGGTGCGATAGGTAGAGTAGCCGCAATAACTTCTAATTTGGGAACCTACCGGACAACCTTCCCAAGGATCGCATATAGATAATGCTTTATCCACATTCCTGCATACTCCGAGGATAGGTTGGAATCTTCTCCTATATCAGGCAAGGGAATGCTTGTGTCAGATCCCTCCTACATCAACATTAACCACCATTAACAGAGAGTGGCCGGATGTAGTCCTCGGGCCTGAGGATGGGGAAGGGAAACTTGGAGTTGCATACATCCAAACTGGTGAGAAAAACGATATGGGGCGTATAACTCACACAAAGAAACCCCATCAATATGTGCACAAAAAAACTCATCCCATAGTGAAATCATTTAAGAACGCTCCTGTAGGGTCCCCCTACAGTTGTCAACCACTGCACCGGAAGGGGTGGGGTAGGGAGTGAAAGCGAACTGGGAGAAGTCACTAAGATGCTTGACGGCTTAATCAGAGCTGAGGTACTTCAAGAGAACCCGAGCTATATAGATCAGGGTACGCATAAAGGTAGGATGCGTGATGACTGTGTTAGGACAATACTCATAACGACGACAATGATCCGCTACCCAGCCATATAAGAATTGAAATGGCCCACTCAGATGGTAGGGTGACCAGCCCTCCTGATGTGACTCAGTAATTTGTAAAGGAGAGCCAAAGTGGGCACGACCAGATTCACCAGGAAGCCTCCCGCTATCTCAACTGCCATCATCAGGGTGCAAGCTCTGACACCTGGGTTGATATCCCGAGATGAGAATAGCCACTCTCTCAAAAACATGGCAAAAAGACCTGCTACCCAGAGCATAGGCGGCACACCGGGGCAAACCTCATAACCCCATGAAAGATAGTCGACCGCCTCCAGAACTGCACAGTAGGAACCTGGGATAGTTCGTGATTGTTGAGAAGGATGAGTCCTGGGGTGCTTGATCTTCTACAAAGGACCAGTGGTTTTCAGAAATAACCCTATCTAGGAACTATAAGGAATAAGAGAGCTGGCCCGCAAGGGATGACCCAGTGACGGCTCTGCCATAACCAGCAGATCCCTCACCAACGAAGGCACCTGTTCGGCATCATCCCATGCATCAGGGGTGGGAAAAAACTCATCATACATCTCACCAATGATCATAATCCCTCCCAGTTGGTAGATGTCCCATAAGCTAATACCAGCATCACCATGGGAAAGGTGGAAAGTGTTAGTGCTTGAACACCAGCAACTAAGAAAGTCAAGAAGGATCGAAGATGGTGGGTAAACAACAAACTAGGAATCCCACACTGTAGAGTACAGATTGACCGCTTCCAGTGACTTGGGAAATTCTTTCCAATGATAATGGACCCAGAAGGCCTAGGACGAGTCATTTGAGAAAATCCCACCAAACTGAAGATCCCACCTGGGAATCCATCCTGCATCAGGGTCCACTCATGCAAGGTTGATCGAAGAGGGGTAACTCTTGAGAATTAATTCTTGGGAGAAGTCCTGAGTGTACCGATCACTTTGAGTCCAAATGGATCCACTTATAATAAAAGCTTCTTTTGGGTCAGATTCTGAAATCACCTCTCCTGACTGGGCAAGGTTCGCTTGAGTGCACTTCGGCAACAATTCGAAGTAAGGGGACGGAAGACCTGAGAAGACAGGGGGGATAGGGACGTCGTCTTGAAGGCCGAAACCATAAAGCGGAAGACGATTCGATAGTGGATAGCCTAGAAGTCTGGGTGATAGTAAGTCCTTCAAAACACCATCATCATGAATGATTGGATGGTTGGGGTACTCATTGATGATCTCAGATCTATGAATCATAGAAAGACAGCTCTATGGACTGATTGGGAGAGGCTCGGTAGTAGGCCTTGGTGCAGGTTGAGGAGGAACCATATCTTATCCCTTCATTATAAAAAAAACTAGGCAAATTATTAGTCTAGAATAATAAAATTTGGAGAAAAATATCAATTATATGACAAAGGTCTATGTCAAGGAGCCTTCATGATGAGTTCCGCCAGCAGGCCCCCAATGTTGGTTCCCGAGGGCTGCATCCCGTGAACCAACCCTACGTAGAAGATGTCCACGAAACTCTGGCCCACGAAGCATTGGACAGAAAACCGCGAACCAGGCATCTCGGCAAAATACCAATCCCAGATTTAAATTTTTATGTTCGGAGGACTTATGAAATTTTCAAAGTCTGTAAGACTTCATATCGCAAACCATCAAAACCGCTTAGCGAGCTCCTACGTGGCCCTTTGTAACTTAATTTTTAATTAATTAAAAGTGTTAGTTCACGACTGGGAGGTTGGTCCGCAGGTGAAGGCAGGCACGAACAAGGAATGGTTCGTGGAAATTGAAGCTGGTTCATGGACGAGGAGTTTTGACAAAGGAGCAATCACGCAGATACGAAAAGAAAAATATCGGTGTTCATGAGGGATCCAGTAAAAGAAAAAGGCTAGGGACCTCCGTATTTATAGGCGTGGTCCCCTACAGGGTCCACCCCTCTACCGAAAACCACCCAAGTTTCAGGACCACTCTACATCGGAATAGTCTTTTCTTCATTACAATCAGACCCCATTCTAATGGGGGGCATTTGTAGGGTATTGAAAAAAAAATATGCCAAGGAGAATGAGAATTCCCTTTAATCCAAGAGAGGATTCTACACAATTTCCATCAAAGGATTGGGCAAAATTGTGAAGAAGTTGGCACAAGACGAACCAGTCCGCGGACCGGTCCAATAATTAATGGTATGCGGATGGTTCTGTGAAGCGCCCCCCCCCCCTCCACAGACCGCCATCGTTCGCGGAACAGAGGTGGGGACCCTCCGCGGGCTCGAAGTAGGACGGGCGCCAGGCCGGTCCACCGACACAAACCGCCCCAGCTGCAAAACGCTTCAGCCAGCCCATGCCATGTGCACTGTCATTTTAGAAATAGTGGCGGAACCCTGCACGGCCGCGAAGCACTCCCCGAACTAGTTTGGTTTGTGAGGAAGGTGCGTTTAATGCCCCTACGAGTTGCGGATTGACCAAGTCATCCATAAACAGGGTATCTGGTCATGGGACTCCGCAAAAGGTGCCACATGACCACATATACAACTATTTCCCACCACTATAAAAGTAAATTGAGGGGGATAGGAAAGGGTATCAATCAGTCAAAGACTGGTGGAAGGATTTTGAAGGATGGAGCTTAGGATTTCACAAACAGTGAAGTTCTAATTCGCGAACCAGAACAGGTATGAAGCTGGAAACGGATTAATAAGGAATTGAAAACGCATAACAATTTGGTGAACCACGAACTTAAAATAATAAAAAAGAAGAAGGCCATGGACCATGACCCCTCTGTAGATGCACTACCCATGGACCAGGGAGTATATGCCCCTTTTTCAATATGACGTACCGCGTAGCACCCTCCTACATAGGCGAATCCCTGAACGACAAACCCCCGACTAGTGTCGCCCTTGGCTGCCACTGCTCGCGTGGACTCCCCCGTGTACCAACCAGGTATGCGGGCTAAACCTTAAGTCACATACCGCCCTAGTACACGGGATTCCTATCAGTATGCATACCACCCTGGTACGCGGACGGCCTCTCCAGCTGCGTAGCACCCCCCTATGCGAAGGGCGCCACTCCTCATACACCCATGTGTCCTACCAAATCCTTTGGTGTTCCCATTCCCTGAGTAAGATAAAATCCTTCCAATCGGCCCGATCCTTCGTAACCCCCTCATTGGCCCATTCATCGGCCTCGATCCAAGGCCTCCACCGAAGCCACCAGACCCGTATGACACAACCTTCAGGCGCATCAGCACGCCACCTTGAGTTCACATACCCACGGTAAGAAAGGGCAAAGGGGTTGGTCTGGCCCTTGAGCGGATCCCCGAATCATTCTTGGGTTTACATTCCCACGGTAATGAAGGGTCTGAGCCCGGAGTTCCCTTTCTGCCTCTCTTCTCGACAGATTGGGGGAGCCCACTCCCATTTCCCTTCAACTCCAGGATTGAGCACTTCTCCCCTCTTCTGGGAGTGAACGAGCAGCCATATTGGTGTAAGCCCCTAGTCCTTCTTGCACGAGGTAGCAACCATGCACCTCCTTACTTCCTCAATGCCAAGAACCAAGAGGGGATATGGACACAGGGGTATCCTTTCCCTCTCCCTCTGGGATTTTTCAGCATCGGGCCTCCATCCTGGAGTAAGTCCCAATCCCCATTTCTATGGGCCACCCCATGTGTAAGCCCCACTCCGCTTCCCACGAACGCACCTTTCGCGACGTGATCATCAGGTCTTTGTTGCCTCTTGTTTCTCACACCGAGTATGAATCACATGGGCTTAGAGAAAGCACTGACCCTGACACCACATCCTGCGAACTACGAGGACTTTGATCTATGTCAAGGCATGGTACGTAGGAAGCCTCCACAAGGTTCAAGCCCATTACCCATCGGACCCCCGGTCCATCTTCACGTCGGTTCTCTGACACCAACACCTGTGAACTACGAGTACTTTGATCCATGTCGAGACATGGTTCGTAGGAATCCTCCATGAGGTTCAAGCCCATTACCCATCGGGCCCCCGGTCCATCTTCACGTCGGTTCTCTGACACCACCTCCTACAAACTATGAGGACATTGATCCATGTCAAGGCATGGTACGTAGGAAGCCTCCACGAGGTTCAAGCCCATTACCCATCGGACCCCCAGTCCATCTTCATGTCGGTTCTCCGACACCACCTCTTACAAACTACGATGAATTTTCTCCATGTCAAGGCATGGTACGTAGGAAGCCTCCATTAGGTTCAAGCCCATTACACATCGGACCCCCGATCCATCTTCATGTCGGTTCTCCGACACCACCTCTTGTGAACTACGAGGACTTTGATCCATGTTAAGGCATGGTACGTAGGAAGCCTCCATGAGGTTCAACCCCATTACCAATCGAACCCCTGGTCCATCTTCACATTGATTCTCCGACGCCACCTCTTGCGAACTACGAGGACTTTGATCCATGTCAAGGCATGGTACGTAGGAAGCCCCCATGAGGTTCAAGCCCACTACATGGTCGTTTTGACCCCTTTACATCAGTTCACCAACTCTATGGGCTTCCTCAGAGTGTAAGCCCCATCCACCATCTCACCAGGCCACCTCAGAGTGTAAGTCGCGATCCTTCGTCCCGCATGATGTTAAACTGCCTTACTGAACTACGTGGACTCTAACTCCTCTCATAAGGATACACATGAAGCCCATATCAGAAGTTTGATCCAAACGCTCAAGTCATTTTTCCCCCTAGATGAAAATAAACTCCAGAGCGCCAACTAAAAGGATTTAAACCAGTGTTGTTTCAATGAGCCTAGCCTCCTCATGGTCATTAATTCCACGAGGAATGGTAAACCTTGAGCCTAAATGATTCTGAACCCCTGCGTTCAGCTGACCATTGACAACCAGGAGTGATCCATGGATATTATTCTTGGGTATAAACCAAAGATTAACGAACATATGAATACGTCTTAAATCTATAAGAGAGTCCCAGAATAGTCAATAATTCCCCCAAAAAGGGTGCGATGAGCCCAACTTCTCATCCTCCCGACCAATGCAAGTTCTTAAGCATCACTGGCCAAATCACCCAGCGAACGCCTACCTTTGGAAAGCAGGTCCACGTGTCATCAGATACAGAACCGTTGGGTGTTTTGAACCAATTTGAAACATACATAGAAACCCTAAAAAACTGAAGAAAAATAATATGGACCATAAAAACACTAAAACCCTAAAAACCCCTAAAAACCCCTCAAAATCCCTAAAATCCCTAAAACCCAAAAAATACTAAAAATAACTATAAGTACATAAAAACCTGAAAACCCTAGAATACCCTAAAAATCCCTAGAAAACCATAAAAACATAAAAACACTTATACCTTCTAAAAACCAAAAAAATGATAAAATCACTGAAAACCTAAATGTGTCTAGAATCCCTTCGAATCCACTAAAACCCTAAATATCTTAAAATCCATTAAAAAAATAAAAAACTAGAAACCACTAAAAATTATAAAAAACCATTAAACCCATCAAAATGTTAAAAAACAAAAAAAACATTCAAACACCTAACAAACTCAAAGAAACACCAAAAACCCAAAAAATCCAAAAAAACGCGAAAATCATAAAAATCCTAAAACCCCTAAAAATACCTATGAAAATAAAAAACATAAAAATACTTTAAAATTAGTAAAGAACAATAAAAATTTAAAAAACTCTTAAAACTGCGAAAAACCCAAAAAAACCATAAAAATCCCAAAACACTCAAAACCCCTAAAAATCCTAAAAAACACTAAAAACCCCAAAACACTAAAAAACTCTAAAAATAATCAAAATCTTTTAAAAGTTCAAAAAACAATAAAAATTATAAAAATACCTAAAATTTTTTCTATAGAACGCAAAATAACTCAGAAAAACATAAAAAAAATTAGACACCCTTAAATCCTATAAAATAATGAAACCTTGAAAAAACCCAAAAAACTCAAAAAATCCCTCAAAATATTTAAAACCAAAAAATCCACAAAAATCATAAAATCCCTAAAAAAAAGTAAAAACCCATAAACCATAAAACACTACTAGGAAAACATAAAAAACCAAAAAGAATTAAAATCCCAAAAATCGTAAAAACACAAAAAACTATTAAAACGGTTGAAAACCCCAAAACACTCAAAATTCATAAAAACCCTAAACACTATAAAAATCATAAAAAACCCATTAAATTACCTAGAAATGTAGAAAATAATAAAAATGCATAACAAAACCATAAAAACATAAAAACACTTAAAACCCCTAAAAACCTAAAAATTTATAAATCCCCCAAAAATTCCATTAAAACTAGAAAACCACTAGAAATTATAAAATCACCTAAAAAATTTAAAACCCACAAAAACCACTAAAAACCCTAAAACCCACTAATAAATCTAAAAAAATTAAAACCCTGAAAATATTAAAATACCCTAAAAACCATTCAAACCATAAAAATCTCTATAGAAACACTAAAAACCCAAAAAAAACATAAAATCCGTAAAACCCTAAAAACATCAAAAAACCAACAAACCCTCAAAATCCCTAAAAATACTTATAACCTTAAAAATCATAAAAAATACCTAAAAACCTTATTAATCAAGAAAAAACCAAAAAACCCTAAAAACACAAATAAAAACATGATAAACTAAAAACAATTAAAACCCATAAAAACCTAGAAACTCTAAAAACACTAAAAAATATGAAAATACCTAAAAAAATTTAATAGGAACCAAAATGAATAAAACCCATTTAAATCTTTAATATCCATAAAAAACCCTAAAAACATAAAAAATGATAAAAACCTTCAATAACCCAAATAAAACATTAAAATCATAAAAACACATAAACCCCCTAAAAACCTAAAAAAATGATGGAAACCCTAAAAATACTAAAAGACCCTAAAACCCTCTATAAACCCAAAAAACCCATAAAAATCTAAAAAACTCAAAATCCTTTTGAAAACACAAAAAAATCTAAAAAATCATTAATTCCATAAACAAATTAAAAAACTCTAAAGGACATTAAAACCCCGAAAAACTCAAAATACCCAATAATTTTAAACAATACATAAATACCCAAATACCCCTAAAAATACTTAAAAACCAAAAAAATACCTAACACCCCTAAAAACCCTAAAAACACTAAAAAAATACCAAAAAATCACTATGAATGATAAAACCCTAAAAATCATAAAAAATCCAAAGATAACCTTAAAAATCTATGAATGGATTTGACCCCTAAAAACATTATAACCCTAAAAGTCCCTAAAATCCATAACACCCCCTAAAACCCATAATACACCAAGAAACTGTAAGAAACCCCTAAAAACCATACAAACCCACTAAAAACCATTTAAATCGCAAAAAAAAATTAAATACTCTAAAATCCTTAAAAATGCTAAAAAAATACAAAAAACCCAAAAACCCCAAAAAATAATAAAAATCTGTAAAAACCCTAAAAACCATAAAAACACTTGAAATCTCTAAAAGCCATTAAAACCCATCAAAATCCTAAAAATCCATAAAAACCTTAAAAATAAAAAAATGTGAAATCCTTGAAAATCCCCAAGAAAACACTAAAAACTAAAAACACTTAAAAACCCTAAAAACCTAAAAACTATAAAACCCCAAAAAAATACAATGAACCCTAATAACCCTCAAAATCCTTCAAAACCAAAAAAAATAAAAAACCTAAAAAATCACTAAAAATTAAAAAAAAAAGTAAAAAACCCTAAAATAAAGAAAAAATCCCAAGATAACCTTAAAAAACTAGAAACACTTAAAACCCCTTAAAAACTAAAAGATTCTAAAAATACTAAAAGCCATAAAAAATATTAACATACCTAAAAATCCTAAAAACAATTGAACCCCCAAAAAACCTTTAATTATTAAAAATCCTAATAAACGACTAAAATTTATAAAAATACTTTAAACCCCAGAAAGCATTAAATACTCAAAAAAATCATAAAAATAATGAACACTCCCCCCCAAACACTAAAAACCCTAAGAATCACAAGAACGCTACAAACAATAAAAATTCATAAAAACATAAAATACTCTTAAAGCCATTAAAAATATAAAGATAAACATAATAACCTAAAAATAGTTAAACCACTAAAAACCTAATAAAATTCCAAACACCCTAAAAATACCTAAAAAGACCCTGAAACACACAAAAACGACTAAAAACTCTAAAAACAATTTAAAACCGAAAACACATTCAATCATCTAAAAAACTATAAAACCCAAAAAAACAAAAAAAAACCAAAAAACCCAAAAACATCATGATTGCCTTAAAAACCATAAACACCCCAAAATACCCCAAAAATCCCTAAAAAAAATAAAAAACATAAAATACTAATTGTCCCAAAAAATCCATAAACACATAAAACCTTAAATATCCTTACAAAAACAGTAAAAATTTAATATTTATAAAACCCCTAAATACATAAAAAGGCCTAAAATACAAAAAACCCTAAAAATCACTAAAAAACCTAAAAACAATAAAAATCTAAAATATCCATAAAAATCCATAAAAAAACACTTGAAAAGCCTAAAAATCCATTAAAATGATAAAAATATAAAAACACATAAAACCCATAAAACCGAAAATATTCTAAAAACCCTAAAAGTCCCTAAACCCCCCCCCCCACAACCATAAAACTCTTAAAAACCATTAAATCTCCTAAAACCCTAAAAAGGATAAAAACCTACTAAAAACTCTAAGAACACTTAAGACCCCTAAATATACTAAACAACTCTAAAAAGGAAAAACAATCACTCAAAATCCCAAAAATAGTAAAAAACCATAAAAATCTTAAAAATATCTACAAATCCCTAAAAACCCAGAAAAGCCAGAAGAAAAACATAAAAAATTAATAACACTTAAACCCCCAAAAAATTTAATAATGCTAAAATCCCTAAAGAAACTTAAAAACCCTAAAATCCCAATGTGCCTCAAAATCCCAAAAATCCCTAAAAATCCATAAAAATCCATAACATGCAATTTATATCCCTAAAAATGTAAAAACACATAATAACCCTGAAAACTCTAAGAAAACCTTAAAAACATAAAAAACTTCAAAGCCCCAAAAAACACTAAAAACTGTAAAAACACTAAAAAAACTAAGAAACGCAACACCCCTAAAAACCTTAAAAACTCAAAAACACCCAAAACCCCCAAAAGGACACTAAAAGCACAAAAATCTACATAAATCCCTTGATTTTTTAAAAACTCTAAAAACTATAAAAAATGAAGTAACTAAAAAAATACTATAATACCTCAAAAATACATTAATACCCTAGAAACCCCTAATACCCTCCAAATACATAAAACCCTGAAAACCCCTAAGAAAATCATCAAAACATAATAACATGTAAAATCCATAAGAATATGAAAAATTCTAAAAACCTAAAAAACCGTAAAACCCCCCAAAAACACTAAAAATGATAAAACCCTATAAATATTAAAAACCCCTAAAACGCTTAAAACCCTAAAATCCCTTAACACCCTAAAAACCACTAAAAATAAAAAAAACCCTTTAAAACTCTGAAAATGTTTAAAACACTAGAAAACCAAAAACACCCAAGAAACTCAAAAAAAATATAAAAACTAAAACCCTACAAACCCTCAAAATCCAAAAACCCCCTATAATCCATAATAAACTTAAAAATCCCCGAAAATTACTAAAGATTTAAAAACCCCTAAAAAACCAGAAAAAATATAAGAAATTATTAAAAACTAAAATCAAATAAAACCCATAAAAACCTAAAATATGATAAAATACCTAAAAACCTAAAAAAAATAAAACCCTAAAATCGCTCAAAATTACTATAAGAATTTAAAACTAACAAAATTAACAAGAAATACCTAAAAATCGCTAAAAACATAAAAAATATAAAATCCCTAAAAATCCACAATTAAAATACAAAAACATAAAAACAAAAAAATTACTAAAATCGTAAATTAGCTAAAAACCCTAAAAACCTTAACACGCACAAACACCCATAAAACCCATAAAAACCAATAATAGCTAATAAAAACACTTAAACCCCACTAAAAACTATAAAATCCCTTTAAAACTCTAAAAATGTATAAAAATATTTTGAAATACTATGAATTAAAGCCTTCAAATCCCTAAAACAATTATGAAAACCATTAAAACCCTAAAAATCCCTAAAACCCCTAAAAATCCATAAAACCCATAAAATAGCATAAAAATCGTAGAAAATACATAAGAATACATAAAACATAAAAACCCTAAAAACCTTGAAAAAACCATAAAAACCTTTTCAGCTGATAAAAAAACCAAAAACAGAAAAAACACTAAAACACATACAAACCCACATAGTCCCTAGAAATCCTAAAAAACATAAAAAACAAAAAAGACACCTAAATTGCTAAAGAATCCAAAATAATCCTGAAAATCCCTAGAAATTTTTTTAAAACCTAAAATCCTAAAAACCCATAAAAACCCTAAAACTATAAAAAAAAATTAAAATCTCTCAAAATCCCTAAACACCCTCAAAACAATAAATGTCCTAAAATACCAAAAATCCCTATAAACAAAACCCCCTAAAACCCTACAAAACACTACGAAAACCTTAAAAATATAAAAAAATTAAAAGCCGTAAAATCATAAAAACTAATGAAACTCTAAAAATACCCAAAAAACTCTAAAAAGAATAAAACCCATAAACCCCCCCTAAAACTTTTAAAAATATGAAAACCTAATATAAACAATAGACCCCCGGAAACCACTAAAACCTCATCAAAACCCCATAAACGTTTAACAATTCTAAAAAACCCTGAATCCCATAAAAATAAAAATAAAACCTAAAACCCCAAAAAATATAAAATCCATAAAAATTACTAAGAATCTAAAAATTCTTAAAAACCATAAAAGCCACAAAAATCCAAAAAAACCCTAAAAAAATATATAATTTTAAACCCCAAAAAACCTAAAAAAACACTATGAAAACCTTAAATTCCTAAAAACACGAAAAACCCCTAAAAACGTAAAATATTTGAAAACCCAAAACACCCTAAATCCATTAAAACACTCAAAATCCCTAAAAAACATAAAAAAAATTTAAAAACCAAAAAAACCTAAAATTAAATAAAAATGTAAAAAACCCATAAACCAAAAAAACCCATAGAAAACCATAAAAACCTAAAAACACTTAAAACCCCTTACAACCTTAAAACCCATGAAAATAGTAATAACACCGTAAAACCTGTAGAAACCCTTAAAAACATAAAAATACCAAAAGGTCATAAAACCCACCAAACTGATAAAAACCCTAAAACCCCACTAAGAACCAAAAGAACACTTAAAACCCCTAAAAGCATTAAAAAACTCTAAAAACCACTAAAAACACTAAAAATAAAAAATCCCTACAACCACAAAAACCCATAAAAACCTAAAACATTAAAAAACCCTAAAAAAATCACTAAAATCCATAAGAACCCATAAAATTAAATAAACCATAGAAATCCCTTAAAGGTAAGGACACATAAAACCCTAGAAATACCTACAAAAAAATAATCACAAAAAATACTTTAAAACCTCTAAAAACATAAAAAATTTAAAAAACCTAAAAACCCTTAACCCCTAAAACCGTAAAAACCAACAAATTCCATAAAACATTAAAAACCATAACAATATTAAAAAATTCCAAAAAATCCCCAAAAACATAAAAACACATATAAATCTTGAAAAACACTAAGAGAACATAAAAAAATTAAAAATTCTAAAAATCCTTAAAATCAAAAAAATGTCAAGAAATCCAAAAACCATTAAAAAGACCCTAAAACCAATAAAACACATAAAAACATCCAAAAAAATAAAATCTCAAAAACTAATTAAAAAACAATGAAAACCATTAAAACACTATAAACTCCTAAACTTTTAAAAACATTAAAAACAATAAATCCCCTAAAAACATGAAAAAAACACTACAACCTAATAAAATATAATAAAAACCCTAAAACCCAGCAAAATATATAAAAACCTAAAACTATAAATCTTTACAAAACCCCCAAAAATCACTAAAAACGTCAAAACCTGAAAAATCCCTGGAAACCCCTTAGAAAACATTGAAAAACTAAAAAAATTAAATTCACAAAAAACCAAAAAATGAGAAAAACCCACAAACCATAAAAACCACAAAACCCATTAAAACCTATAAATTCCCTAAAAACCCATAAATACACTAAAATATCACTAAAATACTAAAAAACACATTAAAAAAATAAAATGTTAAAAAAATTCAAACCTAAAAATTCTAAAAAACTAAATAAAGACATAAAACACCAAAAAACCATAAAAACCCTAAAAACACTCAAAATACATAAAAACCCTAAAAACCAAATGAATCCTAAAATATCACTATGATCTCTAAAAACATAAATACCCCTAAAAACACTAAAAACCCTCAATAAAACATTAAAAACCGAAAAAAATAAAACCCTAAAAATGATAAAAGCCATAAATACCATAAAACCCAAAAACAATAAAAAAAACTAATAACACTAAAAACAATAATAATCCAAAAAATCACTAAATATCAGTAAAAATTTTAAAACCCAAATAAATCCTAAAAAAACTATGAGAAATAATTAAACCCCTAAAACACTTAAAACTCCTAAACTCCAAAAAAACTATAACCCTTAAAAACCCAAAATAGATCCTAAAACCCACTAAAACCCATTAAAACCCATAAAACCTTTTAAAACCCCTAAAAACTATAAAATTACAAAAAAACTAAGATCTATAGAAACCCCTTAAACTCCTAAAAATGTTAAAAACTCTAAAAATCCTTAAATCCCCTATAAAATTTAAAAAACACTAAATCAAAAAAAACCATAAAAACTAAAAAAACCTAAAAACACAATAATCCATCTAAATCCCTAAAATCCCATAATAAAAATAAAAATTATATAAAATAAATAAAATTTATTAGAAATATAAAAAACATTAATAACCCAAAACACTGTTATGAAAACCTTAAAATGGAAAACCACTTTTCCCCCTAAAAACATAAAAATTATAGAAACCCCAAATAATACTAAAATACCTAAAAACTCTAAAACCTTCAGAATCCCTAAATCGATAATTACTCATAAAATCCTAATAAATCACAAAAACCATAAAAGCACATAAAATCACTTATAAAATATTCAAAACAAAAAAACACTATAAACCCATAAAAACATAAATAATGAAAAACACACTAATAACCCTATAGAGACCTTAAAACCCAAACACCCCCAAAAAACTATAAAACTCCTAAAAGCATTGAAAACCCAAAAACCCCATAAAATGCTAAAAAATGAAAAAGTTTAAAAAATATTAAATCACTAAAATATTAAAAAACTCTAAAAAACCTTATAAAGAACAAAACATCCTATAAAAAACACCATAAAACCCGAAAAAACTCTAATATCCATCAAAATCCCCAAAATCCAACAAAATCATAACAAACCTAAAAATTCATAAAAGAGAACCCATCATAGAAGTAAGGTGTTTTCAAGGTTTAGAATATTGTTATCATCACTTGGTTTAAAATTTGATCATTATCAAGGAACCTATTAATCAATGCTTGAAAATGGGAAATTTTTGTGGTCAAAGTCAGCAAATGATGAATTTGAAATCAAAAATAAAAAATTGTGCGAAGAACTAATTTCTGTGTTACCTGAATTTCATAATGACATTGAACTAAAGTGTGATGTATGTGGAGTTGGGATAATCTGTATTCTCATCCAATAGAAGAATACTATTACATATTTCAGAGAGAACTTGAATGATTCATGGGTGGATTATAGATCATTTGATAAGTAATTTTATGTGATTCATAGATCCCTAGATTGTTGGTCTCATTTTTTGAGACCAAAACAATTTCCCACACTCGATTCTGGGAGGGTCCGCTCCTCGATCCATGTGTCAATACATCAACTATAATGAAGTTTTGAGTGGATTTATCCTGTAGTTCTATCACATCATAAGGAACCCAATGCGATAGACGGTGCGTCAATTGGATGCAAAGTTTGTGAGTTGTTGGCATTTCCATTTCAGGAGTCCGATTGGATTTACGCTCGATCCTAACCTGGAAGATTTTACAAATTTGTCCAAAACACACTTAGAGTATCCCAAAAGGACCACCTCGCCGCAAGGGTACTAGTGCCATAGATGGCGTGTCAATCAGATGCGCAGTCTAGGAGTGATTTTCATTTAAGCGAAGATGGGTCTGACCCGTCAAGCTCAGTAGGCTAGTGGGTCTGCCCGACCCAGCTCGGCGGGTCCGACCCGACTGGGGGTCGGCCCACCCGGGTGGGGTTTGGCCCACCCGCAGACCCATCCTGTGCTTTGGGTCGGTCCGGTTCTCCCGGCGGTGCCACGCGGCACTGCCTCCTCCTCTGCCCGGCTGGTTCGGTCCAGCGCACGCGGCCCAGGAACGACGGTCGCGGTTCTTCTCACGCGGCGCCTACGAGCGCCGTGCTTCTCCAACCCGGCCGGCGCGTGGCCGGCCGGTTCGCCCAGCAGAGCGGCCCGCAGACACGGGCCACGTCCTCCTGCATGTGGTGCATCGTGTGCCGTGTTCCTCTAGTGTGCCGGCCGGATCGGCCGGTCGGTCGTCCCTTGGACCAGGCAGCCCGAGCGGCCGTCGATCCCTCCACGCGGCCGGCACGCAGCCACCGCTGTCGCCGCTGCCTCCGGTCATCAGCAACTCCGCTTGGTGACCCACCTTTTTCAGACCACTGGGTTCACTCCGGTGGTCGGAAATTGGATTTGTTTGCGCCGGGGGTCCTCCCGGGAGGCCTCCCTCAGCGCTGGACCCTCCAAAATCTGTCGCAGCCACTTTGGCCCGTCGCCCATGAAGAACGAAACAAGCCAAAGAACATCACAAGATCAACAGGGGGAATCGGGCCGTGTTCGGATTGGCCCGCACCCTCCACGTTAGCAGCTCATAACAAGGTTCAATAAAGATCATCAACAAGACTGATCCATCCCGAAACTAAACCCCGCATGAAATTCTTCCCTTACCCGCAAGAACTATCGAACCGCAGATCATTATGTTCATTGGCTGGTCCACATTCGTCGTTTAGAAATAATAACGGAGAATGTCAATCCCAATAAAGTTAAATCCTTCTACATTTTATTTTTCATTGTATGTTGAAGAGTCGCGGAAGACGGACGTCGCAGAAGACAGACGTCGTTCCATCAACATCGGTGGAGGTAGAGCTCGGTGAAGACGAGTCACGACGACTCCCTTGGTGTAATTCATGGGTGGCGGTGCTTCCCTACCTTGCTCCGGTTGAAAAAGGAAGAAGATGATGATTCACGTTCTTCGGAGATGAGGAGCGTTCTTCATTGGAATAGGTCGTTCTTCATTGGAAGAAGTTGTTTCTCCACGAGTTCTTCCAAATCTATTATGTGTCCACCCAAAAATAAAATAATATCCTCTCTATTATTTTATTCATGCCATGAATTCCAAAATGGAATTCAAAAGAATTCAAATCTCTAAAAATTAAATAATTAATTGTGGGAACTCAATTAATTAATTAAGGGGTGTTGGAACTTTAATGAGAGAAGGTGGAAGGTTGAAAATTAAATGAGGAGAGGTGGCTTTATTAATTTCAAGGGATGATTAATAGACTTCCCCCAATTAAATGAATGTTACATGGGGGTTAAATGGGGTTCAAACTAGAGTGGTCCCCACCTAGTTATATCACCCCAAGGGAGGTTAGGGTGTGGTGGGGATCACCTCTAACCTCTACTTGGTGGTTTTAACCACCAATCAAATAAAGATATGTACACATTTTGTTATTTTATTTTTTTTAGAATCCCCAAAAATTAACTTCCAACCTCCATAAAACGCAATTGCAGTAAAGGTCTCCTTAAGCGAATACCGGCGCTGCGAGTTCAGCGGTACCCTCAGATTTCAATTTCGGGCACCAGTCCAAAAGATATAAAATCTAATACGTACCTTTACTGAACGTAACCGAGAAAAACATCAGAAATTGATTTTGGGCTCACCGGGCCTCTGAATCAAGCATTGTCTGAAAGTACGGACTGGTAAAATTCCCATGTATTTAAAAAAAATCCACGAGATTTCCAGGTCTTTCTAACACATAAAATCCATAAAAATATAAAATTCATAAAAATGTAAAAAACATTAAAAATGTGAAAACCCTTAATAAAACCTCAAAAAACTAAAAAGACTTAAAACCCAAAAAAATGTAAAACCCTAAATCCCATAAACCCCTAAAAAACACTCGAAATTCCTAAAAAACTAAAAACCACAAAAATCATGAAAATCCATATAAATCCCTAACACAGGAGTAGCTTGGCCTCACACCTCTTCTGCCATATAAATCTATGAAAAACATAAAAAAAACCTAAAACCCAGAAAAACCCTAAGAAAACATTAAAAATATAAAAACACATAAAACACCTAAAAACCGTATAAAACTAGAAGCCTTAAAAGTCCCACCAAACCCTAAAACCCTTAAATACCACTAAAAACTATAAACCCCATTAAACCCATTAAAAACCATAAAACCCTATAAACTCCAACTAAAAAAATCAAAAAAAAAATTTAATCTTCTAGAAATGAAAAAAAATATAAAAAAAACCTTGAAAACCCTAAAAACAAAAAAAATACACTGAACCCCAAAAAATCCATTAAAAACCCTTTAAATCCATAAAAACCCTAAAGAGCCAAAAAATTCTAAAAAGGGCCTAAAATCCCTAAAAATATAAAACCCTTAAAAAACCTAAAACCCTTAAGAAACCATAAAAACTTTACAATACTAAAAACCTCTAAAAACTAAAAGGTGTTAAAAACTCTAAAATGCCTAAAAATCAGAAAAATACCAAAAACATTAAAAGTTACTAAAATGTCATAGAAACCCTTAAATAGAACTAAAAACTCAAAAATCCCTTTAAATCTATAAAATCATTCAAAAAATATGAAATCATTAAAATCCCTAAGAACTCAAAAAAAACCCTAAACGGCCAAAAAACCATAATAACCATAATAGCCCTAAAACCCTTCAACGTCCCAAAAAAAACCCCTAAAAATCATAAAAAAACACAAAACTGCACTAAAAAAACCCAAAAATGTAAAATAAAATTAAAACCCCTGAAAACCCCTAATAAAACCATAAAAACCTGATAACACTTAAACCCCATAAAAACATAAAAACCGCTAAAAAAGTTATAATACCCCAAAACCACAAAAAAATCATAAGAATCTTAAAAAGATGTAAAAACCCATAAAACCCATAAATCCACTAAAAATTTAAAAAACCCATTAAAACACTAAAAATATAATAAACTCTAAAAAAAATTAAAACACTTAGAAATAAAAAAACCCTAAAATGCTAAGATTCCTTAAAAATGCAAAAAAAAACCCCAAAACCCTTAAAAACTAAAACCCGTCACATCAATAAAAACTCTAAAACCATAAAAATCCTAAAAAATCCCAAAAAATCCGTAAAAATGTAAACAACCCCAAAACCTTGAAAACCCCTAAGATAATACTAAAACCCTAATAAAATAAAAACCCTTAAAACATAAAAAACACTAAAACCCCTAAAAACCCTAAGAACCATGAAAACCATAAAAACAACTAAAAATATTTAAAACCCTAAAAAACCCCCTAAAACCCTAAAAACCACCAAAAAAATCTAAAAACCCTTAAAATATTAAAAATAATCTAAAAAACTTTAAAACCAATAAAAACTAAAAAAACTCTAATAGCCCCAAAAAAACCACTAAAACCCCTAAAACCCAAAAGTCCCTAAAAACAATAAAAGTCCTAAAAATCCAAAAAATTCACTAAAAACATAAAAAACCCTAATAAGCCTAAAAAAACCTATGATAGCCTTAAAAACATAAAAACACATTGAACCCATAAAAACAAAAAAAATTAAAGACCATAAAAAATCATAAAACCTCTAAAATCTATAAAAACATGTAATAACCTTAAAAACACTAAAACCCATAAAAACTCTACAACCCCTGTTAACTTTAAAACCCCTTTAAACCAATAAATTGATTATAAAACTATAAACAACCATAAAACCACTAAAAAATCAAAAAAAAACCCTAAAAAAATACAATTAAAACCCTAAAACTATTAAAATCCCTCAAAATCCCTAAAAAGCCTAACAAAAACTTGAATCCTTAAAAACCTCTAAAAATCCATAAAAAGTAATAAATCTTAAAATCCATGAAAAATCCTAAGAAAAACTTGAAAACATAAAAATACATAAAACCTCTATAAACCTAAAATTCCAAAAACCCAAATAACAGCAAAAAATCCCAAAACACCCTAGAAACCAAAATAATATTCAAATCCCCATAAAACCCTAATGAATAACTATAAATATAAAACCCATTTTAACATAAAAAAGATAATAATACTATAAAAACCCCTAAAACACCTAAAAAATAAAAAAAACCAATAACCCAAAAAACTATTAAAACACTAAAAATGTTCAAAACCCTAAAAATCCTTAAAAATCCATAAAAATATAAAAACCACAAAAAAACTGAAAACCCCATAGAAAAATTTAAAAACCAAAAAACCCTTAAAAACCCTAAAAACTTAAAAAAATCCAAAAACTCTAAAAAACGCTAAATAATCATAAAACCCCAAAAAACCCAAAAAACCCTAATAACCATAAACACCCCTTAACCCATAAAAACTAAAAAAAAACCACTACATACTCTAAAAACTATTTAAACCCATAAAACATTAAGAAATCAAAAAACCAGAAAAAACACCTAAAAAGTAAAAAAAACCCATTATCATTTAAAAAACTAGTCAAACTACAAAAACCCAAAAGCCCCTCAAAAACCCTAAAATCCATCAAAATCTATAAAAACCATAAAAACTCTAAATATCCTAAAAATCACTAAAAATCCATAAAACCATATAAATTCTTACCCCCCCCCCCCACAAAATAAAACATTAATAAACGAAAAAAACATAAAATCTCTAAAAAACTAAAAAATTCCAAAACCCAAAAAACATAAAAAAATGAAAAACTCCTAAAACCATAAAAACTCCTAAAACCCAATAAAACTATAAAAATCATTTAAACCTGTAAAATTTTTAAAAACTCTAAATACCCTTAAAACCATTTAAAAACTCAATAAACCCCTAAAAACAAAAAACAATCCTAAAAAACCTAAAAACCCTAAAAACCCTCAAAATACACTAATATCCTAAAAACCACAAAAAACCGAAGGAATACCTAAAATACAAAAATATGTAGAAAACCCTAAAAATCTAGAGATTCCATAAGAAAAACATAAAATCCTAAAACAAATTAAAACCCCTATATTTTTTTTAAAAACCTAAAAAACCATAAAACCCCTAACGAACTACTAAAAACTCTAAAAATATTTTAAACTAATAAAAATGTTTAAAATATCTAAAATACATTAAAACCCCCAAAAATATAAACAATATAAAACTAAAAAACCCATTAAAACACATAAAACCCTAAAACACTATAAAGGCCCACAAAATCCATAAAACCCCCAAAAATACTTAAAATTAGTAAAATACATAAAAGCATAATAACCCCTTAAAATAATGTTAACTGAAAAGAAAAGGTTAAAAACCAAAAAACTTTTAAAATCCCTAGAAATAATAAAAACATTTAAAACCCTAAAAACCCTAAAAAAATTAAAACCCCTAAAAACATTAAAACTGATAAAATAACAATAAACTAGTAAAAAATATAAAACCCTTTAAAACCATAAGACATTAAAAAACTCAAAATACATTAAAACCCTTAGAAACTCAAAAAATTTACCTAAAACACTTATATAACAATAAAATTCTCAAAACTGTAAACCCCTAAATACCCTCAATATCCAAAGACCCCAAACACCTCTTAAAAACCCCAAAAAATCCCTAAAAAACCCTAAAAACATTAAAAACCCTAAAACCCCCAAAAAACATTAAGAAATCCTTAAAAACCTAAAATCACTTAAAACCCCTAAAAACACTTGAACACCCAAAAACATAAAAACCCAATACCCCCTAAAAACCATTGAAAACCCAGAAACCAACAAAAATCATAAAATCCCTTTAAAACCCTAAAAATGTTAAAAACTCCAAAAGAACTTAAAACCCCTAAAAATCAAGAAAAAACCCAAAAAAATAACAATAAAAACCCATAAACCCCTAAAAACTTTAAAAACCCCAAAAATACTTAAAAATAGTAAAATTCATAAAAATATGAAAAAAGTCCATAAAAACCCTAAAAATGTAAAAAATCCTAAAAACTTAGAATACTAATAAGAAAACCATAAAAATATAAAAACACTTAAAACCCCTAAAAATAAAAAAAAAATGCTAAAAGCACTAAAAACCGCTAAACCCCTTTAATACATAAAAACCCTCAAAATAATTAAAAACCCTAACACCCTGTGAAAACCCTATACCACTAAAAACAATAAAAACCTATTAAAAATATAAAAATATTAAAAAATATAAAAACCTCAAATCCCTAAAAACTCTAAAAAATCCTTAAAACACAAAAAAACCATAAAATCCTAAAAAACCTAACAAACCTTTGAAATTCCTAAAAACCAGAAAAATACTAAAAATCTATAAAAAAATAAAATACCCAAAAACCCTGAAAACCCCTAATAAAGCCATAACAATTGACACACTCAATTTTTGTGCATATTTTTAGTAAAATTTCAATGTTTTTAAATTCATTTTTAATGATTTTATAATTGTTCTGCAATGTTTTTAATCAATAATAGCTATTTCAAATTAAGGAGTTAATGTAGATTTAATTGGTTAAAAGGTTACTAAATTCTATGTTTTAAATTTTATTTATAGAAAATATTTAATTTATTTTAGACTCTTCTTTCTAACAATTTCTTAGGGGTTTATCTCAAAAAAATTTCCACTTGGGACAACCTTCATCCATGGTTCCCCATAGGAAACTTAGCCAAACCACAAAGGGGGTCACTCGGCCATGGGGTCCCTAAGGAGGGAAACCCTTGTGGGGTGTGTGTGGGGAATTAGGACCATGCATAAGGTCCTACAGTGGTGAAATTATGGGGTCGAAAGGTAGTTTTAAGACTGGGTGATTGCCTATGTGTTGTGGTCAAAACTACACAAAGATGGCAGGACAGAATCATTGTGGTAGTGCAGTTCACAGTGGTAAGGGGTGTCCTCTAGCACCCCATAAGATTCATTATTGAATATATCCTGACCTCATCCTTACAATTTCTCATATAAATTTAAAAAAAATTTGATATATGATCAACACTCCATCACACTTCACCACTCTCTACCTTGATCCACCATAGTCTTCTATTTATGCCTTTTAATGTCATTCCACTTTAGCTCCAGTCACCCATGAACTCCATCAAATCTGACTCCCAAATCTCATCTTGAGATCTATCTTCACCAACGAAGCCTTCTATTACCTTAGAATCCCCATAATACTCCCCTAAAACAAATTTGATCATCCTCTAACCACTACGAAGGTCATAGGACTAAATGGTGTTGTAACCCCCACTGCTACTCACCTCATATTGTCGTGTCGAACCACCATCACTGCTTTCATCATCCTTCACCGAGAACCACTCTCACTGCCACAGATTCACCACCAAATGTCACCAACAACAACTAACACACTAGGAACCACTATTTCATCCAACTATGAACCTCATACTGAGTCTTATTATTTTCTTATGCACCTTCACATCATTGGGATCTCCTCCAAAGAAAAAAATACCACCGTGAATCTCATTAGAGGCTCCTCCATCCACAATGAAGGTTGGAAGAGAATATGAGTGTGGTTACACCTACTCCCACTATTATGTCAAAACACCACCATCGCACTCCACTGATAGTTCTCCACTTCCTCAACACCACACCCAATGCAGGCACTATTTTTATTCATGATAGAGTACTATGGTAGAGTATGGCACATCTACCTCAATAAAACAAGTCCACAGACAAATTATATAACAGTGGTGAACTATTGGTTTTTTATTTTTCTACAAAAGGTCTCTCACAACATTCAATCACCCACGTTTTTGGGAAATTCTCAAGGAATTTATGATGATGGAGGAATTCCATCCAATTCCTCTCCCTCAGCCAATAATCTGGATTGACACAACTCATTGTCAGGAATAGACTACCGAGGTAGAGAAATAACCCCACAAATATGTTGTTTGAATATTCTCCCCTTTGTTCTTTATTTTTTTTCTTCATTTTCTTTTATTCATTTTCTTAGTTTTTATTTATAATTATAAATTTTATTTTATTTAATTAAATTAATAGATTCATGGAAGATTATTTTTCTTTTAATCCAACCACCCTAAATTTCTCTTATTATTCATCAATTATTCATTTATAATTCTTATATATTATATTTATTATTATTGTTATTATTATTATTGATATATTAATAATAATAATTCTCTTAAAATAATTTTTTTATTTCTAATTTTTTTATTCTTCTTATATTTTATTTTTTTTGTGCTTCTCTCTCTCTTATATATCTCTCATCACAATTCTTTTTTAATGTATTATTTTTTACTCAATATAATTAGTTTCATATTTTATCATTATTTTATTTTATTTTATTGTATTTATTTTTCTATTTTTCTTATCTTCCATATTTCCCCCATTGTGATCTCTTACTCCAAACAATGTGTGGATTTCTTGAGGGAGGCCATGGGGTTTTTTGAATTTTTATTAATGTTTATATTACATTATTGGTAGACTTGAGTATCATTTATGGATGAGGATAATGTCCCTGATGTTGAGACTACCCCTTAATGACCTGCAACTCGATATTTTTCTATTCTTTTGTTTAAAAAACGTTTACCTACATTTGTTTACTAACTATTCACATTATGGATTAGAGAAAGTAAATGGTTGAAACTACATTGATAAAACCTGTTCCTAGAAGATGGAACACCCTCGACTAAGATGTTACATTAGACTTTATTATTGGAGGTGGTGGAATTGATATGGCTTAGGATTTCAAATATTCTACAATTTATAAATAAAAAATAGTAATTCAACATGAGATTTAATGTTTGGATTACCAATGTTAAATTTCAAAAATAATGAAAAATAAGGATTGAAACCAAAACAAAAACCAAATCTAAAACATTGTTCTTTATTATTTCACTCAATTTGTTTATAATTTCATGATAGTTTAAATTCTTATTTTTCAATTCATTGTTTTTGAAAAAATACCCAAAAATATTTAACAATGTTTTCTTAAAATAATAAAAACAAAAAGAACAATTAATTTATGTATATTATAAAAAGTTATTGAACAAACTAAAAATATTCTCAAGTGGGATGACCCTAGTCACCACTGTAATGCACTCGGAAAATAATTTCATTTTTTCCACCACCCATGAAAGGTGTGTGATAAAATTGGAATCATTTCTGGGGAACCAATCATTTGTTCTATTTAATTTTTATATTTTCAAATTTTATATATCACTTAAATTTCTTTGAAAAACATATTTTTTTTCTTTTTCAATGATGATTTAAATGACTACTATTCTAAATTGAATAACTAATCATATTTGAAAGAACTAATAGCTTAATCACACTAGTCTACAGACGATAGTATTTTAGTTTGGGCTGGAGAAATTAGGGGATCAGATAGCCAAATGAGTATAGAGGATGAATTCAAGGACCTCATCTATCATATCAAAGAGACCCTTGAGCAACCAATGGTTTAAGGATTTACAATAGATCTCAATAAATTTCTTGGATTACTTCCCAAAATTTTATTAAGAAATGTAAAAGGAACAATATGTGTTTTCCTTGTTTCCACCCAACACATTTCAAGAAGTAACCCAATAAAATTATAGGTGAAATCAGAAAAACAAAAAACTCAAATGTGATATTAAATATCTTTGAGATAAGGTGATATATCTACAAGATCAAATGGATTGGATTAATGCATATTTACAAGCACTATCAAAGCAATCTAAACCTAATCCATAATATGAGCCCCTTGTATTCCCTAATTTACCTGAGGATTCTACGGGGGAGAATTTTCTTCAGAGCTACATATGGGAGATCAAAAAGGAATGAATGAATTTTCGAAAAAAAAATTAAAAACTAATTGATCCCCCCCAAATATGAAAAGAATATGATCCAACAGCATTGAAGGTAGACATATCTTAAGTGGTGTAATTTGAAGAAATGATAGGGGATCCTAACTACCTACCTCTATCAATTGAGTTCCTACATCGATAGACACTTAACAATGAAGCATGTATTGAAACTCAACAAACATAGGAAGTTGAACCTTTCTTTGACCCTATATCTTCTAATTTTGTTGATGTTGAATTCTTCATCACTCTTTACTGTTTTGATTATATATATTCAAAAAATTGTTTCTATGCCTTATAGGTAGATGGATAAATTGAAAATGCACCTTCTAAGGAACATATGGAGCCCCTTGATTTCAATGAACATGAATTTGATGAATCCTATGAGAAAATAAAAGTTTCTAAACCCGAGGAAATAAGAAAAGTGGTACCTCATATTGAAACACAAACATTACTTATAAAAAATTAAAATGTAAATTTCATTCAAGTAAAAATACTTTCTTATTATCTCCTTGATCATTCAATTCATACATCCTTTGTAAATCTAGAATTATAAGAGAATAAAGAGGTTGCACAAGTAAAAACCATATAAGATGATTCATACATCATCCTACCCCTTCCATGTATGTTATACCTAATTGTGAAAGGGGAGGATCTGGTATAATCTATATATATATCATTTCTCATAAATAAGGATAAAGAATAAGCTAGTAAAGTAAAAATGGGGTGGTTAAAATCAAAGAATCTTCATCCACCAACTAACTTTTGATAATAGTAGGTAATGCCCTCTAGTGGGAGTAAAAATTTAGGGCCTAAATGGGGATCATACCTCGACCTTCCCCTTTAATTTTCATTCTAGTATTTTATATTTCAGTTTCAGTTTTAGGTAGTATTGCATTATTAAACCCACTCCCTCGTTCGTTTTTGAGCTTCAATGACATAGTCATTGAGTTTTAATTATTAATTTCCTTTTGTAAGACCACAACAACAGAAGGATGCCCCAAATAGTTGAGAAATATAACCAAATCATTATTTCAAATGGTATTTAACTTAGATTAATTAACATATAAACTTCGAACCTTTTTTCCAAAACATGTTTTGAGGTTTAAATTGGAAAGGAATTCTCTTTCTTGAATTATGTTTTACATTAATTATCTATAAGACATGAGTTTTTTATGAATCATGTGACACCATGTTTTATATTTCAATGTTAATGAGATTGAATGAGTAAAATGGAGAATTGGAATATTAAAGTTAATCATGGATAATAAAATTAGGTCTCATTATTTGATGGAATTAATTGATTCGTGTAAATGAAATTTACAAATCAATTTTCATGCATTGAATTTCTGAAATTAATGCGAATTGATTTTTTTAATTAATTATTTATTTGTTGGTTTTCAAAAGTTAAAATTACTATAACCAAGAGGTTTTTTTTACCATGTAAATACTGTTTATTTTTTATCATATTTCTTGGGTGATCAAGGTACATGCCACTCACTATAACTTCCATTTGAATATGTCAAAGCTACAAATATAAAAAAACACATCTAAAATGATTGAGTCATCTTTTGAAAATCCATTATCCTAAAAATACCACCTTTTCATCAATCCTTTTTTAGACCATATAAACCATGAATTGCCTTCTTAGTAATGACCACATTTCAATCCATTTTTATACATTCCTACCCAACTCTTAGTAATTTCATGATCATTTTTATTTGTAGTGTCGGGGTAAAGGGAATCATGCTAGATGAGATAATGTACATTACAAGGAAAAAGTATGGGGGTGCTTATTATGGTAATAAATTATGGTTTTTTATTACTTCATGATGATTCATTGTTTTCCCCTCTTAATAAAAAAATAAAATTAAAAAAAAACCAAAAATGAGAAAAATGGGTTGAGATTTTGGAAAACCAAAATCCACCATTACTAGAACTATGATTTTATCATATGTTTTTAAGTAGTTTATGTGAGGTTTATTCTACGTATAAATTTTGAAAAAGAAAAAATAAAAAGAAAAAAAATAGTTTCATTGAAAAAGAAAAAAAGTATAAAAGTAGAGAAAATTTTAAGTGTGCATATTTCATTTATTATGCTTAAATTTGATCATTATATTTACTTTTATCTTTGTGGGAAATTGTAATTGTTACAATTTAAAGGAGGAATTTCATTTCAATTTTACTTTAAATGTCATTATTTTTTATTTAAGATATAAACCACCTTCTTAATCCTTTAATTTCAAACAAAAATTCCAACCAAAATTAAGCCTCATAGAAATTTTAACATAAATTGAATGTGCTCATGATTTTTTGTTATTTTATATTTATAATTTGGTGAAATTAGTTCATTTAGATGCCTATTGATAGAGATCATGTATTCATGATATTAGCATAACTCTACATTAATTGTATCTTGAGTTATGAGTGAGATGATTCAAAATTAAGGAAAATCATGATTTCTAATGTTTAATAATAATAAATTAAGGAACTTGATTGATTGTGAATATAAGTTACCTTATTTTTAAAATTGGGAAAAGTAAAACGACTTATTTTATTATTTTATTAAAAATTTAATAATTCAATTGATATTTTACATGGAATTTAGAATTTTATTTTTCATTAAAATTTTTCTCATTTTATTACATTAAAATTTGAATATTCATAGAATTTTTGACCTCTTTAATTTTATATAGAGATTTTATGATTTAGGACAAGCGTGGTTTATACATGGTGGTATTTGAAAGACTCAATTTATGTGAATATTTTAAATCAAATTGTAGGTTTAAAATAAATTTTTAAAGATAATATCTATGGTTTTAAATATTTTAAATAAATAACGGGTAAGATGGATTATTGAATAAAAGTGGATTTAATAGGTTAAAAGGTTGTTTAATTTTATGTTCACAATTTTATATATGAATTATATGAAATGTAATTGTATTTTTTTCCAACTATTTGTTAGGGGATTAGAAAAAAATATCCACTTATTCCAATAATCTTCCAAGGATCCCCACATTCCACTTAGGTGACCCAAAGGGGATTCACTTGACCATGGGACCCTTTGAAAGTAAAACCTCATGGGAGGGTGTATAGGGTCATCCAGACTATGCATAGGGTCTCGCGGTGGTGAAATATCTTGTTCCATAAATAGTCCAAAGCCTGAGCGACTGCATATTTATGGTGTTCAAGACCACATAGATACAGGAGGAGATACTCTCTAGGATGGTGTAGTTAGTGGCAGAGAGGGGCATCCTCTGACACCCCCTCAGCTTCATTACCAAACGGATCATACACACAACATTATAAAGGCTTTTCCTGATGTACATGAATTCTCAATTGGGATCCTCACTTCAATGCACTTCAAAACACTCTGCCATGCTCTACCACATGGAATTTCCCACCTCCGCTCTTATCAACCGATAACTCAATCCAAGCCACCTCCTGAAGCCCATCTCAAACTCCTTCATCGCCACTAAATCCTTCCACCCCCTCTACATCCTCATATGACTCCCCTGAATCTAATTTGAGTATTATATGGACACTGTGAAGGCCAGAGGGGATGAGGGATCTTGGAATACAATTAATGCTTACCATATGTTGTTGTGCCAAAACACATCACTATTTCCACCATCCTTTTATAAGCACCCCTCACATCACTTGCCATCGCCGACAACCACTACACACTGGGAACCTCAGTAGCCTCCACCTATCAACCTCAGATCAAGTCTCATTCTTCACTATAGAATCTAAAATCTATGGGATCACATAAAAATCAACAAATTACCACCATGAATATCATTATATCCTCCTCTAGCAACATTAAAGGCTGGATAAGAAGATCATCGTTACTGCACCATCTCACACTACCATGTCAAAACACCAATGTTTCATGCCACCACTTGTTCTGTACATCCACATCCTTTCACCACATGCATGAACCACTACCATGCCCGATCAGGCACTATGAGGGAAGATGATGTATCTCCCTCACTCAAACTGGTCCATGGGAAAATATTTAAACACCTGTGAAATGCAGGTGTTTCATTTTTCTACTATGGGTTTCTTTCAGCATTTAGGTTGCCAAGATTTAGAGAAATTCTTATGAAATACATGAATGCCAAGGAATTCCAGCCAATTATTATCCCTCAGCATATAAAAACAAACTATTGTACCTAAATTCATGGAATCGACTACCAAGGGAGGGAACCCACACCATAGAACCACTTCAGGCCTCTTCTCAGCTATTTTCACCAATTTTTTTATTCAATTTTTTAGTTTTTCTGTTGAATTTAAATTTAAATTTTATTTAATAAAATAAATATATTCATGCATGTTTATTTTTCTTTTAATACCCCCCCCCCTCAATTTCACTTCTTATTTAATTCATTATTTATTCTTCTTCATTCTTTAAATTATTATTTTATGACAATTATTCATTCTATTTCTAATTTTATTCTTGTTATTGTATTTTATTTTTTCTCCCTCTCTCTATCTTCTCCCCATCATCCCAATTCTTTTTAATTTATTCTTTTAGTTTTTCTCAAAGTCATTATTTTTATATTTCAACTTTCTTTTTCTTTGTTTTATTTTATTTCCTCCATCTTCTTCTTCTCTTATATCTTTCTACTATTTATATTTCTTAATCTATATAATGGTAGGATGACCATGAGGCTTGGTTTGGGGAAGGTAATATTGTTATTTAATTTTTCTTAAATTTTATTTTAAATTTGTGGTACATTTGAGTAGCACGCAAGGGGGAGGTGAATATCCTTGATTTGGTACCTTCATAACTAGAATTTCAAATATTTTCAATGGGCTATTTGCGAGGGGATATTGTCACAAAAAAATCTTTTGCGACGGGGTCCCATCGCAAATAGCTCATTGTAGAAAATGGCGTCGCAACAAGTATTTTTTGTGATGGGCCCATAAAACAAATACTAACTGTGATGGGAAGTGGGCCCATCAAAAATATATGTCTAATTACATACATTATATATAAAATAACCTTTAGTGATAGGCCCATTGAAAAAAAATTGTGACGAGACACCGACCCATCGCAAATAGATGATATGTTATAAACGTATTGCGACGGGCCCGTCATCTCAACGTTTTTGTGATAATAAATCAACATGTCGCAAAAACTTTTAAAAAATATATAAATAATTTATTTTCGACGGGGCCCCATCGCAAAAGGCCCCATCACAAATACTTAAAAAAATAAAAAAAATTAATATTATTAAAATAATAAAAAATAAAATAAAAATTAAATTTATCAATATTTGAAAATACATAATAAAATAAAAAATTAATATAGTAATGATTAATGAAAAAAATAATATTAGTTTTATTAAAATAATAAAATAAAAAAAATTAAAATTCTCAAAATTCAAAAAAAAAATATCCTAAATTTTTATTATTATTGTTATTAAAATAAGAAAATATTAAAAAAAAATAATACGAATAATAAATAATAAAATATTAATATAATGAAAAAAAGTATGCAATATTTGAACCAATATAAATGTCAAAAACTATAAATAGTTCACATTACAACAAATTTTCAATTCAAATGTGTTTAATAGAACAAAAAAATCACTGGGGGATAGTCTTCCGGAGGAGCTGGAGGAGATGGTAGAGAAAAATATATCCCTAAACTACGAGTCAGATGGCGCTTGCACTCTATCTGATCGTGCTACTACTTAGATCATCAAAGCATATCCTCCTCATGTTGTTGCTTCTACTGCTACTAACATCGATGCATGTCATCCTTATGCTGCTGTTGTTCATGAATCTCTTCCTGCTGCTTTTGCAAACACTCTATAAGAATAGTTTGAGCTCACAATGGTTCTTGATACTGTGATCCATAAGATGATGCCTCTACATGAGCTCCTCTTGATCTAGATGATGTCATTGCAGCAATACCATAATATGTCCCAAGATCCAAATAAGAGCATATACCAATTGCTCGAACCTTCTCGTAGGAATACGTGGTCGCTTGTATCCATGTCGCCTCATCGAAATGGAGGACACTAGTCTAATCAGTCATCTCGGCCTAACTCTCAACTCGTGTCTGAGAGGTTTCATCCTCACATGACCCCTTCAGTTTCAATTTTAAATTAAAATAGTGAAAATATTTTATGTAGTTAATTTTCAAACTGAAAAAGAAATAATACTGACCACAATCTGACGCTAGCGATCACCTCTAATCTCTCTAGTGGCTGGATCACTGTACATAATCTGATAAAAATCATACTTTATAGTATCAGGATGCTCGAATACCTATATGAATATAAAATAAACTGTATATATGTAATGTTATATAATTTTTTTAAAAAGATACTTAACAAATTCTCTCTATGAGTATTGAATGTACGACTACAATCTTAATGTGTTACCTCCTGTCTCCCCCGGTTCTGCCAGCCCAATTAAGATCTCCTCTGAAATCCACCGCTCAACCAGTGTGAACATAATCCATCCCAAATGTGGAATAAATTGTACTCTGTTCGGTGGGCTCTACATGACTCATCAAATATTGTCTCTTCTGCATTCTTAATGGATTCCATTATCAAATTAAGCAAAAACTAATGGAAATGCTCATTCATAAACACCTCTCATACCTCGTGGATAGCACCACACATGCTATCACCGATGGGATACCATAATACCTACAAATAATTTATAATATCAAGTTATTAATGAAATAAATTTCTAAATAATAATTATTTATTTACGTACCAGCCAATTATTGAACATTCTAAGCCACACATAAATGTGAATCTGTTCCCATGTGATCTGTTGTTGAGAAAAATAATTGAACAAGATAGCGCTCCCCTATCCAACAGCTACGTGCACAAAACAATGAAAAAATAAAAATAATAAAACAATTAGTATATAAATAAATTAATGAAAGATAACTAAAATACATAGGTTATAATACCTATGAATGCGTGGATTGAAACCAAGATGTGGACCTTGCTCGGGCATAGAGTTAGGAATAATATGTCATGCAAGACCGTGCCCCCTCTGTCTACCCCGTGAACTTCCAGTAGCCTGAGGGTCAGATTATCCCAAATCCTCCTCATCCAAAGGTAGCTCAGCCTCCTCCAACTCACAAAGTAGGTCAGCATCCATCTGAAACACAAAATGATTATTGTTAGCAGATATTTTAAAATAACTATTACATTTAAATGTATATTAGTTATAATTATAACCAAAATTTAAGTGTGTCAATGTTCACCTTCATCATAATCTTAATATATAATGATGTCAATGTCTTCATATTCATCATAAGAATCATCAATATCCACATGAGTTTTAGTTTTTTTATCTCTTACCATTTAAAATTAATTTATAACATCATTAACATCATCATCACCATCGACCCTTAATTGTGGGGTGTCATCATCGATATGCATGTCTATTTGTGAAAAAAATGGATTTTGAGTAGTCTCTTGAAAAATTTAAATTCCCAGTACTTCATCGGAACCACATTCAATTTGAGTCAATTTATTTTCCCAATATTCCATTTTTATTATGCTCCACCAACCACTCAGGTCACTTGATGTAGAACAGTACTTTGTGTAATATATTTGATGTGCTTATTGAGACAGTAAAAGTAGTTCATTTACTACAAGAATACTTTTATATTTAATATCGACGATTCCATGAATTAGATGAACACCCAAGCCTCTCTCAGTATCTAACCACTAAAATTTAAACATTGTTATATAATTTTGACCTAGATAACACAATTCAATTATTTCATCCAGCATGCTATAAAATTCATCTTCAATTTATATATGATGCGATCCTCTCAAGAAAACTCCATTATTCATTGTTTTTTATTACCCATATGCACGTGTATGAAATCAAAAATCATTCACTACATATGCATTGTAATATTTAACCATTTTGGATGGTGAGTTACTCAATATAAACAGTATCTTATCAATTTAATCAACTTTTTGAGACACCTGAAATTTTTTAAAACAATTATCAATATAATAAATAATAAATTTAACTGATATGTTAAATCATCAATAATTTATTTTACCATTTTTTAAAACCATTGAGAATTTTTTTTCCTATTGGTGTTCTTCAAGAGAAACTACTATAATTATTGGAAGTTGTTTCTTGATATGATTATCATATAACATACAAATAAAATATTTTTTCTTACTGTAACATAAATTATTGAATAAGTGATAAAATCACTTATAGTACAAATGATGTCATTTCTTTATAGTTGAGCAGAACATATGTATGAGCTATATAGTGTTCATCATCTGAAATACATCTTTCAAGAACTCCACCGAATCCCAACTCTAGATGATTAAAAACTGATAATTTATTTACCATTTCATCATTATCATTCCCCTCATTCTATCTCATGTGGTTGTGTTTTGAGGGATATTCAGATTCAAAATAATGAGAGCAGAAAAAAGAAATTTCCTCTTGAAAATACGATTCAGTAATTGAGCCTTCAACTGATGCTTTGTTACATACTTTTTTCTTAAATTTTTGTATGAATATCTCTAATGGGTATATCCATTGAAACTATACTGGACATCCACATTTATCTTCATGTGTAAAACGTAATATCAGATGTTCCATTGAGTCAGAGAAAGTCGGCAGGAATTTTTTTTCCAATTTACATATAATGAAAAAAACATATTCATCCAGTTTACTTAGTGCATCATAGTATTTTGTCACTACCCAAATGTCTCAAAAAAATGATTTGTATATTATAGAATCCCAAATCATATAATTCAACAAACCTCAGAATCCAATTGGAATAAGTCTTTCCATTATAACATGACAATCATGACTTTTTAATCCTGTAATATGAACATTCTTAACACATCTTCCCAAATTAGAAGCATAGCTATCTAGAATTCTCTAATATGCAATCCACTAACAAAATAATAAGTGACTCTCTTTGGACAGCGTATAAGCTTCTTTTGGCTTTATTAACCTATGTGATCTGACATTTTGAAACAGTTCAAGTTTCGGTCATCTGCAAAATTGGGCTAGATCTAATCGTTCCTTTACATTATCTTTGGTATTACCTAGTGAATCCAAATCTATATGAAATAAATTATCAAAATAGTTCTTCTCAATATGTATGATATCCAAAATGTGGTGGACGAATAAATCAAACCAATATGGAAGATCCAAAAAAATGCTTTGTTTTATCCTATTATGCTCTTTCCCAAAGCCATAAATTTTATGTCGGTTTACTATTGTGCCAAATGTGATGGGAGGTAATGAAAATACAACTGATTTTAACTATGTACCTGAGATCATTTTTAGGGGTTTATCCCTTTCAATTGTGACTTTTCTGAAATGATATTTTTCCCCCTAAAAGGATGATCAGTTGGATAAAATATGCGTTGAAAGTGAAAATAGAATGGTTTTTTTCCATTGATGAGCATAAATGCTTTGTTTTCTTTCATACATTAATGACATGATTTAGAACCATGAGTACTCCAGCCAGATAACATGCCATATATCGGGATGTCACTAATCGTCCACATCAATGTAGCTTTTAATATGAAATTTTGTTTCGCAGCAACATCATAAGTACTAACACCTTTACTCCAAAATGAATTTAACTCATCAATCATCAGTTTAAAATAAACGTCAATATTATTTTTTGGATGTCTTGGGATTAATAAGGTCAAAAAGATATAGGGATCCTTTATCAACATCAATGGAGGTAAATTGTATGAAGTTATAAAGATAGGACATCATGAATATTGACTACCTTAAGAATGAAACGAACAGAAACCATCTGTAGAGAGACCCAATCACACGTTTCAGGCTTCAAAAGCAAAAGATGGATGTAGTTGGTCAAAATGTTTCCATGGATCACCATCAAATGAATGATATAACATTTTATCAGTTAAAATCTTGGTTTTAGGACATGATATCATTGAAGTAATGTTATGAGACATAAACAAATACTGCAACCTGGGTATAAGGGGGAAATATCTCAACTATTTCATAGGAATAAATCCAGACTTCCCCGGTTGAGCATCTTTATACCTCGATTTTCTACATGTGGGACAACTATCCAATGACACATTTTCACCAGAATATAATATGCCGTCATTTTCAAAAGAATGAATCTTCTGATAACTACAGTTCAGATAATGAACCAACCTCTTTCTCTCATAGTAATTTGCAGGAAACACATTTCCTTCAGGTAACAGTGTTTTAACCAAATAAAATATATGATCAAAACAGTTGTTTGACATTGTATTATCTAATTTAATATCAATAAATTTAGAAAATGCTTCTAATTTTCTTATCTTGTAACCAAGATATAATTCATCCTTAGCAGACCTCAACAAGTCATAAAATTTAGAGGGTTCAAACTCATGAGTTAAATCAATAACATCCAGAGTTTCAGTTTGTTAAACAGAAGGACCTGCAACATCATGTACTAAATTTTGAAACTGTGATGGATCCTGAATCAAGTTATTAGTATCGCATCTAGAATAGAGTTCACCGTGTTGATACCAAAAAACATAATCTGGTTGAAAATGAAACTGAAGGATATGTCCCACAACCTTGTCAAATTTGCCAAATGTTCTCAGAGCACATTTTTTACAAGGAAACTTAATTTTTCCATCTGAAACAAATTCTAGTTTTTATGATGAAAATGATAAGAATGATTCAACTCCCTCAATATATACATGATTTAAACCAGAATTGTCTGTATTTCAATATTGATTTATCCAAATGCGATCATCTAATAATGACTATTTTCAATATCCTTGTTACATATGTTTCTACAAAATATAAAATCATTACTGTTTTTGAATTATTTGAAATTAGAAAAACCCTATCAAAAAAAATAAGATAAATAATCACAACCACTTCTTAATAATTACTATTAATTACGGGTGACACAATTTCTAGTGGATTGACGACTACTCTTTTATCTAACGGCTCATTTACTTGCATCATTCTCACACTGAAATCAAAATGAAGAATCAGCTGAGTGGTACAATTATTCATTCTTGTGCATACGAGAATGCATAAGTGTCCCTATGAGAAAATTCTTCTTTGTGATTTCAGTGTGAGAAATATTCAAGTAAATGATCAGTCAAACAAACAATCCCCCTTTTCGTTGATAAATATTCTTCTTTCAACTGTCACCACCAGAAAATATTATTAACAATGTGGTCCTAAAAAGGCATATTCAAACTCATGCATACAATATTGGATATGCATACATAGAAGCATACTTTTCATAATGTTTTGAGTCGGTGAGAGTTGAAAGGAGAAGAGTCATCGAGAAAATGGAGTGCCATAAATCTATTGAATTTTTTTCCAAGTTTTTACAATTTATTACAATTAATTTTATTGCTAATTATTGCTAATTATTTCAATTTATTGCTAATTATTTATAATTGTTGCTAATTATTGCTAATTATTTCTAATGATTCATGATTATTTCTAATTATTTATAATTATTGCTAATTACTGTTAATTAGTGCTAATTGTTGTTAATTATTTCTATTTATGGAAATTTATTGCTATTTATTGTTATTTGTTTCTATTTATTGATATTTATTTCTATTTATTCCTATTTATTGCTATTTATTGCTATTTATTGCTATTTATTGTTAATTTTTGATAATTATTGCTAATTATTGCTAATTATTTCTACTTATTGCAAATTGTTGCTAATTTTTTCCAATTATTGTTAATTATTTATAATTATTGTTAATTATTCTAATTTATTACAATTTATTACAATTTATTGTAATTTATTGTAATTTATTGCTATTTATTGTAATTAATTGCTATTTATTGCTATTTATTAATATTAATTCAAATTAACTATGAATTAATTATGAATTATTATAAATTAGTACTAATTATTACAAATTATTACAAATTATTACAATTTATTACTATTTATTACTATTTATTATTGTTTATTTCAATTTATTACTAATTATTACTAATTATTACTATTTATTACTATGTATCACAATTTATTACGATTTATTACTATTTATTACTATTTGTTACTATTTATTACTATTTATTACTAATTATTACTAATTATTACAAATTATTACTAATTATTACTAAATATTACTAATTATCACAAATTATTACTAATTATTACTATTTATTTATAATTATTACTAATTATTAATAATTATTACTAATTATTACTATTTATTACTATTTATACTATTTATTGCGATTTATTAATATTTATTACGATTTATTACTATTTATTAAAATTTGTTAGTATTTATTAGTATTTTTTACTATTTATTTCTATTCATTAGTATTTATAAGTATTTATTTCTATTTATTAGTATTTATTTCTATTTATTATTATTTATTAGTATTTATTTCTATTTATTACTAAATATTAATAATTATTAGTATTTATTGCTGTTTATTACAAACTATTACTATTTATTACTAGGTATTACTATTTATTACTAATTATTATTATTTATTACTATTTATTACTAATTATTACAATTTATTACTATTTGTTACTAATTATTACTATTTAATACTAATTATTACTAATTTTTACTAATTATTACTAATTTTTACTAATTTTTACAAATTTTTACTAATTATTGCTAATTATTACTAATTATTACTATTTATTACTAATTATTACTAATTATTACTTATTATTTCTATTTGTTACTATTTGTTATGATTTATTACGATTTATTAGTATTTATTAGTATTTATTACTATTTGTTAGTATTTATTAGTATTTATAACTATTTAATAATATATATTACTATTTATTAGTATTTATTAGTATTTAGTACTATTTATTAGTATTTATTTCGGTTTATTTCTATTTATTTGTATTTATTTATATTTATTTCTATTTATTACTAATTATTACTATTTGTTACTATTTATTACTATTTATTACTATTTATTAGTATTTATTACAATTTATTAGTATTTATTAGCTAAGTCTTCACACGATGCAATTGAGAGAGTCGATGGAGGAAACGACCTCGATATAGCTAGGTCATAGAAGACGATGCTCTCTCGACCAAGGCATGTCATCAAATTTGACTATAGGATGAGGTGAAATTAGGATTTCTTAGGCTTTCAAAGATTCTACAATTTCTAAATAAAAAAAATAGTACTTCACCATTATATTTCATTTTGGGATTATCAAAATAAAATTAAACAAATAGTTAAAATAATGATTGAACCCAAAAAAACCCTAAATAGGTTCTTTCATCCTAAACTCAATCTTTTTAGAATTATATGATAGATTTAATTATTATTTTAAATGTCATTGTTTTAAAAAATAAAACCCCCCAAAATATTTATCATTGCTTTCATAATATAATTAAAACAAAAAAAATAGGTCATTTAGAATAAGTAAGCGAACAAACTGAAAACTTCCTCAAGTGAGATGATACTAGTAAACAAATGTTTTGCACTAGGAAAATAAATTTTTTACCATGTCACATGAAAGGAATGCATCAAAAACTTAACAAAAATTAATCCCATTAAAAAACCTAAAAATGCTTTGAACCTTTAAAACCACCAAAACCATAAAAACCCCTAAAAACCATAACAAACCCATAAAACCAAAAAAAACCACCAAAAACCCCGAAACCCCTTTAAACCCCTAAAATCATTAAAAACTCTAACAACCTTATAACCCCTAAAACCAGAAAATAAAAACCCAGAAATCCAAGAAAAACCAAAAAACATAAAACCCTTAAAAACTCTAAATCGATAAAATACCTTAAACTGCTAAAAACATAAAAATCCAAAAAAAATCACTAAAAATACACAAAAAGGTAAAAACCCAAAATCACTAATAAAACCATAAAACCAAAACACACGTAAAACCACTAAAAACAAAAATTTTCTAAAACCACTAAAAACTGTAGAAACCCTAAAATCCCATAAAAATCATAAACAATCACTAAAAATATAAAAACAATTTAAACCCCAAAAAAATTAAAAACTCTAAAAACCCTTAAAAACCAAAAAAATACACAAAAATCCCTACAAATAAAAAAACATAAAACCCTAAAAACCTTCTAGATACCTAAAGACCCAAAATCAATAAAAATCCAAAAAATCATTCAATTTCCCTAAAAATGAAAAGAACCTCATTGCCCTAACAAAAATTAAAAAAAATGAAAATCACTAAAAAACACATAAAAACTAAGAAACTAAAAAAACCTAAAAACCAAAAAACTGGTAAAACCCCAAAAACCCTAAATTCCCCTAAAAACCCAAAAACCACTAAAAACTAAAATAACCCTTTAAACACTTAAAATGTTAAAAATTCATAAAACCCAAAAAACTCAAGAAATATCCCTAAAATCCCAAAAAAACCCTGAAAAAACTAAAAGACCTAAAAATCCCCCAAACCCTCAAAATCTGAGAAAAACTGTAAAAATCCTAAAAATCATAAAAAGCCATAAAATTCCCTAAAAAAGTAAAAAATTATAAACACCCAAAAAACCCTATGAAATCATTAAAAACCTAAAAAAATTAAAACCTCTAAAACATAAAATACACTAAAACCCTAAAAGCCCTAATAACCATAAACACCATAAAACCCTAAAACATTAAAAATTCTAACCCCCCCCCCCCATAAAAACACTAATAAGCCACTAAAAACATTAAAAACCAATTAAACAACTACAAACATTAAAAAAATATAAAAACCATAAAACCCCTAAATAATAAAAAACCCTAAAACCCAAAAAAACATAAAAACCTAGAAAACCCCAAAACCCAAAAATACATAAAAACCCTAAGAACCCATAAAATCTTCAAAATCCCTAAAAATCATTAATAACATAAAACACCCGGAAAACCCCTTAGAAATTTTAAAACCCTAATCCTACTTAAAAACTTTAAAATTCTAAAAATTATAAAACTCTAATAAACACAAAAAAACATAGAAACCCTTGAAATTCCATAAAAATACTTTAAAACCCATAAAACCTTAAAAACCACTTGCAACTCTAAACACCTTTTGAAACCCTAAAATATTAAAAAAATAGAAAAATGTAAAACCCCAAAAAAATCACAATAATCCTAAAAACCAAAATATACCTAAAAAACCCTAAAACCCCTAAAACCCTCAAAATTCCTAAAAATAAAAAAATAAAAAAATCCTAAAAATCCCTAAAAATGTAAAAAACAAAAAAACGCAAACACCCATTAGAAAACCTAAAAATACATAAAAACCCTAAGAACCTAAAAACATTTAAATACCCTAAAACCATAAAAATCATAAAAATCAAAAATATCACTAAAAACATAAATACCCTAAAACCCCATAAAAACCCTAAAACCCACTAAAAACTCTAAAAACCCTTTGATGGGAACTTTTTATGCATGTTTTTTGGATATAAAATGGTTCATTTTTATATATTAATTGATTAAAAATGCCAACATTTGAATGTTTTTATATTTTGTGGTAGGATATTGGTTTTGCTGAAAAATGTAGAAAAAGAGATGAAGGCGTGGTTTGACATCAGATATTTAAAGAATTATTGAAGATGAAACATAGTCAATTAACTAACCCAGAGCTTGGAAATGATGAACATGATTAAAAATGATGGAATACTACTAAAAATTAAAATCAAACATTGTGTATGTCATTTACACAATGTATAATTGGGGATATTCATTGGTTGTGAAGAATTTCACAACATGGAGAAAAATCGTGGACCTATAAATTACAGCTCATGTAAACCTATTACACGACGTGTAAATTCTTACAGAGGAAACAAAATTGTTGATTTATTATGGTATTTTGATATAAAATTCTGAAAAACACCTTGTAACTACCCATTATGATGGGAGACCCATTAATGGACCATTATGACACCCAAAAGCCACTTTTATACCAATAATTAAGAGGCTAGGGTTAGATTGAAGAGTATCAATCAACAAAAGGAAGCTCAAGACAATGTCCAACATAAGATTTACTTTCCTTCTTTTTTTTCTTTTGTTTATTCTGTGATGTCTCCCCTCTCCCAAATCAAATCTAATTCCCCTTTAATGTAACTATAGTTCCTTTGAGTGATCAGGAAAGGGGTAGGATGGATCATTGATCTTTGTTTTATTTTTTCACATTAATTAAATTAAATCTTTTCCTTTATTTTCTTTTGAGTATAAATTGTTTAAACTGAATGAAACTACATTATGTTTATAATATTTATTTTGATTTTCCTTTTTCAATAATCTAAAATCTCCCTCCACCAAATTCATATCTATTTTATTCAGAAAATATTAGGGTTGGCTGGTTGGTGTTTGGTGATCTCTAATACATGTGAGGAATTGTAATAGGGACTATTTTTAATTAGAAAATACAAATTCACAATTTGGGATTTCTATAATTTATCAGAAGGAAATGTTACAATACCACAAACAATGGAATGAGGGTTGACCAATTAATACATAATGTAGGATACCCTCACCATCCCCATCTTCTTATGGAGAGAGAGGAACTATAAGAAATAGAAACTATACTGATGAACCTATACCAACACTTTTGGAAAACTATTGATATTGGTATCATTAAATGACCCTAAAAATGTTTTGGCTAAACCCGTTGGTATAAGTACCATAATATGACCCTATATCAATATTTTTTCCAAAACATTCGGTATGGGTGATGGTTATACAAATGGTTTGAATAAAACTATTGGTATAGAATCCATCATAGGACCCTATATGAATAGGTTCCCAAAAACTGTTGATATAGGTGATGGTTATAACAACGGTTTTAATAAAACTATTCATATACCCTCCATTTAAAGACCCTAAACCAACAGTTTTTCTAAAACCATGGTATAAATACTAAATAATATATCTATAACAACAGTTTGGAAAACCATTGGAATTGGTATTTTGATTTTTAATGAATAATTTTATCAAATAAAATTGAATAAATCATAAAATAATTTACTTATTAATATATATATCATATTATATTTCTAAAAATCAATATAGAATAGTGGTTATGTCATTGAAATATAAATCAGAATACCAATGGTTTTCAAAACCATTTTTATATGTATTTTTTATTTACAATACCAACTGTTTAGAAACTGTTGGTATATCCCACCTATACTAATAGTTTCCCAAAATCATTGGTGTAGGTCTATACCAATGCAAAACAATCCAATGACCACCCACACCATTGGTATATGATTTTATCCCAATAGTGTGGAATCGAAAGTGGACTCTCCATCTTACAAGTATAGCCATGGGAAATAGAGAATAAATTTTAAATTATGATAACATTTCTTATGTTCTGATAAAACTTGCTTTGATCTTCACTTCCTCATCAATTTTAAATAAATCAATTTAATGTTTTCAATTTCTCAGACCAATCTAAAATTCATTTTCTAAAAATCAACCAAAAGTGAAAAATCTATTTTTGTGAGCACTTCTATTCAAGAAACAAATTATGTTGACATCTATACTATACAAGCCAATTGAAATTTTTTGTTTTTATAGGCCTCATGAGAGGCGTGTGTCACCCTTTAAACCCATAAAAATGATAAAAGCTCTAAAACACTTAAAATCCTAAAAAACTCAAAAAACCCCAAAAAAACATAAAACCCCTAAAAACCTAAAAACCCCTAAAACCCTAAAAATCCAAAAAACCCATAAAAATCCTAAAAAACACAAAAATTCCGAAAAATAAAAAATACCCTAAAACCCTAGAAAACCCTAAGAAAATATGAAAAACCAAAAAACACTTAAAACCCCAAAAAATTTAAAGTCTAAAACCCCTAAAACCCTTAAATACCCTTAAACCATTAAACCCCCTAAAAACCATTAAAACACCTAAAATACCTAAAAAGATTAAATACCACTAAAAACTATAAAAACCCTTAAAACCTATAAAAATGAAAAAAACCCCAAAACACCAAAAAACATTAAAAACAAAAAAAATTCTAGAACCCCCAAAAACCACAAATTCCATAAACCTCGTCAAATTCCATACAAACCCTAAAAATTCCTACAAACATAAAATCTATTAAAATCATTGAAACCCCCTAAGAAAACCTTAAAAAAAGAAAAAACACTTAAAACTCCTAAAAACATAAAAAAATTAAAAACAATAAAAACCATAAAAACCTTAAAACCCCTAAAACCATAAAAACTATAAAACCCCTAAAACCATAAAACCCCATGTAGTGGTTTGTTTCGATGGTGTTGTATATTTTTTCCATGGCTACTGTGTTCGTGAGGAGGCTAGTGGTTTGGGAAATGTAGAGGATGGTGCTATAGTTCTTAGAGGAATGTTTTATTTTTTGGTTGGGTGGTACTAACAACATATTGGGTTATAGAGGCTATGCTGATGTGAGTTCCTAGGAGGGTTGGACTATTATTGGTGTTGGGTGGACTGATTTCAATTTTTTGGTGTTTGTGGGAGTGGTGTTCTGGTTGGGTTATGGGTAGAAAATTTTTGTTTCGATGAGGGTGTAGGGAGGTGGAATAGATCACTGGTGTTTGTTTAAAGTGTGTTGAGTGGTATGTTGTAGGGGTTCTACGATGTCAATTATGGTTGGCTCTTGCTTGACTTGGATGGTTACTAGTGGGGATTTGGAGGTGCTACTCATGGGATGCTTGACTGGATTGGATTAAGGGCTGTTGGGACCTTTCATTGATTGGATGTTGAGGTTGTCGTGGGTATATTAGGTTTATTAGGGGTACTTCAACTATGATTCATGTGGAAACTGGTCAACTGGGATTCACATGTTTTGGTGGTTGTTTCTGGTTTCTTCAGGGTGCTTAATTGTGAGATATATGGTTTGTGGCTAGGGAGGGAGGCATCAAGGCTGTTTTTTGAGGATGGTGCTATGTTTGGACTAGTTTGGGGGATTGATTAAGTTGAATTTCTTCATGCAGAATGGTGGTTCCACTAGTTTGGCCTTTGGTGATGTTGTTGCTTGTGGTTGTGTCAAGCCTTGTGTTCATGTGTGCTAGTTATGGTTTTTTTGGTGGATGTGTTTGGTTTTGTGTGAGTGAGTGTGTGAAGGTTGTTTTACATGAGTGAATTAGTTTGTTTGGGATATGATGTATGTTTATGTGTAGGTGCTGGTGGTGTGTCTATGTACATGATTTACTATTTGTTAATGTTTGGGGATGATCATTGTTGGGATTTTTTGTTTCTATCTTTGTTATTTTTCTCCTTGATTGTGCTTCCCTTCAGAGTGATTACTAGATTTATGATTGGGAGATACTAGGTTTACTTCTAATTGGTTGTAAAGGGAACATGTGCTAGGATCTTATGCAGTTAGTGGCTGTTTGGTGTGTTGTTAGTGGCTGAGTGGTGGTGCAAGTTTCAGTAGCCCTTTCATCTAAAATATGTCATGTTTGGGTGCTTGCTAGGCTTGTGCACTTTTGGCCAACAATGTGTTTTCATGCATATTTTTTTTCTTGTGATTGGTTGGTGTGATGTTATTCCAATATAGTGGTAGTTCATTCCTACCATCAAGTTGTCATGTGGAGGGGTTCTATGAGATTCTCAAGCCATTTTAGTCTACTTGTTGACTCGAACATTTTGGGTGCATTCCTTTGTTCTCTTATGTTTGGTTTGGTCTTGGAAATATTGTTGTTGGAAAAACCACCATTTTAACCTTTCATGAATTTCTTGAAATTCATCTTATATTATATAAACTAAATTTTTTTTAGCTATAATCAACCCAAATAATCCAAAAAACCCATAAAAACCCTAAAACCCTAAATGCCATAAAACCCATAAAAACCCTATAATACCATAAAAATATTAAAAATCCATTAAAATTCATAAAACTGTAAAAATCCCAAGAAAAACCATGAAACCCATAAGAAACCCCTAAAAATCATAAAAACACTTAAATACACTAAAATCCTAAAAGCCCTAAAAAACATAAAAATCCCTAAAAATTCATAAAAAAATAAAACGCCTAAAACCATTAAAACCCTACAATCCCATAAAAACACAAAAATCCACTAAAAACTCTAAAAACCCTTTAAATCCCTAAAATTTTAAAAACATCTAAAAACCATAGAACTTATAAAAACAAAAAAATACCCTCTATAAATACAAAGAAACCACAAACCCCCCAAACCCCTTAAAATAATAAAAACCCTCAAATACCAAAAAAATACTAAAAACCAATAAATATCCTAAAAAAGCCCTAAAATCCCTAAACACATAAAAACACCAAAAACATTGAAAACCCCTAAGAAAATGAGATAAAAATAAAAACATATAAAACCCCTAAAAACCTAAAAACACTACAAACCATAAAAACCCTAAAAACCCTAAAAATCCAAAACCACCTAAAATCCATAAATCCCTTAAAACCTAAAAGGCCTTTATAACCCTAAACCCATAAAAACCTAATAAACTTACTAAAAACTCTAAAAAAAATTATATCACTAAAAAATTTTAAATCACTAAAAAACATAAAATCCCTAAAAAACTCAAAAAAACACTAAAACCCCAAAAGAAACCATAAATACCCATAAATACCTGAAAAACCCAAAAACCCTAAACCCCTCAAAAATCCCTACAAACCCTAACAAAACAATAAAATCTAATGAATATCCTTAAAAACACCAAAAACATAACCCCCCCAAACCCTAAGAAAATCATAAAAACCTAAAAACACTTTAACACCCTATATATCCTAAAAACACTAAAAGCCATAAAATCTTTAAAAACCCAAAAAATTACTTATAAACCATAAAATCCCTAAAAACCCTACATATTGATAAATATCCTAAAAACTCTCAAAATATCCCAAGAAATATAAAAAACCATAAAAACAGAAAGGGTTGTAAGAATAAATTAAAAACCTAATAACGTGTAAAACAATAAAAACCCTGGGACATGATTAAAACCTAGAAAACCCCTAAAAACCAAAAAACTCAAAAAACCTTAAAAAACATAAAAACAACTAAAAAACCTAAAACCCCTAAAAACCAATAAAAATTTTAAGACAAAAAACTATAAAAACCCTTTAAAATACTAAAAAGTTAAGAAACTCTAAAAAATCATAAAACCTTAAAAACTATAAAACCCCTAAAACCCTAAAGAACCCTAAAAACCCTAGAGACCCTATAAAACCATAAATATTATCAAAATCCCTAAAAACACTAAAAACATAAAATATACTTAAAAATCCCTAAATATTCTTGAAAACATAAAAAACCTAAAAACCTGAAAACCCCCTATGAAAACCAACAAAACCAGGAACACATAAAATCCCTAAAAACATTAAAAAACTAAAAAAAATTCTACAAAGCATAAAAACCACTAAAACCTATAAATCCCCATAAAAACCCTAAAAGTAAAGTAAAACTCATAAAAACCTTCAGACAACTAACAATATAAAAAACACTAAAAAACATAAAAACCCTAAAAAACAAAAAATACCATTTAAACCCCCAAAAAATAAAACCCCTAAAAACCGTAAAAACACTAAAAACACATAAACCCCTAAAAACCCATAAATATACTAAAAAACCCTAAAAACATAAAAATGACTAAGAACACAGAAAACCCAAATAAGAACATAAGAACATAAAAACACTTAAACCCCTAAAAACCTAAAAACACTAAGAACCCAAAAACCCAAAAAACCCAAAAAAATTAAAAATCCTAAAACTCATTAAAAAACTAAAACCCTTTTAAACCCCTAAAAAGGTTACAAATACTAAAAAACTTCAAAACCCTAAAAACTCAGAAAACCCATAAAACCTAAAAACCCCTTAAAAACCAAAAAACCCAAAAAATCGTTAAAATCCCTAAAAATCATAAAAAAATATAAAATCTATAAAAAATCCCCTAAAATCCCAAAAAATTTAAAAAATCATAAATTATTAAAAACCTAAAATAAAACCTTAAAAACATAAAAACATTTAAAACAACTAAAAACCCTAAAAAACATAAAAACCATAAAAAATACAAAAAACCATAAAATCCTTAAAACGATAAAAAACCCTAAAAACATAAAAAATATAAAACCATATAAAACCACTAAAAATTCAAAAAACTTATTATACCCCTAAAATTTTTAAAAACACTAAGAAACCTAAAGAACCCTAAGAAAACCCAAAAACAGGAAAAAAATCCATAAAAACCCCAATAACCCTAAAATAACATAAAATACTTCAAAATTTTTAAAAACCTAAAAAAGTATAGACCCATAAAATAACACTAAAAATCCCAAAAAATGTAAAAAAAACTCAAAAAAAACCCCTCTTGGAAAACCATAAAACCTTAAACCACATAAAACCCTTAAAACCTAAAAAACATTAAAAACCATAAAAACCCAAAAGAACCCTAAAACCCATAAAAACAACTAAAAAAACTAAAAACCCTAAAATACCCTAAAAAACCAAAAACCATTGAAACTCTAAAAAAAATTTAAACCCCAAAAAACGTAAAAATACACTAAAACCCCATTAAACACCTAAAAATATGAAAAAACCCTAATAACCCATTAAAAAATAAAAAACTTAAAAACCCCTAAAAACAGTCAAAATCCCTAAAATCCCTAAATAACCATAAAAATATATAAAAACACTAAAAATGTAAAAAATATACAAAAATACCTTACGAAAACATAAAAACATAAATACACTTAAAACCCCTAAAAACCTAAAAACTCTAAAATCCCTAAAAGACCCAAAAACCAAAAAACCCAACAAATCCCTAAAGCCCCATAAAAACCATAAATCCAAACTAAAAACTATAAAAACCCTTTGAACCTCTAATAATTATAAAATACTCTAAAACCTTTAAATACTCTAAAAACTAAAAAAACCCTAAAACCCTAAAAATGTAACACCCCATGATTTCATAGTATGTTATTTCTTCAAAGTAATTCAATAACTTTCACTACACGCAACACTGGGTTTGAGCGCACCAAAAGATTACCAAACTAGCTGTTCAGAAGCGGTTATGAATAGTATTAACTGAATATTTAACTATATATAATCCTTATAATTTTAGAATCCATATTATGAGTTTCTTAGACATAATGCAAGAACAAATTCATTTTTTCCTATAAACGATGTATTTATTTCGAAAAATGCACTTTTACCTCCTTTTAAGGATGAAACCTTTTTAAATTCAATATTTGAAACTTTTATATATTCAATATGACAAAATAAACTTCTTCTTTAGAATAGGGACAAAATAATTTAGTTTCAATAAATTTTTGGTACTTTTATGATAACTTTCATATTTGGGTGAATAGTGAAAAATACTATATTTTAACTGAAAACTTTTTTCAAAATAATTTATAGTGTTAAATTATAAATTTCGATGGTTGGAAGTATAAATAGTTTATATTTTTAACATTTAATCCAATTCTGGTCATTGAATGTAATTTTACTTTGAGATTGGACATACAAAAATGTCAATCTTTTGATAGATATTGTTTCTTAAAAATATGCCTTTTGGTTTTGACAACGGGAATAAATTTTAAATTAATAAATGAAACATATATGTTTCAAATTTGGTAAAATAGACTTCATTTTTGATTTCATAATATAAAAATTATCTTAGGGTGAATTTTTGGTATTTTCCTGAAAACATTCAGTTTTTGATGAATACTGAAAAATACTAAATTTTAATTAAAAACAACTTTTTTATTCAAAACAATTTATAGTGAGAAATTATACTATTGAGTGGTTTTAAAGTATAATTAGATTATATTTTTACCATTTAATAAAATTTTGGTCATTGGACGTAATTTCACATTTAAACTGGACAAAAGAAAGTATCAATCTGTTGATAGTTATTATTTCTTAAAAACACGCTTTTTGATTTGACAAAGGGAATTAATTTTAAATTAATTTCTGCCAATTTTGTGTTTTTAATATAGAAAAATGGATTTCATATTTATAATCATGAGTTCCAAATTGTGTAAATAGGTAAATTTTATTTTTAGACATTTGGAATAATTATTTCGGTAAATATTCTATTTACCATGGTTAGAGGGTAAATCTGGTAAATAAGGGTAAAACAATAATATTATAATAATATTAAATTACCCTAAAACGTGTACTAACACTATTGGATGATACATTTCTGACCATGTGAATATTTGGGTCGATTTTTGGACCCCATGGAGCCACTTGTAAGTGATAATGACACATTATATTAATTAAGTTAATGTAAATATAAAAATGACATAAGAAAATCTCTTTTTGAAAATTTTTTTTTACATAGGGTTATATATGTTTTTTGACTATAAATATTAATTATAAAGATAAAAAGATTTCCTACATAATGTTATTTTATTTATAATTTTTATACTTTGAATAATTAAATTTATTTATGACACAATAATATGTTGTATTTTCCTTATTAATGAAAGAATCAAATAATTGGTATTATAAATGTTACAATAAATATAATTTGAATGTTTTGATGACATACAAGAATTTTATTGGTTAATATTACATGTTAGTATTACTTAAATGATTTTTTTTATAATTAATAAAATTTCTAAGACTTTAAGAAAAATAAATTATTAAATAGTGTTAAAATTGACATAAAATAGTTTTTAAAACAAATATTATATTATTAATTGATAGTCTATTCATAAAAATATAAGGATCATACAAAAGACTTATATAATTATATTTGTATCATTAATTAACCACTTTGAGGTCTGTTGGAAGTTTATAGTAAGTTTATTAACCATATAATATAAAAATACAAAGAGACATGGTAAATGTAAAACTAATTAACTAATAGTTAAAACTAAAAAGATAAGGTTAATAAAGTGACCCAAAACTATCTAAAACCTATTGGTTGAGTTGTTTTAGATCCATAACCACTATATCCTAGAAATAAATTTGTTTTGAGCCATTAGAAACCGAATATTAATATTTTATAAAATAATATTTCTAGCTTTTCCAAAGGTACCCCTCACCCCTCTTATAAAAGGGCACTCCACCTTATCTCTAATTCACACCATAAAAGCGTTTTTGATCGGCCATAACCTGCCCAAATACCCTCTAAACTTCAATAAATTAAATTTATAGGCCTTATTTTGATTATAAAGCCAACCTACATACCATTTTTGATCAAATAAAAAGGAAGAACCTGAAGAAGAGGTAATGATTTCACCACCCTCTGTCAAGTTCCTTTCTTTTTCCACTTATTCATTCTTTGTTATTTCCATTATAAAATAATAACTCTAGTATCTTCTATATACTGTGATGTTATTATAAATATGGTACAACCATATTCAGTATTATATCCATCCTTTGAATGAAATTTCACCATACGTGTGTACGTACAGCTTACCGTTTCCACATCATGGTGTAATTGTTATTCAAAACATTATTATTTGGATGGGTTTTATAATGATGTGTAATTGATGTAAATAATAAATATAACAAGATAATTATTCTTTATATATCATATACTATCCAATTATATATTATTTTAATATCAAAAGAATAATATTGTCGCTCGTGCGTACGTATGGACTACTGTCTCCAAGAACGCGATGAGATTCATTCCCCATAATATCCATTCAAGTATAATTCTCATTTGATGATTAAAAATAATTTTCAAGGTCTTGATATAATTCTGGATATGAATAATATACAACCTATCCATAACAAACACGGATTATGTAACAAAAATATAAAAGAAAATGAATAAGTTAACACCCTAAACGACGATAATACTAAGATATTATTAACAAACCAATGTTAAAAGATCATATATGATATCATATTAATGTATATGATTCTTGAATAATTTAATAACAATTATTTCACCATTATATAGGAGTTTAACCTACACTCAACCAAAGAAAAGTACAAGGTAAGGGTTTATTTCACAATCTCTTCATTATCCAAGGTTGTTTATATGTAATTATCTACTGGGACCTCTTTATCATCCACATCCCTATTTCTTAAAAATGTATTTAAAATTATTATTACTATTTTATAGACTATGGGTTAAAGTTATTTATACCTTTGTTGACTTTTTATAAAATTTTTATAAAGGAATCTTTTCGTCATTTTCCAAACAAGGTCCTTTATAACCTTTTCGATAGAATTAAGGTAAGAATGTCTTTTTTTACTTATACGGAGTGTGCGGCTATTTTCCGCCTTTATAAAATTGTCTAAGTATACCTTATAAGTTTATAAGAATATTTTTAAAGTAAAGGTTTTCTTCTATAATTATGTTAATTTTAAATTATTTCAAAAAAGAGATATTTCTCTCAAATAGTTGTGATTTTATCTATGTTAACATCCTTTGATAGATTTTAGGATTATTTGAAGTTGATTTATTATGATACAAAACTTCCATATTGTATTGAAGGTTTTGTGATATGTTTTACTGTGGATGTGTTATTTTTATACCATTCATGGTTTATGGAGGAAGTATTGAAATTTCATATGCTAGTTTTAATACGAATGTTTATGTTATGTTTAAACCTGTTTATAAGTGGAATGCAGTGGACTTAATAAGTGATGGGTGGAGCCTGCTATAGCTCCTAGATGAATCGGTAGGTCTCATGAGACAAACTAGTGTTTTGGTACAAGGCCTTGACAAAATCTTATTTGTAGTCTTGGCACAGGGCCTTGACTATGTGGTTATGATAGTCCGTCATTATGCATTCCACCATTATGAAAGTGGTTATTGATATTGCATGTGATTTTTTGATTAGTAGAATATCTATGTGAATAAGTAAATGGAATTATTTAATTTTATTTTTTCCATATTATACTGATGTTCATGTTTAAAAGGCTTTTGATTTAGTTATACATTGGATTATGTGATTATGCTTATTTATTAATGTTTCAGCTATATAGTTATCCTTACTGGGCATCTAAGGTCACCCCTTTCAATGTTTTATTTTTCCAAGGATGTGAAGAAGTATTTTATGAATGACCTGCAGGGATAGTATGAGGGGATATGAGTGTGGTCTATGGAGACAAGATGTTGTTGTAGTTTTTAAATTTATGATGTAATGAAAACTTTATAAATGTATCTAGAGATTCCAAAGCTACTAAAGTAATCAGTCTATCAAGACATGATCTTTTGTGATCATGACAATGTTATGTAATCATGCACCGACTCTGGGTAACTGGGGTCGGGGCATTACAGTTGGTATCAGAGGAAGTTTAGTGAAAACCTTGGGAGCTAGATTTATATAAACTCTGATTAGAGAACATAGACCTAAAATGGAATTTGAGGATTAGTATAGAATAACTTCCTAGAATTTTTCTATTGTAGAGATTTTGTGAGTTTTTTAAGAAATAAATCCATGTTTGGATATGAGCAAGTAGAGGCAGCTCTGGCACAGATGTACCTAGGGGTAAATCCTGAAAACACTTCTTGGAGCTAGACTCGAATGGGAACTGGTGCATGACAATGGGCCTTGCTGCAATCTTGGTTACGACACTCCTAGGGGATATTCTTAGGATAATTTTCATTTCCTTTAAAAACCATTTTGAAGGGTTTATGAGTACATACTTCCTTAAAGAAAACATTTTTATGATTATGGATTATATCAATAAACTGTTCAATTTATGTCAATTGTTTTACAAGTTTGGATTTATGTATTGTGATTCATAAACTAATCTAGTGTATCCCATTGTATATAAATGGAACTCAGTAGATAGGATGTGTACTCCAGTAATAAGTATGATCCAAGGAGTACGAAGGATCATATCTTTCATGATATTAATCAAACATTTAGAAGGCAAATAGTCTCCCATGTATTCTCAACATATGAATAAATAGTATGATGTGTTAATAAGATAAGTAAATAATTCTCTGAGTCATTTGGATTTGAAGGGAATCTAGAGAAGAAAAGGATGGAAGAGAGAAAGATGGATAAATGGAAGAGGGAAAAGAAGAATTATCCCATACGTGATAACTGTGGGAAGAAACACCCCGAAACATGCCTAAAGAGAATGGGAGTTTGTTATAGGTGTGGAGAAAAAGGACACCAAGTACGTGACTGCAAGGGTAAGAAAAGGGTTTCAAATGTACAATGCTTCATCTGCAAAGAGTTGAGAAACTACGCAAACCAATGTCCAAATCATCAGAGTATTCCACAAATGATGCTATTGGATAATAATAAAGTTATGATACTACCACAGATGAGGAGGAATGATTAGAGTTTTTATGATGTTATTAAATAATTATGTCATTTTACTGTTGTATCAACGATGTATTAGTTATAATAATTAATGAGTATATAGGGATTGTACTGCAGTTCTATTTCATTAAGGACTTGAGATTGTGTGGAACCAAGAAAAGTGACTCAATAACAGGTTAAATTTTTGGAAAATATATGGTTTAGAGAAAGATAAACCATAATATGGTTCTGATACAGAGGTAGTGATTTTGGAATAATAAATGATTGATTTGGATAAATAATATTGATTATTATGGACTACCTTGAAACTGAGTAATGATTTCTATGTTCTATAACTGTTGGAGTTTACAACATTTTTGGATAGAAGAAGTATATACAGTATTCTATAAGGAATAAGGGATCATGAATGTAATCAATAAGTTTTTATGGAAATTCAGGATGTTGCAGTGTTTTAAAAGAATACATGATGAAGGTGTTCACTTGTTATTATGCAGAAAAAAGGATATTCATTGTGTTTACATTCCTTATAAATTTTGGACTGTGAGTTTGGATAGAAGTATTTTGGATAATTCTAGTTTGAGATTTTTTTTGTATTTCCATAAAAGGACAACCCGGAGGTGTGGCAGAAACTCGTCGTGTCCGGCAAGGCCATGAGACTTGAACCCCTAACCGAAGGGCGACAAGGGCATATCACCTACCACTAGACCACGTGATTTCCTGGATTGAATAATGTAGTTATTTTTAAAAGGCCGGGTAAATGAATTATAAATTCAATTTTTTTAGAACCCTATTTGAATAGGATAAATAGATTTTTTTTAAAGTTCTATTATCTTTTAGCGTGAAAGATGAGTTTGTGGTAGAAATTAGTTAAAGGATGGAACTCTACTTTTCAGGTATATATTTTTATTCTTCTATTATTCTATGAATAAATTAATTTATAAACTTTAGTGAAGGTATCATAAAACAAAAAATGTGTTATCCTAATACCTTATGTTTTGTTAAAACAAGGATATTTTAAATCATCATAGATTGATGAATTTGAGGCCCTCAATTTTACACTTATTTATGATTGGTGACCTCAATCACTAACTATAAATATTTATGTTTTTCCTCCAATTATATGTCTCTAATTTTCACCAATGTTCTCCTTATCGTGACTATAATTTGGTTTTGACCATTTCATTTTCCTTTTCCTCTTATTAAGACTAAATTTTATTAACCTAATTTATAATGATGGTTTTCCCAAATGTATTTTCTATTTTCAAACTTTTATTTTAGAAGAACAATTTCAAATTTTTAGGATTCAATTTATTGAACGAGGGAATAATTTAACACCCCAATATTTCACAGTATGTTATTTCTTCAAAGTAATTCAATAACATGCAGTACATGCAACACCGAGTTCGAGCGTACCACAAGATTACCAAACTAGCCGTTCAAAAGCGGTTATTAATTGTATTAAATGAATATTGAACTATATATAATACTTATAATTTTAGAATCCATATTATGAGTTTCTTACTCATAATGTAAGAACAAATTCATTTTTTCAGATAAAAGAAGTATTTATTTCAAAAAATGCACTTTTACCTCATTTTAATGATGAACCGTTTTTAAATCTAATATTTGAAACATTTATATATTATATTTGACAAAATAAACGTTTTATTTAGAATCGAGACATAAGAATTTAGTTTCAATAAATTTTTGGTGCTTTTATGATAACTTTCATATTTGGATGAATAGTGAAAAATACTATATTTCAACTGAAAACAACTTTTTTCAAAATAATTTATAGTGTTAAATTATAAATTTAAATGGTTTGTAAGTATAAATAGATTATATTTTTACCATTTAATTCAATTCTGGTCATTGTAAGTAATTTTACTTTGATAGGGGACATAAACAAGTGTCAATCTTTTGATAGATATTGTTTCTTAAAAATACGCCTTTTGGTTTTGACAACGGGAATTAATTTTAAATTAATAAATAAAAATTCTATGTTTTTAATTTTTTAAAATATAATTCATTTTTGAATTCAGAATATCAAAATTATCTTAGGGTGAATTTTTGGTATTTTTCTGAAAACATTCAGTTTTTGATGAATAGTGAAAATACTAAATTTTAATTAAAAACAACTTTTTTAATCATAATAATTTATAGTGAAAAATTATACTATTGTGTGGTTTTAAAGTATAATTAGATTATATTTTGACCATTTAATACAATATTGGTAATTGGACGTAATTTTACATTTAAACTGGGTAAAAGCAAGTGTCAATCTTTTGATAGTTATTATTTCTTAAAAACACGCTTTTTGATTTGACAACGAGAATTAATTTTAAATTAATTTCTGCCACTTCCATGTTTTGAATTTAGAAAAATGGATTCCATATTTAGAATCAAGAGTTCTAAATTGTGTAAATAGGTAAAATTTATTTTTAGACATTTGGGATAATTATTTCGGTAAATATTCTATTTACCATGGTTAAAGGGTAAATCTGATAAATAAGGGTAAACAAATAATATTATAATAATATTAAATTAATCTAAAATGTGTCTTAAACATATTGGTTGATAAATTTCCGGCCATGGGAATGTTTTGGTCGATTTTTGGACTCCATGGAGCCACATGTAAGCGATAATGACACTTTATATTAATTAAGTTAAAGTAAATACAAAAATTACATAAGCATATATCATTTAGAAAAACAATTTTTACATACGGTTATATATGTTATATTTTCATCTATAAATATTCATTAGAAATATAAAATTATTTCCTACATAATGGTATTTTATTTTAAATTTTCAGAAATAGAATAATTAAATATATTTATGACATAATAATGATGCAATATTTTCCTTATTAATGAATGAATCAAATAATTGGTATTATAAATGTTAAAATAAATATAATTTGAAAGTTTTGATGATATCCATGAATGTTATTTGTTAAATATGACATTTTAGGATTACTTAAATGATTTTCGTTTAAATTGATAAAGTTTTTAAGACTTAAAAAAATTAATTATTAAATAGTGTAAAAATTGACATAAATGAGTTTTTAAAACAAATATTATATTATTAATTGATATTATATTCCTAAAAATATAAGGTTCAGAAAAAGGACTTTTATAATGATAGGTGTATCATTAATGAACCACTTAAGAGTCGTTTGGAAGTTTATAGTATGTTTATTAACCATATAATAGAAAAATACAAAGAGACATGGTAAATGTCAAACTAATTAACTAAGAGTTAAAACTAAAAGATAAGGTTAATAATGTTACTCAAACCTCTCTAAAACCTATTGGATGAGTTTTTTTCAAACCATCACCACCTTAGAATCGAAATAAATCAGTTTGGAGCCATTATAAACTGAATATGGATTTATTATAAAATAATATTTCTATCTTTTCCAAAGGTACCCCTCACCCCTCTTAGAAAAGGGCACTAACCCTTCTCTCTAATTTACACCTTCAAAGCCAATTGGATCAGCCAATACCTGACCAAATAACTAATAAAAACCCCTCAATTAAAACCTATAGGATTTAGTTTGATCATAAAGACAACCTAAGGAGCCCTTTTGATCAAATCAAAAGGAAGAACATGAGGAAGAGGTAATGATTTCACCACCCTCTTTCAAGTTCCTTTCATCTTAAACTTCTTATTTATTTGTTATTTCTATTCTAAAATAATAACTCCAGTATCTTATATATATTGTGATGATATTAAAAATATGGTACAGCCATATTCAGTATTCTATCCATCATTTGAATGATATGTCACCATACATGCGTACGTAAGACTTACTGTCTCCACGCCGTGGTGTAATTGTTATTCAAAAAATTATTATTTGGATGGGTATGATAATGATGTGTAATTGATGTAAATAATAAATATAACATGATAATGATTCTGTATATATGATATACCATCCAATTATATATTATTTTAATATCAAAATAATGATATTGTCGCTCATGCGTACGTACGGATTACCGTCTCCACGATCGCGATGAGAATTATTCCCTATCATATCCATTCAAGTATAATTCGCATTTTATGATTAAAAATAATTTTTAAGTACTTTATATAATTCTAGATATGAATAAGATAAAACCTATCCATAACAAACATGGCTTATGTAACCAAACATATAAAAGAGAACGAGTAAGTTAACACCCGAAATGAAGATAATACTAAGATATTATTAACAAAGCAATGTTAAAAGATCATATATGATATCATATTAATGTATATGATTCTTGTATAATTAAATAAAAATTATTTCACCATTATACAGGAGGTTAACCTACCCTCTACCATGGAAAAGTACAAGGTAAGGGTTTATTTCACAATCTCTTCATTATACGAGGTTGTTTATACGTAATTATCTACTGGGACCTCTTTATTATCCAATTCCATGTTTCTTAAAAGTGTATTTCAAATCATTCTTACTATTTTATAGACTATGGGTTAAAGTAATTTATACTCTTGTTGACATTTTATAAGATGTTTATAAAAGAATCTTTCCGTTGTTTTCTAAACAAGGTCCTTTTTAAACTTTTCAACAAAATTATGGTAAGAATTTATTTTTTTGACTTATATGGTGTGTGCGGCTATTTTCCACCATTATAAAATTTCCGAAGCTTCCCTTAAAATTTTATATGAATATTTTCTGAGTAAATTCTTTCTTTTATAATTATGTGACAATTAAATGATTTAAAAAAATGATATTACTCTCAAATAGTATTGATTTCATCTATGTCAACATCCTTTGATGGATTTTAAGATTATTTGAAGTTGATTTATTATGATAAAAAACTTCCATAATGTATTTAAGTTTTTGTGATATGTTTTATTGTAGATGTTTTATTTTTATACCATTCATGGATTATGGAGAAAGTATTGACATTTCGTATGCTAGTTTTAATACGAATGTTTACGTTATTTTCAAACCTATTCATATGAGGAATGCATTGGACTTAATAAGTGACGGGTGGAGCCCAATATAGCTCCTAGATGCATCAGCAGGTTTAATGAGACAAACTATTGTCTTTTCATAAGGCCTTGAAAAAATATTATTTGTAGTCTTGGCACAAGGCCTTGACTATGTGGTTATGATAGTCTGTAATTATGCATTCCATCATTATGAAAGTGGTTATTGACATTGCATGTGATTATTCGATTAGTATAATATCCATGTGAATAAGTAAATGGCCTTATGTCATTCAATTTCTTCCATATTATGCTGAAGTTCAAGTTTAAAAGGCTTTTGTTTTACTTATACATTGCCTTAAATGTTTATGCTTATTTATGAATGTTTCTGCTATATTGTTTTCCTTACTGGGCATCTGAGCTCATCCCTTTCTATGTTTTATTTTTCCTAGGATGTGAAGAAGTATTTTATGAATGACATGTAGGGATAATATGAGGGGATATGACTGCGGTCTATGGAGACAATATGTTGTTGTAGTTTTTCACTTTATGATTTAATGTAAACTTTATGAATGTATCTAGTGATTCCAAGGCTAATAAACTAATCGGTCTTTCGAGACTTGATCTTTTGGAATCATGCCAATGTTATGTAATAATGCACTGAATCTGTGTAATTGGGGTTAGGTCATTACAAAAAAAACCCCATAAAAACCCTAAAACCCCTGAGACCCATAAAAACCCTCAAAATCCCTAAAACCCCTAAATACCATAAAAATTCTACAAAAATCCACAAAAGTCTGTAAAAATAGAAAAACCATAAAAAACCAGTAACCCTTACTAAAACCTTAAAAAACTAAAAAAAACCTGAACCCCCTAATAATATAAAATATGATAAAATAACTAAAAACCATAAAAACCATATGGATGTGTATCATTCAAGATGGATTAATGATACTTCAAAGAAGCATGAATATTAGAAGAGGGAACCATTCAATGTTACAAAATAGGATTAGAAAGGTAAACTACCTCCCTATGTTTCTGAGAAGATGGTGACTACTACCAATATTTCTTCCACTTCTAGTTAGGCTTATTTTATTATGGTGGTTGGTACTTCGGGTGTGGAATCCTTCTTCTACTTGTATAATGTTGGGGTGGTTCCTAGTCTATTTGTTAAGACTATTTAAAAGTATTTTTGTCTTCCTATTAATAATTCCTTGGATTTAATGTCTTAGGAAATTCTATAGGTGGGTGTTGGTTCTGGTTCTTATCCTATAGTTGGACCTTATGATGGTGATATGAAGACATTTGAAGATTCTGGTCTTCTTTTTGTTGTGAGGGAAAATCCCAATGGATCCAGTTTTCTTCGGGTTCTGAACGTTCTAACATGAGTTTTCATCAGTCCCCAAGAAAGTGGGATCTCATTCTTCATGCCCTGAATCTACAGGTCATGATAATGGAGTTCTGGTTCTTAGTATTTTTCATTTTCCTATGGTGCTTAAGAAATCTTCTAGATCTAGTTCTATTTTTTATTTTGAAGTATGTGAATGTATTTGGTGATGGTTCAGGGTCCTAATTATCTAGTCCTTGTATTTCTCTACCCCAAGGAATTATCGAAGTTGGGTATTATTCTTCGTGAACTAACTCTAAATATTAGATTCATCTGGAAACATGTATTATAAGTTATAATTCCATTAGGAATAAGATGACTAAGATGAAATAATGTGATATGAAGATTTCCCCTATAAATACTGGACTTGAGGGTAATGGTTCTAAAACTCCCGTATTTAATAATGTTCAATGTTAGAGTTTGGAACATTAGAGGTCCCAATACTCCTAGTATGTAAAAAGAAGTTCTATACCTCATTTTCACTCATAAATTAGAATGTTTTGGGATATTTTGAAATTATGATTAAAACGGGAAACTTTTATTCTATTTTGAGGAATATTTATTTGAATTTTTATTGTTTTGATAACTTTTATTCTTTTTATATCAGGTATATTTTAGTGTCATAGAATCCTCACTTATAATCTGCTGATCCTAGGTTTTTATCATTTCAGATTATTTAGTTCCTAGTTATGTCAGTTAAAGTGTGTGTTTTATTATTTATTATTTATGGTTCCAATTTGATTTATAGTTTAAGGGTTCTATGGGGGTACATTGGTTTCCATGTTGTGTCTGACTCTAAATATCCTTATAGTTTTCTTGGTGATTATAATGTGTTTAGGTTCCCATAGAAAAGATATGGAGGTTGCTTCTATTGGACCTCTTCTATAGAGGACTATAATTTGGTTATTTTTTATTCTAGTTTGGATGATCTTCATTTCATTGAGTAGAGCTTTTTTAGAGGAATGGATATTTAGGGGTTTTGAGGAAGCTAGATAGGGTTTTGGTAAATTCCTATTGGATGTATAGGTTCCCCACTTTGATAGATAATTTCCTTCTTTTTAGGATTTCAAATCATCCCCCAATTATTATCAGATCTATAAAGGTTCATCACTCTAGGAAGTTGTCAATAATTTTTTTAATCATTGGGAAGATTATAAATAATTCCTATATTCTTTATCCAATACAAGGAATATTGGGGTCATAGGGTTTAATATGTTCCGAGTTTACCAGAAACTAGATAAGTTCAACCAGTCTCTCTGATCCATGCATACCCAGGTTTCTTCATAGTATTCTACTGAAATTTCTTAGATAAGGAATGAATTAATTGTCATCCAATAATATTTTTTATTAATGTCCCTTATTATTTCTTTATTCAAAAGTAATTTAGTTATAATGAAAGGTTAAAATACTTGACCTTAATAGAAACACTATCATCCATGATAAAGAGTAGGATTTTTTTTCTTACCAAGGGGGAACATAATTCAGCCTTCTATTTCAACTCGGTGAAGTATATATTTAATTCACCTAAATTTCTTCTTCATTAAAAGGGTAATAATTATATTATTTCTGATTTAGATTTTATTATTTGGGAGGAAATTGGATATTTTCAGTCTTTGATTAGGACATCACAGGTGATGACCTATTAGGGGAGAGTGATCATTTCTCCCTTTTTGTCTCACTCTATTTTCAGTTCTCTTGCAATTTTATAGAAAAAATCTATAGAGATAGTGGATTTTCAATATTCAATTTTCCTTATTCATCATAGAAAATATTCAAGGCCTGATGGATTTAATGACTTTTTATTCTATAAGGTATGGTCGATGGTTCGTTATGATACGCCATATGTTATTTTAGAATTATTCAGAACTAGGAAATTACTAAGGGAATCTAATAAGTATATACTTTCTTTGATTCCCAGGGTAATTAATACTTTTTATCATTCTGGTTCTATTCCTATTTAGAGTGAAATACTATTTATAAGTGCATCTATAAGATTTTAGTATCTATATAGATAATTTTTCTTTCAAATTGTATCAATATGGCCCAATATTCCTTTATTCAAGGGATATTTATTTATGATAATATTTTTCCAGATTATGAGTTGATGTAGGGTTAACACCTTAATTTTGGAGTTGCTTAGTGTGATTTCAAGATTAATCTTTCTAAATCCTTTGATTCAATTAGATGGTAATTAAATTAGGATGCTATAGAATTTTATGGTAATCTGGCTAGGTTCTCTTCATGGATTAACAAGTGCATCTCTTGTCCTATGCTTTCAGTGAATATTAATTGGTGTATGTATGTTTATTTTACCAGGAAGAAAGGATTGAGGCTAGGGTATCCCATTTATCTCTTTATTTTTGTGAATTATAAGGGGTATTTTTCTCATATTTTAGACTCTATTATTTATAATTCTTACTCTTTCATGTTTCTTTAGAGATGTGGTAAAACTTTTGTTTATCATCTTTTCATTGTGTAAGATCTTCTTCTATTTTACATAGGTGATCTGGACTAGATTTTTTGTCCTAAATAATTATTTGGATATATTTTTCTCGTATTTTGGGTTGTCTGTTAACTTCTCAAAATAGTAAATAATCTCATATGGTGTGTCCTTGGATGTTAAAGAAGGTATTGGTTCTTCCATGGGAATTAATGGAAGTTAGTTACTAATTTTTTACACTGGGGTGACTCTTAAAGCTATTAGATTAAGAGTTGTGGACAATGCTATTTTGGAATAGAAAACTTTTAAGAGAGTAAAAGTTTGGACAAAAAATTTTCTTTCTTTTTTCAGTAATCTTGAATTTTATTCAATCTATTTATTCTTTCATGAAATATTATTTTTGATATCATTTCATCTTACCTAAAAAATTTATTAATTTTGTTGATGCTATGATTAGAAGATTGAATTATAAGGTCTTTTCCTTGGCCATGTCTAGGGAAATGTAGCTTGTCCTTAGTGGATATATATAAAGAGGAGATATGATTAGGGATAAATTGTGTTCATTATTGGAATAAAGAATCTATGTAAAGACATGTTTGGGACCATTTTTTACCATCCACTTCTTCTTTTTGGAGGATTGGGATCAAATATTTTTTCTTAGTTGCTTGGAATTTTTGGTTTCCAACGTTCCTTGTAATTATTCGTAGACTTGGAAAAAATTACTGGGAATATGGGAATATTTCTTTCCATGTCGAAAATAGCTTGTGTATCTTCCTATGGGTTGATTCATAGCTTCTCAGGGGGGCTATATATTCAACAATTGATGATCATATTATATATGAATCTGGGATGCTTAAATATTCCCAAATTTATGATATTATTTATGATGGGTATTGGGATCATCCAAAGGAAATTTCTAATAAATGATGTGATGTTAAAAGGTGTATTCTTTTACTTCCTATCCTGGTGATAATAAATATGGTATCTTGTGGAAAAAGTAAATTGTTCCTTCTATTTGTAGGGTTTGGGAGAAGTTGAGACTAAAATGTAGCATTGATTAATGGAATTATTTGGTCTAGAATTGGGTCATCACAACTAGGTGAACCTTTATTCATTGCATGTTGGTACTTTTTCGTTTACCTACACAAGAATGGTTTTAGGGTAAGAACCTATCATTTCACAATCATTTTTTTCATTATATGAATTACCTTGATGGTCTTGATAATTTTTTTTAAATTGTGGGTTCCCTCAAATTCTTTGGTCATAATTATCGAGGCTCTAGACTATATATTATTTAGATCAAGATATTTCTTATTTTTTTTGACAAGTTTTATGAAAGATTTAAAAAGAATTTATTACTGTGTGTTTTTGAAAATATCAGGCTCGCCACTATTGTGTATCTTATCTTGATGGAATGGAATTATCTACTTCACGAATCATTATTTAAATGTGGTAGTAATATTTGGAAAAAACTATGGATGTATATCAATTCTAGAATCCTTTATTATATATAGTTTTCTAATATTATGGCTCATCATGAGATAGCTAACTAGTGGAACTTGTGGGGCTCTCTTCTCTAGGGTGGTTGATCTTCCCCTGGTTTCTTATTCTTTGTTATTTGAGACTTGTTTCTTATAGATGGTGTATCTATTCTAGGGTTGGGTGTTGTTTTGGTTGCCATGGGCATAAGATGACTGTGTTGTGGATGTCTGCATATAGGATCATTTTATCAGGGGATGTTGTTGGGTGTTGGCTTCAGGGCTATCTGGTGGAGTCTCATATTTGATGATTTGGATTGTCTTTTTGTTGGTGTTTGAGTCGGGTAAGTTGGCTTCCCTCAAGGCTGGGGGGGGGGGGGGCTTTGTTTTTTTCAATGAGGTTGGTTTTTACTAGGTGTGGTGGTGGCTCAGGCTGTGGTTGGTAGTAGGTGGTATTTATGGTGTTTTATTCTTTTTTTCTCTATTGGTTTGTCTTTTATGGCTTGTTGAAGGCTGCATTGTTTAGTGGGGAGCCAGCTAGAGGGTGATGGCTCTGTGCCAGTTTGGTGTTCTACTGGGTTTTTTACCGGATAATGGAGATTATTCTTGGGTCACTAGAAAGTGTAGATGTATGGTGTGGGTTGTACATGGTTATTATAATTCCTTCATATCAAGGAGATAATTGTGTTGTTCCTCTGGTGCTAGTTGCAGTTATTTGTGTCAGATGATATTAGTGTGGGTTTCTAGTTTATCAGGGTTCATGTGTGTTTGTGGTTTCTTCTGGCTCCAAGGTGTTCAGTTGTTGGTTGTGATCGTGTGTGGATGGATGGTTGGAATATTGGATCCATGTTTTGGATGGTTTTAGGATGTTGGTTTATGGTGGGTTTATCTTGTTTGGCTCTCGATTGGTGGTGGTTCTCTACTGGGCTTATCTATGGTGGGTAGTTGGTTTTGGTGGTTGGATCTGGTTTCATGGTTTAATGTTTTATGTGGAGATATGCATGGATTCTCTTGGTTGCTGAATCCAGTTGGTTCTTGTGGCTTTAGTTGATTCCTTGTTGTTTTCTTATGCAGTTGGTTTTCAGGGGAGCTTTAGGGTTATAGGGATGTGTATGTGGTTTTGTATGTTAGTTTGTGGTGTTTTTAGGTTGTGCGGGGGTGGGTTTCATGCATTGGGATGGATGTGTATTTGGACTCAGTTGTTGTGTGTTTCAATATTATGATGTTGCATTCTAGTTATGGGGTCATTAGTGGGTTGTTTTTGTTTTTGTGGAAGTGTGATGGTGTTGGAATGAGCGTGAGTGTGACTTTTTGGTGTTTTCGGGTGTTCGGGAGGGTGGTGGTGGGTGCATATGCTTGTGGGAAGTGGTGTGTGTGTGGATGTGTGTGGGTGTTTCTTGTTAATTCTGTTTTTCTCCTCTTTAGTTTCTATCTCTATGATTGTCCATCCTTTGTTGTGCTACCTCTCGATGTGCTCACAGGCATAAAACCTGTTACTTCTGTTGATCATTTTGTTGGTTAAATGGGGTTTTTTTTCTGGGCTTGTATTCTTTGGGTTATTGACTGCAAATCCTTATGTTGTTGTTTGGGGATGGGTGAAGGTGCAGTTTTCGGTGTATGTTGATGCCATCCTTGTGTGTGTGGAGGCTTCAAGATGTTATCAGGTCGTTTTATTGTTTTTAGCACTTGGTCTCTCTTAGGGGCCTCTTGGGTACACTTCGTTTCCAGGTTTGGATGGATGGGCTTTGCAAGGTTCTTGATCCCTTTTTCCTAGTTTTGGTTTTGATGGGATCCATAAGATTTCTCGATCATTTTTATTATATGCCTACTTGTGTTCTCTTAGGATTTGGGTTTGCTTCCGCAACACTTTTTCTCTTGGTATCTTGGCCATTGGTTGGTTCACCTTTGTGTGATTGTGTTATACTCAAATTAAGTTTCATTTTATATACTTACTTATATTTTCCTCTCAAAAAACTCTAAAAACCCAAAAACCCAAAAAACAAATGCTAAAAAAATTATAAAAACCCTCAAAATCCCTAAAAACCCTATAAAAACATAAAAATATTTAAAAAAATCCCTAAAAGAAAAAAACACTAAAACCCTAAAAACCCTAAGAACAACAGAAAAACCTAAAACTATTAAAACCCCAAAAAACCTAAAATTGGTAAAAACCCTAATATCCCTAAAAACTCTAAAAACCCTTAAAACCATAAAAACCATAAAACCGTCCAAATCCCGAAAAACCCTAAAAACCATAAAAATCCAAAAAAAAACCTACAAATACCCTAAAATGTAAAACCCCCAAAAAATATTAAAGATCCAAAAAACCAATAAGAAAACCTTAAAAACATAGTCACACATAAAACCCCTAAAAACCTAAAGAAAAAAGATAAAAACCCCAAAAACCCCTCAAAAACATAAAATCCTAAAAACCACTAAAACATTAAAAACTCCAAAAAACCCAAAAAACCCAAAAAACCCCTTAAAACACTAAATACCCTTTAAACCCCTAAACATAAAAAAACGTTAAAAACTTTCAAACCCCTAAAAAACTCAAATATCCCCTAAAAAAAATACCACTAAAAAGCTAAAAATCATTAAAACTCTAAAACCCTTAAATCCCTAAAAATATATAAAAATTCCTAAAAAGGTAAAACCCCTAAATACCTAGAAAACCCCTAATAAAAACAAAAAAAACATAAAACCACTTAAAACCCATAGAAAACCTAAAAATTTATAAAAACAATAAAACTCTAAAAATCCAAAAACCCAATAAAGACCATAAAATCCCTAGAAACCATAACACCCTAGAAACTAATGAAAACCCTAAAAACCACTAAAAAAACTAAAACCATTTAAACCCTTAAAAATGTTAAAAAACTTGAAAAACCTAAAAATCCATAAAAAACCTAAAACCCTAAAATCCTTGATAATATCTAAAACCCTAAAAACCATAAAAGACTAAAAATCCATAAAAACCCTAAAAACATAAAAAACACGAAAATCCATTAAAATCCCAAAGAAAACCTTTAAAACCCAAAAATAGTTTAAAACCCTAAATATCAAAAAATGCTAAAAACTCTAAAACCCCAAAAAAAATAAAAACCACAAAAAAAATTAAAAAACCTAAATCCCCATAAAAATCATAAAACCATTAAAAACTCTAAAACCCATTAAACCCCTAAAACATTAAAAACTAAAAAAAATTTAAATAAAAAAAACCATAAAACCCTAACAACCAAAAAAACATTTATAAAACTAAAAAAACCCCCTAATAACACTCATAATCCATGAAATCTTGAAAACCCCAAAAAAATCTAAAAAATGCCCTAAAACCATAAAAATAGAAAAAAACCTAACAACCCTAAAAACCCTAAGAATGCTTTGAAAACATAAAACACATAAAACACCTAAAAACCCTAAAAAATGATAAATCCCTTAAAAACATTAAAACCCTTAAAACCTCAAAATACATAAAACCACTAAAAACCATAAAAACCATAAAATGATAAAAAACCTTGAAATCCCTAAAAACATAAAAACCCTAAAAACCCATAAGAAAAAATTTAAAACCTAAAAAATCTCAAAACCACTAAAAAACCTAAAGGACACTAAAAACCCAAAAATACCCCCAAACACCTCAAAACCCCCAAAAACCATAAACACCCCAAAAAACCTTAAAAGGCCCTTAAACCCAATAAAAACCCAAAAAATCCTATAAAAACTCTTCAAATAGCTAAAACATAATAAGAACTCTAACAAAAACTAAAACCCCTAAAAACTCAAAAAATAACGTAACAACCCAAAAAACCTCAAAACAATCTAAAAACCCCTTAAATCCCAAAACCCCCCTTAAAACTATAAAAAACATAAAAATCCTTTAAAATCCTTAAAAATCCCTAAAAATCACTAAAAATGTAAAAATCCCTAAAAATTATTAAGAAAACCTTAAAAACCTAAAAACCAAAAAATACAGAAAACCCCCAAAAAATAAATAACAACAAAAACCCTAGACCCCTTAAAAACCATAAAACACTAAAAATCCCCAAAAAAACCTATAGACTATAAAAATCCTAAGAATCACTAAAAATTTCTAAAAATATAAACAACCAAAAAAATTGTAAAAACCCCTATGAAAACCATAAAACCAAAAAACATATAAAATAAAAAAAACTTAAAAAATCATAAAAACCCTAAAAATCTCTAATAACCCTAAAATCCCTCAAAATAACTAAAAACACTAAAATCCATAAAAAGGATAAAAGCCCTGAAAAATCATAAAAAATGTAAAAACCCCTAAAAAAGATAAAAACTCAAAAAAAACCTTAAAAATATATAAACAATAAATACATCTAAAAACAAAAAAACCAATAAATACCCTAAATACCCTAAAACCCCTAAAACCCCTAAAACCCCTAAAAACCATAAAAACCCTAAAAACCATGAAACCCCCTAAAAACCCAAAAAAACCCTAAAATCCCACTAAAATTTCTAAATCCCATTTATATCCCTAAAAATCCTGAAAAATGATAAAAACAAAAAAATGGGCATAAACATAACTAAAATGAGATAAATAATGAAAACCCTAAAAAACATAAGAATAAATTAGAAACCTAAACACACATTAAACCCCCAAGAATCCTAAAAACGCTAAAAATTGTAAAAACCATAAAACACTAAAAAACCATAAAAATTAACAAAATCTATAAAACCATAAAAACCCACTAAAATCATAAAAACATGTAAATGTGACTAAAATATAAAAAACCATAAAAACCCTAACAATCCCAAAGAAAACTTTAAAATAATTTAAACACATAAAATCCCTAAAACACCTAAAAATCCTAAAAACCCAAAAAAACCCCCTAAAAACCATGAAGCACCTAAAAACATTAAAAAACATTAAAAACTAAAAAATCCTTTACAACCATAAAAATGTGAAAAAACTCCAAAAATTCTTAAATACCCTGCATAAATAAAAAAAATCCCGAGAAAACAATTAAAAATATAAAACCCCTAAAACCCACAAAATTCTTAAAAACTCTAAAAAATAAAAAAATACTAAAAAAACCTAGAAATTATTAAAAATTTTAAAAACCCTAAAAACTATGAAATTCCCTATGAAAACCTTTAAAAACTAAAAACACTTCATATCCCTAAAATCCTACAAAATTATAAAAAACATAAAACTCTAAAAAACCCTAAAACCACAAGTTTCCCTGAAATATTGAAAACCATTGAAACCCATAAAGAACCTCAAAAACTCTTTAAACTCCTAAAAAAGTTTACTAAAATTAAAAAAAACAAAAAAACCCTAAAAAAACAAAAAAGAACCCTAAAAACAAAAAAAACAATAAATCCCTCAAAAACCTCAAAATCAAAAAAACCAAATAACCAACAACAATTGTAAAAATACCAAAAAAATGCCTAAAATTGGAAACACCTTAAAATAATAAAAAACCAGGAAACCCTAAAAACGTTAAACACATAAAAATAAAAAAATGCTAAAACCCTAAAAATATAAAAAGTGCCTAAAGACATAAAAACCATTAAAAACAAAAAAAAACCCTAAAAACCCTAAAACCACTAAAAACAATTAAAACTCTTCAAACACATAAAAAATCTAAATAAATTGAAAAAACCATTAAAACCATAAAATACTCAAAAAAATCCCCCAAATCCAAAAACCCCTAAAAAATCCAAAAAAAACACAAACCCCATCAAAATCCCTAATACCCTAAAAACCATAATAATCTTAAAAAATCCCTAAAAATCACAAAAAATGAAAAAATCCCAAAAAAGCCAGAAATCCAATAAGAAATACTTAAAAACATTAAAACACGTAAAACCCCTAAAAACCCTAAAAACCATAAAAACCCTAAAAACCCTCAAAAACCCTCAAAAACCCTAAAAAACCCAAGAAACCATAAATCACAAATGAATACAAAAAAATACCTAAAATCCCTACGAATATAGAAAACCGTAAAAACCCTACGAAAACCTTAAAAACCAAAAAACAATTAAAACACCTAAAAACCTAAATCACACTAAAAACCCTAACAAACAATAAACCCTAAAAACACTAAAAATAATAAAACCACATAACACCCTTGAAAATACCTAAAAACCACTACAAACTACAAAACCTATTTAAACCCCAAAATATAAAAAAAAACTCTAAAACCCTTAAAAACCCAATAAAACTAAAAAACTCTAAAAACCATAAAAACCATAATAAAACCCTCAAAATCCATAAAACCCATAAAATTTTTTAAAAATCTATCAAAATCCATAAAAACAAAAAAAAATAATTAAAACATATAAAACACTAAAAACCATGAAAACTAATAATAAAATATTAAACACTAAAACAAACTAAAACCCCTAAAAACCTAGAAATTTTTAAAAACCCTAAAACCCTAAAAACTATAAAAAACTAACCCCCCCCCCAAAAAAATCCCTAAAACACCTAAAAAATCTATAAAATCCCAAAAAATCCCCAAAAACATAAAAACCCATAATAATCCCTATGAAAACCATAAAAACCTAAATATTATCAAAACCCCTAAAATATAAAACCCATTAAAAACCCAAAAAATTACCTAAAAAACTGAAAAACCCCTAAAAACTATAAAAAAACTAAAAACCTTAAAAATTGTAAAAACCTATAGAAAACATAAAACCAGTAAAAACTACATAAAACCTTTAAAACCCTAAAAATATTAAAAAACTGTAGAAAACATTAAAACCCCTAATAAACTCAAAAAACCCTAATAACCCAAAAAACTAAAAGACCAAAATAAAATCCCAAACAAACCCTAAAAACCTCTAGATATAAAAAACCCCAACAACCCAAAAAAATACAAATATCTAAAAATACCTTAAAATGAAAAACACCATGAAAACCCTAAAAACTCAATGAAAACCAAAAAACATTGAAAACCCCTAAAAACCAAAAAACACTAAAATCCAAAAAAAACCAAAAAACCACCAAAAAATTTGAGAATCCCTATAAAACACTAAAAATTCAAAAAAAACCCCTAAAAACATTAAAAACTCTAAAAAACCTAAAAACCCAAAAAAAATCAAAAAAAGTGGAAAACCCCTAAAAACCTCTTAATTATCATTAAAACCCTCAAATCCCTAAAAACCATAATAAACCACAAAAACTATAAAATACATAAAAATATGTAAAAATACAAAAAAACCCCATTAAAACCCTGAAAGATCCTAAGAAAACAAAAAAATCCTAAAAATAGTTCAACCCCATAAAATCCAAAAACCAAAAAATACACTAAAAACCATAAAACTCAGAAAAACCCTAAAAACCATCAAATTAAATAAAACCCACAACAACTATAACAATATTAAAAAATATAAAAAATCTGAAAAAATTTAGAAACCCCTAAAAACCCTAAAAACCCCTATGAAGACCTTAAAACCCTAAAAACAATTAAATCACCCAAAAAAAACACTAAAAACTCTAAAAATACTTTAAAACTATAAAACTACTTAAAACAGAGAACCCCTAAAAACCATAATACCCTAAAAATCTAAAAACCCAAAAAACCCATAAAAAACATTAAAATCTAAAAAACCCCCAAAACCCTAAAATCCCTAAAAATCTATAAAAACCATAAAACATATCAAGATAAAAAACTCCCAAAAAATAAATAAAAACCTTAAAACCCAAAAACCTTGAAAACCCGTAAGAAAACATTAAAAACCTAAAAAAACTCAAAACAACTAAAAACCAAAAAAAATTAAAAACCCTAAAAAATATAAACACCCTTCAAAATCTCTAATAACCCAGAAAACCATTAAAATCATATAAAATACCTAAAAATCCCTGAAAACATAAAACCCATAATAACCCTAAGAATACCTTAAAAACCTAAAGACAATTAAAATCAATGGAAAGCCTAAATTCTCAAAAAACACTAAAAGGCCTTAAAATCATTAAAAACCATAAAACCCTATAAATGATTAAAATTTTATAAAACCCCATAAAAAACCTAAAACCCACAAAAAATAGTAAAACCATTTGAACCCCTAAAAACATTTAAATCTCGAAAAACTCTTAAACCCACCAAAAAACCACAAATCCCAAAAATAAATAAACCATAAAAATCAACAAATTTAAAAAAAAACTAAGAACCCATAAAATAATAAAATCCCTAAAAGTAACTAAAACATTAAAAACCCAAAAACCCATAAAACCCCAAAAACCAATAAAAACATTAAAAAAGCATTAAACCACTAAAAACATTAAAAAACTATAAAACCCTTAAACCCCCTAAAATTTTAAATAAACCCAAAACTATAAAACCTTAAACCACTAAAATTCCCTTAGAGACCCTAAACCCCCTAGAAACTCATAAAAATCCTAAAAATTTTCCAAAAATCCCTAAAAATGTTAAAACCCAAAAAACCAAAGAAGACATAAAAATCTAAGAACTCTTAAAACACTGAAAAAAACTAAATCCCTAAAAACCATAAACACCATAAACCCCTTAAAAAAATTCAAAAATCCTAAAACCCTATAAATCCCAAAAAACCGCTAAAACACTAAAAACCCTTTAAAACCCTAAATATTTTAAAAACTTAAACCCCCCCCCCCAAAGAAACCCCCTAAAAATTCTAAAACCCCTAAAAACTGAAAAACCTATAAAAACCCTAACTCCACTCAAAATTTCTAAATCCCAAAAACGTATAAAATCATAAAAATGTTGTAACAATTAATAATTATGTAAAACCCCCTAAACCCCCTAAAAACCCTAAAATCACCATAAAAACACTTAATCCACTAAAAAACAAAAAAATGATAAAACCCTAAATCACTACAAAACCCTCAAAATCGATAAAATCCAAAAAACCCATAAAATCATAATAAATACTAAGATATATGAAAATATAAAAAAACCCTAAAACCTAGGAAACCTTAAAAAAGGAAAAACAATAAAATCCCCGAAAAAACAAAAAAAAATTAAAAAAGACTAAAAAAACCCTAAAAGCCCTAAACCCCCCAAAAACCATAGCAAACCCTAAAAATCATAGAAAACCTAAAAACATACTAAGAACTATAAAAAGTCTTTAAATCCAACAAAACATTAAAAGCATAAAAAATTAAAAACCCTTAAAACCCCCAAAAAAATATATAACCCTAAAACTCCATAAATCCCTAAAACTATTCAAAATACCTAAAAACCATAAAAACCAAACAAAATCATAAAAAACTCAGAAAGTACCCAAATCATAAAGAAACCTAAAAACCCTAAAAACCATAATAAATACTTAAATCCTAAAAATACATTAAACCCCTAAAAACAAAATAAATGCTTAAAACCCTAAAAAAAATATAAGGACCCTAAAAACCGTAAATTATTTAATTCTATAAAATCCCCAAAAAACAATAAAAATAAATAAAATAATTAAAATTCCTTAAAACATAAAAAATCAATGAAACCATCAAAAACCATAAGAAAAACCTAAAAACCTAAAAACACTTAAAACCCCTAAAAACATGCGAACACTAAATACCCAAAATGGACTCTAAAAACCCTAAAACCCCTAAAAATCATAAAAACCCCTTAAAACTTTAAAAAATCACATAACCCATAAAAATATTAAACCACTAAAAACTCAAAAAAAAACATTTAATCACCTATAATGATAAAAACATAAAAAACATAAAAACTACTAAAAAACTCCAAAAACCAGAAAAACCCCATAGCCATAAAAACCAAAAAAAACCATGAATATGCTAAAAATACCTAAAATCATTAAAAATGATAAAAATGTTGAAATGCCATAAAAATCCCTAAAATTTTAAAAAACCATAATAACCCTGAAAAAACCCTATGAAAACCTTAAAAACCAAAAAAAACACTTAAACCGTATAAAAACATAAAAACTATAAAGAAGCATAAAAACCCTATGTGTCGCATCCATGAAATATTTTAAAGGTAAATTTAATTTAATTTATTTTAATGATTTTTTATGGTGGTTTCTCATGCATTTTTGGAGGAATGGGTGAGTTTTCATGATGATTTGGGCCAAACCGTGAGCCCATTTCCAGATTTAAAAACAATTTTTTATAACTATTTATGTTTTTAATATTTTTCATCATTTATACATCCAACATAGACTTACCTAACCTATTAACACCACCATATCAATTTGGAACCTTTATTAATCCATAATCATGATGGATTTGGGTTTTTATTTAAGGAATTGGGCCAGCTTAAAAGCCCATTTATTGTGTTTTAAAAAAATTAATTAATATATTATTCAATTTTTATGATTATAAGTGATTAAAACTCTCACCAAATACCTCTGACCCTATTATCTCCCTCATTATCTTTTCCCCCTCTTTGGAACTAGTATTCAATGTAAATTAGGGCTGAACCTCTTACTCTTTCTTAAATCATCCATATTTGAATAGGTAACATGTTACCCTCATAACTTCTTCAATTTTTACTATTTTAACCCATTTTAGTTCTCACTTTACCTTATATAACTTATTGAAACTGAAATTTTATTTTGGCTATTTTTAAATTCAGATACTGGTGTATTTGGGGTGTTTTTGTTTAGATCCTTCAAGTAAGTAGGTATCCTTCCTTCTTCCTCTCATTTTCTTAGGGTTTATTCCACTTTCTTTGGGATCCTTCTATTTTTTCTTGAAATTTCTAATGTCTAGAAAGTTTGGATTCGAACCTCGGTTTTGATATTGGGTTTCTTGGTCTAATATTGTGGTTTTAGGATTGATCTATGTCTCTTGTGGTGCGGCGGTGGTGTGGTTGAACATTCGCACAAAAATTCAAGGGTTTTGACACTTGTGGTAGGTGATTCCTTGTAAGCACCACTAGATGAATTATATTTTCTTAGTTTACATTTTAGGCCACTTATCCTTCATTTTCCTTAATTTGAAAATTGGTTTTGTTTAATTTTGTTAAGAAAATGATTATTAGGTACCAATTTTGTGTTGAATTGGGTATTTTACATGTTACTATGTTATGCCAATTGGGGTTGTTTTATAACTCGTTTAATGTATTTATAAAAACAATTAGTACTAAAAATTCTGTTTTTTTTAATATGGGTATGCACAATATTGTTCAATGTGGGGTTTTTAATGGATTTGGTGTGGGAAACATTGTTAAATTTTGTGAAGTTATTCTAAGGAAATTCTATAAGTTTTATTGAGTGATGTAAGTGGTGAAAATCACGTGTAGATATTATTTTGAGTTGATTATGAATAGAACATATTTATTTATGTGATAATGGATTTTGATAACATGTGAAAATGGTTTGGGCACAATGGGGGAAACCCAAGTATCTAGGAGGGAAGATATGTACTAGTACGCTAGTGATCGGGAGGGGTTTTATCCCTATTTCACTAAAAAAATGGATAAATACAACACTAATAATACTTTATTTATGATGATTGGGGACCAATAGGTTATGGGTATATTCCCTACTGGTGTCTTGTGCCTGAGAACATATTTTTCTATGGTTACTTTACACCGAGATACGATGTACATGCGGCCTGAGACTAACTAGTGCCTAGGAGTGTTCTTGAGATTAGTGATAATTAACTATATGGTCTTAAACTATTGAATATGGTGGTTTGGGATGAAAAATAACGTATCTTACATTTTCATTGAAATTTGATCACTCATGGAAAATTCCATTTGAAAGATGTTTACATTTAACAGTTTCATTCTTTTGAAATTATTTCCACCACATATTTCTTATCAAAACTGGCATGATTTTTACCTTGTGTTGGATACTCAATGGAATATATTGGTGGGACCATATAGGTCTTTGGATAAAACCCTACTTACAACCCTTTGGTGTAAGTAGACTTGATCATGTTTGACACTTGTAAAGGCAAGGCCTTGGGTGATGTATGTTCGGGTTGTTAGTTCCCTTCCATGGTGAGGTGTTGTGGAGATGACTTGTGGGTGATGACCCTATGCCATGTAGATTCCTTGGGAATGTTTTGATAAACTTTTATATGTCTTTGGACCTCTTTTTTTGTTTAATTTTATGTATTTAGTTGTTGATATTTTTAACGCTAGTTTAGAAAGACTTTTTAGATTCGCTTTATCGATTTGTTTTAAATTTTTATATATCTATACTTGGGTAAATCATTCCCAAATCAAAATATATGATACCCAAGCACTTGTTCCAACCCATGGGGAAAGGTAAAGCCCTTTGATGCTTGTCACGGGTGGGGTTTGGTGCCCATTTTTATGTTGACCAGATTCAGTTTGTGACAAAATAGTATCAGAGGAGGAAAATGTTTTTGGGTTATAATATTATTTTGGGATGAGCCGGGCTAGACCAGAGATAGGAATGTCAGGACTCAGAGTTTTCTTCATTATTAGGGTGCATATCCCATACCTCTCTTGGCATACATCTAGTAACCATGGGACATTGGAATTGTTTGTTTGACTTCACTTCCAAGTTAGATTTGTGGGACGAAGACTACACGTGGACATTGGGTGGTGTGGGGTAGTTGTTTCCATTATCATTGTAATGTGTTTGGATTATTTATATTTGATATTATTGATGAAATGTTCAGAAATTTTTTTATAGATTTTTTTTCTTGTTACTATTTCTTTTGTTGCAACATGCCTCCCTGGAAAGCTCCCATGCACCCATAAGAGGAAGCTGGAGAGAGTTCTCTCTCACCGCTTGATCAGTGGAAAGTAGATGCTATGGTTCACACTATAGAAGCTCTGGGACATGGAAAAGATTCTGTTCCATCTTTCGTTAGAGAATATGAGACTGAACCTTGGATGGAAAAATCCAAGGAGTTCCTAAAAAACAGGCCTCATACTTTTAGAGGTAGCATAAAACCCCCAGAAGAAGAGGAATGACTCGAAAAGAACGAGTACATGTTTGAGTTCATGTACACACCCATGGAGGTCAGGGTGATGTGTTCCTCTTTTCTGTTGGAGGGCCCCAGCTGCAAGTGGGGGGAATCAGTACTTCAAACTGAAAGGAATGTCCAGAAGTGCTTGGGAGATTTCAAGGGTATATTAAATAAACAATAATGGCCTAAAGTCATGGTATATACTTGATCTAGAGAGTTTATGTATCTTGTTCAGGGGGTCTTTTTATGATGGAGTATGCCAACCATTTCATTGAGATAGATTAATATGCTCTTGAAATCATCTCTAATGATCAAGTGAAGGCCCAGAGGTTTGAGAAAGGTTTACAATCAATGATATACTCCTAGGTTTTCATATTTAAGATGAGGACCTATGCTGAGGTTGTTGACCTGGTGTGTGTAGAGGAGATTGAACGAAATGGTAGGGTTGATTTCTTGGGGATTGTATCAGTAGTGGGAATTTGAATCTCTTTGGAGAAGAAAAGGAAGTGATAGGAGAAGGGGAAGAAGAAAGGTGGTATTTGAGTAAGCTCTTCCTGGATGTTTCCATAGGTGGATTTTGATTCGAGATCCATCATGTGCCACTAGTTTGGGATTCCATGGCACATCCGATCAGCATGCCCATTTCCTCTGATGTCCTGTTATCAATTTAGAGTTATAGGTCACTTACAACACTTTTGTGGGGCTGATCATCCACTTCATAGTGGGACAGGATCAATGGCATCAAGAGGAGTTTCATCTTAGTCAGAGTCGTTGAGGTCTGGGGGTATCGATTTGGTGGACGTGGTGGTAAGGATATGTCATCTTCTGGGTAGAGCCAATTTAGGGAACATCCACATACTAGAGATCTTCCTTAGGTAGATACTATAAATTTCAATGTAGTGGATCAGGAACCAGTAAGATCAGAGGTGGGACCGTCGATAGTTTGAGGTACTATTTTGATTGAATCTTCTATAACTGCTTATCTTTTTGATTCTAGTGCATTTATTTTAATAATTTCTTCACATTTTGTGAACATGATGAAATTTACAACTAATATTTTTTTCCTTTGAGATGGAGTTGGTGACACCACTAGGAAATAAGGAGAGGAAGGGTCTTAGTTTCTCATCATGTGCACTTTATATGTTAGGGGTTTAGATAGATTGGGACCTCCTATTCATAGATATAGATCTTTTAAACCTAGTAATTGGAATGTATTGGCTAGTACACTTTCATGAAAACATGGATTTATATACATGTCTGGCCAATTTCATGATGCCTGATGGGAGTCATCAGGTTTTTCCAAGGGAATGAGATCCTCAGTCGAGTCATGCGGGATCTCCACTCCCAGAGTTGGGAGATCTGGTTTTTCAGTTATTTTCGCTCGTGATATAGGAAAATGGTCATGCTCTAAATTTTGGACAACCTCATATAGTGGAAAAGTTTTTTTTATGTATTTCTGAATGATTTTTTAGTTTTCCCCTAGAGCATAATGTGGAGTCTCGATTGATCTAGTGCCAGGAACATAGTTGATATCTCTTCCCACATATCGCATGTCCCCCACCGAGCTAATAGAATTAAAAATACACCTGGATGACTTAGAATCTAATGTATTCATTCTCTCAATAATTTTTCCTAGGGACTCTCTTGTTTGGTTCATGAAAAAGGTTGATGGATCCCTTCAGTTGTTTATTGACTACCGAAAGTTGAATAAGGTAACAATCAAGAACAAATATCATTTCCCCTAAATAGATGTCATGTTAGATCAATTGAAGGGGAAAATGTGGTTTTATAAAATATACATGCATTCATGATGTCATCAACATAGGGTGAAGGAGCTAGATATCTCATAGACAACCTTACAAAGTTTGTACGACCACATCGAGTACTTGTCCATACCATTCAGATTGACCAATGCTCTAGTAGTCTTTATGAAACACATGAATAGTGAATTCCATCGGTATCTTGATTCCTTCATCATGGTATTCATGGATGAGATCATAGTTTATTTGAGATTTGAGGAAGAATATGGGTATCATATTTAAATTATGTCGGACACTTTGGGGGATCACCACATTTATGAAAAGCTATCTAAGATCACTTTATGGACCCGATAGGTTAAGTTTACAGGGAATGTGATCTTTGAGTAGAGATTTTAAGAGTAACACAAGAAGATCAGTGCACTTATTTAATGGGAGTAGTCGAATAATGTTTTTGATATTAGGTGCTTCCTTAGTCATTATGGTTACTACATGTGGTTTTTCAGGACTTCTCTCACCTTGATTCTCCAATGACCACACTCACCCAAAATGGGGTGAAGTTTGTATGGGGACCATAATGTCAGAAATATTTTGAGGATCTGATGAGGTGGTTTTCTACCTCCCACATTTTGATTTTTCCAGAGGCTGGAAAGGGGTTAGGGGTTTGTTGTGACACTTTAGGTATGGGTCTCAGGTGCGTGCTTATGCAGGATGATCTTGTGGTGGTTTATGGATATATCCAACTCCAACCACATGAAAATAATTACCCGACCCATGACTTGGAGTTAGCAGTTATGATTCATACTTTGTTGACTTGGTATCACTACCTATTTGGGTAGAATTTTGTGGTCTACTCTTATACCAAAATATTAGAATATAACTTCTCATAGAATGACCTCTATCTAAGGAAGCACCATTAGATAGAGTAATTTTATGGGTTTGACTTTGAAATTTTCTATACCCCAAGAAAGGGTAATTTGGTGAAAGATGGTTTTAGTAGAAATGTAACAGTGCAAGACTTGAGGATGTCCAGTGATGAGTGGACTTTGATGGGGATCTTTTCTTATATTCACGTGGTGAAGAAGGAGCATATTGGAGGTGCATTCTTTGCGATAATTCAATTGAATCCTTCCCTCATGGATTTGATTCAGCGGGAACAACCTAGTGATGAGATTTTTCAGTGGTCAAAGCAGTTTATTCATGGTGGGGAGAAATCTTTGGATTGGTCATCATCTCCTGAGGGTATCCTTTAAATCATGTCCTGTTCATTAGTGCTGGTAACTCTGCAGAAGGTGGTGATGTATGATAGACACCGGTCTCAGTGAGATGTCCATCTGAGTGCCACCAAGATGTATTATGATGTTCATCGATGGTTTTGGTGGCCTAGTTTGAGATGAGACATCACAGACTTCATGTCGAGATGCTACACATTCTTGCAGGTGAAATTAGAGCATCCAAGTCCCTCTAGTTTTCTACAGTCATTACCCATTCCAACCAAGAAGTGGGATGCGGTTTCCATGGACTTCATTTTTGGAATGTATCACACACCTCATGGTACGAATTCCATTTTGGTGGTGATTGATCATCTGAACAAATAATACCACTTCATTCAAATCATAGATACAACAAAAGTGGATGAGTTGGGATTTTTGTATCTTCAGGAGGTGGTAAGGCTCCATGGTGTTCCATCATATGTTGTCTTAGTTAGAGACCCCTATTTCACTTCTCATTTTTTGGAAGGCCTTTAGAAGGTCTTGGGTTCTCAAATTAAGATGAAACGACATACAATCCTCAAACAGATGGTTAGATAGATTGGATGAATCAGATTTTGGAGGACATGCTCCACGAACATGTTCTGTAATTTAGAGGTTCTTGGGATTTTCATTTGGGATGGGTTGAGTTTTCCTATAATAATAGTTACCAATCCTCAATTCAAGTGGATCCTTTTGAGGCACTTTGTGGTCGGCCTTGTCCTTCCCCCCTGTGTAGGGATGGGGTAGGTGAGAAATCACTACTGGGGGCCGAGTCTAGTGAATGAGACATCTTAAAATGTCAATTTGATAAAGCATCACTTATTTAAAGCTCAGATATTCCATAAATCATATGTTAACCAGAGGCATTGAGACCTAGAGTTTTTGGTGGGGGACAAGGTATTCGTAAAAGTGGCCCCTCATCCGGGCCATTGTCGATTGGGAAAGAAAAGGAAGATGATGCCACGGTATGTCAGACCTTTTGAGTTCACTAAGTGTTTTTGAATGATAGAATATAGGTTGGCCTTAACTTGTCAGTTGACATCCATCCATGATGTCTTCCATGTATTTCTGTTGAATAAATAAAACCTAGACCCATCCCATTTACTGAATTGGGATGAGTTGGATATAGAGCCTAATTTTTCTATTTTTGAGTGGCCATTGCGAATAGTTGATTCCCAAGAGAATGTGATTTGAGGAATGTCTATTTCACTGTTTTTTTTCCTTTGATATCATGTGAATGGTGTCCACAAAACATGGGAGTGGATGTTGTGGGTTAAGAAAGAGTACCCATTCTTATTTTCCGACCAATCTTCATGTTGACTTTCAAGGGTGTAATGTCTTTCATGGTGGGTATAATTGTCACATAAATGACTTATTTTAAAGGTAAATTTAATTTAATTTCCGTTTTTTGATTTTTTTTTTTGGGGGTTTCCCATTTATTTTTTTAGGAAAGGGTGAGTTTGTAGTATTTGGTCCAAACTGTGAACCCATTTCCAGATTTAAAAACAAATTTTGATTCTTTTTTAAATATTTTATTTTTAACCATTTTTCACCTATTACACATTCAAAAATGGCCTCCCCTATCCCATTAACACCACCATATTATTTTTTACCCTCTAGGAATCTATAATCATGGTGGGTTTTGGTTTTTATTTAAGGAATTGGGCCAGACTGGAAGCACATTTCCAAAAAAAAATTAAAAAATTATTTATTTAATATATTATTCAACTTTTATTATTTTTTGGTGATTAAAACTCTCCATACCCAATGACCCTATGGGCACCCACAAACTCCTTTCCCTCCTTTTGAAGCTCATATGAATCATGAATTAGGGAATAAATTGTTAGGCTTCCTCAAATTGTCCCGATTTGAAGAGGTAAATTGTTTCCTTCATAACTCCTTCAATTTTTACTCTTTTTCCCCCATTTAAATTCACATTTGACCTTATCAGCCTTATTAGAACTTCAATTTTATTTTTTATTGTTAGTAAATTCATGTACTAGTGTATTTGGGTAGATTTCATCAATATCTCTCAATTAAGTGGGTCTCCTTCTTCCTCCCATTTGCATAGGGTTTCTTCCATTTTCTTAGGGTTTATTCAATTTATTCTTGATGTTCCTAATTTCTAATAGGTGGTAATTTTATAATAGGGTTTTATATTAGGTTTATTGTTCTAATATTGTGGTTTTAGGCATGATCTATGTGCCTTGTGGTGCGGCGGTGGTGCGGTTGAACATTCACCCCAAGATTCAAGGGTTTTTACACTTTTGGTAGGCAATTCCATGTGTAAGCACTTATAGATGAGTTATCCTTGATTAATTTCCATTTCTATCATACTTATCCTTCATTATACATGTAGTGAATTTTTTTCGTGACATTTTTTAGGAAAATTATTTTTAGGTTCCAATTTTGTGTAAAAATTGATTTTTTACATGTCTATTCTTTGTTATGCCAATTGGGGTTGTTTTATAAATCTATTATTGGATTTAAAAAATATTTTAGTGCTGAAAATTCTATTTTTATGAATATGGGTATGAACATAGTGTTAAAAGTAGGGGTTTTAATAGATTTTGTGTGCAAAACATTGTTAAATTTAGTGAAGTTATTCTATTGAAATTCTAAAGGTTTTATTGAGTGATGTTAGTGGGGAAAAGTATGTGTAGCTACTATTTTGAGTTGATTATTACCAGAACTGATTTTTTTATGCTAATAGATTTTCGTAACATGTCAAAATGGTTTAAGCATAATGGGGGAAACTCGAGTATCTTGGAGGGTGGATATATACTAGTATGCTAGTGATCTAGAGTGGTTTTATCCATGTTTCACTGATAAAAATGGATAATGAAAACACTAAAAAAATATTGATTATGATTCAAGACTACTAGGTGATGGTAATGTACATACTAGTGCATTATTTATGAGAATATATTTTTATATTTTTACTTTACACTGGGATACGATGTACATGGGCGCTGAGACTAACTAGTACCGAGGGGTATTCCTGAGACTGGTGCTCATTAACTATTTTGTATTTATCTTATGAAATGATGGTTTTGGTGAGAAAATACATAATCTTACATGTTTTATTGAAATATGATCACTCATGAAAAATTGCCTTGGAAAACTATTTACATTTAAAAGATTCATTATTTAGAAATTATCTCCACCACTTCTTGCTTATCAACACTGGCATGTTTTTTATCTTGTATTACTTAATTAGTGGAATATCTTTGTGGTATCCTATTGGGCTTCAGATCACACCATATTTACAACCCTTAGGTTTAACTAGAATTGATCATGTTGGAAACTGGTAAAGGCAAGGCCTTGGGTGATGGAAGTTCAGGTTGTTAGTTCCCTTGCATGGTGCGATGTTGTGGAGACAGATTGTGGGTGATGACCCCTTGTCCCGTGGAGTCCTTCAAGATATTTTGAAACTAATTTTATGTGTATTTGGACCTATTGTTTTATGTTTAAACCTATGTATTTAGTTTTATATTTTTTTTAAATCTTTTTTGGCCTGAATTTTCATATTGGGTTTATCGATTGGTTTTTATGTTTGATGTATCCATACTTAAGTAAATCGTTCCCAACCCAAAATCTATGATACCTGGGCACTTTTTCCAGCTCATAGGGATAGGGAACACCCTTTATTCCTTGTCAGGGGCTATTTTTTTTACCAATTTTGATGGAGACTAGATTCAATTCTTGACACTAAAAACCATAAAAAATCATAAAACCCTTCAAAATAAAAAAACCCTAAAAATCCAAAAAAATCCTAAAGATCCAAAAACATATAAAATGCCCTAAAATCCATGAAAAAAACTATGGAATCCTTAAAAACATAAAAAACACTAAAACCACTGAATCCTTAAAAACACTAAAATCCTGAAACCCCTTAAAAGTACCTAAAACCCTAAAACCCACTGATTACCTTAAAATCCCTAAAATAGTAATAAATCTCAAATCCCCATAAAAACCATTAAAACCAAAAATACCATAAAAACACTAAAAACCCACTTAAATCCTAAAAACATTAAAAAAATCTAAAAATCCTTAAAAACTAAAAAAATCATAAAAACCCCCAAAACCCATAAAAACACACAAAACCCTCAAAATCAATAAAACCCTAAAAACCCATAAAAATAACTATAATACCCAATAATACCTAAAAATGTAAAAAATCCAAAAACACTAAAAAACAAAAGAAAAACATAAAAACCTAAAAATTCTAAAAACCTGTAAAAGTCATGAAAACCCTAAAATTCATAAAAGCCCCTAAAATCCTTAAAAACCCTAAACCCCGAAAAAACCACAAAACACACTAAAACCCAAAAGTCTCTTTAATCATGTAATTTTTTTTAAAAGTATAAAAAACCATTAAAACCCTAAAAAATCAAAAAATCACCTAAATCCCCAAAAAACAACCCCCCCCAAACCCCTCAAAATCTCGAAAACCAGAACTCCATAAAAATCCCAAAAAATACCTAAACACCATAAAAACAAAAAAACCTTATAAACCCTGAAAATCCCTATGAAATCCATAAAAACCTAAAAACATTTAAAACCACTAAAAACCTAAATACACAAAAAAACCTAAAAACCTAAAAACCCCTAAAAATCCCAAAAACCGTAAAAATCCCTAAAACCCTAAAAATGCATAAAAAATTTAAAATTCCTTAAAAATTTCAAAAACTATAAAAACCATGAAAACCCCAAGAAAACCATTAAAACACTAATAACCTCTAGAAACCTAAAAGTTCTAAAAACCATAAATCCATAAAAACACCCTAAACACTTGGAAACCCCAAAAAACAAAAAACACCCAAAAATACAAAATACCTAAAAACCCATAAATACCGAAAAACAACTAAAAACCTATGAAACTACTAAAAATGTTAAATACACTATAAAATTTAAAAACCCTAAATAATAAAAATAACTCTAACAACCCATGGAAACAATAAAAAACCTAAAAAACCTAAAACCCCTCAAAATCCCTAAAAACAAAAAAACCTTTAAAACACTAAAAAATCACTAATAATAACCAAAAACATAAAAAACACTAAAACCCCTAAAACCCCTACGAAAGACATAAATTTATATAAATACATAAAACCCCTAAGCACTCTATAGACAATAAAACACCCTTAAAACCCTAAAACTCATAAAACCCCTCTAAATCCCTAAAACCCTAACAAACCATAAAAATCCTAAAAAATAACTAAAAATCACTCAAAATTTAAAAAACCAGAATCCCATAAGAAATCCTTAAAACCCTAAAAATAATTAAAACCCGTAATAAATGTAGAAAATGCTAAAAACTCTAAAAACCCAGAAAATCCAAAAAACACTAAAAACCCATAAAAATCCCAAAAGCCACAAAAAATGTAAGAAACCTAAAAAATATTAAAAACACTATAGAAAACATGAAAAATTAAAAACACATAAAACATCTAAAAACCTAAAAAATGAAAAAATCACAAAAAACACTAAAAAGCCATTAAACCTTAAAACCCCTAAGAACCACCAAACCCACAAAAACCCAATAAATCCACTAAAAAGTATAAAAAACCCATTATACCCCTAAAATCCTTAAAAACTCTAAGAACCACAAAAAAATCTAAAAAATGAAAACAAAACTAAATGCACAAAAAAACCATAAAAACCCAAAGAATCCTAAAAATTCCTAAAAACCCTCCAAATCCCTAAATACCATAAAAACCATAAAAATCCTAAAAATCCCAAAAAATATATAAAAATGTAAGAATCCCTAAGAACGCAGAAAGACACTAAGAAAATATTAAAAATATAAAACACTTAAAACCCCCAAAAAACCTAAAAACTCTTAAAATCTAAAAGTCCCCAAATTCTTTAAACCCATAAAACCCTTCATCCATAAAAACCATAAAGTCCCAAAAAATTCTAAAAGGCTCTAAAAATCACTAATAACATAAAATCTCACAAAATTAAAAAAAACCCCTAATAAAACCATATGAAACTAAGAACACATAAAATCCCTAAAAACATATAAAATGATAAAACCTCCTAAAACCCCCAAAAACCATATAATCCATGAAAAATATAAAAATACCCTAAAACCCATAAATCATATTAAAACTCTAAAACCCCATTAAACCCCTAAAATGTATAAATCATCAAAAACCCATTTAATCCTAATACCCCAAAAATCCATAAAAACCATAAAAACCATAGAAACCATCGAAATCCATAAAACCAAGAAAATATATAAAATCATGAAAAATACCTATAAATCAATAAAACATAAAGAACCCAAAAAGCCTAAGGAAATATTAAAAACCAAAAAACACTTAAAATCAATAAAAAAATGTTAAAAACATTAAAACCCCTAAAAACATAAAAACCATAGACTCCCCAAAACATTGGAAAACTATAAAACCCTTAAAACAACAAAAAACTATTTAAAACCATAACATTTTTAAAAACGCTAAAATACCATAAAACCCAAAATAACTCAAAAATAACCTAAAACTCTTCAAAACAATAACAACCCTAAAAGCCACTAAAACCCATTAATGTACATAAAAACCTTAAAACCCAAAAAAATCCATAAAAATCCCTAATAATACGTAAAAACATAAAAAAACTATAATAACATTTAAGACCCCTAAGAAAACCATAAAGACATTAAAAAACAAAAAAACCATAAAAAAATTAAAATTTTTAAATACCTTAACATGACCTAAAATCTTATAAAAGCCTGAAAATCACCAAAAACACTAAAATACATAAAAATCATAAAATATTCCTAAATTCCCCTAAAACATAAAAAACCTAAAAATCCTAAAACCCACTTAGAAATAATTAAAATCCGAAAAACTCTTAAAATAACTAAGAAACCTAAAAATAATAAAAACCCAAAACAACTCTAAAAAAACCCTGAAACCCCATAAAAACCATAAAACCACCAAAACTATAAAAAACCCTAAAACCCTATAAAAACATAAAAACCCACTAAAAAAACTAAAACAATTTAAACCACAAACTATATTAAAAACCATAAAAATGTAAAAACCGCAAAAAAAACTAATAAAACCCAACATCCCCAAAAAACCCTAAGAACACTAAAAATCCTAAAATCTGAAAACAACCACAAATCCCCAAACACCATTAAAAACTATTAAAATCATAAAAAACACTAAAAAAATCCTAAAAATGAACAAAACCATAAAACAATATGAAAACCTAAAAAACCTAAAAACAATTAGAACCACTAAAAACACTTAAAAATTATAAAAATACCAAAATACCCAAAGATGCCAAAAAAACTCAAAGGACCCCTCAAACAAAAAAACTCCTAAAAACATGAAAACCCTTAGAAATCCTAAAAACCACTAAAATCTATAAAACTCATTCAAGCATCTAAAAACAATACAAAACTAAACAAAACATTGAAACCCTAAAAAATTAAGAAAAACCCATAAAACCATAAAAAGCCTCAAAATCCCTACAAACCCTAAAAACCATTAATTCCTAAAAAATCACAAAAAAATCCATAAAATTGTAAAAATCAATAAAAACCATGAAAAAAATATGAAACCCATAAAACCCTAAAAACATTTAAAACCGAAAAAAACATAATTAACTAAAAACCCGAAAAAATTATAAAATACCTAAAAACCATAAACCCCATAAAAACCGCAAAAAACCTTAAAAATCATAGAAACACTAAAAATACTAAAAACCCATTAAATCCCACAAAACATAAAAATATATAATCAACCATCAAAAATATGAAAAACTAAAAAATTTCTAAAATCCTAAAAAACAATAAAATTTCTTTAAACACTAAAACCCTCAAAATCCTAAAAAACACAAAAAAACATAAAAAACATAAAAAAATCCCTCAAAATCCAAAAAAAACCCTAAAAACCATGAAAAAGCCTAATAAAATCTTAAAACAAAAAATAATTAAAACCACTAACAAACATAAAAATGATAAATACCCTAAAAGCCTAAAAAACCAAACACCAATAAAAAACCCTAAAACCTATAAAACCCAATAAAAACCCGAAAAACCCAATTGAAGCTGTTAAAAAACATTAACCCCTAAATAATTAAACAACTATAAATAACCTAAAAACCACTAAAAATTTAGAAACACCATAAAACCCCAAAACCCATAGAAAACCTGAAACCCAAAAAATCATCAAAATCACTAAAAACACTCAAAATCCCTAAAAACTCTAAAAAGATAAAAATCCTAAGATATCATTAAACATATATAAAAACAAAAAACAAAAAAAAACCCTAAAAACAATAAGAAAACCTTAAAAACCTAAAGACCCATAAAACCCCAAAAAATCCTAAAAACCACAAAACCCTTAAATACCCTAAAACCCTAAGAACCCTCAAAATATATAATTACCTAAAAACCATAAAAATCTTAAAACCCTAAAATCCCTAAAAACATAAAAACCCCTAAAACCCTAAAAAATCATAAGAAAAAAATTAAACACCAAAAACCACTTAGACCCCTTAAAAACATAAAAACACTAAAAATCCTAAAAACTATGAAATCCTTAACGACATCAAAATCAGTAAAAACCTATAAACCCTTAAATCCTATAAATTCCATAAATGTCTCTAAAAACATAAAAAAACCAATAATTCAAGGAAAACTATAATAATACATTAAAAAAATAAAACACTTAAAACCGCTAGAAACCTAAATTTTATAAAAATCCTAAAAACCCTAAAAATTCTATAAAACCATAAAAACACTCAAAATAACTAAAAACCCTAAAAACCATAAAAAACAAAAATAACCCTAAAAATACCGAAAAATATTAAAAAACATAATAAACTTAAAAACCCCAAATAAATCATTAACAAAGATAATAACATACAAAACCCCTAAAAACCTAAATAATAGTAAAAATCCTAAAAAGACCATAAAACCCTAAAAACAACTAAAGGGTTCTTCAATGGTCTCTTGGAAAAAGGTTTTTGGTCACGCTGGTATTAGATCATGGTTGGTTTGCGATCAGTGGTGGTGCTTTTGGTTTCCTTCATTATCGATGATGGGACCTTTATTTCTCTTAGTATCATGATGGTGTTGGGTTATCGTCTGAGGTCATACTGAGTTAACTATTTTATTAGTTAATTTTATGTTTTTGTTCCTTTTTTATTGGGGGTGTTGGATAGTTTTTAAGGTTCACCAATGTTTTTCTTAGTGTTTTTTTGGCTACATCATCCTTCCCAATTTTTCATTATGAGAAAGTGTATTTAGTTTGTTTTGTGCCTATGTCCTGTGAGAGGTTATGTTCGGCATCACTCCATGTTCACCCATCGACTGGTTTAAAGTTCATCAATTGATGGAAGTCAATTAATCAACAGAAATGTTTCCTAGTATAATGGATTTTCAGCTCGGTGTGGGGATTTATAGTCAGTGTTCATCAGTGGTTCATGGGTTCATGATTATTAGTTGAAGTTTCTACTAATGCTGAGTCTTTCCCAATTATGGATCATGTGATGGGTTCTAATCATATCTTTAATTTTTTGGTCAAGTTTGTGTAGACCAAGGAATCTCATTTTTTTGTCACATAGGTGGGAAATCATTCCATTTTATCTTCTTCAGCACTGTGAGGTTGAAGTATTTTTTTTCAGTGTGCCTTAATTGATTGTATTTTTGATGTTTTATAGGTACTTTAGGTTCATCTGTGCTCCTATTCATCAGTCCTCAATGCCTGGTGTGGTGGTTTCCCAACATCACATTCTATGTTGGTTATATGTGAGTTCATAAGATTTTGTTTGGCTCTGGGTTCATCAATGGTGTTCCTTCATCATATAATCTACTAGAGATTATCTTTCATGGTTCTTCTGTTTACTAGATGAGGGTCCATTGGTCATTGTTACTCCTATTTTTTCTTTTCTATTTGATGATTCATTAGTTGGTGTTTCCTTGTTTATTGGATAATGAATTTGGTTTGGAGGTTGGTGTCACTCTTTTTTTGATTGATTGAGTTTTTGTCTCTTCTTGTTGGGTAGTTTACTACATGGTTTCATTGATTATATACTACATTTTAAATGGTAGAATAGATAGGGGAATTACTCTTAGAGGGATTCCTAGATTGTTTCATCATCTTCTTCTGCATGATTAGGTCCATGGTTACCATGGGTTGTTTCTAACTTGTAGGCCACATTCAGTGGAGTGATGTTTGGTGGACTTATTCTAGTGGTGATGATCGTTTGTGGTGGGGTTCAAGTTGATACTGGTTACTTTCATGGGCTTGAGTTATATCAGATTGAGGGCTGTGTATTTATTTTTGGGAGTTTTTTTGGAGATGTTGTGGTTACTCGGTGTATACACTTGTGGTTTCAAGGGAGTGGTTAGATGTTGGTGTTAGTGTGTCTTAAGGCTACCTTCTTGTGGGGGTAACGATACTGGCTATTGGTTGTTAGAATCAGGGTGTTGGTGTTGTGACTCTTGGGTGTTGGGTGTGATGAAAATGTGGAGTGGGCGATGACTAATTATTTTGTTGGTTCTGGGTCTTGATGCTAGTATAGGGACGGTGTGCTACTTAGAGATGGTGAAGTAGGGTGTTGGGTGATGTCACGGCTGTTAGTAGGTGGTGTGTCTATTGGGGGTTTTCCAAGATGTTGGGTGATGATATGGGGTGATAGAGATAATGTGACATTTTTTTGAGGGGTGATGGGAGATTCTATATGGGAACATAAAGAGGTATAGTTAACTCTTGCCAGGTGAATGGGATATAGGTGTGTCTAGTGTTGGTTTAGAGGTTTTGGAGGTCATGTTGTTGTGGACTAGGTTACTGCTAGATCCTAGTTGCTATTGGGGGAAATGAACTGGTGTGGGATAGTTCATTGATGGGATGTGATGAAGAAGTGGAATGTGTTGCTGATGGTGGTTAGGGTTTTTAGTTTAGGTCCATTACTAGTGGTAAGATGATATTTTTGGCTGTGAGGTGTTGGTTCTACTGAAGTCGAGAAGGTTAGTACCGAATCTCTGATTTTTGTAGTGTTTTTCCCTGTAAAAGTGTTTTGGGCTTGTGTTGTTAGAGTAGAAAAGGATTATTATTTGTGGGGAGTTCTTCTTTTGTTAAGTAGGCTACTACTATTTCTTCTAAAAAGGTTCTACTGAGGGATGATTGTTAATTGAAGGTAGGTCACTCAAGGTTTAGTGGTGAGATATTAGGATTTAGTGGTGATGGGGATAGATGGGTCTGTTGGGTTTCTCGTTGGATTTAGGATTTTTTTCTTGGATTTATGTTCTTTGGATACTTTGGGCTTACTGGTTGGGGTAATTGTCTATTTTTTTGTGAGGATTGACATTAGTCATTGATATTTTATGATGATTGTATATGGGCTAGGGAGGATGAGCTAGTATGGGAGCTGGGTGATGGATTTTTTTATTGTTCGATCTGGGTGGTTGGGAGTTCATGGCTATGTAGGGTATATTGATTTAGGTAAGAGGTTGTTTCATCTATAGGGTATTAGTGTGAGGAAAGTTCTCTTGATGCTATTATTTAAGTTGTGGGTCTGGAGATGGTAAGTGGGATGGGGATTGGTGGTTCTGGTTGGTGATGTTTGGAAAATTGGTTTGGATGTTTCTAGTTGGTTGGTTGGAGTTGTGGAGAAGGATGAGGGATGGTTAGAGATGAAGGGGTGTAGTGGCTTCTGGTGTATCAGGTGTTTTCTAGGAGGTTTTGGGGGTCATGTTCTTATAAACTGGGTTCCTACTAGATCCTGGATAGTGTTTATGATTGTGGGCTGGTTCAGAGGCTGTTGGATGGTTATGTTGGAGTTTAGGCTGCTACTTTGGTGGGGGATTGATGTGGTAGTGGAGTAGGCTCATGATGGTGGAATAAGATGATGGTTTGGGTCTATTGATGGTGGATGAATAAGGAGATTGTTTTCATGGTGGAGTATGAGTTTTTTTGATTTGAGGTGCTAGAGTTTTTGTTAGAGTGTGTGTTGTTTCTGGAGTGCTTGTTGTTATTGGACATGTTCACTAGTGTAGGTGCTGTTGGAGTTAAATAGGCTACTGCTTTCTGGGGAGTGATGTTGGAGTAAATCGAGCTGTTGTTGGTGCTCATGTTTTTGGTGAGAAGTTTCTATAGATGAGGGATCACTGTTGTTTGGAATCTGAGAGCGAGTGTTTTTTTGGTTTCTGTCGATCTGGCTAGCTTGCATGATGTGGTTGTTTTTGGATTTGGATAATTAGAGATGGCATGGGAGAGGTGATTTTTTGGTTCTAGGATCTAGGTGTTGGGATCTATATCTGGTGTGCTAGAAGTAGGGATTTTGGGTTCATTGGGATTAGCGAGGTTCCCAGGCCTTTTCCAGGTAATGGTTTAGATGGTCTTCATGAGTTCTCTTAGGTCATTTATGGGCAAGGGTATGGACTATATTCATGAGGGTTCTTAAGATCCCTTCCCATGAAATTATTTATACATGCTTCACGAGGTTTCTCCAGCCATTTTTTCAGGCTATAGTTTGGTTGGGCTTTGGGAGGGTTCTCATGCATTTTTTCATTGTAATCGTTCTAATAGGCATCATGAGGTTTCTCAGGTTTTTCTACCAGTTGTATTTCTATGTTTTCTTCAACTTTGGATTTATTTCACCCATGTGTGATTTTGTTGTACTTCAATTCAATTTCATTTATATTATACATTATATTTTCTATGAAAAAACACTATAAAACCAAAAAAACTCTAAAAAAATCATAAAAACCTAAAAAAAATCTAAAAACCCTAAAAACACTCAAAATAGCTAAAAGACAAAAAATACATAAAATTCATAAAAAATCCCTAAAAATCCCAAAAAACAAAAAAAAACACTAAAAACCCTAAAAATCAGAAAGAAAACCTTAAAAACGATTTTTTAAAACCCATAAGAACATAAAAAAATGATAAATACCCTAAATACCCTAAAATCCATACAAACATAAAAAAATAAAAACCTGTAAAAAACCTAAAATCAATAAACCCTCCCACTCTAACTAAAAACACTAAAAATCTTCTAAACCCATAAAATATTAAAAAACTCAAAAAAACATTAAAACCCCTAAAAATTCAAAAAACCACTCAAAACCAAAAAAAACCATAAAACCCTAAAGACCCTAAAAATAACTAAAAACCTTCAAAATCCTAAAAAACCATAAATACCATAAAAATATCATAAGTCCCTAAAATCCATAAAAAAATAACAACCCAAAAAATACTAAACACCCCTTAGAAAATGATAAGAACCTTTAAAAATTTAAAACCCCCAAAAAACAAAAAAAATGCTGAAATCATAAAAAAACACTAAAACTCTAAAAATCCATAAAAACCCTAAATATCTCTATAAACCCTAAAAACCATAAAAATCCTAATAAATCCATAAAAACATAAAACACCCTAAAAACTGAAAAAAAATCTCAAAAAACATAAAATACCTAAAAACTTTTAAAACCCATAAAAAATCTTAGAAACAACAAAACTTTAAAAACCCTAAAACCCATAAAAACTCATAAAAACCATAAAAAAATTCAAAAACACATAAAACCCTAAAGACCACTAAAAACGCAAAACACCCATTAATCACATAAAAATGTAAAAAACTCTATAAAACCTTAAAACCACTATATTAATAAAATTCTTAAACCCCCCCCCCCCAAACCAAAAAACACCAAAATAATTGAAAACCAATAAAAAAGATCAAAATCCTTAAAAACCCTAAAAACCTTAAAAATCGTAAAAAATGTTTAAAAATACCTAAAAATTGAATGAATCATTAAAACCTTAACATACACTAACAAAACCTAAAAACACATAAAAACCCTAAAAAGATAAAAAATGATTAGTACCCTAAAAACCACAAGCCCCCTCCAAAACCCAAAAAATCCTAAAAACCCTAAAAATCCAAAAAATCTATAAAAATACATAAGAACATAAAAACCCTAAATCCCATAAAACCCCTAATAAAACCCCCAAAACCTAAAAAAAATAAAACCCCTAAAAACCTAAATACTCAAAAAAAAAAAACTAAGACCCCTAAAATACTCTAAAAACACTATAAACCACCTAAAACAATAAAAAACCTAAAAACATTGAAAAACCCAAAAAACCCTTAAATACCCTAAAGGACTAAAAAATCTAAAAATCATTATTACTTTAATATCATAAAAAACACTATAGAACCTTAAAACCCACTAAAAATAAATAAACTAAAAAACCAAAAAACCCTTTAAAACTCCTAAAGAACCTCAAAAACCCTAAATACATTAAAAAACCCTCAAAATCCCTAAAAATTAAAAAACCCAAAAACCCCGAAAACCCCAATGTAATCCTTAAAAACTCTAAACCCATAATAACCTAATAATTCTAAAAACCCTAACTAACCCTAATAAACCCTAAAACTAGAAGCCCCTAAAAACTATAAAAAACCCTAAAACACCATAAAAACCCTAAAAACCTATATAAAACTCTAAAAAACCATTAAATCCCAAAAAACATTAAAAAATCTTAAAAACCATAAAAACCCATAAAAACGCAGAAAACCCTCAAAATCAATAAAAATCCTAAAAATCCTAAAGATCCTGAAAATACCTAAAGATACCATGAAATGTAATAAACCATGAAACCCTTGAAAAATAATAATAAAACCATAAAAAAACTAAAAACACTTAAAACTCTTAAAAACATAAAAATACTAAAATCCCTATAACACTAAAAACTATAAAAACCATTAAAAAGATCATAAAAACCCTTAAAATCCCTAAAAATATCTAAAACCTCTAAATCCATTTTAAAAACATTAAAAAATTAAAACACTCTAAAAATATTAAACCCTAACAAACTCATAAAAATTCTAAAAAACCGATAAAAACCATATTAACCCAAAAAAACAACCCCAACCCCTCAAATTCCTAAAAACCATAAAACCCATAAAAATAAAAGAAGTTGTAAAAATACCTAAATATATAAAACCATATAAAACTATAAAAACTAAAAACACATAAAACCTTGAAAAAACAGAAAAACACAAAACCACTAAAAATCGCTAAAAATAAATAAAAAAACTTAATTAAACTACAAATCCATAAAAACCCATAAAATCACTAAATAATATAATGTGAGATACTTGGGGTAGATAGATCTACATGGCATAGGGCAGAAGATAGTGAATATATTTTAGGAAAAAGTGGTGGATGATGGGTTTGAATAGTGAAAGTAAACAGAAAACCAATGTTATATGGAGCCTGACATTATACATAGATAACATAGTCAAGGGGGGATGTGGTGACAAATCCACACAACTATGCACCTGGGTTAAGGCATAGAATTGGGGGATTTTCAATCTTAGATCACCAATCTAACTTATTGATTTTCTAGTTAATAATACAAAAGATAAAGGGAATAAAGTAACGATCATCACAATGTAGAGAAGAAACTTGAAATTTTTCACTATTAAAAACAACAATGAGAATAAAATTCAATGATGTAACTATTTATAGACAAGGGGCAACACCAAATTTTAATTGTATAATACCAAAATTTTATAAAGCATATTCCTACCTTGTCCTCTTAAAGTAAAAAAATTAATGTCTAAAAATGGATTTTTGGAAAAGTAACACATGTATTTCCACACATATCCCACCAGATTTAACTTTGAGTACCAATCCTAATGGATTTGAATTTGGTGTCCATAGATTCTATTCTTAAATCTCTATGTGGGAACGGTTTCCATGATTCATAATACCATTTTTTGGGCTTAATGTATCTCAATTGGAATTAAATAAGAATAATTATAATCTTATTTGACACTTCCATGAAAACACCTTGGGTTTGAGAAATTTAATGAAACAAGAGGTGCTATCATCTCCACTTGTAGTCCCTTTAATTTTCCATTAATAATTAGTAATTGAAACTACAACTCTTCCCATACCATCATGTCATTGTCATCCACTAGTTTAATATAATCCTCCCATTTTTGAAAATGATTCATCCTCGAATCTTCATCACCTATATCTAGATATGAGGAATGATTAGAAGAATTGACTTTAAAAACAGTATTTTACTCACCTTTTATTGAGAACTTGTAATGAATCATTTAATTCACTATGTATGGCCTATCTCTATGTATATTGATCCTAAAATTTAGTTTCTTCTAGAACCACTCCAACTAATTTTACTTCTCTTGGTGTTTCTTATCAATAAATATTTAATAAATATTTCTAATTTGTTATATAAACTATAAAACATGATCAATAGGGGTATGTAGGATAAATCTAAAAGGAGTTATAGAGAGATAATATTGATTTGTATAGTGATCTTGCCATTTATAATAAAACTCTATATGTGGTATAAACTCCTTACAATTCATTAGAATAATGATTTTTTTAAAATTTTTGAATGCCCCATATATTTATTAATCAAAGGAAACAATTTTATTTCTAGGTAAAGGAGGTACTCATTATATGTCCTATATAGCCTAGAAGAAAAAAATTCCCAAATAGATAACATGAAGGCCCTAAAGCATTTTCTATATCTCCTATACAAATAGAGGTCATCGTCCATGTTATCGTAAATAACTGTGACTTTGAGAAAATACTCACAACACCAACTAGAAAGATCTGTCATATCCTACATAGCTATCGCCACCATCACTTGTGTACCATGTCACCTAGAGTCACCACCCCATCAATTTATGTCATCTAATTTCATCGGTATTAGACATCTATCAGCTCGCCAATGCCTATTGAAAAAATTTCATCAGGGATGATCCTCATCCCAACTACTTTGATTCCATCCCCTGTGTGTCGTCACATGGGGATGACAGCATTATCCCTGTAACAAGATTATGAAACTACCTAATTATGGTCCTGTGGGTAGAAAAAATGGTGGTGGACCACTCATCCACCACCTTGACCACACCTTTAGACTCATGATGTTGTTAATGGATATTTTAATTTATTTTATCTCTCTAATAGGTAGAAAACACGACAGCGCCTCCTAAAGAATGACACCATACTAATCATGTAGAAAATAATCCACAATATTTGAGAAATAATGGTTAAGTGATAAGTGTTTAGAATTTCCTATTTTTACATTAGATATTGGAAGTTTTTGCTGGAAATAAAATCATCCTTAACCTCTTTATTCTAAATGATCATCACAATTTCAATTCAATGACTTTTATTCTTTATCATATTTTTTATTTAAAATCAATATATTTTCTTCTCTCATTATTACCATTCCCCTCATAGTCTTATTTTTTCTTCTTCCTCATTTTTGTATTCTCTCCCAAAATGTGATCTTCCAAAAAAATATATGATGTACCACATGATAATGGTTACAGGATTCATCAGCATACAAAAAAATGATAGTTTATTAAACTATGATATTTTACACACTGATCATATATCCATGGATGACCTAAAAGTGAGTGTAACACCTTTATTAGTACCACAAGAGATAGTACCTCATCATTATACTTCCCAATAATGAAATATACTTCCACAAGCTTAGTGAACATAATCTATCTGCAATCATTCAACCACTGAAGCCCATATGGATGTCGGTGCTTCAATGTTTGAAATACAAACTACTTTGTCAGATATGTTATTTCTAAATTGTTACATCTTCCCCATAAATTATGGCACTTCATACCTTCCAATTTATTTGGAAATGGTTATGGAAATGTTTCTCCCTGTTCTCCTTCTCATTATACATCATTTGAGCACTCAAAACATATATTGTGATGAGAAGATCACCTTCTTTTCCAAATTATCCATTATCAACTTTCAGGTAATCCTCCACCTCTTCCTTAGATCTCTCTCCATAATTCTACATTTCTACATACTTTAACATGGTCCGGGAGCTTTGATTTAGACATTCACTAGTTGTAACAGCCTAATATTTTTTCAGATATATTCTTTTAATTTAATTTTAATTATTCAATACATTTTGTTACTTGTGATACATATTTTATCATGAATGGCACGAAACATAATGTTTATCTTTCATTTCTTGAAATATTTAATCTCTTTGTTAAATTGTGTTACATGCAAGGCCGAGTCTTACCGAATAATAATATAATTTTGATATTAATATTTAATATGGAAGGTATCATCTGGCTATTATATTGAAAGGTGAGAATATTACTAACTATATTATATTTATAAATGTTTATAAATCTTTTTACATTCATCTAATTAATTATACTGGATTAAAATAAAAATAAATTCAATTTTATCCATAAAAAGATGTGTATTTTAAGGTATTTTTGGTTATTTAGTAATTATAGCATTTTTAGATTTTTAGGGGTTTTAGTGTTATTGGGTTCTAAAGTTTTATTTGGTTTTTCTAGGAATTTTAATTTTTTTAGTGATTTATTGATTATTTAAGATTTTATGTATTTTTAGTGATTTTAGGTATTTAAAGGGTTTAGAAGAGTATTAATGTTGGGGGGGGTTAATGGTTTTTTTTCATTTTTAGGGGTTTTAAGGGTGATAGTATTTTTAACATTTCTAGAGGTTTAATGGGTTTTTTGAGTTTTTAGTAGGGTTTTAGGGATTCATATGTTTTTTTAGATCATAAGGTTTAGATATTTATATGTTTTTGAAGGGTTTTAGGTATTTAGTTGTTTTGGGGGTTTAAAATTTTTTAGTTTTTAGTGGTTTTAAGTGTATTTTGTTTTTAAGGTTTTCAATGTTTTTTTTTTGAGTTTTTAGAGATTTTTATGTATTTTGGGTTTTTATGTATTTTATAGTATTTTTAATGGTATTATGGGTTTTTAAATATTTTTAGAGTTGTTAGGGTTCTTAAGGGATTTCAATACTTTAGGTCTTTTGGGGGGTTTTTTTTGGTTTTAATCTTTTCCAAGGGGTTTTTAGTGTTTTTGGATATTTTACATTTTTAGGTATCTTAGAGATTTTTTAGGATTTTTATGGTTATTAATATTTTTAGAAATTTTAATGGTTATTAGTGTTTTTAAGGGTTTTATATATTTATGTATTTTAGGGGTTTTACAGCCTTGTTAGATTTTTTTTAGTTTTGAAGGTTTTTAGAGTTTCTAGCATTTTTAATGGTTCTAATGATTTCTAGATTTTTAGCAGTTTTAGGGTTTTATGGAGATTTTGGTGTTTTATGGTTTTGGGGGGTTTATGGTTTTAATTATTTTATATTTTTTAGGGATTTTATCTTTTTTGGTCTTTAGAGGGTTTAAGTGTTTTTATGTTTTTGAGGGTTTCATAGGGGTTTTCGGGGTTTTTAGGATTTTATGGTTTCTAGAGTTTTTTAGGTTTTTAAAAATTTTTTTGGATTTTAGGACGTTTAAGTGTTTTTAGGTTTTTACGGGTTTTTAGGGGTATTCAATGTTTTAGGGGGGTTTTATTATTTTTTGATTTTTTTTGATTTTTTATTTATATGGGTTTTCGGTATTTTGATTGTTTTTAGGGATTTTAGGGTTTTTATGGCATTTAAGGTTTTATGTTTTTTAGGGTTTCAGGGTTTTTTTTTGTGTTTTTATGGTTTAATTAGTTTTTAAATTTTAGGGGTTTAAAGATGATTTTGATTTTATTAGTTTCTTTGGGTTTTTTTATTTTTTAGTTTTTTACAATTTTTAGTGGTTTTACGGATTTTAGGGGGTTTAGGGGTTTAGGTTATTTTAGGGGTTTAAGTGTTTTTTGGGTTTTTAGTGGATTAAGTTTTTTTTTCGTTTTTATGTTTTTATGAGGTTTAAGGTTTTTATGTTTTTAGTGTTTTTTGGAATTTTTATTATATTTATAGTGTTTTAGGTATTTTTAGTGTTTTAGTTTTTTAGGGTTTTTAGTTCTTTAACATTTTTTTGGTTTTTAGGGAGTTTATGTATTTTTTGGTTTTTCATGTTTTGTTAGGGTTTTTAAGGATTTCTATGAGATATGTATTTTTTAAATATTTTTAATGATTTTAAGGTTTATCTTTATTATTAGTGATTTTGAAGGTTTTTAGCGACATTTAGGTTTTTCATGGTATTTTGGGTTTTTTGGTATTTTTATGGGTTTTTGGTGTTTTTATTGTTTTTTAGATTCATTAACATTTTAGGGGTTTAATGTGTTTTTATATTTTATAGTGGTATTTTATTATTTTCATGGTTTTTGGGTTTTTTAGGGGATTTATGTTTTTTTTGGTTTTGATGGGGTTTCTATAAGTTTTTTAAAATGTTTTCTTTGGTTTTTTCTAGTTTTTCCTGTTTTTCAAGTTTTTATAAATTTTTTGGGATTTTTTAGGATTTTTATGGTTTGTTATTGTTTATTGGGAATTTGAGGGGTTTTATAGTTTTTTTATAGTTTTTAGGGGTTTTAGTGTGTTTTTTAGTTTTTAGGGGTTTTATGTGTTTTTAATTTTTTAAGGTTCCCATATAATTTATCGGGGTTTCTAAAAAATTTTGGGGTTTTTAAGGCCTTTAAGGGTTTTTATGGTTTTTAGGGTTTTTAGGTATTTTGAGGTATTATATGGGTTTTCGTGTTTCTGGGGTTCTATGGATATTTAGGTTTTTTTTATTTTTTATATGTTTTCTAGTTTTTTCAGTTTCATAATTTTTTTCTAGTTTAAAGGGTTTTAGAGTTTATAATGGATTTTAGGGGTTTTATGGGGTTTTAATTTTTTTAGTTGTTTTATTGTTTAGTGGTTTTTAAGGGTTTTAGAAACATTTTGAGTTTCTTAAGGTTTGTACCATTTTTTTTGGTTTTTAGGGGTTTTATATGTGTTTAGGTTTTATGTTTTTGATAGGATTTTTTTTGGGTTTAAGGTTTTTTATTATTTTGGGGATTTATAAGTATTTTTACGATATTAGTGGGTTTTTAGAGTTTTTAGGGATTTTGATGGTTTTTAGTGTTTTTTGTGTTTTTAGGGTTTTTTGGGATTTTTAACGATTTTCAGGGTTTTTAGGGGTTTATCTATTTTATGGTTTTCTTTGGGGTTTTAGGGTTTCTGCTTTTACAGGAATATTTAGGAATTTTATAATTTTTTTTAGTTTTATCGTATTTTTAGGGTTTTCCAAATTTTATGGTTTTAAGGGTTTTTTTTAGCCTTTTAGGGTTTTATGGTTTTTAGTGTTTCTAAAATTTGTAAGGGTCTGATGGGTTATTTGTGGTTTTTCTGTTTTTCTAGTTTTCAGTGTTTTAATGTTTTAAGGTGTTTTATGGTTTTTTGAGTGTTTTTGGTTTTATAGGGGTTTTGGGTTTTTTAGAATTTTAATGTTTTTATCAGTTTTATATGTTTTTTAGGTTTTCATGGGTTTCATAGTTATTTTCACGTTTTTTAGTGTTTTTAATGTTTTCATTGATTTTGACCAATTTTTTAGAATTTCTTTGGGTCTTTATGTTTTTTAGGGATTTTAATTGTTTTTTATGTTTTTATGGGTTTTATGGATTTTTGGGTTTTTAACAATAATTAGGTTTTAAAGATTTTATGTTACTTATTGGTTTTAGTTTTTGTTAGTATGTTTCAAAGTTTTTAGTGTTTTTTATATTTTTAGGTAATTTAGGGATTTTTTAGTTTATTTATTTCTTTGGGGTTTTATGGGTTTGTAGGGTTTTAAGAATTTTTATGGTATTTTTTGTTTGTAGGGTTTTTTTGTTTTTTTAAGGTTTTACGTGTTTTTATAGTTTTCAAATTTTTTTGGGATTAAAGGTTTTTTAGAGTTATTTGTGTCTTTTAGGGGTTTTTTAGGTTTTTTTGGTTTTTAATGTTTTTTTAGGATTTAATAGTTTTTAGAGGTTTTTTGTTTTTGTGGTTTATAAAATTTTGAAAAATATTATGGTTTTAAGTGTTTTTAGTTTATAAAGTTTTTTATTATTTTTAATGGGGTTTTAGAATTTTTATGTTTTATGGATTATTTTGGATTTATATGTATTTTAATGTTTTTAGGGTTTTAGAGATGTTGGTTTTTTTCGAGGGTTTTAGGATATTAATGGGGTTTTTGGGATTTTCGGGTTTATTTTAGTTTTCATGGGGTTTCAAGGTTGTTTATAATTTTATAATATTTTTGTTGGTTTAATGTTTTTTTAGAGTTTTTATTTGTTTTTAGGGTTTTTAGGGGTTTTTAGGGTTTTAATGGTTTTAGTATTTTGTGTTTTATAGGGGATTAGAATATTTTTAGGTTCTTTTAGTCTTTTATTGATTTTAATGTTTTTAAGGATTTTAAATATTTTTAGGATTTTAAGATTTTAATAGAGGTTTTTAGGGGTTTTAAGTGTTTTTACATATTTTTCTTTTTTTTGTTTTTTACAATTTTTTTGGTTTTTTAGGGTTTTAGGGATTTTTATTGTTTTAATGGGGTTTTTATGGTTTTTAGTATTCAATAGGATTTTAGGGTGTTTAAGTGATTATAGGTTTTTAGGTTTTCTCAAGGGTTTTCAGGTTTTTTAAGGGTTTTTACATTTGAGTTAATTTTAGATGTTTTTTTGTATTTCTCTAGGTTTTAGGTGTTTCATGTTATTTTTGAGGATTTTTGTGGTTTTTAGGGATTCTAGGTATTTTTTTGTTCTTTGTATTTTTCGTTTTTTTGTGTTGTTAGGGGTTTAATGAATTTGAGAATTTTATTACATTTTTAGGATTTTGAAGGGGTATTAGAGTTTTTAGGAGATTAATTGGGTTTTATGGGTTTTTATGGTTTTTTTTTGTTTTTAGGAAATTTATAATCGTTATAGTTTTAATAGTTTTTAGGTTTTTTGGAGGGTTTTTAGCATTTTTAGGTTTCGAATGGTATTAAGTGTATTTAGGTTTTTATGGTTTTTATTGTATTTCTAATTTTTCAAGTTTTTTTATGTATTAATGAATTTTAAGTGTTAAATTTTTTATAGTATTCAAATGTTTTAGAAATTTTTATGGTTTTTTTGGTGTTTTAGGGTTTTTATCATTTTTTGGGGTTTTAGCGTTTTTTAGATTTTTAATGTTTTCATAGGATTTTTCTTGTTTTATAGGTTTTTTAAAATTTCTAAGGATTTTTGTGGCTTTATATGATTTTTACAGTTTATAAGGCTTTTATAGTATTTTAACATTTCTTTGGGGTTTTAGGGTTTTCATTGTTCTTTTGGTGTTTTTGTGTATTTTTGTGCTTTTTAGGGTTTTAAGGTATTTTTTAGATTTTTAATGTTTTTTGGGTTTTAATCGGGTTTTAGATATTTTAGTGGTATTTTATTATTTTTATGTTTTGTTGGGTTTTATGGTTTTTAGGCCTTTTATGGGGTTTTGGTTATTTAGGTTTTTGAGGTTTTTAGTGTTTTTTTGGTTTTTTGGGGTTTTAAGTGTTTTTAAATTTTTATGGTTTTCTTAAGGTTTTCATGATTTTTGGGTTTTTAATCCTTTTAGGTTTTTAGTGTTTTTGTGGTTTTTAGGGTTTTTTTTGATTTTGTGCCTTTTATAGGTTTTCTGTTTTCTATGGTTTTTTGGTTTTTTATGGTTTTTTGAGTTTTTTGTGTTTTTAGGGGTTTTCGGGTTTTTACTATTTTATGGGTTTAAAGGGGTTTTAGAGTTTTAATGGGTTTTCTAAGGGTTTTTAGTTTTTTTAGAATTTCTTATGGTTTAAGGGGGTTTTATAGTTTGTAGGGTTTTTATTATCTTTTACTGTTTTTATTTTTTAGGGTTTTAAGTGTTTTTTAGGTTTGTAATGCATTCATAAGGTTTTTATGGGGTTTTTATGTTATTAAGATTTTAAAGGGATTTCTTAAGATTTTTAATAATTTTATGGTTTTTAAGGATTTTTAGAGTATTTATGGGGGTATATGTTTTTTTTATGATTTTAGGTTTTAAATATTTTTAGGGGTTTTATGGGTTTATTATGTTTTCTTGGAATTTTTTGGGTAATTTTATAATATTTATGTTATGTTTTGGTTTGTATGGATTTTTATGGTTTTAGGGTTTGTGTGGTTTTTTGGGTTTTTAGGGTTTTTATGGTTTTTTTAGGTTTTATAGTTTATATGAGTTTTTAGGGGTTTAGTGGTTTTATGATTTTTTTTTATGTTTTTAGGGGTTTAAATGGTTTTTAGATCTTTAGTGGATTTCAGCGTTTTATGGGTTTTTATGTTTTTTAGGGTTTTTATAGTCATTATGGTTTTTTTGGATTTTTATTGATTTTATGTATATTAGGTATTTAGGGGTCATAAGTGTTTTTAGTGTTTTAATGTTTTCATAAGGGGTTTCAAGGTTTTTAGGGTTATTTTTTTTATGGATTTTTAGAATTTTTATCATTTTAGAGGATTTAGGGATTTTGAGGGTTTTTCGTGGTTTTTGGTTTTTTGGGTTTTATTATTTTGTTGGGTTTTTATATTTTTTATTTATTTATTTGGGTTTTAAATAATTTTTAGAGATTTTAGATTTTTTTGGTGTTTTATAGATTTTTAGGGGTTTTAAGGGTTTTAAGGTCTTTATTATTTTTTGGAGTTTTCAGGTTTTTAGGGTCATTTAGTGTTTTTATCATTGTTTAGGTTTTAGGGGTTTAAAGACTCTTTAGGTTTTTATGGTTTTCATAGGATTTTCATATTTTAGGTTCATTTTTATTTTTATTGATTTTAATGGCTTTTTTATGAATTTAAGGGGTTTTAGGGGCTTGACCGATTTTAAGGGTTTTTATGGGTTTTTGGGTATTCAATGTTTCTTCATTTTTAGGGGTTTTAAGTGTTTTTAGATTTTTTTATTTTTCTTATGGGTTTTTAGGGTTTTCTTTATTTTTTAAGGAATATTTTTTTTTACTATTTTTATGGTTTTTAGGGAATTTGAGGGTTCTAAGGGTTGTTAGAAGGTTATGTGGGTTTTTTTGGCTATTAGGGGTTTTTATTTTGTTTGGGTTTTTATCGTATATTCTGTTTTTTTAATTTTAGGGTTTTAAAGGGTATTTAGAGTTCTTAGTTGGGTTTTAATAATTTTATTGGTTTTTAGGGTTTTTAAGTATTTATGGGGTTTTATGGTTTTTAGCGGTTTTAGGGTGTTTAGTGTCGTTGTAGGGGTTTTGTGTTTTTACCAATTAATAGGATTTCATTGGGATTAAGTGTTTTTAGGTTTTTAAGTTTTTCTTATGTTTTTTTATGGTTTTTAGGTGTTTTACGTTTTTAAGGTGTTTTGGGATTTTTAGGATTTTTATGGGTTTTTAGGGTTTTTAGAGATTTCGAGCGATTTTATGGGTTTTTAGGGTTTTTAGCATTTTTAGATTTTTAGGGGTTTTAAAATGTTTTTTGTGTATTATGGTTTTCTTTAGGGTATTCATGGTTTTTTACATATTAGGGAATTTTAGGGATTTTTTTATGATTTTTATGTTTCCTTAGTGTTCTTACAGATTTTGAGTGGTTTTATTTTGTTTTTTAGGGTCGTCAAGATTTTACTATGTTTTTGGGATTTTAGGGTTTTTTGAGTATTTTTGGAATTTATAATTTTTAATAATTTTTAATTTTTCTAGGGTTTTAAGGAGATTTTAGGTTTATATGGGGTTTTAGGGTTTTTTGAGATTTTAGTGGGGTTTTATGGTTTTTAGGTCTTTTAGGTTTTAGGATATTTTATGGTTTTTAGGGATTTTAGGATTTTAGGGATTTTATTTGTATCTAGGATTTTAGGTTTTACTAAGTGATTTTAGGGGTTTGAAGATTTTGTATCTTCTTAGGGATTTTTAGGGATTTTTATGGGTGTTAGGGATTTTGAGGTTTCTTTGGGGTTTTACGGTTTTTTTTTTGTTTTTAGGGTTTTTTGTTTTTAGGTGTTTTAATTTATTTTAGGTTTTTATGGTTTTCTCAGGGTTTTAAATTTTTGGGTTTTTCATTTTAGTGAATTCGGTAGATTATATATGATTTCTATGGGTTTTTGTGATTTTTTGGGTTTTAAGATTTTTTGGGGTTTTCATGGTTTTTAGTGGGTTTTTAGGTTTTATGTGTATGCAGAATTTTTAGAGTTTTTAAACTTTATTAGTGGAAGAAATTGTTTTAGAGTTTTTAGTGTGATTTTATGGGTTTTATGGGGTTTTAAGGGTTTTAGGGTGTTAGGGGTTTTTAGTGTTTTTCAGGGTTTTAGAATTTTTGGGTTTTTAGTGTTTTAGGGTTTTTAATGTTATTTTGTTATTTGGGAATTTTTATTGTTTTTATGTTTTCATGTTTTTTGGGATTTTAATGGTATTAGGGATTTTATTTTTTGTTGTGTTTTTATGGGTTTTATGTATTTTATAGTATTTGAAGGGGTTTAGGGACTTTGGTGATTTTTAGGGTTTTTAGGATTTTAGGGGTTTTATGGTTTTTTTAGTTATTTTTTGAGTTTACTAGGGTTTTTTTATTTTATCAATATTTTTAGGGGTTTAAAGGTTTTTAGTTTTTTTAGGGGTTTTAGGGGTTTTATGGGTTTTTAATATTTTAAGGGGATTTTATGGTTTTTAGCGGTTTTAGGTTCATGCTGTGGTTTTACTCATTCTTAGGTTCATTATGGGTTTTAAGTGTTTTTATTTTTGAAGGGTTTTCTTAGGGGATTTTAGGGTATTTTGGGTTGTTTACGTTTTAGGTAATTTTTGTGATTTTTTGGTTTTTTGTTGATTTTAGGGTTCTTAGTGATTTTGATAATTTTTAGAAATTTTATCATTTTAAGGTATTTTTTGTTGTTTTATGTGTTTTTAGGTTTTATGGGTTTCTTATGGTTTTTATTTTTTGAGGATTTTTTTATGTTTTTATGAATTCTTAGTGATATTTTCAAATTTTATGTTTTTAGGGTTTTATTGTGATTTTTATATTTTTAAGGGTTTTATGGATTTTTGGGTTTTGAGGGGTTTTTTGGGAGTTTTATGTTTTTTAATTTTTTTAATGTTTTTTGGGGTTGAATACATTTTAAATGTATTTATTGGTTTTTAGGGTATTTATTGGGTTTTAATATTATAACGTTTTTAGGGTTTTTATGGTTTTTAGAGGTTTTAGGGTCTTTTATGTTTCCGAGCTTTTCATGTTTATATGAATTTTCAGGGTTTTAAGAGTTTATAGGGTTTTATGGTTTTTAGGGGTTTCCAAGGTTTTTAATCATTTTTGTGTTTTTAGTGATTTTTTTGGATTTTTTAGGATTTGTATGCTTTTTAGGGATTTAGGTATTTTTAGAGGTTTTAGTGTTTTTAGGGTTTTAGGCATTTTATGGTTTTTAGCATTTTCTGGATTTTAAGGGTTCTAAAAGTTTTTAATTTTTAAGTATTTTTTTGTATTTTTATGTAATTTTTTGTTTTTTAGTGTTTTTGGGATTTGGAGGATTAGGGGGGTTTTTTTTGTTATTTTGGTTTTTATTGTTTTTTTTGTTTAGGTTTTTTAGTTTTTAGGGGTTTTATTGTTTTTATATTTTTTATCTTTTTAGGGGATTAAGGGTTTATTAGAGTTATTTTCTATTTTTAGTAGATTTATGGTTATTTATAGTTTTTTATGGTTTTTAGATATTTTTTAATATTTTGTGGTTTTTTAATGTTTTTAACATTTTTTTTGTTTTTTTGGGGATTGAAGTGTTTTTAGGTTTTTATGTTTTTTTTGAGTTTTTCAAATTATTTTATATGTTTTAGGTAATTTCATGAAAGTTTTAGGATTGTTATGTTTTGTATTAGTTAAATGGTTTTTAGGGTTTTTAGCATTTTTTTTGGTTTTTTGGGGGTTTAAGTGTTTTTAGGTTTTTAAGGTTTTCTTAGGGGGTTTTAGTGGTTTTAGGGTTTTTATTTTTTTAGGGAGTATTAGGTTATTTTTTTATGTTTGTAGGGTTTTTAGGTATTTTGAGGTATTTAAGTGTTTTTTGGTTTTTAGGGATTTTTTTTATTTATTTGGGTTTTAGGGGTTTTATGATTTTTTAACGGTTTTATGATTTTAAACTTTTTTTAAATTTTTTATCATTTTAATTTAATTTTAGATAATTTAGTTTTTTACGGATATTATATATTTCCAGGGGTTTTATGGTTTTTATTGTTTATGGTTTTTAGCATTTTTTAGGTTTTTATGGGTTTTTAGTGATTTTGGGTTGGTAATCTTTTTAATGGGTTTTCATTGTTTTTTATGTTTTATGGGGTTTTAAGGATTTTTAATGATTTTAAAATTTCTTTAGTGGTTTTAAGTATTTTGAGGGGTTTGGGGGGGGGGGCTATTTTATATTTTTTTAATTTTTTAAGATGTTTTAACCTTTTTAGGGGTTTAAAGGGTTTTTTGAGTTTTTTGTGGTTTTAAGGTTTTTATGGGTTATTAGGGGTTTTATGGTTTTTAGGTTTTTATGGTTTTACAAATTTTTAGGGATTTTAGGACCTGTTAGGTTTTGACATTTTTTAGGTTTTATGCATCTCTGATTTTATTAGGGTTTTTAGAGATTTTTATGTTTTTAGAATTTGTTATTGATTTTTACAATTCTTATAGCTTTCATAGTTTTTATAGGTTTTGATGTTTCTTTGGGTTATAAGATGTTTAAGGGGTTTTGGCATTTTTTTTTGGTTTTTTGGATTTTTAAATTGTTTTTAGTTTTTTAGCGTTTTGTTAGGCGTCACCGTGTTATTTAGTGTTTTATACATTTTTAGGGACTTATAGGTATTTCATAGTATTTTTTTGGGTTTTTTATTATTTTTGGGAATTTTAAGGGGTTCTTGGTTTTTCAAGGTATTTAGGGGTTTTATGGTTTTTTATATTTTATGGTTTTTTTTATTTTTTAGGTTTTTTAATCTTCTTTATAATTTTTTAAATTTTTTTGGGGTTTAAAAGTTTTTATAGTTTTAGTAGTTTTTATGGTATTTTTAGTTTTTATGGGTTGTTGGGTTTTCTTGTTTATATTGATTTTTATTGAATATAGGTGTTTAAGGGGTTTTAGATTGTTTAACCTTTTTTATGTATTTAGGGGATTTACGTTTTTTTATTTATTTTATGGTTTCATATGGATTTTCAAAGGTTTTAGGGGGTTTTATGTTTTTTGAGGGTTTTTAAGTTTTTAGGGTTATACGTGTTTCTTTGGGTTTTAATATTTTTTTGTTTTTTTAGGATTTCTTAGGGGGTTTAAGGTTTTTTGGAATTTTTACATGTTTAAGATATTTAATTTTTTTTTATGATATTTATTATTTGTTTAGTTTTTTGGGTTCTGTAGACTTTTTACTGTTTTTAGGTTTTTTATTATTTTTTGGGTTATTTGTGTTTTTTTGATATTTTTAGGATTTTTAAGGTTTTTTAACATTTTTCAGGTTTAATTTTTTTTATATTTATAGTGGGTTTTTGGGTTTTTGTTGGATTTTAAGGATCTTTATCATTTTATGGGTTTTTATTGTTTTTAGGGGATTGGGGGGGGGGGGAGGGTTGGTATTTACGTGTTTTAATATTTATATGGTTTTTTTGGGGTTTTTTGTTTTTTTTACATATTATTAGGGGTTTTCTGAGGTTTTACTGTTTTTTATGATTATCTGAATTTTTAGGGTTTTATATGATTTTTATGATTTTTAAGGATTTTGAGGGTTTTAGTGTTTTTAGAGTAATATTGTTTTTTAGTTGTTTATGATTATTAGGTTTTAAGGGATTTTAAGTGTTTTTAGGGTTTTAAATTATTCTTAAGGGTTTTCAATGTTTCTTGAATTTTCAACAGCATTATGGATTTTAGGGATTTTTAGGGATTTTTATGGTTTTTAGGGTTTTTATGGATTTGAGGGTTTGTTAGTTTCTTAGGATTATTTGGTGTTTAAATATTTTTTAAATGTTTTTAGGTTTTTTATGAGTTTTAATTATTTTGCTTATTTAAGGTTTTCATAGGGGTTTTATGGTTCTTAGGGTTTTTTAATGTTTTTAAATATTTTAAAATATTTTTATGATTTCTATGTTTTATTAGTTTTTTTATGGATATTGGTGTTTTTGTGGTTTTTTTGTATTTAGGGTATTATTAGTTTAATGGGGGTTGTTGGTTTTTTTGGGATTGTGAGGCTTTTATAATATTTTTAGTTTTTAATGTTTTTAGTGTATTGAAGACATTCTAGGGTATTTAGTGTTTTTTGGTTTTTATGGGGTTTTTTGTTTTTTTTATGTTTTAGGGGTATTTACAAGTTTTGGGTTTCTTAGGTTTTTTGGTTTTTTTCATTTGTAGTGGTTTTAATATTTTTAGGTTTTAAAGTGTTTTTAGGTTTTTACGATTATCATAGGGGATTTTTTGGGTTTTTTGGGGTTTTATGTATTTTAGTATTTTAGGTCTTTTTATGATTTTTATTGATTTTTAGTGTTTTTAGGGATTTTGAGGGATTCTGGTGGTTTTTTGGTTTTTTGTGTTTTTATAGGCTTATGTTTTATTTTTTAGGGTTTAATGATTTTTTAGAGTTTTTAAACATTTTTAGAGATTTAAAGTGTTTTTAGAGTCTTTGATGAGTTCCTAGAGTTTTTATGGGTTTTTAGGGTTTTTAAGGTTTTAAGGGTGTTTATGGTGTTAGTGGTTTTAAGGTTTTTAGGGTTCAAGTATTTTTATGTTTTTATAGGTTTTATATGTTTTTAGGTTCTTAATGTTTTCAAATGAGTTTTCAAGGTTTTAGTGATTTTTACATTTTGTTGTGAGTTTTTAGGGTTTTAGGGGTTTGTGAGGTTTATAGAAATTAGAGGGGTTTTAGTGTTTTTATGGGATTATAGTTTTTTTTGGTTTTTAGGGGTTTTTATAATTTTTTTGGTTTTTAGGGGTTTTTAGTGTTTTTGGGTTTTTCTGGTTTTAGGATTTTTTATCTTTCTTGGGATTTATACAGCTTTTTTGGATTTTTAATTTTTTATTTTGTTATGGATTCTGATGGGTTTTAGTGCATTTACAGATTTTAGGGATTTTGTAGTTTTTTGGGGACTTTGGGTTTTTTCCTTTTTTTATGGATTTTATCATTTGTTATAATTTTTATCATTTATACCTTTATATGGGTATTTAGAGTTTCAGTTGATTTATAGGTTTTTATGGGTTTTAGGGTTTTTATGGTTTTTAAGGGGTTTTATGGGTTTTAAGGAATTTAGGGTTTTTAGGGTTTTATAGGATTTTTAGTGTTTTCTAGTCTTTTTAGGGGTTTTAAGGGACTTTAGTTTTTTATGCATTCCATAAGAGTATTCTAAATCTTTATGGTTTTTAGGTCTATAGGGATTCTTAAGGATTTTTTCTAATATTTCTTAGTTTTTAGGGGTTTTCAGGATATTGATTTTTTTTAGATTTAATCACTTTTAGGTTGTTTAGGGGATTTTATTATTTTATGTTTTTAGGATTTTCTTATGGGTTTTCAATTTATTTAGCTCTTTTTACTTTCTAAGGGATTTTTTGGGATTTTTATAATTTTTATCATTTTCGGTGTTTTATGGTTTTTTTCATTTATTAGGTTTTTTAGGGATTTTAAGAGTGATTAGGTTTTTAATGTTTTCTGAGGTTTTTTTTTAATTTTTACGGATTTTTAGGCCTTTTAGTGTTTTTTTTGTTTTTAGGGATTTTAGGGATTTTGTGGGTTTTAAGGGTTTTTGTGGTTTTTTGAGTTTTTAATGTTATATAATTTTAGAATTTTTAACATTCTAATGGTTTAAAGTGGTTTTAATGTTTTTAGTGGGTTTTTATTATTTTTATAGGGATTTATGGGTTTCTATGGTTTTAGGGGATTTATGAAATTTAGGGCTTTTTGGGGATTTAACATTTTTTATATTTTTAAGTGTTTTATGTTTAATAGTTTTATGGTTTTCTTATGTTTTTTTTTGGTTTTTAGGTTTTTTATGTGTTTTGGTATGTTCATAATTGTTTTATGATTGTTATGGGTCTTACAGTTTTTATGGATTTTGATGGTTTCTGAGATTCTATAGGGTTTTAATTTTTTAATGTTTTTTAGAGTTTTATGTTTTTTGAGTATTTTAGTTTATTTATGTTTTTATATTTTTTAATTTTTTTAGGGTTTTTAAGGTTTTTAGTGTTTTTAGTGGTTTTAGGTGTTTTATGGGGTTGTACAGTTTTCATGGACTTTTAGGTTTTTATGGTATTTTATAGTTTTTTTTGGTTTTTTGGCATCTTAAGAGATTTATTTTAAATGTTTTCTTTGGGGTTCTCAGAGTTTTGAGTGTTTTTATTTCTTTTAGGTATTATTAATAATTTTTTAGTGTTTCTTTCATTTTTCACAGTTCTTAGGATTTTTTACATTTTTAGAATTTTTTAATTTATTATGGTTTTTTGGGGTTATTAGGGATTTTATGGTTTTTAGGGGTTTAGGGTTTTTCGGTTTTCATAGGGATTTTTATTTTATTTATGGTTTTTAGGTGGTTTGGTTGTTTTTTTATTTTTAATGTTTTCTTAGGGTCTTTCTAGGGTTTTATGGTTCTGTACATTTTAGGGATTTTTTTGTTTTTTAGGATTTTTCTAGTTTTTAGGGATTTTAGAGATTTTGAGGTTATTAAGGGTTTCTTGGTTTTTATAATTTTATAGATTTTATGGTTTTTTTATGTGTAGTTTTTTAACATTTTTATGGGTTCAATGATTTTTCATAGTTTTCTATTTTTATGGGTTTTATGGGTTTAGAGGTCCTTTGGGGGTTTTATGATTTTTAGGGTTTTTTGGTTTTTCTGGTATTTATGGTTTTTGGCATTTTTATGGGTTTTATGTGTTATTATATTATTAAGGATTTATAAGGGGGTGTTCAGGGGTTTTAGGTTTTTTTAGTTTTTTTTTATTTTTTTTGTTTGTAGGATATTTTTTGTTTTTATGATTTTTTTTGGATTTTTAAGGATACGGGTGTTTTTATGTTCTTTATGATTTTTTGGGTGTTTTTAGAATTTTCAAGTTTTTATGGGTTTTTAGTGTATTTAGATTTTTAATGTTTACATAAAAATTCTTTGGGGGTTTAGAGTATTTTTTGTATTTAGTGATTTTTATAGATTTTTTTAAATTTTATTGTTTTTATGGTTTTGACAGAGTTTGAGGGTTTTTAGGGTTTTTGGTGTTTTTTTGGGTTTTTAAAATTTTTATGTTTGTAGTGGTTAAAAGTTTTTATAGTATATTATATTTTGTTAGGGTTTTTCATTCTTTCTGGGTTATATAACATTTTTCTACGATTTTAGAAATTTTTAATATTTTTTGGGTTTTTTTGGGTTTTTTAGGATTATGAGGATTTTCGTGGATATGTGGCTATTTTTGGGTTTTATGGTTTTATTCACTTTTTAGAGGATTTAAATTTTTTTATTGTTTTATCACATTTAGGTGTTGAAATTTTTTTTAGGGTTTTTTTTTTTGTTTTTATGTTTTTAGGGTTCTTAAGGTTTATTATGGGTCTTATGAGTCAAAAGGGTTTTTATGGGTTTTAGGGTTTTTAGGTTTTTAACTTTTCTTATATTTTTATGTATTTTAAGTGTTTATAGATTTAAGTGTTTCTTAGTGTTTTTCAGGGTTGATTGGGTTATTTATATTTTTAGAAATTTTTAGGGATTTTAACGACTTTTATGGGTTTTGGGTTTATGGAGATTGTTAGGGTTTCTGGGATTTTTCGGATTTTTTTGGAATTTTAAGGTTATTATCAATTTTTTGGGTTTTAAGGGTTTCAAGTGATTTTAGATTTTTAATATTTTCTTAGTGATATTTAGAGTTTTAGGGTTTTCTATATTTTTAGAGATTTCTATAGATTTTTAGGATCTTTATGGTTTTTAGTTCATTATGGATTTTGAAGTCTTTTAATGTTTTTAGGGTTTTTAGGGTTTTTTTGTATTGTTTTGTTATGGTTTTTAAGGTTTTTTAGATTTTTTAGTTTTTCAGGACATAAAAGGGTTATTATTATTTTTTATATGTTTTTAGGGGTTCTTACAATTTCTCGGGTAATTTAAGGTAATTTATGGTTTTTTCAGCTTTTATGGGTTTTTATAGCAGTAGTGTAGAAAACGTTTTTTACGATGGTTATTTTTTATTTTTAACGACATCTTTTGGCCGAAGTTAATACAAGAGAAGTTATAAACATAGTTTTTTAGGTCTGTTATTTTATAACCGACGTAAAAAACAAAACTCCGAAATGTTTTTCACGTCGGTTGATAAAAAACCGACGCGAAAAATGCTTCTGAGTCGTTGTTTATAATGTAAGTTTTTTAATAACTGATGTGGTATATAACCATTCACGTCGGTTATATAATAACCGACGTCATAAAGCACTCCTATGAAGCCTTTATCACGTTAGTTATTATTACAACCAACGTGATAAACCTGCCTGCCAAGCGGTTTCCAACGCCGGTTATATAATAACTGACATAAAAACATATCTATGACGTCGGTTATAAAATAAACAATGTAAAAAACTATCCATTTCAATTTATTACGTTAGTTATGAAATAACCGATGTAAAAATCATTTCCCATGAATTTATTACGTCGGTTTCCAAATAACTGACATTAAATCTAATACCAATTCATTTTCTACATCAATTATGAAATAATTGACGTAAAAAACAATTTTTTTAAATAAAATCGAACCACTGCTATGCCCAACCAAATTACAAGAAATAGAGCAAAGGGTTACGAAAAACAGACCAGAACCCCCCCCCCTGGACAGCCCCCACCACACCCCTGGACACCCCCACACCCATGGACTGCCCCAACCCCCTGGATAGCTCCCAACAGCCCTGGAAAACCCCACCACCCCCTGGACAACCCCCACACCCCTGGACTGCCCCCACACCCCTGGATAGCCCCCACCCCCTTGACAGCACCCACACCCATGGAAAACCCCACCACCCCCTGGACAACCCCCATACCCCTGGACAATCCCCACCCTCATGTATACCCCCACCCCCATGGACAACACTCCCAAACCCCTGGAAAACCCTCCCATACCCCTGAAAAAGACCAAAAAGTTACCAAAAAACACACCGAAACCCCCCCACCCCACTGGACTGCCCCAACCACACCCCTAGACACCCCCACACCCCTTGACTTCCCCCACCCCTTGGACAACCCCTACACCCCTGGACAACCCCCCCCCCCCCCCCACCCTTCTGGACACCCCCACACCCCTGGACTGCCCCCACCTCTGGAAAGCCTCCCACTCCCCTGGACAACCCCCACCCTCCGGGACACCCCCACACCCCTGAACTGCCGCCACCCCCTGGATAGACCCTCACACCCCTGGACAAACCCACCACCCCTAGATATCCCCCCCCCCCCACACCCCTGGACAACCTCTCACCCTCATGTATACCCACACCCCCTCGATAGCACTCCCACACCCCAAGACAGCCCCGCCACACCCTTGAAACAGACCGAAAAGTTACCAAAAACAAACCAGACCCCCCCCCCCCCCCCACTGGACAACCCCCACCGCACCCCTGGACACCCCCACACCCTTGGACTGCCCGCACCCCTTGGACTGCCCCCACACCCCTGGACAACCCCCACCCTCCGAGACACCCCCAAACCACTGGGCTTCCCCCACCCCCTGGAAAGCCCTCCACACCTCTGGACAACTCCCCACCCTCCTAGACACCCCCACACACTTGGAAAATTCCCACCCTCCTATATACCCCCACCCCTGGAAAACACTACCACACCCCTGAACAGCCCTCCCACACCCCTGAAACATGCAAAAAAGTAGCCAAAAACAGACCAAAACAGACTAGAACCCCCCCTCTCACCCTACTGGACAACCCCCACCACACCACTAGAATCCCCCCATATCCCTAGACTGCCCACACCCCTGGACATCTCTCCACACCCCTGGAAAACCCCCCACCCTCCTAGACACACCCCACACCCCTGGACTTCCCCCACCCCCTGGATCGGCCCCCACACCCTTGGATAGCCCCCACCCTCTTGGACACCCCCACACCACTGGACTACCCCCACCCCCTGGACAGCCCCCACACCCCTGGAAAACCCCACCACCCACTGAACATCCCCCCCACAGCCCTGGACAAACCCCCCTACCCTATTGTATACCCCAACCCCTGGACAACACTCCCACACCCCTGGATAGCCCTCTCACGCCCCTAAAACAGACCAAAAAGTTACTAAAAACAGAAAATAACCCCCCACACCACTGGATGCCCCCCACCACACCCCTGGACACCCCCACACCCCTAGACTACCCCCACCATCTGGACATCCACCCACACCCCTAGACACCCCCTGGACATCCCCCCACTCGCCTAGACATCCCTCCCACCCTCCTGGACAACCTCCCACCCCACTGGACAGACCCCACCACACCCCTGGACACCCGCCACCTCACTGAACACCCCTAGACCAAAAACTAACCATACCCTGAACAAAACCAGATGAGAACCCCCACCCCACTGGACAGCCCCCACCACACCCTTGGACACCCCCATACCCCTGGACTGCCCCCACCACTTGGACAACCCCTGGACAACTGGTGTTGGGAGAGGAGGCGCCGCTATACCTTGGGGGGCTAAACGTCGTTGGATGGTACTCATCACTCCCACATGCGATGCTTAAGCTATCAAAATGTTTCACCAATGCTTTTTCCCCTATAAAAATCATTCATTCTATCACTTTGATGTTAGTATAACTAGGGGAGAACACCATCACACATGATGGTGTTTTCCCTTGGTTATATTAGCATCAATGTGATATAATGACTAATGTTTATCGGGGAGGAAAGCATTGGTGAAACATTTTGAGAGATCACGCTTCCCATGTGGGAGTGATGAGTACCTTCTAGAGGCATTCATCCCCTGAGGGATGGAAGCTCCTTCTCTCCCACCCCCCTGGACTACCCCCATCCCCAGGGACAACCCTCCAACACCCCTGGAAACCCCCCTCACCCCACAGGACACCCCCACACCAATGGACACCCCCTGGATAGCCCCCAATCCCCTGGACAACTCTTCCACCATCCTGGAAATGCTCCCACCCCCCTAGAATTCCCCCCCACTCTGATGGACACCCAGGATACCCCCACTCCACCATAAATCCCTACCACACCCCTAGATAACCCCCACCCCACTAAACACACCCCACACCTTGGAACCCCTCCCCCCTAGACCAGAATCCATACCATAATAACAATCAAAAGTAGACCAAAACAAGAAGTAGAGAAAAATTAAACATTCACATATATAACATTCCAAACATACAAGGTCAACTTAAAAAAACTAAAATCAACCTAAACGACTACCAAATACACAATTAAAATAACAATATTCAAAATTACATTTTACACTACAAACAACTAAAATTCAATTAAACCTGTAAAATAATTTGACCATTCCACTTGTAAGTGTTTGACGTCTTGATCACTATAGGGTTAAGGGTCATAAAATAGCTATAAATTAAGATGATAGTAGTTAACATTTATAATAAATAAATCAAATGAAATATTATGACAATGTTTTAAAGGAAATCATACCAGTTCAATGCTCACAACTATCCCAATTGTTATTATTTCATACATAAATCTTAACATATAATATCCGCATTCGATGAAGACTTGTTGTCCATGAAAATTCTGTTTGAATGGGTGTAAATTCTATATATTATTTTTATGTAATAAATCAAAAAGTACAAATTATAAATGGATATTTACCTTTACATTTACATATTTGATCATCACACTCCTTTTCTTTGTGTTTTTTCGAAAGTAGACCAATCCCCTATTAGAAAATAATATGAATGGGATAAATTTAAAATTAATTATAATATATATAACTATTGAGAAATTGAAACTTACTTTTCCAACATTTTCTTAAAACATTCCCACACATCACCATAGATAGAGCATATCCAATAAAGTGTTTTCTCCCTTGGGGAAAACCCCTAACATCCAATGATCACTGATAAAAGATAATTTAAGGTTAGTGGTTTTTTATGTTCAAAGTTAATGAACTCTTTGAGAGAGATGTGTTTCATACCTCTCACAAAAAGTAATCATCCAACATTGTGTGACTATATTCTTTTTAAGTCGTTAACCAATATAAATCATTCATTGTTCCTCACCCAATGCACATGCTTCATGGGAAATCAAAAGCGGGTCCATGAATCCATATACATCTATCCGCTCATTCTTCTCACAAATGTTATAAATATACCTAATAAAAATAGACATACTTATACATTTTTAATAAATATAAGGCAGGGAAAAGGTGTTAAGACATACATGGAAAAAATTTGCACCATGTTGATGCCCAAAATATCTCCAGTAACAAGCTCCATGATATTAGTTTTCACAATACCCACAATTATTGCACTTCCACAAAAATGAGCTTCCATTGGGAACTCATAATGATTCTCCAACAAATTTCAATATCATGAAAATCATTTAAAACTACAAGAATCTGTATCTGATTTAATAGACATTTGTCATTGTTGTTGTCTATACAGTATTTATTTACCTTTTATGTATTCTTGTATAAATAAATAGAAAAATATATTAGTTTTCAAATGATAAAACAACTTTAATAAAAAACAATTTAGAAGATATAACATACATACCTCTTTGTTAATGTGTCGAAGAAGTCTGGATGGACAAATAAAAAATGGCTGATACTATGTCCAACTATATTCACCTCATCTATAGGTAATGTTACTCGAGCTGATCTATCTATAATATCTTGTACAATGACCCTCTGATTCTCTACATCTAATTATTGATGATGAACTGTATCTCCTATACAATATACAAACCCATATGAAACTATATGATGTTTAGGATCATCAACATGCAACTCATAATAAGTGGGAAGCTATGGCGGAGAAGTAGGATAAAAAATGGGGTCTGCAGGCTGAGGTGGGGGAGTAGGAGCTACTGGTGGAGGTGGAGGATAAATAATGGGGTCTGTAGGGGATGTTGAAGAGTGGGAGCTGCAGTCTGAAATTGTCTTTGCATGTCTGTAAACATAGATTGTACTGACGCTCTAATAATTTCCTCCATCATAGTATTAATATTATGAATTTTAGCCTCCAAGGATTCAATATTTTTATAAAAACCCTCAATGTAAGAAGTTGACGAACATGGAAACACTTTTCTTACCGATACACCTTCCAGATATCCTCATACATGACCAGGATGTTCGGGATTTCCCAATGCTATAGATAAAATATCTTTCCTCCCAGCTGCTGTAAATACCCCATGTGAGCTCTTCTCCTCAGGAGTATCCTATATTAATTAATTGAACATTTTTGTAATGATTGAAATTATATGAAGAAAATATTTAACTTAAATAAATAAAATAGATATCTTTAAATTCTCTCAACTAAGATTCTCGAATCTTCTGAATGATATTGCCCTTTTTCCCATCTGAGCTCTCTTCCATTTTTCATGTCTAGATGGAGGGGATAGAGAGGCCACCTCTCTAGAGATTGAAGACTTAGCTCTTAGTTTTTGTAATTTTTCTGCCATCATTTCTTCTTCCAATAATGTATACCCTCCCCGAGATAATCTATGAAGGTATACATTTTTAGATTGGATCCCCTGATGATATTTCCTTGTTTTCTGTAAATTAAGAATAAGAATTCATTAACAAAACATTAATATGATCATTTATATAAGAATGCTTTTAAAAGTTTACATTTCCCTTACAAAAAATGAATCTTTTCTTCTACTTTCAACAGACCTTCTCCATGTGTCTTTATCTATGAAATGATATATACGAAATGGATTTTCATGACTCCTATGACCAAAAATGAAATCATATGTGAGGGTTGATTTTAAATCCCTCCATCTCTTGGCATCCACAAATAAGAATTTATTCCTGACTCTTCTAGTGTCAGGAATATCATATGTCATCTGATAAAGAAGAGGATTAACATATTATATATATTAGAAACATTTAAAAAATAGGCAAACAATAGAAAAATATCTTACCAAAATTATCTCCCACAACTGAGAGATTATCACTTTATCCACACTTCTCCAGTAATCATAAAAAATTATTACTTTTCTCTTACACTGAGTTGATACACAAATCTTAAAATATTTTTCATTTGGACCTCTAGGAATATCATCATCATCAAAATCAACAAGTATCCTCTGATCCTGCGTACAGGAAAGTGATAATTTTGGTAAACATGTGTACCCATGTTTACCAACTCTTGAACTCTTTGTCGTAATGGGAGCACATGATGAATATTGGGGAACATAAATAGGAGCATGTGAATGTTCCTCCCCAGAGGTATGACCAATATAATCATCTCCAGAATCATGTGGTTGATCAACTGATTGATCTGTCCTTCTAATTCAAATCAAAAAAAACAAACATTAGTTCACAAAAATACAATTTCAAATATTACAGTACTACTGTAATCAGAAAATAGAAAATTTTACCAAGTTACTTAATAGTAAACATGGTTAATATGGTAAGCATGTTAAACAATGGTAAAGATGGTAAATATGGTAAAGATAGTAAACCTGGTAAACATGGTAAACATGGTAAAGTAATTGGCACTGAACAAAAATAATTGATATATAATTTATGTAATGTTAAACATGATAAAGTAAACTAAACAATATTAAAACAAAAAAAAAACTTATACTTATTTTTGTTTAATACATGCTTTAATTAAAAAAAAACTTACAATATCTAACATTTTATGAAAATAATAAATGTAAACAAGAAATAAACAAATGTTACCTGCAATTTTAGGAATGTAAAAATGGATTGTTTTCCCAAATTCTTTCATCGTGATCATTCCTTATGGAATAAACCTTGTCTTCAACATGCTCATCATTATGTTCTATTAATATTTCCATGGAAGTAGGGATCTCAAATAAATCATCATCTCCATCAAGTTCATCCTCACTAACATATTGTTTTTTCCTTTGTAAAACAACAGCCCACTACATATTTGATTTATCTTCAACATAGAAAATTTGATTTGCAGGTGTTGCCATTATAAAATAATCAGATGTGTCTTCCAATATATTAAGATTAACAACTGTCATTCCAAATTCATCGTGTCTGACACTTTTTTACTGATAAACCATTTATAGTTAAACACATGAACTTTAATTTTAAAGTAATCAACCTCTCATATGTCTTCTATCAATCCATAATATGAAATTGATGCATAAATTGTATTTTTATCCTTAGCAATCAAAAAATACATTACTTCTGCAAACACGAATACACCACTATTCTGAACTACACTTCTATTGTCCTGAGCTTTCGTATGAAATGTATAACCATTAATGTCATAAATGGACCATGTTATCACATTTAATCATGGACCACCCACTATCCATTTTAATGTCTCTAATATATCTGATCTACCAATCAAGGTCTTTTTAAACCATGAAAAAAAATGTTTTGTTTTGCTCATTCAAAATCCACATTTCTTTCTTCTTTGGATGACATTGTTTCAACTCATTAATATGCAATGTGATATACAGTTGATCATCAGCTATGATATTAAATATGTAAGATTCTAACTTCTTCATCTGTTTAGCTGACAATGATTTGAAATTCAAGCCACGAATCCCCTTTCCCTCATTATTAACTCGTTCATGGTTAGATGGAGGCAAACCTATGTGCTGCGTCGTAGCCAAGTAGCTCGTACAAAAAACAGCAACCTCCTTATAAATATATTTTTCAATAATGGAGGCTTCAAGTCGATATGGATTCTTAACATACCCCTTCAATATTTTCATATACCTTTCAAAATGATACATCCAACGAAGAAATAAAGGTCCACAAAGCTTTATTTCTTGAACCAGATGAATCATTAAATGCCCCATTATATCAAAAAAAGTTGGACGAAATTACATTTTCGTTTGACAAAGTATACAAATTGCATCCTTTTCCAAAATTTTCAATGCATTCAAATCAATCACCTTATTAGAAATTGAATTGAAAAAATAACACAACATCATTATAGTCTTTCTGACACGGATGGGAAATATTCCATGCAATAGAACTGGTATAATTTTTTTCATCATGACATGACAATCATGAGATTTCATACCTATCAACATAAAGTCCTTCAATGAGACAAAAAATTTTACATTTGAAGAATAAACTTGAGTCACTTTGATATCATTAAGAGACTAAAAAAATATAATTTTCTCCCTCTACGATAATGTATGACAAGTCGGGGGAATAAATGTTCATATTACATTAGAAGTGAGAGATAAATCCAAACATATTCCCAATGATAGTAAGTCTAATCTTTCATTCAACCAATCTTTTGTCTTTCCTTTAATATCAGACAATGTTCGAAGAAAAATATCATAGATATTCTTCTACACGCGCATGAAATCAATATTATGTTTAAATTTATGATATCTCCAATATGGTAGCTCAAAAAATATTGACATTTTCTTCCAAATATTTCTATCAATACTAGATTTCTATGTCTTTCCAAATGTCACATCATGTTTTTTCACCCTCTCAAAATACAAATTAGGTGATAAAGGTTTTAGAGCAATATCAGATTCTTGTGAGACATTGAATGCCTTTTTTAGACTTCTATAATAGTGGTCCATAGGCAAAAACTTTCGATGAACCATGTATACTGTTTTCCTCCCATGATGCAATTGACAATATGAAGTTTGTTGTTCGAAAATTGGACATGCTTTATGCCCTTTAACACTATCTCCAAACAAATTTCTATAATGTTGGTAAATCACTTATAGTGAACAAAAGTAATGCATGCAGTTGAAAATTTTCCATTTTATAAGAATCATACACCCTAATATCAACATCCCCTAAAAGTTTCAAATCATCAATCAATGGTGACAAGAAAACATCAATATCATTGCCGGGTTGCTTCGGATGAGAGATCAATATACTCAACATGACATATTTGCACTTCATACAAACTTCGGGAGAGAGGATGTAAATTACCAATAAAATAGGCCATGAACTATGTGTGCTACTGAGGGTTCGGTATGGATTCATTCCATCTGTGCACAACCCTATTATGAGATTTCTAATTTCATTTTTAAATGTAGGATACTGCTCATAAATTTTGGTCCATTGTGGACAATCAGCTGGATGACATATTTTTCTATCACATATCTTCTCATAAGCATGCCATCATAACCTTTTTTCATTATGTTAATTAGAAAACAAACGTTTTAAATGATAAATTATAGGAAGATACCAAAATACCTTTTAAGGTATATTTTTAATCTCTACATCAGCCTGTGATTTTTCATTCACATTATACCATGATGTCCCACATTTAGGACACTCTAACAGAAATTTATATTCATTCCTATATATCATACAGTCATTCAGACATGAATGTATTATAATGTATCCCAATTCCATCAGGCATAATATTTTCTTGGCCTTATAATGTAAATCTGGAAGATCGTTATATTTTGGAAGAATATCTTTCATCAATTGTAGCAGCTCTGTAAAACTTCTGTCACTCCATCCATGTTTCGACTTCAGGTTAATAAATCGTAACAACCCTGAAAAAACCGTAAAATTTGTACAACTGGGATATAATGGGTTTTTAGAATCACCATATAGAAGCGAAACTATCAGTTCTATCTCAATTTGTTCTGCTGCAATATCGTGAATCATTTCTTTTATTCCATCAGAGTCACCATCTTGCGAATCATCATCATCAGTGACATTCCATCCAGTTTCACCATGCAAAATCCATGGTCTATAACTCAGATTAAAACAATGACAAATCAGATGATATTTTATCTCTATACTTTTCAACTTCTTCATATTAAAACTTTTCAGGCATGGACAAAAAAATGTCACTACTTTGAACATTTCGTTTAGCAAAGTCCAAAAAGGCAACAACCCTTCCTCATATTCATTGCTCATTTGATGTTCTGTAATCCAAATTCGACTCATTTTTTCCTATAACACATATCAAAATTATACATCTTTTTAAGATAAGACAAATATATGTTTATATGAAAAAAATCATAATTTGAATGTAAAACAATTTTGAAATATAAAACAAATCTCTGCGTATTTAAAAAAATATGCATGAATATGATTTCAAAAACAAAATATAGTTAGATATAATAGTTTTAAATTCATCATGGATCCTTTCTTATTAAGGTTCAAAAATAAAACATCCTGGTGAAACTGGATACCAAATTCACCCTTCTGTAAAAAATAAATATGAAGTATAAATATTAAAATATGTATACATTCACTATTGAAAATTTCACAGATCCTAACGATTTAATACCTCTGGACAGCCCCCCACCCCTCTGGACACCACCCCCACCCCCTAGACATCACCCCACCCCCTTGGACACCACCCCAACAACCTTGGACACCTCCCTGACCCCCTTAAACAACACTAATAAATTATATCCTAATATCCATGAAACAATACAACCATAATTTCATAATCTCACAAACCATAGTGCAATAGTAAATCCCAACTAACACATATCCCCCACCCCCTTGGAAACCACCCCATCCCCTTGGACACCCCCTGGATACCACCACCCCCTTGGACAGCCCCCCACCCCCACCCCCTTGGAAACCCCTTGGACACCACCACCCGCTTGAGCAGCCCCCTCCACCCCTCTAGACAGCCCCACCCCTAGATAGCCCCCACACCTCTAGACAGCTCCCAACCCCCTTGGACACCCCCACCTATCATGGATACCACCCCCACCTCCTACCCCCCTGGACACCCCCTAGACCCCCCAACCCTCTGGACAGCCCCCCGAACAACCCCCCAAACCTTATGCATAGGCCCCACCCCCTTGGATAGCCCCCACCCCCTTGGACAACCCCCACCCCCTTAGACCCCCCACCCCCGGACTGCCCCCCCCCCAACACCATGGACACATTGAACACCACAACCCTCTGGAAAGCCCCCCAAACCCTCTAGAAACCACCCCCACCCCCTGGACACCCCCTGGACACCACCACCCCCTTAGACATCCCCCCACCCCTCTAGATAGCCCTCACCCCTCTGGACAACCCCCACCCCCTGGAGAACCCCCACACCTCTGGACAGCCTCCACCCCCTTGGACACCTCCTCCCCTCCTAGACACCACCCCAACCCCTACACCCTTGGACACCCCCTAGACACCCCAACCCTTTGGAAACCCCTCGAAAAACCCCCAAACCCTCTGGACAGGCCCCCACCCCCTTGGACAGCCCCCACCCCCTTGGACAGCCCCCACCCCCTTTGACCCCCCCCCCCACACACACACACCCCTGGACTGCCCCCCCCCCCCCAGAACCCTCTACACATCCCCCAAACCCTCTGTACATCCCCCACGCCCCCTTGGACAGCCCCTGCACCCCCCTGGACACCATCCCCACCCCCTTTGACATCCCCCACAACCCATTGGACACCCCAACCCCATTGGACAGCACCCACACCCCCCTCGACACCACCCCACCCCCTTTGACACCCCCTAGACACCCCCAACACAACTGGACAGCCCACCCAACCCCCCTGGACACCCCCACCCACTTGAACATCCCCCCACACCCTTGGAAACCCCATGTACGTGCACACACACATGATAGAACCCACAAAAATCATAAAATTTCATGATATCACTTCCATAGGTTTATTTTACCAGAAATTAATTTAGCATGGTATAGATGATCACTATGAAACTAACCATGATAGCAAGAACAAAGAAAAATAACATCTCAACAAATTAGTATAGAGTATCGTGAAAAAAACTGAAAAGAAGTCATGTGAGGGTTACTTGAGTGTTGTGAGTCGACCTGATAGATCTAATAATAATTAACATAAAGAATGATATTGGAAAAATGAGGATGGAGGGCATGTCCTTGACAAATTGAATCTTGGTTTTTCACATAAGAGAGATGAGTCGCAGGTCACCTGATTAAAGAAAACAGAATGACTGAATACGGGGAGCGATAAATCGTTTAAAAGATTTATCATGTTGGTTATTTAATAACTGCCATGATAAACTATTTTTTTTATTTTTTATAACGTTGTTTATTTAATAAACAATATAAAAAACTGTTTATTACATCGATTAACCGACGTGATATATGTCACTCTATACGGACGAGATAAATTGCTGAGATTGGATTTATCACGTCAGTTTTTTTATAACCGACATGGTAAAGCACTGAGCTTTGCTTTATCACATCGGTTATAAAATAACCTCCATGATAAATAATTAATATTTACTTTATCATGTCGGTTATTTTATAACAGACGTCATAAAGCGCGCCAGATTCAATTTTCACGTCAGTTATACAATAACCGACGTAAAAAAGATAATCTCCATATATTTTATGTTGGTTATTTTAAAACCGATTTAAAATATGGATCCTGATAGATATATCACATTTGTTATAAAATAACCGACAATATATATTTATCATTAAAGCTTTTCGCATCGGTTATATAAAACTGACGTGAAAAATGCTGACGTGTTAAATGTTTTTCCACTAGTGTAGGTTTTAAGTGATTTTTGATTTTAAGGTTTTGTTAGGGGTTTGTTTTATTTTTAGGATTTTAGGTATTTTTTAGGATTTCTATGTAATTTTAGTGCCTTTGGAATATCTAAGTAGTTTTAAGGGTTTTTAGGGGTTATATATTTTTTTTTAATTTTTAATGGTTTTTTAGTTTTTATGGTTTAAATGGTTTTTTAGTGTTTCATATTTTTTGGGGTTTCAAGGGTTTTAAGTAATTTTAGTGGGTTTTTGGGGTTCTTTAGGTTTTTATTTATTTGAATTTTTTATGGGGTTTAATGGTTTTTAGGAAGTTTTAGAGATTTTATATTTTTTAAAGGTTTTTAGGTTTTTCTGGAGTTTTAGGTGTTTTAAGGTTATTATGGTTTTCTTTGGGATTTTTTTGGTGTTTAGTATTTTTTAGTTATTTTTAGGGATTTTTTGGATTTTTTATGATTTTTAGGGTTTCTAGGGGGTTTTGGATTTTTAGAGTCTTAGGAGTTTTATGGGTTTTTTTGTGATTTTTTTTTATTTTTTATGTTTTTAAATGTTTATTGGAATGTTTAATATTTTTGGGGTTTAATGTGTTTTTTTGAGTTTTTAGTGGTTTTATGGTTTTTATGGGTATATATCGTGTTTAATTTTTTTGGTGTTTTTATGGGTTATTGGGGATTTCTGGGTTTTTATGGTCTTTTAGGGTCATTAGTGTTTTTATGATTTTTGGTTTATATGTGTTTTTTAGTTTTTAAGGTTTTATTTTTTTTTCAGATTTTTTATTATTTTTTATGATTTTATTGTTTTTTAGAGTGTTTAGGGACTTATGGTTTTCGAGGATTTTTTGTTTTTTTCTACTTTTTGGGTTTTTTAGAGTTTTTAGCATTTTTTATGGGTTTAATTGTTTTTTGTTTTTTGTTTTTTTGTTTGTTTACAGTTTAATGGGTTTTAGGGATTTTTACCCATTTAGAGATATTTTAGGATTTTGGTAGTTTTTTTGGGATTATATGGATTATAAATGTTTTAGGGTGTTGAAGAGATTTTAGGGTTTTTATGTTTTCTGGTTTCTAAAGTTTTTTTTTTATTTTTATGGGTTTTTTTGGGTTTTTAGAGTTTTTAATGTTTTTAGGGTATTAAAGGGTTTTTAGAGTTTTTTTTGGGGTTTTAGGTATTTATGGATTTTTTATGATTTATAGGTTTTTCGTGGATTTTATTGTTTTTAGGGGTTTTGAGGTTTTTTTCTGGTTTTCATCATTTTTATGGTTTTAATTGTTTTAAGAGTTTTTTGTTTTAATTATTTATTATATTTTTTAAGGTGTTTATTTTTATGTATTTAGGGTTTTTAGGGTTTTTAGGATTTTTACGGGTTTTTAGTGTTTTTATATATTTTGATGTTCATTAGTGTTTTTAAGGTTGTTTGAGATTTCTTGAGTTTTTTTGGTTTTCTGGAATTTTTTTGGTTTTTAGGCTTTTCATGTGTTAATTATTTTTTAATATTTTTAGGTTTTAAAGATTTTATTTATTTTTTAGTTGTTTTTATGTTTTTATGGTGTTTTAGTGTTATTTAATGTGTTTATTGGTTTTTATGTTTTTACGGTTTTTAGGATTTTAGTTTAATTTTAGGGGGTTTTCAGGGGTTTTATCATTTTTTATGTTCTAATGTGTTTTTATGTATTTCAAGGTTACTATGGTTTTCTTAGGGGTTTTCAGAGTTTTTATGGTTTTTTACATTTTTAGGGATTTTTTGGGCTTTCAGTATTTTTATAGTTTTAATAGTTTCTATTGACATTAATGATTTTTTGGGTTTATAGGGTTTTATGGTTTCTAATATTGATTATCATTTTTTTTTGTTTTGAGGTTTTAATTTTAAGTAGGGTTTTAATGTTTTCTTAGGGGTTTTTATGATTTTTTATGTTTTTAGGGATTTTTAGGTATTTTTTAGAATTTTTATTGTTTTTAGGGTTTCTTTGGGACATTCAAGATTTTATGGGTTTTTGGGTTTTATGTTTTTTGGGTTTTGAGTTTTTCTGTGTGTTTTAGGGTTTTATGATTTTTAAAATATTTTTACATTTTTATGAGTTTAATGTTTTTCTAGATTTTTTAGTGGGTTTTTATGTTTTTATTGGTTTTTACAGTTTTTACGGTTTTTATAGTTTTTAGGTTTTTTAAGGTTCTTAGGGTTCTTAGGGTTTTTAATGATCATTAGGTTTTAGGGGTTTTATGTTTTTTAGGTTTTCAATGTTTTCTAATGTTTTTCCTATTGTTATGGGTTACATATTATATAGGGATTTAATGGATTTTTTCAAATTTTATGAATTTTAGGGTTGTTGAGGATTTTAAGGGTATATTGGGTTTTTATATTTTTATTGGGTTTTAGACTTTTTTTATGTTTTTAAAAATTATATATAGTTTTTAATTGTTTTAGGTGGTTAAATGGTTTTTATAGTTTTTATTGGTTTTTATGTTTTTCTATGGTTTTTGGGGTTTTTTAATGTTTCAGAGGTTTTTATGATATTTTGGGTTTTTATAGGTTTTTAGGTTATTTATCATTTTTACATTTTTAGTGGGTTTAAGTGTTTTTATTTTTTTATGTATTTTATTTAATTTTTAGGGGTTTTGGGGTTTTTTGTGTTTTTAGGGGTCTTTTTGGCTTGCTTATAATTTTTCTGATTTCTATGGTTTTTATGAATTTTGAAGGGTTTTTAGTTTTTAATGTTTTATGAATATTTATAATTTTTTAAGTCTTTTTGTTGTTTTATAGTTTTATTGGTTTTAGGTGGTTTTGGGTTTTTGGCATTTTTATGTTTTTTAATGGTTTTATTTTTTTTAGGTTTTTATGTTTTTGTTAAGGGTTTTCAGGGATTTTAGTTTTTTTAATTATAGGTTTTTCTAGTTTTTGTACGATTTTTTCCATTTTATGGGCATTGATGGATTCTGATTGGTTTTTATGGGCTTTAGGGTTTTTAAGGATTTTTAGTATTCTTTAGGGTTTTTAACGGTTTTAATTGTTTTTATGTTTTTAAGGTTTTCTTAGAGTATTTCAAGGGTTTTATGTTATTACGTTTTTTTTATTTTTAGGGTTTCTTTGGATTTTGATATTTTTACGTTTTTTAGGGTTCTTGTAGGTTTTTTGGGGTTTCCTATTATTATGGAGTTTTATAATGTTTTATTGTTTTGGGGGTTTTATAGTTTTAGGGCCTTTTTGGTTTTTATGGTTTTAAGCATTTTTTAGGGGTTTAACATGTTTTTAGGTTTTATGGTTTTCTTAAGGGTTTACAGGGTTGTAATGGGTTTTTATACTTTTAGGGATATTTAGGGATTTTTTAGGATTTACGGTTTTAGGGTTTTTTAGATTTTTAACAATTTTTATGGGTTTTAGGGTATTTTAGGGGTTTTAGGAGTTTTTTTTTTGTTTTTTTGGTTTTTAGGGGTTTTAGGTTTTTTAGGTTTTAAAGTTTTTCTTAGTGTTTTATAGGGTTTTTATAATTTTATGGATTTTATGTATTCTTTAATAATTTTTATGTTTTTTTTGGATTTTGGGATAAAGAGTGTTTTATGTTTTTTGGGTTTTAATGAATTTTATGGGTTTTCAGTTTTTATTGTCATTTTGAGTTTTTTATAGTTTTTAATGGTTTTATAGAGTTTTTAATGTTTTTGAGGTTTTAAAGGGTTTTTAGAGTTTTAGTGGTTTTATGGGTTTCTAGGGTTTTTATGTTTTTTAAGTGTTTTATGGTTTTTAGGGTTTTTAGAGTTTTTAGTGGTTTAATGATTTTAAGGGGGTTACGTTTTTTAATTTTTTAAGGATATCTTAGGTATTTTGAGAATTTTTAGGTTTTTTATGTTTTTAGGGGTTTTTCGGATTTTTAATTATTATATGTTTTTTTGGGTATTTTGGGGGTTTTAGGGTTTCTTACGAGTTTTTACGTTTTTAGGGTTTATAGTGTTTTTTTGGGATTTTATGAGTTTAAAGTGTTTTTAGGTTTTTAATATTTTCTATGTGGTTTTCTGGGTTTTTACAGGTTTTTTTCTTTTTTGGTATATTTTTAGGAATTTTTTATTGTTTTTAAGGGTTTTAATATTTTATGTATTTTGAGTGGTTTTAGTGATTTTTAGGCATTTTATAGGGTTTTTGGGTTCTTATAGTGTTTTTACCATATATCGATTTTTTAATGTTTTTGAGTTTTCTAACATTTTAGGGTCTTAAAGGATAAAAATCCCTAAAAAGGGAAAAACACTTGAAACTGCTAAATAGCCCTAAACCCTTAAAAACCTAAAACAATTAAGAAACATAAGACCCCTTAGGAACCCTAACAATTTAAAGATCCTTGAAAACCCCTAAGAAAACATTAAAAACCATAAAAAAACCTAAAACACATAAAACCCTTAGAAACATAAAAAATGGAAAAAAATATTAAAGAACCCAAAAAAACCAAATACCCCTCAGAATCCATAAAAACTAAAAAGACTATAAAAATCAAAAAAATACCTAATAAATCCTAAAAAAACATAAAAACCCATTAAATATTTTAAAAAAAATAAAGAAAACCATAAAAATCCCAAAAAAAAATACCCCAAAAAACATAAAAACACTAAAAACACTAAAAACCTCAAAAGACCAAAAAACCCCAAAAACCATAATAACCCCTGAAAACCATAAAAACTGTAAAATCCCCTAAAACTCCTAAAAACAATTAAAAACTACCAAAATAATTTACACCCCCAAAAAATTAAAAACTCTAAAAAATCTGTAAAACCCGTAAAAATAAAAAACTCAAAAAACCCAAATAACCATAAAAACCATAAAGACACTAGAAACCCATAAAATACCATAAATCCCCTAAAACACCAAAAAACCATGAAAATCTAATAAATCCCTAAAAATCCATTAAAATGATAAAACCTAAAATCCATGAAAAACTCTATGAAAAAAAAATAAAAACACGTAAAACACCATTAAAACCTAAAAATTTTAAAAATCCCTAAAAACCATAAAAACACTAATGAATTGTAAAACCACCAAAAAACAGAAAAACCTAAAGAACCATAAAAATTATAAAGAGGACCGTAAATACTCAAAAACATAAAAGCCCTAATAACCTAGAAAACTCCTAATAAGAACCTAAAAACATAAAAATATACAATCCCTCTAAAAAATATAATGACTTAAATGGACATTAATAAACCACTAAAGAAATCAAAAAAACCCTTTAATCCTTAAAATGATAATAAAATTATTTAGAACCCTAAAATACTAAAAAAATCCCCCAAAACCTACCAAAAACCCCAATAACCCTAAAACACCCTAAAAACCAAAAAACATTCTAAAAACCTAGAAAACCAAAAAATAATCAAAAACCCTAAATCAGAAAAATCCGAAAAGGCGTAAAAACCTAAAATCCCATAATCAAAACCGAAAAAATACCTAAAAAATCCCAAAGAAAACCTAAAAACACATAAAAACCTAAAAAATACCAGAAAAATACTTGAAAAGGTAAAAAACACTAATTACCTAAATGGACGTTAATAAAAAGTTAAAAATCTAAAAGAAAATAATACCCCTAAAACCCTAAAATTTTCCAAATAACATAAAAATCCATATAAACTAAAAAAATCCTTAAACCCCCCCCCCCCCAAATTTTTTTTTTAGAAAAATCTAAAATCACGGAAAATCTGTAAGAAAACCTAAAATCCCAAAAATAATTAAAACCCATAAAAAACTAAAAAAACGCTAAAACCCCTAAAAGACCATAAAACCCCTATAATACCTAAAATTATAAAGAAACCATAGAAAATACTAAAATGCATAAAACCCACTAAATTGTCTAAAAAACCTTCAAATCCTTAAAAACATTAAAAATATCAAGAACACTTAAAAACCATTAAATATTAAAACCCACCAAAACCCAAAAAAAATCATTAAAACCCTAAAATAATTCATAATCCCTAAAAAAACAAAAAACCATAAAAATAATAAATGGTCATAAACATCCCCAAAAAATTAATTTTTTGAAAAAACCTATGAAAATCTCAATAACCTAAAAATACCTGAAACCCCTAAAAATATTAAAAATCTTAAAAACATCTAAACCCCCCCCCCAAAATCCTTCAAAATCTATTTAAACACTAAAATCCCTACAAATTAGGAAAACCCATAAAAATTTAAAGACTAAAAAAGATCATAAACCCTACTTAAAACTATAAAAATTCATTAAACCCTTATAAACATTGAAAATTTAAAAAAAAAATAATGATGTAAAAAATCCAAAAAAACCCCAAAACCCCCAAAACCCTTCAAATCCTAAAAACCCCTTAATGCCAAAAAAATCCATAAAAACCCTAAAAATTAATGAAAATTACCCAAAATCACATAAAATGTTAAAAATTCCTAAAAACCATGATAAAACCCAAATAAACCCTTTAAAACCTTACAAAAATTAAAACCAAACAATCATAAAAACACCTAAAAATCCTCATGGTGATGAGGGAACCCTAGAATGATTGACGAAGGCTTTCCCCCCATCCCCTCCTGGAGGTGGAAGGGGGGAGGAATTGGTTCGTCCACCTTCGTGATCATGGAAACCGTTTATTCCCTTCTATAACCCTAATTTTCACTCCGATTTCCCGATGATTTCTCTATGTCCGAAGTTTCCAGATTTTTATCTTGGTGGTCTTCAGTTTTTGATTTCGATTTCTGAGTTCTTGGAAGCTTCAAGTCATCTGGACCTAACATTGGTCACATGTTTCAATCTTTGTAGGCCCTCAATTGACAACTTTGATCACTTCATCTTCAATAAATGGGATTTGCAAGACCGTGTGGTTGTTGGTCTTATGGATAGAAGAAACTTCATGATTCGTTTTGCTTCGGAAGCTGATCTAATTCGGGCCTGGTCTAGTGCCCCTTGGCGATGTAATGGTTTCAATTTATCTCTCCTTAGATGGTCATTCGGCCTTTGCATGAATCGTGATCCATCCTCCAACGCGATTTGGGTATGCCTCCCTCAACTTCATCTACCATTTCAGAATCCTTCAATTCTTCATATGATTGGAAATATGGTGGGTTGTTACCTTTGTTCTAACATTCTCACTTCCACTGTAAGTAATCCGATTATTCCTCAGATCTGTGTTGAGGTTGATGTGTCAGAGCCTTCGGTGGAGTGGTTTTGGATTGCAGTTGGTTCAGAATTTAGATGGAAACAAGAAGTTGTGTTTGAGTCTTGGGTTAACTACTGTTTTAACTGCTGCCGATTGGGGAATTTGGTTTCTGAATGTCATGCGGATGGTTTCAAGGAGAGGAACTATGTTCCGATGAGTAAGCCTGTTGAAGGATAGAGGAGGGTGTGTGGAACTGATCTTGGAAAGTGCTATGGTACGGTGAATATGGATGCACCGACAGTGGACAAGGCTGATATGGTCTCCTTAAATCTGTTGGTTTCTACAGTTTTTAAGCGGTTGAAGAGTGATCTTCAGGTTGGGTATAGTGGGAAGCTGGTTGAGGATAAGTGTGGCTCTAGTGCTAGAGGTGAGTGGGCTGTCAACAGCAGGGTCTGGGGGTATAACCTGTGGCAGTGGAGAAAACAGGGCCTGCAGTGTATGATGTTCTTGCTGCGGGGACTTCAAAAGGATGTGATGATGAGTAATTTTGTCAGAATAAAGTTGATTTAGGGGTACTGATTACAGTTCCTGCATGAAAATATTTTTAGGGTCTGGATCAAGAGGATGCGGAGGTGATTAATCCAGTTAATAATGGTGCCAATGCAGAGACTGGTCGTCAAGAGGCTTCTACTACAAATGAAGAAATGAGGATGATGTTGTATGATGTTCATGAACTGGTTGAACAACCAAAATTCTTAGAAATAATTGATGCTAATGCTCAGTTTCAGCACAATCGGTCATCAACTTATCCAAAGGAGGTTATCCCTGGAAAGGGGGGGGGGGAGTTTTCTGAGAGCGATAAAGAAAATAATTGTTGATTGGAAAGGCTCTCGTATAGAAACATTTTTCAGGGCGGGGCAGGTCTAAATACGAGTATGAAGGATTCTAATGAGGGTGGAGGAGTGGAATCCACTACTCCAAAAAGAAGAGGTAGGATGTATTATTCCAATATACCTCAACCACTGTACACCAGAGACTCCTTTAAGAGAGACCATGGGGTGACCCTGGATTTTAGAAAAGGCAGACTGGACAAGCTAGATGGTCTTGGACGAATCACTTTGAATGATGTGAGGCGGGACTATAATGGTGATTTCATGAGGCGTTTTAACCCGGCTTCTGAATGGATAACAACCACCACGGAGGAGGACTCCTGTGTTGGTTGCGATGATGGGTACGAAGAATTTGGCTTTTAATTTTTGTTGGTTGCACTGGGTGTCTATTTTCATGGTCTTTTCGGGAGGTGTTTTGTGGGTTTGAATGTGACTTTGGGTTTCTCACATTTCTGAAAAGTGTTTGGAAAATAATTTAAAAGTAATTTCATCCTACGTCCATAAAAACCTAAAACCCTAAAAATCCCAAAAAATACATAAAGAATCCCAAAAAATGTAAAAACCCTTAAAAACTCTAAAAAACAAAAAAGAAAAACATAAAAACCTAAATAAACTTAAAACCCATTAAAAAACCAAAAAACAATAAAATCCCTAAACACCTAAAAAAACCTAAAGCCCCTAAGAACCTTAAAAAATGCTAAAAATCTTAAAAACCCGAATATTTGATAAAATCCATAAAAACCCACTAAAACTACAAATTCTCATTAAATCCAAAAAACATTCAAAAACTGTAAAAAAATAAAAACTCTAAAAACTAGAAAAACCACAAAAAAAAGGAACCATAAAAACCATATAAAAATTAAAAAAATCTTAAAAACCCTAAAAATCCCCAAAAAATACTAAAAACCTTTAAAACCTAAGAAGTATATAAAAATACCTAGAAACATAAAAACCCTATAAACTGTAAAAAACCCTAATAAAACCTTAAAAGCCTAAAAAAATTAAACCCCCTAAATAAACTAAACATCTAAAACCCCCAAACACCCAAAAACCTTATAAATCCTTCAAACTATGAAAACCATAAAAATATAAAAAAATACTAAAAAATACCAACAAACATAAAAAACAATAAAACCTCAAAAAACCCTATGATATAATAAAAAACATAGAAACACTAAAAACCACTAAAATTTCGAAAATAAGTTTAGTCTCTTAAAACCATAAAACCTTTAAACCCTCAATTTCCCAAAAAACACTAAAAAACTAGAAAAATCATATAAAAATCCCTAAGGTTCCATAAAAACAAAAAAAAAATCGAAAAAAACCTAAAAATCCTATGTAAGTATTAAAAAACATAAAACATTTAAAACCACTTAAAATCCATATAAACACTAAAAACCCAAGAAATCCCTAAAAACCTTAAATAACAGAAAAATCCCTAAAAAACATTACAAACAATAAAAATCCCATACGTCACTAAAATACCTAAAAAGTAAAAAACCTTCAAAATCCAAAAAATATACTTATAAAACAATAAAAACATAAAAACACTTTAAACCCATAAAAACCATAAATTAGTTAAAACCCCCAGAAGTCCCAATAAACCATAAAACCCCTAAAACCATTTAAAACACTAAATACCCTAAAAACCCTTAAAACCAACTAAAATATCAAAAAAAACATCAAACCCTTAAAAATGATAAAAAAAATAAAATTATTAAAAACACTAAACTACTAAAAAAACCCTAAGACCCTAAAAAAACCAACAGAACATAAAACCCACAAAATTCCTAGAAAACCTAATTGCCAAAAAAATCTGATAAAATCGTTAAATTTTTTAAAAAATATAAAAACCAATAAAAAGAGTGAATATACCTAAGAAAATCATTACAAACAGAAGAACACTTGAACCCTTAAAAACCAAACAAAAAAACATTAAAAATCCAAGACAACCCTAAAAAACCAAAGACAATAAAACCTAAAACTATAAAAAACCCTAAAACCCATAAAAAATCTAAAAAAACTAGAATAAATTAAAATACTTTACACCTCTAAAATGTAAAAAACATTAAACTTCCTCAAAACCCTAAAAAACTCAAAAAAAATTCTAAAACCCAAGAAAACCAAACAAAACATTAAAAACCATACAAAAAAACCATAAAAACCATAAAAACCAAAATAATTCATAAAAATGTTAAATCCTTTATGAATAGTGAAATTTCGTATGAAAACCTTAAAAGCCTAAAAACACCAAAACCCCCAACAAACCTAAAAAAATGCTTAAAACAAAAAAAATCCTAAAACCTTAAAAACCAATAAAAACCATAAAACCCTTTAAAAGACCAATAAAAGCTCTAAAACCCATTTAAACCCCTTAAAATTATTAAAACCTCTAAAAATATTAAAAACCCTAAAAAACAAAAAAATGTCAAATTCCTAAAATGATAAGAAACCCTAAAAACCCTGAAAATCAATAAAAACCATAAAAACCCATAAAAATGTTAAAACCCTAAAAAATCCTATAAAAAGTAAACAACCGAAAAAAAATCCATAAATCACCTTAGAAAACCATAAAAACTAGAAAAAACATAAAAAAAGACAACCAAAAAATTATAGAAACATTAAAAAAACCCAAAACCCCTAAAAACCATAAAATCCCTAAATGATTTAAAAAAACTTAAAACACCATAAAACATATAAAACCCAATAATAACTATAAAATCCTTTTAAACCCCAAATTAAATTAAATAAAATCTCAAATCCATAGAAATACTAAAAAAAATTAAAATTCACCTAAAACCATAAAAAACCAAACAACCACTAGAACAATAAAAAACAATAAAAACCCAAAAAATCCCAAAAAATCTTAAAACCCCATTTAAATCCTAAAAATCCCAAAAAACTACCTAAAAATGTAAACTATTAAAATTGTGAAAACCATAATGAAAAACATAATAACCTGAAAACATTTAAAACCCAAAAAAATATAAAAACACTAAAAACCATAAAAAACTAAAAACCCCCATAAAATCATCGAAATCCCAAAAAAACCATTAAAACCCATTGAAATCCTAAAAAAGACATAAAAATAACAAAATAAATAGAAACCTCTAAAAATAATACTAAAACATTAGAAAATCCTAAAAGACTCTAAAACCCAAAGAACACCCTAAAAACCATAAAACCATTAAAACCCTATAAAATCCATAAAAAATACAAAAAAAAATAAAACCCATTAAACCCCAAAAAACTCTAAAAATATAATAAACCTTAAAAACCCTAAAACACAAAAAAACACAAATAAACCATAAAATCCTTAAAAAGCTAAAAAATCCCTAAATCCCTAAAAAACTCTAAAATGGTAAAAATCTTAAATCTCTAAAAATATATAAATATTTAACAAACCATAAAAACTATAAAAACATTGAGAAACCCCTATGAAAACGATAAAAATATATGAACATAAACCCCAAAACCCTAAAAATGTGCAAAACTATAAAAACGGTAGAAGCCCTTTAATGCCAAAAAAATAACTAAAACACCTAAAGATCCATAAAAACATAAAAAATTCCAAATATACATAAAAATGAAAAATATATTAAAAACCCTGATAAATTAAAAGAAAACTATAAAAACCTAAAACATGTAAAACTCCTAAAAACCTAAAAAATATATAAATAATAAAAATCCCTAAAAACCCTAAAAATGTAAAAAACCTAAACCCTTAAAAACAAAAAAACCACTAAATCCAATAAAAATAATAAAAACTATTAAACCACATTAAACCACCAAAAACTTTAAAACACTCTGAATACTTTTAAAATAATAAAAAACAAAATAAACCCACAAAAACCTAAAAGACCCTAAAAACTCTAAAAACCCAAAAAATCCCAAAAAATCCATAAAACCCATAAAACTATAAAAATTATAAAAAATTTATGAACATTATTAAAAACAAAAAAGCCCCTAAAAACCCTAAAAGTCCCTAAGAAAAACTAAAAACATAAATACACATAAAAATACAAAATATTAAGAAAACTAAAAAGCATAAAAAAACATTAAAACCATAAACCTCTAAATACATTAAAAACCCTAAAAATCTAAAAATCTAAAAACCCACTAAAAACTCTGTAAACCCTTTAAAACACTACTAATGTTAAAAAACAATAGAAAACCTTAAAACCCTATTAAACTCAAAAAAACATGAACCCACAAAATCCCTTAAAACACTAAAAAACCATAAATATCCTAAAAACACAAAAATCCATAAAATGATAAAACCCTAAAAACTGAAAAACTTTAAGAAAACCATAAAAACCAAAAATAGTTGCATCCCCAGAAAACATAAAAACTATAAAAACTATAAAAGTCTTATAACCTTAAAACTCCCCAAAAGCCTCAAAACCCATAAATATTAGTAAAATCGATAAAAATCCTAACATCCCTAAAAATCCCTAAAAATATAAAAAACACCAACACCGTGACAAAAATTATGAATACTTTATAACTCAAAAAATATTTAAAACCCCTAAAAACCTAAAAAAATTTCTATAACCCCTCAAAACCCAAAAATATATAGAAAACCAAAAAAAACAATAAAAATATTTAAAAACTCATAAAATAACTAGAAACATAAAAAATACAAAAAACCCTAAGAAATCATTAAAACCCTAAAACACATAAAATAACTAGAAAAAAAAAGTAAGGAACCCTTAAAGACCCTAAAACCTTTAAAAACCATAAATAACCTTAGGACCCCATAAAATATCTAAACACCACTAAAACATTAAAAACCCATTGGACCCCTAAAAATATCAAAAACCTCTAAAAACCCCTTAAAGCTCAAAAAAATCCAAAATCCAAAAAAAACCCCAAAATCCTTAAAACCCCTAGAACCCATAAAATCCAAAATTTCCTAAAATACATAAAAATTTAAAAACACCAAAAAAACCATAGGGAAACATAAAAATATAAAAACACTTAAACCCCCTAAAAACCTAAAAAGTTACAAAACACCATAAAATCCTAAAATATATTAAAAAACCAAAAACCAGAAGACACCTAAAATCCTTAAAAATGAATAACCAACATAAAAATAATAAAATCCCACTAAAAACTCTTAAATCCCTTCAAACCCCTAAATTATTAAAAACACTTAAAAACATTATTAAACCTAAAAACTCAATGAAAACCCCTAAAATCCCAAAAAAATAATAATAAATACCCTAAATACTCTAAAACCCTAAAGCCCCTCAAAATCTATATAACAAATAAAAAAGATATTAAATCTATAGAGATACCTAAAAATATAAAAACCCCATAAAACTCTGAAAACTCCTAAAAAATTTAAAAAACATAAAAAAATAAAACCCCACAAAATACCGAAAAAACCACTAAAAAACCTTAAAAAATAACATTTATAAAACCACTCTTTTTTTTAAAACCCTAAAACCATTAAAAACTCATAAACCTTAATACCCTGAAAAATATCATGAAAACACTAAAAATTAAAAAAATGAAGAAAAAATACAAATATAAAAAACTGTAAAAACCCTCAAAGTTCATGAAAACACTAAAGACCATAAAAATACTAAAACACACTAAAAATACCAAAAAATTTTAAAAACACTGAAAACCCTAAAAATCCTATGAAAACATTAAAATCCTAAAAACACTTAAAACCCTTAAAAACATAAAAATTGTGAAGAAACTAAAAACGCTGAAAACCCTAAAAACCCATAAAATGAATAAAAATCCTACAAAACATATATATCCTATAAAATACCGAAAAATACCTAAAACTTTTAATACCCCCTAAAACCCATAATAGAACATCAAGGCCCAAAAAACACATAAAATCCGAAAAAATTCTAAAAAAGCTAAAAACCCTAAAAATCAGAAAAATCCTCCAAATCCCTAAAAAACCATGAAAACCCTTAAAAATCATAAAAATTACTGTAAATCCACAAAAATGTAAAATACCTAAAAAATAAAAAACCCCTTAGAGAACCTTAAAATCATAAAAATACATAAAACCCAAAAAAACCTAACAAACACTAAAAACATGAAAAACCATAAAAACACAAAAGAGCCTAAAAATCCCTAAAAACTCTAAATAACAATGAAAATCCTAAAAACCCTAAAAACATTAAAACCCATCTAAACCCATAAAAATGTTAAAATGTAATAAGAAATATTTAAATCCATAAAAAACCAAAGAAAAATCTAAAACACAACAAAATTCATAAAAAAAATAAAACCCAAAGAAACACTAAACCCCTAAAAATCCATTACAACTCAAAAATATCATAAAACCCATTAAACATTCTTAAGAATCTGTAAAAACATAAAAAACTATAAGAACCTGAGAAGACCTAAGAAATACTTACATCCATAAAAAATCTTTAACACCCTAAAAGTGCTCAAAAATTCAAAAACCCCAAAAAACTTCTAAAAAACATAAAAACCCTAAAAATATTAAAATTCCCTAAAAAACGAATAAATTGATAAAAGTAAAAAAAGGACAAAAAAATATCTAAAAATTTTAAAAGCACTAAATATCTAGAAAACCCCTAAGAAACCCTTAAAACATAAAAACCCATAAAACCCCTAAAAATCCAAAAAAGAGAAAAAATACATAAAGACCATAATACCCTAAAACACCTAAAAACCTTAAAAACCCTAACTACTTTCAAAAACCAAAAAAACCCAAAAGCAACCCATTAAAACCTATTAAAAATATAATAACCTTTTAAACCCCTATGAAAGATGAAAAAATTCTAAAAAATCCTAAAAAAACCTAAAAACCCAATAAAAACTCAAAAACAATCCCAAAAAACACAAAAACTGTAAAAACAAAAAAAACCCTATCAATCTTAAAAATACCGAAAAACCATCAAAATCTTTATATCCATAAAATACATAATAATCCTACAAAATCTATAAAAATTCATAAAAACATAAAAATCCTAAAACCCCTAAGAAAACCTAAGAAACCTAAAAACTCATAAATCCCATAAAAACCAAAAAACTGCTAAAACACAAAAAACCCTAAAACCCCAAAATTTACTATAAATCATAAAAATAGTAAAAACCATAAAAAACCTAAAGACCCATAAAAAAACTTAAAAATCACTAAAAACTAGTAAAATATCTAATAACCATTTAAACTATCAAAAAATTTAAAAATTCTAAAACCATAACACCCATAAAAACCCAAAAAACCCATTTAAACACCGAAAACACCTCAAAATCCGTAAACACCCTAAAAACTAATAAAAATCCTAAAAAATAATTCAAAATACCTTAAAATTTAGAAAAACTCAAATACTAAAAACAATAAGAAAACTAATAAAACCTAAACATACATAAAACCCTTTAAAACAGAAAAACCCTAAAAACCAAAAAAACCCAAAAAAACCATAAAAACCATAAACCCTCTAAAAACCATAAAGTACAAATAAACGCCCTAAAACAGCAAAAAACTATAATAATTATTTAAATCCATAATAGTTTAAAAAACAATAAAAACCTAAAAACCCAAACAATTCCAAAAAATAAAAATACAAAGAACCCATAGAAATCATAAAAACCCCTAAAGAACATTAAAAACCCTTAAAAATCCATAAATTATTTAAAAATTTAAAATCCTAAATAATTCCTAAAAATATCTCAATACATAAAAACCATAGAAACCCAAGGAAAAACATAAAACCCAAAAAAAAATAAAACCAATAAAGACCTAAAAAACACCAACACCCTAGAATAATAAAAACCGTAAAAAAATTAAAACCCTCAAAATCCCAAAAATACCTAAGAACTATAGAAATCCTAAAAAATCCCTAAAAACATAAAAAACAAGAAAACACTAAAAACCCTATAAACCTTAAGATAATGTTAAAATATTAAAAAAACTTTAAATCCCAAAAACTGAAGAAAAAAAAATTCTAAAAACCCTAAAAAATCCCCAAACCCATACAAACTATAGAAACCCCTAAAAATTTTAATAACCCTAAAACCATGGAAAATATAAAAAATACTAAAACTCTAAAAACGCATCAAATTCAAAAAAAAACATAAAAACAATACCTTAAAACTCCCAAAGAAACTATAAAAAAACCTTAAAACCCAAAAATAACATAAAAACCAAAAATCCCCAAAAAAACATAACAAACCATCGAAATCCTTAAAACCCCTAAAAACCCAAAAAATACTAAAAAAATCCCCAAATATCCCTAAAAATGTTGAGAAAAATGAAAAACCCAGAAATATTCAATGAATATCATAAAAACTGAAAAACATTTTAAACCCCTAAAATCCAAAAAAGCTCTAAAACCCTAAAAAACACTGAAACCCCTAAAGCCCCCAAAAAATAGGAAAAACCCTAAAAAAATTAAAAACATATAACAACCATAAAATCTTAAACAACTAACTAAAACTCAAGTGAACCATTAAACCCATCAAAATGATAACAAACACTAAAAACCCTAAGAATCCTAAAAACACTGAAAAACCAGAAAGTCCAAAAAAAACCCAAAACCCCTAAAAACCCATATAAATAATAAAAAATACCTAAAAATTACTAAAGGAAAAAAAACTATAAAAACCATAAATAACCCTAATAAAAACATAAAAATATAAAAACACATAAAACCCCTAAAACCCTTAAAAATATAATAACCCTAAACAACCTTAAAAATCATATAAACCCTAGAAAACATAAAACCCCTAAAATAATAAAAAATTGTAAAATACCATTAAAAAAATAAAACACTAAAAACTCTTAATTCCATTTAAACCACTAAAAATGATTAAAGAAATTTATAACACATTAAACCCTAAAAACTAAAGAACACCAAAATAGCCAAAAACCTATAATATCCTTAAAATATATAAAAATAACAAAACCCATAAAAATCCATAAAACCCCTAAAAATAATAAAAATTTTGGAAATTCCCAAAAACACCAAAAAAATGTGAAAATCCCTAAAAAAATTGAACAACCGTAAGAAAACAAAAATCCTTGAAACTTGTAAAACCTTTAAAAACATAAAAAATTTTAAAAACCCTAAAATCCCTAAAAAAATATTACCATAAAACCCATAATATATAAAAACCCCAAAAACCCAAAAATACCCCTATAAACCACTAAAAACTCAAAATCCTTTTTAAAACATTAAAAATATTAAAAAAAAAACTCTATAAACCCTTGAAACCCCTAAAAACTAAAAAAATCATAAAACCCCAACAAAATCATAAAAACAATTAAAACATTAAAATCAAAAAACCATCAAAATACCAAAAAACTAAAAAACTATAAAAATAATAAAAATTAAAAAAAAACATAAAATGCTCAAAACTTATAAAACCCTATGAATACCGTAAAAAGATATAAACACATGCAGTGGTTGGTTCCCTTCACCGGGGGTCACCGGAGAGGCTGTGTTTCTAAAGTTGGACCATATATGGCTTTAAAAGGAGCATGCGTCCTTCTTCTGTTTACTTTTCATGGAGTGTCGATCTCTCATTCCCGAGTAGACTGTATCATTGCTGTTATTGGATTAGAGTGCTTGAGAAGTCCTTCTGATTTGGTAAGAAATAATGATCCTTCGATTGACATTTAGAGCTCACCTTATTTCATTGGGTGTTTATTGTTGCTTTGGTTTTTGAACTCCAACACCATAACCATCCATTATGGTTTTTGGGTGTTCCATGATTATATCATTTTCCTGTATTGTTTTTTTATTTAATAAACTTCCATTTATAATACCATAAAACCCCCTAAAATTTTTAAAAACTCTAAAAACCCTAAAAACCTTAGTAACCCTGAAGAAACTTAAAAATACTAAAATTCCATAAAAAACAACTAAAAATTATAGAAAATATTTAAACCCCTAAAACGTTAAAAACCTGTAAAAACAAATTAATCCCATAAAAATTCAAAACAATCCCCAAAACCAAAATATAACCATAATACCCTAAAACACTAAAATGATCAAAATCCATAAAAACAGTAGTAAAATCATAAAAAACCCTAAAATATCAAAAAATACAAAAAAATGAAAAAAAATCCTAATAACATGAAAACCCCTTAGAAAACTGTAAAACCTAAACACACTTAAAACCAACAAAACCCTAAAAATTCTAAAACCCTAAAAACCCGATAACACTAAAAATCCTTAAGAAAACCATAAAAACTAAAAACATGTAATACCCAAAAAACCTATAAATTCTAAACACCCTAAACATCCTTAAAATCTGTAAAACCCACAAAAACCATAAAACCCCTAAATATAAAAAAACCCAAAACACATGAATACCTAACTCCCATACTCTAAAAACTGTTTAAACCCCCATAAAACTTAAAAAATAAAAATCCTTACAAACACTAAAAAACTCAAAGAAAACAAAAACAAGAAAAAAAAACCTCAAAACCCTAAAAACCTTAAAAACACTCTAAATCCCAAAAAACACTAAAAACCATAAATATTAAAAAAGGCCCCCAACCCCCCAAATATATAATATAACCTAAAAACTTTGAACACCCCTAATAAAACTTTCAAAACCTAAAAACACAAAATACCCCAAAAAACCTAAAAACATTAAAAACCCTAAGAGTCCCCAAAATCTCTAAAAAAGAATAACTATTACAAAAATCCATGATAATCTCTAAAAAAAGTAAAAAATATAAAATGATAAGAAAACCTTAAAAATTTAGAACTATTAAAAACCTAAAAAATAAAAAAAATTGAAATAACATTTTAAAACCCTAAAATCCCAAAAAAAATCCTAAAAATTAAAAGATCTTCTAACAACATTAAAAACCTGTTAAACCCAAAAAACCCTACAAACCATTGAAAACACTAAAAACCCTATAAAACACTAACTTTTTTTTAAAAACACTTATACCCATAAAAACCCTATACAAAATAAAAACACTAAAAACACTAAAAACACTGAAATCCCTAAAAACCAAAAAATATATAAAAATAGGAAAAATTATCAGATAATCTATAAAAACCTAAAAAACACCAAACACCAAAAAAGTAAAAAAATCTATAAAAACCTTAAAAACCATAAAAACAAAAAAAATACCAAAAAAATCCCAAAAAACCATTAAAACCATCAAAATCCCAAAAAACCCAAAACACCCTCAAAATCCCTAAAAACCCTAAAACCAGATAAAAATCCCCAAATTACCTAATTATCCATAAAAAAGTAAAAATCATAAAAACATTGAATATCCCTCAGAAAACTGTAAAAACCATAAAATGATTAAATTTACTAAAAACCTAAAAATAATATTAAAATTTTAAATTCTCTAGAAACAAGAAATTCCTAAAAACCATCAAAACACATAAAAAGAATAAATAACCCCTAAAAACTCTAAAAGCCATTTGAAGCCCTCAAATATTTAATAAAATCAAAAACTATAAAAGCCCAAAAAACCTAAAGTCCCATCTAAACCCAAAAAATCCATAAACACTCCTAAAACCCCCCAAAACCCCAAAACACGGCAAAATCCATAAAAACCCTAAAAACCTTAAATAAACCTAAAAAAGTCGAAAAAATGTAAAAATGTAAAAAACACAAAAAAAAAATACCCAGAAAAAACCTTAAGAAACCCCTAAAAACCGAAAATACATAAAATCCATTAAACTCTTAAAACAAAAAAATCCAAAATGACCTGAAAAACCCTAAAACCCTTAAAAACCTTAATATCCCAAAAAATCTAAACTCCACTCAAAAAATCTAAAAGCCAATTAAACCCCTAAAACATTTAAAAAAATATAAAAACTTTTAAAAACCTAAATCCCAAAAAATAAACCCCATAAAAACGATAAAAACCATAAAAACCATAAAAACCATAAAACCATAAAAACCATAAAAAACATAAAAACCATAAAACCCCAAAATCTCATAAAAACACTAAAAATAGTAAAATTCTTGTAAACACTTAAGACATTAATAAACTCTAACAACCTTAAAAATTAATGAAAACCATAAGAAAACCTTAAAACCCAAATAACACTTAAATCCCATAAGAATAATAAATAATGCTAAAATATTAAAAACCCCAAGAAATCATTAAACCCCAAAAAACCATTAAAACCCTAAAAACCCAAAAAGACCCCATAATACCCTAAAATCAAACTAAAATATCTAAAATCCCTTCAAACCACAAAAATGAACAAAAAATATAAAAAACCCTTAAAAAGATAAAAACCTAATATAACCTTAAAAATCTCAAAACATTTAAAACCCTTATGAAATATAAAAAACCCAAAAACATTAGAAACCTAAAAACTATAAAAACCCAAAAAACCCAAAAAAACATTAAAAACACTAAATCCCAGACAACCCATAGAAACATAAAATAACCTTAAATCCTTAAAAACTGTAAAAACCATAAAAACCATAAAAACCATAAAAACCAAAAAAACAAAAAACCATAAGGACCATATAAAAATGTAAAAAATCTCTTTTAATCCCTAAAAGAGTTTAAAAAATAAATACCCAAAAGCATCCCAAAAAACCCTAATAAAACATTAAAAGACTAAAAACCTTTAAAAAATCAAAGAAATATAAAAAATTAAAACACCGATAAAGAACCATAAAAATACATAAAAACCACTATAATATAAAAATTCCAAAAATATATAAAAACACAAAAACAATAAGAACCCAAAAAACCACGAAAAACTCTAAAAACACATTAGCCAACTTTAATGGTTAAAAACTATAAAATATCTTTAAACTAAAAAAAACTCACAAAAAACCCTAAAACCGAAAAACACATTAAAATTCTTAAAAACCACAAAATCCCAAAAAACCCTAAAAAAATCCTAAAAAATAAAAAAATATAACTTAAAATTTAAAAATACATAAAAACATTGAAATCCACAAATAAATCAATAAAACCTAAAAACAATTATAACCCCTAAAAACCTAAAAAAATCTAAGCACACTAAATATCCCAAGAAACCATAAAAACCATAAAAATTCTAATACATACTAAAAAACAATAAAAAACCCTAGAAATGAAAAAAATTAAAAACTCTATAAACCCTATGGAAACCTTAAAACCGTAAAAAACCCTAAAACCATGTAAAAGCCTAAAAATACAAAAAACACTAATAAATCATAAAATATTGAAAAAATACAAAGGCCCTTAAAAATCATAAAAATCCCAAAAAATAATAATGACCCAAACCACTTAAAACCATAAAACACTAAATTTTCTAAAAACCATTTAAACACCAAAAAACATTAAATAATATTAAAAAATTTGAAGCTATAAAAACTAAAAAAACCATAAAACAGAAAATACAATAAAAATAATAAAACCCAAAAAACCCTAAAACCCCTCAAAATATCTAAATATCCTAAAAACCCACAAAACCCTAAAAATCGTCAAAATCCCTAAAAACACTGAAAACCATAAAAATCCTAAAAAAATCCCCAAAAATCAATAAAAAAGTTTATATCTCAGAAAAACCATAAGAAAAACTGAAAAAACTAAAAACACAATAAACCCTTAAAAACATCAAAATCCTAAAAACCCAAAAACCCCCAAAACACCTAAAAATTCTAAAAAACCCTCAAAATAACTAAAACCCACTAAAATCACAAAATAAATGTAAAACCCCATAAAAACATGACAACCCCTAAGAAAATCATAAAACATTAAAAAATTAAAACCCCTAAAAAACATAAAAATCACTAAAAACCCTAAAAGTTCCTAAAACCCAAAAACCCCTAATAACATAAATACCCATAATAACATTTAAAATCCTATTTTCCCATAACACCCTAAAAACCTAATAAAAACATTAAAAACCCTTTGAACAAATAAAAATGTTTAAAAACGTTTTAAAACCACAAAACCATAAAAAAACTCATAATATTCTATAATTCAAAAAAAAACATAAAAATGCTTACACACTTAAATACCCACAAAATTCATAAAAACCCTAAAAACCTGAAAAATTAAGAAACCCTAAAACATAAAAAAATATAAAAACCCCAAAAACCCATAAAAAATTAAAATTATAAAAAAAAAAATTTAACCCCTAAATACCGAAAATTAAATAAAAACATAGAAAACCATAAAAACCCTACAAACCATAAAACTATCAAATTCCCTGAAAACCCTAAAAAAGAAAAAACCTAAATATCACTTAAAATTCCTACAATTTAAAAGTAATAAAAACCATGAAAACCCTAAGAAAACATAAAACCTATAAAAACATAAAACCTATAAAAACGGTAAAGACGCTAAACACCCAAAGAACCCTAAAACCCCAAAAAACCAAAAAACAATAAAATTACATTAAAAACCTAAAAACCAATATTCCGTAAAACCCATATAATCCTCAAAAAAGTTAAAAAATATAAAAATCATTCAAACCCCTAAAAAATCCAAAAAACCCTAAAACCCCAAAATACCTCAAAACCCCATAAAAACCCTAAAACCCTCAAAATCCAAAAAACCCAAAAAAATCCCTAAAAATCCTAAAAGCCCTAAAAATCCCTAAAATCTTAAAAAAACTAAAAACCCTAAAAACTAAAAGAAATACATTAAATCTAATAACTCATAAAACCATTAAAAAACAAAAAAATATAAAAACCCCTAAAACTTCTAAAATCCTTAAATATCATCATAATCTCTAAAAACACTAAAAATAATAAGAATAAACGAAAAATACCTAAAATCACTAAATATGTAAAAAACCAAAAAAAAATAGAAACCCTTTAAACCCTTAAAAACATAAAAAATGATAAAAACTCTAAATGACCATAAAAAACCTAATAACCCAAAAAATAATAAAAATCCCCAAACCCATTTAAAACCTGAAAAACACAAAAAAACTAAAACCTAAAAAAATTAAACCACTAAGAGCATTATAAGACTCCAAAAAACCTTAAACCCTTAAAATTGAAAAAGAACCCTGAAAACCAAAAAAATATAAAAACCCTAAAAGGAATAACAAACCCTAAAAGGAATAACAAACCCTAAAACCCATAAATTTCTTTAAATCCATAAAAATACATAAAAATATGAAAAAAATAATAAATAAAATGTACAAACCCTAGGAACCATAAACACCCCTAAAATTTATAAAAACCTTTACACAATTAACCCCCTTTAAGACCTAAAAATTGTTAAAAACCTAAAACCCCTAAAAACCATAAAAACCCACTAAAAGTCTCAAAACCCTTTAAACCCCTAACAGTTTTAAATACTAAAAAAAATTAAAAGCCTAAAAACTCAAAAATGAACACAAAAACTCAAAAAACCATAAAAAAACAAAAAACCCAAAAAACATCAAAATACCCAACAAGCCAAAAGACCATAAAAATATGAAAAATTTCCAAATAGCACTAAAAATATAAGAAGACTTAAAACCCCATAGAAAACCAAAGAAAACCTGAAAAATATAAAAATACATGAAAACCCTAAAAACCAGAAAACAATAAAAACCATAAAAGTCCCCAAAACCCGAAAGTCACACAAAATCCCAAAAACACAAAAACCAAAAAATCAAAAAAATGCCCCAAAATACCTAAAAACATAAAACTCGTAAAACACTATAAAATCTAGAATAGAACCATAAAAACATAAAAACACTGAAATCCCCTAAAAATAATAAAATTCTAAAGACCAGATTAACCTCGAAAGACCCTAAAAATCCAAAAACCTCTAAAACCTCTAAAACCTCTAAATCCATTAAAACCCCTAAAAACCCTATAAACCCATGAAAAACTATAAATACCCATTAATCACAAAAAAAAGTTAAAGAAACTATAAATAACCATAACACCAAAAAAATCAAAAAAACCAAATGAACTAAAAAACCCCCTCAAAAACCCAAAACCCCTAAAAAAACCCCACAAAATCCCAATGAAATTAAATACCATTAAAACCCCTAAAAATAAAAAAATTTAAAATCCCCCAAAATCCCAAAAATACCACAAGTAAACCATAATGAACTAAAAACCATTAAAACCCCTCAAATCCAAAAAAATGCTAAAATCCTTAAAAACACTTAAACCCCTTATAAAAATCTAAAAATACATAAAAAATATAAACTCATAAAAACCCTAAAAACATTAAAAACTCTAAAACCAATTTAAATGAATAAAAACATTAAAAAAACCTTAATACCCAAAAAACTTAAAGAAAGCATAAAAACTCAAAAAATTCATAAAACCATATAATGCAACAAAATCCCCAAAACCCTAAAAACCATAAAATTCTAAAAACCCTAAAAATAGAGAAGAACATAAAAAACCCCTAAAAACACTAAAAACCGTAAGAAAACCATCAAAAACTAAAAACAATTAAAACCCCTTAAATCCAAAAAACCCTTAAAACCCAAAAAAATCCTAAAACTCCCTAAACCCCATAAAAATATGAAAAACCCACTAAAAAATTAAAAAACCCCTTTAAACCCTTAATAACATTAAAACCCTATAAAATAACTTAAATCCCAATAAAAATAAAAAATCACTAAATCTAAATAAACCCATATAAAACCCAAAGACCATAAAAATTCCTAAAATCCCCTAAAATCATTAAAACCCTAAAAACCGTATAAATACTTAAAATCCAAACAAACCATAAAAATGTAAAAAACATTAATTCCCATAAAACACCTAAGAAAAGCTTCAAAACCTAAAAAAACATAAAACCCCAAAATAACTAAAAATTCCAAAAAACCCAAAAAACCCAAAAATCACTAAAAACCACTAAAGTTCTTAGATACTATAATAATCATAAAAATTACTAAAATACCATAAAAAATAAAAAACAATAAAACCCAGAAACACCATTTGAACACCATAAAATCCTAAAAACGCATAAAACTCCTAAAAACATAAAAAGCTAAAAAGACTAAAAAATTAAATTTTATGAAAAATTAAAAACCATAAAAGAAACTATAAAACCCAAAAAACCCATTAAAAACTCTGAATTCTTTTAAAACCCCTAAAACATTACAAACTATAAAAAACATAATAACACTAAAAATCTAAAAAATCACTAAATGCCCAAAAAACCCCATAAAGCATCTAAATAAACCTAAAACCCATCAAAATTCCTAAAAACCATAAAACCATAAAAACCATAAAACCATAAAAACCATAAAAACAAAAAATATCCTAAAAAATACCTAAAAATATCTAAGAATATAAGAATACATAAAACCCTAAAACCCTAAGAAAACCATAAGAACCAACAAAACATAAAACCCCTAAATAAAAAAAAATTCTAATAACCATAAAAATTGCAGAAACCCCTAAAAACCATAAAAACACTTAAAATCACTAAAACCCCCCTGAAAGTCCTAAAAATCCTTAGAAATATCTAAAATGTGAAAGACCCAAAAAAACCCTGAAATCCAATATGAAAACCATAAAACCCTAAAACACTTAATACCCCTAAAAAACAAAAAAATCCATAAAACCTTAAAACTAAAATCCATAAAAACCATAAAAACCTCCAAATCATTAATAACCCTAAAAACCATAAAATCCTAAAAACCCATAAAAAAATAAAAAAAAACATAAAAAAAAACAAAAAACATTAAAAAAACATAAGAAAACCATTAAAACCTAAAATCACTTAAAACCCATAAAAATCCCAAAAAATGTAATAACACGAAAAAACCTTAAAAAGACCATAAAACCCATAAAACCATCTAAACACATAAAAACCCACAAAGACCTTAAAAAACCTAAAACCCCATAAAACCATAAATCCTTCTAAAATTATAGATACCATTCAAACCATTAAAAATGTTAAAAGACACATAAAATATTAATCCCCTAAAAACTCAAAAAAATTGTAAATCCCCAAAAAAAATAAACACCCTAAAAACCCATAAAATTGAATAATCTTAAAAATCTCTAAAAATCTATAAAATAAAAAAAACCAGAAAACCCTTAATAAACCTTATAAAAATATAAAAACTATTAAAAACATAAATCCCCAAATAACATAAAAAATGAAGAAAACATAAAACCATGAAAGTTCCTAACAAAATAAAACCCCATAAAACCCATAAATAACCCTAAAACCCATAAAATCCTAAAACCACTAAAAACTATAAAATCCATTTAAACCCCAAAAAATATTAAATAAATCAAAAATCCAAAAAATTCAAAACACCATAATGTACTAAAAAACAATAAAGACTCTAAAAATTCAAACCCCCCCAAATCACTAAAACCCCTAAAAACAATAAAAATCCTAAAAAATCTCAAAAAACATAGAAAAATAAAAATAACACTAAAAACTCAAAAAAAACCTATAAAAATTTAAAAAACTAAAAACAGTTAAATCCCCTAAAAACCTATAAAATTATAATACAATAAAAAAATTAAAACTCACTAAATTTCTCAAAATTCCAAAAAATCGTAAAAACTATAAAAATACTTGATAATAGTAAAAATACATAAAACTGTAACCCCCCCCCCACACACACACAAAATTTTAAAAACCAAAATAAAAACTTAAAACCAAAAACACATAAAACAACTAAAAATCAGAAAACGAAAAAAACCTAAAATACTATAAAAAGACCCTAAAACTAGACAAACACCACAAACCCCATAAAATACTTAAAAATAATAAAAACCCATAAAAACCTTAAAAACCCACCCAAAACTCAAATAAATGGTTTAAACCACAAAAAAATTGAAAACATAAAAAAATTAACCCCCCAGTAATCCATTAAATTCCATAAAAACCCAAAAAACCCTCACAATCTATAAAAAACATAAAAAATCCTAAAAATCCCTAAAAATATCTAAAAATGTAAAAACCCCTAAAAACCCAATAAGACCCTAATAAACACCTCAAAAACATAAAAACAGTTAAAATCCCTAAAAACCTAAAATCCATAAAATATTATAAATTCTAAAAACCCCAAAATTCCTTACAACTATAAAAATAACAATCCAAATAAATCCTTAAAAATACCTAAAAATATAAAAAACCATAAAAACCATGAAAATAATTTTTAAAACATTAAAAACATAAAAAAAAAATTAAATCACCTAAAACCTATAAAATTATAAAAACTCTAAAAAAATACCCAAAACTCCTAAAAACCAAAACCCCGTTAAGGACCTTATAAAACCATAAAATAATAAAAAAACAATAAATACTCTAAAAGATCTTTAAATCAGTAATTTTTTTTAAAAAAACTCATAAAAAACCATTAAAACCCTAAAAACTATAAAATCCCTAAAAACCCAAAAAACCTAAATAACCCAAAAACCTAAAAAACAAAAAAAAACACACAAAATAAATAATAAACTTAATAACCATATAAATATAATCAAATTCCTAAAATTCCCTATAAAAACAAAAAAGATCTAATAACCTACAAAAAACTAAGAAACCCTTAAAAACATAAAAAACACTTAAACCCCCTAGAAACCCTAATACATATTAAAACCCCTAAAAACCATATAGACAATAAAACAACTCAATATTCATAAAAACCACAAATTATAATAAAAATCCAAAAATTCCCTTTAAAACAAAAATACAAAAAAAACGCTAAAAACCATTAAAACATAAACGAAAACTCTAAAATCCTAAAAACACATAAAACCCATTAAACAAATAAAATATTCTATAAACATTAACACCCTTAAAATTTCCAAAAAAACACAAAACACCCCATAAACCATATATCCCTAAAAACATTAAAAATTCACAAAAATACATAAAAACCATAAATATCACTAAAAACTCCAAAACCCATTAATCTCCTAAAAATTTAAAAAAAATTTAAAAAAATTAAACCCCCCAAAATCATAATAGTAACCCCAAAACTACAAAAACAATAAAACCCCATAAAACTAAAAAAGAGTCAAAATCCCTAAAAATCCTAAAATCCCGTAAAAATCTTAAAAACGACCTAAAAAATAAAAATATAAAACCAGCTAAAAACAATGAAAAACCCTTTGAAAACCTTGAAATCATAATAACACATTAAAACCCAAAAAAACATAAAAAAACAAAAAAACACTAAAAACCATATAACCTAAAACCCTTATAACCCATGAAAAATATTGAAACCCTCAAACCCCTAAAAACAACTAAAAACTGTAAAATCATTTAGACACCAAAAAATGCTAAAAAATCTAAAAACCATAAAACCTAAACAAATAAATGAAAATTAATACCAAAAAATACAAAGAAATTTCAAATACCCCCAAAAGCATAAATTTCATAAAATATATAATACTTATAAAACCCCTGAAATAATAAAAACCATAAAATTCTAAAAAACCAAACATAAATCCAAGAAACATAATACCCTTAAACCATGAAAAACCCAATGAAAACCATAAAAACCAAAAAAACACTTAAAATCCAAAAAAACCAATAAATCACTAAAAATAATAAAAACACTAAAAAATAGAAAAAATCATAAAGAATCATAGAAGAACTTAAATCTTTTAAAAAACTAAAAACCCATAAAAAATACTAAAAATACCATAAAATTCCCTAAAATTTTAAAAACCAAAAACCCTGAAAACCCCTAAGAGAACTAAAAACACCTAAAAACACATAATACCCCTAAAAACCTAGAAACTGCTAAAACCCCTAAAAACCCTAAATCCATAAAAGCCCATAACATCACAAAAACCATAAAACACATAAAAACCCTAAAACCCACTAAAGACTATAAAAACCATTTAAATCTCTAAAATAAACCTATAAGAAACTATAAAAAATAAAAATCTCAAAATACCATAAAAACCCTAAAATCTCTTAAAATCCCTAAAAATCGTCAAACCCCGTAAAAATCATAAAAAGTCCCTATAGATCCCTAAAACATAAAAAAATGTAAAAAACATAAAAAAGTAAAAAACCTAAAACAATTAAAACACCTAAAAATATAAGAAGGATACTAACTCTAAAAAACCCAAAGAACCTCTAAAAACTATAAAACCCTTAGAGTCCCTAAAAACACAAAAAACACAAAAAAACCCAAAAACCCATTGAAATCCTAAAAACCTCAAGAAATTCCTAAAACTATAAAAAACTACAAAATTTATTAAGACCTCTAAGAATTCATTAAAATACAAAAACACTTAAAACCCCTATAAAGCCTAAAGAATGCTAAAACACATAAAAATCCCTAAAAACCAATAAAAATAGAAAATATAAAAAAACTAAAGTATTAATAAACACCAAAACTCATAAAACTCTAAAAATCCACTAAAAACTCTACTAACCCTTTAATCCACTATTATTTTTGAAAAACTTTAAAAAACCATAAATCCCTACCAACTCAAAAAACAGTAAAACCCCAATTATGACCACAAAACCCTAAAAGTCTTCAAAAACCCTAAACCCCCCAAAATTACCTAAAATCACTACCATACTATAAAAATCTGAAATATACCTAAAAATACCAGAAAATGTAAAAAAACACTAAAACCCCATAAAAAGTCTAAGAAATCCTTATGAACCTAAAACCCCGAAATTCCCTAAAAACCCTAAAAACCTTAAAAACCCTAAAAAACCTAAAAGCCATAAAAGCCATAAATTCTTAAAAACCATAAAACACATAAAAAGAGTAAAAACCCCCAGACCCCCAAAACCACAAAAAACTCTAAAAACCCAGTAAACCCCTAAAAATGCTAACAAACTCTGGAAAACATTAAAACCACTAAAAAATAAAAATCCCCAAAACCCAAAACAAACCATTAAAACCCTAAAAATCCCAAAAATCCACAAAAACAATAAAAATATTAAAAACTTCCCAAAAATTTATAAAAATGTGAAAAATTCTAAAAAATCCAAGAAATCCCTATGAAACATTAAAAACCTAAAGAACAAAAAAACCTAGGGAAAGGAGGCAACTTCTTGGCCCAGGTAGTGCGGCGTTTCTATTTGTTAGATCTCTCTAATCTGGTATGTGGTGATGTTATCGATCCCCTGGAAGATAAGATCCCTTCTGTATTTCAGCCTTTCCAGGCTGTTCTTTTATAAATGATGTGTCTAAAGATGGGTCAGCGGGGTCTAGGGCTTCTTCGGTAGTGTTGGCATGCTAGGTTCGAGGATCTCTTCCAGTCCAAGGTTGCGGGTGGTGTTCTTCCCGAGAGGTCTCCTCCCCTGGTGATCTTGCGGTAGATGCGAAAAGCATTTGATAGAGTCAAGATTCAGTGATCCAGTCTAGGAAAGGCTGTCCTCGAGTTGCCCAGGATCTTGTGGAGATTTGTCTCTACAATGGACGATCTTGATTTTTCTCTTCGTCGTGGAATCCATGGTCAATGCTCTGGGAGGCGGTTTTGGTGGAGTCAAGATGGGTCAAGCTTTCACCGCTGTGTCTTGGTTTTGAAGGTTCGTTTTCAACTCACTTTTTTTCATGCTGGTGTCGAACTTCTGTATTTCTGCTGGTTGCTGGATGCTATGTTGGACTTTAGAGGTGTCTTATGTGCTCTTGTTGGCCACTTTGGTGATGATTCTTGGTTTGGTTGTGAGTTATTGTTGATGTTGGATCATGAGCTTGCTGTAAGACCGGACCCTCCTGGGGAGAACATGTTGGTTGCTGGAAAGGGTGTTAATAGAGGCTGGTTGGGGAAAGTTTGTACTATTTACTGGTGTTTGAATGCTATTTGGGGGCTGCTGCTTGTGGTTGTTTGGTTATTTGTTATTGCTGCGGATTAGTTTGCTTCTGTGCTACTTGTTGCTGGTTTCTATTTGCTGAGAGGTGCTGATGGATGGTTTTGGTTCTGCTGCTTGTGCTGTGGTTTGATGCTGCTGGGTGTGATCAGTTGTGATGTCAGATTTGGTGCTGTTGGTAGCTGGGGCTGGTCGGTTTGGACGTGTTGATGCTTGTGTGTTGCAGTGATGGTTAGATGTGGTGATGTTGAATGCTGGTACTGGCTGGATGTGATGTGATGATGCTGCTGTGGTGTCTGGTCCTTGAGTCTTTTCTTTCTTGGTTTTTCTTTTTTTTTTGGCGTGGATTGTAAGGGGTTTTTGGGTGTGGGTCGTTTGACCCCTCCCCTCCCTTGTCTGTTGTGTCCTCTTTTTTTCTTTCTAATAAATTTGGGGGGGGGGGGCTGGAATAGCCCGACCCTCGCATCTTCCTTGCCTAAAACCCGAAAAAATCATAAAAATACCAAAAAATATAAAAAAATCATAAATGCTTGGAAACTCCTATGAAAAAGATAAAATCATAAAAACACTAAAACCCCCTAAAAACCAAAAACAAAACAAAAAACCCTTAAAAACCATTAAAATACCCTAAAACTCCTATAAAAAAAAGAACCCCTAAAACCATAAAACCAATAAATACCATAAAATTCCTAAAACCCAATAAAATATCTAAACACTTATAAACCCCTAGAACATTAAAAACTCTAAAAAACATAAAAAACTATGAAAAAAATCAAAAACCCTCATGCCCAAAAAACCATAAACCACTAAAAAGCCTAAAAAACCATAAAAAGCTAAAAATACCTACCCCCCCACAAATAAAAAAATCCTAAAAGACCATGAAATCACTAAAACAAAAGAAACACTTAATCCCATTAAAATGCTAAGAAAACCTAAAAAACCTAAATACAATTAAAACACTTAAAAAACAAAAACTGATAAAAGCATAAACCCCTTTAAGAAACCCTAAAACCCCTACAACCCTCAATGTACCTAAAGACCCTAAAACCCCTTAAAACACAAAAAAATACCTAAATACATAAACACCATAAATGTCCTAAAAACCCCTAAAAAACCATAAAAACCTATTTTTTGAAATCACAAAAATACCTAAAAATTGGTAAAAATAATAAAAACCTATAAAAGACCCTGAAAACCCCTAAAACTAGAAAACCCATAAATTCTAAAAACCCCTAAATTCTAAAAACCCCATAAAACCCTAAGACCATTAAAATATCTAAAATACCAATAAACCTCTAAAAATGATAAAAAAAACTCTAAAAACCATCAAATCTATGAAAAACTAAAAAAACGTTAAAAACCAAATTAAGCCATAAAAACCATAAAACCACCAAAATCCTTAAAAATCTTATAAACCTAAAAAAACTTTTAAAATATCTAAAAATCCTTAAAATTTTAAATACCCCCCCAAACCCTGAAAAACCATATGAAAACCCAAAAAACCTAGAAACATTTAAAACCCTAGAAAACCAAAAAATGAAACTAAATTAAAAGACTATAATATGTCCCTAAAACCAGTAAAAGTCCCAAAAACCCATATAAACCCATAAATTTTTTTAAAACCCCTCAAAACCCATGAAATCCCACAAAACCACTAAAAATTATAATAACCCTTTATATCCCTAAAAATGTTGACAACACTAAAAAAATTAAAACCATAAAAAATTAATGACGCCTGAAAACCTAGAAGATCATAAAATTAGAAAAAAAAAACTAAAAAACCCTCAAAATAATAAAAACCCTAAAACCCTAAATACCAAAAAAATTCCTAAAAAGTTGAAAAATTATCTAAAAATATAATAACCCATAAATTCCATGAAAAATCTGAAGCAGATAAGAAAAACCTAAAAACAAATAAACCCCTAAAAACTAAAAACACAAAAAATGATAAAAACCCTCAAACCCTAAATACCAAAAACTCCTTCCAATTAAAAAAAACCCTGAAAAACAAATATAATCCTAAAACAAACATAAACATTCCTAAAATTGTAAAAAACCATAAAACCATAAGACCCCTATCAATACCCTACAAAAAAAACACTTAAAAACCATAAAACCCTAAAAATGATTAAAATCATAAAAAACCTAAACACCCTAAAACCGTTGAACCATAAAAATCTATAAAAACATTAAATCCCACTAAAAACTATAAAACCATTTAGATCTCTAAAAACGTTTGAAATATCTACAACCCAAAAAACCCAAACAACAAAAAAACCCATAAAACCAAATAAAATCCATAAAAAACATATATACCCCATAAAATCAAATAACTATCAAAATCCCCAAATACCGTAAAATAACAAATAAAGCCTAAAAATCCATAAAAGTCCCTAAAATTGTTAAAAGACCAAAAAACCCAAAAAAAACCCCAAAGTAATCCATTAAAATCATAAAACCACATAAAACCCCTAAAAACACAAGAGAACTCTAAAACCCCTAAAATCCATAAATCCCTAAAAACCTTAAAAGACATAAAACCCCGAAAAATAAAAAACATAAAAAACACTTAGAAACCACAAAACAAGTTAAAAATATAAAAACACCTTAAACCCCAAAAATGTAATCACTATAAAAACATGAATACCCCAAAAAACTGAAAAAATAACATATAAATTTAAAAAAACAATAAAACCCAAATAAAACCCAAAAAACCATACACTCCCCCAAAATCCCTAAAAACTATAAAATACCAAAAAAATCCAAAGAAATCTTAAAAAATTTAAAAAGCTAAAAAACAAACGAAACCCTTAAAACCACAAGATATTGTTAAAAAACTAAATACACATAAAAAACCTAAAACCCTATAAATGCTAAAATACCTAAAAACCCTAAAATACCTTAAAACCCCTAAAAATCGCTAAAATCCATAAAAACCCCAAACCCCAAAAACCCCTAAAAGAAAATAAAAAATCATAAAACTAATAAAATTTTTAATACCCTTTAAATCCCTAAAAACTGAAAAATCATAAAGCCTAAAAAAACACAAAAAACCCATAATTCCAAAAAAATTACAAAAATCCATAATACAACTTAATATCCCTAAAAATGCTAAAAACCATAAAAATTATTAAAAATTGACTAAAAATCCCTAACAATGTAAAACAACTCGATAAAACGTTAAAAAACCTAAGAAAATAGTAAAAAACTAGAAACATTTAAACCCATAAAAACATAAAACCACTAAAACCCCTAAACCCCTTAAAACCCTAAAAGCCAAAAAACCAATAACAACTCTAAAATAACCATTAATCCCTAAAGACAAAAAAACTATAATAAAATTTTAAACCGCAAAGAAACTAAAAAAATCCTAAAAATGAAAAATCAATAAAAACCTAGAAACCCTAAAAAACTAATGAATCAAAAAACCTTAAAAACTATAGAAATTTTAAAAAAATCCCAAAAAATACCTAAAACAAAAAACCCCAAAACCTTGTAAATAACTAAGAAAAAATTAAAAACATTAAACACATAAACGCATAAAAAATTAAAAAATCCACAAACACCCCTAAAAACAATCAAAATCCCTAAAAACATAGAAACCCATAAAAATCCTAAAAATTATATAAAAATCCCTAAAAATATAGAAAACCACTAAAACCTGAAATATCTAAGAAAACCATAAAAACCAAAAATCACTTAACACCCTTATAAAATCTAAAAAAACAAAAAAAATCACAAAAATCACAAAAAATCCACACAACCCTAAAACCATAAAACCCATAAAACTGTACAATCAATAAAAACCGATAAAAGTTTTTTAAACCCCATTAAGAATTCTATAACCCCGTTAAAAACCTAAAACCATATATAAATTTAAAAATCATTAAAACCATAAAATACTACAAATTACCCTAAAACCCAAAAAAACCTAAAAACCTAAAAACCTAAAAACCCTGAAAACCATAAAACCCCACAATATCTGTAAAAACACTAAAAATGATAAAAATACTAAAAATTCCCTATGTATCCCTTAAAATGTATAAAACACTAAAAATGTTGAAAACCCATATGAAATCCATCAAAACATAAAAATAATTTTAACCCCTAAAAAACCTAAAAATAATAAAATACCTAAAAACCTAAAAACCCCTAAAATCAATCAAAACAATCAAAACCATAAAACATAAAAATATTAATAAATCTTATAAAATACCAAAAACAAAAAAATTCAAAAATCACTAAAAACCCTTGAATAAAATAAAAAAAATAAAAAAAATTAAAATCCCCCAAAACCTAAAAAACTCTAAAAACCTTAAAACCACTATGAGACCCTAAAACCCACAAACACCACTAAAATCATAAAAACGCGTAAAAATTATGAAAACCCTAAAAACCCCAAAAAAATCATAAAAACCATTAAAAACATAAAAACCCTTTAAAACCCTAAAAAAGAGGAAAAAATCTAAAAAACATTCAATCCCTTGAAAATCAATAATAACCTGAACACCCCCTAAAACCCATAGAATATCTAAAAACTATAAAACCTTTAAAATCCTTAAAAACCATAAGAAATCATAAAAATCCAAAACAAAATCCCAAAAAACCCTAAAAACATAGCAACCCTTATAAACTATGAAAATCTCTAAGAAAATCATAAAATCCTAAAAAAAATAAATCAATATAAATAAAAAATATTTAAAAAACCCCCAAAACGACCTAAAAGGCAATAAATCTCCAAAAAACCTGAAATCCCCTAAAATCAATTTACAACTATAAAAGATTAAGAACCCCTAAAACCCAAAAAAACTCTTACAATACCTTTAAAATACCTAAGAACCGTAAAAACTATAAAAATCCTAACAAATAAAAAAATCACTAAAAATGTAAAATACCCTAAGACCCTGAAAAAAACAAAAAAAACCTCATAAAAACCTAAAATCACAAGAAATTTCTAAAAAACATAAAAATTCTAAAAACCCAAAAATATTTTAAAAAAACACCTAAAAACATAAAACCCTTAAAATCATTAAAAACCCTAAACCCACATAAAACTCTTAGAAAACACTAAAAAACTAAAGTCCCATTAAACCCATAAATCATTAAAAAACTATAAAAACTATATAACCTTAAAAACCTCAATAAAACCCTAAAATGAGTGAAAATCATAAAACACACAAAACCCCGAAAAAATTTAAAGCCAATAAAATCTTTAAAAACCCTAAAAACTTTAAAAATCATAAAAACTCCAAAAAATCCCTACAAATGTAAGAAACCATAAAACTATGAAAGCCACTATGAAAGCCTTAAAATGTTAAAAAAACATAGAACACAAAAAAACATAAAAAACAATAAAAACCTAAAATCCCTAAAAACCCTAAACCCTAAAAATTCTCAAAAAGCATCAAAAACCACAATCCCCCTTAAAAGTTAGAAAACAAAAGAAACCATAAAAAACCCAAAAACACTAAAAATAATACAAACCGCAAAACCCCTAAAAATGTTAAATAACCCAAAAAACCCATAAAAAATATAAATCCACTAAAAAATAAAAAACCCATTAAACGTTAAAAATGTTATAAAAAACTCTAAAAACCGTAAAGATCCTAAAACACTCAAAAACCCCTAAAACCCCAAAAAATATAAAAACCAGAAAACCCTCAAAATACATACAACCCTGAAAATGATAAAAATACTTAAAACCATAAAAATACGTAAAATTGAAAGAAAAAACCTGAAAACCCTGTGAAATACCGTAAAAACATCAAAAACCAAAAATTCTTTAAAATGTTCAAAAATAAAAACCGCAAATAAGATTAAATACCCTAAAAACCTTAATAAACCCTAAAAACCACAAAATCCCTAAAAAACGTAAAAAACATAAAAATACAAAAAAACCCAAAAAACCCAAAATAAATTTAAAACAATAAAAACCATAAACCCCCAAGAAATACTTAAAAATATAAAACACCTAATATCCTTAAAAAATAAAATAAAAAGATAAAAACCCTAAAATGAAGATAAAAACACTAAGAACCCCTAAAAATCATAAAACCCCAATAACTATAAAAAACACTAAAAACACATAGAAAACCTAAAACCACTGAAATATCTAAAAAAAATTAAATCACTAAAAACGATAAAAACTCTAAATAAATATAAAACCCAAATTACCCAAAATAACCCTAAATATTGAAAAAACATAAACCCCCAAAAAACCCAAAAAAACATTCAAAATCAATAAAAACCCTTAAAAATCACTAAAATCGTAAAAAATACCTAAAAACCCTAATATTTATAAAAATTTATAAAAATATTGAAAACCCCTAAAAAAAGAAAAAAAACCAAAAAACCATTAAAACCCATAAAACCAATAAAACACTAAAAACTATAAAAACCATAAAAACATTAAAAATTATAAAACCATATTTTTTTGAAACCATAAAAAACACATACCCCTAAAAGCCCACTAAAACTCTAAAAATACATTAAACACCAAAAAATGATAAAAATTATAAAAACCCTTTAAAACCCTAAAAAAATAAAAAATCTTTAAAAACACCAAAAACCCATAAATACCCCCCCCCCCAAAACTACTCAAAATCCCAAAATCCTCTAAAACCAATAGAAATAATTGAAAAATTTAAAATCCTCTAATTTTGTAAGAATCATTAAAACTATGAAAATCCATTTGAAAACCATAAAAAACTAAAAACAAATTAAATCCTTAAAACCCCTAAAATTGAATAAAACCATAAAAACCCTAAAAGTATAAAAACAATAAAAACCCTCAAAATCCCTTAAAACCTTAAAAACGATAAAATACCAAAAAATACCAAAATATCGCTAAAAACATAAAAACACAAAAGATCCTAAAAAACCACTAAATATCCATTAAAATATAAAAATAATTAAAAACTATAAAGACCTTAAAAATTATAAAAAAACTAAATACCCTAAAACCCATAAAACCCATAAAACCCATAAAACTCCTAAAACATTAAAACCTGATAAAAACACTAATAAAACCACCAAAACACTAAAACCCCTTCAAACCCATAATAACGTTAAAAAACTCAACAAAGAAAAACTAATTCCTAAAAACCATTTAAAACATCAAAATCACTAAATACCCTGAATACCATATGATTTATAAAGAATCCCTATAATTCCATTAAACTTTAAAAACCCTAAAACACTGAAAAATCATGAGAAGCACTAAAAATGATAAAAAAACATGAAACCCCCAAAAACCAAAAAAAGGATTAAACACTAAAAAACCTTAAAACCCTGAAAAATCCCTAAAAAAGAAAAAATATAAAAGAACTGAAAACCTGAAAGCCTCTCAAACCCATTAATACAATAAAAACGCAATGAACTCTAAAAAAACTATAAACACCTTTTTTCAAAAAAAAACTCTAAAAAAACCATTAAACCCTATGTAACTCAAAAAACACCTATAATAAATAAAACCATAAATCATTAAAAAGTATAAAACCCAATAAAACCCTCAAAATCCATAATGACCCTAAAAATAAATAAAAATCTAAAAATCCATAGAATTCACTAAAAATGTAAAAAAAATAAAAACCCACAAGGAAACCATAATATCCTAAAAATACATAAAAACCGTAAAACCATAAAAATATTAAAAACCATAAAAACATTAAAATATATAAAATTCATAAAAAAAAGAACATGAAATCCATAAATTTCCTAGAACCACATAAATATCCTAAAAACCACTAAAATCTATTTAAACCCTTCAATCCCATAAGATTATTAAAAAATATAAAAACCGTAAAACCATAAAAATGTTCAAAAATCCCTAAATACCCTAATCAAATCCATAAAATCTATAAAAACCATAAAACACTCAAGATAACTAAAAATACAAAAAACCCATTAAAATTCAAAAAAATACCAAAATCAATAAAATGTAAAAAAACATAAAAAATACAACCCTTAGAAAACAATAAAAACCATAAGTATAATTGAATTCCTATAAACCTAAAAATGGTAAAAACCTAAATAAACCCCAAATCCCTAAAAACCCATAAAAACACTTAAAATCCTTAAAAAATCCTAAATACCATAACACTAAAAAACTTACTTAAAAATCACTTAAAATTTAAAAAACCCTAAAACCCATGAAATCTCTTAAGAAAAACTTAAAAATATAAAAAAACCATGAAACCCATGGAAACCAAAAAATGGCTAAAACCCTAGAAAACTGTAAACTCCCTAAAAACCATAAAACCAATTAAAAGACTTAAAAAACAAAAAACACATAAAGACCCTAAAACCAATGAAAACTTTAGAAATTCTAAAGACAATTTAAACCTATAAAAATTTAAAAAAATATCAAAACCCTAAAAACCCCTAAAAACCATTAAAAATAAATTAAATGCCTTAACACCACTAAAAAACTATATAAAACCCTAAAAATCCCAAGAAACCCAAAAATGCACATAAAAATACTAGAAAATCCCTAAATATACCTAAAAATATATAATACCTAATAACCATTAAAAAACATAAAAGACCTTAAAGACATAAAAAAACTTTAACCCCTAAAATCAAAAAAATGCAAACAACCATAAAAACCATTAAAACCCATAAAACCATAAAAACCTTCATAAAACATAAAAATCAGAAAACAATAAAAATACTATGAAGAATAAAAAATTAAAAAAAATTAAAAGACCGTTAAAACCTTGAAAACCCCTTAGAAACCCATAAAAACATAAACACACAAAAAACCCTAAAATCCTAAAAAACCTAAAAACCCTCTAAAAACATAGAAACCCTAAAGAACTCTTAAACCACACAAAATCCCAAATAATGGTAAATACTAATAAAAATCCTAAAGATCCCTGAAAATAAATAAAAACGTAAAATAAAATAACATTGAAAAGACCCTAAGAAACCCATAAAAATCACCAAACAAAAAAACCACTAAAATACCTAATAAATGATAAAAACCTTAGAAACCCAAAAAAATCCCCTAAAAACCCTAAAACCAGTAAAACCCATAAAATCCCTAAAAATAACAAAAACTCTAAAAACCCAAAAGAACCACCAAAAACTCTAAAAACCCATTATTTCAGTAAAAACATTAAAAACTCTAAAAAAATTTAAACCCCTAAAAATCTCAAACAATTCAAAAAACCCCAAAAAATAATAAAAACCATAAAACCCCCGAAACCCCAAAACCCCCACCCTAAAATTCAAAAAATAAAACAATAAAAAACCGAAAAAATCTAAAAAAAGACCTGAAAATTTATAAAAATATAAAAACACCAAAAGACCCGGAAATTCCAAATAAAAACATTAAAAATTTGAAAACAAATGAAATCCCTAAAAATATAAAATATGGTAAAAACCCTAAATCATTTAATAACCTAAAAAACATAATTGTTTTTCAAATCCAAAAAAACCATAAAAAACAATACAAACTATATAAAGCCTTTAAACCCATAAAAATGTTAAAAATTGCTAAAAACCCTTAAAATCCATAAAATACGAAAAACCCAAAAACCAAAAAAAAAATTCATAAATCCCCCCAAACCCTAAAAACTATAAAAAATCCATAAAAATCCTAAAAAGAATTCAAAATCATCAAAAATTTCCTAAAAATCACTATAAACTTAAAACGCACTAAAAAAAATTTCTAAACCATTTGAATAACATAAAAACCTGAAATACATAAACCCCTAAAAACCTAAAAAATACTGCAAACCCAAAAAATTGAAAACCCTAAAAACCCTAAAAACCTAAAAATCACTCAAAATATTAAAATTCAATAAAAATACTAAAAACCCTAAAAATACCTAAAAATTTAAAACAACCAAAATCTATTAAAAACCCTAAAAACCTTAAAATAATAAAACACTTAAAACCTATCAAAACCCTCAAAATATTAAAAACCCTAAAAAACAATAAAACCCCCAAAATCTATAAAAAAACAAAAAACTCTTAGAATCCATTAAAAACCCCAAAATCTCATTTCAGCCCAAAAATAGTAATAAAAACTCTACAAAACCCCTTAAACCCTTAAAAATTTTAAAAACTCTAAAAACCATAAAAATAAAAAAAACCGTAGAACAAATAAAAAATCATAAAAACTATAAAACCCTGAGAAAATCTAAAAACACTCCAAATCCATAATAACCCAAAAACAAAAAAAAATATCTAAAATTACCTAAAAACATTATAAACCATAAAAAAACCTCAAAACCCCTACTAAAATAATTTAAAAAAATAAAAAAACTTAAAACCCATTAAAACAAAAAAAATGATACAACCCTAAAAATGTAGAACCCTTTAAAAACTAAAAGCATTAAAAATAATGATAACCCTATAATCCCCTAGAAATTGTAAAAACCCTAGAATCCATAAAAATCGAAAACACTAAAAAACCTTAAAAATTCAGACAAACCCCTAAAACCATAAAAACCACTAAAAGCAATAAAAACCCTATAAACCCATAAAAACAATAGGGAATATTAAAACCCTTAATACCTCTAAGAATCTAAACAAAAAATAAAACCCCAAAAAAACTATAAAACCCTAAAACCCCTTTAAAACACTCAAAATCTCTAAAAACCATGAAATCCAATAAAAATAACAAATATTCCAAAAAACCCCTAAAATTTTAAAAGCCTCAAAACCCTTTAAAAACTAGGCAAACAATAGAAACATAAAAACAGTATAAATCCCTAAAAACCTAAAAATTCTAATAATCCAAATAGAAAAAAAACTCTAATACCTTAAAAACATTAAATTTCTCCCAAAATAGAAAAAACCAAAATACCCAATAAATATTTTATAACAACCTTAAACATCAATAAATTTTAAAAACACAAAAAATATTTAAATCCCCAAAAACCCTAAAAATCATAAAAAACCTTTAAATCCCTTAAAACACTAAAAAAATTAATGATACAAAAAATAATTAAAAATACATTAAAATGTAAAACCCATAAAAACATTAAGAAAACCTAAAAAACCCAAAAAACATTAAACACCTAAAACTCTAAACAGGGATAAAAACCATAAAATCCCTAAAAAATAATTAAAACCCTAAACCCACAATACCCTTAATACCTTTAAAACCCCATAAAAACCTGAAACCCACAAAAAACTCTAAAACCCCTTTATACCCAAAAACATGTAAAAGAAATATAAAAAACATAAACCCTAAGAAACAAAATAAAATACTAAAATTAATAGAAAATAAAAAACCTAAAACACTCAAATAACTAAAAAACCCTAAAACCCATTAAAATCCTCCATAGCTATAAAATTACCCAAAATGTAAAAACCCTAAAACACTGAGAACCATAAAAACCCTAAAAACTATACAACCCCAAAAAATATAAAAAAAATTCTAAGACCAATTAAAAATCTAAAAAATCACTAAACTTTTTTAAAACCCTTTAATCCACAAAAATCAATTTAAAAATATAAAAAACCATTAAATACCTAAAAAACTAAAAAACCCTCAGAAAAATCCAAAAAAATCCATAATACTCTAAAACCCCAAAAAACCCTCAAGATCCCTAAAACCCTAAAAACCAAAAAAATCTTTAAAATTTTGAAAAATCCATGAAAACATAAAAATACTAAAATCACAAAAAAATATATAAAAAACCATAAAAACCTAAAAAAATTAAAACTCTTAAAAACATAAAAAAATAATAAAACCATAAAACCCCTAAAACCCTAAAAACAAAACCCTAAATCCTATAAAAAAATAAAAACCCTGAAACCCCAAAAACCCACTAAAGACACTAAAAACCCACAAAAAACACTAAAAACTATTTAAACCCTCGAATTGTTTTTAAAAAACTCAAAAAATCCATAAAACCATAAAAACATAAAAAACCCTAAAAACCCAAAAACCCAAAATACCCTAGAAACCCAAAAACCCTAATAAACCACAAAACCCTAAAGCCCCTAAAAATACATAAATACCTAAAAATCCAAAAATACCCCACAAAATGTAAAAATAATAAAATTTTTAAGAAAACATTAAAAACCTAAAAAAACATAATACCTGAAAAAATATAAAAAACACTAAAGACCCTAAAAACCTTAAAAAACTATAAAACCCATAAATCCCCTAAAAACTGTAAATACGCAAAAAATCACTAAGAAACCAATAAACACTCTAATAATTATTTAAACCCCTAAAAAATAAAAAATGCTGTAAAAACCATAAAAAACAAAAAAAATCACCGAAAACCAAAATAAACATAAAAACCCATAGAAACCACAAAAGGCCTCAAAATCCTTAAAGAACAAAAAGATGATAAAAATACTAAAGAATCCATAAAAATCCTAAAAAAAATAAAAAAAGTTAAAACTCTAAATACTGCAATAAAACCTTAAAAACCAATATGCACATAATACCCCTAAAAAGAAAACAAAAATACTAAAAACCATAATACCCAAAAAACCAAAAACCATAAAACCCATAAAAACATTAAAAACCCTAAAAAAAATTAAAAATCCTTAAAAACCACTAAAACTCTAAAAACCCATTACATCCCAAAAAACATTAAAAATATGAAAAACATTAAATGGTAAAAAATTCAACATAAATCCAAAAAAACCCTAAAACCCAGGAAAAAACTAAAATACCTAAAAAACCCTAAAAACCAAAAAAACTATAAAATAATAAAAACCCTTAAAAACCCTAAAAACATAAAATACCCTAAAAGGGTGAAAAAAACATTACACATAAAATCCATAAAAAAAACCTCTAAAAATTCTAAAACACATAAAACCCCCCAAAACCCCCAAAACCCGAAGAATGCCTAAAACCCCCCAAAATCTATAAACTCTGATAAAAAACCAAAAAACTCAAAAAAATAAAAAATTATAAAATCCTTAAGAAACCCTTAAAACCCTAAAAAAATTAATACCCCAAAAAATCTAAAAAACACTAAAGTCCCTAAAAACCTAAAAAACCTCTAAAACCCATAAAAACCCTAAAAACTGTAAACACTCAAAAAATCACTAACAAATCAAAAAACACTCTAATAATTATTTTAACACATTAATAATAAAAGAGACCCTAAAAGCCTAAAAAAAACTAAAAAATCACTGAAAACCCAAAAAAACATAAAAAAACAATAGAAACCCGAAAAGTCCTCAAAATCCTTAAAGCCCCAAAAAATAATAAAAATAGTAATGAATCCCAAAAAATCATAAAAAAGATAAAAATATATGAAAACTCTAAATACTGTAATAAGACATTAAAATCTTATATGAACTTAATACCCCTAAAAACAAAAAAAAATGCTAAAAACCATAATACCCAAAAAACCCAAATTCCATAAAATGCCTAAAAACATTATAATCACTAAAAACACATTAAAATTGAAAAATCACTAAAAATATAAAAACCCATTACATCCTATAAAATAATAAAATCTATAAAAAATTAAATGGAAAAAAATTTAAAATAAATCCAAAAAAACCCTAAATCTCAGGAAAAAACTAAAATCCGTCAAAATCCCAAAAAACCCGAAAAAACCATAACATACTAAAAAACCGTAAAAATTACTAAAAACATAAAAATACCCTAAAATGGTGACAAACATTACACTTAAAATCCCTAAAAACATAAAAACCTCTAAAAACCCAAAAAAACCTTACAAGCCATAAAAAACCTAAAAACCCTGAGAATCCCTAAAACCCCTCAATACCTATAATATCTAAAAAAACTAAAAAACCCAAAAATAATGTAGAAACCAATAAAACCCCTATGAAAACTGAAAAAAACTAAAAACACTTTAAACCCCAAAAAACTAAAAAACTAAAAAACCCAAAACCCCCTAAAAACCCTAAAAACCCTAAAAACCATAAAACCCCTAAAACATTAGAAACCATAAAATCCCATAAAAAACCAAAAACCTATTACACTAAAATCCCATTAAACTCTAAAAATGTTAAAAAACAATAAAAACCTTTAAAACCCTAAAACCCCCAAATCCCCAAAAAATTAAAAAACAACCACAAAACCCATAAAACCCCAATAACCCCCAAAAATACCAAAAAACCCCTAAAAAGGTAAAAAACCTAAAAATGATGACAAATACCTAAAAACATAAAAATGCCTAAAACCCATGAAATCCCATAAAAAAATCCATAATAACAAAAAACTCTTAAATCCACTAAAAACCCTAAAACACTAAAACTGTAGAAAACCTAAAAACACTTAAAACTCTTTAAAACCAAACGAATGCTAAAACCCCTAAAATGAACCTAAAAACCCTAAATACCCACTAAAAACCCTAAAACCCCTAAACCATTAAAAACCATACAACCCCATAAAAACATATCAACTAAAAAATGTAGAAACTATTTAAACTATGAAAAACATTACAAAACTCTAAAACCCCATAAAAACCCTAAAAAACTAAAAAACCATAATAACTGTAAAATCCCTAAAAAACTCTAAAACCCCTCAAAATTGACAAATCCCTAAACACCCATAAACCGAAAAATATCCCTAAAAATACATAAAAATGTAAGCAAACCAAAAAAACCATAAATCCCTAAGAAATCTTTAAAAAAGTGAAAATAATTAAAACCCATAAAAAAAATGTTAAAAACCCTAAATAATTACAAAAATATCACAATCCCTTAAAGTACATAAAAATATAAACAACCTAAATACCATAAAAACCCTAAGAAAAGCTTAAATATATATATATATAAATCCCAAAACTTAAAAAATCTAAAAACCCTAAAATTCTATAAGACCCCTAAAAATGTTAAAAACCTAAAAAAACCAAAAACCCCCAAATAGAACCACTAAAAACACAAAAAAATCTTTGAAAAACAAAAAAATATCAACAAAGATCAAAATAACATTAAAAATACTAAAATAATATAAAACCCCCCAAGAAACTATAAAAACTATATAATCACTAAAACACTAAATATAAAAAAATACTAAAAAACCTAAAAAATACATAAAAACCCTTACAAATCCATAAAAAATAACAAAATCGTAAAAACGTAATAGACTTTAAAAATCCCATAAAAACCTAAAACACATAAAACCATATAAAATCCTTAGAAAATGATAAAAACCATAAACCCTCATCCCCCCTCCCAAGTCCTAAAAATCATCAACACCCCTAAAACCCTAAAACCCCATTAAAATCATAAAAATTTCCAAAAAATACCAAAAAGTGAAAAAAACCCCTGAAAATCACGAAGAAAACATTATAATCCCAAAAAAATTTAAAACCCCAAAGTGCCTAAAATATGGTAAAAACCATAAAAACAATAAAAATATGATAAAATTCTTAATACCATAAAAACCATAAAATATATACTAAACCCCAATAAAACCCATTACACATTGAAAACTCTAAAAACCATTTTCACCACAAAATATTTTAACAACTAAAAAAAATTAAATGTAATAAAAACTAAAAAAACCCCTTTAAACCCAAAAAACCAAAAAATACAAAAACCCTTAAAAACCTAAAAACACTAAAATTCTTGAAAATCCAAAAAACCACAAAAATCATAAAAAAACCATAAAAAATCTCTAAAAATTTAAAAACCCTAAGAAACCCCATGAAAACTATAAAATCATAAAATACATAATGCCCCTAAAACATGTAAATGTTAAAACCCTAATATCCCTAAACACCTAAAAGAACTCAAAATCCATAAAACCCTAAACCCTTAAGAATCCGATGAGATCCATAGAAATACCTAAGAACATAACATTATCTAAAAATGACAATAGACAATAATAATTTTTTAAATACATTAAATCACTAGATACAGATAAAAACCACAAAAATTATAAACCCACAAAAACCCTAAAAACCCCGAAAACCCTAAATACCATAAAAACCATAAAACCTATAAAATTATTAAAAACACAAAAAATCCCTAAAAACCTATTAAAACTCTAAAACCACTTTTATCCCATAAAAAAAATAAAAATTGTAAATAACCATAAAACCCTAAAAATGAAAAAAACACTAAAACCCAAAAATACCATATGTCCCTAAAAATTGCTAATACCTTAGAAAATCCCTAAAACCCTAAAAAACTACAAAAATACTACAAAAAATAAAAATTCTTAAAAATGTAAAAAACAATAAAAACCCTAAGAACCCCTATGAAAATTTAAAACCAAAAAAAACTTGTAAAATCCTAAAATTTTCCAAAAATAATAAAAACCTTTCAAACCCATAAATAAACTAAAAACAAAAAATGTATTAAAAAATCCTCAAAAATACCTAAAAATTTAAAAACCTTAAAAATACTAAGAAAACCTTAAAATCATAAAACAACTAAAACCCAAAAAAATGATAAAAATCCTAAAAATATTAAAAATACCCTAAAACCCCTAAATGCGTAAAAACCCGTATAAACCCTAAAAAACATTAATTTCGACGACTAAAAATTAAAATACTCTAAAAATCTTAAAAACCCTAAAAACATAAAGAAAAAACGTAAAACCCCCAAAACCATATGAAAACTAAAAAACATTAAAACCCTAAAAACCTAAAAACCCCTAAACACCTAAAATACTTAAAACCCTAAAATCCTTTAAAATCCTAAAAAATCCCATAAATTACCTTAAAACAAAAAAACCCTAAAACCCATGATAAACCTTTATAAAATGATTAAATTATAAAAATTATTAAACCCCCAGCAAAAAATGATAAACACATGAAAAACCCTAAACACCTAGAAAACCATAAAACCACACATAATCTATAGAACCCATGAATATACCAAAAACCCATAATCCCTAAAAACATAAAAACTCGAAAAAAAAACAAAGGAAATCTTAAGAAAACCCTAAAATCCTTACAACACTTTAAACCCCTAAAAAAATATAATAAACAATTGATGAACCCCTAAAAAATCAAAAAAATTCCAAAACCCCTTAAAAACCAAAAAAACCTAAAAACCTAAACAACCCTTAATAACCCATAAAATCTGAAAAACCACTAAAAACATTAGAAACCCTTTAAACCCCTAAAAATGTTAAAAAATATCTAAAAATCATTAAAAACCCTAAAAACTAAAAAATTGCTAAAATTAATAAAAAACATAACACCCTATAAAACCTTGAAAAACCGTACAACCCCTCAAAATACTTAAAAACATTTAAATAAATAAAAATACAAAAAAAACATTAAAAATACCAAAACATGAAAAACCCCTAAGAGCCTAGAAAACCCTTAAGAAAACCTTGAAAACCGAAAAATACTTAAAACCTGTAAAAACCTATAAAATGAGAAAAACCCAAAAAAACCCCTAAATATCATAAAACTTACAAAATCCCTAAAATCCTAAAAAACATAAAATTCATAAAAATAATCTATACATTCCAAGAAACATTAGAAACCCTTAAAATCCATGAAAAAAATCAAAGAATGAAATTAAAAACCTATTAACACTTACAAACCATAAATAATATAAAAAAAGCTAAAAATGATAAAACCACTAAAAGACTATAAAAAACCTAAAATCTCGGTCCCCTAAACTAGAAAAAACCAAAAAATATTTCAAATCCCAAAATAATAAAATAATATCAAATATATAAAACTCTTTTAAACCCATTAAAATTTTAAGAACTCTAAAAATCCGTAAAACCCTTAAAAAACTCAAAAACCCTGTAAAAACTGAAAAATTCAAAAATAATCATAAGAAAATCTAAGAACCCTCAAAATACCTAAAATACTAAAAACCAAAAATTCATAAAAATATATAAATAACACTGGAAATGTAAAAACCAAAAAAACACTGAAAACCCACAAGAAATAACTAAAAACCTAAAAAAAATTAAAACCCCTAAAAACCTAAAAACACTAAAAACCCTATAAACATCAAAATCCCTAAAAACCATAAAAATGTAAAAATCATAAAAAAACACTAAAATTTCCTAAAAAGCATAAAGAGTAATAAGAAAACCAAAAATACCTAAAATCACATAAAACCATTAAAAACCTAAAAACAGCTAAAAACTGCAAAAATCATAAAAGGGAACGAAAACCCACTAAAAAGAATAAATCCCCAAAAAACCTTTAAAACCCTTAAACCCATGAAAACCCTAAAAATCACGAAAAACTGTGAAATCTTTTGAAACCCATAACAACATTAAAAAAATAAAAACCAACAGAACCTAAAAAAACAAAAAACAAACCCCGAATAACCCAAAAAACCATAAATTCCTTAAAAAATCTAAAACCTTCAAAATCCATAAAAACCCTAAAAACCCATAAAAATCTAAAAACCCTAAAAATTATTAGAAACATAAAATCCATATAAACCCTAAATGACTCCATGAAAAACTTAAAAACCCTAAAAACACTTAAAACCCCTAATAAAACTTAAAATGATAAAAATCCATAATCCTTAAAACCCCTTAATATCCCTATAAAACATAAAAAACATAACATCCTAAAATCCCTTAAAATCCCTAAAACGTAAAAAAACTAGAAAACCAATGAAAACCCCAATGAAAACCTTAAATTCATAAAAAACACTTAAAACCCCTAAAAACATCAGTAATTCTAAAAACAATAAAAACACAAAAAGTCCATTAAAACCAAAAAAACCCAAAAAACCCCATAAAACATTAAAAACCATAAAACCCATAAAAATGATAAAATATCACAAAAGACTCTAAGAACCCTTTAAACGCATAGAAACATAAAAAAACTCTAAAAAACTAAAAACCTAAAAACTCAATGAATGACTAAAAATCCTAAAAACCGTAAAAACCATAAAAACCATAAAACCCTTAAAAAACCTACAAACTCTAATAATCGAAAAAACCCTAATAATTATTAAAATCATATAAAACCCCTAAAACAACTAAAATAATAATAAAATAGTTGAAACCCTAAAAAACCATAATAAAAACATTAAATACTAAAAACAATTTAATCCCTAAAAATAAAAACTATAAAAATAGTAAAAAACCATAAAAACCCTAAAGCCACTAAAAACCCAAAAAACCCAAAAAATCCAAATAACATAAACAATAAAAAAAAGGACCTAAAGTACATTAAAACGTAGAAAACCATAAAATATTTGAAATACCCTATCAGAGACATAAAATACCCAAAAACAATTTAATCCACTAAAAATTCAAAAAATACAAAAAGCCCAAAAAACCATAAAAAAGACCTAAAAACCATAAACCCCCTAAAAACCATAAAAACCCAAAAAAACATAAAAACCCTAAAAACCACTAAAAACCCATTAAAAATCTAGAAAAACTTTAAACCCATTATACTTTAAAAGCTCTAAAAAAACCTTAAACCCAATGAAATTTCAAAAAACCCTAAAAACCCATAAAAATAAAAATTCTAAAAAATAACTAAAAATTCATAAAAACATAAAAAAACCAAGAAAAAGAAAAATACCTAATAAAACCTAAAACAATTAAAAGAAATTAAAACCTATGAAAACCTAAAAATAATAAAAACACTAAAAACCCTCAAAAATTGAAAAAAAATCTTAAAAATTGTAAAACCCCTAACAACCTTAAAAACCCTAAAACCCTAAAAAGCCATAAAAGCACTAAAAACTCTAAAATGCTTAAAAACCTTAAAAATTCTGAAAAACACTAAAATACCAAATAACCAAAAAATCCTTAAAATACCCATGAAACCGTCAAAATACCTAAAAACCCTATAACCCCTTAAAAATACATTAAGATACTTAAAAATCCCAAAAAAATAAACTACATATAAGAACCCTATGAAAACTGTAGAAACCTAAAAACACATAAAACCCCTGAAACCCATAAAAAATTATAAACAACTACAAAAACACTAAAAAAATTAAATACCCTCAAAATTCTTAAAACAATAAAACTATTAAAATATAAAAAATATACAATAACCCTAAAAACATAAAAAACCCTAAGGGGATATATATATTTTTAGAGTTTTTTTGGTTTCTAGTGTTTTTTATAGTTTTTGGGATATATATATTTTTAGAGTTTTTTTAAAAATTTCAGTGGTTTAAAGGGTTTTTATAGTTTTTAGTTGTTCATCGTTCTTAAAGAATTTTAAGGGGTTTTATTGTTTTTAAGAGATTTAGGATCTTTCTTTGGTTTTTAGTTTTTTTTCATTTTGTGTTTTTAAGTGTTTTTAGGTTTTTAATGATTTCATAGAATTTCATTTGGTTTTATGGGTTTTCTCATTTTTAGGTATTTTAAAACTTTTTTAGGATTTTTATGGGTTTTAGTGTTTCATGGATTTTGAGTGTTTTAGGGATTTAGGATTTTTATAAGTTTTTAGAAGTTTTTAGTGTTTTAGGATTTTAATTGTTTTTAGTGTTTTTAGGTTTTCTTAGGGTTTTCATGATTTTTAGGGTTTTTAATTGTTTTCATGCTTTTTTTGTGTTTTTTGGGGTTTTTCTAATTTTTATGTTTTTTTATGGATTTTAGGGTTTTACTGTTTTAAGTGTTTTTAGTGTCATTATGTTTTTTGATTTGGGGGGGGGGGTTTAGTTTTTAGGATGTTTAAGGTTTTTTATTATTTATTAAAAAAATTAGGATTTAATTTTTTGGTGTTTTAGTGTCTTTTAGGGTTCTTATGGGGTTTTAGGGTTATTATTGTCTTTAGAGTTTTTTTATTGTTTTTAGGATTTTTAGGATTTTTAGGGTTTTTTAGGTATTTTAAATGTTTTTTGTTTTTTGGGGTTTTAAGTATTTTTAGGATTTGAATGTTTTCTTAGGTTTGTTCATAATATTTAGGGGTTTTTACCTTTTTAGTGAGTTTAAGAGTTTTTAAGGATTTTTTTGGTTTTTTGGGTTTTAGGGATTTTGTGGTGTTTTTGGGTTCTTAGGGATTTTATGGGTTTTACTGTTTTATGGGTTTGTAGGGATTAATTTGTATATTGATTTTTTTTGTAGTTTTTTAAAATTTTGGTCGATTTAGGGTTTTAGGGTATTTATGGGTTTAAGGGTTATTTTAGTTTTTTAGTGTTTTAAATGGTTTTAGAGTATTTTAAAGTTATTAGGGGTTGATTGTTTTTACTTTTTAGTTTTTTATGGGATTAATGTGTTTTTATTTTTTATGGTTTTGGAGATATTTATTATTTTTTGTGGGTTTAGGGTGTTTAGGGGGTTTTTGGGTTTTAGAGGATTTTATGTTATTATGGGTTCTAAGGGTTTTTATGTTTTTATGTTTTTCATAGGGTCTTTTAAATGTTTTGAAAGTTTTTATGTTTTTAAGAAATTTTTGTATTTTTTACATTTGTCTTGGTTTTTAGGGATTTTAGGTTGTTTTTGGGTTTTATAATTTTTAGGGTTTTATTGTTTTATTGTTTATTGCAGGGATTTATTGTTTTTTTTTTGAATTTTTTAGTGTTTTTAGGGTTTCTGGTGTTTTTTAATGTTTTAGGGGTTCATATGGTTTTTAATGTTTTTAGTGGGTTTTTAGGGTTATTATGGGTTTTTAGAGGTTTTATTTTTTAGGGGTTTTTAGTGTCTTTTGGGTCTTTGGGGGGTTTTTTATTTTAAGGGTTTTTTTATGTTTTATGTGTTTTTAATTTTTATGGTTTTCATAGATGTTTTCAGGTTTTTTAGTGGTTTTTATGTTCTCAGGTTTTTAGGGAGTTGTGTATAATTTTATGGGTTTTAGGGTTTTTATGGATTTGGTGGGTTTTACAATTTCATAGTTTTTTATGGTTTTAAGTGGTTTTAGTTTTTTACAGGTCTCATAATGGTTTTCATGGTTTTGGGGATTTTTAAGTTTTAGGTATTTTTAGGGATTTTTATGGTTTTTATGGGGCTTTAGAGTTTTTTCGGATTATGATGGTTTTTAGGGTTTTCAGGTTTTAAGGATTTTTTTAGTCTTTAGGATGTAATTTTATATATATATTTATTTAATGGGTTTATAAATTGTTTTTAATGTTCTTAGGGGGTTATATGGGTTATAGAGATTTTAGTGGGTTTTAAGAGTTATAATGCGGATTTAGGATTTTTAAGGATTCATGGGTTTTTATGGTTTTTATGGTTTTTTGGTTTTTTTAGGGTTTTTAGATTTTTTACTTTTTTAAGGGTTTTAAGTGTTTTGGGGTATGATGGTTTTCTTAGGGGTTTTCAGATTTTTTAGGGTTTTTATTATTTTTTGGTTTTTTAAGGATTTTATATAATTTATATGGGTTTCAATGTTTTTAGGTATTTTTATTATTTTTAGATTTTTGAAGGATTTTTGGGGTTTTATGGTGTTTTCTGGGTTTTTTAGTTTTTTAAGGTTTTTTGGGTCTTTTAGGTGTTAATAGTTTTTAAAACATTTTAGTGGTTTAAAGGATTTTTAGTGTTTTAAATGTGTTTTTAGGGTTTTTAGGGCTTTTAATATTTTAGGGTTCCTTAAATTTTTTTGGGAATTTTAGGGTTTAGGGTATTTTTTGGTTTTTTGGTTTTCTGGTATATTTATGGATCTATGTTTTTAGGGGGTTAGGGTTTTTTTTGGGTTTTAGGTTTTGTTCTAATTTTTTTATCATTTTTATGGTATTTTGAGTTTTTTAATGTTTTCAAAGGTTTAAAATATTTTTTTTTATTTTAGTGGGTTTTATGGGTTTTATGGTGTTTTAAAGGGATTTTAAAGTTTTTATAGTTTTATCGGTTTTTAGGATTTTTACAAGTTTTAGGATTTTAGATACTTTTTATCATTTTGTAAAGATTATATAATTTCTTAGGTATTTCAGTGTCTTAATTATTCTTATGTTTTTATGATTTTCTTATGGGATTTCATGGTTTTTAAGGGTTTTATCATTTTTTGGGATTTTAAGAGTTTTTTAGAATTTTTATGGTTTTTAATATTTTTAGGGAATTTGAGGGGATTTTGGGTATGTTAGGTTTTTTAGGAGTTTTATGAATTTTAATTTTTTGGGATTTTACGGGGTTTATGTGTTTTTATATTTTATGTTTTTCAGAGTTGTTTTCATGGTTTTTAAGTTTTGTACATTTATATGAATTTTTACATCTTTTATTGGGATTTTATAGTTTTTATGATTTTGAGGGATTTTTATAGTTTTTTTTGTGTTTTAGGGTTTTGAGTTTTTTTAGGGTTTTATTGATTTTAAGGGGTTTTAATGGATTTTAGAGTTTTTAAAATTTTTAGGGGTTTAAAGTGTTTATATATATATATATATGTTGGACTTTTAGTGACTTTTGGGGTTTTAAATGTTTTTAATATTTTCAGATATTTTTAATGATTTTTTAGGATTTTTATGGTATTCTACTATTTTTAGGTATTCTTAGTTATTTTAGGGTTTTTGAGGGGTTTTAAGGTTTTTTTGGGTTTTGTATGGTTTTTATGGTTTCTAAAAAAGTAGTGTTTTTTAACATTTTCAAGGGTTCAAAGGGGTTTTGAGTTTTTAGTAGATCTTTAGGTGTTTTATGAGTTTTTGTTTTCTATGTTTTTAGGGGTTTTTGTAGTTTTTAGTGGTCTTAGTGTCTTTTTAGGGGTGTCTAGGGGATTTAGATTTCTTTTTTAGGGGTTTTAAGTGTTTTTATGTTTTTATTATTTTAATAGGGGTTTTTAAGATTTTTAGTGTTTTTTATGTTTTTAGGGATTTTTAGGAATTTTTTATTTTTATGGTTTTTATGGTTTCTTAGAGATTTTTGGGTTTTTTGGGGTTTTAGGGCTTTAGTTTTATATGATTTTTAGTGTTTTAGGTGTTTTAGGGATTTTAAGAGTTTTTTTCATTTTAAGGATTATTATGGGTTTTCATGGATTTTAGGGTTTTTATATTTCTTGGGTTTTTTAGGTCATTGTTATGATGTTTATGGGTTTTAGGTTTTTTGGGATTTTGATGGGTTTTTTTGGTTTTTAGGGGTTTTTGGGTTTTTTTCGGTATTTTCAGTTTTTTTGTTTATTAATGCTTTTAGTGTTTTTAACAATTTTAGGGGGTTAAGGGGTTTTAAAATTTTAATAGGATTTTTGGTTTTTATGATTTTTAGTGTTTTGAAAAGTTTTTAGGGGTTTTATGGGTTTTATGGTTTTTATATTTTTTAGAATTTTTAGTTCTTTTTCATTTTTTTAGTTTTTAAGGGTTTTAAGTGTTTTTGTGTTTTTGTTTTTTTTTATGTTTTTCTTAGTTTTTTTGGATTTTTCAGGTAATTTTATGTATTTATAATATTTTTTGTTTTTTAGGATTTTATGTTCTTTTGGGTTTTTATATTTATTGTGGAGTTTTTAGGGTTTTTGGGTTTTTATTTTTATTATGTTTTTTTGGTTTTAGGTTGTTTTTTAGTTTTTTTGGTTTTTCATGTGTTTATATAGGTTTTTAACATTTTCAAGGTTTCAAAGGGTTTTTAGAGTTTTTAGTGGTTTTAAGCATTTTAATGTGTTTTTAGTGTTTTTAGGTTTTTAGGGGTTTTACGGTTTTTAGGGGTTTTACAGTATTTTTATTTATTTAGGGTTTTTAGAGTTTTTAGTTGTTTTAAGTGTTTTTAGGTTATTAATGCATTTTGAAGGTTTTTTAGTGTTTTTTGGGTTTTTTTAGCATTTTTAGGGATTTTCATGTATTTTATTAATTATATGTTTTTCAAGTTATTTACGAATTTAGAGGGTTTTATGGGATTTTATGGGTTTTAGGGTTTTGTTATTCTATAAATTTTTTATGGATTTTATCATTTTGGGTATTTAGGTTTTGTTATGGGTTTTTTATGATTTTAGGGGTTTTTATGTTGTTTTTGGCATTTTTCAGATTTTTATAGTTTTTATGGGTCTTTTAGGAATTTCTGGGTTTTAGGGGTTTACGGGTTTTATGGGTTCTCTAGGTTTTAGGGTTTCTTGTGTTTTATAGTTTTTTTAAGGGCTTTTTGATTTTTTTAACATTTTAGGGTTTTAAAGGGGTTTTGTAGTTTTACTGGGCTTCCAAGGTTTTATAATTTTAGTTTTTTTTTTAGTTTTACGTGATTTTATGGTTTTTAGGGAATTTTTGGGTTTTCGGATCTTTTTAGGGTGTTTTAGTTTTTTTTTTACTATTTCCGGGGTTTTAATGTTTTTTTGGGTTTCATGGTTTTCTTAGGGGTTTTCATGGTTTTTAGGGCTTTTAAAATTTAAATGTATTTTTAGGCCTTTTTTATATTTTTATGGGTTTTAGGGTTCTTATTTATTTTTTGGGGTTTTAGGGTTTTCAAGGGTTTATGGATTTTTAGGTTTTTTATCTTTTATAGGGTTTTAATTGGTTTTAAAAGTTTCTATATACTAATGGGTTTCTTAGGTGTTTTTAGGTTTTTAGGGATTTTTGTGTTTTTATGGATTATTAGAAATTGATTATGATTTTTATTGTTTTTAAGGCTTTTATGGATTCTGAGGGTTTTTTGGGTTTTTCTGTTTTTTAGGTTTTTATAGTTTTTTGGGTTTTTAGGTTTTTAATATGTTTTAGAGGTTTTAAAAATTTTAGGGGTTTAAAGTTTGTTTTTATTTTTTAGTGGATTTTAAGGGTTTTGATTGTTTTTAATGGGTTTTATGGCTGTTAGGGGTTTTAGGATTTTTAGGTTCTTTTTTGGGTGTTTTAGGTTTTTTAAGATTTATTCGCTTTTTGGCAGTTTTAAATGTTTTTAGGTTTTCATGAATTCCTTAAGATTATTCAAGGTTTTTATAATTTTTTACATTCTAGGTATTTGTAGGGATTATTTAGTAATTTTATGGGTTTTTAAGAATTTTTATGGATTTTGAGGTGTTTAAGGTTTTTATGGCTTTTAAGGGTTTTATAGTTTTTTGTGGTTTTTAAGTTTTTTATTGTTTTTAGGGTTTTTATGGTATTTATTTTGTGTATTTATGGATTTAAAGGTTTTTTTATGTTTTTAGTGGATTTTTGGGTTTTGTCGAGTTTTAGTCCTTTTAATGGGTTTTATGGGTTTTTAGGTGTTTTGTTTCATTTTAGTGTTTTTAGAATTTTTATGTTTTTTGGGGATTTAAGTGTTTTTTTTTGATTTTATGGTTTTATTATGGTTTTCTGTGATTTATTTGATTTTGTTTTTGATATTTTTAGAATTTTATTAAGATTTTTAGGTGTTTTAAGGATTTTGAAGGGTTATCAGGTTTTTATGGTTTTTATGGATTTTAGTGTTTTTAGAATTTTTAGATGTTTTATGTATTTTGCAATTTTTAAGGTTTTTTAGTGTTTTTATGGTTTTTATATTTTTTAATGTTTTAGGGTTTTTATGATTTTTATAGTTATTATATTTTACTGATTTTGATTGTTTTTATGGGTATTTTTAATAATTTTTATGGGTGTTTTGGGATTTAGGTTTTTTAGCTTCTAGGGTTGTTGGGGGTTTTAGAGTTTTTGAGTTTTTTAGTGGTTTAAACATTTTTTTTGACTTTTTTACTTGTATGAATGGGTTTTACAATGCTTTTAGTGTTTTTATGCGTTTTAGCAGTTTTTAGGATTGTATGGTCTTTTATTGTTTTTAGAGTTTTTAGGATTTTAGGGTTTTCATCATTTTTAGGTTTTTAAGGGTTAATTAGGGTTTTTTGTTTTTTTAGAGATTTTTTAAATTTTTATGGATTTTTAAACGAAAATTAATTATTATTATTTTTTCGTATTTCTATGAATATGATCATTTTTAGTATTCTTTGTGTTTTTAGAGTTTTCTGGGGTTTCTAGCAGTTATTTGGTTATTTTTGGGTTTTAAGTGTTTTTATGTTTTAAGGATTTCTTTATTTTTTGTGGTTTTATGGGTTTTCCTGTTTTTTTTTTTTTGAATTTTTAGGGTTCTTTTAAAAAAAATTGGTGTTTAGGGATTTTCTGATTCATGAGGGATTTCAGGGTTTTAGGGTTTTATGGTAAATTTGTATTTTAGTGGTTTTCTTAGTTTTTTATTTGTTTATTGGTTTTTAGTGTTTTTTAACATTTTTTTTGTGGTCTAAAGTGTTGTTTATACTTTTTATTAGTCTTTTTGGTTTTAATGGGGTTTTAGGTGTTTTTATAGGGTTGAAGGGGTTTTTATGTTTTTTGTGGTTTTAGGGTCTCTTGTGGGTTTTTAGGGTCTTTTTATATATTTATTGATTGTAGGGATATTTTTTGGATTTTTATGGCTTTTTAGGGTTTTTATTGATTTTGGGGGGGTTTAGGGTCATTTACATGTATTAGGGGTGTTAGGATTTTTATCGTTATTCCGGTTTTTAGGGGTATTAAGTGTTTTTAGGTTTTATGATTTTATTACAGTTTTAGGGGTTTTCGTTTTTTCTATTTTATATTTTTTTGGATTTTAAGGATTTTTATGGTTTTTAAGGATTTTGAGGGATTTTGAGGGGTTTTTTGGGTATTTAGGGGTTTTAGGGTTTTCATGGTTACTTAGAGTTTTTAGGGTTTTTAGGGGATTTAGAGTTTTTAACATTTTAGGGGTTTTATGGGTTTTTAGTGTTTTTAGTGGTTTTTTGTGTCTTGTGGGATTTTTTTTGAATGTTTTTATGTGTTTTTTTATATTTAGGGTTTTTTGGGGATATTTAGGGTTTTAGGGTTTTGGTGTCTTTCATATTTTTAGGTATTTTTTTTATTTTTTAATGTTTTTATAGTGTTTTTAGTGTTTTATGGTTTTTATAGTATTTTTTGGGTTTTAGGGGTTTTTTGTGTTTTAGGGTTTTAATGGTTTTTTACTGTTTTTTAACATTTTTATTGGTTTAAGTGGTTTTTAGAGTTTTTTGTTTTTAGTTTTTTTCTTTGTTAGGGTTTTAAATGTTTTAGGGGGTTTTATGGTTTTTAGGGGATTTAGTGGATTTTTTTTATCTTCCTTTTTGTTTTCAAGGGTTTTTGTATTTTTTCGGTTTGTAAGGTTTTCTGAGGTTTTTTTTTGTTTTCCTGGGTTTTTACATTTTTATGGATTTTATGGCTTTTTAGGATTTTTATGGATTTTAGGTTATTTAAGTATTTTTAAGGGTTTTAGGGATTTTAGGGTTTTTATAATTTTTTACAATTTTTAATGTTTTTAGGGGTTTTTAGTGTTTTTAGTGTTTCCTTGTTTTCAAAGGGTTTTCATGGTATTTAGGGATTTATTGTTTTCCAAGATTATTAGGTATTATTTTGGATTTTTTGGTTTTTTGGTTTTTGAGGGATTTTTGGGGTTTTTTGGGTCTTTATGATTATTTTTTGTTTTTTTTTTTGATTTATTTGAGTATTGTAGGGGGTTTAATGTTTTTTATTATTTTTTTAGTAATTTTTTGATGTGTTTAAATTTTTGTATTTTTTACTAGTTTTAGGGTTTTATGGGTTTAATTGTTTTTTAGGATTTTAATTTTTTTTATCATTTTTAGGGTTTTTCGGTTTTTAGGGATTTTATAATATTTATTGGTTTTATATGTATTTATGATTTTAATTTTTTCTTAGGGTTGTTCATCAGTTTTAGGGTTTTTTACCTTTTTTGTGAATTTTAGTGTTTTTTGGATTTGTTTGGTTTTTTAATTTTTTAGGGATTTTGTGTTTTTAGGTTCATAGGGTTTTTAGAGTTGTATGTACTTTTAGTGTTTTTTGGATTTTAATTTTTTTGGTTTTTTAGGATTTGCTGGGTTTTAGAGTTTTTAGGGTTTTCAGAGTATCTATGGGTTTTAAGGTTTTTTATTTTATAGGGTTTTAACAGTTTTTATAGTATTTCAACATTTTTAGAGGTTTAAATGTTTTGGAGTTTTTAGTGGGTTTTAGGGGTTTTATGTGTTTTTAGGTTTTTTATAGTTTTAATGGTCTTTATGGTTTTTAGGTGTTTTAGGGATTTTCGGGTTCTTTAGGGGTTTTAATAGTTTTTAGGTTTAAGGGTTTCTAAGTGGTTTAATGTTTGTAAGGTTTTCTTAGGGTCTTTTAGGGTTTTAAGGGTTTCATCCTTTTTAGGCGTTTCTAGGGATTTTTTAGGATTATATCAGTTTTACTGTTTTTTTTATTTTGAGTGGTTTTATAGTTTTTTAGGTTTTTTGGTTTATTGTGGGCTTTTATATTTTTTTTGAATTTTTTAGTGGTTTTATAGTTTTTAGTGTTTTTTAATGTTTTATGGGTATAAATCATTTTTAATGTTTTTAGTTCATTTTTTGGACTTTTTGGGGTTTTTGGTTTTATAAGGGTTTTAGTGGTTTTATGGTTTTTAGAGTCTTGTGTTTTTATGTGTTTTTGGTGTATTTAGTGTATTTTAGGGTTTCTATCATTTATAGTTATTTTCTACGTTTTGTATGTTTTTAGTTTTTAAAATTTTTCTTAGGGGTTTTTAGGGTTTTTAGAGTTTTTATGTTATTAGGGGTTTTGGGGATAATTTTGGGTATTTTCTTTGTTTTATGGTTTTTAGTGATTTTTTCAGTTTTATTTGTTTTTTGGGTTTTATTATTTTTTAGGGTTTTAGGGGTTTTAAGTGATTTTAGTTTCTTAATGTTTTTCTAAGGGTATTTCAGTGTTGGTCGGGGTTGTAATATTGTTTATTGATATTTAGGGTTTGTTTTGTATTTTTAAGGATTTTTCCTGTATTTATGGATTATGAGGGTTTTTAGGGGGTTTAATGTTTTATGTTTTTTGGGTATTTTATATTTTATTAGGTGTTTTTAGGGATTTAATGGGGTTTTAGAGTTTTTTAATGCTTTTAGGGGTTTATAAGGTTTTTAGAGTTTTTAGTGGGGTTTATGATATTTCATGGGGTTTTTGTGTTTTTATGATTTTTATGGTTTTTATGGTTTTAATGTTTTTTTTGGGATTTTACAGTTTTTAGCTGGTTTTATAGTTTTAGCATTTTTTTAGGGTTTTAGGGGTTTTAAGTGTTTTTTGGTTTTAAGGGTTTCTTATGGGTTTCTAAGGTTTTTAGGGATTTTATGTTTTTAGGTATTTTATGTATTTTTTATATTTTTAGGTGTTTTCGAGTCTTTAGGGATATTTAGGAATTTTAAGGTTATGTGGGTTTTTTTGGCTTTTAATGGGGTTTTTGGGGTTTTCTAGGTTTTAAATTTTTTAGGGACTTTTATATTAATAGGGTTTTTTAATGTTTTTAGTTGTTTAAATTATTTTAGAGTATATAATGTGTTTTTAGGGTTTTTAGGGTTTTTGATGTTATACAGTTATTATTGGTTTTTAGGGTTTTTAGGGTTTTGGGTCTTTTTTATTTTTTAGGTATTTTGTAGGATCTTATGTATTTTTATGAATTTTAGGGGGTTTTGATTTTTTTGGGGTTTTAGGGGTTTTCTGAGTTTTATAGAATTTTTATGGTTTTTAGAGTGTTTTAACGTTTTTAGGGGTTTATAGGGATTTTATATTTTTTTGTGGATTTTTTGGTTTTTATGGTTTTTAGGGTCTTTATGGTTTTGGGGTTGTTTATGGTTTTTTAGAATTCTTTGTATTTTAAGGTTCTTTTAGGTTTTTGTAGATATTTTATCATTTTTAGGATTTTACAAACCTTAACTCATCTTATGTTTTATGTATTTTTTATGTATTTTTAATGTTTTTTGGGATTTTATGCTTTTTATGGATTTTAGTTCTTTTTTAGTATTTTTCTGGTTTTTATTTTTTTTAAGGATTTTAATGGGGGTTTTGGGTATTTTTTGGTTTTATGATTTTTAGAATTTTTAGTTTTTTAGCTTTATTAAGTGTTCTACGGTATTAATATTTTTAAAGGTGGTTGATTTTTACAGTTTTAGGTATTTTAGGGACTATTTTATGATTTTTAGGGATTTTTAGGGTTTTTAGGTATTCTGAGAGTTTTTAGGATTTTATGGGTTTTTTTGTTTTTTTTTGTTTTTTTAGTTTTATTTATTTTTAGGTTTTTAAATGGTTATTATAGTTTTTATGTTTTTTATGGGTTTAAATTGTTTTTAGATTTTTTTAGGGTTTTAATGAATTTTATGGGTTTTTAGTTTTTTATAGTTTTATGTTTTCTAGGGTTATTTTTTTATTTTTAGGGTCTTCTGGGTGTTTTAGGGATTTTACATTATAGGTATGTTTAATGATTTTTTAGGATTATTATCGTATATTATTATTCTTTTGGATTTTTAGGTTTTTTGGTTTTTTGGGGTTCTAGGGTTTTTATGGGTTTTGGGTGTTTTTTTAGTTTTTAGGGATTAAAGAATTTTATACTTCTATAACATTTTAAATGGTTTAAAGGGTTTTTGAGTTTTAAATAGGTTTTTAGTTTATTTAATGGTTTTTATTTTCTTTTATTATTTTAGGGGGTTTTTAGTTTTTAGTGTTTTTAGGGTAATTTAGGGTTTTGTAGAATTTTTAGCATTTTATGGGTTTTTAAATGGTTTATGTGTTTTTAGGTTTTTATTATTTTCTAGGGTTTTTTTCTAATTTGAGGGATGTTTATGGATTTTTAGGATTTTTATGGGTTTCATGGTTTCTTAGTGAATTTAATGGGTTATTAGGGTTTTAGGGCTTTAGGGTTCTAATGATTTTTTTTCTTTTTTAGGTGCTTTAGGGGTTTAAAGTATCATTAAGATTTTATGGTTTCATAGTGTTTTTCTAGGTTCCTAGATGATTTTTTTGTGTTTTGGTATTTTAATTGAATTGTTAGGATATTTAGGGTTTTTAGGGTTATTAGATATTTTTAGGGTTTTTATAATTATTTGGGTTTTTATGGTTTTTTGTGGTTTTATGTATTTTTTAGTTCCAAGATTATTGAGGTATTTAAATTTTTTAACATTTTTATGGGATTAAAGGGTTTTTAGAGTTTTTTTAGGTTTTATAGGTTTTTAGGGGTTTCACTTTTCTTAAATTTTTTAGGGTATTCACAGGTTTTAAGGTTTTAAGGTTTTTTATAATTTTTGTTGTTTCTAACTTTTATTTTGGTTTTTAGGGGTTTTAAGTGTTTTTTGGTATTTATGTTTTTCTTAGGGGTTTTCAAGGATTTAGTGTATTTTATGTTTTTTTTGTATATTTAGTTCATTTTTTGCATTTATATGTTCATTAGGGTTTTTACAGATTTTGATGGATTTTAGGGATTTTTTTTTGGTTTTTAGTGATTATATGTTTTAGGTGTTTTTAAAGTTTTTTTATTTTTAGGGATTTTAATAGTTTTTACAGTCTTTTTAATATTTTAGTGGTTTAAAAATTTATTTAGATATTTTAGTGGTTTTTTGTTTATTTATGTGTCTTTAGTGTTTTATAGGTTTTTAGCATTTTTACTATTTTTAGGGGTTTTATGTTTTTTTATTTTTTTCAGGGTTTTTAAATTTTTAATTTGTTTTATGTGTTTTTAGGTTATTAAGATTTTTGTATTTTTTTTTTGTTTTTTAGGGGTTTTCACATTTTATATATTTTTAGAGATTTTTAGGAATTTTATGTTTTTCAGGGTTTTAGGGATTTAGAGGTTTTTTATAGGGTAATAGGGTTTTTATAGTTCTGTAGGTTTTTTATATATTTTAATTGTTTGTGTTTTTAAGGGTTTCTTTGGGGTTTTATATTTTTTTTAGGTTTTTATATTATTTTTGGATTTTTGGGATTTTTTACGATTTTTATGTCTTTCAAGGTTCTTTTGGAATTTTGAGGGTTTTAGGGTTTTTATGGTTTTTTTATTTTTCTAGGGTTTTTTGAGTATTATAGGGGTTTAGGTTTTTTTATTTTTTTTTAAGTTTTAGGGGCTTAAAGTGGTTTAATAGTATTTAGTGGTTTTTCATGTTTTTTATGGTTTTAGAGGATTTTTAGGTTTTTAGTAGTTTTTAGTGTTTTGAAGGAGTTTTTAGGTATTTTGTAGTGTCTTTAGTGTGTTTTCATATTTTTAGTATTCGTTTAGGTCTTTTAGGGGTTTTAAGTGTTTTTAGGGTTTTATTGTTTTCTTAGGCGTTTTCATGGTTTTTAGGGTTTTTAAAATATCAAGGTATTTATATTTCTTTTTTAAAGATTTTTATGGGTTTTATGGTTTTTAGAAATTTTTTAAGGTTTTAGGGTTTTATGTATTTTAATATTTTTACCGCTTTTAGGGTTTTTATGGGTTTCAAATGTTTTTGGATTTTTATGTTTTTTTAGGGGTTTTAGGGTGTTATGGGTTTTTATGTTTTTATGGACTTTAAGAACTTTTTTATTAATTTATTTTTTTGTGGATTTTATGGATTTTGAGTGTTTCTTGGGTTTTTTGGGTTTTTTGGGTTTTTATGTTTATTTTTGAGTTTTTATTCTTTTTTACGGTTTTTTTTTTGTTAAAAATGATTTTTAGGGTTTTTTTTATCATTTTTGGGGTTTAATGGTCATCTTGAGTATTTAGTTGTTTATAGGTTTTTATTGTTTTTAAGGTTTTTGATGGTTTTTAATTGTTGTTATGGTTGTTATGGTTGTTATGGGGTTTTTGGTTTTTAGGTTTTTATGGTTTTCTTAGTATTGTTTAGGTATTTTAGGATTTTAATCATTTTTAGTGATTTGTAGGGAATATTTTGGTTTTTTAGGATTTTTATATATTTTTAGAGGTTTAAGGTTTTTAAGAGTTTTATGATTATTTTGGTTTTTACGAGGGTTTTAGATTTTGTAGAGTTTTATGGTTTTTTATATATTTTTAGTATTTTTAGTTGTTTAAAGGGATTTTTGAGTTTTTAGTGGTTTTAGGTTTTTTTAGTTTTTGGGGTTTTTGGGCAATTTTAATTTTTTAGCATTTTAGAGTTTTTAGCAGTTTAAAGTGTTTTTCTGTTTTTTTGGTATTCTTAGTGTTTTTAAGGTTTTTAATTTTTTTATGTTTTTTTCTGATATTTACACTTTTTCAGGATTTTAAAGAGTTTTAAGTATTTTTATGACTATTAGGGATTTTAGGGTTTTTATTGTTTTAGGATTTTTAGAAGTTTTATGTTTTTTAGTGGTTAAGTATTTATTAGGGTTTTTAGTGTATTAATATTTTTGATGTTTTTCAGGGTTTTTAACATTTTTAGGATTTTTATGGTTCTTGGGTTTTTAGGGATTTTGATGGTATTTATTGTTTTCAAATTTTTTTATTTTTTTATAGGTTTTTTTGGATTTTACTGTTTTTATTTTGAGTTTTTAAGGTTATTAAAGGTTTTAGAGTTTTTAATGTATTTAGTTTTTAATGAGATTTTAGAGTTTTTAATTGTTTTTATGGGTTTTTATGGTTTTAATAAGTTTTTAGGGGTTTTTTGATTTATTGAGGGTTTTAGGATTTTATATTCTTTTAGAGTTTTTATAGTTTTTAGGATTTACTCGTGTTTTAATCCATTTTAGGTTTTAAAGTGGTTAAAAGGGTTTATTTAGATTTTTAGGGTTGTTTACATTTTTATGGATTTTTATGTATTTTTTTAATGATTTTTGGGATTTTAAGGGTTTTGAGATATTTTAATAGTTTTTTTATGTTTTTAGGGTTTATAAGTGGTTTTAGTGGTTTTAGGTTTTTTGGGGTTTTAAGGGTTTTTTTATTTTTGAAGGCTTTCTATTGTTTTTTGTCTTTTGGTTTTTTACATTTATAGGTATCTTTAGATGTTTTTTGGATTTTATGGTTTTTAGGGATTTTAGATTTTTTTGGGTTTTTAGGGTTTTATTGTTTTATTGTTATTTTGATTTTTATGTTTTTTATTAGATTTTTATTTGTTTAATTTTATTATCTTTTTTTAAAACTTTTCAAGGGTCTAAAGTGTTTTTTATATTTTTTATAATTTTATGGGTTTTTATGGGGTTTTTGGGTTTTAATGTTTTAAGGGGTTTTATGTTTTTTTTGGGTTATAGGTTATTTTATGGTATTTCAGGGCTGTTCGCATTTTAATGCTTTTCCGTGGTTTTATTTTTCTGGGTTTTTATGGTTTTTTGGGTTTCCAAGGTTTTATGTTTTTTTAATGTTTTAATGGATTTTAAGGATTTTTAGTATTTGTATCGTCTTTTACTAGTTTTAGGGATTTGGGGGGTTTTAGTGTCTTTTAGGGGTTTAAGGGTTTTTAGGGGTTTTACTATTTTTTATTTTTTAAGAACTGTTAATTGTTTTTAGTTTTTTATGGTTTTATTAGGTTTTTAGGTGGTTTATTTTTTTTAGGAATTATTTAGGATTTTTACATATTTTTATGGTTTTTAGGGTTTTAAGGGTTTTTACGGATTTTGAAGGGATTTAGGGTTTTCATTATTTATTTATTTATTTATTGTTTTTAAGGTTTTTATAGTTTCTAACATTTTAGTAGTTTAAATAATTTTTAGTCTTTTTAGTGGTGTTTTGTGTTTTTTTATTATTTAATGTTTTTGAGCATTTTTATGGATTTTGGGGTTTTTAGGACCTTTTGGGGTTTTTGCATTTTTTATGTTTTTACAGATTTTATGTTTTTTAGGTGTTAAGGTTTTCTTAGTGTTTTTCTTTGTTTCTTTGGGGTTTTATGTTTTTATATATTTTTAGTGACCTGTTACGGTTTTATAGCTTTTTAGTTTTTTTGGCATTTTTGGTTTTTAGGGTTTTAAGGGTTTTTTGGGTTTAAATGATTTATTATTTTTATGGGTTTTAGCTGTTTCTAGGTTTTATGGTTTTATTAGGGTGTTTTAGGTTTTTTAGGGAGTTACAAAATTTTATGGATTTTTTGTGATTTTGAGGGTTTTAACAGTGTTTTGGTATTTTTTATGGTTTTATGTGGTTTTAGAGTTTATATTTTTTATTTTATAGCATTTTATGTTTTTTTAGTTATTAATGTTTTTAACTGTTTAGTGGGTTTTCAAAAATATTCGTTGGTTTTTAGGGTTTTTATGTGTTTTAGGGTTTTTTATGGTTTTAGTGGGTTTTTTTGGTTTTTATGGGGTTCTAGGCTTTTATAGTATTTTTAGTTTTTCAGTTTTTCGTGTTTTTGGGATTTTAGGGGTTTTAGTCATTTTATGTTTTAAAGGATTTCATTAGGGTTATCAGGGATTTTATGGGTTTTTTTTGTTTTTTAGATTTCCAAGGATTTTTTTAGTATTTTTATTATTTTTTGGGGGTTTTTATGGATTTTGAGGGTTTTTAGTGTTTTTAGATTTTTTTGGGTTTTAGGGGTTTTTAGTGTCGTTAATTGTTTTATAGTTTTTTATGTTTCCTTAGGGTTTTTAGGGATTTTATGTTTTTATGAATTTTTAATTATTTTTAGGTGTTTTATTTTTTTAGGCGTGTTTAGTGTTTTTTCAGTTTTTTAGGTTTTTTGGGTTTTTTTATTTTTAGGGGTTCTAAGGGTTTTTAGACTTTTTTAATATTTGTAGAGTTTTAAATGGTTTTTAGAGTTTCTAATTTCATTTAGGGATTTTATACAGTTTTATAGGTTTTTAATATTTTTTGCAGTTTTTATGGTTTTTAAAAGCTTTTGGGTTTTTGGGGTATTTTAGGGTTTTTTAGGAATTAAGCCTTTTTAGTATTTTTAGTGGTTTTACGTGTTTTTTTGTTTTTATGGTTTTCATAGGTTTTTATGGTTTTCAGAGGTTTTTACATATTTATTGATTTTTTTATTATTCTTATGGAATTTTGTGTTCTTTAGGATTCTTAGAGAGGTTAGGTTTTTTAGGGTTTTAAGGATCTTAGGATTTTAAGGGTTTTATGTGTTTTTAGGTTTTTAATATTTTTATAGGGGTTTTAACATTTTTTTAATGTTTTCAGGGATTTTAAGAAATTTTTTGGTTTTTAGGGTTTTTAGATATTTTATGCGGTTTTATGGTTTTTAGGATATTTAGGGATTTCTTGGTTTTTTCCTTTTTAGGGTTTTGTTGAGTTATTTTTTCAGGTTTTAGTGTTTCTTGAGTTTTTAAGCATCTTTATGGGTTTAATGGGTGTTTATATTTTTTGTTAGTTTTTATGGTTTTTATGAGTTTTATGCTATTTTAATGTTTTTATGGGGTTTCTTGGTTTTTAGGGGTTTCATGGATATTTAATGATTTTATCTTTTTAAGGGGGTTTTTTTTATTTTTAGTGTTTTTATATTTTTACGTTTATCTTAGGTATTTTTAGGTGTTTTATATTTTTATTGTTTTTAGGGATTTTGAGGGTTTTTACAGTATTTGGGTTTTTAGGGGTTTTATCATTTTTTACATTTTTTATGTTTTTATAGGTTTTAAGTGTATTTATATTTTTAAGGTTTTCTTAGTGTTTTTATGGTTTTACGATTTTTTACATTTTTAGTTATTATTAGTTATTTATTATGATTTTGATGATTTTTATAGTTTCTAGGAATTTTTTGAATTTTTTATGGTTTTAAGGTTTAATTTATTTTGGGTTTTTTGGTAATTTTATGGATTTAAATGTTTTAGTGATTTTCAAAAAAAAAATATGTTTAAATGATGTTTAGAGTTTGGTGTGTTTTTAGGTTTTTTTGGGTTTTTAGGGGGTTTTAAGGTTTTTATTTGTTTTTGTGGTTTTTGCGAGATTTACAATTTTTTTACGGTTTTTAGAGTTTTTCATGTTTTTAGGGGGTTTTAACATTGTTTATTATTTTATGGATTTTATGGATTTTCAAGGATCTTATATTTTTTATTTTTTGGTTTTTTATAGATTTTTTATGTTTTCATATGTTTTTTGGGGGTTCAAAGGATTATGAGGGTTTTTAGGGTTCTTAGGGTTTTGGGGTTTTATATCTTTGGGGATTTTTAGGGATTTTTATGGTTTTTGAGGATTTATTTGGGATTTTTATGGTATTTAGGGGTTTTTAGTGTTTTTTTCATTTTTAGGGTTTTAGGATTTTGAAGTGTTTTAATATTTAACAGCTTTTATAGTGGTTTTTTGGGGTTTAAATGATTTTTCTGTTTTTAGATATTTTATTTAGATTTTAATATTTTTTTATTATTTTTAGGTTTTTATTTATTTATATGTTTTATAGAGTTTTATATGGATTTTACGGTTTTAACATTTTTTGGTTTTTGGAGGTTTTTTATTTATTTATGTTTTTGTTTTTTTCTTAGGGGTTTTCATGTTTTTTTATCTTTTTAGTGATTTTTTAGTATATTATTTTTTAGGGTTTTTTTTGTGATTTTGATCATTTTGAGGGGTTTAAGGGTTTTGGGATTCTAGGGTTTTTTGGGTTGTTAGTGGTTTTTTAGTATTTTTGGGTTTATTTGGTTTTTAGCATTTTTTAAATTTTTTTAGGAATTTAAAGGGGTTTTTGTGTGTTTTGGGGTTTTTATTTTCCTTTAAGGTTCTTTATGTTTTTAGGGGATTTTTTAGTTTTAGGGGTTATTAGGGTTCTTAGGGTCTTTTTAGTGTTATTATAGTTTTTAACTTTTTATATATTTTTTTGGGATTTTAATTATTTTTATGATTTCAATGTTTTGATAGGGGTTTTAGTGATTCTATTGGGCTTTATGGTTTTAAGGATTTTAGGAATTTTTAAGTTCTTTTATAGATTTTATATTTTTTAGTATTTTTAAGGGTATTTTGGGTTAATTGGTATTTTTTGTGTTTTTGTGTTTTTAGGGTTCTTATCATTTTTTACATGTTTACGGGTTTTCTGTCTTTTTAGATTTTTATGGTTTTATTGGGGTTTTTTCTAGGGCTTGAGGTATTTTTATCTTTTAGGGAATTTTTGGGAATTTTTTGGATTTTTATGGTTTTTGTGGGATCTTATAGATTTTGGGAGTTTTAGGGTTTTTCTATTTATTAGGATTTTAATGGTTTTATAGTGTTTTTTAACTTTATATGTATCTAAATAGAATTTATAGTTTAGTAGTTTTATGGTTTTGTTGGGTTTTGTGGCGTTTTTTTAACGTTTTTGGGATTTTAATAGTTTTTAAATATTTTTAGTTTCTTTTGGGTTTTACATTTTTTATGTTTTTAGGGTTCATATGTGTAATAGGTTTTTAAGGTATTCTTAGATGTTTTCTTTGTTTTATGATTTTTATTGTTTGTAGGGTTTTTAAATATTTTGACAACTTTTAGGATTTTTTTCATTTTTAGGGTTTTTTAGTTTTTATATCATTTTTTATTATATTACTTGTTTTATGTATTTTTAGGTTTTCAGGGTTTTGTTCGGATTTTTAGGGGTTTTGGATTTTTTATTATAGTTAGGGATATTTATTTATTTTTAGGGTTTTTATGGGTTTTTGGGTTGTTATGAATTTTTTTGGTTCTTAGGGGTTTAAAGGATTATTTGTGATTATATGGTTTTTAGTTTTTTAGTGTCTTTTTTAGTTTTTTTTGGGTTTTAAAGGTTTTTTAGAGTTTTTTACATTTTGAGGGATTAAAGTGTTTTTTTATTATTTGCCATTAGGTTTATTTGGGTTTTTGGGTTTTTTTAAGGTTTTAGGGGTATTTAGGGGTTTTAGGGATGTTTTATATATATATTTTATGGTTGTGATGTTTTTTAGTTTTATGGGTTCTTAAAGGGTTTTGAAGTGTTCAATATTTTTATTGTCATCTTAGGGATTTTCATGGTTTTTATGGTCTGTTTATTTTTAGGGATTTTTAGGGATTTTTAAAGAATTTTCTGAGTTTCAGGGTTTTTAGTGATTTGTGGATTTTTATGGTTTTTGGGATCTTAAGGTTTTAATAATTTTTTGGTTTTTGAGGGGTTTTAGGTTTTTTTTAGGTTTTTAATGGATTCTGATTATTTTTTCTTATTTTTATTGTTTTTATGTTTTTAGGGCAAGGAAGGCTTGGGTCCAGGCTATTCCCAGGACCCCCCAAAATTTATTAAAAGAAAAGAGACAGACACTACAGACAAGGGAGGGGAGGGATCCACTGATCCACACCCAAAACCCCTTACGACCTCAGCCCGAAGGCCACAGAAAGAGAGGCAGAAAAGCAAAAAAGAAAAAACAAACGAGTCAAAAAGTTCAAAAGGAAAAGCACACAAGGGGAGGATCATTCAACATCACCACCAAAATCCTCCAGCTCCATACCTCGAAACCCCATGCCCACACCAAAGTCGTCGCCCACATCAGCAAAACTGAAATCGGACTTAGCACCCATGTCCATTAAGTCCCAACCAGACTCAAAATCCTCTTGCATGCCAAGCCTGGATAGCAGATTCATCATAGCCTTCTCTTGCTCTGTGGAAGTTGAAGGCTGCTCTCGCTTATTCACTTTTAGATTAAGTCTGACAGCTGGTGAAGAGGCCCTAGTTTCCATGGGGTGTGGGAGGGCAGAGTAATCCCTCCGTCATCTTTGTCTCGGAGGGGCAGAAGTGGATCCAGCTGCAACACCCGTCTTCGTGCAAGTGACACCATCACTGACAGCCAATGGTGCCTTCCCTTTCTTACAGTCTGTCCCAGATGTTTCAGCACCTCCTCCAGTTCTTTTCTCCTTTGGCCTGGCCATAGCAGCATTTATCCGGTGATCAGCCTTAGCAAACCTCTCTCCGAGCCTCTCAGCTTCATCCTCAAGCGGGAACCTTTCCCGTTCAACCCACACCATCTCATGTAGTTGCACACAAAAATCTTTAGCATAGGGGACACCATGAAGGACCATAGCCCTCTGCAGATCCATGGACAGACCACCAGCATCACCAGCATTTCCCGGGAGAGGGCTAATGAACTGGACACTGGGAGGATCCTTAGCACCACTTGTACTGTCAAAGGGAAGAGATAACCCATGCCCCAAGTCAGGTCCCCCCACGCCTGGACACCCGGAAAAAACCAGAGGGGAATCACACCAGTTCATGTGTGGCCCCTTGGGGATCGAGGTATCTTCATCCAGCATAGACCTTTCCTCAGCTGAAGACAGGCTCCACTAATCTCCAGTCTTCGGGCCCTGAGCAACCACTGCCTCCTTCACAACGTCTGCCACCAGCACATCCACCATGGCAGGCTCATCCAAGACTGTAACCTAACAGTTCGTTGGAGCAGTCACAACACCCTCAATTGCTATAAAGGATCCATCAGTGATCTCATTAACCTTCAAGCCAGCTATATCATCATGTTCCAGATCCTGAGCACAGGGCTCCTCCACATTTTCTTCCCAGACGCCCATCACAACAGCCTTCCCTAAATCTGTCTGCCTCCTAGGGGAGTCACCACAACTGTGGACTCCTTTAGTAGAAACCTGATTATCCCTCTCAGCCAGCATCACTTCCTCCTCATCATAATTACCCAAAAGACCAGCACCTCCAGCCAGACTCACAACGAAACCACCCAAATCTATCAGGGCCACCTCTAAGTCACTTCCATCCAGCAAAGCAGACGAGCAGGGAAAATCATCATTCAATGGTTGGGAGGAAGCCACCCCCCTTTTCCAATTCACCTTCACCATAGGGAGGATAATCTCACCAAAATACATGCAACCCAGAGAACCACCACCCTTGATAGTGCCAGAGCAGCCTCCAGAGTGATCACTCTGCCCAAAACTCCAACAAGATGAACAGAAAACTGGCCATTACTCAAAGATGAAAGGCTATCTCCACATGAGTTCGTCCCACACTTCAATCCAGATAGCATCCATAAGAGACTTCGATGCATTGATTTCAATAAAAGACCTTGGTGCAACTGGATGACAAAGGGCCCCAGTTTTACTATCCACACAAAGGAACCTCCCCACCAAATTTCCAAGCATCGAAATAATAGAGATATTTTGAAAGGGAAGGGGAAGCTCAGGAAATCTCACCCAAGTAGTAGCAATCAGGGAACTCTGCTACAGATGAAAATCAAAGCTCCACTGAAAGAGGGAGAATCAAGCTATATTGCATGACCAAGGAGCCGCTGACCAGGAAAGAACCAGGTCTTCCTTCGTGGCAAAGAGAATCATGATGTGGGATCTATCGATCAAGCCCACAGTCGCCTGAGCCCTAAGATTACGGAAATCCAAAACGAACATATCAAAAGTGACAACCGGGGGTCGCCGCATCGGAAATCATGCAACTAGAGTCAAGCGGTGCAAGTCTGAAGCTTCAGTGAACTCCCTAATTGAGAGGGGAAGCTGCGGACAACCTTCGAAAAACCCTGGAACCTTCGGGCAGAGCACCGTTCTCTAGAAAGAGGGTAATGAGTCAGCAGAGGAGAGCAACAAGATGTCCCCGAGAGAGGATCCTACCTTGTAGAGAAGGGGGAGGTTCTTCATTTGCCATCGTCTTCAACCAGGGAGGAAGCCGCCATCGCGAGGGAGCCGGATCACCAGAATCGCCAGAATCTCTAGACCCGCCATCTCCTCCATCACCTTAATGTTTTTAGGGATTTTATTGGTTTTTTTGGTTTTTTAGGGTTTTTGGGGTTTTAATGAATTTGAGGGTTCTTATGGGTTTTTACGTTTTTTGGGTTTTTATGGTTTTTTGGGATTTTTCGGTTTTTTTAGTTTTTAAGGTTTTATGGGGTTTTTTATGTGTCTAAAATATTTTTGTGTGTTGATATTTTTAATAGTATTTATTGGTTTTAGGGTTTTTTTAGGGTTATAGGTTTTATATGTTTTTAGGAATTTTTATGGTTTTAGGGGTTTTAAGGATTTTTAAGGATTTTTATTGGTTTTATAGTTTTTTAAGTATTAAAGGTTATATTAGGGGTTTTCTTGGTTTTTACAGTTTATTACATTTTTGGTATTTTTAATAATTTTTTATTATATTTATGGTTTACATGGTTTTTATGGTTTTAGGGATGTTATGGGGTTTTGGGTCTTTGGTATTTTTATGGTTTTTATCATTTTTATATTTTTAAAGGATTAACGTGTCTTTAGGTTTTATAATTTTCATGGTTTTTTTAGTATTTTCTTGGTTTTCTAGTATTTTTTAGTATTTTTATGGTTTTAGTATTTTTAGGATTTCTAGGGTTTTTATGGGTTTTGGGGTTTTGAGGGTTTTTAATTTTTTTGGTTTTCTAAAGGTATTACCTGTTTTTTGGTATTTAAGGTTTTCTTAGTATTTTTTCATGGTTTTTAGGTGCATTTACTTTTTTTATGTATTTTTAGGGTTTTTTTATTTTCATGGGATTTAGGGTTTTTTGGAGTTTTGATTGTTTTTAGGGATCTTTGGGTTTTTATGACTTTTTATTGTTTAGGGTTCTTTCATAGATTTTATGGTGTTATAAGATTTTTTATATTTTTTAAAATAATTAGGGGTTTAAAGGGGTTTTAGTGTTTTTAATGGGTTTTATTGTTTTTATGGGTTTTATGGTTTTTATAGATATAGTTTTTTATGTTTTTTGGGTTTTTAGAGTTTTTGGGGTATTTATAATTTTATGTTTTTATGGGTTTTTACAGTTTTCAAGGGTTTAGGGGTTTTATGGTATCAAGTGGTTTTATGGGTTTTAGAGTTTTAGGTATTTTTTCATTTTTAGGCTTTTAAGGGTTTTAATTATTTTTAGTTTTTTGGGGTTTTCTCTGGGGTTTTAAATATTTTAGTTCTTTTTATGTTTTAGGTATTTTTAGGTATTTTTTAGGATTTTTGTGGTTTTTATGGGTTTTACGGTTTTTGAATATTTTTTTGAGGCTCTTGGGAAATGTAGGATTTTTTAGGGTTTTAGTGTTTTTAGGTTTATAGGTGTTTTATGTCTTTTATGGTTTTAAATTTTTTTATAAGGTTTTTAGGGTTTTTAATTTTCTTAATTTTTTTTGGGATTTTTAGGCATTTTAATGATTTTTTGGGATTTTAGATATTTTTATTGTTTGTAGGACTTTTCGGGTTTTGAGGGGTTTTATGATTTTTTTTATCTGTTTTAGAGAGTTTTATGTTTCTTAATGTTTTTCGAGATTTTTTGATTTATTGGAATTTGAAGGGTTCTTAAAAAATTTTGTGGGTTTTAGAGTTATTATGGGGTTTTTTGGGTTTTTAGGGTCTTTATAGGTTTTTAGGGTTTTTATGGTTTTTTAATGTTGTTTGGATTTTAGGTTGTTTATGGGTTTTCTGGGTTATATAATTTTTTAATGTTTTAGCGGATTAAAAAGGTTTTAGAATTTTTAGTGGTTTACAATGTTTTTTGGGATTTTTATGTTTTTGGGGGTTTTTATGGCTTTTAATGATTTTAGTTATTTTAGGGTCCTTTTGGGTTTTTATATTCTTTTAGTTTTTTTCAGGGTTTGAAGATTTTTGAAATTTTTATTGTTTTGTTATCATTTTTATGGATTTCAAGTTTATTAACGTTTTTGGGTTTTTAGGTATTTTTTAGGTTTTTTGGGTTTTATGGTCTTTATGGATTTAGAGGGTTGGGGGTTAGGGTTTTATTGTTTTTTAGTGTTTTAGTGATTTCGAGGGTTTTTAAGGGTTATTATTATTTTTAGATTTATATGGTTTTAATGAGGTTTTAGAGTTTTTTTTACCATTTTTAGGGGTTTAAATTGTTTTTATTATTTTTAGTGGGTTTTAATATTTCTATGGGTTTTGTGGTTTTTAATGTTTTAGGGGTTTTATGGTTTTAGGGTTCTTTAAGGTTTTTAGTGTTTTTAGTTTTATTAGGAGTTTTATGTATTTTTAGGTTTATTATGTTTTCTTAGGGGTTTTCAGGATTTTTATGGTTTTTCATGTTTTTAGGTATTCATAGTGTTTTTATGGTATTATGATGTATTTGGTTTTTAGGGTTTTGGGGTTTTTTTATGGGGTTCTTTTAAGTTTTTAGGGTTCCAAAGGTTTTTTAGATTATTTTTAACAATTTATGTGTTTGAGGTGTTTCTAAATTTTTATTAGTCTTTTAGGTTTTTATGGGATTAAAGGGGTTTTATGGGTTTTATGGGTTTTATGGGATATAGGGTTCTTTTAGACTTTCATATGTATTTTACGCATTCTTTAGGTTTTTTAGGGATTCTAAGATTCTTTTCGTTTTTACGGTTTTCTTATAGTTTTTAGGGGGTTTTACATTTTACGGCTTTTAGGGATTTTTAGGGTTTTTATAGTTTTTTAGGTTTTTGGTTATTTTGATGGGTTTTAGGGTTTTTAGGGTTTTTAGTGTATTTTAGGGTTTTTAGGTGTTTTTAATGTCTCTATGTTTTTAAGGTTATCTTAGAGTTTTTTTGTATTTTAGCATTTTTAGTGATTTTAGGAATTTTTTAAGATTTTTATAGGTTTTTGGGTATTAAGTTATTTTGATTCTTTTCTTTTGTTTTAGGTTTTTATGGTTCTTTGGGGTTTAAAGATTTTTTTTGTTTTTTTTTTGGTTTTTATAGTTTTTAATGTCTTTATGGGTTTAAAGGGGATTTAGATTAATTAGTTGTTTTTTGTGATTTTTTTGTGGGGCTTTTTTAGGGTTTTTATGGGATTTAGGGGGGTTTCAGGTCTTTTTAGTGTGTTTTAATCTTTTTACCAGTTTCTAGGTTTTTATGGATTTTAAGTTTCTTAAAATATTGAGGTTTCCTTATAGGTTTTCAAGGGTTTTAGTTTTTTGTTGAATTTTTAGGGATTTTTAGGATTTTTAGGTTTTTATTGTTATAGGGTTTATAACAATTTTAATTTTTTTAGTATTTTAAAGGGTTTTAAGTGATTTTATAATTTTTAGGGTTTTAGGGGATTAATGTGTTTTTAGGTTTTTATGTTTTATTATTGTATTTTAGGGTTTTTTACACTTTTAGTGGTTTTAGATATATTTTATGATTTGTATGGTTTTATGTGGTTTTATATATATTTTAGGGGTTTTCGGGTTTTATGTCTTTTTTTGTATATAGGGTGTTTGTGAGTTTTATATGGTTTTATGGTTTTTATAGTTTTTTTTTAAATGTAGGGGTTTAAATGTTTTGTAGTGATTTTTGTGTTTTTTTAATTTTTATGGGTTTTTAAGAGTTTTTAAGGTTTTTAATTATTTTTACAATTTTAGGGGTTTTTAAGTTTTTTAAGGTCTTTTAGGGTTTTTAGGGTTTCTAGTTTTCTTAGGTTTTTAGGGGATATTATTTTTTTACGGTTTTAAGGTACTAAAAGGGTTTTTTTTTATGTTATTAGGGATTTTTTTGGTATTAGTAAGTATTTTTATGGTTTTTTCAGTTTTAGTTATTTTAAATGTTTTTATGGATTATATAGATTTTTATTATCAATTTCATTTATTATAGGTTTTAAGTGTTTTTAGTTTTTAATAGTTTTTTAGGGGTATTAACGATTTTTAGGTGTTTTTAGGTTTTAGATATTTTTTGGTGTATTTTAGGATTTGTATGGATTTTGACTTATTTTTGTTTTTTAGGGGTTTAAGAGTGTGTAGAATTTTTTATGTTTTAGTGGTTTAAATTGTTTTTATGTTTTGAGGTTTTGTTTGGTATATTCATTGTTTTCTTAGATTTTCATGTATTTTCAGGGGTTTTATGGTTTTTTATGTTTTCTGGGTTTTAGGTGGTTTTTTTAGTTTTTAGGTGTTATTATGGTATTTTATATTTTATAATGTTTTAGGGTTCCGATTTTTTGTATATATTTTAGTTTTTAGTGGTTTTAGGGTTTTTATGTTTCTTAGGTGTTGATATGGTTTGTAAGGTATTTAAGGGTTTTTAGCATTTTTAGGTTTTTAGGGGTTCTAGTGTTTGTTTTTTTAATTTTCAATTTGTTTTCTTTGGTTTTAGGGTTCTTTTTGTTTTAGGTATTTTTAAATGTATTTTTTTTTTGAATTTTATGTTGTTTAGGTATTTTTGGGATTTTGAAGGGTCTTTTCGGTTTTCTATGGTTTTATAGTTTTAATGGGTTTGGGGGTTTTTAGTTTTTTATGGTTTTTTATAGTTTTTAACATTTTTTTGGCTTATATGGTTTTTAGTGTTTTTAATTCATTTTTAGAGATTTTAAAGGTTTTTAGTGTTTTAAGGGTGTAAGGTATTTTTATGGATTTTTGTGATTTATTGGGTTTTAGGTTCTTTTAGGGGTTTTACTGTTTGTTAGGGTTTTAGTGGTATGAAGTGTTTTAATGTTTTAAAATATTTCTTCTTTTTTTTCAAGGATTTTAGGGCTTTTATGTTCAAATGTCATTTTACGGAGTATTTAGGATTTTTATGATTTATTTAGGGTTTTTATGAATTTTGAGGGGTATAGTGTTTTTCAGTGTTTTTAGTGTTTATAGCGTCTTTTATGTTTTTTGAGTTTTAAGTGTTTTTTTGGGTTTAAGGTTTTCATAGGGGTTTTTAAGGTTTATATTGTTTTTAGGGTGTTAGTTATGTTTGTGCCCTTTTGGGATTTTGATGGTCTTTGAGGGATTTTTGGTATTTTGATAGTTTAGTGGTTTTTAGAGTTATTCAAGGGTTTTATTTTTTAAGGCATTTAAGCATTTTATTTTTTTGGGTTTAATGTTTTTGTTATGGTTTTTAGGGTTTTTAGTTTTTTTTAGTTTTTATTTATTCAATGGATTTTTTAGAGTCTTTATGGGTTTTTGGGGTTTTTTGGTTTTTTTGGGATTTTGATGGTTTTAGGGGTTTTATTGCCTTTTAGGGGTTTTATGTCCTATTTGGTTTTTAGGGGTTTTAAATGTTTTTGGGTTGTTAATGTTTTATCAAATCTTTATTTGGGTTTTAAAGGTTTTACATTTTTAGGAAAACTTAGGGACTTTTAGTTTTTTTATCATCTATATGGTTTTTATGCATTTTTAGTGGTTTTATAGCTTCTATGGGTTTTAAATTTTTTTGGGTTGTGAGATTTGTTTATACTTTTTCATGGTTTTTAGGATTTTAAGGAAATTTTAACATTTTTGGGGGTTTAAAATGTTTTTATAATTTTTATTGGTCTTTAGGTTTTTTATGGGTTTAGGGTTTTACTATTTTTAAGAGGTTTGGGGTTTTAGGTTTTTAGGTTTTTTTCGGGTTTTTGGGTTTTTAGTGTTTTTAGGGGTTTTAATTTTTTTAGGTTTTATAAGGTTTTATAAGGCGATTTTCAGATCTTTTATGGTTTTTTCATATTTATGGATTTTGAGGAACTTTAAGGACATTATGGGTTTTTAGGGTGTTTTGGGATTTTGAGTGTTTTATTTTTTTTAGGGGTTTTAGGGTTGTAATTTTTTTTCTTGGTTTTATAATTTTTATGTTTTATAGGGTTTTATGTTTTTTAGTGCTTTAAAATTTTTAGGGGTATAAATGGTTTTAAGATTTTTTTAGTAGGTTTATAGAGTTTCGAGGTGTTTTAAAAAAAATTAGGTTTTTTAGTGTTTTTTATTTGTTTCATTAGTTTCTAGGATTTTTTGGGTTTTTTAGTATTTAGTTTTTTTTATCATTTTTATGGTTTTTAAGGTAATTATGAATGTTTAGGTTTTTAAGGTTTTCTTTACGTTACTTATGGTTTTTATGGGTTTTTTATTTTTTTTGAATTTTAGTTATTTTTCAAGATTTTTATAGTTTTATGGTTTTTAGGTATTCTGAGGGTTTTTAGGATTTTTAGGGATCTTAGGGTTTTAATTTTTTTTTCTTTGGCTTTGTATAGTTTTTTGGGTTTTTTTGGGTTTTAATGTTTTTAGACCTTTTAATGTTTTCATTTTTTAAAAGGATTTGTTGAGTTTTTAGTGAGTTTTCAGAGGTTTATGGTTTCTAGGGGTTTTAAGGATTTTATAGATTTTTTATGCATCTTATGGGTTTTAGGGGTTGTAGGATTTTTTTTATTTTCTAATTTTCAATGTTGTTTTAAGTATTTTTAGGGTTTTAAGGTTTTATAATAGTGTTCTATATTTTAGTGTATTTTATTTTTTCAAGGTTATTTATGGATTTTTTAGGGATTTTATTTTTCATATTTTTAGTTATTCTTATAGTTTTAGGGTATTAGGGTTTTATTCTTTTATTTTTTAGGTATTTTTTTAGTTTTTACTGGTTTTTTGGGTTTTTAGAGTTTTTTAATGTTTTAAGGGGTTTAAATAGTTTTAAGAGTTTTTAGTAATTCTTTAGGGTTTTTTTGGGTTTTTTACTTTTTTGAGATTTTTAGTGTTTTAATGGTTCTTAGGGTTTTTTATTCCTATTTAATAATTTTTAGGGTTTTTTAGTTTCTTAGTTGTTTTAAGGGTTTTTAGGTTTTCAAGGTTTCCTAAGGGTTTTTTGGGTGTCTTAATTTTTATGAATATTTAGTTTTTTGTGGTTTTTATTGGTATTGAGGGGTTTTATGTAATTTGGAGGTTTTCAAAGGGGTTTTTTGTTTTATTTGTATTTTGGGGTTTTTTTTTGGTTTTTTGTGTTTTTAGGTATTTTTTTGTTTTGTTATGGGATTTTCATGGGGTTTATGGTTTTTATATTTTTGGGGATTTTTTTGAATTTCTTACGGTTTTATAAGTTTTTGTGTTTTTTAGGGTTTATGAGGTTTATAGGATTATTAAGGTCTTTAATGACTTGTATATTTTCCAAAAAGTATTAGGGTTTTAATGAATATTAATGTTTTTAGCCAGTTTTTATAGTTTTTATGTGGTTTTTGGGTTTTATATATTTTTAGGGGTTTTTGGGTTTTTGGGTTTTTTGGGGTTTTATAGATTTCTATGGTTTTAAGGTTTTTAACATATTTAGGTTTTTAGAGGATATAATGTTTCAAGGTTTTTATAACTTTCTTTGTGTTTTTTAAGGTTTTAGTAGTTTTTACATTTTGGGTATTTTTTTGGTATTTTTTTAATTTTTATTGGTTTTAGTGGTTTAAGGGATTTTAAGGGATTTAGGGTTTTTAAAATTTATATACTATTTTTGGTGTTTTTAGGTTATTTTATGTTTTATAGAATATTTATAATTTTGATCATTTTAGGGGATTAAATGGTTTTACATTTTCATGCTTTTAGGGTTTATAGGTGTTTTAGGGGTTTTAAGTTTTAAGGGGTTCTCTAGTTTATAAGGGGTTTTAATTTTTTTTAGATTTTTATGGTTTTTATTGGCATTTTCGGTTATTTTAGTTCTTTTTTAAATTTAATCATTTTTAGGGGTGTTTTAGGTTTTTTATGGATTTCAATATTTTTCCTAATTTTGAGGATTTTTAGTGTTTTTATGGGTTTTTGGGTTTATAGTGTTTTTATTGATTCTTTTAGGGGTTTTAAATGTTTCATTAGATTAAAGGTTTTTAGAGTTTTTAATCTTGTATAAATGGATTTTAGAGTTTCAAGTGAGCTATTATGACTTTTAATGATTATAAGGGGTTTTATTGTTTTGTTTGATTTTTTTTGGTTTCAAGGGGTTTCTTGTTTTTTATAGTTTTTGAGGTTTTTTGTGATTTTTAAGATTATTATGGGTTTTATGTTTTATTGGCATTTTATGGTTTCTTAGGGGGTTTTCATGGTTTTTATGGACTTTTTATTTCTTTCATATTTTTAGGTTTTTAAGGTTTTTTATGAGTTTTTAGGGTTTTAGGGATTTTGAGGGATTTTCGGATTTTCTAGGGTTTATTCGGTTTTATTGTTTAATTGGTTTTTTTAGGGGTTCTTTAGATTTTTAGGGGTTATAAGGATTTTTTTATTTCTTAAAAAATTTTGGGGTTTAAATATTTTTTAGAGTTTTTGGTGGGTTTTTATTAATTTTATTTGTTTTAAGGGGTATTATGATTTTTAGTGGATTATGGTTTTTTTGGGTATTAGGATATTTTGATATTTTTTTAGGTTTATATAAGTTTTTATTTTTTTAGGGGTTTTAATTTTTTTTTGTTTTTATGGTTCTCTTTTTGGTTTCATAGTTTTGTAGTTTTTTATATTTTTAGGTACTTTTTATGATATTAATGGGTTTTTGTTTTTTTCATATTTTGAGGGGTTTTGGGTGATTAATTATTTTTAGGTGTTTTTATGGTTTTAGTTTTTTTAGGTTTTTAGGGGTTTTATGTATTTTTTTGGTTTTTAAGGTTTTATTAGGTTTCTGTAGTGATTTTAGGGTTTTTTATATTTTTCAGTATTTTTTAAGAATTTTAGGAATTTTTTGGGGATATATGGTTTTAATGTATATTTAGTGGTTTTAGGGGATTTTAGGGGTTTTAGTATTTTTTTTGGTATTTTGTGATTTTATGTATTTTTGAGTTTTTAGGGTTTGTAAGGTGTTTTAGAGGTTTAAAAAGTTTTTTGAATATTTAGAGGGTTATAGTGTTCTGATGGATTTTTTGGGATTTTATGGTTTTTCGAGGGATTTATGGTATTGGGAGGTGTTAGGGGTTTTTAGGTTCTTTATGTGTTTTTAAGGTCATTAGTGATTTCATGATTTTTAGGGGGTTTGAGTGTTTTTAGGATATTTAGGTTTTTTTAGGGGTTTTCAAGGTTTTTTAGGGTCTTTAAATTCTTAGGAATTTATTATTATTTTTTAGTATTTTAATGGATTTTAAGGCTTTAAGGGATGTTAATGGGTTTTTAGGAATTTTAGGGGTTCTGAGGGCTTTTAACATTTTTTAGTCTTTTGGGGGTTTTATTTTTTTATGGTTTTTAATGTATTCATGGTGTTTTTTAGGGTTTCATATATTTTTAGGGATTTGTAATGCTCTTTTAGGATTTATTTTTCTATTTTATGGTTTTTAAGGATTCTGATTGTTTTATGGTTTTCATGGATTTATTTTGGTGTTTTAGGAATTTTTTATTAGTTTTTTAAGATTATAGGTTTTTATGGTTTTTTAACTTTTTTAGGGTTAAAAAATTCATTAGAGTATTAAGTGTTTTTTAGGATTCTTATGTGGTTTCAGAGTTTTTTGAGGTTTTAGGGGTTTTTATTGTTTTGAGTGGTTTTTAGGTTTTAGGGTATTCTTAGGTTGTTTAGGGTATTTAGTGTTTTTAGTTAGTTATGGGATTTATGTTTTTTTTGGGTTTTATCGTTTTCTTAATATTTTTAAGGGTTTTATGGTTTTTATGTTGTTAAGTATTTTTAGGATTTTTTTAGTAATTGTATGTTTATTTTGGTTTTAGATATTTTGAAGGGTTTTTTGGTTATTAGTGATTCTCGCTCTTTTAGGTTTTGGTTTGAGTTTTTAAGTGTTTTCCGTTTTAGGTTTTTCTTAAGGAATTTCATATTTTTAGGTTTTTTGTTTCTAGGTATTTATATGTTTTTAAAGAATTATTATACTTTTAGAGTCTTTAGGGATTTAGATAATATTTACGCTTTTTGTTTTTTCAATTGATTATAGAATTTTTTTAGGTTTCTTTGGTGTTTAAGAGTTTTTAGGTTTTATGGTTTTAATATGGATTTTCATGTTTTTTTTACATGTATGAAATATTTTGATATTTTATTTATTTTTTTATTTTATATGGATTTTAGTGATTTTGGGGGGTTTTTTAGGGTTTTTAGTGTTTTTTTTTGCAGTTTTTTGGGATTTTTTTTATTTTTAGTGTTTTAAATTTTTTTCATGTTTTTTAATGTATTTAGGGGTTTAAAGGGTTTTTTAATGTTTTTTCATTTTTAGGTTTTTATAGATTTTTAGGGGTTTTTAGGATTTTAGGGGTATTATGGATTTTAATGTCTTTAAGGTTTTTTGAATTTTGTTTTTTAGGGATTTTAACTATTTTCAATTTTTTATGGTTTTATAATTTTTTATGGGTTTTCATGTAATTATGTATTTTTGGGACTTTTATGGTTTTATGGGTTTTTAGATATTTAGATTTTTTAAGGATTTTTTGGTATTTGTATGGTTTTTTCATGTTTGAGGTTTTTAATGTTTTTTTTGGTTTTTCACGTTTTCCATAGTTTTTCAAATTTTGTAGGCATTTAAACTATTTTTTTAGTTTTAATGGGTCTCTAAGGGTTTTATGGTTTTTATGGGATTTTTTATGTTTTTAGGGGTTTATTGTTTTAGGTTTTTGGGGTTCTTTTATGGTTTTTATCATTTTTAGGGTTTTTAGGGGTTTTATGTGTTTTTAGGTTTCTAGGGTTTCCTTAGGGGTTTTTTTGTGTTTTTGAGGTTTTCATGTTTTATATATTTATATATATTTTATAGGTTTTTTATTTTTTTTTATGGTTTTTAGAAATTTTGTTAGATTTAGGGTTTTTTAGTGTTTTAGCGTTTTTTTGGTTCTTATCATTTGTAATGTGTTACATATTTTATGTATTTTTAGGTTTTTATGGTTTTTGTAGATTTTTTTTAAGGGTTTTGTATATTTTTTAACATTTTTATGGATTTTTAGGGTTTTTATAGTTTTTTTATTTGAGATATTTTGTTGGTTTTAGATGTTTTTAGGTTTTTTAGGATTTTATAATTGTTATGTTTTTAGGGGTTTAAATGTTTTTCAGTTTTTATGGTTTTATTTGGTTTTTTGGGGTTTTAGGATTTTTATGTTTTGAAGGAATTTTAGGTATTTTTAGGACTTCTTATGGTTTTTATCATTTTAGGAATTTTGATGGGTTTTAGTGTATTTATGGGGTTTAAGATTTTAAGGATTTTTTTTCCTTTTTTATGGTTTTAGGTGTTTCAAGTGTTTTATGTTTTTAAGGTATTCTTATGTGTTTTTAATTTTTTTTGTTTTTTAACGTCTTAAGTATTTTTTGGATTTTTAATGATTTTTATAGAATTTTATTGTTTTTAAAGATTTTGAAGGGTTTAAATGTTTTAAGATTTTTGACAGTTTTTACATTTTTTAGGTTTTCAATGTTTTGTTGAGTTTTTAGGGAAGTTAAAAAATTTAGATATTTTTAATGGTTTTATGGGTTTAAAGGGAATTTAAAAGTTTTATTGTGTTTTTAATGTTTTTAGGTAATTTTAGGGTTTTAGGGGTTTCATTTATTTTATGGTTCTTTATGGTTTTAGAGGTTTTTTGGAGTTTTTTTAGTTTTAAGGTTTTTTAGAATTTTTAACTTTTTAGGGGTATAAATAGTTTTTTCGAGTTTCCAATTGGTTTCTAGGGTTTTTAAGGGTTTTATGGGGTTTAAATTTGCTTAGGGGTGTTATAATTTTTAGTTGTTATAGGCTTTTTATGGTCTTTTATGTTTTTAGTGTTTTTAGGAATTTTAGGGATTTTATGTTTTTTGGGATTCAATGGTTTTCTTAGGTTGTTTTTAGGGTTTTTAGAATTTTTTTTTATTTAAGGATTTTTTAAGATTATTATCGTTTTTATGGTATTTAGGTATTTTGAGGGATTTTATGGGTTTTAGGGGTTTTAGGGTTTTAAGGATTTTACCCTCTATGTGGTTTTATGTTTTTTTAGGGTTTTAATGTTTTCTTATGGGGTTTTAGGGGTTTTTTTAGTTTTTTATGTTTTTTGTAAATTTTTGGCCTTCTATAATTTTCATGGTTTTTTAGTGTTTTTAGGGATTTTTCAGGATTTTAGGGTTTTACGGTTTTAGGGTTTTTGGTGTTTTAATGTTTTTAGGGTTATTGGTTTTTAGGTGTTTTAGGGTTTTTAAGGGTTCTTAATGGTTTTTAATGTTTTTAGTGTTTCAAAGGGTTTTAGAGTTTTAAGTGATTTGGTTTTTATACGTTCACTAGTTTCTAAAGGTTTTAGGGATTTTTATTGTTTACAGAGGTTTTAGGGTTTTTAGAGACATTTAGTGTTTTAAAATATTTTTATTATTTTATGGGTTTTAGGTGTTTTTAGGTTTTTAAGGCTTTCATAGGGGTTTTTTAGATTTTTCAAGGTCATTTAGGTGTTTATGTATTTTTTGGGTTTTAGGATATTTAAGAATTTTCATGGATATTGTGGGGTTTTAGGGTTTTAGGGTTTCAGTGTTTTTTAAGATTTTAGGTGTGTTAAATGTTTTTAGTTTTATAAGGTTTGCTTAGATTTTGTCAATATTTTTTATCGATATTTTATGTTTTTAGGGATTTTTAGGATTTTTTTGGATTTTTATGGATTTTATGAATTTTTCGGATTTTGAGGTGTTTTGTAGGTTTAGGGGCTTTATGTTTTATTTTTATTTTTAGATTTTTTATTTTATTTTATTAGGTTTAAAAAGGTAATTTAGATTATTTAATTTTTTTAGGGTTTTCATGGGTTTTCAGAGGTTTTACTTGTTTTTTGGGTTTTTATGGGATTTATGGACTTTTAACGGTTGTAGTGGGTTTTATTGTTTTTAGGGGTTTTAGTGTTTTAGGGTCATTTTTGTGTTTTTAGTGGTTTTATGTAATTTAGTGGTTTTAATTGTTTTTATGTTTTCAGGGTTTTACTATGGATTTCTAGGGTTCTATGGTTTTTTACATTTTTTGGAATTTCTAAGGATTTTATGATTTTTATTGTTTTTTATCATTTTCTGGGATTTTGAGGGGTTTTTAATTTTTTAGGGGTTTTAGGGGGGGTTTCTTTTTTTAGGTTTCTTGGGTTTTATGTGTTTTTTTATTTTTAGGTTTACCTAGGGTTTTAATGGTTTTTTGGGTTTTTAAATTTTTAAGAATTTTTAGGGTTTTTTAGTATTTTTATGGTTTTTAGGGTTTTTAGTTATTTTGAAGGTTTTTTGGGTTTTTATGGTATTTGGGGGTTTTAGGAGATTTTTAATTTTTCATGTTTTTTATTGTTTTTTATTTTTTTAAACATTTTTATAATTTTAATTGGTTTTTTGATTTTTTAATGGGTTTTTGCTGTATTATGTTTTTTATTTTTTATTTGGGTTTTTTGGATTTTTTAATGTTTTTTGGGTTTTTTTGTGTTTTTTTAGGTGTAATAAGTGTTTTTAGGTATTTTATGGTTTTAATTGATTTACTTGGGTTTTTATAGATTTTATGAGTTTTTAGGTGTTTTAAGGGTTAATAGTGTTTTAAATTTTTTATTGGTTTAAAGGGTTTTAAGAGTTTTTTTAGTTTTTAATTTTTTTTACTATGGGGTTTTAGGGTATTGTAAGGTTTTTAGGGGTTTCTATAGTTTTTGGTGGTTTATGTTTTTTATGTTCTTTTAGTGGTTTGGAATTTTTACACATTTATAAAGTTTTTCCATGGATTTAGATTTTTATGTTTTTCTTGGGTGTTTTAAAATTTTTTAGATTTTTTTTTATGATTTTACGGAATTAAAGTTTTTTTTGGTTTTTAGTGTTTTTAGTTATTTAACTGGTTTTTTGGTTTTATAATATTTGGATTTTTAGCTTTCATTATGTTTTTAAGGGATTTATGTGTTTCTTATTATTAAGGTTTTATCAGGGGTTTTAGTATCTTTTTTTTATTTTTGGCATTTTTAGATCCTTCTTAGGATATTTTTCAATTTAGGGTTTAAATGGATTATGAGGTTTTTTTATGTTTTATAGTCTTTTTTGTTTTTTAAAGTTTTAATTATGTTTAGAAGTTTTATTTGGTTTTATGAGTTTAATGGGTTTTTACAGATTTTATTGGGTTTCTAGAGTTTTATGGGTTTTTATGAATTTTCAGGGTTCTTAGGGGTTTCATGGTGTTTAGGATTTTTTTTAGTTTTAGGGTTTTTAGCGTTCATTTTTTAGTGGTATTAAGTGTTTTTAGGTTCTTATGGTTTTTTAGTTTTTTTAAAGATTTTAAGTGTTTTAATGTCATTATTGAATTTTGGGGATTTTTAGAATTTTTTGATTCTTTAGAAATTTTTATGGATTTGAGGTTTTTTGGGATTTTATGTGGTTTTTTTGTTTTTTTGTTTTTTTATTTTTTTTGTTTTTTATTTTATAGATATTTTTAAAATTTTAGGGGTTTAAAGGGTTTTAGAGTATTTCATGTTTTTTGTGGTTTTTATGTTTTTTAGTGGTTTTATTGTTTTAGAGGTTTTTAGGGTTTTATCAGTTTTTAGGTTTTTAGGGTGTTTATGTGTTTTAGGTTTTTAAGGTTTTCTTTGGGTTTTTCATGTTTTTCAGGTTTTTAACATTTTTAGGGTTTTTAGGGATTTTTTGGATTTTAATGGGTTTTGGGGGTTTTTTGGGGTTTTAGGGGTTTTAGGGGTTCTTTTTTAATAAAATTTTAGGGTTTTAGGGTTTGTTAGGTTTTTTGGAGAATTAGTAATTTTTTTTGGATTTTATGGTTTTATTAGAGTTTTTATGGTGCTGGAGGTTTTTATTTATTAGGGATTTTTAGGGTTTTTAGCATTTCTAGGGCTATTTGGGTTTTTATTGATTTTGATGGGTTTTAGTGTTTTTTTACGAATTTTAAGGTTTCTTTGGATTTTTAGCTTTTTTTAGGATTCTTTGGGTGTTTATGTGTTTTTAGGTTTTTAAGTTTTTTAAAGGGATTTTTTAGATTTTTAGGTTTTTTATCTTTAAATGGATTTATGATTATTTTACTATTTTTTGGAAGGGTTTTTATGGTTTTTAGGTTTTCTTATAGGTTTTAGTGCTAATTTTTAAGGGGTTTTATGTGTTGTTTTTGTGGTTTTATTAGGGTTTTCTATGGTTGTTTTGGATTTTTACATTTTAATTTTTTTATCGATTTTTTGGATTTTTATGGACTTTAATGATTCTTATTGTTTTAGGTTTTTAGGGGTTTGTTTAGTTTTTTAGGATTTTATTGAGTTTTTAGGGTTTTTATGTCTTTTATAGGTTTTATAGTTGTAATGGATTTGAATGGTTTTTATAGTTTTATTTGGTTTTACAGGTTTTGTGGGTTTTTAGGAATTTTTAATGGTTTTAGGTTTATTATGGTTTAATGGTTTCTAAGATTTTTTGGGGTTTTAGTATTTTCTTAGGGGTTTTCTATATATTTTTGGTGTTTCGGGTTTTAGTTTTTTATTGTTTTGTTTTTATTAAGAGGTTTTTTTTGAGTTTTTAATGATTTTATGGTTTTTTAAAGTTTTTAAATATGTCTAGGGTTTTAATGGGTTTTAATTGTTTTTATTAGATTTTATATTTTTGTGGGGTTTTGGGGGTGTTCTTAATGTCACTGGTGTCTTTATATTTTTAGGGTTTTTTAGGGATTTATGACCTTTTTAAGGATTCTAGGTTTTTATCATTTTTTCAAAATTTTCAAGTTTTATGTTTTTTTTCGGTTTTTTTTTGTGTTTCTAGGGTTTCTCAGGGTTTGTGGGGTTTTTAAATTTTAGGAATGTTGATATATTTTTCTATTCCCTTTTGGTATTAGGGTTTTTAGGGATATTGAGTTTATATAGTGTTTTTTTATGGATTATAGGTTTTCGTGGTTTTTTTGGGTTTTTAGGGGGGTATTGAGTCTGTTATGGGTTTTATGGATTTTTATACTTTTTATTTTTTTTAGTGGTTTAATGGGTTTTTAATGGTTTAGTGGTCCATTATGGTTTTTATTCAGATATAATGTGTTTTAAAGTTTTAAGGGATTTGTAGAATATTTGGATTATTAGGGTTTTTAAAAAACATTACATTTGTAAGGATTTTAATTGTTTTTACATTTTTATGGAATTCTAAAAGGTATTCAGGGTTTCAAGAATTTTATTCATTTTCAGTGATTTTAGGACTTTTCTTTTTTTATATTTTTAGGTATTTTAGGGCTTCAGAGGATGTTTTGGTTTTTTTTTTTTCAAATTTTTAGGTTTTTTTGCATTTTTTGGGTTTTTATGAATTTTTAGTGTTTTTAATGTTGTAATGGGTTTACTGTGTTTTTTGAGTTTTTATTGGTTTTGTGGGGGTTTATGGGTTTTATGGTATTTTTGGGATTTTGGGTTTTTAGAGTTATTTTTTTATGGATTCAAAGGATTTAAGTATTTTTATGGTTTTATGATTTTTTAGGGATTTTGTGGGATTTAATTTTTATTTTTTGTTTTGTGATTTTTAGGGGTTTTATATATTTTTATAGTAATTTATGCTTTCTATGGATTTTAAGGATTTTTGGGAGTTTTTGGTTTTTTTCTTTTAGATTTTTAGAAGTTTTATTGTTTTTAGGAGTTTAATGGGTTTTTATATTTTTTAGTGTTTTTAGGGGTGATGCGTGTTTTTAGCGGGGTTTAACAATTTTAGCATTTATAAGGTTTTTAGGGTTTTTAGGGGTTCTTATCGTCTTAAAGTCTTTTATGGGTTTTTATGGTTTTTACCATTTTTTTTTATTGTATGAGTTTTATGTTTTTTTTATATTTTTTAACATTTTGTGGGGGTTTTAGGGTTTCATATATATTTATAATTTGTTAATATTTTTAGGGGGTTTATAGTTTTAGGGGGATTCCAAATTTAGTTATTTTTAGTATTATTTAGGGGTTTTATGTGTTCTTTTCTTTTAAATATTTTCCTAGGGGTTTTCATCATCTTTAATGGGTATTTTAATTTTTTGGGGTTTTTAAGGATTTTTGAGTAATTCTATGGTTTTTATGTTTTTTAAGGATTTTGAGGGTTTATATGATTTTAGTGTATTTATGATTTGTTTGTTTTTAGGGGTTTTTATGTTGAGTTTTTAGGGTATTTATGTTTTTTATATTTTTTAAAATTTTTAGTGGTTCTTAGTGGTTTTAGATTTTTAGTGGGTTTTTAGGATTTTTATGGGTTATTAGGGACTTCTATGGTTGTTAGGGTATTTTGTTTTATAGATATTTCATGGGTTTTAGGGATTTCAGCATTTTCTAGGTTTTGGGGATTTGAAGTTTTTTTAGTTTTTTTGGTTTTATTAGGGGTTCTCAGTGTCTTTAGAGTTGTTTAGGTTTTTAGATATTTTTAGGCATTTTTTAGTATTTTTATGGTTTTTTGGGATTTTAGTGATTTTTAGTTTTATTTGGTTTTTTGGGATTTAGAGGTTTTTTAGGGTCTTTTTAGTTTTTAGCATTTTCATGTTCCTTTAGAGTTTTTAACCTTTGTATCGGTTTAAAGGGTGTTAATATTTTTAGTGGGTTTAAGTGTTTTTGGGTTTTAGAGGTTTTTGGGGGGTTTTATAGTTTTTTGGGGGTTTCAGGGTTCTTAAGGGATTTTTAATTGTGTTTATGGATTTTAAATATTTTAGTTTTCTTAGGGGTATTATGAGTTTTTATGTTTTTAATGTTTTATTGGGGAGGGGGGTTTGGAGTTTTTTGTGTTTTTTCTGTTTTTTCTGTTTTTATGGGTTTTAGGTATTTTTTAGTATTTTAATGTTTTTCATGGATTTTTACATATTTAAATTTTTTTGTATTCTTAAAGGGTTTATGGTTTTCTTTGGATTTATTGTTTATTCTGTTTTTAGGATTTTATGGTTTTCTTGAGTTTTTTAATGTCTTTGGAGAGATTTAAAGTGTGTTTATATTTTTTTAGTTATTTTTTAGTTATTTTTTAGTTATTTTTTAGGTATTTTATGGGTTTTACATTTTTTGTTGATTTAGGATTTTTATAGTATTTATGGTTTTTACAGGTTACTATCATTTTTTAGGTTTTAGGTGGTTTAAGTGTTTTTTGATTCTCAATGATTTGTTTTGGATTTTTAGGGTTTTTAATAGTTTTACATTTTTAGGGATATTTATAGATTTTTAGAATTTTTATCATTATTATGTTTTTTGGAGTTTTTAGGGTTTTATGGGTTTTTACTTAGTTTTTATGTGAGATTTTTGTAAGTTTTTAGGGGTTTTATTTCTTTTAATTGGATTTTAACGCTTTTATGGGTGTAAAATATTTTTGGATTTTTAGTGGTTTTTATGGGTTTTATGGGTTTTAGGGTTTCATAATGTTTTAGGGGTTTTTCAGCTTTTAGGGATTTTAGGTATTTTAGGGGTTGTAGGGTATTTATTGTTTTTAAGTGTTTTAGTTTTTTTTAGTTTTTAATGTTTTCTAAGGGTTTTTAGATAATTTATGGCTATTTTCATATTTATGGATTTCTAGTGAAATTTCATATTTTTTTGGTTTTTTAGGTTTTTTTGGTTTTTTAGGTTTTATAGGGTTACATGTTTTTTAGTTTTCTTAACTTTTTTAGGGGGTTAAATGGTTTTAATAGTTTTTAGTATGTTTCTAGTGTTTTGATGTGTTTTTTGTATTTTTTTTGGCATTTTTTGTATTTATCCATAGGTTTCTAGGGTTTGTTGGGACTTTTTTGAGTTTTTAGGGTTTCTATAATTTTTAGGGGTTTTAAGATTGTTTAGTTTTTTATGGTTTTCATAGAATTGTTAATTTTTTTATGGGTTTTTTCTATTTTTTGGAATTTTATAGTTTTTTTAGAAATTGTATAGTTTTTGGGTTTTTAGGTATTCTTAAGGTTTTTAGGATTTTTAGGGTTCTTGGTGTTTTAATTGTTTTCCTTGGCTTTGTAATTTTTTTGTATTTTTTTGTTTTTAATGTTACTTGAGTTTTTAGAGTTTTTATTTATTTATAGGATTTTAATGTTTTTATTATGTTTTTAGTGGTATTATGGACTTTTAGGGGTATTAAGGATTTTATTTGTTTTTAGGATTTTTAGGGGATTTAGGGTTTTTAGGGTTTTTTATTTTTCAAATTTCGTTGTAGTTTTAAGAGTTTTTAGGGATTTATGTTTTTCTAATAGTTTTATAAATTTTAGGGTATTTTAGGATTTTAGGTATATTTATGGAGTTTTTAGGGATTTTATGTTTTTTTGGTTTTTTAGTTTTTTTAGTGTTTTAATGGGTTTAAATGGGTTTTAGAGTTTTTATTCAATATTTAGGGTTTTAGGTGTTTTTTAGTGTTTTATTGTATTTAGTGTTTTTTTATCATTTTATGGGTTTTTAGGGTTTTCTAGTTCTTTATAGGGATTTTTAGGGTTTTTTAGTTTCTTAGGAGTTTTAAAGGTTTTTGGGTTTTCATGGATTTAAAATGGGTTTTAAGGGGGTTTAGGGTTTCTTACTTTTTAGGAATCATTATGAATTTTTTAAATATTTTAATTGGTTTTTGGTGATTTTAGTGATTTTGGAGGTTTTTAATGGATTTTTTTGTTTATCTATTGATTTTTAGTGGGTTTTTTTCTTTTTTTGGGTTTCTATGTTTTTATGGTTTTCATAGGGTTTTTTTCCCAGGTTTTAGGGGTTTTTGTGTTTTTATTGTTTTTTGGGGTTTCTTATGGTTTTATGGGTTTTTACGGATTTTTGGGATTTTGGGGGTTTTAAGCTTTTTGGGGCCTTTAAATATATTTGGATTTTATTAAAATTATTAGTGATTTAAAGGGGATTTAAAATTTGTAGTCTGTTTTGTTATTTTTGGGGGGGTTTAGGGTTTTTTAGATTTCTAGGGGTTTTATGGGTTATTAGGGTTTTTAGTGTTTTATATGATTTTTGGGTTTTTAATATATTTAGTTTATTAGGGGATTTAAATGTTTCAAGGTTTTATGGTTTTCATGGTGTTTTTTAGGCTTTTTAGTGGTTTTTATGTTTTTGGGTTTTTTGGGTTCTTTAGGAAATTTATAGTTTTTAACGGTTTAATAGATTTTGAGGGTTTTACTGTTTTTAGGGTTGTTTATATTTGTATAGTATTTTTTGGATTTTTTATTCTCGTATACCTTTTATAATTTTTTTATCTTTTTAGGGGTTTAAATGGTTTTATATTTTTTCATGTTTTTTAGGGTTTTTATGGGTTTTATGGGGTTTTATGGATTTAGGGGTTATCTAGTTTATATGGTTTTTATAGTTTTTAGTGTTTTTTGGTTATTTTAGGGGTTTCAATTTTTTTACGTTTTAATGGGTTTCTTAAAGTTTTCCATTGATTTTAGTACTTTTTATATTTTAAGAGTTTTTTAGAGTTTTTTACGTTTTTTAATGGAAATGAGTGTTTTCCCTGGATTTTGAGGCTTTTCTTGGTTTTTATGGTAATTTTGGTTTTTAGGGTTTTTATTGGGCCTTTTAGGAGTTTTAAGGGTTTTTGGGGATTAATGGTTTATATAAATTTTAGTGTTTTTAGGGGTGTAAATGGATTTTAGAGTTTTTAGATCATTTTTAAGATTTTAGGGGTTTTGATGTAATTTTGGGGTTTTATGTTTTTATGATTTTGGGGGGTTTAGCGCTTTCTAGGGTTATTAGGGGTTTTAAGTATTATTAGTTTTATAAGGTTTCTTAGGTTTTTTCAAGTTTTTATAGCGTTTTTTACATTTTTAAGGATATTTGGGGATTTTTTATATTTTTATGGGTGTTTAGGGATTTAGGGATTTTGATGGATTTTATGGTTTTCTAGGGTCTGTTGGGTTTGATGTTTTATTAGGGCTATTTTTTGGGTTTTATAGTTTTTTAGGGGTTAGTATTTTTTTTTGATTTTTTAACAATTTTTGGTTTTAAAGGGTTTTTAATGTTTTTTGGAGGGTTTTTAGGATTTTAATGGGTTTTAATAGTTTTTATAAGTTTCAAGGGATTTATGGATTCTAGGGGTCTTAGGATATTTTGAGATTTTCTGGGGGGGGTTTCTCATTTTTTTAGTTTTTAAGGGTTGTTCAGTGTTTTTTGAAGTATTAAGTGTATCAAGGATTTTTGGGGTTTTTATGCATTCTTTTTAGGTTTTAGGGATTTTTGGGAGTATTTAGGGTTTTCAATGTTATTTATAGGTTTTTAATATTTTTATTAGTCTAAAGGGTTTTTAGAGTTTTTATAATTTTATATTTTTAAGGCTTTTGGGGTTCTGTAAGGGTTATATGGGATTTTATAGTTTTAACAGGTTTTTAGGTGTTTTAAGATCATTTTGGTTTTTTTGTTTTTACAGTTTTATAATGGTTTCTAGTGGTTTTAGGTTTTTAAGGGTTTCTTATGCGACTTTATATTTTTTATTTTTATTTTTAATTTTATATAATTTACATCTTTTTATTATTTTTTATTGGTTTTAGTGTTTAGATATTTTGAGGGTTTTTGGTTTTTATGGTTTCTTCGATTTTTTCATTCATAAGGGTTTTAAGGTATTTAAGTGTTTTTAGGTTATTAAGGATTTTAATTATGAATTTTAGTGTTTTTTTACTTATTTTAGAATTTTAGGGCTTTTTTTAGGATTTTCTTTCTGGTTTACATAGATTTTGGGGGTTTTAGGTTTTTTATAGTTTTTTAGGGTTTAATTTTTTTATGTTTTTCTGTTTTTATTATATAGTTGTTTTAATGGTTTTTAGAATTTTAAAGGTTTTTTAGATATTTTATTTTGTTTCTATGGTTTTATGGATTTTTATGGATTTTTATGGTATTTAGGGTTTTTAGGGTGTTTAGGAATTTTTTAGGGTTTTATGGTTTTTAGAATTCATTGTTTTTTGTGCTTTTAAATATTTTTAGGTTTTTAATGCTTTTGAAGGGTTTTTATTGGTTTTAAGTGTTTTTTTATTTTTAGTAAATTTTTGGGGTTTTGGGTAATTTTATGATTCTTTATAGTTTTTATGGATTTTGAGGTTTTATGGTTTGAATGGTTTTTTTATTATTTTTATGTTTTTATCATTTGGGGGTTTTAAGGTTTTTAGTGTTTTTGGTGGTTTTTTTGGGGTATTATTGGTTTTTTAGGTTTATATGATATTTAGGGAGTATTATGATTTTAGATGTTTTTAGGGTTTTTAGTTTTTTTATTTTTTTTAGCATTTTTATGTTTTTAATGATTTTATCATTTTCTTTCAGATTTTCATGGTGTTTGGATTTTTTACCTTTATACGTATTTTTAGGGATTTTTATGATTTTAATGGGTTTTAGGAATTTTTTGGGTTAATTATTTATTTTTGTTTTCAACAGTTTTTATGGATTTTAGGATTTTTTTTGGTTTTTAGGGGATTTATGTGTTTTCACTTTTTAAGGTTTTATTATAATTTTTAGGGTTTTAGTGTTTTATTTTTGTGATTTTTTAGGTTTTTTAGGATTTTATGGTTTTTTGTTTTATTGTGAATTTTGAGTGTTGTTATGGTTTTTGTGGTTTAATCTTTCTTTGGGTTTTTATCATTATTTTGGTTACTTTGGGAGTTTATGTGTTTTTAGGTTTTTACGGTTTTCTAAGTGATTTTTTTTTCAGTTTTTAGGGTTTTTTATGTTTAAATGGATTTTCATTAATTTTAGGATTTTTTAGCGTTGAATGGTTTTTAGATTTTTATGGTATTTAGAGTTTTAATGTTTTTAGGGGCATTAAGTGTTTTCATTTTTTCGAGTATTTTTAGGGTTTTTAGTATTATTTGGGTTTTTACATTTTAATGGGTTTTAATGGATTTTTTTCTTGAATTTTATGGTCTTTAAGGATTCTTAGGGTTTTTGGTTTTTTAGGGGGTTTAATTTAATTAATGTTAGGTTTATTTATTTTTCTAGAGTTTTTAGGATTTTTATGTTTTTTAGAGTTTTTAATGTTTTTAGGGACTTGAATGTTTTTTAGAGTTTTTAGTGATTTAACGAGTTTTTCTGGGTTATTAGGTATTTTTAAGTGTTTTATGGATTTTATGGTATTTATTTTTTTTAGTGTTTTTATGGATTTTGTAGATTTTTAGTTTTTTTATGTGTTTTTATGATTGAAATGTTTTCATAGGTTTTTTCTGGGATTTTATAATTTTTTCCACTTTTAGGGATTTTTAGGTCCTTTTTAGGATTTTTATAGTTTTTATGGTTTTTTGGGGTTTTATGCTTTACAGAGAATTTTAAAATTTTTAGGGTTTTATGGTTTTTTCCTTTTCAGGGTTTTTGTTGGGATTTTTAAGGATTGAAAGGTTTTTTATATTTTGTAATGTTTTTAGGGGTTTAAATGATTTTTAGATTTTTTATTGTTTTATGGTTTTATGGGTTGTAAGGATTTTAAGGGTTTTAGGGGTTTTGATGTTTTTATGGTTTTTAGTGTTTTTTGTGTTCTTTGGGTTTTTAATTATTTTTATGTTTTTATGGATTTCTAAAGGGTTTTCTGGGTTTTTACCATTTTAAACATTATTTGTAATTTCTATAATTTTTATGGTTTTAGATATTTCTATGGTTTTTATGGTTATTTAGGGTTGTTATCTAATTATATTTTTCTAGATTTTGAGTATTTGTTTTTGATTTTTCTTGTTTTTTATGGTTTCTTGAGTTTTTTAATGTTTTTATGGGTGTAAACGGATTATATAGGTTTTTTAATTTTTTAGGGATTTTATGGGATGTAGAGGTTTTTAGGGTTTTAATGTCTTTTAGAGGTTTTTTTTAGGTTTTTTTAGGGCTTTATTTTTTTTAGGTTTTTAGTGTTTTCTTAGATAATTTCATGGTTTTAAGGTATTTTTATGTTTTTTGGTATTTTTAGGGATTTTTTGGGTTTTTCTGGGTTTTTAGGGATTTTGTGTGATTTTTGAGTTTTTTTAGGTTTTATTAATTCATTTGGTATTTTTTGTTTTTTATTTTTATTCAATTTTTAATGGATTTTATTATTTTTTATAATTTTTAATGTTGTTCAGGGTTATAGGATTTATAGTGTTTTTTTGTTTTTTATGGTTCTTTATCATGTTTTGGGTTTTCTTTATTTTTAGGTTTTTTGGGGTTTTTTGGGTTTCTTAGGATTTTTAGGGTTTTTTAGGTTTATATGGGGTTTTTTTAGGGTTTAAAAGTTTTCCTTGGGGGTTTCTGGGTTTTTATGGACTTTCATATTTTTAAGGGTTTTTAAGGATTTTTATTTTTTAAGGGTTTTTATGGTTTTGTAGGCTTTTAGGAGGTTTTTTGGTGTTTTATGGTTTTTATAATTTTTTGGTTTCTAGGATATTTACGCGTTTTTAGGTTTTTAAGGTTTTGTTAAAGGTTTTCAGGGTTTTTAGTGGGTTTTTCATTTTTTTTAGATTTTAGAAAAAATTATGGAATTTTATTTGTTTTTTAGTTTTTCGAATTTTGAGTGTTTTAGGGAATAGGAAGGTGTGAGGCTAGGCTATCCCTGACCCCCCATTTATATAAATATGTGAAAAAAAGCAGAAAACAAAGGAGGGTCAGGGTCAAACAACCCACACCCAAAGCCCTGAGAACCCAAACCAAAATTCCAAGAACCAAAAGTGGAAGACAATTACGGAACAAAATCATCACTGCCATATGGATCACCATCAGCTACATTACCCGAGGAAGTATCTGAGTCCACCGACTCCCATTCAGAGGATTCATAGTTCTTGAGCAAGGCTGGACAATATTTTTTGATTTCATCATCCGATTTCACAATTGTAAGTTGATCTCTCCCGCCAAGAGTTTTGCCTTTACCTCTAGTGGACATGGAAGGATCTCTGGTCGCCATAGGCATGGGCAGGGACGAATAGTGCCTTCTATCTCTCTATTTCACCGGAGGGTCACTCTTAATCTTTCTCATCCTTAGATCTGGGGAGGTAGGCACAACCTTGCTCTCCGGCTTGCTTCATTCAGGGTCAGACCATGGTCATCTCTTCGTCGTACAACTAGATGAATCAGAATGACCCATCACTTCCTGCGCCTTCTTAATTCTGTCCAAACTGGCATACATGAGATCATTATGGTCCCCAAGGATTTATCCAAGCCTTATGTTCTCATCATTCTCATCTCTGAGGAAGATCCACGGCTGCAGGTCCGGCTTGTGGAAGATATTGTAAATTTGCAGCTCGAGCAGTATCATCGAGCAATCCAGCGTAATCGGGTCAGATAGTTCAACACAAGGTGGAAGCTTCTCAAATAGAACAAGGGTAGTGCTCTTATCAGGCTCTTCCGTGCTCCATTTATCAGGGCAAGGGCTTCCAAGGGGTTGCAAGTGAAGGCCATCAGGCAGATCAAGCCCAGGCACAGTAGGGTCAAGCAGCACATGCTCCGGAGGGGATGTAGTGGTAAGGGGACATTCAACGTCTAAAGCCCAAGAACCAGCAAAAGGGGAGAGCATGTGTGTATCCTTAAGGGTATAATTAACTTGCAACTAATGCGTGACTAGCCTCCCCTAGCCCCTTTCCTCAGTACCCATGGGGATCAGATAATTCATGTCAATGGACCGATTCAAGAAAAGGGTCAGATCATGACCACAACCAGCATCCACTGAAGGGTCGGACAAAGGCACCCCCTCCATTCCATGACTGGCTGGCATAGAGGCCAGCCCTATTCCCCTGCCAGTATCAGGCTGCGGGGAGTCTCCCATTTCAGAAGAGGCATCTCCCCCAGGCCCAAGTCACCCCTCACTCTTGTGAAGATTCTCTTTTTATGGTTTTTAGGGGTTTAGAGTTTCATTTTTCAATTTTTTAGTGTTTTCAATTTTAGGGGTGTAAAGTGTTTAATACCTTTAAGGTTTTCGTAGGGGTTTTCAGGGTTTTTAGGGTGTTTATTTTTTAGGTATTTTTTGGGATTTCTTAGTTTTTTTATTTTTAGGCATTTTTGGGATTTAATGGTTTTTAGGGTATTAGGTTTTATGGTTTTTATAGTTTTTTTTGTTTTTAGGGGGTATTTGAGTTTTTAGGGTTTCACAATTTTTTCAATGTTCTTAAACATTTTTTATAGTTTAAAGGGTTTCTTGAATTTTTAGGGATTTTTATTATTTTTAGGTGTTCTTTAATGTTTTTAGGTCCTTTTAAGGATTTTATCATTTTAAGGGTTTAAATTGTTTTTAGGTTTTAAGGATTTCTTTGTGGTTTTAGGGTTTTATAGGTTTTTTAGATTTTAGGCCATTTTTTTAATTTTATGACTTTTTAGGGGTTTTAGTGATTTCGATGGTTTTTAGGGATTTTTTTTTTGATATTTGGGTTTTTAAGTTTTTCTTAGGGGTTTTTAGGATTTTATGGTTTCTTACATTTTTAATGGTTCTTATGTATTTTATATGATTTTATTGGTTTTAGTGATTTTGAGGGGGGTTTCGGGTTTTTTGTTTTTTATTGGTTTTTTGAGTTTTATAGTTTTTTATAGTTTTTTAGAGTTTTATATTTTTTAGGGGTTTAAAGGGGTTTCAGTTCTTTTAGTGGTTTTTAAGTATTTCTGGTTTTTTAGTGTCTTATATCATTTTAGAGATTTTAGGGTTATTAGGGATTTTATGGATTTTTAGTGTTTCCATGGTTTTTTTATGCTCTTATGTTTTTAGTGGATTTGAGTGTTTTTAGGTTTTTATGGGTTTCTTAGGGATTTTAGTGTTTTTTCACATTTTTAGGGGGTTTTAGGGATGTTTTAGAAATATTGAGGATTTCTATGTTTTTAGGGCTTCTGAGGGTTTTAGGGTTCATTAGGGGTTTCAGGATTTTTGTGGTTTTCTGGGTTTTAGGATTTTATTGAGTTTTTTGGGGTTTTATGGGGTTTTAGAGTATTTTAATAATTTATGGGTTTAATTTTTTTTAGATTTTTTAGTTGGTTTTATACTTTTTATGGGGATTTTAATGTTTTTAGTGGTTTTATAGTTTTTAGGTCTTTTTAGGGGTTTAAGAATCCTTTTTGGTTGTTTGATTTCTTATATTTTTTATGTTTTTATTTGTTTTAAATGTTTTATGATTTCTAAGGTTTTATAAAGGGTTTTAGGGGGTTTTATGGTTTTTAGGGGTTTATGGGTTTTAGCATTTTTAGGTTTTTTTGTATATTGTAGGTTTTTAGGTGTTTTATGAGTTCTTAGGTTTTTAATATTTTCATAATGGGTTTCAATGGTATTTTTGAATTTGTAATGATTTTTTAGGTTTTTTATGGTTTTGAGGTTTTTTGGGATTTTAAAGTAACTAGGGGTTTCAACGTTTTTAGGGTTTTTATGGGTTTTCAGTGTTTTTTGTTTTTTATGGATTTATTTGCGGTTTTCATGTTTTTAGGGATTTTTATGTTTTCTGGTACTTTTTTAGGATTTCTAGTTTGTGAGGTTTTTAGAGATTTTTTGCATTTTATGGTTTTAGGGTTTTTATAGTTTTATGGTTTTTGCGGTTTTATTAGTTTTTAAGGTTTTATGGTTTTTTGAGTTTTTAATGTTACTAGGGGTGTAAAGTGACTTTAGATTTTTTATTTGGTTTTTATAGATTTTTGGGTTTTTTGGGTTTTATTGGTTTTAGTGGTTTTTATGGGTTTTAGGATTTTTAGTAGTTTTATAGTTTTTTTTTATTATTTTTATCAATTTTTAGGTTTTAAGATGTTTCTATTTTTTTGGTTTTTATGGTTTTCTCAGTTTTCAGAGGTTGTTTACCTTTTTATTGATATTTAAGGATTTATTTTAGTTTTTTATGTCGTTTTATAGTTTTTAGGGATTATGAGGGGATTTATGGTTTTATGGATTTTAGGGGATTTATGGTTTTATGGGGTTTACTGTATTTTTTTGATATTTTTAATGATTTTAATGTATTTTATATTTTTTAATTTTTTTAGGGGATAAAAGGATTTTTGTATTTTTATAGTGGGGTTTTAAGTTTATTTGTCTTTAAGGGTTTTTAAGTCTTTAGAGGTTTATGGTTTTTAAGAGTTTTAATGGTTTTTTGTCCTTTTAGGATTTCTAGTGTTTTTTATTTTTTTATATATATCATTTATTTTTTTATTTTAAATTATTTTTCTTCTTGTTTTTAGGGTTTTTAGGGTTTTTATTTTTTTTTATAGATTTTTACAGAATTTTTTGTATTTTTTAGATTTTAAGGTTTCGTCAGTTTTTACGGTTTTTATGGTGTCTAGGGTTTTTTCATATTTTTAGATATTTTAGGGTTTTAAATGTTTTTTGGTATTTCTATTTTTCTAAATGTTTTTAGGTTTTTAGTATTATTTTTTATTTTCACGGATATATTGATCTTTTTTAGGATTCATTTTTGTTTTTTTTGTATTTAGTGATATTTGAGGGTTTTATTGTTCTACAGGTTTTGATGATTTTTCGGGTTGTTTAGTTTGGTTTTATTTTTTAGGGTTTTAATATTTTTTGATTTCTTATCATTTTTATGGGTTTAAATTGTTATTGTAGTTTTTTATTTTTTGATGGTATTTATGGGTTTTAGGGGTTTTTATGTTTTTAGGGGTTTATGGGTTCTAGGGTTTTAGGCGTTTTAGGGTTTTTAGTGCTTTTTAGAGTTTTTATGAGTTTTATGTTTTTTTTGTTTTGAAGGTTTTAATAAGGTTTTAGGGGTTTTCACTTCTTGTGTTTTTAGTATTTTTGATGTTTTTTAGCTTTTTTCTGGGGTTTTATGGGTTTTTAGGTTCTTAGTGTTGATTAGGGTTTTTTTATTTTTTATTAATTTTAGGGGTTTTTATTGTTTTTATGTTATTATAGATTTGTTAGGGGATTTCACAGTTTTTAGGGTTTTATGTATTTTGGTATATTAGGGTCTTTTTTTGTATTTTTATGGTTTTTATGGTTTTTAGGGATTTGAGGGGTTTTATGTTTTTTAGGTTTTTTTTGTGTTCTACTTGGATTTTTTTGTTTTCTAGGGGTGTAAATGTTTTTAGTGTTATTAACATTTTTAGGGGATTATAGATTTTTTTGTGTTTACAGTGGTTATTAGTGCTTTTGTGTGGGGGTTTTTTCCCACTTTTAACATTTTTAAGGGTATTTTGGTTTTAGGGTTTTTATGGTTTTAGGGTCATTTAGCATTTTTTATTGTTTTGAAAATTTGTAGGATTTTAAGGGTTTTCTCTTTTTTTTACTTTTTTATGTATTTCTTAGTTTTTTAAGGATTTAGTGTTTTTTAGGTTTTTAGTGATTTGTAGGGTTTTTTAGGAATTTTTTGATTTTATGGGTTCTGAGAATTTTGAAGGTTTTAGGTTATTTTATGGTTTTTAGGTTTTATAGGGGTTTCAGAATCTTTTTTAGGGAATGGAAGATGCTAGGGTCGGGCTATCCCCCCCCCCCAAATTTATTTGTGTTTTATAACATTTTTAGGGTTTAAAAGGGTTTTTAGAGTTTTTATTCATTTCTTAGGGTTTTATTGGCTTTATTGGTTTTAGCGGTTCATATGAATGTTTTGGGTCTTTAGAGTTTTATTAATATTTGTATCTTTTTTTAAGGTGTTTATGGGTTTAATGTATTTTTATATTATTAAGGATTTCTTAGGGGTTTTCAAGTGTTCTGACATTTTTATAAATTTTTAGGTATTTTTTATGATATTTAAGGGTTTTTAAGTTTTATTGGGATTTTTAGGGTTCTAATGTTTTTATGGGTTTTACTGTTTGAGGGGTTTTCAGTTTTTATAAATTTTTGGGGTTTTATGTATTTTTATGTTTTTATTGTTTTCATAGGATTTTCATCATTTTTATAGTTTTTATGTTTCATGGGAACTTAATAATTTTTAGGATTTTAATGAGTTTTTGGGTTTTGAGGGATTTCGAGGGTTTTTATTGTTTTAAGGGTTTATAATATTTTAATGTTTTATTATAGGATTTTTTGTTTTAGGGTTCATTATTTTTTTAAGGTTTTTTTTATTTTTTTAACAATTTTAGGATTATTAAAGGGTTTTATCATTTTAGTGGATTTTTTAGGGATTTATGTCTTGTTAGGGTATTTTAATTATTTTAAAAGGATTTTTATTTTTGATGTTTTTTAGCATTTTTTGGGTTTTAGTGTTTTTTGGTTTTTTGGGTTTTTAATTTTTTTGGGTTCTTAATGTTTTCTTAGATTTATTTGGGGTTTTAGGTTTTTTTATATTTTTAAACATTTTAAAGGATTTTTAATGATTTTGTTGGTTTTTATTTTTTTTAAGCGGTTTTAGTGTTTTTTATAGCTTTATGGTGGTTTAGGTTTGTTAGCATATTTTAGGTTTTTTTGGGCTTTAAGTACTTTTAGATTTTTACCGTTCACAGAGTAATTTTCAGGGGTTTTAAGGATTTTTTCCTGTTAATATATTTACAGGTAATTGTAATGATTTTTATTGGGTTTTATGGTTTTTATAGATTTTTTTTGTTTATAAGGATTCTTAGGATTTTTATTATTTTTATGATTTTTTCTTGTTTTAGTGGTTTTTTTAGTTTTTTAGGGGTTTTATGGGTTTTTTGAGATTTTTAAATTTTTTAGTTGTTTAAAGGGGTTTTAGAGTATTTAGTTGTTTTTTGGGTTTTCATGTGATTTGAGGGGTTTTAAGGGTTTTGGGGGGTTTTATGATTTTTAGAGTTTCTAGGGTTTTTTAGGGGTTTTGGGGTTTTTGGTTTTTTGAGGTTTTAATACTTTTTATGTTATTAAGGTTTTCATAGGGGTATGAATTGTTTGGGGGTTTATTATGTTTCAGGAGTTTTTAGGTATGTTTTAGGATTTTATGGGTTTTAAGGATTTTAGAGATTTTGAGGGATTCTTGAGTTTTTAGGGGTTTAATAGTTTTTTTGGGGGTTTAGGGTAGTTTGAGTTTTTAAGGGTTTTATTAATTTTTTGAGATTTAAATTTTTTGAGGGGTTTAAATGGTTTTTATAGTTATTAGTTGATTTTTACGGTCTTTATGGATTTTATGAGGTTTTTATGGGTTTTAGGAAATTTATAATTTTCTGGGTTTTTTGTTTTTTAGGGTTTTTAACTTTTTTTAGGGTCTCAACTGTTCTGATTTTTATGGTTTTTTAGGGGGTTTCAGTTCTTTTTGTTTTTTAATGTTTTTTTTGGTTTTTTGGTTTTTTTTATTTTTTTGGTCTTCAGGTTTTTTTGGGGTTTTGAGGTTTATAGATTTTTTAAGGTTTTGGGGTTTTTAAGGGTTTTTGAGGGTTTAGGGGTATTTTTTGTATTTTTAATGTGTAAGGTTTTTAGGGTTTTTATTTTTATTAGGGGTCTAAAGTTTTTTTTTATATTTTTCGATAATTTTCATTGGTTTTTCTAAGTTTTAGGTTTTTTATGGTTTTAAGGGTTTATGGTATTTAAGTTTTTTAACATTTTTATGGTTTATGTGGTTTTATGTTTTTTTGTTTTTTAAGGTTTTCTTGATGTTTTTCTGGGGTTTTAGGGTTTTTATGTTTTTAGGTATTTTTTGGGATTTTTATGATTTTTATGGTTTTTAGGGGTTCTAAGGATTTTGAGGGTTTTTAGCGATTTTTAGGTTTATATGGTTATATTTTTTTTTGATTTTTAGGGGTTTTTATTGTTTTTAGGGTTTTAAGGTGTTGGTCGGAGTGGATACTCAGGAGGGGGTGAATTGAGTTCCAATTAAAAATTTATGTTAAAAATATTTCTATTAAAATCCCCCAATTAAAAAAATAAGTTAAACTGTAGTGAATTTGCAAAACTGTAAGGGTTCAATTAGGTTCTCAGAAGATTGATTAGGTCTCAGTTAATTTAATCAGAAGATTAAATTTTCTTTTGAAACTAACCTACTGATTTACAATAGTTAAAAACACTTACTTGATTAACTATCAAAGTAACTTTAAAACAATTTTATATTTCAAAGTAATTAGCAGCGGAATATTCAATGTAGTTTAAATCCAAAATAAGTAAGCACAACAATTTTAAAACAAGAGGTTCAGTCTCAAGCGGAGACTTAGTCCTCTCAAACAATTTATATAAATTTTGATCCACATCCTGGATTGGGGTAAACTTCAGCACACAGACTGTCCAGGTACCACACCTCTACCACAGTTCTTTGTGGGAAAACAAAAAAACAGTACACTGATTGTACAGGTCCTACATGACCTCTAACACTATTCATAGTGGGATACATAAGAGTTATAGAAGGTTTGTGTGGGGATTTATAGATCCTCCATTTCAGAAAAGAAGACAGTGTTTGTATAAAATATACAGAGTACGCACACTGCTCAAAATGTAAATAAAAGAATCACTGAGAGAGTAGATATGAGTTTTAGAATTCTCTTGTGATGTGAAGTGTTGCTCTGGACTCCTTTGATTGATTAGGAATGCTTCTGAGTCCTTCTCCGGTTTTTTCTAAAAAACGGAGGGTTGTTTTCTTCAAGATTCATTTGATCATCTTGAGTGTATGAAGATCTCATTGTAGTTCTTCACTTCTTGGCTAGGGTGCAACTTATCTTCTATTCTAGAATGAATGGCTTTGTGTATGTCTAGTGTTCTTCCAGTATGGATGTATCTTTTCTTTTCTGTGTGTATGCACCACTTTTCATCACTCTTCAGCCTTTATTTCAAACTGTGTTGCACGGCCTTTGTCCTTCCTTTTATAGATTTCATCTCGGGTAATGGGAATGATTACCTTTTACATGTATGAGGTATGGTTCCCTGACATGCCAACAACTATCATTATATAACATTAATTGCATTAAAATCATCAAATATGATCGTTTCTAAATAAACAAATAGAAATATAGTTTAGGGAAACAATGACTAGTTTTCAATCGGTATCTCCTTATAACAGTGATCTTGTATCGGTGGTTGTTACTCCTACTAACATTAGATCATTATATCATTTATTGGCTCATTGTATCAGTGAACTTATATCGGTAGACTTGACTTGTGGTAGCTCTGGTGAACTTCATAGCGGTAGACTTGATTATACCGGTAGACTTACTCTAATAGTAGCTCTAATGTAACGGTAGCTCGTATCGGTATACTTTTGTATCGGTCGCCTTTGCATATTGGTAGCTCCGTTTTGTACCAGTGATTAAGTGAATACCGGTGGACTTATGCACACCGGTCGACTTGTTCTATCGGTAGCTTTGCTTCTATCGATAGCTGTCTATATCGGTGGATGTTGTATTGGTGAACTTCATACAAGTAGCTTATCTATATCAGTAGACTAGATCTATTAGAGACATGTGCTTACTGGTGGACTTATACATACCGGTAGCTCTATGTATCGGTGAACTTTGCATATCGGTGACTATGTCTATCGGTAGACTAAGTACCGGTAGGTCTGTATCCGTAGCTTTGAGAATATCAGTGACTTAACACTTATCTGTTCTATGAAAAACAAATCCATATTGAGTTAAAATTATGTCAAAGTATGATTAATCATAGATAAGAATTTATTGACATATTCCAATGATTAATTTGATATTTATCATATATATATATAATTATAATCACTCATCAAGATTATCAAAACAAATTAAAGCATGATTGGGATTATCAAAACAGGTGAGGTCAATAATCTCCCCCTTTTTTATAATCACAACTCATGTTATTCTAAACCAACAAAATCAATAATATATCAGAGAGTTATAGACCAAAAGTTCAAAAATAAAATAGAAAGTCATCATAGGAAAATACAAAATAATGTATCAAAGGTAAGATGGAAATGGAATATATCAAGCCCATAGTTCTCCCGTTGTGTACAACAGATGTACCCTTCTATATCAGGGGTAGAGTTATAGCATGAAGTTGATCTATTCATATTTTTTCCTGTTATATTCTCCCTTTTATATACATATTCTCCTCCTATGATATATATATTCTCCCCCTTTGGGATTGGAAAGAAGGAAGGTTGAAAACAATTTATCAGAGGAAATGAGAAATAGAGAAAAGAATACAAGACCATTGATATATGTCATGGGGCAAAGAGTACAACGGAAATACAAAAGTAATACAAAGGAAATAGAAATGATTCCTATCAAAGGTCCTATCAAGCAATAAATCCACCTCTTGAATGTCCACGTGGGATTTCCCTTTCGGATCCGAGGTAGACTTAGACTGTAGAGAGTCATGTGGAGGCTTAGGAACACTAGAAATGATCATAGGAGGCCGAGCTACTGAAACTATTCCTAGCCTTTACAGTGTAGATTTCGGAGTGATCATGGGAGTAAGGCTACAGATGGCTTGGGCTGGAGTCATCTGAGCAGGAGAATTAGTATAGGCAGATGCAGATAATACTGGAGGTATAATCACTAGCTGAGCATTAACATGCAAGAAAGGAAACAAGAGATTTCTGAAATCCATAATGATTTATTCTCCCCTTTCCATAGTAGACAAAAAGTCATCTTTGTTTTTCAAAAACATATCCAAGGCTGGAGTTAGCTCCCTGAGTTTTCTTACTTGTTCCCTAAAGGCTTGATTGACTAGGGGTAGCTTCATGTTTTCTAACATAAGCTTGAAATGATTATTGAGCTGGTGCTTGGTGTAAACCCTTTGGAAATAATAATCCACCTTTTCCTTAACTTCCTTTTGAGATGTAGTAGACTCCTTCATAAGACTTTGAATTATTTTTCCAATATCCCTAGTGGTAGAAACCACTTGAATTAGGGTAGATGAGTCCACAGATCCATTGGTTGAAGCTGAACCAAGATCCTCCTTCATCAAATCTCTAATCTAATCCAAATCTATTGAACGTTTGGAAGCAAGTGAACTAATAGAAAAAACCACAGTTTCCTTGAAACTCTTAGTTAGGCCACTGATAATATTCTTTACAAGAGAATGTTGACTACTGACATGATTCTCTACTGATTTCTTAAATCCCTAAAAAACTGACACCATCTGGCTTAGAATGCTTTCTACGTAGGCCAAATCATTATCTTCTTGATATTTAGAACTCATATAGGATTCCAGAGAGACAACTGATTTCTTTAGAAATTCAATATCCTCTCCCAAGGTAGACATCTGATTCAGGAAAGCTGTGATTCCATCCATCATCTCAGCCACAGAGTTTGACACACAACCCCTAAGAGAGAGTTCAAAAGATCTTTCCAAGATGCTCATCTCCTCAACAAAACAATTCTTTAACTCAACAACAGAAGCATTTAAAAACTCTTTCATTTCAGCCTTCAAAGATTATAAATCATCCCTAGTGATTATATTAGTAGGTACAACAACATGAGATTTTTCAGATTCTATACTGGCTACAGATTCATTCATAACAGTCTGAATAGATGACACCAGTGAAGCTTCCAATATCCTTAGTTATTCCACAAAACTGGATTTAAGATCAGATTTTAACTAATCCGGATCATGTTTTCTTACCATATCTTTAGGTAATAACTCATACAGAATGTCATAATTGACATTTGGTCTCTAAAGGGATGCCTCATTATTTGAATCAGGGTAATCTAATCCAAAAAACATAAAACATGGGTCTTATGCACAATCTTCAATATCATTTTCCACTGAAACAATGCCTGGCCTAGTTTGTTGCTCCCCCTCAATTTGTGCATTTTCCTGTACAGTGATTGCACCCTTAGATGCTTGGTATTCCTCATCAGAATCCTTTACAACCATCTCCAGTTCTGCAACAGCAGTGGGGTCCTCAGGAATAGGTACAGGTCTATCAACTTCATCAAATTCCTCATCAGGTATTAAAGAGTGTCCAATCAGTGGACTAAGTCTCAAGTTGGTAGAAAAAAATGCTTAACTTGCATGAACTTATTCTTCATTCTCTCAATCAGCCTCTTCCGGATCTGATCACTACTGAAATTCCTTTTCTTGTGACACAATTTCAGGAGATGGGCTAGGAGGAAAATCTAGATCTCTTCTATATAGTGCAGAGGAATCCTCCTCTTTTGAATCATCACTATATTGTAGCTCCTCCTCATCAGGTCCTAGACCTAGATCACTCACATCCTTAGGCCTAGAAGGATGATCCAAAGGATTAAACATATCATATAACTTCTTATAATCAGTAACCCACTATCTTTTCCATGGATTCCAATTAATATTCATGTACTTACATATTGTGCTTGTGATATAGAAGTTGTTCCTTACCACCACAGTCTCGTCCTGAGACTCAGCTACTCCCTTTACTTTAATCATAATTGAAATCAACTTAGCAAAGAATAAGGGATTGGTTTTTGACTTTGGCCTGGTCATATCCTCAATCTGGACCATCAACATCCTGTAAAAATTTATCTTAACACCATGTCTCAACAGATGCATCATGTAAATATCATGGTATTTAAGATTTGAAAAATCCCCTCTCCTTGGAATTAAAACATGTTTTATGAACTTAAACAGTAGTCGGTTCTCTCTATTAATTTCTACAGCAACTACTTTTCTAGGAGTTACATCTCCTGTTAGCTCTCCTAAAGCAGTTTCATACATAAAGATATTACAGGTAGGAGGTTTTGATTTCGAGAAATATCCAATAGTACCTTCGTGTGGAACCTTCAGGAATTCCGCCCACTCAATATAAGAAAAAGCTATCTCCTTTCCATTCACAACAGATACCATCCTATTCTTGACTTCTGATTTCTCAAACTGAACATACTCATAGAAATATTTTATGAGCATCGGATAGTTGGGTCCATTGTGTTTGAGAATCATTCTATCCATTTTTGATCTTCTAGAACTTCCAGTACTTATGATTCACTTGACATTAGCCATTCTACGCATAGCTCCCTTTCAACTATTATATCCCTTTCAACAAGATGCAGATTTTTGGGTTTCTTCACTTCACTTCCACTACTAGACTCGCCTTTGAGTCTCTTAGCACTCAGTTCATCTTTCCACTGATTGAAGGTATCTTTACTCTTTCCATTGAATTGCGAGGATTAGAGTTCTAAGGTTTGAGAGAGGATTGAAGGTAAGGTGCTCGAGGTGGATCTATAGAGGTTAAGACTTGTGTTTTATCATTCAGGAATCATAAAAAAGATAATTAATATATAATAATTAAATTATAAAAGATACAGATTCTGTCGGTTAATGGTTAAAAACATTGAAAACAGCATGACCCATTGGTAATATGTACCGGTGAGAATTCGTAATAGTGAGGTTTATCTATCAGTGAGTTCCACTAATAGTGAGGTCCATACTAGTGAGGTATAACTGTGAGTTTCATATCAGTGAGGTATAACAGTGAGGTTCATACTGGTGAGGTTTATAATGGTGAGGTCTCTAAAGGTGAGGTCTCTAACGGTGAGGTTTCTGACGGTTAGGTCTCTAACCGTGAGGTTTCTAACGGTGAGGTTTCTAACTGTGAGGTTTTTAATGGTGATATATCATTCCTAACTCATGTCTGATATAACTTTGCCTATCCTAACTTAATGTTTTGGTGAAAATGTTGGATAATTGATGTTCATCACCTATAAATTCAAGAGTAATGTCACCTTTTTGGAAATGATCTTTTAAAAGGTGGTTCTTTACATCAATGTGTTTGGTCCTAGAGTGAGATACATGGTTCTTTTAAATGTTAACTACACTAGTGTTAACGCAGTCAATAGATTCATGTCTAAATTGTTATATATAGTCCAAAAGAGTGTGTTTCATCCACAGAATTTGTGCACAACAACTACCAGCAGCTATATACTCTGCTTTAGTAGTAAACAATGCAACTGAATTATGTTTCTTTCTACACCATGATACCAAGGACATTCTCAATAAATGACATGTTCTAGATGTGCTTTTTCTATCCAACTTGCAACTAGTAAAGTCATCATCTGAATAAATCATTAGTTCAAAAGATTGTCCTTTTGGATAAAACAAACCTAAATTTGCAGTATGTTTATGATATTTGAAAATACTTTTAACAGCAATTAAATGAGATTCATTTGGATTAGCTTGAAATATTACACACATACACACAATAAACATAATATATGGTCTACTAGAAGTAAGATAAAGTAATCTTCCAATCATACCTCTATAGTTAGTTTGATCAACTGGTGTCCCAGTTTCATCATTATCCAACTTACAGGTGGTACTCATAGGTGTTTCACATTCCTTAATACTATCCAAACCAAACCGTTTTAAAATATCCTTTGTATATTTACTTTTATTCAAAATAATACCATTTTCATTTTGAAAAACTTGAAATACAATAAAATATTTGAGTTCTCCCATTAAACTCATTTCAAATTCATTTTTCATACTCTTTGAAAAGTCAGTACATAAAGAATGTTTATAGGATCCAAAGATAATATCATCAACATAGATTTTTACTATCAAAACATATTTATAAGTTCTTTTAATAAAAATATTTTGTTTAGAAATCCCTTTTTTAAAACCTTTTGAAATAATAAAATTACTAATTTTATCATACCAAGCTCGTGGATCTTATTTTAAACCATATAAATCTTTAGATAGCTTGAAAACATAATTTAGAAAATGAGGATTAGTATATCTAGGTGGTTGTTTAATAAAAACATCTTCAATTATAAAACCATCTAGAAAATCACTATTAACATCCATTTGATATAACTTGAAATTTAGATGAGCAGCATAGGCAAGTAGGATCTTTATAGCTTCTAATCTAGCTACAAAGGCAAAGGTTTACACATAATCTATTCTTTCATCTTGATTATACCCTTGTGAAACTAACATATCTTTGTTTCTAACTATATTTCTAGACTCGTCAGCTTTGTTTCTAAAAACCCATTTAGTACCTATGGTCAAAGTGTCCTTAGGTATGTCAGCTAATTCTCAGACATTGTTTATTTAAAATTTATTTAATTCTTCTTGCATAGACATTACCCAAAATTCTTCATTGATTGCATCATTGACATTTTTAGGTTCTAACTGTGAAAGAAAAGCATGATGTTCAACCTAGTTTCTTAGAAAAGCTCTAGTCTATGTCCCTCTATCAAGATAACCAACAACAACATTTAAAGGTCGATTTATTAGAATCCTATTTGATCTAGAAAAGGTGGGACTAGAAATTTTAGGTTCATCTGTCGGTTGTGGTTCAATATATGTAGGTTCTGGAAAGTTTCCAGAACTGGATGTCTTTACAACAGGTTCGTTGATTTTATCATTAATGTCCGGAACAGACAAGTCTTATTAAAGATTTTCAATGGATGATTTTGGTTCATGTGGATCAATTTCATCAAAATTGATGTGAAAAGATTATTCCACACATTTGGTTATTTTGTTAAAGACTCTATAAGATTTTCTAGTTAATGAATAACCAAGAAAAATTTCATCATCACTCTTGGATGAAAATTTGTCTAGATTGTCCTTAGTATTGAGAATAAAGACTTTGCAACCAAAGTCTCTGAAGTAACTAACTTTAGGTTCATATTATTCCACATTTCATAAGGGGCCTTCTTAAGAATAGGTCTGATCAAGAATCTATGAATAATATAACAAGTTGTGTTTACAACTTCATCCCAAAAATAAATAGGTAGGTCATACTCATTTAGCATAGTTCTTGCAATCTCTTGAAGGGTTCTGTTTTTTTTTTCTACTACACCATTCTATTAAGGTGTTCTTCAGGCAGAAAAGTTATGATTATATCTATTGTGTGAGAAAAAAGATTCAAACTCATGATTTTCAAACTCACGACCATGATCACTTCTCAGGGTCTTAATCTTAAGTCCACTAAGGTTTTCCATATACAGGGAGTATTTTATAAAGTAAAAACAAGCTTCACTTTTGTGAGCTAAAAAGTATACCCAAGTGCTCCTAGAATAGGCATTTACTATGACATAGACATAGTGCTTCCCATTTAAACTAGAGAATCTAGAAGGTCCAAAAAAATCCATGTGAACCAACTCGAGAGGTTGATAATTTGAAACTTATTTCTTTGATTTAAAAGAAACTTTATGTTGCTTTCCCTTTTGACAGGGATTACAAACTTTTTCAGTTGGGAATTCAAGTTTAGGTAGGTCTCTACCTAAGTTATTCCTAGTCAGTTTTCTAAGTGAATAAATGTTGCAATGTCCTAATCTTTTAGGTCATATCCAAGACTCTTTATGAAAATCATTTAAATAAGTAATGTTCTTTTTAGCTAGATAATTCAAATCAACAAAATAAACATTTTCATTTCTCAAAGCAGAAAATACAAAAACATTTTTATAATTAAAAACATTAAAAGAATAATTTTAAAATTTAAAATTGAAACCATCATCACAAAACTGAGAAATACATAACAGATTATACTTAAGTCCATCAATAAATAAAACATTGGAAATTAAAACTGAATCAATGTTACCAATATGTCCTAGACCGATGATTTTTCCTTTTAAATTATCACCAAAGGTGACATGGTCTCCATCAACTTTGATTAAACTCTTAAAGCATGAGTAATCTCCTGACATATGCCTTGAACATCCACTGTCCATGTACCATACCTTCTTATGAGAACTTTTCAAGCAAGTCTCCTACAAAACAGGTTTAAACAGATAATGATTTTGGTACCCATATTTTCTTCGGTCTAGATAGGTTAGCAAGCAAAGCCTTAGGTACCCAAATTTGTCTCATGGGTCTCATATAATCTACAGAATCCACACATTTTGAGAGATAAAATTTATTTGATCTATACCAATGTGAATAACTAGTTGAAGCATATGAATTTCCAGATGTAGAAATAACAACATTCTGTCCAGATTTAGGAATAAATCTATTTTTAGTAATCTGTCTCTTTCCAGGCTGATAGCCTATACCAGTGGTATATTTTGGTGCCACTTGTTTTCCTAACATTTGTGTAAGTGTATCCTTTACATTTGTGAATTTCTCTATGTACTTCCTTAATTACTCATTGAACAATTTCAGTTCAGTATTTTCCTTAAGTAATTGAGCATTCTTTTCCTTTTATATATCAAGTGCAGATTTAACAGAGCTGGTCAAAGCATGCTATTTCTTTAAGGTATTATACTTGTCCTTAATCTCATTACATGTTTATTCTAGCATATTAAAATATTAAAATAACTCTTCTCTAGACATATTTTCAAAATTAGAATGAGAATCAGAATCGGAATCAACTCCAGAATAATAAGAATTTAAAGCAGGAGTATCCAATGTTACCTGAGATGTGTTTGTCATGAAACACATGTTAGCACGATTCTTTTAAGGATCTGAAACTTCAGACTCACTTGTGCTATCTTATGAAGCACTCCAAGTTGCTTTCATAACTTTCTTGTAATTATTGTCCTTGTATTCATATTTCTTTTTGAACTTTAATTTTGGATAGTCTTCTTTTACATGTCCTTTTATTTTGCACTCATACCAGATAATGTCATCACTTTTATCAGGATTTTTCCAATCCATCATCTAATGACCTTTGTTGTCATACTATCCTTTATAATTTGATTTTCTGATAAACTTCTTCTTCCTATAGAACTTATTTAATCTCCTGGATATTTGAGCCATCTCAGCATCACTGTCTGAATCTAAACATTCACTTATTGAGCTTTCAGTATGTATGTGAAATTTCTTCTTATCCATGCTCTTTGAAGAAGTAGACATAAATGCTACTGACATTCTTTTTGGTTCATCATCTTCTTCCTTTGTTTACCTTCAGTTCTTTTTCATACATAATAATCTTAACAATTAATTCCTTAACAGGTAGTGAACTTATATCAAATGATTCTCTTATTGAAATAGATGTGCCTCTCCACCTTTCTGGCAGACATCTTAATATTCTCATAATCTTCTCCTTTGCAGGAAAATATTTTCCAAGTGTGCATATAGGTTTGATGATCTCGTTGAACCTGAGATACATGTCATAAATGGGTTCATCAGGCTTCGTTTTAAAATTATCATACTTAATAGTATAGGTATTCAGTATCATTTCTTTAACATTGGTTGTTCCTTCATGGGAAATAGACAAAGTGTCCGAGATTTCATAATCAGTTTTACAAGCAGATAGTCTATTAAATTCCTCATCACCTAAAGCACAATACATGGCATTCATTGCTTTACAATTATTATTGTATGTAGTTTTATTAGGTTCATCCCAAGTAGTCCTTTCAGTTTCTGGAATTTTATATTGAGTCTCTATAGCAGTCCATATATCAAATCCTATACTTTCTAAGTTAATTTTCATTTTATGTTTCCACTGGGTATAATTTGTACCATTAAAGAACGGTGGCATGTTTTTAGCAACACCTTCTAGTCTATTATCCATAATCAGATTTCAGCAAATATATTTAAAGATTTAAAATTTAGAACTAACAGAAATTTAAGATCATTAAGATAAAACTAAAATCACAGTTGAAAAACAGAGTATTTGGAAATCATTTATAAATAACAAACAATCCTCTGATACAAAATGTTGGTCGGAGTAGATACTCAAGATGGGGGGGTGAATTGAGTACCAATTAAAAAATTCTGTTAAAAATATATCTATTAAAATCCCCCAATTAAAAAACTAAGTTAAAATATAGTGAATTTGTAAAACTGTAAGGGTTCAATTAGGTTCTCAAAATATTGATTAATTCTCAGTTAATTTAATCAGAAGATTAAATTAGATTTTGAAACAAACCTATTGATTTACAATATTTACAAACACTTTCTAGATTAACTATCAAAGTAACTTTTAAAAAAATTATATTTCAAAGTAATTACAAGAAGAATATTCAATGTTGTTGAAAACCAAAATAAGTAAGCACAATTGTTTTAAAACAAGAGGTTCAGTCTCAAGACGAGACGTAGTCCTCTAAAACAATTTCTATAAATTTTGATCCACACCCTAGTTCGAGGTAAACTACAGTACATGGACTGTCCTGGTACCACAACCTCTACCACAGTTCCTCATGGGAAAACGAAACAAAATTACACTGACTGTACGGGTCCTACATAACCGATACCACTATCTACAGTGGGATACAATAGAGTTATAGAAGGTTTGTGTGAGGATTTTGAGATCCTCCATTTTAGCACAGGGGACAGTGTGTGTATAAAATATACAGAGCATGCACACTACTCAAAATGTAAATAAAAGAATCAATAAGAGAGTAGATATGAGTTTTAGAATGATCTAGTGATGTGAAGTGAAGCTTTGGACTACTTTGTTTGATCAGGAATGCTTATGAGTCCTTATCTGATTTTTGTCTGAAAAACATAGGGTCGTTTTCTTGAAGTTTCGTTTGATTAGCTTGAGTGTATGAAGAGCTCATTGTAGTTCTTCACTTCTTGGCTAGGGTGAATCTTAACTTCTCTTCTAGAATTAATGGCTTCATGTATGTCCAGTGTTCTTCCAGTATGGATGTAGATTTTCTTTTCTGGGTGTTTGCACCACTTTTCAGCACTCTTCAGCCTTTATTTCGCACTATGTTGCATGTCATTTGTCCCTCCTTTTATAGCTTTCAACTCGGGTAATGGGAATGATTACCTTTTTACATGTATGAGGTATGGTTCCCTAACATGCCAACAAATATCATTAAAAAACATTAATTGCATTAAAATCATCAAATATGACCATTTATAAATAAACAAATAGAAATATATTTTAGGTAAAGAGTGACTGGTTTTCAATTGGTAGCTCCTTATAACAGTGAGCTTGTATCTGTGGCTGTTACTCCTAGTTACAGTAGATCCTTGTATCAGTCAGTGGCTCATTGTATCAGTGAACTTCTATCGGTAGACTTGACTTGTGGTAGCTCTGGTGAACTTCATAGCGGAAGACTTTCTTATACCGGTAGACTTACTCTAATAGTAGCTTTGGTGTAACGGTAGCTCATATCGGTAGACTTTTGTATCAGTAGCATGTGCATATCGGTAGCTCTATTCTGTACCAGTGATTGAGTGCACACCGGTGGACTTATGCACACCGGTCAACTTGTTCTATCGGTAGCTCTGCTTCTATCAGTAAATAACTGTATCTGTGGATGTTGTATTGGGGAACTTCATACCAGTAGCTCATCTTTATCGGTAGACTAGATCTATCAGTGACATTTTCTTACCGGTGGACTTATACATACCAGTATCTCTATGTATCAGTGACCTTTGCTTATCAGTGACCTTTGCTTATCGGTGACTATGTCTATCAGTAGACTAAGTACCGGTAAGTCTGTATCAGTAGATTTGAGCATATCAGTGACTTAACACTTATCTGTTCTATGCAAAACATATCCAGATTGAGTTATGTCAAAGTATGATTAAACATAGATAATCATTTATTGAAATATTCCAACGATTAATTTTATATTTAGAATATATATATATAATTATAATCACTCATCAAGTTTATCAAAACAAATTAATGCATGATTTGGATTCTCAAAACAGGTGAGGTCAACAGAAGGGTTTTTTATTTTTTAATGTTTTAATTGGTAAAAGGGGTTTCAGAGTTTTTGTGTTATTAAAGTGTTTTTAGGGTTTTAGGGACTTATGGGTTTTTAGTGCTTTAGGTTTTTATCATTTGTTATGTTTTTGGCTACATTATGTGTTTCTAGGTCTTAAGGTCTCTCTCGGGTTTTTTTATTTATTTTTAGGTGTTTTTACATTATTATGGATTTTTAGTGATTTTTTAGGATTTTTATAGGGTATTGGGGTTTTTTATGTGTTTTAGGGATTTTATATTTTATAGATATTTGTATAGGCTTTAAGTGTTTTTAGGTTTTAATATTTTTTTGAGGATTTTAGGGTTTTTACATTTTTAGGAGGATTTTTTTGGGTTTTTAGGGATTTTTGGGACTTATTTTTTTTGGGATTTAGGATTTTTAATTTTTAGGGATTTTAATGCTTTTTATATTTATTTAATTATTTTGTGGGTTTAAAGGAAGATTTATAGTTTTTATAGGTTTTTTGTGTATTTTGGGTTTTTTGGGGTTTTTAAATGTTTTTACGGGTTTATGGTTTTATAGGATTTTAGGGTTTTTAGAGACTTTTAGGGTTATTTATGGTTTTAGTATTTTTTTATGTTTTAAGGGATTTTAAGTGTTTTTAGATTTTTATATTTTTCATAAGGGTTTTAGGGTTTTTTGACCTTTTTATGGATTTTTATAGGTTTTTATGATTTGTATACTTTTTATGGATTATAGAGATTGGGGGTTAGGGTTTTAGTTTTTTTGGGAGTGTTAGGGTTTCTAGGATTTTTATGGGTTTTCTAGTTTTTTGGTAATTTTAGGTTTTTAGGGGTTTTAGTGTTTTATAGTTTTTATTGGGTGTTTTAGGGATTTTATGGGTTTCTAAATTTTTAGTGTATTTTTTGGAATGTTATAGTTTTTTTGGTTTTTAGGGATTTTGAGGGTCTTTAAGGTTTTTATCATATTTATTGTTTTTTTATTCATAGGGTTTTTGGTTTTTTTAGGTTTTGATGGTTTTTTAGAGATTTTTACCTTTCTAGGGGTTTAAAGAGTTTATATATTTTTAGTGGTTTCATATTTTTTCTGAGTATTTTCTATTTTTTAATGTTTTTAGGGGTTTTATGGTTTTTAGTGACTTCTAGAGTTTTTAGGGACTTTTAAGGTTGTCGTGTTTTTTATAAGTTTTTATAAGTTTTAATTCGTTTTATGATTTTTAATGATTTTTTAGAGTTTTCAAGGGGTTTATAAATTTTTAGGTATTTATAGGTTCTTATGGTTATTTATATTTCTTAGGGATTTTATGGGCTTAATGGTTTTTAGGGTTTTTAGGTTTTTAGGGGTTTTAATATTTTTTATGGGTTTCTATTATTTCTAGTTTTCAAATGTTTTCTTATGATTTTGCATGGTTTTTAGGGGTTTTTTATACTTAGGGATTTATGAGAACTTTTATAATTTTTATGGGTTTTTAGGGTTTTAGGGATTATAATTTTGTAGAATTTTTTTAATTTATAGTTTTATTGGGAATATTAGGGTTTTTTATTTTAGGGTTTTAAAGGTGTTCTAGAGATTTTAATGTTTTATGTGTTTATAGTGTTCTAATATTTCATTTTGGTTTTTGGTATTTTATCAATTTTTTAGTGTTTTTTATTATTTTAGGGGTTTTATTTTTTTAGGATTTAAGGATTTTAGGGTTTTTAGTTTTTTTTTTATCAGTTTTATTTTGTTAAGTTTTTTATATTTTCATAAGATATTTAAGGGTTTTATGGGTTTTTCTGTTTTATATATTTTTAGATATTTTTAGGATTTTTTTTTGTGTTTAGTGTTCTTTTGGGGTTTTGGGTTTATTATTTTTTATGGGTTTTTATGGTTTTTTTATTTTATAGGTTTTTTTAGTTGTAGGGTTTTAACGGATTTGTAGGGGATTTTATTTACATTTTTAGGGGTTTAAAGGGGTTTTAGAGTTTTTAGTGGGTTTTAACAGTTTTATGGGTTTTTATACTTTTTATATGTTTTATTGTCTTTAAGGAGTTTTAGAGTTTTTAGGGACTTTTTTGGGTTTTTATAATTTTCTAGTTTTCAAGGTTTTTAAGGGTTTTTCATTTTTATGGTTTCTAAGGGGTTATCAATGATTTTAGGGTCTCTTAAATTTTCAGGGATTTATTTATTATTTTTTTAAATTTTAATGATTTCGTAGGGGTTTTAGGAGTTTTAGGGATTTTGGGGTTTTTTCAGGGTTTAATCAATTTTTAAAGGTTTTAATGTTTTTAGGATTTTAAGGTTTTCATTGGGGTTTTCAATGTTTTTAGTAGTTTTAATATTTTTAGAGATTTTTATGGATTTCTATGATATTTATGGTTTTATGGTTTTTAGGTTGTCGAGGTTTCATGGTTTTTAATGGTTTTATGGGTTTTATAGTTTTTAAGGGGTTTAGTATTTTTAAATTTTTTAGGGGTTTAAGGTTATTAGTGTTTTATAAAATATTTACAAATTAGAAGAATTTCAATAGTTTTTAATGGATTTTTAAAATTTTATGGTTATTATTATTTTTAAGGTTTTATAGAGTTTCATGGTAATTTGGGTTTTTAGGGGTTTTAGGGTCCTTTAGGACTTTTTTTGATTTTAAATGTTTTAAGTGTTTTTAGGTTTCTAAATTTTCTTTGGTTTTTTTAGAGTCTTAATCATTTTTTAATGTTTTTAGGGATTTTAGGGATTTCTAGATTTTTTGTGTTTTTTTGGTTTTTAGGTGATTTTGATGGTTTTTAAGATATTTTTTAGTTTTTAGGGTTTTTAGGGGATTTTAGGATTTTCATAATTTTTGGTTTTTTAGTGGTTTTAATTTTTTTTAGATTTTTATTTTTTTTCTTATGGTTTTTCAGGGCTTTATGTATTTTTACAGTTCAGGGGTTTTCAATTGTTTTTTGGATTTTATGGTCTTTTAGTGTTTGTAGATATTTTGAGGGTTATATGTGTTTTTTGGGGTTTTAGTGTGTTATTATATTTTAGGGTTTTTTGGGTTATTTTGGGATTTTAATTATTTTAAGGGTTTTAATAAATTTATAGGGGTTTAAAGGGAATTTAGAGTTTTATTGGTTTTTGTGGGTTTAAGGGGTTTATTGGTTTTTTGTGGGTTTATGGGTTTTAATTATTTGTAGGGGTTTATGTTATTAATAAGGTTTTTAGAAGTTTTAGCATTTATTATGTTTTTAGGGGTTTAAAGTGTTTTTAATTTTTTATCGTTTTCATAGGATTTTTATGGTTGTTACTTTTTTTGGATTTTATTTAGTTTTAGGATTGTTTTGTTTTTTTGGGTATTAAGAGATTTGAGGGATTTGAGTGTTTTTTTGTGTTTTTATAATTTTTAGGATTTTAGTGTATTTATGTGTTTTTAGGTATTTCAGTGATTTTAATGGGATTACAAGGTTTTTATGGTTTTTTATATTTTTAGGGATTTTTAGTGCTTTTAATGATTTTTATAGGGTTTTAGGTTTTTGAGGATTTGAAATGTTTTTTGGGTTTTTAGGGTTTTAGGGATTTTATGGTTTTTTTTGTTTTTAGGGATTTTTTGAGATTTATTGAGTTTTTATGGTTTTTTACTATTTTTAAAATTTTTATCGTTTTAAAGGGTTTTTATATTTTTTAGTGGTTTTTTGGGATTAAGGGTTTTAAGGTTTTTCTAGGATTTATGGTTTTTAGTTTTTTTTCGTGGATTTTAATATTTTTCTTTGATTTTATGGTTTTTTAGGTTTTTAGGGGTTTAAAATATTTTCAGTTTTTTAAGGGTTTCTTATGGATTTTCAAGGATTTAGGGATTTTCTATATTTTTGTATTTTTTAAATATTTTTTAGGATTTTTATGTTTTTTATGGTTTTTATGGTTTTTAGGTATTATGTGGGGTGTTGGGTCCTGCAAACATTACAAGGAGAAATAAAAATACTCTAATATATTTGTAAAATGAAGGAAAGCATTTTGTAGTATAAATCATAGAATAAGGATGAAGAATCCAAATTTGGGAAAGGGAATAGTGTGTCGTGAACCGTAAGCCCTTTGTAGTCCACCGCTCTACATGAAGGTTCCTAGCATCACAAAAGCACCTCTGAACCAAAAAGTTTGTGGGGTGATGGCGACGGTGCCATCCCCCACAAACAAACAAAGGCGTTCACTGAATTGAGGGGGAAAATTTCACCATTGCTATGAGTCCCCCTATGAACTCAAAAAATTTGCAAGCAAGGTGGAGCCGACGACCTCCCACAAACAAAACAAATTCATTCACGGGAGTGAGGTGGTGATTATCACCTACATGGATGATGACCCCTTACCCCACTGACCGAGTCATATTCGGGTTGTGTTTCTTGTCTTGTGGGCTGCCGCAATATGTGTTGTGCGACCCACTGATCAATCGTTTCTGCTATTCTACAAAATAACCCTGAGGGGAGGTGAAAAAGGCAAGGAAGGGGAGACTTTGACACTTTGGGATGATGAATTTTGGATGAATTTGATGGAATTGTGGTCTTGGGAACTTTGGATGAAGTTTCAAAGAGATTTACCTATGATGTATGGAAGGGGAGACTACTGTGGACAATTCTATGTAGGTATAACACTACATATATCATCAAAGAAGAAAATATAAACTGTTTGGAAGACCATGAACCAAATTCCATTTTTGGGTGAATTTCCCATGAACTCAGTGATAAATTCCCCTCCTTCAATTGGGAATCCCACATAGAAATTCACTATGCGGTAAAAACCTTACACCTTGTAGCACATCACTACATAGTTGGAACCCAGCCCCTTGTAGCTTCAGGCTACATAGACGGAACTAGGTGCCACGTAGAAAGACACTACATGAACCACGTCCAATTCAGATTACCACCATTAATCATGGATAGCTCCCCCATCTTCATAGTAATATTCTATGTGGGGAGACACCATCCTGCATGAGGAAATGGTACACAGAATGGGGTACCTTCGAGCATTCCACCGTCCAACTCTAATCATTTCCTTTGGTTTCTGTCACCTCATCCGTATTCCCTCCAAAAAATAGTCCTACTACATTTGGTCAAGGATTCTTCCAAATCCACCAGACTCGTATGATAAAAATTTCTAGTGCATCATCTCTCCCTTTTGAGTTTACATACCATTGGTAAGAAAATCCATGTGGGTAGTAACCACAATGGAACAGACCCCTGGAATTCCTACAATTTTACATTCCCATGGCAACCCACGGTCCAACCTTGGAATACAAATTTAAACCTCCATGTTATTGGAATCACGGGTAATCTCTAGTCTATCCCTTTGATGATGGAAAATTATAAATAAGGTAAATCACAATTACATTTCCTTTCCATGAGAGGAAACATTCCTCCCCTTTCCCAGAACTGATTTCAGGTCACTCCCACTAAGGTAAGCCCCTAGCCTTTCTTGAAAGAGGTTGCGTCAGTACTCCACTATGCCTTCAATAAGGGAATACTAGGATAAGTAAATCTGACTATCCAGGGTAGGGAAATAAAATAGGTGACAAGTATATTCAATGTCCTTTCTTTCTTCCTTTGGGCTACATACCATCTTTTAGCAGATTAAGTGGTATAAGCGATCTTCAGATCCACCTCCTCCTCTAGATTATCACACTGAGCAAGAATCATGTGGTCTTAGAGGTTGGGGACTATCTTGAAATCCACATAAACCCAAAGCATGGGCCTTATCATAGGTTTAAGACCTAAATGAACTGAAATACAAGAACATTGATTCCTACCCCAACCATGATATGTAGGATGCATGTCTAAGGACCTAACTTAAAGGGTATCCTTCTCAAAGGTTAACCCCAATCCTAAACCCCAATTCATCAAGGACTCCTTTATAGTGTAAGTCCCAAATCCAGCTCAGAAAGGGTCTTCTCCACTAATATAAGCCAAAAATTAATCGTAAGCCTCATCTCGCCAATCTATATAGGTTTTGGTTCCACTCATGAGGATATATAGGAAGCTCATCTTTTGGTTTTGACCCTGACAGTAGAAAAATTCCCATATCCTCTTGATAATGATAACCTCAGCAGTGCCTCATGACATGGCTGAAACCCAAATTTTCATAGTAAACAAAAATGAAATTCTTAATCTATGCACAAAAGGGTAATATTGATGAATAACCTAGGATAAATATAGATATCTTCATTAATGGATAACCTCTGATACATATAGAAGGTTCCAGACCCATGTGTATCTATGATCAATCTTGAAACTTAGGAGTAATCCATTGACATGTGATTGGGAATGAACCAATGATTCAAGAACATATGAACATTGCGTAAATCTATAAGAGAGTACTGAAATAGACAATAATTTCCCCCAAAATGGTGTGATGAACCCAAGTTCTTATCATTTTGACCAATGTGAGTCCCTACGTTTTTTGGGAGAAATCATCATCTAATAAGCACCAACTTTTGGAAATCAGGTCTATGAATCATGGATAAAAGGGTCATTGGTTTTTTTGGCACCATGACTAAACCTGTTGGAGACCATCTGCGGACATCGTACCCAACAAAAATTTATTGAAAAAATAATTAATCCCATTCAATTTCTTGTCATATTAAATTATTCCACCTCAAGTCAAAACAAAACTGGTGAACCTAATGTGAATCCTTCACCAAGGTGCCTGTATTACTTCACCATAGGTCCCTCTCACATCCAAAAAAGGATGGAGGCAAAGATAGCTCATTAATTATATGCATGGTAATGAGATGATATTTTGGCATAGTTTTCATGTTCATAATTTTCATGTAAATTTCTGTCATTACACATCCTTCAATATAATGGAATTTCAATAGTTTTATCATACACACGTGTCAATAACTACATAGGAAACTGGGTCCTTAATAAAGAATAGGATACCATCGCCTACCTAGTATCTTCAACATTGGGTTTCAAATGCATTGATCTTGGAGTACCATCAAAATGATATTCACCCGACCTTGGAAGCAACCCAGAAAGCCCTCCGAGCCATAGATCCCTGCTAGCTACCCACACAATGGATGGTGATGGTCTAGAACCAAATAGTCTAAATTTCTTTCAACAGCCATTTTTTGATCCTGTCCTCAGAACGTGACAATGAGTACCTCCCTTATCTTATGGAGGTAGAGGAATTCAACACTTATGACTTTATCCCAGTTGCTCAGGGGTCTTATTCAAGAGCCCTTGCTAGAAGACGTCACCACTAATAATGTGAAAACCCTTATCCTCATTCTGAAGATGATATTACACTAAGGGCTCCTGCTGAAGCTCAGTAAACATGGGTCCCCCAGGCTTCCCAAAAAGGGTGGTGAAGATACAACTATGATTAGTTCATCACTCTGGTTCCAAAAGAAGATATCCTTCATGCGAACACAGTGGCCACCTATGAGCGAATGCATATCCCTGATCACTCTACTTAAACAATCCACATAAATGTGGTAGAAAATTATGAGCAAGAAAATGTTCCCTACAATTATCTCTAGACCCACAACACAAATAGGGAAAAAATTATAGGTTAATGAAAATCCCTAGTGATGAATAAGAATCCCATCATCCAAATAGGGTGGAAACCAGCTACAAGAAGGAAAATATTCCTTCTAACACACACCAAGACCACCATTCAAATAGTGTAGAAAAATATGTGTGGTCATACGACACTACCAATGTATATGAATCCCACCAGTCAAAAATGGCGGCAATCAATAGGTACACACAACATTATGCCTAACATTACAAATCCCAGTAGTCAAATACAGTGGAAGGAAAATATAAGAAGAGTCAGATTTTTATATATGAATATCAATCCCATTAGAAAAATACAGTGGAAAAAGAATGTATGAAAATACCTTCTCAGAAATATAAACACCACCCGTCAAATATGGTGTCAACTGGAGAAAACAACAGGCGTATCCCGAGTATAATTCAAGGGAATACTCATTCCTCTTCCACAAAAAAGGATGACTTCTAGTAACCATTGGAAACACATGGAGGACCAGAGCAGGAAAAAATCATTCTCTAGCTACGGAATGAGAATTTATACCTCTTCCATCCAAATACGTATATCAAAAAATCCTGAAAATGGTAAAGGATTAGATATCAATTCTCGATAAAATCCTCTAGACTATCAAGAAGTAATTGTTTTTTTGGAAAAACTAATGAGTCAGGACAATAGATCCATCTCCCCAAGAGGGATGAATCATCCACGAAATCTGATAGTCACTCTGGAGTAGACATGAATCTATGTTGCAGTCTTGAACGATTGATGTCGATACTCTATGATACAAGGACAACTAGATTGGGAACAAGTTCCCACTCTAACTGGGGGACACTGGTCCAATGTGGTGGAAACTCCAACGTAGGCATATATCTTTTAAAGAAATCAATATACTCAACATTATATCCCAAATAATGTTAGGGAAATAACTAAATATGGACCTGTATATGGAGGTCATTAACAATAGAAATTGGCCCTAGTTTCCCACAAGAGAGTTCCCAAAAATGAAATGTGCCAAAAGAAGCAAGAAAAAGAATAGCATATTCATGACTCTTCTCTTACAAAATCTATATTTCTTGATAAAATTAAACATATTTCAATAAAGACTCAAGATCTTATCAATACATTTACAAAATATAGAATTAGAAATAACAATTGTGAAGGTCATCCCTATAATGTTGCTACCAGCAGATCTGAAGGCACTCCAAGAGCACCCACGGGGGCTTACCTCATGGGTAATAAATGATTAATCATGATATCTTATCTATTGATTAGTGCCATGGTATCCATTTACTTTACGAGAAGATCATACAATAATAATCCCCCCTTGCTGTCATCCACCCTGATGGTCCTCCTCAGGGTATACCCTGCAAAAATTCTCCCTTTAGTCAGATGTCAATCTATGGTGGTATTCCATGCCATGATGGTATCCACTGCAAAGGCCCTACCCATAATGGAACCAATAAACAATAAGTTCCTACCCTTATCATAGTTATTCATAAAGGACCTCCCTAGGATGAACACTACAGATATTCTCCTAGTATATAGTTTTAAATTCATGATGGTAGTCCTCTCCATGATAACAGTCACTGTGAATACCCTCCCCGCATCGACATCAGGATGTGAGAAGGTCCTCCCCTCACTACAATTCACCTTGAAGGCCCTTTATAGGGTATATTTCATGGGGATACTCCTTGTGGTCAGACACTCGGCTACGATGGTATTCCTATCCATTGCAAAACTAACTACGAAGGTCCTTCCCACAATCAAAATTCACACCAGCAAGAAGGTCCTCCCCTTAACGAACTATACATGAGAAATACCGCACAATTTGAAGAGCTTGGAAATATGGAGTTAGAAACATTAGATACATTGTTAATGAAAAGAGACATCCTTTATCATCCAGAAGACAGTCCAGAGACACACACATCATCCAAGCCACCCCCATAATGTTCATATATTGATGAGACTTATACTAACCTTAATATCAGGTAATAAATCCTTAAGAAGCACCCAAATTTGGACGACCATGTAGATGATTCTCTGGAAAATGAACAGAAGGATATGTTTCTTGTGAGAAGAAAATTATGCAGGGATGATATACCAGTTATGTTTTTTTCCAACAACCACTTCTTAGTTTGACTTACTGAGAGAGATGTCTGGGGAATGCATACATAACATTCATCTCAACATCTACAAAGCTCTCATATAGTTGAATGAAAATTATTTTTCTTATGATGAGTATACAAAACATGTAAATATATTGGTGGATATTTTTTTCAAATTGACCTAGATGCTCTTCTGTCTGCATGGTAGCTATAATATGAGAGGCGGGAGAAAGACCTCGAACTGTTCTACCTCTTCTAGCAGCACAATTTTTGTTTCCTTATCACTTACACATTATCTGGTGTTCATTTTTGAGGTTAGGGAGAGCATAGAGCATTGAATTTTACCCCAATTCCCATCCAGTAGAACTAGTTGTAAATGAAATCCTATAAATTCATTATCCCCTAATAGACATATAATGAAATCCCTATTTCTGAAAGGTGGGATGCTCCACAATAACCAACCATGAGTAAGTCTCAAAAATGTCAAGCATGATGAGATGAACACATTGAAAAAATAAAAAACTAGGAGATTGAGAACATTTATCATGCTTATGTCCTATGGGAAACCAATCATCATCAAATTATCTTGTCCTCATAAAAATAAATAATTCATATACAGATGTGACACCATATTTGGCTCATGCTTGAATGATAACGCATGAGACCAAGAAAGTGGAGATAGAAGCAGCAACTGCCATAATAAAGAATCTGCCCCAGCATATAGGGTTGGGGGGGTTTTTAAGACAAAATAACCTTGTAAGACTAGAAAATATAATCCAAGGAGCTATAGAAAAAGAATAGTAGAATCCAAAACCCAATGGGATGAGAGAATTTTTACCTCAACCCCATTCCTAGCAGTTGTTAGTCTTTTCCCGCTTGGGGGGAATAATGAATAGAGAGGTTACCCATTCGGTCCTATCTTGTGAATCATGTCCCCCAAAAAGGATATATATTTCTTGGTCAATTGATGGTTTACTTTGAGTTTCCATTCATTAATAAACCCAAATAGGACCTCAAAATGGAAGGAGAAGAACCAAAAAAGGATTCAAGAAGCTCTCTTACCATTCATTATCTCGTACAACATCCCCAATGTGGTATTCATTGGTGAATGTAGTGGATGTAAATCCCACATAACTCACTAAATGATAAAAATAATGAGGATGTTGGTGAGCATGGTTCCCTCCTAGAGGTGTTCCACACTGAACATGAAGGTGTGCATTCCCGGAACCAATGATCCACGCTAAACATGGGAACTCCTTCATCTAATCCATCACTACCTCCCCTATAAATCCACAACAACCACAATAACAAAAACATGTTTTAATACAAACCACCACCTCCTCCCAATGAAAATTCTTCCCCGACCCTTAATGAGAGATTCTATTGAGAGGAAGATGAAATGAAATAGCTAAGGTGAATCAATGCAGGTTTGGTTCAAGGAATCTATCTTATCGGATATGTTCCCCAGGTAGAGCATCGACAAGCACTTCCAAAATAGGTTATTTTTCATGTGAGGGCTCATATCGTTAAATGAATCAAGGATTGAATACTCATACAATATAGCACCAGAACAATCAATCTACCTAAATTCAATCCAAGAAGGATATGAATTTTTCTTTCAATTGAGGAAAAACCAAGAACAAATTCAGAAAAATACACAAAGTATGACCCCGACTGTGTATCCACATCATGTTCATGATGTGTCTACTTATACAATTTTTCCACCTATTACACCTGTTCATGATCATCTTCAACAATACATGAATAAATGGCTCATAAATATGGTCAATTAATTGGCATATTTATTGGAATTCATGGAAGGAAGACACGATCTAATATATCTAAAATTGAAACCTTACACTGACTGGATGAGGAACGTTGAACGCCCACCAAATTTTGGGAACCCTATATTCCCATACTTCAATGACTCAGGTGACCTGGAAAAAACCCGATGCACTATGAATCTCACTATGTTATCATGATGAGAACTCTAGAGTAGAAACATGTAGTGATACTCATATTATTTATGTGAACTCTGCATGGTTCAACATTTGTATGTTATACCAGTTTGTTGGATAATTTGATAACAGGTTGGGAGGACCTCCAGCAACAGTTCCTATTCCATTTCATTTCAACATTTCTAAAGAAAATAGTTAGATACCTTACCAACTAAAAACAGAGGGAGAATGAAATTTTTTAAGACTTCATTTCAAGATGGAAAATTCTAACCTACTCTCTGAACTGACCACTAACCCAAGTTTAGATGCTTTCTATGTGAATCGATAACCTCTTCGATAAGTAGTGAACACCAATCAACACAGTGAAGTATACAGGTGGGTTCTGGGATTTCTCTATCATTTCAAAGATAGAATAATATTCCTTACAAAAGACTAATCTCAAGTCATGTACATCCCCATCGTCCCCAGGGAAAAGAGTAGGGAGAGTTGAAGTGTCTTCCCTTATGCTCAAGTCGCACCATGCACCGACCCCATCTCCAAGGCCCACACCAAACCATAAATTCCCCCTATAATTCAATATCCCCCCCCATAAATATGAGAAAAGGGGTTTTATGATAAATCAATTCTAGGAATGAAGGAATAAAGTTTACTCATTCCAATAAGATCAAGTATGTGGCTACTTTTTAGCCTCAATGAGTTGCAATGTTCTCTATCTACCAGATCCAAAGTGGGAAGATGAAGTGGGTAACAATGACTGGACTTATTATTGTACCTTCAAACAAATATTGGGACACACCATCCAAGAATGATTTGTCTTCAATTACCACCAAAAGTTATTGATATATTCTGGGAATTTAATGTTGGGACCATCTCTAGAATAAGGGGTATATGTTTCTACAACTGTTCCTAATGAAGAAGGGGAGTGGAAAAAGGTAATTAAAAAAAGAGAAGATGTTCAATAGTAAGATGATGAAAAAAATAGTCAATGAAGCCCATGATATCCTCCATGAATAGTGGAAGTAACCAGCTATTCCTCCAAAATCTTTGGACTCAACGCAACCGACATCCTCAGCCCCACAATCCCCTAAGGGTAGACCATCTGAAAAATAAATCTAACCAAAGAGTCAAATAGAAAGTGAAATAAGACATGATTGTACCAAGTATAATGATGGATTTGATACTCTCATATTTCATTCCATCAAATTGATAACAATGGGAACGACCTCTGCCAAATGGAACCACCATTGGAAGTCAACGAGGCAGAGTCATCATTAGATGAAGAACTAATTTTTGGATACATTAATATCATCCACTTAGTGGAACCTTTCTCCAATGAAGAATGTGGTTAGGAACCTGAATATCCCACAACCAATAAAGGAGCCAGAATAAGAGTTCACAGAATTCGGGGATACCCAGGTAGATGCAGTCGTGGTAGAAACTGAATTACAACCTGCACTCCCGCTCAAAGCATCAATGTTGTAGAAACTCAGAGAAGATCCCATCAGCGGACCAAAAAGTAATAGTAAAGCCTTACTACATTTATTAGAAGACACTTTGTCCCAATCATCCTATAATAAAAATCAGAAGAGGAATAATTTTCTGATTTCTCATGGCATATAGGTAGAGCTACTCGACCAAATCCCAAAACTTTAGAAGTAGTACTAGCTCCTATCTCAAGTGTCAGTTCGTTTTCCTCCATTGTTTAGGCTACTAAAGTTCTCATGAAAGAGCAACCCCAAGTCAGGAAGCACTGACCTTTAGAACAAAATTTTGATATCCTAAATTAATTGATTTTAGTTCCCTCCATACTATCAATCCCAGATGACCTGATCTTATAAAAGATCTCAGGTAATCACTCATCAAAGCTTTACTGAGCTCCCATAAGTTTGAGGAAGAAGTAACCACTACTATTGTCTATAAAAAAAATAATGTCCCTAATTAATTGCATGTAATCATTTCCTTTATGTATAGATTTGAATATTTCATTATGCAAGGGAACATCACACCCCTATATGTGTTTGGAAAGATAAACGGTGACGATATTCGAAATGTATTCATTGATAATAGATTTGGACTTAATCTCATCCTGCTAAAGACACTTCGTCAGCTAGGATATAAGGATGATATTATGATTTCATACACCACAACTCGATTGGGTTATGAAAAATGCATGTAGAATCCATTAGGCCAAATCAAACTCAAAACATGGCTTGGAAACCTCATAGTCAACTCTTAATTTATAGTGGTCCGAAAAAACACAGCCATGAACGTCCTGCTAGGAAGGCCCCAGATGAATTAGCATGCAAAGATCCCCACATCATACTATTAGTGAGTCAAGTATAGAATTAATGGAAAAATGGTACATTTCCTGCTAATAAGTTCCCCTTTGAATCTTGTGAGTCACACTATATTGATGCATGATTCTATGAGTAGAATGGGATTCAACCCTCGGGTAATGGTGCTGATTGGTTCACCACCCCAAATGGACTGGAAGTGGTCCCCGCCAACCATCTTAGGAATCTCAATGAAGTACATGTACATACCATTAATCTAGTGGAGTGAATGAGTCTAAATTCCTATATGTATTCATCTATCTTCTTGATTTAGGTTTTGAATGTCAAGACTAACAGTGTTGAAAAGCCCACTTGTACCCAAGGTGATGGCGAGTGCTCGAATGGATATTCCCTCTGTCCATCACCAAAGATCCAAATAATACATTCGTATCACAATGAGGCATATGAGGATGTATTTTCACCAAAATATGGAAAGGACACTCCACCACCGCTCATTCCATCCTCACCAGAAAATTCCATGTAGTCATCCGGGATAGAGGAAGCTAATTCAACCTCCAAATAACAGGATCTTGACTCTTCTACCAACCATGAAGAGATCATCACAAGAATTGTCTCCCCATTTGAAGGGGAAAATAATTATGGGGAGGATTTGGAAGAGGATGTTAAGGATTCCCCTCCAAAAATTGAGGAAGGTGTCTCTACCACCATTGATGAACATAGGGAAATAAACTTGGGTACTGAAGAAGACCCGCATCCCACTCTAATTAGTGCGAAAAATGTATTATGAATTGAAATAGGTATAAAACACCTTCTAAATAAAAAATAACATTTTTTCTCCAGGAACTACACTTAAATGATAGGCCTTGATCTTGAGTTGTCTACTCACCACCGAGTTATAATATAAGACATTGTGGTTACAAGAAAGCCTTCATAAGGATGAACTTGACATATGCTACCAAAATAGAGGCAGAAGTCGACAATCTCATCTGAGAAAACTTAATTTGGTAGGTCCAATATTCAATATATAAAGAAATCATAGGTCGTCAAGAAAAAAATAGGAAAATTATATTTTTCATCGATTTTAGTGATCTCCATCTGCACTACTCCAAATATGATTTCCCGATCTCGATCACATAATTACTGATCTATGAAACTGCCAAATATGAAGAAATCTCATAAATGGATTAATATTCAAGATATAAACACATCTAAATGGACCAATAATATGAAGAATACACCACCTTTGGGGGGGGAATGGAGTATTTTTCTACAAGGTAATTTCCTTTGGTTTGAAAAATTTTGGTGCCACATATCATCATGCCATGAATATAATTTTTAAACCCTTAATGGGAAATTTTGTTTAATGCTATGTTGATGATTTTGTGGTTAAGTCACAAAATTTCTCATAACACCTCTCAAATCATGAATCCATTTTTAGCAAATTCTGATAGCACAGTATAAAAACGAATCCTATAAAATGTGATTTGGGAATCACCTTAGGAAAATTACTTGAATTATTTATATGCCACCATGACATCGAAGTCTACCCCAAGAAGACAACTTCTATCCTTGGAACATCATCCCCTCACAATCTCACATATTTTAGAGGACTTCAAGGACATATGAACTACATTCGGTGCATTATTTCCAACCTTGAAAGTAAATGTTTTCCCCTCACCCAGTTGATGGAAAAAGGGGTCACATATTAGTGGACTGATGATTTTTAATAATTAGTTGAAATTATCAAGAAGTATCTCTTGAGTTCTCTCATTCTATTTCTTTATATTGAAGGAAGACCACTCATTATGTATGTGACTACCTTGGAGAAATCCCTAGGTGCCATTCTCTTGAAAAAAATGACATTGTAAGTGAGAATAGTATCTATTATCTCATCCAAATCGTGATAAATAATGAGACTCAATATTATAATATTCAGGAGAGATTTCTAGACATAATATTTATAGTCCAAAAGATGAGGCACTACCTGCAGCCCCACAAGATCTATTTGATATCTCGTAGAAAACCAGTCAAGTATATTCTCAGCTATCCAATGTTTATTGGAAGCCTGTCATGGTGGGAGGTAATCCCATATAAATTCAACATATGGTTCATACCTCAAAATCCATAAATGTATAGGCATTAGAAGATTTTATATAAGATAACCTCTTGGTAAAAATAATCCAATTTGATGCTAAACTACTAGATGAAGAAGTTTTCTTTATTCAAAATAAATCTCAAACATGGGAGATGCATTTTGACAGTGCATCCAGAAGCTAGAAATGAAAAAGTTTGGAAGACCCCAAGATCAAAAATTGGGGTTGGGAGTCATACTCATATCTCTATAAAATGGTGTCTTTTCATATTCCTTCCTACTATCAGAGGGGTGCACAAACAAGAATGTAAAGTACCAGACCCTCATTGTTGGCCTAGAGATGAAACTTCAAGTGAAATAAAAACACTTTAAGGTAAAAGGGGACTCAGAACTAGCTATAAAATAATTCAATGGTGACTATTATATCAATAAGGGAGAGTTAATCCCTTTTATGGACCACATTTTACAACTTATTACATAGTTCCCATCAGAGCTGATATTGAATTATTTCCACCAAACACAAAAGGCACAAGCCAATCCATTATAAAATTCTTCCACAGATCTGGACAACCTAGAACAGGATGAAACAATCATCCACATTGCCCATGGTCAGATGGTTTTATTGTTTTTTGGATCTAATATTGATGAAATCAATGTGATCAGTCCCATATCTAATATGTATGGTCCTACCACCGACTGGATGACTCCCATCGCAGATTTCCTTAAAAAGGAATAACTCACACTAGATATGTCTATAAGGTAATATATCCAGGGATGAGAAGTTAACTTCATGATGTACTATGGAACAATTCATTAAAAAGTCCTCCATAAGAGGGGCATTGATGGATTTATTCTCAGGTTCATTGATGGAGAAGAGACAGTATGCATCATGAATAAAGCACATGTCAGAACTTGTGAGGAACATCAATTAATGTCCAAGGTCTCTTATCAAATTTGAAGGCTTGGGTACTATATCCCACTATTATGTATGATTATTCTCAGTTGATCAAGAAGTGGCACTCCTGTCATGTTCATGCCAATTTCATCCACCAACCCCTGAAGTTACTTCACACCAAAAGTACTCCTAGCCATTTCCTATATGGGGAATATATGTTGTGGGACCATATCCTCCCACTAAGGCCAAAACATTCAGGTATAGTATCACCTAAATAGACTTATTTTCTAAATTAATAGAATACGTACCCCTTAAAATGGTCGAGGAAAGAAGAATTTTCATCTTTGGGAAAGCTAACATCATCACAGATTTGGTTTCCCTCATACAATACTGATGGAAAAAAACACCAATTTAGGCTCTGTTAAATTAGATAAGTTGTATCAGGAGTATAGAATCAAGGCCAACCATTCCTCTCACTACAATGATGATACCAATGTACAGACTGAGGCCTTTAATAAGACAGTTTCTAATATACACCAGAAGATGGTTGAAAAGGACAAGAAATCATGGTCGAACAAGGTCCACCAGGCATTGTGGGCCTACCTGAACACGACTCGCACCACCACTCAACTAACCCCATACTCATTAGTATATGGGATGGAGGTGGATCAACCAAATAAGGTTCAACTTCCATCTCTCCACATCATCATTTTTTACCAACTGTGTGTAGATGAACAAACCCAAAATTAATTCGATGACTTAGAGTGACTGCATGAGAAAATATTGCACACTCTTTACCATTTGTATGTCTACCAAAACTGTACTCTATGGCCATTGAAAAAAAAATTTTCCCATGGTCATTCCTTGATGGAGAAATAGTGTTGGTTCTTAGAACCCTGATGATACTCAGGAGGAAACCTCCAAAATTGGATCCAAGATGGGAAGGGCCATATGTTATACACAAGGTCTACTCTAATGGATCATATTAATTAATTTCAATGGATGAAAAATGTACCACTTCATGTACCAATTTAAGGTTATTGAAGAAATATTTTATTTAGCCAATGAATTTCAACCTGATCGTAAGACTTTAAACAGCATGGTAAAAATGTCCTTATTGCATGATGTTAAACTACATGGACAAAAAGTTCTAATCACAAGAAATTAAACTATAGGATACAACATGCTCTTCCATTCACACTGGATGAAATTAGTACTTATCACAAGAAGTTAAAAAGCAATGTCAAAATGTTCTAACTGCAAGACGTTAAAATACATGTCCAAAATGTCATGATCGCAAGACATTAAACAACATGGTCAAAATTTCCTAACCATAAGAAGTTAAAATACATGGTCAAAAATTCTTAATCGCATGACATAAAACTACATGATCAAATTTACTAACTATATGACATTAAACATCATAGAATATATCATCCAAACTACATGACATAAAACTACACGGGGTCCCTTATGTTCCAGTTAATGGTTTTTCGCACATTAGTCATATCTTTGTCGGAGAAAGTTAAAACACTCCCTAATCCTATGTGTGTGTCCTACATGAATGATAGATCCGCATGGGTGATCTCTTCCTCCAGAACTACACATTTCATGACGCCTATATATTTTGGATACATAGAAATTTTTGTCCCAAGATCAATAACCACTACCAATAAATTCCCCCTTGTGTATGGACCAAAATTACACTGGGAGACCTCTTCATAGATCAATGCATGTCTTGATTCCCATATACCATTTTGATAAATAGATATGCCTCGATCCTATATCTGGGTCCATTAAAAACATAATAAAAAATGCCTCTGTTGTACCTATAGCTGCCTCTATATTATAAGAGGAAACCCTTGATATTCCTTGTTTCTCACACCGAGCATAGATCATGTGATCTTAGGAATGGTGATAAAGTATTCCCCCTCAAAAAGGGTAAAGGTACACTATGAGAACATCACAAAAGGTTAAAATTCCCCTCTATATGCATGGGCCCAACTGGTATAGGGATATTTAAAACTATGTGTTGCATAATTATTTCCCTCACAGGATACGTAATGAAATTGGATTCTACATCCTGGTTCAGCTGCCACTGAGTAAAAATTCCCCTTTTCCTTACATATGGATCAGACATATATACAGAATTTCTTCCTAAGAACTACGTGTGGTTTGATTCCTTCCCTCATAGGTTCTGCAGTGATTTTGAAACTCCACATCCTAGGTCCCACTATCGCAAGACTTAAATTTCCCCTCCCCTTTTTATAGGTCATACATGCACAGGTAAGTTCATAGAATTTCATTCAGATTGATTTCCATCCACAGATGGTACGTAAGCAGTGCCCAGGTCTCTAAACTTTGGACTTGCTTTGAAAAAATATTGAAGGAAAAAATTCACCCATCCATCATCATGTTCCCCCCATGTGGCGGAGTAATCCTTTTTCGTCCTTTATTTATCACACCGAGTGCCGCTCCTGTGGTCTTAGGAGTTTCAATAGGATATTTCTCACTGGCATATCAATTCACTACAATCCAAAGTCATTACCACAATAAGTAAAACAACATTTCATGTTTCCTAATAGCATGACATTAAACTAAAAGTTACCCAAATATCTACATGTAGCTTGATTCTAAGTATAATGAGATACATTACCCCATGTACTACATGAAAAAGCAAATCCTCATAGGGTATTCCACACCAGGGTTCCCACAAAAATGGTTTTTTAAGGGATCATGCCCACATTACATATAAGTTATATCTATGTAGGGGATTTCAATATTCACAACTTATCATGGTATGTATATTCTCCCTATACCTAGATATATCATTTTCATCCATCAAAACCCCTAACCAAGAAATCTTGGATCCCCATAAACATTCACAGACATCGGAGATGGAAGGTCAATATCCTATGGACAACTTTGTTTGAATATGAAAAAATTTCCCCAAAAGATATGTATATGTTTCCCCCCAAAAAAGACCTTTCAACCAAAGATAAATTTGTCCTTAAGAGAGGGTTTTCCTACCTCTATACTCCCAATGGCTCCCAAGCCCTATTTCATTCCTCTTTATCCAAGGGTCCCCAAGATCATGGGTTACACTTTATTTCCACCCTCACATTTGGGGAATGCCAAAATATCCCAGACCGATTATTCCATACATACTCATGGTCTATATGACTGTTTTCCCTATAATATGACATTAAATTGTTCTTCCAACATCCTAACCAGGAGACATTAAACAGCATGGACCTGTGAAATTAATCTCCATTCACATCGAGTAACCCACGTCCTCACCACATGAAGTTAAACCGCATGGCCAATTCATCATCACTGCATGATGTTAAACTGTATGGAATAACATTATACTCACATAATAGGATGTTTCCCTCCCAAAACATCGATCACCGATCATTCCATTTTATATAACTATGTACGGATTGAATCTTTCCTATATAGGATACGTAGATACACCTGTACATTCACACTAGCCTAGCTACCCCAATGTAAAAAATGACTTCTCTCTCTATATACAGGAGTGACCTATGTTGGGTAATTTCTTTATGTTATTGTGTGTGATTTGACTCAAATAATCCCATGAGGTATGTAGTAATTCTAGAAACCTACCACCTAGATCTGGTTGTGGGATGCCAAAAAAATATCCCCTATATACACAAGTTACGTTAAGGAAGATTGTTCCCAAATATTCCCTATTTACAGGACCATCTCAAAAATAGTCAACTGTCCCTTTTTTCACATCTAGTCATTTTAATCCTAAATAAAATATGTTAGAATGAATGGTCAAAACGTCCTCACCATATGTAAATAAACTACATGGAATCTACATCTTATCCATAGGATGATAACTATATGGAAGTCATCCTAATCATATGATGTTAAAATATATGATAAAATGTTTTGGTTTTGCGAATTTAAACTGCACCAGACTTTAACACTCCTTTAAACAAGAACAATTCTTGTGGGTATCATTTCTCATTCAAATTTACTCATTCAAAACCAATAAATATTTATTTATTTCATTCAGACATCATTTTGTTGAAAGGACTCCTACCAGGGCCTTACCAACTGCAAACAAATCCAAATTTCCATAAAACTACTAGGACATCAGAAATGGGATGTTAGTGTCTTGTGAAAAACTTTTTTTTAATATACACACAATGCCCCGATGGCTGTGCATAAGTTTCCCCAAAAAACATTCTATCAACGAAAGGAAAATTCTTCCTCAGTAGAGGATTTTCCTATGTCAATATTCTCACGGATCACATGCCCCATAACGTGTTCCTTGCCCAAAAACTTAAAAACCAAGGTCAAGAAAAATCCCTTATCCATGATTGAAATGTATTGGGACATATTCAATTAATGATTCATAATTGGGGCCCTTACCTCTCTAGTCATGGTCAAAGCTGTTCGGCCTAAAATATTAATACTAATTTTCAAGTTTTAAATACTCTAAATTTCCCACCAAAAGAGACACAAAAATCTCTAGGATGAAAACCTAGAAATGGAACCCTTAAAAAAATCTAATTACCAACTCACTAAACTTGTTCTATATATGGTTCAAGGAAAATATTGAGTAATAAAAAAAATTGACACAAAACATGTTAGGTTGAAAAATCATAAGGGAAGAACAAGAAAAAGTCCCATTATGCTCGTTAAGCTCACATCAAATCTGTTATAGAAAAAAATTAGTGTAAAAATGAAAAAGACACAAAATTTTTAGGGTTTTCCTAATAACCCTCAAAATAGTAAAACTATGGTTTCAGAGCCCCTCGTCTCAAAAAAAATTCAGATCATGATTTTGTTATTTCAATTTAATTATCCCAGATCATGATTCAGATGTCCATTTGGTCTAAATTTTCATTCAAAACGTATTTAATTACAATTGATTGAAATTGCAGGAAAAAGTAAATGAGAATAAATGTAGATAGAAATGTTTCCATTACATCGAATGAAACAAAAATTTGGTAACATACAAAATCTAAAGTCTCTCCCTGATTTCAAAACAAAATTGGTACATGGAAGATCAATAGAATGCAATGAATCTTGAATTGCTCTTTCTATCATATTAACAACCTCATAATGTGGTCCATTAAGTGAATGTTCTAAATAAACCCTCTATTCAGCTTCACCAGTAACTACTTGATGAAATTGTTTCCTAACAGCCCTAATATATTTAACCTTCTATTTAACAACCTCAATCATGGCACATGTTGAGTCCAGTTGCACCTTCATCTTGACCACATGAGCCTTTCACTCCTGCAACTCTTTGGTTGTGGAAATCACTTGGTCATGATCATTTTCTTTTGTAGTCATTAAATGGTGAAATTCATCATAAATATCCCTAAAGTTATTCATTTGATTATATGAGGAATTAAACGAAGTAAGTATTCCTTCCCAAGTAGCTAAATCTTCTTGAGCCACAATAATATGGTATACAAGAATGTGTAGGTGTTAATATTAAAAGCCTCCTAAACCCAAATCAATAAACTATCATTGAAGGGTTTCCTCCTCATCAGTAATCTCAACCAAATGAGTTTTAGTATCAATAATGAAAATTTGGATCTATGATCATTATTGCGCAGCATGGTGACCCTAAATAGCATCTGGACTCTAGTCATGTTCACCTACAATCATAGGGACATAATGAAGAAGTGCCTCACAACCAATGGAATATCTCTAAGATGTGATACCCAAGTAGGAATATTTACCTCCTCCAATAGAAGGATCATCACCGAATGTCAATTGGGAAGGACTAGACATGGATTCAGTAATTCCTGGTGATGTCCCAATTGGACTAGCTTCAGTAGGACTGTAGTCTGTGCTCGCTAAAGATATGGGGTCTGAGTCAATATCTATAGAGATTGGATGCACAGATGAATCCCTTTCCAAATTCATGCAACAACTAATAGAATTCCTCCTCACAATAGGAATGGGGGAGGATGTTGTAGTTGGAAAAATTGGTACATGAGTATAAATAGTCAATGGATTCTGAACTCTATGCATAGGCCTTTCATATACCCCACATGGGTAGAATTCCACCCATAGTGGAGCATACTCTAGTAAGAAGTAAGTTGAGTCAACTGTAGGATGAATAAGTAATTACAGACCAATATCCTCTAGTATCATCATTACCCATAATTGGAGAAGGATTATGTTATGACATTCTCTCATAACTAGGTTTGGAGGGAGGGATGTGATCTATGGAAAGCATCCAAATTGTATACAAAACCTATATGGGGTATAGGGGTATGATGATGGATATCATGTCTATGATAGTAGATAAAACTCAATCCCAGAGTGTAATGATATAATAATTTTCTTCTTAAGATCCCCCTGATATCCGTTAATGTTCAATAGGGAATGATGTAAGGCATAAAAAAACTGAGTAATGTCTCTCACCATTTCGACAATTCCGTCAATGTTAAAAGATAGGGGATGAATGATGATGATGATGTTAAGTAGTTCCAGATGGAAGTTAGAATAAGGAACCCTTGTGATATGTTGATACTCAGAGAAGAGAAAATTATCTACCATTCGTCCATAGAAGAATTGAAATGGACCTCTAAGATGATGTAGAGGACTTACTTCATGTATATTCCCCCAAAATTAACTGATATGAGCAAGGGTGTGGATGACTAAATTGATGGGATTCCCCTTAACCAGTGTAGCTTCGATCATTAAGGTAAAAGATCTGACAACAATATAGACATTGTGAGAATGAAAAATCCACCAACATAGAAACATATAAAAGAAACATGATAACCTGATATTAGGAAAAGCGTCTAATAAAATTTCACAACACAGGGTAGTATACTGAGATTCCAAGAGAGTTGCATAGTATGCACCTTGAATATAACATGATTGTTGAGTTGGATGTGTTTAGCTATGGAGAACATTCTTAATTTTCCCAATCACATGTAGGAGGAATGTTATCCAGTCCCCAATTGAAACGAGTGAGTACACAAGAAGAGGATGAAAAAAATATATCTTCCATAACTAGTAAATCTATATCCAATGAAGATACTTATTCAATATTATCCTAGGTATTGGTTGAGGGTAATAATTCATCATATCTATCACCATGTATGGTAAGTCCCCCAATTAGGTAAATATCCCCTAGACTTATTCCCACTTCACCATGATAAATGTGGGTGGTATTGGTGCTCTAACATCAGCGAATGAGTAGTTCAGGCAATATCTCAGCCGATGAATGAATGGAAAACTAGGTTACCCGTATAGACTAATATTGATTAACTGTTACTAATTGATCTAGTATTTTCAATTATCTCTGGTGTACCCAAAATACCTAGAACCATTCATCTGAGAACCACCCTCAGGATCATAGGTCCTATTTGGAGCTCCACCCTCCACTTAAATTTCCTTGAGAAATGTTTCTAATGGATGGATAATAGAGGATGACAAACATCAATGATATATTGGGGGGGGGGGGGCTTGGAAATTATGAACCTACATGGATCTATTCAAAATGGACTTGTCCTCTTGGATATAAATAGTCCCAATATATCCTATGGAAGTGATATTTTATCTATTATTCCCCTAGGATATCTCAAAATGAACGATAAGGCTGCCCCAGTCAACCCGTGCCAATGGAGCATTGTCTTAGAGCTAAAAATTATAAAGTTATAGAAAATTGGATAATGGATAAGTCATAAGATCTAGAGAAAGGAGATCTCTGAGAGCACCCTCTTGAGAGATAATGCAATAATTATAGTTGCCTTCAATGTTTTTGACCATAACTGCCCTTCTTCTGGTCACACCCATTCAGATAATAGGAAGATACTTTTCAGTCTGTATCAAAGGACCATGTAAAATGTTATTCCAACAAAAATTTGACATTGTACCAAAAGTGGTCTGTGTACTAAAGTTCAGTGAATAGTTCACAGAAAGCTCCATCCATGAACTGAATGTTCACAAAATCTTGTGAATAACTTTCCTACAAAGCATTATCTAGTTAAGTAATGGTTCATAGAATGAGTGGACCACGTAAAAATCCACACTACATGGAAACCTGAACTCACAGTTCATAGTCAAGGATATTTAGTTCTCATAATTCAAGTATTAGTTCATGGGTGAAGGGGGTATACAAAGGAACAATTCACTGAGGGAAGGTAGGTGAGGGAATCAAAAGACTGCTAGGTTAGTCTATAAAAGAGGTAAAAGAAAAATGACCTGAACCCTTATATATATCTGTGGTCCCCCAGATGGTTCCACCATTTCACCACAAACCAGTTCAAGTCAAGACTACATTATATATCAGAATATCCTCTCTTCATCCCAAAAAGAACCCATTCTGATGGGGGCATTTGTTAGGTCCTGAAATCTTTTCAAAGGTAATGAGAAACACTCTCACAGATTTGAAAAGGGAGGGAAAACAATTTAAAGGTATAATAGAGGATGAAGGATGAATAAGACTAATTTTTCAAAGGAAAATAGTGCACCGTGAAACTTAATCCCTTCATGGATAGTCTCTATGCCTAACAGTCCATGACTTCACAAAATCACACACGAACTGAATGGTTTGCGAGGTAAATATGTGACCACCAACCCTCACAAATGAACTAATTCATTCACATAATAAAAACATAAAATTACTCCACTATGTATGATGTCCCCCAAAAACTCAAATGGTTTGAAGGAGAGGTGGAGCCAATGACCTGCTATGAATGAAATTAAGTAGTTCACGGGAGAGAGTGGCAGATTTTTACTACTTCTGGTGATGACCCCAAACCCCACTGATCGAGTCGTACACGGTCTGAGTTTTTACCTTTGGGCATCCGCAAAATATTTCATGTGACACAATGATCTTGATCTTCTAATCTTCTATTAAAGGACTCTAAGGGGGAATAAAAAATGGAGGGGAGACTTGGAAACTTTGGGAAGATTGATTTTGAATGATTCTGACATACTTTTGGACTTTGGAACATTTTAAAAACATTCGAAGAGAGTGATCAATTAATTACTGAAGAAGAGAGCACAAAAAATGATTCCCTACTGGTATAACATTATATAGAGCATTAAAAAAGAAAATATGAACTAATTTGTAGACCACAAACCACATTCCACTTGTGCATGAATTTCCCACAAACTATAGGATCAATTCCACTTCTTTAATCCGGCATCCTATATAGAAAATCGCTATGTGGAAAAAAAAATATTACGCTGCGTATCACATTGCTACATGGATTGAACCCCAGCCTCGTGTAGCGTCATGCTATGCAGACGGAATACGGATTCACGTAGAAAAATGATACATGGACCACATCCAATTCTTCATACCACCATGGTACACAGATGACTCCCCCATCCATATATAAATTAATTTTATAGTGGAGAATCATTCCAAAATCAAGAAATGATATGTGGAATTGGATACTTTGGTAATTCACCCCTCTTTCTCAAATCATTTCCTTACATTTTCATCACCTCATCCACAGTCCCTCCATGAACCAGTCTAGGGGCCAAGGCCTCTTACAAATTCACCATACCAATATGATAAAACCCTTGGGTATATTATCATTCATATTTTATTTTACACACCCATGATAAGAGAAGTCACGTGGGTAATCCCCACAATTGTATGAACCCCTATAATATCCATATGTTTACATTACCCTGGTAACTTAGGGTCAAAACATGGGATATCGATGTGAAAATCCCCATTATAGGGATCATGGAGAATTGTTGGTCTCTCCCTTTGATGATGTACAGTGAAAATATAGAAAATAACACTATCTTTTCCCTACCACAGGATGAAAAATTCCTCACATTTACCAGAACCAATTATAGGGAACTCCCACTAAGGTAATACCCTAGCATTTCTAGTAGGAGGTTGCATTGATACTCCACTTTTCACCTATCCAGGGAATACTTATATAAGTTATTCTTACTATCCATGGTATGAATAAATAGATATGATGGGAATAATCAAATACCTGTATTTCTAACTTCAGGATTTGGTACCATCTATCAGTAAATTAAGTGGGAAAAGGGATATTCAGATCCACCACCTCCTCTTGTTCCTCTCACCTATCATGACACAGATGGTATTGGAGTTTGGTGGTGATCATGACATCTACATAACCCCAATGTAAGGGCCTCCTGCTAGGTGTAACCCCCAAATGAAATAAAATAAAATTACTCTGATTCCTACCTCAACCATGATAATTAGGATGACTATTTAAGGCCTAAGATCAAAGGGTATCCTTCTCAATGGTCATCCCCAATCAAGAACGCCAATTCATAAAGGCTACATTTACAGTGTAAGTGCTATAACCGGCTCATAAAGGGAATTCTCCACAAATGTAAGCTCTAAATCATGTGTAATACTCATCCCTCTAAACTTCATAGGCTCTGATTCATCTCACGAGGATACATAGGAAGCCCATCTTATAGGTTTGAACCATAAATTGGAACAATTAATCTCTCCCATGGATAATGATAACCTCTAGAGTGCCTCATCACATGGATTAAATCTACATTGTCTCAGTAAACAATAAAGGAATTACTAATCTATCTAAAAAAGGGTAACATTGATGAAGAACCTCAAATACATATAGATAACTTCATTAATGGAGAACATCATATACATACATATGGTTTCAGACCCATGGGAATCTATGATCAATCTTGTAACTTAATATTAATAAGCAGACACATTCTTGGGAATGAACCAAAGATTTACGAACATATAAAAATTTCATAAATCTATAACAGAGTGTTAGAATAAGAAATAATTTCCCCCAAAAAGGATTTATGAGAATGAGTTCCTATATTATTGACCAATGTGTTTCTTTGACCAAATCCTTATTCAATGAGTGCCTACATTTGGAAAGCAGGTCCATGAATCGGGGATAATAGGGTCATTGGATGTTTTTGGCTCCACTAATAAATGCATTGGTGACTATACAAGGACATCATACCTAATTTAGATAGATTGAAAAAAATACTTAATCCCCTTCAATCATCTATTAGAATAAATGATACCACCTCGGGTCAAAATTAGGGGATTTTTGGTTATTTTGGTTTTTAGTGTTTTTAAATTTTTGGAGTCATTTAGATTTTTGAGTTTTAAACATTTTTATGAGTTTAAAGGGTTTTTAATGATTTAGTGGGATTTTAGGGTTTATGGGTTTTTAAGGTTTTAAAGGGATTTTTAGGTTTTAAGTATTTTAATGTCTTTTTTGGAATATTATGGTTTTTATTTGTTTTTATATTTTTTTGGTTTTATGTGTTTTTAAGATTTTAAATATTTCTTCAGATTTTTTTGGGTTTTTAGAGGTTTTTATGGTTCTCGGTATTTTTTAGGAATTATTTTATTAGTTTTATGATTTCATGGGGTTTTGAGGGATTTTGAGGGTTTTTAAGTTTTTAGGGTTTTTTTGTTTGTTTTTACTAGTTTTTGGCTTCTATAGTTTATTGTGGTATTTCAGGGTTTTAGACTTTTTTAAAATTTTAAAGATTGTAGGTATTTATTAATTTCTTTTATAAATTTTAGGGTCTTTATGGATTTTGTGGGTTTTATGGTTTTTAGGGTCATTCATATTTTTATTAATTATTTGGAATTTATTGTTTTTTTTGTGTTTTTTATGGGTTTTAGTGTTTTTAGAGTGTTTTCATGTTTTTAGGGGATTAAAGGTTTTTTAGTGTTTTTAGTGGTTTTAGGGTTTTTATAGGTTTTTAAGGGTTTTATATTTTTGGGGGGTTTATGGTTTTTAGGGTGACTTTATGTTTTTTAGTGTCATTTAGAATTTTGGTGTTTTTATAATTTTTACGTTTTTAGGAGAATTAATTATTTTTTAGTATTTAAGGTTTTCTTAGGTTTATTTAGGGTTTTTGGGTTTTTTAGGTATTAAGGGGTATTTATAAATTTTAGAAAATTTATTGTTTTTATTATTTTTAATGATTTTATGGATTTTGAGGGGTTTAAATGTTTTTATTCTTTTTAAGGATTTAGGGGTTTTGTAGTTAATATATTTTTAGTGGTTTTGTGTTTTTTAGGATTCTATTGTTTACTTGTGTGTTTCAATGTTTCTAAGGGTTTTCATAATTTTAGTTATTTTTATGAATTTTTTGTATTTTTATGGGTTTTTAGGGGTTTAGTGATTTTTAGGGTTTTCATTAGTTTCTAGGGTTTTATGGTTTTTATTGTTTTTTGGATTTTAGGGTATTTTATTTTTTTTCATATTTTTTTATGGTTTTTAGAGTTTTTAAACATTTATTGGGGTATGAAGAGTCTTTATTGTTTTTTTTGTTTCAAGGGTATTTATTGGTTTGTAGGGTCTATTAATATTTTATGACTTTTTTGTTTTTTAATGGTTATTAGAGGGTTTAGTGTCTTATTCAGATTTTTTAAGGTTTCTGTTTTTATTTGGTTTTTAGAGGATTAAATTATTTTTATGTTTTTAAGATTTTCATAGGGTTTTTCAGGGAGTTATGAGTTTTTACATTTTTCTGGATTTTTATATATTTGTTTTGGATTTTGGGTTTTTTATGATTTTTAGAGATTTTGTGGTGTTTTAGGGTATTTTTGGTTTTTTGGTTTTTTGGTTTTTCTAGAGATTTTAGTGTATTATGGTTTTTAGGGATTTTAGAAATTTTATGATTTTTAAGGATTCCTTATGGGTTTTCAAGGGTTTTATGGTTTTTACATTTTTAGATATTTTAGGATAATTTATAGATTTTAATGGTTTTAAGGAATGTTGAGAGTTTGTGTGGTTTTTAGGGTTTTATAATTTTATATATTTTAAGGGTTTCAATACTTCTTTTCTTTTTATGTTTTTCTTAGTGTTTTTAAAGGGTTTAAAGTGTTTTTAAATTATTAGGTAATTTTATGGCTTTTTACGTTTTTTATTGTTTTTAGAGTTTTATAGATTTTGAGGATTCTTGGGTTTTTACAGCTTGTAGTGTTTTAGTGGGTTTATGTGTTTTTAGGTTTTTAAAGTTATCTTAGGGGTTTTCATGGGTTTTAGTAATTTTAATGTTTTTAGATATTTAGGTTTTTGGAGTTTAAAGTGTTTTTAGGTTTATAAGGAATTCTTAGGGTTTTTCAAGGTTTTATGGATTTTTAGGTTTTTAAATATTTTTAGGCAATTTTTAAGATTATTATTATTGTTTAAGATGTTTATAGATTTTTATGGGTTTTTGTGTTTTTAGGGGTTTTATTTTTTTAGGGTTTTTATGGATTTAAGTTTTTATTTTTTAGGTGTTTTATGATGTTTTACAGTTTTTTTTAACTTTTTAGGGGTTTGAGGTGTTTTTAGTGTTTTTAGGTTTTTTTAGGGGTAATATGGTTTTTATGGAATTATTATGGTTTTAATGGGTTTTTATGATTTTTGGTGAGTTTTAAGGATTATGGTCTTTTATGGGTTTTTAGGTTTTCTATAATGTTTATGTTTTCTATGGAATTTATGTGTTTTTAGGTTCTTATGGTTTTCCTTGGTTTTTAGGGATTTTATTTTTTAACATATTTAAGGTTTTTATGGATATTTTTATGATTTTTATTATTTTTTATAGTTTTTCAGGATTTGGAAAGGTTTTTCGGGTTTTTAGGGTTTTTAGGTTTTTTATGATTCTTTTCATTTTTTATGTTTTTAGGGTTTTTAATTTTTTCTAGGTTTTTATGTATTTATTAAGGGTTTTATGAGTTTTATGGGTTTTTATATTTTTAATGATTTTAAGTGTTTTTCTAGAATTTTTATGATTTGTTCGGTTTTTAGGGATTTCTAGGGTTTTTATGGTTTTATAGGATTTATGGTTTTTATGGTTTTTAGTGTTTTATGGTTTTATTTTGGTTTTTCGTGTTTTATGATTTTTTAAGTTTTTTTGGATTTTTAGTATTTTATAGTATTTTTATTATTTTTTGTATTTTTTGTATTTTTAGTGTTTTAGGGGTTTTATGTTTTTTTATTATTATGGGTTTTTTTAAATTTATAGGTTCTTGTGGTTTCTAGGGGTTATTTTAAATTTTAGGTGTTTATAAGGTTTTAGTGATTTTAGTGATTTTTAGTGTTGGTATGGTTTTTAGATGTTTTAAGGTTTTTAGTGTTTTTATGGTTTTTAGGTGTAATTAAGGTTTGTAGATTATTTTTATGGGTTTTATCATTTTTATGTTATTTAGGGGTTTAAAGTGTTTTCGGGTTGTTACGGTTTTCTTCATATTTTCATTGTTTTAGGGTTTTTTACTTTTTAGTGTTTTTTAAGGATTTTTTTAGGTTTTTTAGGATATTTAGAATTTTTTTGGGAATTTAATTGTTTTAGTGTATTTTTAAGTTGATTTGTTAGGTTTTTTAGGATTTCCCTGATTTTTGTTATTTTTTGGGATTTTGAGTGATTTAGGGGTTTTTAATGTTTTTATGGGTTTTACGATTTTTATAATTTTTTTGTTTTTATGGGTTTGAAGTATTTTTAGGTTTTTAATTTTTTCTAAGTGTTTATCATGTTTTTATGGTTTTTTTACATTTACAGGTAATTTAATTAATCTTTTAGTATTTTTATGTGTTTTTAGAGATTTTGAGGGTTTTAGTGTTATTTTAGGGTTATAGGGTTTTTAAAATTATTTATCTTTTTGAGGAGTTTTAATTGTTTTTAGGATGTTTGGTTTTATTATGGTTCTCTAGGGTTTTTTATATTTTTATGTAATTTTATTTATTTTTAGAATTTTTATAGTTCTTTGGTGTTTTTAGGGATTCATAGGGTTTTTGTGATTTTTTTGATTTATTTGGGTTTTATGCTTTTTTTTGTTTTTTGAGTTTTTATTATCTTAAAGGTTTTTAAGATTTTTTTTATCGTTTTTAATGATTTAATTGTTATAAAGGGGTTTAGAGTTTTTATTCATTTTTATGGTTCTTATTGATTTTTAGGGTTTTTATGGTTTTTTAGGTTTTCAAGTTATTTTTTGTTTTTATGGTTTTCATGGTTTTTTGTGGGTTTTATGTTATTTTTAGGGTTTTTAGGGTTTTTTAGAATTTTTAGGTTTTTAGGTTTTTTTTAGGTTTTTTCTGTTTTTAAGGATTAATTAGTGGTTTACCGTGTTTTAGGGGTTTTTTCACTTTTAGTGATTTTTAGGTCTTTTTATGATTTTTACAATTTTTAGTGTTTTTAGGGTTTTATGGTGTTTATGGTTTTTATGGTTTTTAGAATTTTTTATATTTTTATATACATTTTCTATGTTTTAGGTATTAAGGTTCTTTAGGGGTTTCTTGAGTTTTTAGGGATTTTAGGTTTTAAATTATTTTTAGTTATTTTTAAAGATTATTATGGTTTTTTAGATATTTATGTAATTTGAGTGTTTTTAGAGATTTTATGGTTTTTTTGGTTTTATTATCTTTTAGGGGTTTTAAGGTTTTTAGAGTTTTTAACTGTGTTTAGGTGTTTAATGTTTTTTTAATATTTTAGCGGTGTTTAGGTTTTTTAATATTTTTTAGGGTTTTTATTTTTTTAGAAGTTTTATGGTTTTTAGGGGATTTATGGTATTTTTAGGGTTTTTAGTATTTTAGCAGTTTTTCTATTTTTTGGAATTTATGTGTCTATATTTTTACTTTTTTATTAGGGTTTTAAATTTATTTAAATTTTTTTATGATTATTAGTGATTATTTATGATTTTTTGATTTTTTAGGTTTTATTGAGGTGTTGTGTTTTGGGGTTATTTGGGTGTTTTATGATTTTTGGTATTTTATGTTTTTTCTAGTTTTATTATTTTCATAGGGGTTGTCCATTTTTTAGGTTTTTACATTTTTAAGGGTTTTTAGGGGATTTTATGGTTTTTTTGAGTTTAGGGTTTTGTTTATTTTTTTATGGTTCTTCAGTTTTTTATAAATTTTAATGTTTTTTGGGGCTTAAAGGGTAAAAGAAATTTTAGTGGGTTTTAGGGTTTTTAGAGGTTTTATGTTTTTTAAGAATTTTTATGTTTTTAGGGGTTTTAGGGTTTTTTGTGTTTTTATATTTTTTATGTTTTTCAGGTGATTAAGGTAATTCTGGTTCTTAAGGATTTATTAGGGGGTTTTATATTTTTATTTTTATTTTACATTTTATGTTATTTTTATGTAATTTTAATTATTTGTATAGTTTTTAGCGTTTTGGGGGATTTTTGATAGTTGGAGGGGGGGTTATGTGTTTTCGAGTTTATTTTTTTGAGTTTTAGGGGTTTTTTTGGAATTTTAAGGTTTTTATGGTTTTATAGTTCTTTAACATTTGATGGGTTTAAATGGTTTTTACTATTTTTTGTGTGTTTTAGGGTTATAGTGGGGTTTTTAAAGTTTTAAGGTTTTTTAGGTTTTTAGGGTTTTTATGGTTTTTAGGGTTTTTATTGTATTTAGGATTTTAGAGGTTTTAATCATTTTAAGGTTTTACTATTTTCTTATGGGATTTCAAGGTTTTTAGATTTATTTTAATTTTTATGAATTTTTAGGGGTTTAGGATTTTTTTGTGATTTCTAAGGTTTCTATGGATTTTGAGGGTTTTAGTGTTTTTTGGTCTTTTAGGGTTTTTATATTTTTTATATTTTTGGGTGTTTTATGTTTTTATAGGTTTTTATGGTTTTCTAAGGTTTTTTACCTAGTATTTAAGGTTTTTACCCTTTTATAATTTTTATGGATTTTTAGGATTTTATGATTTTTAGTGGTTTTAATAGTTTTTGGTATATTATAAATATTTTTAGGCCTTTTTTATTTTGTTTTTTGAGTTTTTAGAATTTTTGAAGGGTTTTAAAACTTTTTTATGTTTTTAGGTTTTTACGGGTTTTAGAGTGTTTCATGGTTTTTAGGGTTCTCTTTATATTATGGGTTTTATTGGTTTTACGGTTGTTTGGGGTTTTAGTGTTTTTATTATATTTTCAGGTTTTTATCATATTTTATTTATTCTAGGGATTTTATATGTTTTATGTTTTTATGGTTTGAAGAAGTTTTTTCAGGGTTTAGGGGTGGGGTTATATTTTTATAGACTCAGAGTACTCTTTTATAAATTTTATCATGTTGTAGGGTTTTAGATATTTCGAGGGTTTTTATATTTTTTATAGTTTTTATGGTTTTGGGGTGTTTTTACCATTTTAAGGGTTGGGGGGGGGGGGGGGTTAAGTGTTTTTAGTTTTTTAATGTATTCTTAGGGGTTCTCAGGGTTTTCATGTTTTTTCATTTTTAAGAATTGTTTGTGAATTTATTAAATTTTTATTATTTTTATGGTTTTTTGGGTTTTTAGTGTTTTTTTTTATTTTTATGGTATTTTGGGTTTTTACGATTTTTTGTAGTTTTTTAGGGGTTTAAAGGTTTTTAGAGTTTTTAATTCTTTTTGGATTTAAAGGGTTTGTATAGTTTTTAGTTTTTTAGGGTTTTTAGGGGTTTTAGGGGTTTAAGGTTATAGAGATTTTTATACTTTTTAGAGTTTTATGGTTTTTATGGGGTTTTTTCTGTTTTAATGTTTTTAGGGGTTTAAAGTGTTTTTATGTTTTTTGTTTCTGTTAGGGGTTTTTCGAGTTTTTAATAATTTTATGTATTTATGGATTTTTAGGGATTTTGTGATTTTTATGGTTTTTATGGTTTTCTGAGAATTTGAGTGTTTTTAATGTTTTATGGTGTTTAGGTTTTATATCATTATTTATGATTCATATAGTTTTTAAGTTTTTTTTGTTTTTATGGTTTTTTTGGATTTTTAGATGTTTTAGGGTTTTCTTGTTTTTAGGGGTTTTATAGATTTTTTCTATTTTTATCAATTTTAGTGTTTTATGGATTTATAGGGTTTTAGGTGTTTATGGTTATTAGGGTATTATTGGTTTTTAGGGGTTTTTGGAGTTTATAGGGGTTTTATCTAGTTTTATAGTGTTTTAACAATTTTAGTTGTGTAATTAGTTTATAGAGTTTTTAATCGTTTTATGGAATTTTATTGTTTTTAGGTTATTAATGGTTATTAAGAGTTTTATGAGGTTTTTATGTTTTAGAGTACTTTAGAGTTTTTTTAGGTTTTTAGTTTTTAGGGGTTTTAAGTGTTTTTAGGTTTTTTAGGTTTTCTTAGGGGTTTTTTGGAGTTTTAATGGGTTTTTAGGTATTTTTTGGCTTTTTTATGATCAGGATTATTTTTTATGGTTTTTAGTGTTTTTATAATTTTATGTGGTTTTTAGTGTTTTTATTTTATTAGTGTTTTTAATAATTTTTTGGTTTATAATGTTTTCTTAGGGTTTTTCAAGGTTTAAACGTTTTTTAGTCTTATAAGAAACTTTAGGGATTTTTTATGATTTTTATTTTTTAGTGTTGTAAGGTATTTGAGGGTTTTATGGTTTTTAGTGTTTTAGGGGTTTTTTGTTTTTTATGTATTATAGGGTTTTTTGTGTTTCTTATGTTTATGAATTTTAAGAATTTTTAACATTTAAGTTAAATAATGGGGATTTAGAAGTTTTAGTGTTTTAATGGGGTTTCGTGGATTTTTAGTATTTTTTTAATGTATTTAATTAGTTTTAGAGTTTTTAGAATTTTTAGTGTTTTTAGGGGTTTTGGTTTTTTTTAGTTTTTTGGGGGTTTTAATTTTTTTAGGGTTTTATGGTTTTTATAGGGGTTTCCATGTTTTTATAGTTTTATATATTTTTAGGGATTTTAAGGTTATTTTTATGATTTTTAAGGGGGTTTAGGCTATTTTCATATTTTTAGAATTTTTATGGGATTTTAATATTTTTTGGGGTTTTGGAGTTTTTTTAGTTTTGTTGGGTTTTAAAGTATTTTTATAGTTTTTAAACATTTTTTGTGTTTAAAGTGTTTTTAGAGTATTTATTGTTCTTAATGGTTTTTATTATTTTTAGTGTTTTTAATTTTTTTAGGGTGTTTTGTGGTTTTAGTGTTTATAGTGTCACTTATAGTTTTTTGAGTTCTTTGCGTTTTTAGGATTCATAGGTGGGTTTAGTGTTTTTTTGATTTATGGTTTTATTAAGGTTTATCTTGTTTTTAGGGTTTTTATCATTATTTAGATATATTTTGGTTTTGTTAGGTTTTTTAGGGTTTTTATGGATTTATAGAATTTTTAGAATTTTTTGGGGATTTATTGTTTTTAAAGTTGTTTTTTGTTTTTTAGGGTTTTCTTTTTGAAATTTTTAGGGGTTTAATTTTAGAAGAGTTTTTAACATTTTATTAGTTTAAGTATGTTTTAGAATTTTTAGTATTTTTATTTTTTTGTAGACTATAAATGACTTTATATTTTAATTTTTTTGGGTTTTTGGGTTTTTTTTGGTATTATACATTTTTATGTATTTTAGGGACTTTTTTGGATTTATAAAGGTTATAGAGGGTTTATGGATTTTGAGGTGTTTTAGGGTTTTAGAGTTTTTATGGTATTTTTGGTTTTTCTAGTGTTTTATGGTTTTTCGAGTTTTTTAGGGTTTTCAATGTGTTTTAGATTTTTTCTGTTTTTTTAGGGGTTTAAAGGGGTTTTAAAGTTTTTAGTGGTTTTAGGGTTTTATTAGTTAGTAGGGTTTTGTGGGTTTTGTGGGTTTATGGTTTTTATGGGTTTTTAATTATTTTTAAGATGTTTTAGTGTTTCTATAAATTTTAGGTGTTTTAATGGATTTTTAGTTGTTAAAGATTTCTTATGGTTTTTCTATTTTTTAGGGTTTTATTTTTTAATATATGTTTGGTCTTATTTATGAATTTTTAGGTTTTTAGGGGTTTCTTTATTTTAATGGTCTTTAGGGTTTTGTGGTTTTTAGTGATGTTTAGGTTTTTAGGGGTTTATGTGATTTAATTTTTTAAGGTTTTGTTATAGTATTTAAGTGATTTTAGGGGTTTTACAATTAGAAGGATTTTTATGTATTTTTTATGTATTTTTTTAGTTTTTTATGGTTCTTATGGTGTTTGAGGCTTTCAGGTTTTTTTGGGGTTTATGATTTTTATTGTTTTTTTGTGTTTTTAGGGTATTTTTGAGTTTTAATGGGTTTACGGTTTTTTATAGTCTTCAATAATTATTAGGGGATTAATTAATTTTTAGTGATTTTAGTGGGTTTCTAGAGTTGTTAGGGTTTTTTGGGGTTTATGAATTTTATAGTTTTTATGGGTTTTAGGTGTTTTATGTTTTTTATAATTTTATAGTTTTTTTGGGGAGGGGGGGTTTAAGGTTTTAATAGTTTTCTTAAGGGCTTTCAAGGTTTTTATGGTTTTTTATGTTTTTTATGTTTTAAAGGATTTTTATGATCTTTTATACATTTTTGGGGTTTTAAGGACAGAGAGGGTTTCTCTAGTTTTTTAGAGTTTTTTTGGTATTAATGTTTTTTTGGGGATTTTCTTATTTTTGTTAAATTTTTATGGGTTATAGTGAATTTTTATAATTTTTATTGTATTATGGTTTTAAAGGGTTTTTATATTTTTTTTGTGTTTTTGGGGTTTTTAGAGATTTTATTATTTTTAGGAGATTTAATGGTTTTATGATTTTTTGTTAGTTTTGGGGGTTTTTATGGTCTTTAGTGTTTTTAGGATTTAATAGATTTTAAGTGTTTTTTTGTTTTTTTGTTTTTCATAGTGGTTTTCAGTATTTTTAGGGGTTTTAATTTTTCATTTATTTTTAGGGTTTTTTGGTATTTTTAGGAGTTCTTAGGGTTTTAGGGATTTTGTGGGTTTTTATGATATTTTAGAGTTTTTATGGGTTTTATCATTTTTAATGTTTTTATGGGTTTCAAGTGTTTTTTGGTTATAAGGTTTTCATTGGGTTTTATGGTTTTGAGGACTTTTATATTTATATAGGTTTTTTATGATTTTTATAGATCTTATATTTTTAGGGTTTCAGTGAATTTTAGGGGATTTAGATTTTTTAGGATATTCATGGTTTTTAGGTTTTTTATAGGATTTTTAGTTTTTATGGGGTCTTTTTATTATTATGGTTTTAAAGGGTTACTACTATTTTTTAAAAATTATAGTGGTTTAAGGAGTTTCAAGAGTTATTAAAGTAATTCTTTTAGTGTTTATGGTATTTTGTGGTTTTAAATTTTTTAAGGGTTTTTGTGGTTTTTATGGTTTTTAGCATTTTTAGGGGTTTGTAGTGATTTTATGTTTTTTTTATTTTAAAATTTTTCCATTTTTTTTCTTGGTTTTTCTTATTTTTTTGATTTTTTTGGATTTTTTAGGATTTGTATGGTGTTTAGGATTTTATGTTTTTTTCCGGTTTTTATGATATTTATTTTCTGTTTTTTGCAGTTTTAGGTTTTTTAGAGTTTTTTAACAATTTTAGGAATTAGAGGGTTTTTTAGTTTTTGTTAGTTTTTAGTGTTTTATGTGTTTCATAGTTTTTAAGTACAATAGATTTTATAGTTTCCGTTTTTTAGGGTTTATATGGTTTTAGGGGTTTTATAGTATTTTAGGTTTTTTAGGTGTTTTATGAGTTATTATGTTTTTACGGGTATCATTGGGGTTTTTATGGGTTTAGGGGGTTTTATGTTTCAAAGGATATTTAGGTATATTTTAGGAGTTTTACATATTTTTGGGGTTCATAGGGGTTTTACGAGTTTTAGGTTTTTTATAGTTTTATGGTTTTTTGGGTTTGGAGGGATTTCTTGAGTTTTTAGGGTTTTTACAGTTTTTTATTGTTTTTAAAATTTTTAGTTGTTTGATGGTATTTTAGGTTTTTTTGGTTTTATGTTTTTTATGGACTTAATTATTTTTAGTTTTTCGGGGTATTTAATTTGTTTTATGGTTTTATGGTTTTCTTTGGGTTTTTCTTGGTTTTTTGGGGTTTTTTTCTTTTTTAGGTATTTTTTTTAGTATTTTTATGGATTCTGGGTTTTTACGAATTTTCTGGGTATTTATGGATTTTTAAGGGGTTTTGGATTTTTTATAGATTTTGTGTTTTTTTATTTTTATAGTTTTATTGGGTTTTTTAAGGTTTTGAGGGGTTTTGTGTTTTTCAATTGTTTTAGGGTTCTTGGTGCATTTTAGGGGTTTTAGGTTTTTATAGTTTTTTATGTTTTTCAGGGGTTTTATGTGTTTTTTAGTTTTTAGGATTTTTTAGGATTTTTAAGGATTTTTACATTTTTGGTGTTTTTTTTGGGGTTTTAAGAATTTTTATGGGTTTTTATGAATTTAGGGATTTTACAGTTTTTTTTGATTTTTTGGGTTTTTAGGGTTTTATGTTTTTGGGGTTTTTTTAAAATTTTAGGGGTTTTGTTGGTTTCTATATATTTAAAAAATTTATGGGGTTTAATGTTTTTTTAGAGTCGGCAGTGGTTTTTAGTGTTTTCATGGGTTTTTATGGGGTTTAGAGGCTCAGGGTATGTGGTTTTAAGGGTTTTGGGGTTTTCAAGGTCTTTTACAATATTTATTTTTTTAGGTTTTTTGGGGTTTTAAGTGCATATATGATTTTAATATTCTCTTAGGTTTTCAAGTTTTTTATTTTATTTTTACGTTTTGGTGTTTTTACATATTTTGTTTTAGTTTTTATGGGTTTTTATGTTATTAGGGATTTTTAGGATTTTTAGGGTTTTTCATATTCTTTTCAGGTTTTTAGAATTTTCATGTTTTTAAGGATTTTCGGTGCATTTTTGTTTTTATGTTTTTATTAAGGATTTTAGGATTTTTATGGTTTTCTAGATGTTTTTGTACTTTTAGGGATTTTGTGGATTTTGAGGGGTTTTATTTTTTTATGGTTTTATATTTTTTTGGTCTTTCATGGGTTTTTGAGTTTTAATGTGTTTTATTGTTTGTAGAGTTTTTCATTTTTTTTGTTTAACGGGGTTTTAGTGTTTTTAGTTGGATTTTTGTGTTGTATGGGTTTTTATGGTCACTTTCAGTTTTAGGGGATTTATGGTTTTTATGTTTTTAGTTTATTTAGGGTTCTTAGAATTTTTTGGTTTTTAAGTGTTTTATGTGTTTTTCGGATTTCAAATGTCTGTTGGATTTTAAGTGTTTCTTAGGGTATTTAGGGTTTTAATAGTTCATTAAATGCTTGTAATTTTTTCTGTTTTTTTTGTATATTTATGGTTTTGTAGGTTTTTTTGGAATATTAAGGGTTTTTTTATTTTTATTGCTTTTAGGGTTTTATGGCTTCTTTGGTTTTTAGGGTTTTATAGTTTATTCATATTTTAAATATTTTTAGACTTTTTTTACATTTTTTGGGTTATAAAGGGTTATTATAGTTTTTAGTGGTTTTTAGAGTTTTTATGGGTTTTAGGGTTTTAATGGTTTTTAGGAGATTTCATGGTTTTTGGGGGTTTTGAGATTTTGAGTCTGTTTAATATTTTTAGGGGTTTAGCACATTATGGTTTAAAATTATTTTGTGGTATTAATGTTTTTCATGCGGATTTTAACAATTTTTAGGATTTTTACCTTTATATGAATTTTTATTATTTTTTATGATTTTTATGGTTTTTACAGTTTTAGGGTTTTGAGGGGTTTTTGCAGGTTTTAGGGGTTTTCAGGGTTTTTTGGATTTCTTTATTTTTTAGGGTTCTTATGGTTTTTTAATATTTTTTTAATCATTTTTAGGGGTTTAATGGGTTTTAAAATTTTTAGTGGCTTCTGGGTTTTTTATGGATTTTAGGGTCTTTATATTTTTAGGGTTTTTATGTGTTTTTTTTGTGTTTTTAGGGTTTTTAGGATATTATTAAGAATTTTAGGGTTCTCAGTGTTATTTAGGTATTTTAGTGGTTCTAATTGCTCTTAGGAATTTAGGGTTTTATTTGGGGTTTTCATGTTTTTAGGGTTTTTTTACGTTTTAGAGTATTTTAATGGTTTTTAGGATTTTTATGGTTATTATGGTTTTTATAGTTTTTTAGGTTTTTTAGGGGTCTTAATATGTTTTAGTTTCTTGAGGGTTTCTTATAGTTTTCCATTGTTGAAGGGTTTTTTATTTTTAGGAATTTTTAGGGGTTTTTTTGGATTTTTATTGTTTTTAGGCTTTATGGGCAAGGAAGATGCGAGGGTCAGGCTATTCCCGACCCCATCAAAATTTATAAGAAAAAAAAGGATGCAGTTGAAAAGGGAGGTGAGGGGTCAAACGACCCGCACCCAAAAACCCTTAAACACCCCAAACCCAGAAAAAACCCCAATAAAATCAAGAAGAAAAACAAAACCAAGAAAAAACACAGAAAATTCAAGCAGCAACCATCACCATCATCCAATATTATCCATCATCCAGCAGCTCACATCCAAGAAACGACCAACATCCAAGCACACAAAATCCACCATCCAGCACCTCCTCACCAAAAAGATCCACTACCAGCAGCATAGAACCATCTGCACCAAAATCAATGTCTACCCTTCATCACTTCAGAGCGAAGAATCTACCCTTTCCAAGCACCGACATCAACAACCAGCATCTAAGAACATGGTTTCTATAATCCAGAGCCTCCTCCCCAAGAAATTACATCAATAGCCACACTAAGACACCAACACCAAACTCATAAACAATAGCTTCAACACATCCTCTCCATGAAGCAGCTAGCATCCTGTATATCAGTTTTCAATAACAAGAACCACCTTTACCAGTTCCCAACCAAGTAGTAACCTGCACCCAACAGATCTGTTTCCATCTCCCATCACCTCTAAGTCAATCATCATGTTGCATTACACACTCATCAGTATAAACAGAAAACTACATCTCCCATCCTTTTTTTACCCAGATCCAGATCGCCCCTTAAGCGACCTAGAAGTCACACATCATGACGGAACACCACGGAAATCCCCATATCAGCTCCGTCAACCTGTACCAGCATCATCTCCTGACCAAACCATCCAAAACCAGTGAAACATCCATATTTCCACCACCAATCCCACAGAAAAATAAGATGAGAACAACAAATCCCTAAAAGAAACATGCTCCAACCAATAAAGCATCGACACCTTAGGGAACCCCAGACCAGCAAAGAAACCAAAGAACAACCCAATTTAAGCAGACCTGGAACAATAGTGTGAGATGAGGCCAAGGTCGAGGGTCCAAAAATATGAACCTATATATTTTTTACAATTTGATGACAAGTAGATCTGAAAACCCACACACAAGGGTCAAGCACAACACCACCAAGACGTTGCAGTGTCCTACGCATCTATCTTAGACTGTCACGAAACCAAAAAATCCAAAATAACCCTACGAATAATAGATATAAAATGTACCTCATTACCGAATCCCGAGAAAACCATACCATTGCACCGCTAAGTCATCGTGACCCCCATCACACATGCCTCTCACAATTGCAAAGCTAGGGAAGCCACCGAAAAATCAGATCTAGGTACCTCTTGGATATCTTCTTCATTATTGACCTAGAGCTTCTAAACTACCATACCCTCACACCGCACCACTGTCATAAGTCATCGTTACTGTCACCAAGCTAGAAGATCCACCAAAACCGTGCGCAAACCATCGAGAATCCATAGACAGCACCACTGAGGAGCATCAGAGATCCATCGGGAAGTAGATCTGGGAAACGCGATGGAAGAGCACCCGGAGACACAGCCTCCATCTCTCATCCTTCATTAGGCATTATGGGGCATTAATGGGTTTTAGGGTTTTTAGGGTTTTAGGGTTCCGGGGTTTTTTTGATAGTTTTTATGTTTTTTTTTATTTTTTATAATTTTTTGGGATTAAAAAGAGTTTATAGAGTTTTTATTGGGTTTTAGGGTTTTTATTATTTTTATGGTTTTATGGGGTTTTTCATTATTTATATTTTAGGTGTTTTAAGTGTTTTTTAGGTTTTTAATATTTTTTAGGGTTTTTAGTGGTTTTTATGTTTTATGGATTTTAGGACTATTTTATGATTTTTATGGTTTTTAGAGTTTTTCGTGATTTTGAGGGTTTTTAGGGGTTTTTCATGTTTCTAGATGTCATTTTTATGATTTATAGGTATTTAAGTTTTTAGAGTTTTTATTGTTTTTAAATGTTTTAATGGATTTTGGAGTTTTGAGTGAGTTTTTACTATTTTTTTGGGATTTATGGTTTTTTAGTTTCATAATGCTTTCTGAGGGGTTTTCAATGTTTTTATTGATTTTTAATATCTTTTGGGATTATTATGGTTTTTATAGTTCTATGGATTTTTAGGGTTTTTAGTGTTTTGTGATTTTTAGGGTTTTTAGTATTTTTTAGTTTTTTATAGGTTTTTTTATTTTTATAATTTTTATTGTTTTCTTATGTTGTTTAAGGTTTTTATGGGTTTTTATGTTTTTTTTGGGTTTTTAAGAATTTTTTTGGATCTTGATGTTTTTTAGGGATTTAACGGGTTTTATTGTTTTTTTTGGATTTTAGGGGTTTTATAGTTTATTTAGGTTTTAATAGGTTTTTTGAGATTATTCAGGGGATTTATTATTTTTTATATTTTGTTAAGTTTTTATGACATAAATGGGTTTCTAAAGTTTTTATTTATTTGTATGGTTTTATGGGATTTCTAGATTTTTTTTAAGGTTTTTAGATGTTTTATTGTTTTTATAACTTTTTTGGGGTTTTTGTTTTTTTTATTTTTTTATGGGTTTTAATTGTTTTTAGTTTTTGAGGTTTTCTTATGGGTTTATAGGATTTTTTACATTATTTGGGATTTTTAGAGCTTTTTTTATTTTTTTGGGATTTATGGTTTTTAGAGATTTCAAATGTTTTTATGGTTTCAATATTTTTTATGGTATTACGGTTTTCATGTTTTTTTTGAGTTTAAGGGGTTTAAAGATTTTTAGTGCATTAAAATGATTTAATGGGTTTAAAGGGTTTTTTAGAGTATTTAATGTGTTTTTATCTATTTATGGTTTTCAAAGGGTTTCTCAAGGTTTATATTATTTTTTATTAAATTAATAATTTTTAGAGATATATATAAAATTTTAGGGTTTTTAGCATTTATAATAATTTTTTCATTTTTTAGGTATTTTGAGGGTTTTTCCAGTTTTTATGGTTTTTTATGATTTTTTTTTTGGGTTATAAGTGATTATCTATTTTTATGGAATTCTTAGGGTTTTCCACATTTTTTATTGTTTTTTACCCTTTTATGGATTTAATGGTGTTTTTTTATGTTTTTTATGTTTTTTATAATTTATAGGTAATTTGTGGAGTTTTCTAGTTTTCTATGTATTTAAGGTTTTTTTATAAATTTTTTGTTTTTTGTGTTTTTTTGAGTTTTTTAGGATTATAATATTTTTTAGTGTTTTCTTAATGTTTCATGTGTCTAAATGATTTTATATCTTTTATTTTTTTTTCTGGTTCTTATTTTTTGAGATTTTAATGGGGTTTTGGGGTTTTATGGTTTTTGTGGTTTTTGTGTTTTTAGGGTCATTTTAGGGATTTTATTGTTTTTTTTTGTTTTTAGTTTTTTAACAGTTTTATGTTTTTTTTATTTTTTTAGGATTTTGTTATGGGATTTTAGAGTTTTAAAGGTTTTTAAAAAATTACAGATTTTTAGGAATTTTTTAGGATTTGAATTGTTTTCTAGGTTTTATTGGAATTTTTAGGGGTTTTAGGATTTTTTGGGTACTTAGGGTCTTCATCATTTTTATTTTATTTTATGGGTTTTAATTGTATTTTGGTTTTTAAGGTCTTCTTAGGGATTTTTAAGGTTTTACAGTTTTATTTCATCTAGGGTTTTAAGGTAATTTTTTTATTTTTCTATTTTTATTGGGGTTTTAAGGATTTTGATTAATTTTCAGGTTTTTTTGTTTTTTGGGTTTTGATGGGTTTTTAGGTTTTTTGGAGTTTATTTAATGTTTTACCATTTTTATATTTTTAAATAAATTTTACAGTTTTAATAGTTTTTAGTGGTTTTATGGGTTTTTAGGGTTTTCAATGTTTTTATGGTTTGTATAGATTTTGTTGGATTTTAGAGTTCTTAGTTTATTTTAGGGTTTTTGTGGTTTGTATAATTTTTTATATTTCCAGGGGTTATAATTGATTTCTATATTTCTTGGTTTTTAAGGATTTCTTAGTGGTGTCCTATGTTTTTATTATTTTTTATGTTTTCCGTGATTTTTTGGATTTTTAGGATTTTTATGGTTTTTAGGTATTTTAGGGATATTGAAGGATTTTTTAGGGTTTTTAGTGTTTTTTATGTTACTAAGGAATTTAATTGTTTTTAGGATTTTAATGTTTCCTTTGTGGTTTTTATAGTTTTTAGTGTTTTAGGGTTTTTATGGTTTTTATAGATTTTTAAAAAAATTGATGTTTAAAGGGCTTCTATAGGTTTCGTTTATTTCGTTTTTAAGGGGTTTTTGCATGTTTATGATTTTTAGGTTTTTCTTGGTTTTCTAGAATTTTAATGATTTCTTATTGTTTTTTAGGTTTTTTATGGGTTTGTATGTTTATAGTGATTTTTGGGGTATTTTTGAAATTTATGGTTTTTAGGGGTTTTAGGGATTTTAAGGGTTTTGGGGTTTTTATCATTTTTTAGGGTTTTATGGGGTTTATTTGTTTTTAGATTTTTGTGTATTTTGGGGTTTTATGTGTTTTTAGGGTTTTTTTTTGTTTTTTTGGGGTTTAGAGTGTTTTTGTTTGAGTTTTTAGGGTCTTAATTTTTTTTGATCATTTTAAAATTATTAGAGTTTTATTTTATTTTAAATTTTTTAGTGGTTTTAGGGTTTTTATGGATTTTATGGGTTTTAATGGTTTTTTGTGGTTTATGGGTTTTACAAGGTTTTAGGGCTTTACGTATTTTTAGTGTTTTTAGGGTTTTTGGTGTTAATATATTTTCTATGGGATTTAATAATTTTTTGGTTTTTACAGTTCTTTCAGGGGGTGTTAGGATTTTTATAGTTTTTAGGGGTTTTAGAGATTTTAGCATTTTAACAGTTTTTGGTGTTATTTAGGTTTTCAAGGGTTTTAAGTATTTTTTTATTTTTATGGTTTTCATAGGGATTGTCAAGAATTTATATGTTTTTATGGATTTTTATGAATTTTAATGTTTTTATGGTTTGTAGGTATTTAATTAGTTTATAGGGTTTCTAGGTTTATTATGTGTTTTTTGGGTTTTAATGGTTTTTTGAGTTTTTTAGATGTTTTAAGGTATTTTGATTTTTCAAAACAATTTTAATGGTATAAAGGGTTTTTAGATATTTTTATGTTTCTTATGTTTTTTATTTATTTTTATGTTTTTTATGGTTTTATGTATTTTCATATTTTTTTCAGGGTTTTAGTGTTTTTAATGATTTAAGCATTTTTATGTTTTTAGGGGTTTTAAGTGTTTTCAGGTTTTAATGGTTTTTATGTTATTTTTGGATTTTAGGCTATTTAACATTTTTCATAATTTTTAGGTCATTTCAAAGGGTTTTATGGTTTTTATGGGGTTTTATGGAATTTGAGTGATTTATTTGGTTTTTATAGGTTTTTTGTTTTTTGGGGTATTAGGTTTTTTTTCTATTTTAGGGGTTTTAAGGGTTTTTATAATATTTAATATTTTAGGGGTCTAATTTATTATAGAATTTAAAGTGGTTTTTGGGGTTTGTTTTTTCTTGAATTTTAAGGTTTTTATGGGGTTTTTGAGTTTTTAGATTTTTAGGGGTTTTCAGTTTTTACTATTTTCTTACAGTTTTATGGATTTTTGGTGTTTTTACATTTTTTTATTTTTTAGATATTTTTTTGGATTTTTATGGTTTTTTTAGGTTTTATGGTTTATTTATGTATTTTATTATTTTATGGTTTCTATAGTTTTTAATGTGTTTACGGGATTATAGGGTTTTTAGAGTTTTTCGTGATTTTTAGGGTTTTTATTGATATTTAGGGATTTTGTATATTTTTATGGGTTTTATGGTTTTGATTGGGGTTTTGGGTTTTTAGGATCATTTATTGTTCTTAGTGTTTTTATTAATCTTTATGTTTTTAGTGGTTTTATATGTTTTTAGTTTCTTTAGGTTTTGTTAAGATTTTATATGGTTTCTAGAGTTCTTTTTTATTTTTAGGTTTTTATGTATCTTCTATGATTTTATTTTTTATGGATTTTTTCAAGATTTTGAGTGGTTAAAGGTATTTTTTAGTGTTTTTTTGTTTGTATGGATTTTAGGGTTTATAATATTTTTATGTTTTTTTAAGATTTTTATGATTTTCTTATTATTTTTATAATTATTAGTATTTTTTCTCTTTTTATTATTTTAGGCCTTTTAAGAATTTTTTATGATTTTTAGGGGTTTTGAGGTGTTTTAGGGGGTTTTATTATTATTTTTTGGTGTTTTATAGCTTTTGGGATTTTAAGGTGTTTTTAGTTTTTTTTGGGTTTCAGGTGTTTATATTTTTCTATCTTTTTAGGGGATTAAATTGGTTTAAGATTTTTTTGTGGTATTTAAAGATATTAATGATTTTTAAGGTTTTTATGTTTTTTATGGCTTTTAGGGTTTTTTACCGATTTTTAGGTTTATTAGGATCTTTTAGGGGTTTTAGGGTTTCTCATGTTATTATGTTTTTGGAGGATTTATCATTTTTAAAATTTTAAGGTTTTTATAGGATTTTTTCATGGTTTTTATGGGTTTTTATATTTTTTGTGATTTTTTGGAATTTTTAGTATTTTGTGGTTTTTAGGTATTTGGAGGTGTTTTAGGGTTTTTTAGGATTTTAGGGGTTTTTATAATTTTTATATTTTTAGGGTTTTAAGAGTGTTTAGGTTTTTAAGGTGTTCTTATTGTTTGTTGAGGTTTTAGTTTTTTTAATGTTAATAAATATTTTTATGTATTTTTAGTATTTTTATAGTCTTTCCAGAATTTTAGGGATTTTTAAGTTTGTAATGGTATTTTATTGTTTTAGGGTATTTTTATGTTTTTTATGTTTTTTATGGGTTTTGGAGTTCTTTGAAATTTTTATGGGCTTAAAGGGATTTTATATTTTCTTTAGTGGGGATTAAGGGTTTAATGCATTTATAGGGGTTTTAATGGTTTTATGTGGTTTTATGATTTTTAGGGGTGTTAAGGGTTTTTGGGCCTTTTATGGTTTTAAAGGATTTTTAGCACATTTTTATATTTTATGGTTTTATAATGGTTTTAAGTGTTTTTTGTTTATAGTTAATTTTTAGGATTTTTAGGATTTTTTTGGTTTTAGTGCTTTTAGGGTGTTTGAGGGTTTTTAGTGCTTCTTAGGTTTTTTGAGTTTTTGGGTTCTTTTGGGTTTTATGCGTTTTTAGGTTTTTAAGATTTTGTTATGGGTTTTCTATGTTTTAAGGGTATTTTTATTTTTACTAATTTTTAGGGATTTTTTTTGATTTATATGTTGTCTAGGGGTTTTAGGGATTTTGAGTGTTTTTAGGTTTTTTATGGATTGTTAGGATTCTTATAGTTTTTTTTAATTTTTTTAATTTTTTTAGTTTTCTATTTTTTAACATTTTATGGGGTTTAAGTGGTTTTTAGGGTTTTTATTTTTTTCAGGTTTTTTTTGTTTTGGGGGTTTAAAGGTTTTTATGGTATTTTATGGTTTTTATGGTCTTAAGTGGTTTTGGGGTTTCTATGGGGTTTTAGCGTTTTATGTTTTTAGGTATTTAATGAGTTTTATTCGTAAAAGTTATTCCTTGGTGTTTTTATTGACTTTTGGGGTTTTTATATATTTAGGGATGTTTAGGGATCTTTTTTGTTATTATGGTTTTTAGGGGTTTTAGGGACGTTGAGTGGTTTTAATGCGGTTTTTGGTTTTTTTCAATTTTTTTTATTTTGAGGGTTTTATGGATTTTTAGATTTTTCAAACATTTTATAAGATTTAGTGGTTTAGGGTCATTATTGTGTTTTAGGGGTTTAATGTGTTTTAGGGGGTTATATGGATTTCATGGTGTTTTAGGGTTTTAGGACCTCTTATGGTTTTTTTGGTTTTAAGTTCTCTTTTGGTTTATAAGGGTTTTAAGTGTTTTTAGGTTTTAAGATTTTCTTACGGGTTTTTAGGGGTTTTATGGGTATTTCATTTTCGAGATATTTAGTTTTTTTTAAGGTTTTTAGTGTTTTTAGGGACATTATGTGTTTTATGGTTTTTATGGTTTTATGGATTTTAGTTTTTTTATAATTTTAGAATTTGGGGGGGGGTTGTGTTTTTATGATTTAATGGTTTTCTTAGGTTTTTTTGGATTTCTATAGGTATTTAAATTTCTGGGGATTTTTAGTAATTTTTTGGCTTCTTTTGGATTTTCTTGGTTTTTAGGGGTTTTAAGGGTTTTAGGGGTTTTAGTGTTTTTAGGGGTATTAGAGTTTTCAGGTATTTTAGGGGTTTTATGTGTTTTTAGATTTTTATGGTTGTCATAGGGTGTTTTAAGGTTTTATGACTTTTGTTGTTTTTTTGGGATTTTTAGGGATTTTTTAGTTTTTTTATGGTTTTCTTGGGGTTTTAGGGATTTTGAATATTTTTGGTGTTTTTATGGTTTTTAGTATATTTAGGTTTTCAGGAATTTTATAAATTTTTTATATTTTTAAGGTTCTCTTATGGTTTTTCAAGCCATTTTTGGATTTTTTTGTTTTAGTTATTTTTACAAATTTTTTAGTATTTTTATAGTTTTTAGGGGTTTAGAAATTGTTGTGTTTGTAGGAATTTTTTAGGGTTTTAATGGTTTTTATGGTGTTTTGGAGATTTAAGGTTTTTTGATTTTTTAAGGGTTTTAAATGGAATTTAGATATTTTTAACGATTTAGGTGTTCAAAAGGGTTTTAATGTTTGTAGTGGTTTTTAGGGGTTTTATGGGCTTTTTGGAATTTTTTTGGCTTTTTGGTTTGAGGTATTTTTAGGATTGTAGGCTCCTTTTAGTCGTATTTAGATTTATTTTTGATTTTTTTTGTGATTTTTGGTATTTTTTAGTCTTTATGGGTTTTATTGATTTTAAGGGGTTTTAGGTTTTTTAAGGTTTTTGGTTTCATAACTTTTCTCATTTTAGGGGCTTTTGAGTTTTTAGGGTTTAAAGGGTTTTTAGAGTTTTTTATAATGTTTTTTGGGTTTTAAAGTGATTTTAATTTTTTTTAATTTTTTAGTGTTTTTATGGGTTCTTAGAGGTTTTATTTATATAAAGAGTTTTGGGATTTTATGTTATATTTAGTGTTTTAGGGGGTTTAGTGTGTTTTAGTTTTTTAAGGTGTTTTATGTGTTTTTCGGTTTTTGCGTGTGTTTCTTATAGTTTATCAGGGTTTTTTGGGGATTTTACATTTTTAGGGATTCCAAGGTTTTTTTAGTATTTTTATTGGTTTTTGGGGATTTTGGGGGATTTTATGGTTTTTTGGGGTTTTAGTGTTTTTTGGGTTTTAGGATTTTTTAGTTTATAAGGGGTTTTCAGTGTTTTATTTTTTTTAGTTTTTCTTGTGGGTTTTATGGGCCTGTAGGGTTTTTTATGTTTTTATAGATTTTTAAGGATTTATACTTTTTTTAAATTTTTATAGATTTTGAGGGGTTTTTAGTGGTTTTAGTGTTTTTATAAGGTTTTTTAGATATTTATGGTTTTTAATGCTTTTTAACATTTTTAGTAGTTTAAATGGGTTTAGAGTTTTGACTGATTGTTTTGTATTTTTGTGTTTGTTTTATGTTTTTACGTTTTTATGGGAATTTATTGTTTTTAAGGGGGTTTGGGTTTTTATTCTTTTTAGGGTTTTAGGGTTTTAGTGTTTTTAGGTTGTTTTGGTGTTTTAAGTGGTTTTTGGTTTTTAAAGATTTCATATATATTTTTAGGTATCCTAGGTTTTATAAAAAATTTATTCAATTTATGTTTTTTAGGATTTTATAGTTTTTTAATGTTTTTTTGGATTTTGAGAGCTTTTGGGTATTAGAATTTTTAGTATTTTTTATGTTTTTAGGGTTTTATGTGTTTTTAGGTTTTCATTGCTTTCATAAGTTTTTTAGGGTTTTTAGTTTCATTAAATTTTTAGGTATTTATGGATATTGTTTTTGAATTATTATGGGTATTTTTTTTGTCTTTTAGGATTTAGAGTGCTTTTAGGGGTTTTATGCTTGTTAGGGTTCTTTTGGTCTTTTGGTTTTTTGGGTTCTTTTTGTGTTTTTATGGTTTTTAAGATTTTTAGAGTTTTAATGATTGTATGGGTTGAAAATGGTTTTATTTTCTTTTAAGGGGTTTTTGGGATTATAGGGTCTTTAAGATTTACTGGGTTTAATGGTTTTTAGGGGTTTTAAGGGTTTTAAGGGTTTTTTATGTTATTTATCATTTTAGGGTTTCTATATGTTTCAAGTATTTTTATGTTTTTAAGATTTTATTAGTGTTTTTAGGGTTTTTGGGTATTACATTATATATGGATTTTTAGTGGTTTTATAGGAATTTTTATTCTTTGGGGTTTTAGGGATTTTGAGGGGTTTATGTTTTTTTTGGTTTTTTGGGTTTTTTATGATTTTTAGTATTTTTTAAGTCTTTTTTATTTTATGTATTTTATTATATATTATTTTTTTATTTAGGTTTTTAGGGTTTTTATAGTTTTTAGGTTTTTAGTGTTATATGGGTTAATAGGGTTTTTGTATATTTTTTAAATTGGTAGGGACATTATGTGTTATTTGGATTTTTTGTGGTATTTTTTATTTTTTAGGTTTTTTAATGTTTTTAGTATTATAAATGTTTTAAGGGGTTTTAAGGTATTCTAGAGTTTTTTATGAGATTTTATGGCTTTTATTGTTTTTATGGGTTTAGGGTTTTTAATGTTTTTAGGGGTGAATAGGGGTTTCAAGTGTTTTTAGGGTTTTATGCTTTTAATAGTTGTATTTTGATTTTTTTAGAGTTTTTTATATATTAGGGGATTTAGGGCCTTTTTATATTTTTAGTGTTTTTAGGGTTTTCCTAGCTTCTGATTGTTTTTAATGTTAATTTTTTTAATTTATGGATTTATATTCAGTTTTTAGGGTTTTTTGAGTATTTTAGGTGTTTATGTTTGTTAATAGCTTTTTAAACTTTTTTTGGGTTTAAAGGGTTTGTAGTGTTTTTAGTGGTTTCTCAGGTTTTTGGGTTTTTATGGTTTTTTTGGTTTTTTATGGTTTTTTTGGGTTTTTATGGATTTTAAATGTTTTTATAGGGTTTTTAGAGTTTTTAGGGTTTTTAGGGTTTTTCATTTTTTGGTTTTTTAGGGATTTTAATTGTTTTAGGTTTTAAGGTTTTCTTGGATTTTTTTGGTTTTTAGGGTTTTTATGTTTTTTGTGATTTTCAAGGTTTCTTTAGGATTTGTATGGTTTTTAGTGTATTTTAGGATTTTGAGGGGTTCTAAAATTTTTGGTTTTTTGGGGTTTTTCTGTTTTTTTTATTTTTTAAATTGATTTTGGTTTTTGGCAGTTTTTAATGTTTTTAGGAGATTATGTGGTTTTAGGGTTTTTAGTTGGTTTTTCGGTTTTATGGGTTTAATGTTTTTAAGGTTTTTATGGTTTTTATAGTTTTTATGGTTTTAGGAGGTATTTATGATATTTATGGACTATTAGTGAATTTTTGGGTTTTTTTTTGTTTTTAGGTAATTATGGGTATTATGTGCTTTTAGGTTTTTTAAGGTTTTCTCCATGATTTTCTGGGATTCTTCAAAAAAAAATTAGTGTTTTAGGGATTTTTTGAGGATTTTTAAAGGTTTTTAGGGTTGTAGGGATTTTAACGGATTTCGGGGTTTTTGGGTTTTTGGGTTTGTTGTCTTTTTTGGGTATTTAGTGGTTATGTTTATTTGAATGGTTTTAAGGAATTCTTAGGATATTTCTTTGGTTTTTTATTTTTTTACCTTTTTAGATTTTTTGGATTTTTTTGGATTTTTATTTTTTTTAGGGTTTCTAGGGATTTTGAGGGGTTTAGGGTTTTTTAGGGTATTTAGTGTTTTTATGGTTTTGTGGGTTTCTGTGTATCCATGATTTTTTAGATTTTGTTAACATTTTATGGGATTAATGTTTTTTAGAGTTATTTATTGGATTTTAGGGTCTTTAGGTTTTTTTATGTTTTTTTGAGTTTTTAGGATTATTTTGGTTTTTTAAGTTCTTTCGCATTTTTTAGTTTTTTTGGGTGGTTTTAATAGTTTCTCATTTTTAAACGTTTTCATAGGATTTAAGGATTTTTATGTGTTTTATGTTTTTAGGGATTTTTAGGGTTTCTAGGATTCTTATGGTTTTGTTATGGGTTTTTAAGGATTCTGAGGATCTTTAGGTATTTTTAATTTTTTTTAGTGCTTTGGGGTTTTTATGAATTTTTTAGGATTATAAGGGTTTGTAGAGTTTTTTAATTATTTCAAGGGTTTAAATTGTTTTTATATTTTTATGTATATTTTAATGTTTTTATTCGTTTATAGGGGTTTTAATGTTTTAAGGGTTTTTAGTGATTTTTTTAGTTTTTTTAGACTTTTAGGGGTTTTGTTTGTTTTTAGGAGTACTATGTGGTTTTAGGTTTTTAAGGTTTTATTTGGGTTTTTAAGGGATTATCTTGTTTCATTTATTTTTAGAGATTTTTAGGGATTTTTAGGATTTTAATGTTTCTAGGGTTTTGAGGTATTTTGATTATTTTTTTGGGTTTTCTTATAATTTATATCATTTTAGGGTTTTTAACAGTGTTATGTTTTTTAAGTTTTTAAGATTTTATTTGGTGTTTTCAGAGTTTTTAGGATATTTTACCGTTTTAGGTATTTTTTATTGGTTTAAAAATTTTATGGTATTTTAGTGTTTTTGGGGATTTTGATAGGTTTTTGGGTTTTTAGGGTATTTATGGTTTTTTGGGGTTTTAGGATTGTAATGGTTTTTAGTTTTTTCTTTAGAATTTTATGGGTTTAAAATTGCTTTTAGAGAATTTAGTGGTTTTAGTGTTTTAATGGGGTTTTATGGTTTTAAAGGTTTTGGGGGTTTTATGTTTTTTGGGGGTTTGGGGTCTTTTTAGGGTTTGTATAGGATTTTATCATTTTCAGGGTTTTTATGGGTTTTAAATATTTTTAGGTTATATATTTTTCTTATGGTTTTCAGGTTCTTTAGATTTTTCACATTGTCTTTTAATTTTAGGGATATATTAGGATTTTTTTGATTTACGGTTTATAGGGATATTTATGGTTCTTAGATTTTTTTGGTTTTTAGTGTCCTTAGTTTTTTTTATTTTCTTTTGGTTTTTAGGGGTTTAACGTGTTTTTAGGTTTTTATAGTTTTCATAGATATTTTTAGTGTTTTTAGTTTTTTTATGTGTCAAGATATTTTTAGGCATTTATTAAGTTTTTTATTTTTTATTATGGTTTTCATGGATTTTGTGGGATTTATGTGTTTTTTAAGATTTTATGGTTTTTGGGATTTTATTTATTTTATGGATTTTTAGTTTTTAAGGGTTTTTGAGTTTTTAGGTGTTTTAATATTTTTTAGAGTTTTTAATGTTTTTTCATCTTTAAATTAGGTATTATGGGTTTCTTAGAGATTTTTATGCATATTGGAGTTTTTCCTCTGTTTTATGTATTTTTAGGCAGTTTTTAGGATTATATGGTTTTTTCAGTATTTTAGTTTTTTTAGAGTTTTTATATTTTTTGGTTTTTTAAGTATTTTATTTTTTTGTCGGTTTTAAATATTTTCTTCAGGTTTTTCCATGTTTTAGTGTATTTTTAAAATTTTTGTGATTTTTAGGGGTTTGTTATTATTTATATGGTTTTTAGGTTTTTTAGGGAATAATATAGATTCAAGGGATTTTCGGTGTTTTTGTGGTTTTTAGGGTTTTAATTGGGGTTTTCTAGGGTTTTTAGTATTTTTTAGGAATTTTAGGGAAGTTTTTAAGGTTTTAAGGGTTTCATTATATATATCAGGGTAACTAGGATTTGTTTACGTTTATAGGGATATTTAAGGCTTTTAGGGTTTTAATCAATTTTTAGGGTTCTCAGGGATCATAATGTTTTTCAATGATTTTTAGGGGTTAAGGGTTTTCATGTATTTTTGGGTGGTTTAATGTTTTTTAGAGTTTTTAAATGTTTTTATTGGTCTAAAGAGTTTTTATCATTTTTGGTTGTCTTTTGGGTTTTAGGGCGTTTTAATAGTTTTGGGGGTTTTATTGATTTTTTGGGGTTTTAGGGTTTTAGGGTCATTATTGGGGATTTAGGGTTTTTTATGTTTTTATGGATTTAATAGTATTCAGTTTTTATGGTTTTCCTTTGAGTTCTCACAATTTTGATTGTTTTTCATCTTTTAGGTATTTTTAGGGCTTTTAGGTTAATAGGTTTCATTAATGTTTTTTTGGAGTTGGACTGTTATAGTTTTTAGTTGGTTTTAGGGTTTTTATGGGTTTTTATTCTTATTTGGTTGTTTATTATTATTTACAGATTATAGGGATATTTAGGGATTTTGAGATTTTTTTATTTTTCAATGTTTTTTGTCTTTTTTATGTTTTACGGTTTTCTTATGATTTTTAGTTTTTTATGGTTTATTATGTTTTTAAGGAATTTTATGGAATTTTAGTATTTTTATAGATTTTAGGATTTTAGAGATTTGGGGGCTTTTAGGTTTTTTATGGTTTTTGGGGGTTTTAGGTTTTTAATGTGTTTTTATGGTTTTAAAGGTTATTTAGTGTTTTTTTATCTTTTATAGAGGTTTAAATTATTTTCCACAGTTTAGTGGATTTTTGATTTTTATGGGGTTTTCATATTTCTAATTTGTTGTAGGGGATTTTATGATTTTTATAGGTTTTAGGTTTTTAGGGATTTTTGCGGTTTTTATGGGTTTTATCATTTTTTGGATTTAGGGGAATAATTTGTTTTTTGAGTTTTGTAAGGTTATATTATGGGTTTTCATTGTTTTTTGGGTTTTTTTGGTTTTTATCAATTTTTATGGATTTTTAGGATTTTTATGGTTTATTAGGGTTTTTATGATTTTTTTGGAATTTTATTTTTTCGGGGTTTTAGGCTTTTCATTGATTTTTTGGGATTTTAGGGGATTTTTTTTGTTTTTTATGGGATAAGTTTTTTATTTTTTTTTAACATTTTTAGGGGTATGAAGGGTTTATTTTTGTTTTTTATTGTTTTTTTGGGTCTTTTTGATTATTTATGTTTTTAATGGTTTTTTGGGTGTTTTATGGTTTTTAAGGGATTTTGGGTTTTAGGGTATTTTTAGAGTTTTAGGGTTTTTAGAATTTTTTATGTTTTAAAGTGTTTTTAGGGTTTTTAGGTTTATAATATTTTCTTAATGTTTTTTATGATTTTTAGGGTTTTTATGTTTTTAAGGATTTTAAGGGATTTTTTTTTTCAAATTCATGTGGTTTTTAGTGTTTTAAGATATTTTGAGTGTTTTTATGCTTTTTAGAGTTTGTACTATTTTTAGGGTTGTATGGTTTTTCTAGGGTTTTATAGGGTTTTTAGGGTTTTTATGTTTTTAGGGATTTTTTGGGATTTTAGGATTTACTTTATTTTTATTGTTTTTAGGGATTTTGGGGGTTTTTAGAGTTTTTATTCTTTTTAGGGTTCTTATAGTTTTTTTCATTTTTAGGGGTTTTTGAGTTTTTTTATGGTTTTAATGTTTTTTGTATATTTTAATGTTTTAAGAGTTTAAAGTTTTTTTATATTTGTTTAGTAGTTTTTATTGGTTTTATGGGTTTTAGGTTTTTAAGGGTTTTATGGTTTTTATGGTGTTTATTTTTTAAGGTGTTTTAACATTTTTTTAGGTTTTTATGGGTTTTAAGTGTTTTTTTTTATTGTTTTCTTAGGTGATTTCAAGGTTTTTAGGTTTTTTTATGTTTTGTTAGGAATTTTTGTTATGTTTTATGAATTTCTGGGGGTTTTTAGGGTTTTACGGGATTTTAGTGTTTTTTGGGTTTGTAGGGGTTTTAGCATTTTTTAGGTTTTTATTGGGTTTATGTGTTTTAGGTTTTTATGGTTTTATAAGGGTATATTATGGTTCTTTGGGTATTTAATTTTTATTTTTATTTGGGACTTTTATGATTTTTATGGGTTTTAGTGTTTTTAGGGTGTTTGTGGTTTTAACAGTTTTTTGGGGTTATTTTATTTTATTTTATTTTTGCAGGGTTTTAAGGGTTTTTATTGTTCTTTAATGTTTTTAAGGATTTAATTTATTTTTATAATTTATATTTGTTTTAGGGGTTTTATGGGGTTTTATGGGGTTTTATGGGTTTTTATTTTTTTTATGTTTTTAGGGGTTATTACGGTTTTTAGTGTTTTAGGGGTTTTTCATTTTTTAGGGTTTTAGTGGTTTTTGGGATTTTATGGGTTTTATGTTTTTTTAGGTTTTCATGGGTTTCATAGAGTTTTTCAAGTTTTTTATGTTTTTCACCTATTTAGGGAATCTTAAGGATTTATAAGTATTTTTTATGGTTTTTATGGTTTTTATGGTTTTTAAGGTTTTCGGGTTTTCGAGTTTTTAGTGTTTTTTGGCTTCTTAGTGATTTTATTTTGAGTTTTTTAGGGGTTTTATAGTTTTTTTGTTTTTAGGGAATTCAAGGGTTTTTATAGTTTTTAGTGGGTTTTTAAGGTTTGTATTAGTTTTCTGGTTTTTAATGGTTTTTAAGGTTTTGTTGTTATTAGGTGCTATACGGTTTTTAGGTTTTTTAGCCTTTTTATGTTTTGATGGGTTTTTATGTTTTTTTAGGTTTTTATGTTTTTCTTAGGGGTTTAAAAAGTTTTTTGAGTTTTTTTACATTCGTAGGGATTTTTTTGCTTTTTTTACTATTTTTATAGTTTCTTTAGGGTGTTTAGGATTTTGAGGGTATTTAAGATATTTAGGTTTTTACGGTTTTTTGGTTTTTGGGGGTATTAGGGTTGTTTTTAATTTTTAGGGTTTATGGTTTTTTACAATTTTAACATTTTTGGGGACTGAAGGGCTTTATACTTTTTAGTATACATTTTGTGGTCTTATGGGTTTTTATTGGGTTTAATGGTTATTATGGGGTTTTAAAGTTTTTTTTGGGATTTAGGGTTTTTATGGGGGTTTTAGGTTTTTAGGTGTTTAAATTATTTTTAGTGTTTTAATGTTTTCTAAAGAATTTTCAGGGTTTTTAGTATTTTTATGCTTTTAGTGATTTGTAGGTCTTTATTGTGAATTTTAGGTTGTTACGGGTTTTTAGGGATTTTGATGGTCCTTAGGTCTTTTTAGGATTTTTTCTATTTTAGGTTTTTAGGGTTTTATGTGTTTTATGTTTTTAAGGGTTTGTTAGGGATTTGCAGGGTTTCTAGGACGTTTTAATTTTAAGGGATTTTTGTGTCTCTTATAACATTTTTCTGATTCTTTAAAGTTTTTTTTGGGGGGGGGGTGTCTGGGCTTCTTATGGGTTTTATAATTCTCCAAGGATTTTAGGAATTTTTAGACTTTTTTGGGGTTATAAGGTTTTATAGAGTTTTCTAAAAAATTTATGTTTTAATGGGTTCTTATAGTTTTTATTGTTGTTTAATGGGTTTTATTGGTATTAGGTGTTTTGTGATATTTATGGGTTTTATGATTGTTATGGTTTTTAGGGGTTTTTTTTATGGTTTTGGGGGTTCTTTTAATTTTTTACTTATTTCTGGGGTTTAAAGTGTTTTTATGGTTTTAATGTTTTCTTTAAGGTATTTATGGTTTTTTTATGTTTTTAGTGATTATTACTATTTTTGTTGTCTTAATGGTTTTTTTGGTTCTCAGGGGTATAATGTTTTTAAGGTTTTTCTGGATATTTGGTTTTTTAAAGATTTTGAGTTTTTTTTATGTATTTAGTGTTTTTTAACATTTTTAAGTATTCAAAGGGGTTTCAAAAAAATTAGTACTTCTTAAAATATTTAAGGGGTTTTATGGTTTTTATGGATTTTAGGGATCTATTGTTTGTAGGGTTTTCATGGGTTTTGGGGGGTTTATTGTTTTAAGAATATTTTAGATATTTTGGGTTTTTAAGTATTTTTTTTGTTTTTAAGGGTTTCATAGTGTTTTATGAATTTAGGGTTTTATGTTCTTATATATTTTAATGTATATTTTATAATTTTCATCGTTTTATGGTATATTTGGATTTTTATGGTTTTCAAGGTCTTTAAATTTTTTAGTGTTTTGTAGTTTTTTGAATTTTTAGGGGTTTTTGGAGTTTTTAGTGTATGTTTGGTTTTTAGAGTTTATAGTGCGTTTTTATATTTTTGTTCATTTTTAGGGGTATTATGTTTTCAGAGGTTTTATTATTTTTATGGGGTTTTAGGATTTTTGGGGTATTTTTCAATTTTAGGTTTCTAGGAGTTTAAAGTTTTATAGGTTTTTAAGGTTTTCTTAGGGTTTTTAGATTTTTTACATTTTTTAGAGATTTTGGGGGTTTTCAAAGATTTTAATAGTTTTTACATTTTATTGATTTTGAGCAGTTTTAGGGTTTGTTGGGTTTTTATGGATTCTTTAGGTTTTTAGGGTTTTTGAGTTGGTCAGTGTTTTCACATTTTTAGAGTTTTTTATCTTTTTATGGTTTTAAAAGGGTTTTATAGTTTTTATTAGGGTTTTAGGGGTTTTTTGAGTTTAGGGGTTTTTTATTTTTAGTGGTTTTATTGTCTTTAGGGGTTTAAAATATGCTTATGGGTTTTTATAGTTTTTGTAATTTTTATATTTTTAGGGGTTTTGTGTGATTTTAGGTTTTAAAGGTTTTTATAAGGGTATTAATGTGTTTTTTTTGTTTTTTAGTTTTTTATGGATTTCTATGTCTTTTAGTCTATTTATGGGATTTTAGGGTTTTTAGGGATTTGATGGGTTTTGTGATATTTTTAGATTTTAATGTTTTTATGTGTTTTTTGGGTTTTATGGCTTTTTTAGTTTTTTAAGGTTTTAAGCTTTATTATAGTGTTTTAGTGTTTTAGGGGTTCAAAAGGGTTTTAATGTTTTTATTTCTAGTTTAGGGAATTTTGGAATTTTATAGTTTTATGGTTTTTATGGTTTTTTTGATATTTATAGGGTTTTCATCTTTTTTAGGATTTATGTGTTCAAATTTTTTTAGGTTGTTGAGGATTTTTTTTCCGATTTTCAAGGTTTTTTATATTTTTAGGAATTTTTTGGTATTTTTTCGGATTCTTACAGTTTTTATATATTTTTAGGGATTTTTAGAGTTTTTATTTTTTTAATGTTTTTTTGGGATTTTGGTGGTTTTAGGGTTTTTTACATTTGTAGGTATTTTACAATAATTTTTATGATTTTTATCATTTTTATGGTTTTTATGGATATTTTGCGATTTTGGGTTTTTGGGTTTTTGGGTTTTTTTGGTTTTTGTGGGTTTTATGGTTTTCATGATTGTAGTTTTTTTAGAGTTTTTATGGGTTTTAATGGTTTTTATATTTTCTTATTGTTTTTAGGGCATTAATGGGTTTTAGGGTTTTTAATAGTTTTTACAAATTTTTATGGGTTTAGGGGTTTTTGTAGGTTTTTTTGGGTTTTGTAGTTTTTATGGGTTTTTGTATTTTTGGGATTTTTAGGGGTTTTAAGTATTGTTAGATTATTAATGTTTTATTTGGGTTTTTTTTGAGGTTTTTTTGTTTTTTTAATTTTTAGGGATCTTTTTGGATTATTAATATTTTTATGGTTTTTACATATTTTCATGGTTTTGGAGTTTTTATGATTTTTTGGGTTTTTAGGTGTTTTTGGGTTTTTAGTGGGTTTACTGTTTCTTAGTGTTTTTTAACATTTATAGGTTATAAAATAATTTCATAATTTTTAATGTTATTTTATGTTTTATTTTTTGGAGGGTTTTCATGGTTTTTAGGGGTTCTTTTCATTTTAGGGTGTTTAGGATTTTATGGTACTTTTATAGTTTTTAAGGGATTTTAGTGTTATTTGGTTTTTATAGGTATTAAGTGTTTTTTTATTTTTTTCATAGGTTTTTAGGGGGTTTGGGGTTTTTTACACTTTTATAGATTTTAAGGTCATTTTAAGGATTTTTAAGGTTTTTATAGAATTATGGTTTTTAGGGTTTTTAGTGTTTTTTTTGAGATTTTAGTGTTTCTAGGGTTTTTATAATTTTTATATTTCTTTGTTTTTTTTTGTGTTTTGAGATTTCTGAGGTTTTTAAGGATTTTTTGTTTTTTTAGGGTTTTTATGTTTTTATGGATCTTTAGGGTATTTTAAATATTTTTATGGGTTTTTGGGTTATTTTTGGGTTTTATGGTTTTTTATGTTTTTCAGTTATTTAAAGTTTTTTAATGTTTATAACCTTTTTAGGGGTTTACAGGTTTTTAGAGTTTTTTGTGGTTTAATAGTGTTTTTATGTGTTTTGGGTTTTTAATGGTGTTTATGGGTTTTTTGGTTTCTAGGGGTTTCTATGGTTTTATTGTATTTTTAGGGTCTTTAGCATTTTTTAGGTCCTTAGGGGTTTTAATTTTAGGTTTTTAATGTATTCTTACGGGTTTTCATTGTTTTTAGGGGTTTTTTTTTAGGTATTTTTAAGATTCTTTTATGATTTTTTTTACGATTTCTAGTGATTTTGAGGAGGTTTTGTATATTTTGGTTTTAGGGTTTTTTTGGGTTTTTAGTATTTCTTTGGTTTTTAGGAGATTTATGTGTTTTTAATTTTTTAAGGTTTTATTATTGGTTTTTATAAGTTTCTATATTTTTAAGGATTCTTGGGTATTTTTTAGGATTTTTATGGTTTTTTTGGGTGATTAGTGATTTTGAGGATTATATTGTTTTTAAGATTTTTAGGGGTTTTTTTGGGGTTCTATGGTTTTTAAAAAATTTAGTGTTCTTATAGTTTTTAGAGTTTTTATTGTTTTTTTGAATTTAAATTGCCTTTATAGATTTTAGTAAATTTTATGGATTTTATAGTTTTTAATGTTTTTATTAGTTATTGTGGTTTTATGGGCATTTGGGTCTTTTCCAATTTGTTGGATTTTTGTTCGTTTGTAGGTTTTTAGGTGTTTTAATTGATTTTATGTATTTATTGTTTCCTTAGGTTTCTTTATCGGTTTCAAGTGGTTTTAAAAATTTTAGGTTTTCTATGAAATTTTCATAACAATTAAGATGTTTTAAGAGTTTTAGGGATTTTTTTGGTTTTTAGGGTTTTTAGGGTTTTTAAGGTTTTTAGGGAATTTAATGTTTTTTGTGTTTTTTAGGATATTAATGGTTTTTATGTTTTTTTATTTTTTATGGTTATTAAGGTTTTTTCATTATTTTATGGGTTTTTTAGGTATTTTAAGAATTTTGTTTATTTTTAGGGTTTTTACAGTTTTTATGGTTTTCTATGAATTTTGTGTATTTTTGAGTTTTTTTGGTTTTTATGGTTTCTGAGAGTTTTTTAACACAATTAAGGGTTTGAAAAATTATATATTTTTTAGTGTTATTTAAGGTGTTTAAGATTTTTAGGGGTTTTTGGGGTTTTAGGGATTTTAGGAGTTTTAGGTTTTTATGGTTTTTAGCATTTCTAGTTTTTTTTTTAATAAGTGTTTTTTATTTTATAATGTTTTTTATTATTTAATTTTTTACGCGGTTTTAGGGATTTTTATGTGTTTTAGTATTTTTTTAGGGTTCTAATGGATTTTAGGGTTTTTGATGTTTGGGGGGGTATATGTTTTTTATAGTTTTTAGAGGTTTTTAGAGTTTTCATGTGGATTTACGGGTTTTTATAATTTTTAGTGTTTTTTAGTTCTATTTACTATTTTTTAGGGTCGTTACTAGTTTTAGATGTTTTTCGGGGTTTTTGATATTTTTTTGTTTTTAAGGTTATCTGAGGGGTTTTCAGGGTTTTCAGGGTTTTTATCTTTTTAGAGATGTTTTGAGAAATTTTAGGATTGGTACGTTTTTCTGGGATTTTGAGTATTTTTAGGGTTTTTTTGGGGTTGTAATTTTTTTAGGGTAGCATTTATTAGGTTTTTTTGGGTTTTAATTTTTTTTTGAGTTTTAAGGTGTTCTTATGGGTTTTCAAAGTTTTCAGGGTATTTGACGTATTTATGAGGTTTTATACCCGTTTTATATTTTTTATAGTTTTTTAGAGTTTTATATATTTTGAGGGTTTTTGGGTTATTATGGTTTTGGTGGTTGTAGGGTTTTTTTTATTTTTAAGGGGTTTAATATTTTTTTATGAGTTTTAACATTCTTCAGGATTTAAAGTGTTTTTATATTTTTTAGTGAATTTAAGGAGTTTTTCTGTTTTTCGGGGTTTTATATTTTTTCGGTTTTTAATATATTTTAGGGATTTTAGAGTTTTTAGGGTTTTTAGGGTATTTTTTGGGTTTTTTGTGGTTTTATGGTTTTAGGTATTTTAGGGGTTTAAACTGTTTTTAGGATTTTAATGTTTTCTTAGGGGTATTTAGGGTTTTTTAGGGTTTTAGGGATTTCTTAATATTTTTTATTTTTTAGTGTTTTTCTATATTTTATTTGTTTGGGGGGAGAGGTTGGTTTTGTTTCGGGTTTTAGGATATTTAGTGTTTTTTATGTTTTCCGGAGTTTTAATTATTTTCCTTTCATTATGGTAATCTTAGGGTTTTAAGGGTATTTTGGGTTTTTTTGTTTACAGGTATTTTTTGCTGATTTTAAATATTTTGTAGGGGTTTTTAGGGTTTTAGGTAATTTTTAATTTTTTAGGGATTTTATAATCTGGTTGGTTTTTTGAATTTTATTTCGATTTTTAGTGTTTTTATATTTTTTAAAGATATTTAAATATTTAGGTTTTTGAAGGATTTTTAGTGTTTTATTGGTTTTTTAGGAATTTTTTGGGAATTAGTGGTTTTTAATGTGTTAGAGTATTTTATGGTTTTTAGTGATTTTAAGGTTTTAGGGTCATTTAGGGTTTTTTACCTTTTTATGTTTTTAGGGGTTTAAAATGTTTTTTTGTTTTTAGGTTTTCATTAGGCATTTTTTTAGGTTTTAGGGTTTTTTATGGTATTAGATATTTTTATGTATTTTTTTTTTGATTTTTATGGTTTTAGGGTGTTTAGAGATTTTGATAGTTTTTAGGGTTTCTTATAGTTTCAAGGGTTTTAGGGTTTTCTGTGTTTTTAGGAAATTTAGATGTTTTAATTGTTTTTATGTTTTTAATGTTTTATTATTGGTTTTCATGGTTTTCTTATTTTTTATCTTTTTTTGGATTTTTAGTTATTTTAATATGTTTATGTTTTTAGGGTTTTTAGGGTTTTTAGGTTTTTTTTTATTTTTTGGTAATTTGGGTGTTTTTAATTTTCTTTTGGATTTTTATGGTTTTTAGAGTTTTAGAGCATTATTTGGTATTTAATGGGGATTTATATATTTTAATTTGGATTTAGGGGTTTTAAGGGGATTAGGGTTTTAAAGGTTTTTATGGAAAGGAAGGTGCAGGCTCAGGCTATTCCCAACCCCCCAAAAATTTATTAGAAAAAAGACGCAACAGAAAAGGGAGAGGTAGAGTCAAACAACACAAACCCAATGGTAAACCCAAAGAAGAAAACAAAAAAAAGACACACAAAATACCAAACACAGAAACAGCTTCGGGACAACCAAGAAAAAACCAGAATTCAACAACATACATCACCATCAAACCAATCTGCAGCACGCAGCACGAAGTAAATCAACACCATACACTAACTCAAAAAAATCACCAAATCATCACCTTCAACAGGAATCAATAGCATCACCCTCACCCTAATCCATTCCAAATCAAACATCTTGCCCCATTTCAAACACCAGATAAAATAAAAAGACCATAACTGTGAAAACCATTACCTCACCCCTCCAGGACACTCTACAGATAACACCGAACCAATCTAAGAAGGCAATGCAGCCATCCCAAGAACTGTCGAAACTATGGAGGATCAGCATACGAACCCTCCCAGAACTGGAATCACACCAGGACTAACACCAATCTATGGTCAAAAGAAGAACTACCACCAGAACCTTTGAAGTCATGCAGGATCATCCACAAGAAGGATGGATGAATCCAAGAGCATGCCTAGAAGTGCCAATGCCCACCCAATGAAACAAAACCAAACTCACACTAGGAGTATACCTGAATGAGATCAGCACCAGACCTTTTTCCAAGTCGTGGTCAACTCCATATCCAAAAAAATGTCTCCAAGGTATGAGCATGCCAATCCATGTCGTGCCAACATCGACCCAATAACTCAAAGATGACCAGGTTGAAAGCACCTTATAACTAGCTGCAGAAAGGCACCATATCCGTTGCTGAACGAAGGCAGATACTGGATCCCAATAAGAGACTAAGCCATGATAACCCTGATCTGAGGTCCTTAATCAAAAACCATGCCAAAAATATTCTAGACCAGTCATCGATCAAAAATATAAACTAGATCTACCTCTAAGCGAGGAATTCTTAAAAAGACATCATGCAACAGGATCAACGACAATCATGAAGAACCAACACTCATCCATGGACAAACCAGCCTATGTTGAGATACCCAAAGTGACCAGAGGAGGAAGGGGAGACATAGAGAGGAAGATGCAGATGGATCTCTCAAAGGGTAAGGTGCATCCACTCAAATTTCTCTTTATGTTTTCAAGGGTTTTAGGTTCTAAAGGTTTTAGGTGTTTTTATGGTTTTTTGGGTTTTTTATATTTTTAGTTTTTTTGTAGTTTTTCTATGTATTTTTAGTGTTTTTTTAACTTTTTAGGAATTTTATGGGTTTTTACAGTTTTTAATTGAATTTTAGCGGTTTAAGGGGTTTAGGGTTTTTTCATGGTTTGTAGGGGGTTTTAGGGTCTTTTACGGTATTTTAGGGTTTATTAGGTTTTTTAGTGTTTTTTGGGTTATCAGGAATTTTAATATTTTTTTAGGCTTTTATGGTTTTGTTAGGGTTTTCAGGGTTTTTTAAATTTTAATGGATTTTTTTTGGATTCATAGGTTTTTATAGGGTTTTGCGGGTTTATGGATTTTTGGGTTTTAAAGTTATTAAGGATTTGGTGTTTTTAGGATTTTAATGTTTTTTAGGGTATTTTATGTTTTTAGGAATTTTTAGTGATTTTTTAGGATTTATATTGTCCTTAGTTGTTTTTAGTGATAATTAGGGTTTTTATGATTTTTTATGTTTTTGGGGTTTTATGGGTTCTTGGGTTTTTAGAGTTTTTTATGAGTTTTTTAGTTTCTAATATTTTTTAGTTTTTTATGTTATTGGGGTTTAAAGGGTTCTTAGAGTTCTTAGTAATTTTAGTATTTTAATGGTTTTTATGGGGTTTTTATGTTTTTAGGGGTGTGTTCTTTTTTAGGGGTTTTGGGTATTTTACGGGTAGTTAAGGGTTTTTTGTGTTTTTAGTTTTTTTGAGGTTAAAAGAATTTTTAGGATTTTTCAGGTTTTATTATGGGTTTTCCATGGTTTTAGGTTTATTTATGTTTTTAGGGATTTTATGTGGGGTTTAGGATATTTATGGGTTTTTATTGCTTTTATAAATTTTGAGGGATTTTATGTTTTTTATGGTTTTCCTAGTTTTTTTGGTATTTTATGGTTTTATTATTTAGTTTTTTTCTTTTTATGGTTTTAATTTTTTTAGTAGGTTTTAACGTTTTTATGGATTTAATAATTTTTTAGTGGTTTATTAAGGGTTTAATTGGGTTTTCATGTTTTTAAGGTTTTAGGTGTTTTAGGGATTTTAGGGTTTTAGGGTTTTTAGGTGGATATGTGGTTTTAGGGTTTTCATGGGTTTTATGAGTTTTGTGTTTTTTAAGGTATTATTAGGGGTCTTCTCGATTGATTGGGGGTTCTGTTTTTAGGGTTTTTTTCATTTTTATGAAATTTATGGTTTTTATAGTTTTTAGGGATTTTTAATGTTATAGGGTTTTTTGGATTTTTAGGGTTTATTTTATTTTTATGATTTTTTTCAGTTTTTAGGGGTTTAAAGGGTTTCTAGGGGTTTTATTCATTTTATAGGATATAAAGGGTTTTTTTGTTTCTAGTGCTTTTTAGGGTTTTAATGTGTTATTGGGGATTTTTAGGGATTCTAGGGGTTTTTATGGTTTAGAGGGTTTTTGGTTTTTTAGTTTAATTTAGGGTTTTTAGAATTTTTTATGTTTTTAGGGGATTAAAGAGTTTATAGGTTTTCAGGTATTCTTAATGTTTTTTCATTGTTTTTATGTTTTCTAGATTTTTTTGGTTTTTTTATTTTAATGGGTTTTAGGGTAATTAGGGATTTGATGGGTTTTAGGGATCTATGGTATTTTTATTAATTTTTAGGGTTATATAGTTTTTCAGGGATTTTTATGGTGTTTAGAATTTTTTAGGTTTCAGGTAATTTTTATGGTTTTTTAAGGCATTTTGTGTTTTTAGGACTTTAGTAATTTTATGTGTTTTTATATTTTTAGGGTTTTATTAGGGTTTTTACAACTTCATTGATTTTAGGGATTTTATTATTTTTAGGTTTTTTTAGTTTTTAGGGATTTTGATGGGTTATTAGTGTTTATTAAAAACAATTAGGATTTTTTAGGGTTCTTGGAGTTTTTTTTGGTTTTTAGGGGTTTTAACTATTTTTAGGTTTTTAAAGTTTTATTCAGGGTTTTCAGTGGTTTTTGGGTTTTTCATGTTTTTATAAATTTTTTGATTTTTTTGTGTTTTTATGGTTTTTAGGGTTTTATGTATTTTATGGATTTTGGGGTTTTTAGGCTTTGTTTAGTTTTCTAGGTTTTTATGGGTTTTTGGAGTTTTTTATTGTTTTTTTAATTTTAAGGGGTTTGTAGAGATTTTAGTTACTTTTAGGGTTTTAATGTTATTTTATGGTTTCAAGGTTTGTAGAGGAATTTAATGTTTTTTGGGGTTTTAGTTTCTATTTAGGGTTTTCAAATTTTTATGTTTTTATATTTTTCTTTTGGGTTTTCAGGGGTTTTAGGTTTTTTTACTGTTTTAAGGATTTTAGGGATTTTTTTTCTATTTTTATGGTTTTTAGGGAATTTTGGGTTATTGACAGTTTTTATGGATTTTTAAGGTACATAGGATTTTTATCATTTTAATAGTTTTAATGGTTTTTTGGGGATTAATGTTTTTATGTTATTAATATAATATTATAGGTTTTATAGGATTTAGGGTTTTTTAAATTTTTAAGTATTTTTAGGGGTCTTTTTGGATTTTATGGGTTTTTATGGTTTTTTGGGGTTTTTTGTTTTTATTGGCTTTTTTGGTTTTTTGGTTTTTAAGGTTTTATTAGGGTTTTTAGGATTTTTATAGTTTTTTTAATTTTAGTTTATTATGGATTTCTTAGGATTCTTATAGATTTTAGGGTTTTCATGGATTCTAAGGGATGTTAGGGATTTTACAAGTTTTTGGGTGTTTTTCTGTTTTTATCATTTTTATGTAAATAGGGTTTTAATGTTTTTTTAGGTCTATAATATTTTCTTTTTGATTCATGATTTTTATTGGTTTTTAAATTTTAATGGTTATTTGTGATTTTGTTTTTAATTTTCATTGGATTTTAGGGTTTTTATGGATTTTGAGGTGTTTTAGGGATTTTTAGGGCATTTATGGGTTTAATGGTTTTTATGGTTTTTTTTTCTGGTTTTAGGGTTTTCTTGAGTTTTTTATGGTTTTAAAGTATTTTTATGTTTTTAACGTTTTGTGGGGGTTAATGGGTCATTAGATTTGTTTGTGGGGTTTTAGGGTTTTATGGATATTTTTGGGTTATTTATATTCTTGGGATTTGTATGGGTTTTAGGGGGTTTATAGTCTTTTAAGGGTTTTATTTTAGGATTTGTATTGTCTTTTAGGGTTTTAAAGTATTTTAGTATTTTTATGGTTTATTTTATTTTCTCAGGGGTTTTAGGGGTTTTTTTACATATATGGGTATTTTATGTTTTCTTCGATATTTTGGATTTTTATGGATTTGGGGGATTTGGGGGGATTTTAGGGATGTTTAGGGGGTTTTTTGTTTTTTAGGATTTTTAGTGTTTTCTAGTTTTTATGGGGTTTTATGGGTGTTTAGGTTTTTAAATTTTTCTTTGGTATTTCCCAAATTTTAGAGTTTTTTATGTTTTTAGGGATTTAAAAGTATTTTTATGTTTTCAAGGGTTTTTATAGATTTTAGTGTTTTTATTGTTTTAGGGGTTTTTAGGTATTACAGGGTTTTAGGGTATTCATTTATTTTTAGGGTTTTATTTTTTTGGGTTTTATGGTTTTTTAAAGTATTTTACATTTTTAGGGATTTAAAATGTTGTTTGACTTTTTAGTGGTTTTTAGGGTTTTTATGGTGTTTTTAGGTTTTTTATGGTTTTAGGGGTTTTTATGGGTTTATGGGGTTTTGTGTTTTTAATTTTTTTAGGATTTTTTAGGTTTTCAAGGATTTATATGTTATTTCTAATGTTTTCAGGTTTTTTTACTTTTTTAGGGAAATTAGGTATTTTTTGGTCTCTTTTTAATTTTTAAGGATATTATTGATTTATAGGGGTTTAGGGTATTTTAGGGTTAATAGTTTTTTGGGGGTTTGGGGGTTTTAAGTGGTTTTATGTTTTTAGTTTTTTATTAGGGGATTTCATGAATTTTAGTGGTTTTCATTTTTTTTGGGATATTCATGCATTTTAGGATTTTTATTCTTGCTAGGAATTTTTGAATTTTGATGATTTTTATGGGATTTATGGTTTTTTCGGTTTTTGATGTTTTTCAGTTTTTTGTGATCTTTAGGTTCTTCTGTATTTTTTAACTTTTTCAGGGTTTAGAGGTTTTTTATAGTTTTTAGAGGGTTTATGGTTGTATGGGTTTAATGGTTTTTATGGTTTTTAATGTGTTTAGGGAATTCTTAATTTTTTTGGATTTTTAGGGGTTTTAGAGCCTTTTTGGGGTTTTAGGGTTATTAATATTATTTTAGTTTTTTAGGGGTTTTATGTGTTTTTATTAATTTAATGTTTTATTATGGGTTTTTAGGGTTTGAAGGGATTTGATTATTTTTATGTATTTTTAGGTTTTCTATAGTTTTTTAGGGATTTTTTGGGTTTTTTAGAGTTTTAGGGGTTTTATAATTTTAAGCTTCTTTCAAGGTTTAAATTGTTTATTGGTTTTGGTTGTTTTTTTCTTGGTTTTTAGAGTTTTTTACATTTTTTGGGATTCTTTGGGATTTGTTTTGGAAATTTATGGTTCTTTAGGGTTTTAGGGACTTTGATGGTTTTATATTTTTTAGGGTTTTAATGGTTTTAAGTGTATTTCTGTGTTTTTAGGGTTTTTTTTAGAGATTTTATTTGTTTTAATAATTTTTTAGAATTTTAGGGGTTTAAGGAGTTTTTATAGTTCTTAGTGGTTTTAAAAGATTTTTATTGTTTTATAAGGTTTTTAGGGATTTTTTTGGTTTTTATGAGTTTTATGGATTTTAGGTTCTTTTATACTTTTTAGGGGTTTTCGAATTTTTAGGTTTTTTAGTGGATTGATGCTTTTTAGACTTTTAAGGTTTTATTGGGGATTTTGGGTTTTTTTGGGGTTTTTAACATTTTTACAGATTTTAAGGCTTTTAGGTTTATAGTTTTTTTGGTTTTACAAATATTTTGGGTTGGGGGGGGGGGGTTAGGGGTTTTAGGGTTATTAGAATTTTTAGCGTCTTTTGGATTTTTATGGCTTTTACATGTTTTTAGGTTTTAAAGGGTTTCTTAGGAGATTTTATGGATTTTAGGGTTTTTAAAATTTTATTTATTTTTAGGTATTTTTATGTATTTTTATAGTTGTTAGGGTTTTTAAGGATTTTGAGGGGTTTTAGGTTTGTAAGGAGTTAATGTTTTCAGGAATTTTTTATGTTTTTAGGGGTTTAAAGTGATTTTAGAGTTTTTAGAAGGTTTTTAGGGTTCTATGGATTTTAGGACATCATTAATGATTTTAGGGGTTTAAAAGATTTATGGGTTTCAGGGTTATTTAAGGTTTGTAGTGTTTTTAGCATATCTTTAATTTTAGGGGTTTTATGTTTTTTAGGTTTTTAAGGTTTTCAAAGGGTCTTTTCAATATTTTTAGTGTTATTTAAATTTAAGGGATTTTCATATATTTTTAGATTTTTTATGTTTATTAGGGTTTTTTTGGAGTTTTGAGGGTATTAGGGTTTTCTTAGGATTTTAGGATTTCTATGGTTTGTTTGGTCTTTAGGGGGTTTTTTGAGTTTTTTTGGGTTTTAAAGTATTTTGTAATTTTTTAATGTTTTTACAGGTTTAATGGTTTATTATATTTTTAATAGGTTTTTATCATTTTTATGTTTTTTATGAATTTATATGGTTTCTTTTGGATTTTATGGTCTGTTTGGGGTTTTTATATTTTTTTATGTTTTTAGGGTTTTTTAGAGTTTTTAGGTTTTTAATGTTTTCATTATGTTTTCTAAGGTTTTGGGGTTTTTTTCATTTTTATGTATTTTTATGGATTTTAGGGTTTATAGGGAATTTTAGATTCTTTAGGGGTTCTAAGGGTGTTTAAGGATTTATGAGGTTTTCTACCTTTTGAGGGGTTTTAAGGATTTAAAGTGTATTTAGGTTTTTAATGTTTTCTTATGTTTTTTGGGGTTTTTATAGTTCTTATGGATTTTACTATTTTTTTGGAATTTTTATGTTTTTTATGGGACACACCATTTAGGAATGATTCATCTTTAAAGACCTCATAAAAATATTGATAGATTCTCGGATAGTCAAGATGGAACCATCGCCATCTCAAGGGGTGTGTGTTTCCACCATTGTCCCTAATGAAGAAGGGGAGTGGAAAAAATTCATTAACTAAAATGAGGGAATGTTCAATAGTTGGATGACTTGGATAATAGTCAACCGAGACCATGGTATCCTCCATGCATAGTTGAAGAAACTAGATATTCCTCTTAAAGCTTCTGACACAACACATCTAACATCCTCACCCCACAATCCTCCAAGGGTCGACCAACCAAAGACAAATCCAACCAAAGAGGCAAAGAGGAATTGATTGAAGACATAACTATACCATGTCAATGATGGTTCTGAAACTCTCATATTTCATACCATCAAATCAGTAACAATGGGAACCACCCCCGCCAAATGGCGCCACTATAGGATGTCAATGAGGTAGATTCATCATCAGATGAAGAACTAATTTTCAGATCCATTAATTTCATCCACTTATTGGAAACTTTATTTTAGGAAGAATATAGTTATGAACACAAATTACCCACAACCAATCAAGGTGCCAAAGGAAGAGGGCACAAAATCCAAGGAAACCTGGGTAGATGCAGTCATGGTAGAAACTAAATTCCTATACACACTCCCACTCAAACCATCAATGTTGTATAAACTCATAGAAGATCCCATCAACAGACCCAACTGTAATGGTAATGTCTCTCTACCTCTACTGGAAGACACTCTATCCCAATCATCCTGGAATATTAATCAGAAGAGGAACAAATTTATGATCTCCCAGGGCGTATAGGTAGTGCTGCCATGACAAATCCAAAAATAGAAAATGCAAGATCTTTTCCTATCTTAGGTGTCGGTTCGTCAACCTCCAATGGCCAGGCCTCTAAAGTTCCCATGAAAGAGAAACCCCAATTTGAGAAGTGATGACCATTAAATCAAAAGTATGATATCCTAATGCAATTTAACATAGTTCTAGACAAAATATCAATCCCATACACCCCGAGCGTATAAAATATATTAGTGAATCACTCATTGAAGCTTTACTGAACCCCCAAAAGTTTTAGGCATAAGTAGCCATTGTATAAGTCTATCCGTAAAAGATTGTCCCTGAAGAATTGCATGCTGTAATTTCCATCATGGATCAATATGAATATGTCATTATGCAAGGGCACATCAAACCACTATATGTGTCTGGAAATATAAATGGTGTCGATATTCAAAGAGTATTAATTGATAATGGATCCATAGTTAATCTGATCCCATTGAAGAAACTTCATCTACTAGGCTATAAAGAGGATTGGCTAACGTCGTATGCTACAATGATGTTGGGTTATGAAAAAAGTGATTAGAATCCATTGGGCCTAATGAAACTCAAAACATGGAATGGAAACCTCATAGACGAATCATAATTTATAGTGGTCCAACAAAACACGACCTTCAATATCCTGTTAGGAAGGCCCTAGATGCATCAACATGTAGTTATCCCCTAATCATACCATCAATGTGTTAAGTATATAATTAACGCATAGAATAGAACATTTTATTCTAATAAGTTCCCCCTTTGAATCTTGTGAGTCACACAATATTGATGCAGGATTCTGTGAGCCAAAAGTGATTCAGCCCTTGGGAAATGGTGCTGATTGGGTCACCACCTCAAACAGACTGAAATTGGTCCCCACCATCTATCTTTGGAAGATTAGTGAATAATATGTAGTTCCCATTAATCATGTGGAGTGAATGATACCAAATTCATACATGTATTAATTTATCTTCCTGATTTAGGTCCTGAACTTTGAGACCAATAGTGTTGAAAATCCCACTGGTACCCAAGGTGATTGTGAGTGCTCGAGTGGAAATGCCCTCAGTCTATCACCAAAGCTCCAAAAAATACCTACCATAGAAAATGAGGTATATGAGGATGTATAATCGCCTAAATAAAGAATGGAAACTCCTCCACCCATTATTCCATCCTCTATATAAAAATCCCTATAGTTTGTTGGGATAGAGGAAGCTACTTCAGCCTCTAAATACCAGGATCTTGACTCTTCTCCCAATACTAAAGAGCTCATCTCAAGATTTTTATCCACATTATAAGGGGAAATATATTATGAGGAGGATGTGGAATAGGACTTGGAATAATATCTTAGGGATTCCCCTCCATCAATCGAAGAAGGTGTCTCTACCACTATTGATGAACTCATGGAAATTAACCTGATTACTGAAGAAGACCCATGACCCAATCTAATTTTTGAGAAAATGTATTTTTAAGAGAAAGATGTATACACCTAATTATAAAGTAGAATCAATATTTTTTTCACATGGAACTATATATAAATTCTAGGCCTTGATCATGAATTAGCCACTCACCACCTAGGCCTTTCAGAAGACCATCACGGTTACAAGAATGCCACCAGAAGGATGCACCTGACACATGCTTCCAAAATAGAGGCTGAAGTTAACAATCTCATCTGATAAAACTTCATTCGTTCAGTACAATATCCCATATGGATATCCAACAATTTCCATAAATAAAAAAATAGGAAAATTACATTTTTCATCAATTTCAGGGTTCTCCATCCGCATTGTTCGAAAGATGATTTCACGATCCAGATCACATAATAGTTGACCGATGAAACATCTAGATATAAGGCTCTCTCATCCATGGAAGACTATTATGGATATAAACATATCCTAATGGACCAATAATATGAAGAATCCACCACCTTTGGGGGCCCCATGGAGTATCTTTCTACAAGGTAATTCCTTTTTGTTTAAAAAATTATGCTGCCACATATCAATATGGCATGAATAGAATTTTCAAACCCTACCTGGTAAACTTTATTGAATACTATATGGATGATATTGTGGTTATGTCACAATAGTGATCAGACTACCTATCAAATCTTGAAACCATTTTCATAAAATTAGGAAAGCACAATCTGAAAATGAACCCCATGAAGTGTGCTTTCGAAATCACCTTAGGAAAATTCCTCGAATTTTTTATACTCCACCAAGGCATTGGAGACTTCCCTAAGAATATAAAGGCTATCCCTGGAATATAAAATCCTCACAACCACACAGAGCTCATAGGATTTAATGGTCATCTCACCTATATTCACTGCATTGTAGACAACATTTAATGTAAATGTTTTCCCCTCTCTAGGTTTATGAAAAGATGGGTAACATATCAGTGGACTGATGATTGTCAAGTAGCATTTGACATCCTCAAGAAATATTCCTTGATTACTCTAGTTATAATTCTTCATGTCAAAGTAATACTACTCATTATTTATGTAACTTCCTTGGAGAAATCCCTAGGAACCATTCATGTGCAAAATAATGAAATATTTAGTGAGAATTGTCTATATTATCTCATCCAAACCATGAACAATTTTGAGAATCATTATTATAATATTGACAAGAGATTTTTGGAACTAATATTTATAGTCCCAATGATTAGGCACTACTTGAATCACCATAGGGAATATTTGATACCTCATAGAAAACCACTCAAGTATATTCTCATCTGTCCAATGTTGATTGGATGCTTGTCATGGTGGGAGGTCATCCTACAATAATTCGACATATGGTTCATTCCTCAAAATCCATAAAAGGATAGGCATTGGAAGATTTTATGGCAGAGAACCCTTTCGAAAAAATAACACCATTCGATACTAAACTACTAGATGAAGATTTTTTCTCTGTTCAAAAGGAATCTCAAACATGGGAGATGAATTTTGACGGTGCATCCAAAATCCTGACATAGAAAAGGATGGAAGAACCCCAACCTCAACAAATTGGGGTTGGGATTCATACTCATATATCTAGAAAATGGTGTCTTTACTTACTCTTTCCTACTATCAGAGGGGTGCACAAACAACAAAGTAGTGTACCAGACCCTCATTTTAGGCCTAAAGATGGAACTTCAAGTTCAAGAAGAACACTTGATGGTAAAAGTTGACTTAGAGCTGGGCATCAAACAAGTCAACAGTGACTATTCTATTAAGAAGGAAGTGCTAATACCGTTGATGGACCACATATGAGAACTGATGACATAGTTCCCATAAGATCCTACGTTGACTTATATCCCTCAAACACAAAATGAATAGTCTCTTCCATTAAAAAATGTATCCACAACTCTGATCGACCCATACTGGGATGAAATAGTCATCAACATTTCCCATGGTTAGATTGTTTTATCATTTTTTGGATCCAAAATGGAAGAAATCAATGAGATCATTTTCATCTCTGAGATGTATGGTTATACCACCAACTGGATGACTCCCTTTGTGGATTACCTTCAAAAAAGAGAACTCCCACCAGATAGTTCTATGAGGGAATAGATCCAGAGATGATCAGTTCATTTTGTGTTGTAAAATGACACAATCTATTAAAAATTCCTCCATAATAGGGGCCTTGATGGATTCTTTCTCAAGTGCATAGATGGATAAGAGATTTCCTTAATTATGAATAATGTACTTGATGGATGTTGTGGGGAATATAAATCAACATCCAAGATCTCTTATCAAATTCACTGTCTTGGGTACTGTTATTCCACTATTATACATAATTATTCTCAATTCACTAAGAAGTTCCACTCTTGTCAAGTTCATTCCAATTTCATTCACCAACCCCAAGAGTTACTTCACACCAAAAAGTACTCCTAACCATTTTACATATGGGTAATTAATATCATGGGACCATATCCTCCCACTACGGCCAAAAAATTTAAGTATATTATCACTGAAATAGACTTATTTTCGAAATGGATGGAATTTTTACATCTTAAAGGGGTCGGGAAAAGATAAATTGTCATCTTTGTGAAAGCCAACATCATCACAGATTTGGTGTCCCTCGTACAATACTAAGAGAAAACAACACCAATTTTTACTCTTCTAAATTTGATAAGTTATATCAGGAGTATGGAATTAAGGTCATCCATTCATCATGATACAATGTAGAAGCCAATGGATAGATAGAGTCCTTTAACAAGACACTATTTAATATAAACCAGAATATGGTTGAAAAAAGATAAGGAATGATAACAGGAAAATGTCCACTAGGCTCTGTGTGCTTACCGAACCACCAGCCAGAACACCACTCAAGTAACCCCATACTCATTAGTATATGGTAAAAGGAGGTTCTACCAACTAAATTTCAGCTTCCATTTCTCTACATTTCCATTTATGATCAACTATTTGTAGATGAAAAACCCCAAAAACAATTCAATGACTTGGAGTGACTAGATGAGAAAATATTTCAGACTATGAACCATTTGGATGTCAAAAAAACTGGATTTTATGGTACTACAACAGAAAGGTTCGCCTATAGTCTTTTCTCAAAGGATAAATGGTGCTGGTTCTTAGAACCCCGATGATACTAAAAAAGAAACCTAAAAAATTGGATACAAAATGGGAAGGGCCATATGATATACACAATGTCTACTCCATTGGATAATATTACTTAATTTAAATGGAGGAACAACTTACCACTTCCCCTTCCAATTTAACTTTCATGAAGAAATATTTCATGTAGCCAATGAAATGCATCCTAATATCAAGACATTAAACTGCATAGTAAAAATGTACTCACCGCATGACGTTAAACTGCATGTCTGCAAGACATTAAACTATAGCATACAACATTCCCTTCCATTCACATCTGGTAAAATTAGTCCTGATCACATGATGTCAAACTACATGGTCAAAATTTCATAACCACAAGATGTTAAACTACATGGCCAAAATTCCTTGATCAAAAGATCTTAAACTACATTGTCAAAATTTCCTATCCACAAGATGATAAACTGCATGTTCAAAAATTCCTAATTGCATGACATAAAACTTCATGCTCCAATGTCCTAACTACATGGGATATATATTCCCAACTATAAGACATTAAACTATATGGGATCTATTATGTTCTATTTAATGGTTTTCCTCACATGATTCATATCTAAGTTAGAGAAAAGTAAAATACCCCTAGATTCTATGTGACTGTTTTACAAGAGTGCTAGATATACATGGAAGCATTAGTTCTCCAAAAATATGTGTGTCTTTATTCTGATATATATATATATATAGGATAGGTAGAAATGCCTGTCCCCGACATAGTAACCACTACCAGAAATGCCCCTTGTGTATGGACCAAACTTATGTGAGGAGGTCTCTTCACAAAAATACACTCGTCTTAATTCCCATATACCGATGAGATCCATATAGATTCCTTGATCCTAGATCTCGGTCCAGCCACTATGTAATAAAAAATTCCTATGTTGTACCTTCAAATGCCTCTGTATTACAAGAGGAAACCCTTGATATTCCTTGTTTCCCACACCGAGCATAGCTCACATGATCTTAGGAATGGTGATGAAGGATTCCCCCATAAATAAAGGGTAAAGGTACACTATAGGACCATCACAAAAAGGTAAAAATTCCCCTTAATTATACACGGGCCCAACTGGTATAGGGATATTTAGAACTATGTGTGGAATAATTTTTTCCCTCACAGGATACGTAGTGACATTGGATTCTACATCTTGGTTCACCTACCACAAAGTAAAGATACACAATTTCTCTACATATGGATCAGACCTATGCAGGTAATTTCACCCTAAGAACTACATGTGGCTTGATTCCTTCCCTCACAAGTTATGTAGTGACGTCCGGACTCTACAACTAGGGTCCCAATATCCACCAGACCAAAAATACTCATCCCATGTGTATAGGTTTATCCTCACTAGGAAATTCATAGAATTATATTCAAGTTTTTTTCCCATCCACACATGGTATTTAAGTAGTGCCCCCCATCTCTAAACATGGTCCTAGCTGTGAAAAAATATTGAAGGTGAAAATTCACCCATCCATCATCATGTTCCCCCTGTGTGGCAGAGTTATTCATTTATCATCCCTTGTTTCTCACATTGAGTGTTGCTGATGTGGGCTTAAGAGTTTCAGTAGTAGATTTATCACATGAATATCAATTCACTAAAATCAAAAGTCCTTACTTCAAGAAGTAAAACTACATGTCTAGAGTCTCAACCGCATAACATTAAACTGGAAGGTACCTAGAACACTACGAGTAGATTGATTCTCAGTATAATGAGATATATAAGGACACTCAAATTTCTAAACCTAGGTCTATCCATGAAAAATGCGGAAAATATTCCCCCATATCCTACACGAAAATGAAATGTTGGGTAGTATATTCCAAACTAGGATGCCCGCAATAATTTTTTTTCAAAGGATCTTGTCCCCTTACATATAAGTCAGATCAATATATGGGATTTCATGGTTCAAAACTAATCTTGATCTGTATATTCTCTATGTACCCAGATATATCATTTTCATCCATCAAAATCCATAACTGAGAAATCTTGGGTCCCCATAAACATTCACAGACATCAGAGATGAAAGTTCAGTGTCATGTGGACACCTTTGTTTGATTATGCACACATTTACCTAGAGGATTTGTAAAAGTTTCCCAAAAAATGACCCATCAACCAAAAAGAAAAAAATTTCCCTCGTAGAGGGTTTTTCTACCTCTATACTCACAACAGATCCCAAGCCTTGTATCATTACTCTTGATCTAATGGTCCACATGATCATGATTCACACTTTCATTCCCCCTCGAATATGGGGCATGCAATAATATCCTGAAATTATTATCCCATACCAACTCAAGATCTCTATTCCAATTTTTCCCTACAATATGACATTAAACTATTATTCCAAAATTCTAACCACAAGACATTAAACTTTATAGACCCATAAAATCCATCTCCATTCACATCGAGTAACCCACATCCTCCCCTCATGATGTTAAACCACATTTCCAATTAGTCATCACCGAATGATGTAAAACTGCATGACATAACATTGTGCTCACTTAAGAGGATGTTTCCCTCCCATGAAATCGATCACCTACCATTACATGTTACATAAATACGCACAGAATGATTCTTTCCTTGATAGTATGTGTAGATAAACCCTTAATTTCACCCTATCCCAGCTACCCCGAAGAACAAAATGACTTCTCTCTCTGTATATGGGATAAACCTATGTAGGGTAATTCCTCTAAGGTATTATGTGTGGTTTGACTCCAATCATCCCATGTGATATGTATTGAATCTTGGATCCTACAACCCAAATCTGGTTTTAGGATGCCATAAAAATTTTCCCCTCTATACATAAGATACGTCAAGGAATAATGTTCTCAAATATTCCATATTTGTTGGATCGTCCCAAGAATAATCATATGATCCTATTTTTACATCTTGTCATTTACATCCTCAAGAAATTTTTTTAAAATTAATGGCAGAAACATCATCTCTACATGAAAATAAACTGCATGGAATCTACATTCTTTCCATAGGATGATAAACTATATAGAAGTCATCTTAATCATATTATGTTAAACTCTATGATAAAATGTAATGGTTGTACGACATTAAACTGAACCATACATTAACCCTCCTTTTCACAAGAAAAATTCTTGCGGGAACAGTTTATCATTCAAATTTACTCATTCCAAAACAATACAAATTCATTTATTTATTTCAGACATCATTCCATTGAAAGTCCACCTACCATGGCCTAAAAAACTCCAAAAAAATCCCAATTTCCATAAAACTACCAGGACATCAGAAATGGGAGGTTAGTGTCCTATATACACCATTGTTTGACTATACACACAATTCCCAAACAACTTTCCTTATGTTTCCCACAAAAAATTGTCTATTAACCAAAAGAAAATTCATCATCAGGAGAGGATTTTCCTACTTCAATATGCCTATGGATCTCATGCCCCATACCATCTTCCTTGTCCAGGAACTGAAAAATCAGGGTCAAGAAAAATTCATTATCCATGTATCAATGTTATTGGAACAAATTCAGTTAATGAGTCCTAATCAGGGTCCTTTCCTCACTAGTCATGATCTAAGTTGTTCAACCTAAAAAATCAATAATGATATTCCAGTTTGAAATACTCTAAACTAACCACCAAAAGAGACACAAGAATCACCAGGATGAAAACCCACAAAGGTAACCCTTAAAAAAGATGAGTAAAAACTCGCTAAACATGTTCTATATATGGTTTAGGAAAAATATTGGGAAATAAAAAAAGATACACAAATCTTGTTAGGTTTAAAAAATGCATGGGAAAAATAATAAAAAGTCCCATTATTTCTATTAAGACCACATAAAACATGGTCTAGGATAAAATTAGGGTAAAAATGAAAAAGATTCAAATTTTATAGGGTTTTCCTAATAACCCTAGAAATAATCAAACAATGCTCACTGAGCCCCTCAACTCAGAAAAAAGATATAGGTTTTTTTCTTATCTTAATTTAATTATCCTAGATCATGATTCAAATGTGCATTTGGTCAAAATTGACATTGAATATATAGTCAATTACAATAGATTAACATTACAGGAAATGGTAGAGGAGAATAAATGTAGAGAAAAATGATTACATACCATCAAATTAAATAAGAATTCAATAACATACATAATCTGGAGTCTCTCCCTGATGTCAAAAAGAGGTGGTACATAACAGATCAACAGATTACAATGAAGTTTAACTCGCTCTTTCTAGTAGATTATCAACTACCAAACACGGAACATGATGTGTGTGTTCCAAAGCATCCCTCCATTCAGCTTCACTAGTGACTACTAGATGCAATCATTTCATAACGACCTTTATATCTTTCCCCTTATATTTAATGACCTCAATGTAGACATGTGTTGATGTCAGTTTCACCTTCATCTTGGACACACGATCCTCACACTCCTGCAAATATTTGGTCTAGGAAATCACTTATTCTTGAGCATTTTCATCTTTAGTCATTAAATAGTTCAATCCCAAAATAATATCCCTAAAGTTATTCATTCGATTATCTTAGGAATTTAGCTGAGCGAGGCTTCTTTCACGATCATCTAGATCTTATTGAGCTACAATAATATAGTATACGAGAATGTGAAAGTGGTAATAATCAAAGTTTCCTAAACCCATATCAATAAACTATCATTGAAGGGTTTCCTCCTCATTGGGAAGTTCTACCAAAGGTGTTTCAGTAAAAATAATGAAAATTTGGCGCCATGCCCATTCCCACATAGCATGGTGACCAAAAATAGCATATGGACTCTAGTCATGTTCACCTATTGTTATAGGGACATAATCTAGAAGTGTCAGCACAACCAATGGTATCACTCTATGTTGTGAGACCCAAGTAGGGATATTTACCGCATCCCATATATGAATAATCACTTGAATTCAAGTGTGAAGGACTAGACATGGATTCAAGAATTCCTAGTGATGTCCTTATTAAACCGGCTATAGCAGGACCGCAGATCATGCTCTCCAAATATATTGAGTCTGAGTCGCACTCTATTGAGATTGGATGCGCAGATGAATCACCTTCTGAATCCATGCGAAAATGAATATAATTCATCCTCACAACAGTAATGGAGGATGGCATAGTTTTCATAATTGGGACATGACTAGAAATAGTCAATGGCTTCTGGACTTGCCAAACAGGCCTCGCCAGTACCCCACCAGGGTAGAAATGTACCCGTAGTTGAGCATACTCTTGTATAAAGTAATTTGAGGCCATTATAAGATGAATGAGGAATTACAGGAAAATATCCTCATGTGTCATCACTATCCATAATTGGAGAAGTATTTTGGGATGATATTCCCTCATAACCATGGTATAGGAGAGAGATTTGATCTGTTGAAAGCATCCAAATTATCTAGAAAACCTATAAGGGGTATAGGGTTCACAGATTGATTTATTATCTATGCAAGTAGATAAAACTCCATTTTGGAATGAAATGATATATGAATTATTTTCTTGAAATCCATTCACGTTATCCATTAATGTTCCATAGGGCGCGACGTAAGGCACAAAAACAAACAAAGTAACATCTCTCAACATTTCGACCATGCCATCAATGCTATAAGATAGGAATAAATGACAGTGATTTTATGTAGTGCCAGATAGAAGTTAGAATAAGGAACCCTTGTGGTATGTCGATACTCATAGAAGGAAAAATGCTCTTCCATCCATCCATACAAGAATTGAAATGGACCACTAAGATAATGAGGAGTCATTCCTTCCTATATATGCCTAAAAAATTAATAGATATGAGGATGGGAGAGGATGGCTAAATTGATGGGATGCCCATCCACTAGTGTAGCTTCCAACATTAAGGAGCATTATCTAAAATAAATATAGACATCATGAGAATGGAAAATCCACCTGCTTAGGAATATGGAAAAGGATCATGATACCCTAAGATCCAGAAACACATCTAATCAAATTTCACAACACAAGGTTGTATACTAATTTACCTCGAGAGTAGTTTAGTATGGTCCTAGAATATATCATGATTGTGGATTTGAATGTGTTCGACTATGGAGAACTTTGGTACTTGGCCCACTAAAATGTATTAATAATTCTATCAACTCCCCAATTGAAATGAGTGAGCGCACATGATGAGGATGATCAAAAAATATATCTACTATAACCAATAAATACCTATCTAATAAATATACTTGTTCAATATTCTCCAAGGTATTGTATGAGGGTAATAATTCATCATAAATATCGTCAATAATGTTAAGTCCCACAATCTGATAAATATCCCATAGAATTATTCACACTTCACCAAGTGAAATGTTTAAGGTATTTTTCTTGAACACTAGATAATGGGTAGTTCAATAAATATCTCACCTGATGAATAAGTTGAAAACAAGGTAACCCATCTGACCTAATACTGATTAATTGTTCTTAATTGATCAGGGAATTCCAAATTGTTCTGATGTACTAAGAATACTTAGGCCCATTCATCTAAGAAGCACCCTCAGGATCGTAGGTCCCATTTGGATCTCCACGCTCTACATAAATTCCCTCGTAAATGTTTTTAATGGATGGATAATACAGGATGATTGAAATCAAGGATGTATTTCGGGGGACTTGTAAACTCTGGGCCTACAAGGAAACATTCAAAATGAACTTGTCCTCTTGGATCGAAACAGTCTCAATCTCTCCTATGGAAGTTATATTTTCCCAATCACTCCCCTAAGATATCTCAAAATGAATGATAAGGATGCCCTGGTCAACCCATGGAAAGGGAGAACTATCCCGGACCCCAAATTATAAAATGATAGCAGACTAGAAAATGGAAAGGCCATACACTCTGAAAAAATGAGATATTTAAGAGTACCCTCTCGAGGGATGATTCAAGAGTGATTGTTGTCTTCAATGTTCTTGATTATAGCCTCCGTTATTCGGGTCACACCCATTGAGATAAGAGGAAGATCCATTTATGTATGTATCAAAGGAACATGCCAAAGGTTAGTCCAACTAAAACTTGGAAAAGGGACAAAAGTAGTCTGTGTGCTAATTTTCAGTGAATTTTTCACAGAAAGAACCATCCTTGAACTGATAGTTTACAATAGCTTGTGAAACACTTTCCTGCGAAGCATTGGATACTGAAGTAAAGTTCACAGAATGAGAAGACCATGTATAAATTCACAATACATGGAAACCAAAGATCACCATTCAAATTCAAGGATATTCAGTTCTCGGAATGCAAGGATTAGTTCACAGGTGAATGGAGTCTACAAAGGTAATGGTTGATAGAGGAAAGGTAGGTGAGGGAATAGCAAGAATGATAGGTTAGTCAATAAAAGAGGTAAAAGAAAAATGTCATGACGCCCTATATATAGGTGTGGTCCCCCTGATGGGTCCACCTTTTCACCACAAATCAGTAATGCGAGGACTTATTTCTACATCAGAATATCCTCATCTTCATCCCAACGGGAACCCATTCTAATGAGGTCATTTGTTGGGTCTTGAAAACATTTCAAAGGGAATGAAAAACACTATCATACATTTGAGAAAGGAGGGAAAAATTTGAAGGGATAATAGAAGAAGAAGGATGAAGATTCCAAATTTTACAAATTAAAATAATGTTTCAGGAACCATAATCCCTTCGTGGATAGTCACTTTGCATGGTGGTCCATGGCTTCAAAAAATCACCTGCAAACCGAATGGTCCACGAGGTGAATATGATGGCACCAACCCCCGAAAATGAACAAAGTATTTCGCGTAATGGAGGAAAATGATTTATCCCCTATGTACAATTTACCCCATGAACTCAAACAGTTTGTGGGCAAGGATGAGACAACGACCTATCGTGAATGAAACAATGTCATTTGATAGAGTGGGGTGATTTTTACCACTGTGGATGAGGACCCCATACCCCGCTGAATGAGTCATACATGGGCCAGGTTTTCCCCAACAGGCTTCTAAAAAGGGGGAATGTTCATATTGATCATGCTCTTATATTATTTTATAAAAGTAACTTGAGGGGGACTAAAAAATAAGGGGGAAACTTTGACTCTTTTGGAATAAGATTTTGGATGACTCTGGAAAAATTTTGGACTTTGGAACATTGGATGAAGTTTCAAGGAGAGAGATTGACGAAGTAATAAAGAAGAGATCATAAAGAACGATTATCTACTTGTATAAAATTCCAAATTTCATTAAAGAATAAAATATGAACTAATTAGATGAACACGAACCAAATTCCTTTTGCAGATGAATTTACCGTGAAGTGCAGGATCAATGGGCCTTCTTAAATCTGGATTCCCACATAGAAAATTACTATATGGACAAAATCATGCACTATGTATCACATTGTTACACAGAAGAAACCCCAGCCTTTTGTAACATCACACTACGCGGACAGAATTGGGTGTTGAGTAAAAAAACGATACATGTACCACATCCAAGTTTACAAATCACCATGGTACACAGATGAATCCCCCATACGTGTAGCAATATGCTATGAAAAGGAGACCACATAATGAATAAATAAATGGCACATGGAATGGGGTACCCTGGGGTTTCTACCCTATAGCTCCTATCATTTCCTACCATTTTTGTTGCCTCATATACAATCTGTCCACAAACCAGTCCAATGGCTAAGGCCTCTTACAAATCCACCATAATTATATGATAAAACCATTAGGTGCATCAACATGGCCTTTTTATTTTTTGTACCCATGGTAAGATGAGTAATGTGGGTAATCCCCAAAATGGTATAGACACCCAGAACATCCATAAGTTTACATTCCCATGGTAACCTAGGGTCTAACCATAGGATACCGACATGAACATCCAAATTATAAGGATCAAGGATAATTGATGGTATCTCCCTTTAATGATGTCCAGTGATAAATATGGGAAATAACACTTACTTTTATATTACATATAAAACAACATTCCTCCCCTTTCCCAAAATTTATTTTCAGGCACTACCACTGAGGTAATTCCCTACCCTTTCTTGCAGGAGGTTACATTCGTACTCTATTTTCTTCCATCAAGGGCATACTTGGATAAGTTAGTCTGACAATATAGGGTATTAATAAACAGATTTGATAGGCATAATCAAATCCCTTTTATTCTTTGATCAGGATTCAGCACCATCTATCAGTAGATGAAGTGGGACAAGGGATATTTAGATCAACCACCTCCTATTGTTTCTATCACCTAGCATGAATAATATGGGATTAGATGTGGGTGAAGATCATGAAATCTAAGAAAACCCCAAAGCATGGGTCTCCAACTAGTTGTAACCCCCAAATGAAATAAACTACAACAAATATGATTCCCATCCCAACCAGGATACACATGATGCATGTCTAAGTCCTTAGCTCAAAGAGTATCCTTCACAAAGGTTAACCATAATCATGACCCCAATTCATCAAGGCCTCCTATATGGTGTAAGTCACAACTCTGTCTTATAAAGGGCCTTATCCAAAAATGTAAGCACTAAATAATATGTATGCTTCATCCCACTGAACTACGTGGAAATTGATTCCCCGTACAAGGATACAAAGGAATCCCATATTATGGGTTTGGCCCTAACATTTGAAAAAATCATGTCTCCCCTGGATGATGATAACCTACAGATCACCTCATCATATATATTAAACCTAAATTTTCTCAGTAAATGATAAAGGAATTCATGGTCTATCTGAAAAGCGGTAACATTGATCAAGAACCTCAGATACATATAGATATCTTCATTAATAAAGAACCTCATATATATACATATGATTTCAGACCTAAGTGTATCTATGATTGATCTTGTAACACATGTTTAATCTGATGAACATGCTTGGAAAGAACCAAGGATTAACTAACTTATAAACATTTCTTAAATCTATACTCTCCTTAAGTGTGTTTGGACAAATCCTCACCCAATTAGTGACTGAATTTTAAAAGCAGGTCCATGAATCTGGGATAACAAGGTCATTGGATATTTTTGGATCCTTTAATAAAATCATTGGATACCATATGAGGACATTTTACTTGATGCAGATAGATTTAAAAAATACTTAATCCCCTTAAATCACCTATTAGAATAAATGATTCCACCTCTGGTCTAAACAAGGATTTTTTTGGTTTTTTGGTTTTTTTGCCTTTTAGATTTTATAAATTTTTGAGTACTTTTAGTTTTTTTTTGTTTTTAACATTTTAAGAGTTTAATTTGTTTTTAATGTTTTACTGGATTTTATGGGTTTTATGGGTTTTTAAGGTTGTAAGGGATTTTTTTAATTTTTTCAGATTTTAAGGTCTTTTAGGGATTTTATAATTTTTTTAAATTTATAGTGATTTTAAGTGTTTTTAGGTTTTTAAATATTTCTTTAGGTTTTTTCGGTTTTAAGAGGTTTCTACGGTTTTAGGGAATTTTAGGAATTCTTTGTCTATTTTTATGATTTCTTTGGGGTGTTAGTGATTTTGAGTGTTTTTAGGTTTTTTATGTTTTTTATGTTTTTTGTTGTTATAATTGTTTTAAGGTTTTTTGGTTTTTTATGGCTTTTCATGGTTTCATACTTTTTTAATTTTTTAGGTATTATTGGTATTTTTTATGTTTTTATTATTTTTATGGTCTTTTGGGATTTTTAGGTTTTTATGGGTTTTTAGGTTTTTAGGGTTACTCGGGTTTTTATGGGTTTTTTGGAATTTAGTGTTTTTTATGTTTTTTCATGGTTTTAATGTTTTTAGAGTGTTGTCATGTTTTTATTAGTTTAATGGATTTTAGTGTTTTTTGTGGTTCTGGGGTTTTTATAGGTTTTTAGGGGTTTTATATTTTTTGTACGTTTTATGGGTTTTAGGGGGTTTTGGGTTTTTAGTGTCATTTATGGTTTGTAGGGTGTTTATAATTTTTAAGTTCTTAAGGGATTTAATTTTTTTCATGTTTTTATGATGTTATTAGAATTCGTGAGTGATTTTAGGGTTTTTTTTTATTTTTATGGATTTTTATGGATTTTTAGAAATTTTATTGTTTTTATTATTTTTAAGGATTTTTCGGATTTTTAGGGTTTAAAATGTTTTTTAGGATTTTTTGGGCTTGTGGGTTTTTAGCGGTTATTATTTTTAGGAGTATTACTTGTTTTTATGTATTTATGGTTTTATTTGTTTTTTTCAAGGTTTCTAAGGGTTTTTAAAATGTCAAGTATTTTTAGGCATTTTTCAGATATTTATAGTTTTTTAGGGTTTCAGTGATTTTATAGGTTTTTAGTTTTTTTTGGGTTTTTATTGTTTTTAGGGTTTTTTGGATTTTAGGATTTTTTTTATGGTTTTTAGAGTTTTTTAATGTTTGTAAAGGTATGAAAAGTCTTCATAGTTTTTAGTGTTTTTGTGGATCTTTATTGGTTTTCAGGACTTTTAATGTTTTATTTTTTTAAATGTTTTTAGGGTTTTAGGGTCTTATTATTCTATTATAAGGTTTTTAGTGTTTATTAGGTTTTTAGAGGTTTAAATTGTTTTTAGGTTTTTTAGGGTTTCATAGAGTTTTTCAAGGAGTTAAGGGTTTTTAAATTTTAGGGATATATAAATGTGTGTGTGTGTGTGCATGTGTGTGTGTGTATTATGGTTTTTGGGGTTTCATGGTTTTTAGGGATATTTTTGGGTTTTTAGGGTTTTTAGGTTTTTCTAGAGTTTTTAGTGTTTTAGGTATTTAGGGGTTTTAGGTGTTTTATGAATTTTAGGTTTTCCTTGCGGGTTTTCAAGGGTTTCATGGTTTTTACATTTTTAGATATTTTAGGGATATTTTAGTATTTTTTATTATTTTTAATGTTTTTAAGATATTTTGAGCGTTTTTATGGTTTTTAGTGTTTTATAATTCTATAGGATTTTAAGGGTTTCAATTCTATTTTTATTCTAATGTGTTTCTTATGGTTTTCAAGGTTTTAAATAGTTTTTACATTTTTAGGGATTTTTATGGATTTATGGATTTTTTTTTATAGTTTTTTACAGTTTTAGGGCTTTTGAGGGTTTTTGGGTTTTTATGGATTTTAGGGTTTTTATGGGTTTTAGGTTTTTTTAGGTTTTGATAGGTTTATTAGGTTTTTTCATGGATTTTAGGATTTTTTCTGTTTTTAAGGATTTTTATGGTGATTTTTAATTTTTATGGGTTTTTAGGGATTTATGGCTTAAATGTTTTTAGATATTTTGGGTTTTAGGGGTTTAATGTTTTTTATGATTTTATAGGTTTTCTTAAGGGGTTTCAGGTTTTTATATTTTTTTATGATTTTAATTATTTTTATGAATTTTTAAATTTTTTTATTATTTTTTATGATGTTTAGATATTTTGATGGTTTTTAGAGTTTCTATGGGTTTTTTCCTTTTTACGGTATTTTGGTCTTTTGCGTTTTTTTGGGGATTTAATGTTTTTAATTTTTTTAAAATTTTGAGGGTTTTAAAGGGGTTTTAGTGTTTTTGGGGGTTTTTATGGGTTATATGGTTTTTATGGATTTATTATGTTTTTGATTAATTTTTATAATTTTTAGGGGTTTCTGTGTTTATGGACTTTTAGGGGTTTTTAGGGTTTTTAGAATGTTTATATTTTCTAGGGATTTTAAGTGTTTTTAGGTTGTTAAGTTTTTATTTGGTTTTTTTTGGGATTTTTGGTTTTTTTACATATTTATGGTTTTTATATTTTTTTTTTGGATTTTTATGGTTTATTAGAGTTTTTTTTTCAGGATTTGGAGGGGTTTGGGTGTTACTTTAGTGTTTTTTTCGTTTTTATGGTTATTTTAATTTTTTATGTTTTTATATTGTTTTAATTTTTTCTCGGTTTTTAGGTTTTTATTATGGGTTTTCAATGTTTTTTGGGGGTTTTATGTTTATATGGATTTTAAGTGTTTTTCAATAATTTTTATGGTTTTTAGGTGTTAAGGGATTTTAATGAATTTTATGATTTTAGGGGGGTTAGGATTTTTAGGTTTTTTAGTGTTTTTTATGCTTTTAATAGGTTTTATGTATTTTTTGTGATTTATTGTATTCTCGAGGTTTTTTAGGTTTTATGATTATTTTTAGTCTTATGGAGTTTTAGTGATTTTTTTTATTTCTATTGTTTTTTAGGATTTTTGGTATTTTTAGGGTTTTTAAGGGTTTTATGGGTTTTATGTTTTCTTCGTTATTAAGGTTTTTTACATTTTATAGGTTTTTTATGGTTTCAAGGGTTCTATTGAATTTTAGGAGTATAAAGGGTTTTAGTGTTCTTAATGTTTTTAGTGATTGAATGGGTTTTTAAGTGTTTTAATTTTTTTAGTGGTTTTATGGTTTTTATGTGTAGTTTGGGTGTCTAGAGTCCTTTTGGAGTTTTTATCATTTTTTTTGGTTCTTTAGGGGTTTAAAGTGTTTTTTTTTGTTTTTATGATTTATTTCTTAGTATTCATTGTTTTAGGGTTTTTTTATGTTTTTAGTGGTTTTAGGAAATGATTTAGGAATTTTTTAATTTTTATGATTTTTTGGGTATTTTGATGGTTTTAGTGGTTTTTAAAGTTGATTTGATGTAATTTTTAAATATTTTTATGATTTTTATTATTTATCTTTGGATTTTTATTGGTTTAGGGGTTGTTAACGTATTTACGGATTTTTACCAATTTTACCATTTTTATGATTTTAAGGGTTTTATTTGTTTTTAGGGTTTTAATGTTTTCTTATGTTTTTTCAGTTTTTTGTGGTTTTTACATTTATAGTTATTTTTATGGATCGTTTCGTATTTTTATGTGTGTTTAGGGATTCTGATGGTTTTAGTGTTAATTTAGGGTTTTAGGGTTTTTAGAATTCTTTAGGTTTTTGAGCGGTTTTAATTGTTTTTTGGTTTTTTGGTTTTCATAGGGTTTTAATGTTTTTTATGTTTTTAGGTATTTTTTTATTTTTTTAATATTTAATAGTTCTTTAGTGTATTTAGGGATTCAGATGTTTTTATGGGTTTTTAATTTTTTTTTGGGGTTTTAAGGTTTTTTTTTCATTTTTAGGGTTTTTTAGAGATCTTTAGGATTTTCAAGATTTTTTATTGTTTATAAAATTTTATGGTTTTAAATGGGTTTATAGTTTTTATTGGGTTTTTACGGTTTTTATGGTTTTTTTATTGTCAGTGTCATTTTTTTGGGTTTTTAATGTTTTTGGGGGTTTTTTTGTTTTTAGGGTTTTTATGGGTTTTATGTTCTTTTTGGGTTTTTAGGTTTTTTTTAGAATTTTTAGGTTTTTGGGGGTTTTTAGTGTTTATAGGTTTTTACTGTTTTATTAGGGGTTTTAGTGTTTTAGGTTTTTTACGATTTTAGTGATTTTAATGTCTTTTAAGAGGTTTATGATTTGTAGTGTTTTATGGTTTTTATGGTTTTATGGGTTTTAGGGTTTTTAGGTTTTTAGCGTTTTATATTTTTATAAAAAAAACTTGTCTATTAGTTTTTATGGTTTTTAGGGTTTTATAGGGTTTTTATGTTTTAATAGTTTTTTAGTGAATTTTAATGATTATAATGGTTTTACGGTTTCAGTTATTTTGAGTGTTTTTAGAGATTTTAGAGTTTTTATTGTTTTTTTGTGTTTTCATTGTATTTTGAGTTTTCAGGGGTTTAAAGGTACTTAGAGTTTTTAAAGGTGTTTATGTGTTTAATGGGATTTCATAGTTTTAGTGGGTGTTAGGTATTTTTAAATTTTTTATATGTTTTTACGGGTTTTAAAATTTTTATGGTTTTTTGGGGGTTTTAAGGGTTTTAGGGTATTTTTAGCATTTTTGGTATTTTAATGTACAACTATTTTTGGGGTTTTATGGGAATTTATATATTTTTTTCTTATAGGTTTTAATTTTTTTATGAATTTATAGGGATTATTTATGATTTTATGGTTTTTTATGTTTGGTAGTGTATTTTATAATTTTCAGTGTTTTTTTGGGTTTTTAGGTTTTTTATTGTTTTTTGGGTTTTATTATTTTCTTAGGGGTTTTCAATGTTTTGTTTTTACATTTTTCTGGTTTTTATTGAATTTTTAGTTTTATAGTTTTTTGGGGGGTATGTATGGTTTTTGTAGTTTAGGGTTCTTTTAGTTTTTATGGTTCTCATATATTTTTTAATTTTTAATGTTTTCCCAGGTTTAAATAGTTCATAATGATTTTAGTGGGTTTTAGGGGTTTCAGGGTTTTAATGGGTTTTAGGTATTTTTTTTGTTTTCTAGGGGTTTATGGGAATTTAGTTTCTTATGGTCTTCTTAGGGGGTTTTGAGATTTTTTATATATTTTTACAATTTTTGTGATTTTTATGGCATTTTAGTATGCTAATAGTTTATAGGGTTTTTGGGATATTGAAAGTTTTGGGGTATTTTAGAGGTTTTCAGTTTTTAGTTTTTTTGGTTTTTAGGGTTTTTTGAATTTTTTAGGTTTTTGTGGTTTTATTGTTTTTTAAAATTTGAAGGGTTTCGATGGCTTTTACTTTTTTAGTGTTTTTATGGTTATTGTGGGTTTTTGAATGCTTTTAGGTTTTTTTATATTTTATGGTTTTAATATTTTCTTATGGACTTTTAGGTTTTTTAGTTTCATTTTCATTTTTAGGAATTTTTATGGGTTTTAGGATTTTTTAGGTTTTTATTGTTTTTATGGATTTTGAGGGTATTAGTGTTTTTGGGGATTTTAGTGTTTTTATCTTTGTTTAGCCTTTTGGGTGTTTTATGTTTTTCTGGATTTATGGTTTTCTAATGGTTTTTCCTAGTATTTAGGGTTTTTACTATTTTATTAATTTTTAGGGAATTTTTAGGGTTTTTATGATTTTTAGGGGTTTTTAGAGTTTTGATTTATTTTTTGGATTTTCATGTTATTTTGTTTTTCTTTTACTTTTTAGAGTTATTAAGGGTTTTTAATGTTTTGTATTTTTTTTTAGGGTTTCATAGGTTTTTAGAGTTTTCTTGGTTTTTAGGGTTTCATGGGTATTATAGGTTTTAGGGATTTTATGGTTATTTCAGGTTTTAGGGTCTTTATGTTCTTTTTAGGTTTTTAACATTTTTAGATAGTTTAGGGGTTTTATGTGTTTCATGTTTTTATTTTTTTCATATGGTTTTTCAGGGTTTGGGGGGGTAATATTTTTAGATACTCTTAAGACTCTTATAAATTTTATCATATTTTAGGGATTTATAGATTTGGAGGGGTTTATAATTTTTAGGTTTTTAGGGGTTTAGGGGCATTTAATGTTTTTAGGTATTTGGTTGGGATTTAAGTGTTTTTAGGTTTTTAATGTTTTTCCTAAGGGTTTTCAGGGTTTTTATTGTTTTTTACATTTTTATTGAGTTTTAGTGAATTTTAAAGATTTTTGTTAATTTTTAAGGGTTTCAGGGGTTTTATGGGTTTTATGGATGTATTTGGGTTTTTAGGACTTCTTGGAATTTTTAGGGGTTTAATGTTTTTAGATTTTTTAATGATTTTGGGATTTAAAGTGCTTGTAGAGTTTTTAGTTTTTTAGGGTTTTTAGGGATTTTAGGGATTTTCGAGTATTTATGGTTTTTAAGGTTTTAGGGATTTTAATACAATTTAGGGGTTTTTATGGGTTGTTAGGGTTTTTACCGTTTTTAGTTATTTAGGGGTTTTAAGTGTTTTTATGTTTTTTTGGTTCTCATAGGGTTTTTTATATTTTTAGTGTTTTTTTCATATTTAAGGATTTTTAGGGATTTTATGGATTTTATGGTTTTCAAGGTTATTAGGGATTTTGATGGTTTTTAATTATTTTAGTTTTTTTAGAGTTTTTAGCTTTTTTTTGGTTTCGTAAGGGTTTTAAGTGTTTTTATGGTTTTTTGGGTTTTTAGAGGTTTTATTATTTTTAATATTTTTATATATTTTATGGATTTTTATCATTTTTTAGAGTTTAATGGATTTTTAGGGTTTTTAGGGGTTTATGGTTATTATTATTTTTGTGGTTTTAGGGTAATTATGGAGTTTTTTGACTTTATAAGGGTTTTGTCTTATTTTATAGTTTATTAACATTTTTAGTGGTGTAATTATTTTTTAGTGTTTTTATTGGTTTTTATGGTTTTATTTACTTTTATAATTTTTTCAGGTTTTAGGGGTTTTTATGGTTATTAGGAGCTTTTAGGGTTTTAGGGTCTTTTAGAGTTTTTTTCATGTTTTTAGCGATTTTTGTTTTTCTAGGGGTTTTGAGTTTTTTTTTTCGTTTTTTAGGTTTTAGTTGGCGCTTTCAAGGTTTTTTGGAGGTTTAAGGGTTTTTATTTTTAGGTATTTTTTAGGAAATTTTATGATTTTGATAATTTTTATGGTTTTTAGTGTTTTTATGATTTTATACGGTTTTTAGTGTTTTTTAGTTTTATTAGGGGTTTTAATAATTTTTAGGTTCTTATGGTTTTTAAAGGGGTTTTTAGGGTGTAAACGTTTTTCACTTTTATTGAGAACTTTAGATATTTTAATGATTTTTATTTATTAGGGTTTTAGGGTATTTGTGGGTTTTATGGTTTTTAGAGTTTTTAGGGGTTTTATGGTGTTTAGGGAGTTTTGAGTTTTTTGGAGTTTCTTAGGATTTCAAGGTTTTCAATCACTTTTAACATTTTAGTTGAATAATGGGGCTTTAGAATTTCTAGTGTTTTTATGGTTTTTTGTTGGGTTTTATTATTTTTTAATGTATTTAATTGGTTTTATAGTTTTTAGTGTTTTTAGAAGTTTTGGAATTTTTTAGGTTTTTTGGGGTTTTAATTGTCTTAGATTTTTCTGATTTTTATAGGGTTTTCTCGTTTTTTAGAGTTTTCTATATTTTTAGCGATTTATAGGGTGATTTTTTTGATTTTTATGGGGGTTTATGGACTTTTATGTATTTTAGTATTTTTATGGGTTTTTATTGTTTTTTGGGGTTTTGGAGTTTTTTTAGTTTTTTTGGGTTTTAAGGCTTTTCTAGAATTTTTTTCAACATTTTTTGGTTTAAAGGTTTTATATAAATTTTATTGTATTTTAGGTTTTTTATTATTTTTAGGGGTTTTAAGGTTTTTTGGGGTTTTATGTTTTTTTAGTGTTTTTAGTATCTTTTATAGTTTTTATGGTTTTCAGTGTTTTTATGATTTTATTCATGATTTTTAGTGTTTTTATCGCTTTTTTTAATTTTTAGTTTTTGTTAAGATTTTTACAGTTTTTAAGGATTTAGATAATTTTTAGATATTTAGGGGTTTTTTGGTTTTTAAACTTGTTGTTTGTTTTTTAGAGAATTATTTTTTAGTTTTTAGGGTTTTAATTTTACTAGATTTTTTAAACCATTTTACTTGATTAATTAGGGTTTAGAATTTATAGTGTTTTTAGTTTTTTGTTGATTCTAAATGTCTTTAGGGTTTTAATGTTTTTTTGGGTTTTTATTCTGTTTTTTGGGTTTTTTTGGTCTTTTACATTTTTATAGATTTCAGGAAATTTTTGAATTTTTATTGTATTTAGGGGATTTAAATATTTTGACAGTTTTGGGGGTTTTGTGTTTTTAGGACTTTTCGATTTTCGAGTATTTATAGTTTTCTGGTGTTTTAGGTATTTTTGAGTTTTTTAGGGTTTTCAATGTTTTTAATGTTTTTCAATGTTTTTAAGAGTTTAAATGGGTTTTAGTGTTTTTATTGGTTTTAAGGTTTTGTGGTTAGTTGGGTTTTTATGGTTTTTTGGGGTTTAATGTTATTTATGTGTTTTTACTATTTTTATGGTACAATGATGTTTTTACCATTTTTAGGTGTTTTATGTGTTTTTTATGTTTTTAAGGATTTCTTATGGTTTTCAGGTTTTGTAGGGTTTTTAAATTTTTAGGGATTTTAGCTCTTCATTAAGAATTCTAATTTTTAGGGGTTTAAGGAATTTTTAGGGTCTTAGAGGATTTTTATGGTTTTTAGTGATGTTTAGGTTTTTTAGGAGCATAAAGTGTTTTTTGTTTCTTCAATTTTTGTTATATTATTTCAGTGTTTTTATGGGTTTTACATTTTGAAGGATTTTTAGGGATTTTTTTGGGTTTTTATGGTTCCTAGGTATTTTAAGGCTTTTTAGTGTTTTTTGGAGTTTAGGATTTTTATAGTTTTTTTGGGTTTAATGATCTTTTTGAGTTTTTTAGGGTTTTAAGGTTTCTTAGAGTCTTTAATCATTTTTTGTTGATTAAAGGTTTTTTAGTTTTTTTTGTAGGGTTTTAGGGCTATTAGGGTTTTGGGGGGTTTATGAAATTTATAGTTTTTGGGGGGTTTTCGGGGTTTTATGGGTTTTATTATTTTTAATCATTTTATAGATTTTTCAAGGTTTTAAAGTTTTAATGGTTCTCTTAAGGGTTTTTCAGGGTTTTATGGTTTTTTTTGTATTTTCATAATTTTAAGTATCTTTTGGATCTTTTAAACTCTTAAGGGGTTTTAAGGACATTAGGGGGTTTTCTTGTTTTTTAGGTTTTTTTAGTATTTATAGTTTATTTTTAATTTTTATTCTTTTCTTCGAGTTTTTAGGCATTGTATGTTTTTTTTATTTTTTATAGTATAATGGGATTATATGGCTTTTAGAGTTTTTAGTATTTATCAGGGTTTTTTGGGGGGTTTTAAGGGTTTTAATAGGTTTATGTTTTTTACGTTTTTAAGGGGTTTTGAGTTTTTTTACATTTTTAACTTTTTATTAAGTGTTTTTATTTGTTTTAGAGGTTTAAATTTTTAATTTCTTATAAGTGTATTTTCTATTTTTATGAGATCTTAGGGTTTTAGGGATTTGAAGACTTTTTGGGTATTTTAGGGGTTTTAGGGTTTTAGCATTTTTAAGGTTTTCATGGGTTTTAAGAGTTTTTTTATACTTATGTTTTTTATTTCGGTTTTTATGGTTTTTTGGGTCTTTTATATTTTTAGGTTTTTTTGTTTTTGATAAATCTTATGGTTTTTAGGGTTTCTGTGATGTTGAGGGTTTTAGGGTTTTTAAGGTGTTTAAGGTTTTTATGGGTTTTATAGGATTTTTTTCTGCGTTTTTAAGGTTTTGAAGGGTTTTTAGAATTTTTAAAAGTTTACATTGGTTTATAGGGTTTTAAGATTTCATTGTGTATTTTTAGGGTTTTTATGGTTTTAGGGGTTTTAATGTTTTTAGATGTTTTTATGGTGTTTAGGGTTTTTAGTGTATTTATCGTTTTGTAGTGATTTTTTGTGTCTTATCGTTTTAAATGTTTTATAATGGTTTTTCAAGGTTTCCAATTTGGTTTTTATTTTTATCAACTTTTTAGGAATTTTATGGTTTTTAGGGTTATTATGGGATTTTGGATTTTAGGATATTTTTTTCAGTTTTTTGGGGTTTTATATTTTTTATGAGTTTTGAAACAATTTATGTGGTTAAAGGGTTTTTTAGTTTTAGTTATTTTATAGTGTTTTATGGGTTTTATTTTAATTTAAGGACAATATGGGTCGTATGGTTTCTATTTTTTATGGTTTTTATGGTTTTTCGGGGTTTTTTTTGGTTTTTAGTCTTTTAGGTGTTTAAAGGGTTTTTATGTTTTTATGGGTTTCATGGGTTTTTCAAGGTTTATAGGGTGGTTTTATTTTTTTATGGATTTTTGGGGCTCTTTTAGTAGTTTTATAGATTTTTTTGGGTTTTTAGGGGTTTTATGGGTTTTTATAGTTCTATGTTTTTTTTGGGTTTTGAGGAGATTTTGTGTTTTTTAGGAGTTTTTTTTTATTTTCTATAGTTTTTAACAGATTTAGTGGTCTCATGGGATTTTAGGTTTTTTTGGTTTTAGTATTTTTAGGGTCATCAGCATTTTTATGTTTTTATGGGATTTAATTGGTTTTATGGTTTTATTCATGTTTTTCTTGGTTTTTGGGGTTTTTTTTCATTTTTAGGTATTTTTTGGGAGTTTTTAGTATTTTTATGGTTTTTGGTTTTTTAGGAATTTTGTGGGGTTTTATGGATTTTTAGGGGTTTTAAGGGTTTTTTGAGTTTCTGTGGTTTTTTTATTGTTATGGGTTTATTGAGTTTTTACTGTTTTAATGGTTTTTATGTATCTTCGGGTGTTTTAGGGTTCATAGTTTCTTTTAGGGTTTTTAGTGTTTTTCACATTTTTATATTTTTTTGGGTTATTAAGTATTTTTTGGTTTTTATGGATTTGAAGGGTTTTTTTTGGAATTTTAGTGAGTTTTACATTTTAGGTGTTTGGGGGATTTTAAATAATTTTATGAGTTTTTTGGATTTTATAGATTTTAAGGTTTTTTTGGGTTTTTTTGGGTTTTATGTTCTTTTTGTTTTTAATGGTTTTTTTATGGTTTTTATGTTTTTTATATTTTTTTAACATTTTAAGGGGTTTAATGGGTTTTTAGAGTTTTTAGTGGTTTTTAGTGTTATTATGGGTTTTTTGGGGGTTTGATGGTTTTTTGGGTTTATGGTTTTATGGGTTTTATGGTTTTGAAGGACTTTTATAGCATATAATGTTTTTTGTTTTTAGGGGTTCTAAGTGTTTATAGTCTTTTATTCTTCTTTTAGGTTTTCTTTTTTTTTATGTTTTTACATTTTATTTATTTTTACTAATTTTTTTATTTTTCTTTAAATTATTAGGTATTTTTAAGGTTTTTAGTATTTATATGGATATTAATAGTATTTTAGGTGTTTTTATGTTTTATATTTTTATTAGGGTTTTTAGGGTTTTCTACATGTTTTGGGACTTTTATGGGATTTTTAATATTTTTTTGTTTTTTTTTTGGTTTATATGGATTTTGAGGGGAATTATTTTTTTATGGTTTTATGGTTTTATGGGTTTTTGTGATTTCTTGGATTTTTTGAGTTTTTAAGAGTTTTATGGTTTGTAGCATTTTTAATTTTTTTGGTTAAATTATTTTCAGTTTTTTTTAGAGAATTTTTGGTTGTATGGGTTCAATGGTAACTTACGGTATTTAGAGTTTTATAATCTTTTTAGGATTTTAGGGTTTTATGTGTTTTTAGGATTTTAAATGTATTTTGGATTTGACTTTTTTATTAGTGTTTTTAAGGTTGTATGATTTCTCTAACATTTTAGAATTCTTTTAGGGTTTTTGGATTTTTTTTGGTTTTGTAGGGTTTTTTAGAAATGTGAGGGTTTTTATTATTTTTTGGGTTTTTTGGTTTTTTGGGTTTTTTAGGGTTTTAAATATTTTTAGATTTTTTTACATTGTTTAGGTTATAAACTGTTTTTAGAGTTTTTAGTAGTTTTTAGGGTTTTTATGGATTTAGGGTTTTATGGTTTTTAACGGTTTGTGTGGGATTTCATAGTTTTTAGGTTTTGGGGATTTTGAGTATTTTTAATGTTTTTAGGGGTTTAGTGCCTTACGGATTTTAGGGGTTTTAACTGTTTTTATAATTTTACGTTTTTCGAAGGGATTTTAATAAAATTTAGGTTTTTTACCTTTATAGCTATTTTTAATGATATTTAACATTGTTTTTGGTTTTTATGGTTTTAGGATTTTGAGGGATTTTTCGGTTTTTAGGGGTTTTCAGTTTTTTTGGGTTTTTTTTATTTTTTAGGTTTTTATGGGTTTTTATATCAATTTTTAACATTTTTAGGGGTTTAAATGGTTTTTACAGTTTTTAGTGGCTACAAGGTATTTTATAGGTTTTTATGGTTTTTTTGTTCTTAAGGGTTTTATAGATTTTAATGGTTTCTTGGGGTTTTAGAGTATTTTTAAGAGTTTTAGGGTTTTTAGCATTATTTAGGAATTTAAGGGGTTCTAATTGCCTTTAGGATTTTAATTTTTTCTTAGGGGTTTTTAGGTTTTTAGGGTTTTTTATGTTTTTAGAGTATTATAATGCTTTTTAGGATTATTTAGTTTTTTAGGGTTTTTAGGGATTTTGAGGGTTTTTAGTGTTTTTATAGTTTTTATGTTTTTAGGGGTCTTAATATTTTTTAATTGTTTTGGGGTTCTTAGGTTTTTTTAGGGGTTTAAGTGTTTTTTTATTTTTAAGCATTTTTAAAGATTTGTTAGAATTTTTATTGTGTTTAGGATTTTTTGGGACATTAAGGTGTTTTAGGATTTTTAGGGTTTTTAGATTATTTTGTGTTTTTATAGTGTTTTTGGGTTTTTATGGTTATTATTTTGTTCGTTTTTTATCATTTTGTTGGGGTTCTAAAGTGTTTTGGGAGTTTTAGGGGGTTTAGGGTATTTAATATTTTTTAGTTTTTATGAGGTTTTTCATATTATATATTTTTAATGGGTTTTAAGTGTTTTTAGGTTTTAAATTTTTATTAGGGTTATTAGGGGTTTTTTCGTTTCTGGATTTCAATACATTTGTAGGATTTTTATGGATTTTAGGGTTTTTTATGATTTTGAGGGTTTTTATTTTTTCAGGTTTCTAGGGGTTATTTTTATATTTTTAGACGTTTTTTGTTTTTTTGAGTTTTTTAATGTTTTTATATATATTAATGGATTTAATAGTTTTTAGTGGGTTTTTACTATTTTATGGGTTTAAGGTCTTTTCATGTTTTTCGGGGTCTTTATAGGTTTTGTGAATTTTAGGGCTTTAATGTTTTCTTAGGGGTTTTTGAGTTTTTTTGGGATTTTTTAATCTATTTTTTTATATTTTTATGGTCTTTATGGGTTTTATAGATTTGGAGGTTTTTTATTATTTTATGGTTTTTAGGGTTTTTAGTATTTTTTAGGTTTTTACAGGTTTTGGTATTTTTGAGGTCTTTATGGCTTTCTTAGGACTTTTCATTGTTTTTAGGGGTTTTTATATTTTTTGGTTTTTGAGGAATATTTATGATTTTTATGTTTTTAAGGATTTCAAGGTATTTATAGTTTTAAGGGATTTTTAGATTTTTATAATTTATTTAGGTTTTAATAGTTTTTTTCAGTTTTCTATGGGTTTTATTATTTTTTATATCTTTTTAATGTTTTAGGTTTTTAAATGGTTTTTAGAGTTTTTGTTTATTTATATTTTTTTTATGGGTTTTTTGGTTTTTTTATGGTTTTTAGGGGTTTTAGCACTTTTTTGGGTTTTTAGTTTTTTTTACTATTTTTGTGGTTTTGAGGGGTTTTAATTGTTTTTATTTTTTATGGTTTTCTTATGGGTTTACAGGTTTTTAGTGTTTTTTACATTTTTAGGGAATTTTAGATATTTTTTATAATTTTTTGGGATTTATTGTTTTTGTATATCTCAAAGATTTTTTAGATTTCAAGAATTTTTATGGTTTTGAGGTTTTTATGGTTTTTTTAGTTTTTAGGGGTTTAATGGTTTTTAGTGTTTTTGAATGTTGTTATGGGTATAAATGTTTTTTTCTATTTTTAGTGGATTTTTATGTTTTTTTAGATTTTTATGGGTTATATGGTTTTTAATTGATTTATGGGTTTAGGTGGATTTTTTGGGATTTTGCATTGTTTTTAGGATTTTAGGGTTTATGTTTTTTTAGATATTTTTTGTTTTTATTGGGGTTTTCAGGGTTTATATAGGATTTTATATTTTTATGAATTTTTATTTATATTTAAATATTTTATGATTTTTAGCAGTTTTAGGAATTTTGAATGTTTTTTATATTTTATGGTTTTTAGGGTTTTTGGGGTTTTTTATCATTTTTAGGGTATTAGTGATTTTTAGTGTTGTGCGCTTTTTTGTTGTTTTATGGGGTTTTAAAAGTTTTTGGGGTATTTTACATTTTTTGGGATATTTTGGGATTTTTTAGAATTTATATGGTTTTATGGGTTTTGAGGGGTTTTTTATGGTTTTTAGGGTTTTTACAGGTTTTAGGGTTTTTATGTTTTTATTTTTTAGGGGTTATAAGTGATTATCTGTTTTTATGGAATTCCTTGGGTTTCCCAAGGTATTTTGGGTTTCTTACATTTTTATGGATTTTAAGGGATTTTTAATGATTTTTTTGTTTTATTTTTTTATGTATTTTGAGGGGTTTTATAGTTTTCTATGATTTTTAGGGTTTCTTGGCATTTTGGTTGTTTGGGGTTTTTTGAGTTTTTAGGGATTCTATGGTTTAAAGAGTTTTTTTTAATTTTTTTCTGTTTAAATTGTTGTTATATTTTTATTGGTTTTGTGGTTTTATTTTTTAGGAATTTTATATTTTATTAAGTGTTTTATAGTTTTTAGGTTTTTAAGGGTAATTTTCATGTTTTTCGGTTTTTTAAAGTTTTTCGGTTTTTACTTATTTTATGGTTATTATTTTTTTAGGCTTTTCTTATGTGTAATCATTGTTTTTATGATTTTTTACATTTTAGTGATTTTTAGGATTTTTTGGATTTGTAATGTTATCTATGTTTTATAGGAATTTTGATGGGGTTTAGGGTTGTTAGGGTTTTTTTGGTTTTTAGGGTCTTTATCATGTTTTTTAGTATTTTAGGGGTTTTAATTGTATTTAGTTTTTTAAGGTCTTCTTAGGGATATTTAGGTAATTAAAATTTTATGTTATCTTGGTTTTTATGGGATTTATTATGATTTTTCTGTTTTTCTATGGTTTTTAGGGATTTTGATTATTTTAGGGGGTTTTATGCTTTTCGGGTTTTTATGGGTTATTATATTTTTTGAGGTTTTTTATTTATTAACACGTTTATTCCTTGAAACGATTTTTACATTTTTATTAGTTTTTATCAGTTTTTTTGGGTTTTTATGGTTTTTATGGTTTTTAGGGTTTTTATGGTTTTTATAAGATTTTAAGGTTCTTAGTTTCTTTTTATGTTTTTCTGGGTTTATAGCATTTTTTATGTTTTTAGGGGTTATAAGTTTTTTAGTTTTTTTAGGTTTTTAAGGTTTTCTTATAGGTTTTCTATGTTTTTATGAATTTATATGTTTTCTAGGATTTATTTGGACATTTTTGAGGATTTTTATGTATTTTAGGAGTTTTATGGATTTTGAGGGGTTTTATGGTTTTTAGTGTTTTTAGGTTTTTACGAGGTTTATGCGTTTTTTGGATTTTAATGTTTCCTTTGGGTTTTTTAGGGTTTTTAGTGTTTTTTGGGGTTTTATGATTTTTAGAGTTTTTAATAAAATTATTTTTTAAAGGGTTTTATAGTTTTTAGATTTTTTTTTGGGATTTTAAGGGTTTTTAGGATTTTTAGCATGTCTATGATTTTTAGGTGTTTCATGGGTTTTTATGGTTTTAATGATTTATATGTTTTTTTCATGGTTTTTATAGTTTTTTATGGTTTTTATGTATTTTTTGGGTTTTTTTGGAATTAATGTTTTTTAGGGTTTTAAAGGATTTTAAGGGGTTTTATTGGTTTTTAGGGTTTTTATCATTTTTAGGGATTCAGGGGTTTTATTTGTTTATAGGTTTTTATGGGTTTTATAGGGATTTTCAAGGGTTTTAGGGTTTTTCCTATTTCTAGACATTTTTAGGGATTTTAATTATTTTTTAGGGCTTTGTGGTTTTAGTGATTTTGAGGTTTTTGGGGGTTCTAGCATTTTATGGTTTTTTGGGGTTTTGGAGTTTTTTGAGTTTTTTTTGTTCTTAAGGTTTTTTGATATTTTTAGAATTTTTAGAGTTTAATGTTTTTTTATATTTTTAGTGGTTTTAGGGTTATTTATGATTTTTAAGGGTTTGAAAGGTTTTTATTGGTTTTAAGGGTTTTACGAGGTTTAGGGTCCTAAGTTCTCTTATTTTTTTATTGTTTTTAGTTTTTTTATTTTCTATGGGATTTAAGTGTTTTTAGGTTTTATGATTTTATTAAGGGGGGTTTCTATATTTTTAATGTATTTAGGGGTTTTTGAGGATTTAAGTTTTTTTATTGTTTCTAGTGTTATTTAGGTTTCCAAGGGGTTTAAGTGTTTATTGGATTGTATGATTTTATTAGGGACTATCAAGAATTTTTATGTTTTAATTGATTTTTATGAATTTTAATGTATCTATTTTTTTGAGGTTTTTAATTAATTTTTAGGGTTTCTAGGGGTTTTATGTATTTTTATTAGTTTAAGGGGATTTTTTGTTTTTAAAGGGTTTTAAGGTTTTTAGAATTTTTTAACAATTTTAATGTTTTAAAGAGTATTTAGATTTCTTTAAATTTTTATGGATTTTCCATTTTTAATGGTTTTTAAGGGTTTTCATGTTTTTTTCAGAGTTTTAGGGATTTTGGGATATTGGGGTTTTTAGGTTTTTAGGGGTTCTAAGTGTTTTCGTGTTTTGATGGTTTAGTTATGGTATTTCTGGTTTTTAGAGAATTTTATATTTTTAGGAATTTTTAGGCCATTTCAAGGTTTTGTTGTGGTTTTGGGGTATTTGTGGATTTTTAGGGGGGTTGGGATTATGGGTTTTTTTGGTTTTTTGGGGTATTAGAGTTTTTTATGTTTTTTGATTTCAAAGGGTTTTATGGTTTTTTAACATTTTAGGGTTTTAAAGTATATTTATAGTGTTTAGTGGTTTTTAGGGGTTTTTGAGTTTTTGAATGATTTTTGGGGTTTTCAGGGTTTTTTGTGTTTTTAGTTTTTTTGGGGGTTTTAGTGTTTTTAGGTTTTTAATGTTTTCTTAGGAGTTTTTTGTATTTTTCGAGGTTTTTCATTTTTTTGTATTTTTATATATTTGTAAGGATTTTATGTGTTTTTTCATGTTTTTTTGTTTTTTAGTTTTTTGGTATTTTAAGGATTATATAGTTTTTTAACATATTTATGGGTTTATAGCATTTTTAGAGTTTTTAGTGGTGTTTAGGGTTTTTAGTGGTTTTTTGGTTTTTTATATTTTTAGGGGGTTTATGGTTTTTGGTTGTGTTTAGTTGTTTTTAGGGTCCTTTATTATTATAGTGTTTTTACAAATCTTTTTGCTTTTATTGGATTTATGTGTTTTTAGTTTTTTGAGATTTTTTAGGATTTTTTAAGGTTATCAAAGTTATTTTTTTTAATTTTTAGGTTTTTATGTCTTATCTAGGATTTTAATTTTTGAGGACTTTTTCAGAATTTTGAGGGGTTTTATGGGTTTTTAAGGTTTTTTGTTTTTAAGGTTTATAAGGTTTTTAAGTTTGTTAGGGTTTCTTTCTTAGAATTTTCACGATTATTAGGTTTTTTTAAACTTTTAGGTATTTTATGTTTTTTATGAATTTTTATGATTTTTAGGTGTTTTGAGGTGTTTGGGGGGGATTATTATTTTTGGTGTTTTTTTTTGGTTATTTGGGTTTTTATGGGATTATTTGTTTTTGGGTTTGAGGATTTTAGTGTTTTTTATCTTTTTTTGGGGGATTAAAGTGGTTTTAGTGTTTTTTTGTGTAATTTTAGTTTGTAATGTTTTTAAGGTTTTTTATGGTTTTAGGGGTTTTTGTATTTTTAAGTATTTTTAGGGGTTTTAGGGTCTTTTAGGGTGATAGGGTTTCTCATGTTTTTATATTTTTAGAGATTTTATGATTTTTTTAGGGTTTTAAAGGATATTTCCATGTTTTTTATGGGTTTTTTTGTTATTAGGGATTTTGGGTAATTTTTGGTATTTTTACGGATTTTAGGGATTTTGAAGTGCATTAGGGTTTTTATAGGATTTAAGGGCAAGGAAGTTGTGTGGGTCAGGCTATTCACGACCCCCCCCCCCAATTTATTAGAAGGAAAAAAGAGACATAGCAGACAATGGAGGGGAGGGTTCAAACAACCCACACCCAAAAACCCTTACAACCCAAAATGCAAAAGACCCCAAATAAATAAAAATCAAAAACGAGAAAAGAAGAAACAAACAAAGACAAGCAGCCACCACCACTATCCAGCAACAACCAGCATCCAGCAGCTCACAACAAACCAACAACCATCATCCAAACTCAAACAGCAATCAGCATCCAGTGGCAGTATGACCATAAACTGTGGTTTCATCACCTCCCAGCTCATTAGCAACCAGCATCCAGCCTCACAATTTCTAGAATCCAGCGCGTTCTTTCTAAGAAAGTTCACCACCAGCGCATTCTTTCAAAAAATTTAGCTTCTTAATGTTTTTAAGTTTATTTCAGTTTTTAACGTGTTCTAATGGGGTTTTCAAGGTTTTTAATGATCTTTATGTTTATAAGGATTTTTAGGGATTATTAAGTATTTTTAGAGTCTTTTAGGGATTTTAGGTATTTTTATGGTTGTAAAGTTTTTCTAGAGTTTTAGTGTATTTTTGTGTTTTTTAAGAATTTTAGAGTTCTTTAACATTTTTAAGTGTTTAATGGGTTTTTTTATTTTTTTAGTGGGTTTTAGGGGTTTCATCTATTTATAGGATTTTTAACGGTTTTTCATGTGTTTTTAATGCTTTTTAGGTGGTTTTGGGTTTTTTGGTCTTATATGGTTTTTAAGGGTTTTTAGAAGTTTTTATGATTTGAATTTTCTCTAAGGGTTGTTAGGGTTTTTTATTTTTTGTATGGATTTTTCAGGATTTTTATGGTATTTATAATTTTTAGTGTTTTTAGGGATTTTGAGGGTTTTTTAGAGTTTCTTATGATTTTTGAGTTTTTTGGGTTTTTTTGAGTTTTATGTGTTTATAGTTTTATAATTTTTTGGGGTTTTTATTGGGTTTTAGGGATTTTTTTATTTTTAGTAATTTCTAGGGATTTTTAGGATTTTTTTGGTTTCTTGGGTTTTTATGGATTCTGACTGTTTTTTTTTTGGATTTTAAGAAATTTTATGTTCTTATGGTTATTTGTATTTTTTAGTTTTTTTGGTTTTCTATTATTTTAACATTTTAGGTGTTTAAAGGGATTTCTGAGTTTTTATTTATTTTTGGTTTTTAAGTGTTTTTTTGCGATTTTATGGTATTTAAGGGTTTAAGGGTTTGTTGGGTTTTTATGGGTTTATAGGGTTTCTAGAATTTTTAATAATTTTTAGGGATTTAAATATTCTTATCCTTAAAAGGTTTTCCTAGGTTTTTTTTTGAGATTTTAGGGTTTTTTATGTCTTTAGATATATTTAAAGGATTATTGTACTATTATGTATTTTAGGGTTTTTAGGGATGGTGTGCGGTTTTTAGGTTTTTTTGGGGTTTTGGCTTTTCTTTTGTATTTTTTATAGTTTAGAGGGATTTAATGATTTTTAGATTTTTCTATCATTTTTATGGGTTTAAAGGTGTTTTAAAATATTTAGTGGTTTTATGATGTTTATTGTTTTAAGGGTAGTATTGTTTTTAGGGGGTTTATGGATTTCCTGGGTTTTTAGGGTTTTAGGGACTTTTAGTGGTTTGGGGGTTTTTAGTGTTTTTCTGGTATTTAAGCATTTTATGTATTTTAAGGTTTTAATATTTTCTTTGGTGTTTTTAGTGTTTTTAGTGGTTTTTTATTTATTGGTATATTTTGTATTTTCCTGGATTTTAGGGTTTTTAGGGACATTGAGGGTTTCGAGATTTTTTATGGTTTTAGGTGTTTTTAGGGTTTTTACAATTTTTTAGGTTTTTTGGGATTTTAGGTGTTTTTATGTTTTTCTGGTTTTCTTATGGGTTTTCTGTGTTTTTACGGGTATTTACATTTTTAGGTATTTTTTCGGTTTTTTTAGGATTTTTATGATTTTTAGGGTTTTTAGGGATTTTGAGGGGTATTATAGTATTTAAGAATTTTAAGAGTTCTATATGTTTTTAGGTTTGTACGATTTTCATGGGGTTTTCAATGCTTTTATGTGTTTTTAGGTTTCTTTTTGTGAATTTTTTGGGATTTTTTCGGTTTATTTGTTTTTCGGGGGGTTTTAGGGATTTTAAATGTTTTTTGGGGTTTTTTTGGGTTTTACGATTTTTATTAGGGATTTTAGGGGTATAAAATATTTTTTGGTTTTTAAGGTTCTATTATAGGTTTGTAGTGGTTGTTTTGGTTTTTCATGTTTTTAAGTATTTTTAGGGATATTTTACTATTTTAATAGTATTATGGGTTTTAGGGATTTTCTGGTTTATATAGATTTTTTAATATTTTATGGGGTTTTATATTATTTTTGGAGAATTAGGGGGGTTTGAGTTTTTAAGGTCTTTAAAGTATTTTTAGATATCATTAATGTTTTAGTTGTTTAAAGGCTATTTAGAGTTTATAGTGGGGTTTTAGGGTTTTTTAGGCTTTTAGGGTTTTTTATGGTTTTATGTTTTTAGGGCATAAGAGGATCAGGACTAGGCAAACCTAGCCTCAAAAATATAAAGGGAGACAGGAGTACAAGGCCAGGGGAGGGCTGGGTCAATCGACCCATACCCAAAAACAATCCCCAAAACGGAAGAAAAAAAACAAAGAAAAAAAAAGAAACTGAAAAATACATAGCAGATCGAACATCCCAGCACCGCATCACGCGTCCTCCCATCCATAGGGATCCCCATATGCACCATACCTAGAGGAGGCATTCGAGTCCACCGTCTCCCATTAATATGACTCATACTACTTGAGGAAGTCAGTATAATACCTCTTGGGTCGCTTCTTCTCCAGCTTCCTATCTGCTCGATCCTTGGCAAGAGCATCCTCCATAGCTTTGGAAGCTTCGATGAGGCCCTTGCTTCCAATGGTTTTGGGAGGGATGAATAGTCTCTCCTTTCCCTCCTCTTGTCAAGGGAAGAACTCCCCCTCCTCCTACTATGAAGGACATCATCATCACTCACCACCTTGGGGCTCCCCTCCTTCCTGGAATCAACAGCCACGGGCTCAGACCCTCCTTTTGGATCCAAGATTTTATTTTTTTAGGGGTTTTAGGGGTTTTAGGGTTTTAGGGTCCTTTAGTGGTATTTAGGTTTTTGGGGAGATTTGTTCGGTAATTTTTTATATTTTTTATGTTTTTAGGGATTTTAGTGATTTTAAGGGGTTTTAGGTTTTTTATGGTTTTTGTGTTTTTAATATTTCATGTTTCTAGGGGATTTTTTTGTTTTTAGGGTTTAAAAGTGTTTCATAGTTTTTAAATTTTTTTGGTGTTTAAATGGTTTTTAGGTTTATTGATTTTTTTTTTTATTTTTAAGGGGTATTGGGGGATTTAAATTTTAGAGCGTTTGGGGGTTTAATGGTCTTTTAGTGTTTTATAGTTTTACTGTATTTTGGGTGTTTTATGGGTTTTTTGTGTTTTAGGTTTTTTTTTATTTATATGGTTTATCATGATTTGTATGGGTTTTATGGTTTTTTTCAGTCTGTAGGGTTTTTATGGTTTTTCACTTTTTTAAAGGTTTTTTATTTTTTTAGGTTTTTAATGGTTTTGAGTATTTTTATTTATTTACAGTTTTTAAGGTTTTTCAAGGGTTTTTTTTGGATTTTATGTTTATAAGAACATATAGTTATTTTTGGATTTTTATGGTTTTTTGGATATTTAGAGATTTTGGTTTTTTTGTTTTTATGCTTTTAGCATTGTTAGTTTTTTTAAGAGTTTTAAGTGTTTCAGGTTTTTAAGTTTTTTTGAGGGATTATTAGAGTTTTTTGGGTTTTTTACATTTTTTTTATTTTTATGTATTTTTAGGGTTTTCGAGGAGTTTAGGGTTTTTTATGGGTTTTATGGTTTTTTTGGTTTTTTGGGTTCTTTAGTTTCTTTGGGGCTTAATGGTTTTTTAGAGTTTTTAATCGCTTGTAGAGTTTTAAAATGATTTTAGAGTTTTATGTTTCTTTTTAGGATTCTAACGGGTTTTTAGGGGTCTTTAGATTTTTAGGTGTTATTATAGTTTTTTTGGGATTTTTATGTTTTTTGGGTTTTAAAAGGGTTTTAAATTTTTTATTTTTTATGGGTTTCGAGTTTTTTTACGTTTTTAATGTTTTATTAGGGGATTTCAGGGTTTTATATGTTTTTAAGGATTTATCAGTATTTTTGGATTTTTATGGGTTTTTATGTTTTTTATGGATTTTGAAGTTTTTTTTGGGTTTTTTGGTTTTCAGGGATTTTTTTTTGAGGTTTTAGGGGTTTAAATGGGTTTTAGAGTGTCTTAATGGTTATAGAGGATGAATGGGTTTTTAGAGTTATAGTGGGGTTTTAGGTTTTTTATTGGATTTTGGAAGTTTGTTTTTATGTTTTTTTAGGTTTTTTTAAAGTTTTAGGGGTATTCAATTTTTTTTCTTTAGGGTTTTTGACAATTTTTAGGTTTTTTAGGGGATTAATCGTTTCATTAATTTTCATGTTTTCTTTGGTGTTTTCTATATTTTTTGGGTTTTTTTAGTATTTGAATATTTTTTAGGGTTTTTAGGAATTTGGAGGGTTTTAAGGATTTTAGTGTTTTTAAAGGTTTTTAAGTTTTTTGGGTGTTTTATGTGTTTTTATATTTTTATGGTTTTCATAGGGTTTTATCAGTGTTATTAGGTTTTTTATGTTTTTAGGGATTTTAAGTGTTGTAAGGATTATTTATGGTTTCTATGGTTTTAGTGATTTTTATGATTTTTAGGGGTTTTACGGTTTTTGGGTTCTTATAAACTTTTTTAGTTTTGGCGTATTTTTTATTTTTAGGGGTTCTATAGTATTTTAGTGTTTTAAACGTTCTTAGGGGTTTAGAGGTTTGTTGGAATTTATAGTGGTTTTAGTGTTTTTATGGGGTTTTGATTTTATATGGTAGTTAGGGGTTTTATAGTTTTTAGGGTTTTAAGGATTTCTAGGGGTTTTAGAGTTTTTTTGGTTTTCAAGGAATTTTAGATATTTTATGTTTTAAGGTATTCATATGGGTTTTTAGTGTTTTAAGGGTTTTATGGATCTTATGATTTTTTAGGATTTTATGGGTTTTTTTGGATTTTATAGATTTTGATTGCTTTTAGGTTTTTTAGTGTCTTATCATTTTTAAGGTTTTCATGGTTCTTAAGTTTTTTTAGAGTTTTAAGGTTTTCATAGGGTTTTTATATGGTGTTAGTGTTTTTTACATTTTTATGGATTTTAGGGATATTTAGGATTGTTACAGTTTTTTAGGGTTTTTTGGGTTTCTTGGGTTTTTTGAGTTTTGTAGTGTTTTTACTGTCATTAAGTTTTTTTGGGATTATTAGTTTTTAGGTTTTTTATGGGTTTTTACAGTTTTATGCATCTAAAGGGTCTTTAGAGTTTTTACTGTTCTTTAAGTGATTTATTGGATTTTAGAATATTTATGTTTTAGTTGTTTTTATGGTTTTAGGGATTTTATGTATTCTTTGGGTTCATTAATGATTTTATCAATTTTTTGTTTTTTAATGTTTATAATTTTTTTAGTTTATTACTTTTTTCTTAATTATTTTCATGGTTTTTAGTTTTTTTTTACATTTTTTTGGATTTTTTGGGATTTTATAGGTTTTTCTTATTTTAGTGATTTCAGGATTTTAATAGTTTTTCAGTTTTTGGGGTTTTTCAGGGTTTTTTAGGGATTTATCATTTTTAGGATATTAGTGGTTTAAATCATTTTTATGTTTTTAAGGTTTTCTTAGGGTTTTTATGTGTTTCTAAGGATTTTTTATATTTTTAGGGATTTTTGTGATTCTTTTAAAAAAATTATTAGTTTTTAGGGTTTTTAGGAATTTTGGAGGTTTCTAGTATTTTCTACGATTATTGTTATCATGTTCTCTTTGGGGTTTTATGAATTTTTTTATTATTTTAGGTTTTTAGGAGTTTTTAGTATTTTTATAGTTTTAAATGGTTTTCAGGGTTTTTTGGTGTTTTAAATATTTTTTTTGGTTTTTTTGGGTTTCTAGTTTTTTGGGTTTTTAGTGTTTTTATCATTTTTATGTTTTGTTTAGTTTTATGTGTTTTTATGTTTTAAGGATTTATAAGGGTTTTTATGGGGTTTTAGGGAATTTTTATTATGGTTTTTAGGGATTTTTTTATGTTTTTATGGATTTTATGTATTTTGAGGGTTTTATGGTTTCAAGGGTTTCATGGTATTTTTTACTTTAAGGGTTTTTTGAGTGTTTAGTGTTTTCATGGTTTTATGATTTTTTAATTTTTTTGGGTTGTTTGATGGGTTTTTATAGTTTTTATAAATTTTTAGGGGTTTTATGGGTTTGTTGTTTTTATTGGTTTTATGGATTTTTATTTGTTTTTTGGGTTTTTAGGGTTTTAATGCTCACTTGTGATTTTTTAGAATTTTTTAGTTTTTTTGGGTTTAAGATTTTTTTATGTTTTTATGGTATTTTTTTGGGTTTTCACAATTTTTAATGCATTTTACAATTTTAGGAATTTTTTGGATTTTTTAGGATTTTATGGTTTTTATAATTTTTTGGGATTTTAAATGGATTTAGGATTTTTCAGGGTATTTATGGTTTTAGCGGTTTTTTTGTGGGGGTTTTAAGTGTTTTAAGGTATTTTATTTTTTCTTAGGGTTTTATGTGTTTTTTTCATTTTTAGGTATTTTTTAGGATTTTTATTATTTTATAGGGTTTTTAGTGACTTTAAGGGTTTTTTTAGTTTTATAGGGATTTTTAATTTTTCAGACTATTTAATGTTTTTGGGGTTTTTAAAAATTTTGAGGGTTTGAAAATTTAATAGACTTTTTAGTGTCTTGTTGGGTTATTATAGGTTTTATTGGTTTTTTAGGTTATTAGGGGTTTTTTTAGTGTTTTAGGTGTTTTTAGATTCTGATTGTCTTTATAGGGATTTTGTGGTTTTTATTATTTTTTAGGTTTTTAGTAGTTTAATATTTTTGATGGATTTTATGTCTTTCATTGGGTTTTTTTTGGCTTTTTAAATTTTAAGAATTTTTAATTTTTTTAGTATTTTTAGAGATTTGAAGTGTTTTTATGGATTTTGAGTGTTTTTAGAGTTTTTAGAGTTTTATGGATTTCTAGCATTTTTAGATTTTTTAGGTTTTTTGGTGTTTGAGTATATTTAGGTTGCTATGGTTTTCCTAAGGTTTTTTGGGTTTTTATGTTTTTAGATGGTTTTTTTGGATTTTTATGGTTTTTAGGGGTTTTATGGATTTTGAGGGTTTTTATGTTTTTTATGTTTTTTTGGTTTTTAGGGTTTTCTTATGTTTTTTAGGTTTTAAGTATATATATATATATTTAAATTTTTATGGGTTAAATGGTTTTTAGTGTTTTTAGTGTTCTTTTTTTATGTGTTTTAGGGTTTTTAATAATTTTTCTACTGGCATTTTATGGCTTTTATGGTTTTTGGAGTTTTTAGGGTTTTTTATTCTTTATATCATTTTGGGGGGTTTTATGTGTTTTTATTGTTTTATGGTTTTCCTTATGTTTTTCAAGGGTTTTATATTTTTTTTATATTTTTAGGTATTTTTAGGTCTTTTTAAGAATATTCACGGGTTTTGGGTATGTTTATGTATTTTTTGGGATTTTTGAGGGTTTTTTTAATTTTTAGGGTTTTATGGTAAATATAATTTTTTGGGTTTTAAGGGTTTTATGATTTTTTATGTTTTTACTTTTTTCTTGGTGGTTTTCTAGTTTGTTATAGTTTTTTTATAATTTTATATATTTCTAAGATTTTTTAGGATTTTTTTAAATTTTTAAGATTTTCAAGGATTTTGGGAGTTTTTAGTGTTTTTATGATTATTGGGTTTTTTATGAGGTATTTTTGTTTTTAGCGATATTTTTTAGGATTTAAAAGGGTTTTTAGAGTTTTTCTAACATTTTTAGGGTTTTGAAGGTGGTATAGAGTTTTTTGTTGGTATTTAGGGTTTTTTGTTGGTTTTAAAGAATTTTTATGTTTTTATATGTTTTTATATTTTTAGTGTTTTAGGGTCTTTCATGGAGTTTTAATATATTTTATGTTATAGTTATTTGTTAGAATATTTATGAGTTTTTAGGTTTTTCATATATTCAATGGGTTTTTATGGTTTTATTAGTTTTTAGGGTCTTTGTGGATTTTCAGGGGATTTGGGGGTTTTTGGAATTTCATAGAGTTTTTAATATATTTTAGTGTTTATAAAACATTTAGGGGTTTAAATCATTTTTTGATTTTTAGAGGGTTTTTTTGGTTGTGGGGTTTTTATACCTTTTTGGGTTATATTAATTTTTTTTTTAGTTTTTTAGGGTTGTTCATAATTTTTATAGTTTCTAAAATTTTTAGGGGGTTAAATGGTTTTTTGTGTTTATCGTGGTATTCATGGGTATTAAAGATTTTTACAGAAATAGGGGTTTTCTGGTTTTTTGGGTTTTTAAAACTTTAAGGGTTTTATTTGTTTTTTTTTGTATTTATTTTATTTTTAGTGGTTTTAATGATTTATAGTATTTTTATTTTTTTAGGGTTTTTTAGGGTTTTTTGGATTTTTATGGTTTTGACTCTTTTTTGGGTTTTTTTACGGTTTTTTGTATTTTTATGGTTTTTACGATATTTAGAGTATATTGGTTATAAATGGATTTAAGTTTTTAAGGTTTTTATTGTTTTCTTAGGTTTGTTAAGGGTTTTTATTGGTTTTTGGGTTTAAATGTTATTTTTGAGTTTTCAGGGTTTTTAGTGTTTTTTTGTGTTTTTAAACATTTTTAGGTGTTTAATGGGTTCTTATATTTTTATTTATTTTTAGGTTTTTTTGGTGATTTTAGAGTTATTTATATTTTTAGGGGTTTAAGGTTTTTAGGATTTTAGGGGTTTTTAGGGTTTTTAGGGTTTTCTTAGTTTTTTAGTGGTTTTAAGTGTTTTTAGGTTTTTAAGGATTTCATTGGGGTTTTCAAGGTATTCATGGTTATTTAATATTTTAGTGATTTTTTTGGTATTTTATATGATTTTTATGGTTACATATCCATTTTAGATTTTTGAGGGTCTTATGGGTTTTGGGGGTTTTAGGGTTTTTAGAATTTTTTAGGTTTTTATGGTGTTTAGGTGTTTTAAGATGTTATGGTTTGTTTGGGGTTTTCATGGTTTTTTGGGTTTCTTTGGTTTTTAGGTATTTTTATGTACCTTTAGGATTTATATGTCTTTATGGGGCTTTGAGGGTGTTTTTTGTTTTTTAGGTTTTCATGGTTTTTATGGTTAATAGAGATTTAGGGATTTTTTATATTGATAGGTTTTAAAGAATTTTTAGTATTTTTAATGTTTTTAAGCGTTAAAATGGTTTTTAGAGTATTTAGTGGTGTTTTAGGGTTTTTGTGAATTTTTAGGGTTAATTGAGTTTTTAAGGGGTTTTATGTTGTTCTGTGGTTTTAAGGTTTTTAGCTTTTTTTTTGTTTTTTGTGGTACTATGTATTTTTATGGTTTAAATATTTTCATAGGGGTTTTTTGGACTTTTATAGTTTTTTAGGTTTTTTTTTATTTTTAGGGACTTTTTAGTATATTTATGGTGTTTTGGGATTTGAGGTATTTTGAGGGGTTTTAGGGTTTAATGTTATTAGCGGTTTTTAGGATTTTATAATTTTTATTGTTTTTAGGGGTTTTAAGTGTTTTTATGTTTTTATAGTTTAATTTGGTGTTTTCATGGATTTTAGGGGTTTTTATGTTTTTATGGATTTCTAGGGATTTATGGTTTTTTAGGGTTTTATGGATTTTGAATGTTTTTTGGATTTTGGGGTTTGTAGAATTTTTATTTTTTAGGGGTTTTAGGGTTTTTAGGGTTTTGATATTTTATTAGGGTTTTAGGGGTGTTGAGGGTTTTTTTTAGTTATTTGCATTTTAATAGGGTTTTTATCAGTTTTTATTGTTTTTATTTAGTTTTTTTAGGTTTTAAAGGTTTTTTAGATTTTTTATCATTTTTAGGGGCCATTGTGTTTTTAGTGTTTTTATAGTTTTTAGTGTATTTTTATAGGTTTTTTGGGTTTTTTGGGGGGGTTTTGGTTTTTTGGGTTTTTTGGGTTTGTAGATTTTTTAGGGTTTTTAGGGGGTTTAAGTGTGTTTATGTTTTTATTGTTTTCTTAGGGTTATAGGTGTTTTATATTTTTTTAAGGTATTTCCAAAAATTTTATTATTTTTATTGGTTTTAGGAATTTTGAGGGTTTTTAGGGATTTTAACACTTTTTAGGTTTTTCAGGGTTTTAACTATTTTTATGTTTTTAATGTTTTCATAAGGGTTTAAATGGTTTTAATATTTTTATGTTTTTTGGTAATTTTAGAAAAAATTTATGTTGTTTATGGGTTTTAGGGTTTTAAGGGATTTGGAGTGTTTTTATAGTGATTTAGTGTTGTGTTTTGGGGTTTTTATTTTTTGGAGTTTTTAGCAGTTTTAGGTGTTTCTAGACGTTTTTAACATTTTAGGTGTTTAAATATTTTTTATATTTATTTGTAGTTTAGGGTTTTAGGGTTTTTAGGGTTTTAATGGTTTTAATGGGGTTTTATGGGTTTCCAGGATTTTACGGTTTTTTTGGGGTTGTATAGTTTTTTGTTTTTTAGTGATTTTAAGTGTTTTAGGTTTATAAAGATTTTGTATGGTTTTTTCTTGGTTTTTAGGATATTTTATGTTTTTAGGTATTTTACGGGTTTTTATGATTTTTTAGGGATTTTGACGGTTTTCTAGGGTTGTTAGGGTTTTTCAGATTTTTTAGAGATGTTTTAGGGATTTATATAGATTTTGGGGTTTTAAAGGTTTCAATGGAATTTATGGGTTTTATGGTTTTTAGGCCCATTTAAAAAATTTTATCTTTTTTAGTGTTTTTAGGGGATTTAATAGTTTTCATTTCATTGGCATTCTTATTGGTTTTTAGGGATTTTAGGGTGATTACATTTTTATGGATTTTTGTGTTTTTTTTGGATTTTTAAGATTTTTAGTGATTTAGAGGGGTTTTTAGGGTCATATATTTTTTCATGGTTTTTATAGGTTTTAGTTTTTTAGGGTTTTAACATTTTTTTAGATTTTATGTTTTTTAGTGATTTTTTTAGTGATTCATGTTTTATATATTTTCAGATATTTTTATAGTATTTAGTATATTAATGGGTTTTTAGAGTTTTTAGGGATTATAGGGGTATTTACAAATTTTATCATTTTTAGGATATTTAGGGGTTTTTTGTGTTTTTTCAATGTTAATGTTTTCTCATGGGGTTTTAATTTTTTACTCTTATTTATGTTTATATAATTTTTTTTGGATTTTTTAGAATTCTTTTGTTATTTTGTTTGTGTGTGGGGGGAGTTAGGGATTTTATATTTTTTGTGGGTTTTAGGGTTTTTAGTGTTTTATCGTTTTCTAGGTTTTTAGGGGTTTTATTTTTTTATGTTTTTTTGTGTTTCAAATGTGGTTTTATGGTTTTTAGGGATTTTATTCTTTTAAGGATTTTTAGGGTTTTAATTTTTTTATATTTTATGGTCTTCATAGGGGTTTTCTAGGTTTTAAGGGTTTTTATATTTTTTTAGATTTTAGGTCTTTTTAAATATTTTTATGGGTTTCAGGTATTTTATGTATTTTGAGAGATTTTAGGGTTTTATATTTGAGGGGGGGGTAGGAATTTATTGATTTCAGGGTTTTTATGTTTTTTTGGGTTTTCATGGTTTTTAGGGGTTTTAGGGTTTTTAGGATTTTTAGGGTCATTTATGGGTTCTAATGTTTTTTTAGGTATTTAGGGGCTCTAACTATTTTTTAGGTATTATGGTTTTCTAAAGGGTTGTTGGGTTTCTAGTGTTTTAAATTTTTTAGGGATTTTTAGATCTTTTTTGGATTATTATTCCTTTTAGGGTTTTTTGAGATTTTTATGATTTTTGTGGTTGTTTATGGTTTTAATATTTTATTATGATTTTAAATGGGTTTTAAGTGTTTTTAAGTTATCATAATTGTTTTAGGGTTCTAAGTGTTTTTATGTTTTTAAGGATTTTTTGGGTATTTCTTAGGATTTTTATGGTTTTTATGCTTTTAGAGTTTTTTTTTATTTTTTAGGATTTTAAGGGTTTTTAATATTTTTGGGTTTAATGTTTCTTTTTTGGATTCTAAGGGTTTTTAGGGGTTTAATGGTTTTAAGGTGTTTTATGGTTTTTCGGAGTTTTTAGAGTTTTTTGGGTTTCTAGTGTTTTGAGCATATGTTATGTTTTTAGGGGTGTTAAGTGTTTTTGTGTTCTATGGTTTTCTAAGGGTTTTTTATGTTTTTAGGTTTTTTTACGTTTTTAGGTGTTTGTAGGGAATTTTGAAAAATTTTATGATTTTTAGGGGTTTTAAAGATTTTGAGGGTTTTAGGGTTTTTAGTGTTTTTGCAAAAAAAAATTATGTTTTTTGGGGTTCTAATTTTTTTAGGTTATTAATTTTTTCTTAGGGTTTTTATTGGTTTAATTATTTTTTCAATTTTATGAATTTTCGGGATATTTATTATTTTTATGGTTTTTTATTGATTTTAGGACTTTGTGGGGCTTTTCAATTTATAGGTTTTTTTTGGTTTTTATGTCTTTTATTGAGTTTTTAGCAGTTATATAGTTTTCATTGTTTTTAAAATATTGGAGTTTAAATTGTTTTTTGAGTTTTTAGTGATGTTTGGTAATTTTAATGTTTTAGGGGTTCTTGGGGTTTTTGGGAGATTTTAGTACTTTTAGGGTCTTTAGGGTTTTTTACATTTTTTAGGGGTTTTATGTTTTTTAGGTTTTTAAGGATTTATTTGGGGTTTTCAAGATTTATTTTCGGTTTTATGTTATTAGGGTTGTTTAGGTATTTTTAGGATTATTATCTTTTTTAAGGATTCATCTAATTTTCACGATTTTTAGATTTTTTGGCATTTTTACTATTTCTTAGGGTTTTAGTATTTTTATGGGATTTAAGTGTTTTTGATGTTTTAATATTTTGAGGTTTTTATAGGGTTCTAGGGATTTTAATGTTTTTTTTTTGGATTTTAGGTCCTTTTTAGGTTTTTATTGTTTTAAAATATTTTATGGCTTTTTAGTGGACTTTTGGGTTTTACGGTATTTATGGTTTTTTGGGGTTTTACTGTTTTTTTAGTTTTAAGGTCTTTATTGGATTTTTGATATTTTTATGTTTTTAGGGGTTAAAATGTTTTGTATTTTTTGATTATGGTTTTAGGTTCTTTTTAGGTTCTTATGTTTTTAAATGTTTTTTGGGGTTTTTTTGTTTTTTGGGAATTTAGGGGTTTTATGTTTTTTAGGTTTTTAAGGATTTATTTGGGGTTTTCAAGATTTATTTTGGGTTTTATGTTATTAGGGTTGTTTTGGTATTTTTAGGATTATTATCTTTTTTAAGGATTCATCTGATTTGCACAATTTTTAGATTTTTTGGCATTTTTACTATTTTCTAGGGTTTTAGTATTTTTATGGTATTTAAGTGTTTTTGATGTTTTAATGTTTTTGAGGTGTTTATAGGGTTTTAGGGATTTTAATGTTTTTTTGGATTTTAGGTCCTTTTTACGTTTTTATTGTTTTAAAATATTTTATGGCTTTTTAGTGTCCTTTTGGGTTTTATGGTATTTATGGTTTTTTGGGGTTTTATTGTTTTTTTAGTTTTAAGGTCTTTATAGGATTTTTGATTTTTTTATGTTTTTAGGGGTTTAAATGTTTTGTATTTTTTTATTATGGTTTTAGGGTTTTTTAGGTTATTAGGATTTTAAATATTTTTTGGGGTTTTTTTGTTTTTTGGGAATTTAGGGGTTTTTAGGGTTTTTATCATTTTTTTGGGTTTATAGGATTTTTATGTGTTTTAATGTTTTTAATGTTTACATTAGGGTTTTTATGGGTTTTATGGGTTTTTATGTTTTTATGGATTTTTAGTGATTTTAGTAATAATATGGGTTTTTATGGTTTTCTGGGATTTTGAGGGTTTAAAGGGTTTTTAGGTGTTTTTGGTTTTTAAGAAAATTTAGGGTTTTAAGGGTTTTTTTTATTATTTTATCATTTCGATGGTTTTAAATGGTTTTTAAAGTTTTTAGTTATTTTTTTGTGTCTATGGGTTTCTATTATATATAATTTTTTATTGGAATTATAGTTTTTAGGGGTTTAAAGGTGTTTAGTGTCTTTAAAGTTTATTAATATTTTTGTTGGTTTTTTGGGGTTTTAAGAGTTCTTTTTGTAAGGTTTTCTTTGGGTATTTCAATGTTTTTTGTGTTTTTTATATTTTTAGGTATTTTTTAGGATTTTTAATTATTTTAATGGATTGGTATGGTATTATGGGTTTTTAGTGGTTTTTACATTTTTACGGTTTTTATGGTTTTTAGGTGTTTTAGCATTTTTTAGTGTTTTATGGATTTTACATGTCATTAGGTATTTAATGTTTTATTAGGAGATTATGGTTTTTTTTAATTTTTAGGTATTTTTATACCTTATTATTATTTTTATATATTTTTATGGTTTTAATGATTATAGTGGTTTAAAGGGGTTTTAGAGTTTTTTTTGTGTATTTAGGTTTCTATGGGTTTTAGGCAAGGAAGGTGTGGGGCCAGACTAGTCTTGACCCCCCAAAATATATAGAAATAAAAATGACAAGCAAGCAAGGGAGGGTGGGTCAAGTGACCCACACCAAAATCCGAAACCCCATACACCAAAGTACAAAACACCTAAAAGAAAAAAGGAAAGACAACTACATACCAAATTCACCATCCCCATAAGGATCTCCATAAGTACTATAGCCCTAGGAAGAATCTAAGTCCACCTACTCCCATTAAGAAGATTCATATTGCTTGAAGAATACAACACAATATTTTCTGAGTTCCATGTCCATATTCGCTTTGCCAGCCCGGGCTTCCCTACCATGGGTATCTCCTTCACCTTTGCTAGCCTTGGAGGAGGCTGTAGTATCCATTGGGCTAGGAAGGGAGGAATAATCCCTTCTTTCCCTCTGTTTCACTAAAGGGTCATTCATCACCTTGGACTCTCTTTGAGTTGTATCAGCTGGCACAACCATGTCACCCTGCCTACCACATTCAGGAATAGAACGTGACTTTCTCTTCTGATTGCAGCTAAAGGAACCATAAAGACCCATCATCTCATGCTCCCTCTTGATCCAAGCCAAGCTCGCGTAGATCAGGTCATCGTGGTCCCTAAAAATTCCTCCTAACCTTATGTGTTCATCATTATCATCCCCAAGAAAGACCACCGGTTGTAGATCTGGATTTCGGAATATATCTTTTATATTCTTCTCAAGTGGGATTTCCAAACAGTACAATATAATCTGATCAGATAGCTCAACATAGGGGGAACTTCTCGAACAAAACAAGTGTGAAACTTGGATCAGGCTGCTCAATGCTCCTCCTATCAGCATTAAGGCTATCAGACTGTTGCTCTGGATGAGCGACATCACTCCGACCAATTCCAGGCACAATAGCATCAGTCAGCACTTGCTCCGGTGAATGCTCAGTGGGTGGGGGTTTTTCCTCACCCAAGACCCTTGATCCATCCTGAAAGGAAGAAATATCCACATCCTAGAGATCATCAGTAATAGCCACCACATCCTGCAGTTCCTGACCCACCAGACCCCTTCCTCAATTCCCATAGAGTTCTCCAGGCCGGTGAACCAATTCGAGGTTTAGACCAGCTCATGTCCACATCCATGAACAACTGCTGTAGGGCCTGCCAAAGTCTCCCTCTCCGTCCCTTGGCGAGTTGATCTTAAGGTCATGCTCATATTCTTGATAGGGTCAGCCTGTAAGACCACGACCCCTACTTCATTAAGAGTGTCGTCACCCACATCTGTCGAGGCATCACCCCCAGTCCCAAGTCACCATCCATTCTCTTGAAAATGTCCTTGACTGAGTTTTTTTACCTCAGCACCCTACCAGGGGAATAGTTCCCCTTCCTCCACCCTGGCGTCCCTCCCAGCATCCAACAGAGAGTCTTGAAGGTCAGCATTCTACACATTTGGCTCCCCTATTGAGCTCAACATTGGGGAAATAACCTCCTTGCCACACCCAACCACCACACCATCACTACATCTGCATTCTCTTTTCATATGACCAAGTATAAAACACGAAACACAATAATTCTCCCATGATTATAACACCAGAGACTGCCTCCACCAGATCTCTTCACCAATTTCAATCCAGATGAAGTCAACAGGCTCCTTTGAGAATTCAATTTGAACACAAACCCTTAGGGAAACTAGATGACAGAGGGCCCTGGTTCTACTATCCACACACAGAAACATTCCAACAAAATTTCCCAGTATTGTAATAATGGACAAGTTTTGGAAGGGTAGGGGGAGTTTAGGAAACCTTACATAGATTTCCATCAGTGGGGAATCACAATTTAGGTTTTTTTTTAGTGTTTTTAGGGATTTTGAGTGTTTTATGTTTTTTAGGGTTTTTATTGGTTTCTTAGGTTTTTTGGGTTTTCTTAGATTTTCAGTGATTCTTTATCTTTTATATTTTTTAATGTTTTTAATGTTTTTAATTAATTTTATAGATATTTAAGGTTGTAATGTTTTTTTGGGTTTTTAGTGTTTTAAGGGCTTTAGGGGGTTTAAGTTCTTTTAGTGTTTTTAGAATTTTTAGGTTTCTAGGGGTTCAAGGTGTTTTTAGGTTTTTAAGTCATTCATTGGATTTTTAGTTTTTTTACATTTTTAATATTTTTTATAATTTTTATTCCTTTTTTGGGTTTTTATAGATTTTAAGGTTTTGTTGGGTTCTTGGGGATTGTTTTTTGGTTTATTTTGGTTTTAGTTTATTTGGGTTTTTATTTTTTTTAGTATTTTATGGTTTTCATAGGGTTTTTAGGGATTTTTGGGTATTTTTATATTTTTAGGGATTTTTTGTGGATTTTTTATTGTTTTTAAGGAATTTTAGGGGGTTTTGGGGGGGGGGGGGGGCGATTTTAGTGTTTTATGGGTTTGGGGGTTATTTTTTTAGGGGTCTTAAGGGTTTTTATATTTTTTTACATTTTTTTGGGTTGAACGATTTTTTATAGTTTTAGTTTTTTAGTGATTTTGTAGGTTATTTGGGTATTTTAAGGCTTCAAGGGGTTTTATGAATTTCAACAATTTTAGGGTTTTTAACTTTTTTAGGATTTTTTTTTTTTAGTGTTTTTTTAGTTTCAATGATTTCCTAGTATTGCTCAATGTTTTTTTATCTTTTTTTACATTTTTAGGGATTTTTATGTTTTTTATATTTTTCAGGATTTTTAGGTATCTTTTAGAGGTTTTTGGTATATTATTATTTTATTATTTTATTGGGTTTTAGTGTATTTTTCGATTTTAGGGTTTCTTGTGTTTTTAGTGTTCTTATGTTTTTTTAAATTTTTAATGTTTTTAAATTTTCAAAGGGTATATATATTTTTTAGTAGGGTTTTAGTGTTTTTATGGGATTCTGGGGTTTTTAAAGGTTTTTTTAAGTTTTTATGATTTTTAATGATTTTTTGTATTTTTTTGGTTCTTCTGTGTTTTTATCATTTTTATGTATTTTATGAGTTTTAAGTTTTATTAGGTTTCTATGGTTATCTTAGGGTTTTAAATTAATTTTTTGGGTTATTATATGTTTATATATTTTAAGGAAAATTTTAGAAATTTTATTATTTTTAGGGTTTTTAGGGATTTTGAGGGTTTTCAAGTTTTTATGGTTTTTTTTGGATTTATATGGTTTTTAGTATGATTTAGTGGTTTTAAATTTTTTTGGTTTTAAATAGTTTCTTAGTATTTTTAGGCTTTTTGTGACTTTATCATTTTTAAGGGTTTTTAGTGATTTTTATGTAATTTTATTTTTTTTAAGGTTTTTAGGGATTTTAAGGGTTTTTGTGTTTTTCAGGTATTTAGGTGTTTTATAGTTTTTATGAGTTTTATCATATTTTGATTTTTTGGGCTGTTATTGTTTTTTTAATCTTTAAATATTTTAGGGTTTTAAAGTGTTTCCATATTTTTTAGTTTTTTAAGAGTTTTTTGTATTTTTCGGATTTTAAGGTTTTTTTGGGGATTTTTGGTTTTAGAGGGATTAGGGATTTTAGAGTCTTAGTATTTTTTAGAAATTTTAGGTTTTTTGGGGTTTTTATGTGTTTTTGGGTTTTCAATGTTTTTTAGGGGTCTTAAAGGATTTTATTTTTTATTTTAGTAATTTTTAGAGATTTTTTTGGGTTTCTATTATATCTATGGTTATAGGGTTTTGATGCGATTATGGGTTTTAATGTTAATTGGTTTTCTAGGGTTTTTAGATTTTTTTTTTCATTATTCATCTTTTTAGTTATTTTTTGTTTTAAAAAATTTTATGGTTTTCAGTATGTTTATGGTTTTTTTACATTTTTAGGGATTGTAAGGGTTTTTTAGGATTATTATGATTTTTAGGGTTCTAGGGACTTTGAGGTTTTTTACAATCTTATGGGTGTTGTTGTTTTTTTTGTTTTAGGGTTCTCTTTTGAGTTTTTTTTGTGATTTTAATATTTTTTGATTTTTAAATATTTTCATGGTTTTAAATTGTTTTAGATTTTTTACTTATTTATAGGGTTGTTATTGGTTTTTTGGTTTTAAGGTTTTTTGGCGTTTTGATGGTTTTTAGGGTTTTTATGGTTTCTTATATTTTGTAGCCATTTTTAGGAGTTTAACTTTTTTAGGTTTTCAAGGTTTTCTTTTTGATTTAAGGGTTTTATATGTTTTTATAGACTTTATAGATTTTATGATTTTATGTTTTTTAAGGATTCTGATGGTTTTAAGGGTCTTTATGGTATAATTGGGTCTTTGGGAATTTTCTGGAGTACTTTATGGTTTTTATTGGATTTTATAATTTTTTAATGTTTTCTAGGTTTATATGGTTTTTATAGTTTTTATTTTTTTCTATGATTTTTAAGGATTTTAGAGTTTTTTAATGTTTTTCGGGGTTTTATGGTTGATATGGTTCTTCTGGGTTTTAAGGATCTTTTAGAATTTTTAGCAATTTTTAGGTTTTTAGGGGATTCCAATATTTTTAGCTTTCATGTATTTCTTTTGGTGTTTCAAGGTTGTTTGGAGATTTATGCTTTTAATGATTTTTTTTAATGTTTTATATTTTTAGTGTTTTTTGTGGTGTTATAGTTTTTAGGGTTTTTATCTTTTTTTAGGTTTTCATTCGTTTTTAGGGTTTTTAGGTTTGAAAAGTTCTATTTTTTTCATCAAGATTTTAGGTTTTTTTATGTTTTTACGAATTTTAGTGATTTTTCCATATTTTATGGTTTTTATAGGTTTTATAATTTTGGAAGGTGATTGAGATTTTTTATCATTTTGGGGTTTTTTGGTGTTTTATGTAATGTTTTTGAATTTTTAGTGGGTTTTTGGTTTTCTTAATCTTTTCATATTTCTGTGGGTTTAAATAAATTTATGAGTTTTTGTGGCTTTTTGTGAATTTTTGGGTCATTATGGATTTTTTAGGGTTTTTGGTATGTCATGATTTATTATATTTTTAATTGGTTTTATGTTTTTTGGGTTTTCTTAGGGGTTTTTAGGTTTTTATAGTTTTTTACCTTTATACTGATTTTTAATGATTTTTTGGATTTTTATTCTTTTTTAATGTTTTTAATGATTATTTTGATTATTTGGTTTTAGGGATTTTATGGTTATTTTGGGATTTATTGTTTTTTCATTTTTTAGTGTTTTCAATTTTGTTTATAGTTTTTAATCAATTTAGGTGTTTAATTGGTTTATAATTAATTTTGTGGTTTTTAGGGTTTTTTCAGTTTTTTAGTTTTTAGGGTATTTTATGTTTATTAGGGTTTTTAGGGTCTGTTAGGGTTTGAATGGTTTTATGTGTTTTTATGATTTTAACGGTTTCTTATGTGTATCTAGGGTTTTTATGGGTTTTTATGTTTTTTTTATTTTGAGGGATTTGATAGGATTTTTATCATTTTTAGGGGTTTAAGGGATTTTGAGGGGTTGTTTGTTGTTTTTTTTTTAGGTTTTAGCGTGTTTTTATAGTTTTTAGTGGTTTTTATATTTTTTATATATTTTTATCTTTTTTAGGGGCTTATGGTTTTTTTATATTTTTTAATTATTTTTAGGGGTTTTAAGATATTTATGGGTTTTAAGGTTTTTTTGGATTTTTGGTCTTTTACGGTTTTAATGGTATTTTAGGGTTTTTTATAATTTTTAATGATTTATATGTCTTTAGTATTTTTAAAATTTTCTTAAGGGTTTTATGGTTTTTGGGGTTTTTTTGCATTTCTAGGTATTTTTAGGATTTTTATGGGTTATTAAGTGTTTTAGGATTTTTAGATATTTTGTGAGTTTTTAGGGTTTCCTAAAAAATGTATTCATTTAAGTGTTTTAATATTTTTAAGTATTTTTTCTTTTTTTAAGGTTTTCATGGGTGTTTTGAAGGTTCTTATGGTTTTTTAGGGTTCTTAGGTTTTTTATGTTTTTAAGTATTTTTTTGTATTTCTTAGGGTTTTATAGTTTTTTTTGTTTTTTGGGGTGTTTTGGTTTTTATAGTGTGTTCAGGGTTTTAAGGGATTTTAACTTTTTTGTATCTATAATTTCTTTTTTTATTGGTTTTTATGGGTTTTAATGGTTTTAGGAGGGTTTTATTATTTTTGTGGTTTTTAGATCTTTGGTGAGGTTTTAGGGTTTCTACCATATTTTATGTTTTTTATGGGTGAGATGTGTTTTAATTTTTTTATGGATTTCTTAGGGGGTTTGTCTTTTTCAAATAATTTTACATTTTTATGTATTTCTACAGAATTTTAATGATTTTTATGATTTTTAGGTGTTTTAAGGATTTTTCGGGTTTAAATATTGTAATTTTTTTAGGGTTTTGGGGTTTTTATAAATTTTTATGTATTTAGAGTTTCAATGTATTTTAGGATTTAATATATTTCATAGGCTTTTTAGATATTTTAGTGGTTTTTTTATTTTTAGTGATTTTTTGGTATTTTTACTTTTCTAATGGTTTTTTGGGTCTTTAGGAATTTCTAGGGTTTTTAGGGTTTTTTAGGGTTTGATGGTTTTGGGTTTTTTGTAGGTTTTATTGAGTTATTACCAGTTATATTATTTTTATTGTTTTTAATATTTTTATAGATTATTTTCTAGTTTTTAGTGTTTTTTTGGGGTTTTAATGTTTTTTTATTTTTTTGGGTTTTAGGGGTTTTAATTTTTTTTAGGTTTTTAAGTTTTTCTTAGGTTTTTTCATTTTTTTTATGGGGTTTTATGTAATGAAGGGATTTATAGATTTTTAGTATTTTTATGTTTTTTAAGGTTTCAAGGGATTTTAATGTTTTTTATATTTTCAGGGATTTTAGTACTTTTTAGGGTTTTATCATTTTTATTTTTTTAGGGGATTTAGGCATTTTTAGGTTTTTAAGATTTTTTAAGGGTTTTATTGGGTTTTTAGGAATTTTGAAATTTTTATGGATTTTTATGGCCACTTTTTATGGTTTTTATGAATTTAGTGGCTTTTTAGTGGTTTTAGGGGTTTTATGGGATTTATGGTTTTTGGGGGTTTTATGGTTTTATTTTTTTTTAAGGTATGGAAAAGGTTTTATATTTTTTTTATGTTATTTGAAAATTAAATTGTTTTTATATTATCTTAGTGGGTTTTTAGGGGTTTATAGGATTTTTGGGTTTTTAATGTTTTAGGTTTTTTTTGGTTTTTTGGGTTGTAGGGTTATTTTAATATTTTTACCATTTTTTATGGTTTTTAAGGATTTTAAGTGTTTTTATGTTTTTAATGTTTTATTAGGATTTTTAGGGGCTTTATAGTTTTTTAATTTTTTAGGTATTTTAGGTATTTTTTGGATAATTATGGGATTTTAAGGTTTCTAGGGATTTTGAGGGTTTATGGTTTTTTTGGATTTTTAGTCTCTATGGTTTTGTGAATTTTTATTTGATTTTTAATGTTTTTTATTTTTTTTACAATCCAAGGGGTTTAAAGGGTTTGTAGTGTTTTTAGTGGGTTTTTATTGTTTTATGGGATTATAGGGATTTTAAATTTTTTAGGTGTTATGGTTTTTAGGGGTTTAAATGTATTTAGGGACTTTAATGGTTATTAGCGATTTTAGGTTTTTTATGGGTATTAAGTGTATTTGGTTTTTAAGGTGTTATTTTTGGATTTCAATGTTTTTAGGTGTTTTTTACATTTTTAAGAATTTTTATGTTTTTTGTGGATTCGTAGCATATTTACGGTTTTTTAGGTTTTTTTAAACATTTTTAGGTTTTTTGGGGTTTTTAGCATTTTTAGGGTCATTAGGGAATTTATGTTTCATTAGGTATTTATGGTTTTCTTAAGGTATTTATGGTGTTTTAAATTTTTTGTTATTTTTAATACTTTTTAAGGATTATTATTGGTTTTAATGGGTTTGTTTTTGAATTTGGGAGGTTTTTTTGGGTTTTTTGACTTTTTGGTTTTTTGGGGTTCTATGGATTTGTTGTGTTTTTTTGGGGGTTTTATTATTCTTCAGTGTTTTTAAATATTTTCTGTGTTCTGTAGGGGTTTTAGAGTTTTTTTGGCTTATGGTTTTTATGGGTTTGGGGGGATTTAAGGATTTTAGGGGTTTTTATGTTATTTCTGGGTTTTTAGGTGTTTAGGGTTTTATATTTTTTTATGTTTTTAGTTATTTTTAGTGTTTTAGAGTTTTAGTATTTTCTTATATATTTTCATTTTTTAGGGGTTTTCACATTTTTATGGATTTTTATGGATTTTTCTTGTTTTTAGATATTTTGAAGGTTATATGGTTTTTTACGGTTTCTAATGTTTTCTTGTTCTTTTAGGTTTTTTCTGTGTTCTTTAGTGTTTTCATGATTTTTATAGTTTTTAATTTTTGTAATGATTTTGTGTGATTTTACGGATTTTTAGTGTTTTAATGTTTTTAATGGGATTTATGGTTTTTAGGGGTTTTTAGGGGTTTTAGGGTCTTTTAGTGTTTTTGGAATTTTTATGTTTTTTAAGTGTTTTATGTGTTTTTAGGTTTTAAGTTTCTTTTCAGTTTTTTGGGTTTTTATATTTTTAGGTATTTTAAGGATTTTAATGGGGTCATTGGGTTTTTAGGGATTTTGAGGGGTTTTACGTTTTTTAAGTTTTTTAGGGTTTTGTGGTTTTAGGTATTTTAGAGATTTTATTTGGTTTTTAGATTATAAGGTTTTATTAGCTGTTTTTAGGGATTTTAGGGTTTTTTACATTTTAAATATTTTTTATATTTTTTAATGTCTTTAAAATTTTTTTGGATTTTTGGGGCTTTTATGTTTTTACTGTTTTGGGGATTTTTATTTTTTCATTCATTTTATGGTTTTTATGGGTTTTTAGATTTTTTGATGTTTTTAAGGGGTTGAAAGGGTTTTTTTAGTTTTAGTGTTTTAGGGGTTATATGGGTTATTAGGGTTTTAAGGCTTTTATGGTTTTTTGAATATTTGGGCATTTATGTTTTTAATGTTTTTTATGTTTTTACAGGTTTTAAGTGTATTTTAGTTTTTAATGTTTTTCTAGGTGTTTTCATGTTTTTTTCTTTTTTCATGTTTAGTTATTTTAGGGTTTTTATTATTTGTATAGATTTTTAAGATTTTTTGATATTTTGAGGGGTTTGTGGTGTTTTCTAGTTATTTTTCTTTTTTGGGTTTTAGGGTTTCCTTTTGGTTTTTTAGTGATTTTAAGGGTTTTAGATTATTTTAATGTTTTTAATGGTTTAATGAATCTTTGGATTTTTTTAGTGGGGTTTTATGGTTTTTATGTGATTTTAATGTTTTTGGATTTTAATGGGTTTTAGGGCGTTTTAGGGTTTTTTGGGTCTTTTAGGGTTTTTATCATCTTTTTGTATTTTATGTGTTCTAAGTTTTTGTAGATTTTTAATGTTATATTAGGGTTTTTCATGATTTTTAGGGTTTTTCCAATTTTTATGGATTTTAGGGCCTTTGAGGGTTTTTAGGGTTTTATGGAATTTTGGATCTATATGATTATTATCATTTTCTTAGTTTTTATAGGTTTTAACTATTTTTAGGTTATATGGGTGTATTTAGATTTTTAGGGGCTTTTGTGTCTTTTTTGTTTTTTTGGGATTTTTAGGGATTTATTTGAATTTTATCATTTTTAGGGTTTCTATTAATTTAGAGGGACTTTTGGGTTTTGGGGTTTCGATAGTCTTTTTATGGGTTTTAGGGGTTTATTATTTTGTTTGGGTTTTAAATTTTTTTAGAGTTTTTAAATTGTTTTAGGATTTACAAGGGTTTTCAGTGTTTTTTGTGGGGTCTTTTTGGGTATTTATGTGTTTTTATGGTTTTAATGTTTTTTGGGATTTTTGTTTTTTATGGGGATTTATATTTTTTACGGGCTTAGGGTTATAACACTTTTAGGATTTCTGGGGTTTTATGTGTATTTTGGTTTTTATGGTTTTCTTATAGTTTTTCAAGGTTTTAGGGGTTTTTATGTTTTTAAGTATTTTTAAGGAATTTTTTTGGATTTTTATAGTTTGTAGGGTTTTTAGAGTTTTTTATTGGTTTATGGGTTTTTAGGGGTTTAATGTTTTTAGGGCTCGTAGTGTTTCAATGGTTTTAGATTTATAGGGTTTTATGTGTTTTATGTTTTAAAAAATTAGGGTTTTTTAGGATTTTTAGGGTTATTTACATTTCATAGATTATAAGGGATTTTTAAGATTTTTAGGGACTTTGAGGGTATTTAGGTTTTTTAGGTTTTTATTGTTTTTATGGTTTTTGGGTGCTTTTAGTGTTCTTTTTAGTGTTTTTTAGGGTTTTATCATTTTTAGTGATTTTAAAAAATATCATGGTTTTAAATTGTTTTTACTGTTTTTAGCTGTTTTTGGGGTTTTTATGGGTTTTTGTGGCTTTGATGGACTTTAGGGGTTTTATATTTTATTAGGTTTTTTGGCCATTTCTCATTCTTAGGTGTTTTAATTTTTTTAGTTTTTTTTGTTTTTCTTATAAATTATAGGGTTTTATATTATTTAATTGATTTTAGGACTTTTATGATTTTATGGGTTTTAGTGTTTTGGGGGATTTTGTGGTTTTGACGGATTTTAGGTTATTTTTGGATATTTAGTGTTTTTCTTGAGTTTTTAAGATTTTTATTTGTTTTTATTATTTATTAATGTTTTACGGGTTTATAAGGTTTTTATGCATTTTAGTTTCTTCTGGGATTTTTCTAGATTTTTAGGGTTTTTATGGTTTTTAGGGGTTTATGTTTTTTATTGTTTCATTGGGATATTAGGGACTTTTAGGGTTTCTAGTATTTTTTATATTTTTATAGGATTCAAGTGATTTTAGGTTTTAATGTTTACTTATAGAGTTTCAAGGTTCTTTGGGTTTTCATGGTTTTTATTGTTTTTTGGAATTTTGAGTGTTTTGGGGTTTTTAGGGGTTTTAAGGTTTTAAACGTTATTTTTGTTTTTACATGTTGTAAGGGTTTTCAGGTTTTAAAGGTTTTCATTGGGTTATCAAGGTTTTCGGGTTTTTTTTGTATTTCATTTCTATTTTTAGATTTTATTGTTTTATGTGTTTTATAAATTTTTAGGGTGTTTGAGGGTTTTTATGGTTTTTATGGTTTCATGGATGTTTCTTCTAGAAATGGGAAATAGCCTTGTTTGTTTAAGGTTCAAACTTTCCAATTGGTTTCTAATGGGTTTATTCGTAGAACCGGAATCATCCAATGATTCTATATCCATTTGGGCCTACTTTCGAAAGGTAGGTTCCCATTAGTTGTGGACTGATGAGACTTAAGAATTTGCATTGGTCGAGAGGATGGGAGGTCAGACTCATCAGACCTTTTTAGGGTGAATTATTGTCTACTATGAGACTCTCTTTTAGATTTGAGTTATGTTCATGAATCCTTATTAATTTACCAATCATGAAAATGTGGTTTCCCTTCAGGCCTTGCAATCAATGATTGATATGTGGGGGCTTTAGAGAATCATTAATATGTATTTGAAGTTCTTCATCAATAGAGAATCATCCATATGAATTAGCGATTCTTTGTCAACAGTATCCTTCAATACATTATATAGAACTCTCTTGGTCATTAGGATGACCATACTGGTTTTAAATCCACTCAGTGGGGAACTTGAAGTTTATTGTCATTCAGAAAGACGGGATTTATTTTAGAGTTGGGATCATCCCAGCAGATGGGTTACCTACATATCCTTGTTAGAAAATTAATCAAAACCCATGTAGTTTGAGTGAAGAAGTATGAATTTTATGCATGATTAATGGCTCAAAGATAGATTTCATAATTACTTTTACACTCTAAGATCACTTGAGTCATGCTCAGTGTGAGAAACTCGAGGTATTAGTAAAATCTGAAGATTTTCCAATGAAAGATGCAATCATAATAAAGAATGATGTGGGGCTTACGTATGTATGACTGCCCAAGTAAATAAAGACAAAGGATTTTAGGAAAGAAGCCTTAGAGCAGGGTCCATAATGGTGTTTTTACTTTATGGAGATTTGGGGTTTTAACCTGGGACTTTCTCCTAAAAAGGAATCCAAAAATTTAAGAGGGACTTATTATTGGGTTTTATTCCTAAAAAGGAATCCCAAATCAAAAGAAATTAAGATTGGGGCTTACTTCTAAGTAGAATTCCCAAAGTTAAAGAAAATTATGATTGGGGCTTACACTTAAGGAGGATGTCCAGATTAAGGAACTTGAGGCTTACTCCTGAGAATGATGTCAAGGTTTAGAGAAACTAGGAATGGGGCTTACTCTTAAAAAGGAGGCCCGGGTTAAGAGAAATTATGACTAGGGCTTACACTTGAAAAGGAGGCCCAGGTTAAGAGAAATTATGACTGGGGCCTACTCCTGAAAAGGAGGCTTAGGTTAAGAGAAATTACGATTGGGGATTACTCCTGAAAAGGAGGCCCAGGTTAAGGGGACTTGAGACTTGGGGCTTACTCCGGATAAGGAGGCCCAAATCAAAAAACTTCTCAGAATTCTTTTCAGATAAGGAAGCCAACAAAGGAACCATGCCACAAATGGATTTGAAGAGGGTTTTAAGGTTGTCTTTGAAGAGGAATGGTGGATTTGAGGAAAGGAAGTGACTAGGAAGGAGGTGCACAAGTTTTGTTCTGGTGCACAAGTCCTGGACGTGAAAGTATACTTGCATGACATGACTCAACTTGGGCGATGAAGAATCCATGAAGTGATACTTGGGATACTTTTAATTGGATCCCTTAGTATCGTCCCTAGAGGCTTTTAGATGTGTGGCGTGCAAGTTTCCTTGAGGGGGAAAGGCGGCGTGCAAGTGTCTTCACTTCCCTTAAGGGCTGGACACTTAGGCGCACTAGTATTGATGAGTTTCTAATACTTATGCCTTATTCTTCTTCTTTTGAGCTTCCATTCTAGGAAAAGGATTACCTTAGAAGTGTTTGGAAAACTTTAGACAAAGACTTGGGAGACGAGATCATGAATCTGTGTTTTGGATTTTTGATCACTGAAATAGGGGTCCTACATGGGGTATTTATAGGCCACTGAGCACCTTGGTCTAAAAAATAATAGGGCGCACAAGTTACCTACGCGACCCATATGTGGCACGAATGTGACTTGTGCGACCATAAAGAAACTTGTGAAACCCATGCTTAAAAGGTTCCTAGTTCATGCCTTTATCAATTTTTGATGTTCTTCAAAGGATGACTTTATTTGGGCTTAAGTAATTTCCCATTTCCATTCATTAGACTCTGTAATGGAAAGGAACATCAAAAAAAGTCCCCCCTCAGAGTCGGATCCAAAAAATGAAAGAGGATTTGACTCAGAGGAAAATGAGAAACAAGGTGTCGTGGTACACAAGTAGTAGGCGCACAGGTATTGTTCTGGCACGCAGGTTTCAACACATAGGGGTACGGCCTCTCCTATATATATGGACATCATTTCGTGCAAAGAAACCAGCTTTCAAATGCTTCTCACTCTCGTCACGCAGGTGTCTTCGATTTTCACTCCTCCATACTTCTGTTTTTTGCGTCACGCTTCCTTAGTCTATTTTTGGCTTGCACGACCGTCTTGGACTTGCTCTCAAATATTAGACTTGTGCGACTTAATTATTTATCCATCTTTTGGATTTCTTAAAAAAATTTATGAAAAAAAACCAACTTACTTAAAAGCTAATTATTCGATCTTTGTGCAGATTCAATGGCTCCCAAAAGAATTGGATCGGCTGATGAATTGTCTATCAAGAGAAATGATGATACGATGAACATCATTGGCCATGACTATTATGATATCTGCGACAACACTCTCCCAGATTTGGCCATGTACTTGAAGAAGTATCATATCGATTTCCCACATAACATTTACTTTCCTTTATATTGCCATGGTTATCTGCAAGGAGTCAATGTTCCATATCCAAAGAACTATCTCCCGCATTCTTGGTTTCAAACTTTCACTAACTTTTATTTATAAAATTTTTCAGTTTCAGGATCATTTTTCAATGCTGGAACAGTGGAGAAGGCCTACATAATGCATCGTAGCCCAGTTTTCCAGATCTGAAACCTCACAAGCCTGAGATGTAGCTGCATTTCTATCCCTCCATTTTCTGAAATTCTCAGATGGATAAATCCAAGGGATGGAAAAAGAACTGGGATTTCCGTCCCGGAGGAGGTGTGAAGCCGACATGGATGTGGTCATATTGGGTGCGACAATCCTATGTAGAGTTTGTCAAGGATCTGAATGGAGTTGCAATATATGAAGCTGTCTGGGTTGGGCCAACATATGTCTACATAAATGATAACATTGTGTCGAATCTAATCAATCGCTGGAGCCCAGAAACCAATTCTTTCCATCTGATTCATGGAGAAGTAGGCATCAGTTTGTGGGATATCTAAAACATCTCAGGGGCTCCAATTTTGGGCGATATGTATGATGAATTCATCCCCCCAAGGAGACTTGGAATGATTCGGAGAAGACTCTGGATTTGGCATGATAATTATTGAAAATTTTCCCCAAGATCAAGAATTCAAAGACCACCAAAACTCATTCTAGAATGGAGATTCATCTAGAGGTGTGGGTGGATATATTTATTATGAAGAAGAAGGAGAAGGGTCCCACCTGTACTAGCCCTACTAGATGCTCCAGAATAGAGAATAGGGGTGCTCTTGGCACATTCTGGCCAACCCTAGAAGTGGGAGAATTTGAAAAGTGGGGGTATGAAGTGGATCAAAGAATCCTAGAAGAGACCCATCTAGCGGGCTTCTTATCCTTGTGGCTCAGCATTTATCTTCTTCTAGTTATGGATTCTAAGGGAGGCGTCGGGCTAGGGTCCTTTATTGTTGCATCCAAGTTGGCTGAGAGGAAAATGGTTGGGTTGGCCACCCCAATTTTGGCGAAGATTCACAGGACCTTACTCCATGTATATATGGGTATGTCTCTTTTGAGAATAGTGGGGCCATTCCAAGTATTGTGGGGATGGATCATCACTCACTTAAGGACATACACTGTACAGAGCGGAGTACAAGTTCCTGGAAGTTCTTTCAGGCCATCAGTGTAGGCATATTTTGGAATTATTTCATTGTCCCTCAACCCCTATGATATGAAGGTGAGGCTGAGAATGTTCAAGGAATTCCATTTCTTTCCTTATGGATGCCCGCTAACCGGGTGGTTTGTTGATGATGGAATAGATAGCCTGGAATTGAGGTCTTACAGGCTGGCTTTCAGAGATGGTGTATTGGCCACCAGAATTGATGGATATATTATATATGAGGCCTATGCTCCATATAGATTTGCAAGCCAATTCTAGTGTCTGCAGCAGATTGTTGTATCCCCTCCTGTGCATGTCAGGTCAGAGCAGCAACCAACGGTTTCCCGAAAACTATGGTTGCTGACATATATGGAGAAAACTAAGGCAGTGTTGGATCTACCAGTTACTGGAGCGGCGAGTCACTTGACTACATGGTATGAAGAGAACTGAGTAGCATCATACCCTGAATGAGTACTGAATCATCATGTTCCTCAGGTGGGGACAAAAAAGATAACAGTCAGGAAAGAAACACTTCTTCTGGAGGGTGAGTCTTCCTCACCTGGAGTTGATTCACTGGGTTCCTCACCTGGGGCTGATTTGCTAGATTCCCAGGATGAGGATGATGAGGCACGACATGAATCAAAGTGGCCTCGTGCTATATATAATCCTCCTTCCAGAGTTAATAGACCTACTCCATCGACTCCTGGTGAGTTATATCATTGAGGAAATTTATTCTCCATTATTTTATAGAGCAACAAGTTTTATTTTCTTATCTTTTATCTGTGATTACAGGAGCTGGGAAGAAGTTGAAGTCTAAGATTTTAGGACCCTCACTACTGGAAAACGGACCTATACCCATGGTTTTCCAAAAAACCGTGGGTATAGGGTACCCTTATACCCACGGTTTTCGAAAACTGTGGGTATAGGTCCCCTATACCCACGGTTTTGGAAAAAACGGTGGGCATAGGTTATTTTTAAAGATCAATACCCACGGTTTTGAAAAACCGTGGGTATAGGTGTTTTTTTTAAGACCTATACCCACGATTTTGGCCATACCGTGGCTATAGAGATTTTTCGGAAGAACTATACCCACGGTTCTTCAAAATCATGGGTATTGTGTTTTTTTTCAAGAACTATACCCACGGTTTTAGAGAAACATGGGTATAGATTTCCCGCCATAAGGCGGGAAAAAAATCACGCGGGAAAACGAAAAACATCTGGCAGAAACGTGGTTAAGATTAATATATATAGATTTATGCAAATTAAAATTAAAAAATTTCTGTAGATGAGTTGGTGAGGCATCGGGTTTTGTTCTTCATCACTAAGGGATCAAATCCTTACGGCTGATATTTTTCGAAAACTTGGAGTAATATTAATATATTAATATAAATATAGATGTGTAATACCAAAATTAAGTTTGCTGGGCTGGTTAGGTGTGTAAAATTTGTAGCAGCGGTTCAGGTATCTATTCCCACTGCTATCTTTTTTTTAATCAAGAGACCAGGATTTGTATAATATTATAAATGCAGACACATGTTGACATAGTATAGCTAGCTCGGTTGGTTAGATGGCAGAATTTTGTTGCGTCAGTTGCATGTTCGAAACCCGCTGCATTCATTTTATCGTAATACAGTGATAGATTAATATATATCTACAAATATAGATATATATTAGCATAATTGGCATAGCTTAAGTGGTGAGGTATGTCAAAATATTCAGGCAGGTCGCGGGATGGCCCGGGTTCAACACCTGGTGGGTTCTTGTTTTTAATATTTTTACCTAATGTTTAAAAACCGTGGATATAAGACCTTTATGGGGTGGATGGCGCTTTCACACGGTGGAAAGAAAATATACTTACAGTTCGGTCAAACCGTGGGTATAGGTTAGGAGCCCTATACCGACGCCACTCAGCCCCACGGTTCCCAAAACCGTGGGTATAGGTAGTTTTTCTAGTAGTGCCTCCTCGTAGCCTTCAGGTGCACATGCTGAATATTTACGACCAGAGGATGTCCAGACATATCTGATTTTATATTGCGATGCTGAAACTGCCTGGCTGGACTTATGCAAAGGGCTACACATCCCTGGAGTAGGGATTCTTCAGGCTTCTACTGATATCCATTTCGAGGATAACCTTGATGAAGTGCGGGCTTACATCAAACAGCTGGAGACGCTCATATATGCCACTGATGATTCCATTCCTATCACCAAGCGGGTGAAGGAAATGATGGATCGTGACACCACTGAGGGGATTGGTGCTTCCGTAGATGAGGAGTGGCACGATTACGTGGCTCCTAAAGATGTAAGTATCTTTCCTTGTTTTCTTTACAACTTGATTTCAGTTAAAGCTTTGTTACTCAAGGAAATTACTTTCTTCATCCTGTAGGTTGTAAATAAAGGAACTGTTGAGGTCCCTTCACCACGGTATAGCCCTGGTGGGACTGCCATCAGAGTTACTGAATCTCCTTGCAAGCCGGGTGAGGTATTTCCAGGATGACAAGCCATGGACGAGGAGTTAGAATGGTCTTTTTACTCTCCAATACCTATATTTGGAGGTGATGATTTCAAAACACCCAAAAAATCAAAGAATCAAAGGCATTGAAGGAATAATTCTAAAACTAAATGATTTATCAGTAGTGGTAAGTCCTTTGGATAGTCATGAATCCTAACTCATGAAAAGATTGCACATATTTCTTGGGATTTAAGGGGCTTCCTCGGTTTCCCCTTTGAGGGAGAGGACTGACCCTCCTCTATGGACGATGGAGGGTGCTAGTGAACGGTCGCCAATTCGTGCTGAGCTGACTACTCCTATTGCTGCTGCAAGGAGAGGAGAGCATGGTTCTATTAAATTAACAATACATAATAGAACGTTGAATGAAAACATCAACTGACTTCCATTCTGTGATACTTTAGGTTCAACACCTTCACCAGAGAATTTGGTGGCCACTACAACTGACTCTGCAATTTTCTCTGAAGAAGTTGTCCAGGGTAAAAGGATGCAAGATGAGGGTCACCAAGAAGACATATCAAATTCTCCCACTAGTGATACTAACTAGGAATTTAAGATATCACTGGATGAAATGATGAAACTTGGAGCATATTTTGAAGAAATTTTAGATCATGTTAAATTACCATGTGATTTAGAAGATTTTGGACGTGAGTGTTATCCTTCATCCTATTAAAAAAATTCTTATTACATCTATGACCATGATTGGTTGAAATGTGCAGTGTTTTCTAAGTAAGTTGTTGATCTGCCGATGCCTGAAGTGGGTAGAGACAACTCTATTATTGCAAAGACGCTGACTCAAGTGGATGTTAACCCGGCAGAGCTTCCTCAAACCCGTCCTGAAAATTCTGTTGAAGCTAGGAAAAACGGGGAGGAGCCTTCTCATGCTGGTGATCTACCATTGGGTAATAGATGATAATATTTGTGGTGGTACTTAATTATCAATACAACTTAATCAACATTTGTTATCCTTTGAAACTAACCAAAACTTTCAATTGACTATGCAGGACCGTTAATTTCAGTGAATAGATCTAGAGGTGAAGCCTCAACCTCCGCCGCAATGGGAGTAGAAAGTGAAGTACCAAGGGTCAGGGGGGAGGAGTTGAAAATGTCATTTCTTTAAGTGAATTAATCCCGGACTATATTCCCCATGTGATAGTGATGCTAAATCAGACCCGGAGGTACAAAAGGCACTCCAATTCTCACATCGCAAGGCATGTCAGAATATATGGAAGATCATATCTAAAGTGCCTCTTGAAGAGTTGTCTTAGAAGATCTCGTGACTGTCATCCTTGTTCGTCATGGTGGGACTTGGAGGTTTTGGATATCAAGATATCCATTCCGTAGTGAAAGAAGGAATCTTAAGAAGGGAGCACGAGAAAAAGTACCGTTAAGATCTGACCAGAGCAAGCCTATTAACCAATATCAGCGAATTCGAAGCCGCGGTGTCCCGAACTGAGGCTGGTCATGCAGAAAAGTTTAAGGAGCTGAAGCATAAGTTTAAGGAGAAAGTTTTCTAGTATATGTATCTTCAGGAAACAGTTAGATTATGTTACTGGGGAACTTGACCAGCTTAAAAATTCACTGGAAGGAGTTCAAATGAATGGTATTAAAGCCATTGAAGATGCCAATAAAGAACTCCATCAAGCTGAAAAGAGTGAAGCTAGTCGAGTGAATGAACTTCAAGTGGTTGTTGATGAAGCTTGGGAAGCCGTAAATCAAATGAAGAGTTATGTTTAAAGCCTCTTGTAATTTTTGAAAAAGAGAAGAGACCTCAGTCTGTTGATGTCCTTATAACTCTTGTAAATCAATGAAAAACACCTTCATCTTCAATCATTTTTGCTTACATTATCTTGTTAATTTCTTTAAATTTTTACCGAATCCAATGGGACTGGTAAGCATAGTTTGATTGTTGATAGGATTATAAAAATAACCCTACAAACTTTGAATCTTTTTATTGATCAATATTAACTATATCATACAAAAATGTACGTTTAGTGAGCTGGGACTCGACTTTTGTTCGGAGTTCCCATGTCTTTTGTGGGAATTTTAAAGTCATACATATCAAACATAAAAAGGCTAATGTTTAAGGTTGAATAGATTTGACCGAATGGATTAAAATTGACTCAATTATTTGATAATTTGTCTAAAAAAATATTACAACATTCAAGTATGGGGGAAAACATGTAAACTATGACCTATGAAATTTTTAATCTGAGGGGTGATATGAAAACAGGGCTGAAAGGCATTAGAATAAGTATTTCCTAAGAGTGAAGTTACCACTGTTTGAAAAACCCGTTAGGGGGTTGAATTATACAGGGCCACTTAAGGGAATTGGTTGCATAGTCAAATAATATCATCTTTTGGCTGATAGGTCCGTTATGTAGACTACTTGTGCAAGGCTACCTAGGTGCACGTGCTACATATTCAGGCAAAAGAACTCTCAGAAATTTTACATTTCTATTACTAAAAGCCAGTGGATGTTTATAGAGATTTAAATTTTCCAAAGCATAGAGTCTGTTGTATGGAGAGAGATACTTGAATTTGGAGAGTATATTTATAATCAAAATTGTCAAATAATTGGATGAATGTCACTCCTATGAAGGTATAACCCAAACTTAGGGAAGGGAAATAAAAACCATATACATGAATACTTTCAGATCATGAAAAAGAGTATGGGACAAATATGTTAAGGATATCCATTTTTTTGCGGATCCCTACATATTGTCGTTAAAACCAATAATGAAAAAAGAGGTTTTCCACCCAAGAATGAAATTACCACTATTTAACAAACTCGTTAGGGGGTTGAATTATGCAGGTCCACTTAAGGGAATTGGATGCATAGTCAAATAATAGCATCTTTTGGCTGACAGGTCCCTTTTGTAGACTACTTATGAATGGCCGCCTAAGGGAACGTGCTGCATATTCAGGCAAAAGAATTCCTGGGTATCATACATTTTGTGACCAAAAATCAAGAAAATGGTTATGCAGATCTGGAAGTATTTAAGGTTAGGAGTATGACACATCAAAATGGGCATTGTACAATGCGTGAAAGAGATACACAGACCAATGCTAACCACAATCATGTTGTGGCTGGGTCCTGAATTGAGATGCTGGACTTCACTAAATAACTCATTAGAATGAGAATCAAGGCAAATGTAGTTATTGAAATACAGTTTAACATCATGTGGGACGAGAATGTAGGAGATCTTATTTTAGGGTCATAGATTTTGAACCATAATGAGGAAGACACCTTTTGTGTTTGTTATAAACCTAATGTGAATAAATACCAGGGTTTTCATACCACATTCATGTGCTCACAGTGGGACTTTTCATCCAAGGGACTGAAAGTGGAATTTGGGGTTAGGCCCAAAGACTTAGGGCTGGATTCGAGGGATACTGGAACGTTCCTAAGTATCCCATAAGGATGGGAATCAAGCCATACGTAGATCTTGAAATACCCTTTGTACAGATTTGGTTCGTACAAGTGAAGGGAAAAAAGGGACTTTAGTACGATGATGGTTTGACCCAAGATTAAAGGTTCGGGCATTGCCATGTATTCATGTAGTCATTGGAATATGACATGGTTGGAGATTAATTTCTATAATTATTTCATCTTAGGTGAGGGTTTCAAAGACTATGGTAGTTTGTTTTCATAAAGGGAAAAAGTACAAATAGTTTAGGGTCAAATGCATGGATCGGTGCAGCATAGTTTAGCGTCATGTAGTTAAGACGTATTGTTATGCAGTTTAATGTATTGCAGTGAGGACAATAGGGGACTATATAGTTTAACGTCATATAGCAAGGACGATGGTGAGCCAATGTGAAGATATTTGTTTGGGGGGGGCTTCATTGATCAACATCGTATGAGATGGAGGTGAACTGATGTGAAGATGTTGGTTTTGGGCTTGAACTATGACAACCCTGCTTTTATTACAAACTTACACATGATTTATTACATAAAAATTCACATGATACAACAAATAAGATCGAGAGGTTTAGTGTCTTTGGGGCTTAGGATCATTACATAAAAACTTAAAACATGAAATACAACATCTTTATTGAAAACTTCCTTTACATGACCACTACATTCCCTCGTACTTATCATTGTATGGGATAACCTGAGGACATGCATAAGAAAAGGGTGACCTATAAAGCCCAGTAAGGGAGTACAATTGGAATAACATGAGGAGTACAATACATGTTAGGAAATAGTCATATCAATAGAGAATAATAGAAACATGAACATAAAGGCATGATAAAGCATGATAATCATAACATGGAAATGTGGCAACAACACTTAACATGGAATTAGCATGAGCCAAGGCCCATTGCACATAGAGCATGAGTAAATCCTCATTGCACATAAAGAATGAGTAAACCCTCATTGCACTTGAATTATCATGACTCAAAACTCATTGCACATGAAGTATCATGATACTATACTTTACCCAATGCATTGGAGTGCTATAAGGGCGCACCCTTCTTAAACATTTCATTTTATGCATAAGTGTGCCACATGGATCATAAAACATGGATTCATAAAACATAATCATTTATTACATAATAAAAGAATGTGGAATTAATACATGAAACTTTGTAATAAATATGTAAAGGTGCATAAAGGTGGATACCCTTAATGGAGAAATGGGCATGGTATCCACTACACAATGGAATTGTCTTAGAAAATCGGAGCGATTTCGGCAGCGTAACGACGTGACATAAGAATTCATAAAATTGATTGATGATATAGAAAGGGGTTCCTCATCATATTTAAATTTAATGGAAAGTAAAAATTTCATATAGATACATTTCCCAAAAACTGTAATGGAATTTAGATTCATGATACAAAATTATTGCTTGAATGTAAAAGAAGAGAGAGAAGTTCCTTTCAGAATTTCGGCATAGTAACGGGTGTACACGAGAGGAATTTAATGAGAGAGAAAGGGGTCTCCCATCATTAAAACAATAATAGGGAAGTATGGGGGAGGTGAAAAACCATACCTCAACATTCATAATTGAAATTAAAAGGGAAATACAACTTAAAGAAAATTGACAAAAATGAGAAATGAAGAAAAAACCCTTACTTGGAAGTGTGCTTCCAAAGGCTAGAGAGAGGATTGTGAGAGGCTTCTTGGGAGATTGGGGCACCTTGGGAGGATTCTAGAGAGATTAAGGAAGAGGTTGTACGATCTCTAAAGGCTTTGAGTGGGTAGGAAGTGGGAGTTTGGGTGGGTTTATATAGGAAAGATGAAAAAATTCTTTATTATTTTGGTTTGGGACCCCTTACATTAAATTAATCCAAAACACAAACCATCCCATGGTTTTTTCCCATGGTTTTTGGAAAAGGGAAGAGGAAAAAACTATTTTATAAGGCCAAAGTCAGAACTTCTTAAAATATTAGGGTTGCTTATGTGGAGGTGAGTCACACTCCCATGGAAATTAATTTAAAAAGGCAAGGTGTTCAATATGTCTTGAGGGGTCCATTAATGCTTTGAAAAGTAAGTAAAAAAACCCAAAATCACATTATTTTAATGGTAAAGCATATATTGGCCTCACATAAAGACTATAGTATTTTATTACATCACTATTGGGTCATTATGATGTCATAAAACACATTATATATTTAAACGGTATTTAATTTTTACCCAAAAATTTGACTGTCTCAGAATATTATGAAAAATTCACCGTTGGATAATTTCGACGTCCTGATTCCATAAATAACATTTATTTTATCTGAATAATTTTCTAAATATGCTAATTTTTACTTTTAAAATAAAAACTGACATTTATCGAAAATTCACGGGTTTTGACAAAAATGGCTTTCAAACCTTAATAAAAATTATAATTGCATTCATAAAATTACATGATAATTTATATATAATAAAATTAATATAATAATAATAATAATAATATTTTATTAAAATATTATTTAATTCAAAAAACCCTTAATTTAATAAAATAGATTTCTTAATTAAATAATAACTAAAAACTCTGTCTGTACTTTAAAAACTATTTACAATGTATCAATAATGACTAGAAATTATATTCATTATTATATACAAAAAAATAATGTACATGAACATAGTAATACTTATTTGTTACATAACCCCTTAAAATAGCCGCATAAGACCTAAGGGTAAGGTGTGCGATGGTGATAGACTCTTGGAGTGGCTCAGCTAACATTACTCGAGTGGTCATCTCTGTCAACTTCCATTTTTCCCGTAGACGGTCATGTTCGATCTTGAAATGGTGAAGATCAGCTTGGGATTGGTCAAGAGTGAAGCCCAAGGATGCCACCTCTTTTCCGAGCTCTGAAAAATGGGCTTTTTATGGGGAAATTCTACAAGATGAGGCCATCGCTTCCTTTGTCTGAGTAAGTTGTATTTGTTAAAGTCTTATATTTATACTAATCATTTGATCACTGTTCAACGACTATATTATCAATGGTCAAAATTCTTGACATAAAACCAAATAAGTTGACATTTTATATAAACATAAAGAGACATTTAATTAGATCAAGATAGATTTCCATTAATGAAACTTTGGGTCTTTACATGAACCTCGGGAGGTTTCCTACGTACCCATCCTAGTAGGGAAGGATCAAAGTTTGCGTAGTTCGATGAAGAATGAATTGGTGATCATGTTGTACTTGAGGAAAACCCGAATATGATGTTGGGACTTACGCGTGGTTAGCGTCCTAGAGAGGGTGTTATGGTTGAAGTTTACTCTATGATCACGTGAGTCATGCTCAGTGTGAGAAACAAGAGGTAACAACAACCCTAACAATTCACAGTTTAACGTCATGTAGGACAAAATTTTGTCGTACAGTTTAGCTTCATGTAGCTAGGATGTATTGTAGTTTAACGTCTTATAGGACATGTGCACAGTTTAACATCATGTATGACAAAAGGGACATAGTTTAACGTCATATTGGATGATATAGGGACCATGCAGTATAAAGTCTTACAGTGAGGACTAAAGGGACTTTGTGGTTTAAAGTCTTGTAGTAAGGAATAAAGGGACAATGCAATTTAAAGTCTTAGAGTAAGGAATAAATGGACTATGCAGTTTAATGTCTTGCAGTAAGGACTAAAGGAACTATACAGTTTAATGTCTTGCAGTAAGGACTAATGGGACTATGCAGTTTAAAGTCTTTCAGTAAGGACTAAAGGGACTATGAAGTTCAAAGTCATGCAGTAAAGACTATGGGTGTATTTGTGTTACACAAAATACTTCTTCAAAAATCTGGAATTGTTTAGAGTCATGAAGAGTTCTCCATCCAATGAGATTAAAGAATAAGCTCCATTGGATTAGACCTTATGTATTTAGTAAGGTCCTTCCCACTTTGACTCAGGATTTAGAGGTTTCTCTCCTGATATAATTGGAGTTATGAGAACCAATACCAATTCTCCTTGATTGAATGAATGAAGATGAACTTTTTTGTTGAAATCCCATGATCTTCGATTCTGATTGACTTCCAAATGGTACAGGGTTCACAATCTTTTTTCATCTAATCATTCCAATTCATCCAATCACTTTTGAGACTGTTCATCTACAGATGAATGATCACAAATGGCTACTCTGAGTGAAGGTAATTGAACCTTAATGGGAAAGATTGCATCTATTCCATATACCAATGAATATGGAGTTGACCGCGTAGCAGTGCAAGTGGTGGTCTGATAAGCCCATAAAGCATGAAAATGTTTATTAGGACATGATTTATTATCTTTATCCACCATATTTTGCAGTATGATTGAAAGAGTCTTATTGAAGGCTTCTATTTGGCCATTGGCCACTGCATGATACCGAGATGAATGGTTGGATTTGATGTTGTATTCTTGATACAACTTCCTTACCTCGAATGAACAGAAGTTAGTGCCATTGTCCGTCAATATGGTATGAAGGCCACCAAATATGGTAATGATGTTAGACTTGATGAAGCTAACAATGATTTTAGAACTAACTTCTTTGAGAGGTATTGCCTCTTCCCATTTGGAAAAGAAGTCAGTAGCAGTAAGAATATATATAAACTTCTTGGATGTAGCCGAAGGGTAAGGTCCTACTACATCCATTCCCCATGTGGAAAATGGCCATGAGTATTTAGCTGTATAGTGAAACTCTAGGGGTTGATGAATGAAATTGTCATATACATGGAAAGAATGACACTTCATAGTGAAATCAACACAATCTTGTATCATTGAAGGACAAAAGTATCCAAGCCTTCGAATTTTATCATAAAATCTATGTACAGACTGGTGGGAACCATAGACTCATTCATGTACTTCTTTCATGATAGCCATTGTCTCATCACCATCAATACATCTGAAGAAAATTCCATAAAAACCTTGCTTGTAGATAATTTTTTCAAGGTGATCTGGGATATAATAAATAGTAAAATTGACCACACATCGCCAGCCTTGTTCTTTCCTAGCTCTATCAGGTGGGAGTGTTCCATTTTGATGGTATTCCATGATAGGTGTCATCCACCATGTAGTATGGCTATATGGTTCAGATATGGGACTAATTTCATTGATTTCCTCTGTTCTTATTTGAACATAATGTGAAAATGTACGATGGTGGGAAATACTGATGATTGTTTCATCCTGATTTGGATATGCCAGAGCTATGGCTACATTAGCCTGTGCATCATCTTGAGCATTTTGTGATCGCAGGATGTAAGAAAATGTCGATTCGGAAGGAAAATCTTCCATTAACTCTTTTGCGTAATCATACAAAGGTATTAACTCTTTTTTTCTGATTCCATAGTCCCCATTTACTTTTTTGATTACCAATTCTAAATCACCTTTAACCTTTATGTGATTCACCAGTGCCTGAAGCACCAACTCCATTACTACAGTGAGATCTTGATATTCTGATTCATTTTTTGTACCACCTTCCAACTATAAGAAGGAATTGTGTAGTAATGCCTTTTTTGGGGAAATAAGTACAATTACTAACCCAACCTTGTGGAATTTAGGATCTTCCATTTTCTTCCCTGTTGGACTTATGGAAGCACCATCAAAGTACATTTCCCATATTTGAAGATTATATTGAATAGAGAAGACTTCCTCATCAAGAAGTTCAACATCTAAAGATGTATTTTCTATTGAAGGGTGTTCAGTAAGGAAATAAACTAGAGCTTGACCCTTTATTGCCTTTTGAGACACATATTGGATATCGAACTACTGCAAAATAACTTCCCACCTTGCCAGACATCCTGTAAGCATTGGACGACTAAGGATAAATTTAAGCGGGTTATTGTGAGATACCAATTGGACCTCATGGTGTTGCATGTAGTTTCTCGATTTCTGAACTGCAAATATTAATTCTAGGCAGCACTTTTCAATACTTGAATATCAAGTTTCTACCTCAAGCATAGTTCGATTGATATAGTAAAGGTTGTTTTCATTCCTAACATCATTCTGTTGGGAAAGGAAGGAACACAATGATCGCTCTAAATCTATTACATAAAGAATAAGTGGTCTTCCATCAACATGTGGCATTAATATCAGTGGACTTAAGAGATATTTCTTGGGAATATTGAATGATTCTTGACATTCTTCAGTCCACTGGTAAGTGACTCCCTTCTTCATTAATTTGGTGAAGGGTAAACATTTGCCTGCCAGATAGGCAATGAAAAGCCGAATACATGACAAGTGTCCTTGAAGTCCTCTCAATTCCTTCAAATTTCAAGGAGGTGACATACCAAGGATTGATTTTTTCTTCTCAATATCAACTTAGATACCATGATGGCGTATAACAAAGCTGAGAAATTTTCTTGAGGTTACCCAAAAAGCACATTTCAAGGGGTTCATCTTCAAATTGTGTTGTTGAAGTTTTTGGAATATGATTTTAAAATCAGCCAAGTGATTAGAACGTTGTATTTATTTAACCACAATATCATCCACATAACATTAAATAAATTTCCCTAAAATGGTTTTGAAGATACGGTGCATGGCACGTTGATATGTTGCACCAGCATTCTTCAGGCCAAAGGGGATTACCCGATATCAAAACACACATTGAGGGGCTTTGAAGGCTGTAGATTCTTCATCTTTTGGAGCAATTCAGATTTGATTATTCTCAGAATATCTATCCATTAAGTAAAGTTCTTCCTAGCCAGCTGTTGCATCAATTAAGAGTTCTGTGATCGGAACTGGAAAATCATCCTTGGGACAATGCTGATTAAGATCTCTGAAATCAATGAAAACTCTTATTTGTCCATTATTCTTTTTCATAGGGATAATATTAGCCATCCATTTGGGATATTTAACTTATCTAATGAAGTTATCCTTGATAATCTTATCCACTTCAGCATTAATTTTGGAGGAATAAGTTGGGTGTGTTCTTCTTGCGGCTTGCTTGAATCCTCGATGTTCTTCTGGAAAACCCAAATGATGAGTAGCAACATCATAATCAAGCCCTGGAATTTCTATATAATTCCAAGCCAATATATGTCGATTTTTCTTTAAAAATGAAATATACATTTCTTGCTCTTCAAGAGTCATGGCCACACTAATTAAAGTGGGGGCGTGGATCATCTTTTGTACCCAGATTTATTTCTCTGAGTTCATCCACATTGGCAAGGATACCTTCTTTGAATGCTAGAGGAGCATACCTGAGATCTTCCTCTTATTCTTCAATATGTGTTACTTCTTTTGTTTCTACTTGCATAGTAGATTAGGAAGTATAATTTCCATGATCAGGAGAGAAGTTAAAATTTGAACATCTTGAAGAATAGGCTACCATTTTTTACCCTATTGATGATGAAGGGTCTTCCTTGGGTAATAAAGAGGAGATGATGGATTGAGAATCGACATCATCATTCATCTCTGACATTGCTATAACTTCTTCTATCCTGGTTGATGAAGTATAGAATTTCTGGATTTCAGCAGATGAAATGAAGAAATCTTAATTTGATCTGTCATCATTGCCTTGTGAATCAACAATTTCTACCATACTGTCTGGCTTGGTTGTTTTAATTGACATTATGGAAGTTTCCATAAGAGTATTTGGATTTGGGTCTATCCTGTCAATTTGACTGATAGGAAACACATAATCTATACTCACATGTATGAATGGGTTTACTGGAATCTTTTTTAAACCATATGGAGCATTAATTTTGGTAATCTTCTTTGTCATAGATATCTCATTTCACTCTATGTGATATAATTCTGCCTCAATGTATTGAGATTCACATGTTTTGAATGGGGATTTATCACCATACAATGTCCCAATTTGACCATTGAAATAATATTTGAGAAATTGATGGAATGATGAAGGTATGGCCGCATGTTGATGTAGCCAAGGTCTTCCAAGAAAAATGTTGAAGGTTGTGCCATGACGAACAACCATGAAATATAAATTGGATACAGGGTCTCCAATCTAATTTCTAAGTGTAATCTCACCCAGAGGTTCTTGTTCATTTTTATCATATCCTTGCAAAATCAAAGTATAAGAAGATAAATCATATTCGGTGAGGCCCAATCAACGAATTGTATGAATAGTGATAAGGTTGACTCCTGAACCATTATCAATGAAATCTCATCATATGTCTATATGATTGACCTTTCCAGATAAATACAAAGGTCTAATATGTCCATGCATAACATCATCTTCATCTTCATCTATAAAAGATATCACTTCATGGAATTCTGCAGGATCATTCTCTATATGGTATACTTCAGCCACAAAAATTTCAGTTTTGAATACCTAAGGACTTGAAAAAGCCTCAATGAGTGCCTCCCGAAGATCCTTTGATAGATTCAAGGCATCCAGAATTGATAACTTGGCCGGTACTTGGGCCAAATGTTTCAAGACATCATACTTTTGGTCCAATGTTTTGTGTTTCCCAATAGAAACATGGGGTTTCACAGGTGCCTTATAATTTGATGCTTTGGAAGTAGATGCATCTTGTATCGGGGTAGGAATTGGAAATACTACTGGCTTTGGCAGATTAGACTAACTAGGTCTATTTATTTTCTGAGAGGAAGAAGGTGAAACCTCTAATCGATCCTCTAAAATAACTATGCCAGGACTAAATCTGCCATGTGTGGAAGAACTTTCTTGTTCTTGTTGAGCCCACTGAAGAGATTTTCCACGATTTTCTGATGCATGTACAGTTCTAGTAGGGGTAGGATTGGAATAGTGGCTTTTGAAATATCCATGTCTTCCCCTATATCCTAGACCTCTAGAACTCCCTCTAATTCCTCTGTTTGATACGGGGAACTTAGGCTCATCATGATCGAAACTTTGACTGGCATAAGAATCCCTTAAGTGAATCATGTTAACAAAACCAAAGATCAACTCTTAATCTGATGAAGAATCTACTTGATGAACCATTTCAGGCTGCACCGTTTGGTGGGGCGGTGCACGTACTTTTGATGTAGATGGCATAAAATCTTTCAGAGTCAAAGATAACTTAGGATTTGACACGAGCTCATCTTTTTCTTACTGTTCTTCTTTCTTCGAATTATACCGCCTCTTTGAGGATTTTCCTTCTAATGAAGGGAATTTTTCTGTGGAAGAAATAGAATAATGCACCATTGGTTTCCTCAATTGCGTTTGTAAAATGGCATGAGTTCGGTTGATCGTTTTCCTAACCATCCAATCATCATATTTATGCGCATTTTTTTCTTTTGACTTCATCCCACTCACCGTCTTCCTCTGGATCTTTAGCTGTAACCCATGCTACCTAGGATGAAAAACCTTTCAGTTTTACTTTTCCTGAGTCCAACATCTTTTTTAGGTTGTTTTTGAAGACAAAACACTCCTGAATGGGATGCCCCAACATCTGATGAAATGGGTAATAGTTGGGAAGGTCTTCATCTCCTTCCTTGTTTGGCATTTTAGGCCTTGCCAACTGAACCAAATTATTTTCCAGTGACGAAGTGAAGTAACTATTAATTTTATCATTTCATAAAGAATAAACTTTGTTCTTTATCTCCTCAAATTGTTTTTGTCTTTAATATCTTTGGTCATCTTGATGAGACAGCCTCTATTTTTGACGCTCAGGAGGTGGAGCACATCGATAAGATGAAAGTTTTAAAGTGGAAGTAGGTACAGATGCTTGTTAAAGTGTAACTGTAGGAGTTTCTTCTCTCCACATTATCCTTCCTAGAGCTAATGGAATTACACGAGTTTTAGCCTTAGTCTCTATAAGAGAATCTTCAATATTTTGAGCAATTTAAGTAAGGTCTCGAAACCCTTCTGTGTATTTCACAGGAATCAACAGTGTGCCTAATTCATCATGAAAATTTTCCACGCATATTGGCAACAATTCTTCTTGAGGGAGGGATAAGATTAAGTAATATGTTAATCCCTTCCAACGAGCAATGAAATCTAAAACTATTTCATTTTCCCTTATCATGCAATTTGTAAGATCAATAACTATCGTCTTTGGAAATGTTGAGATAAATTGAAGAATAAATATTTGAGAGAGATCTTCCCACCTGGTAATTGACCAGGATTGCAAGCTTGTATACTAGACAAAATAAGGCCCTTGTAATGAATGAAAAAAAACATCTGAGCTTAACTACTTCTTGTTGTTAAGGAGTTCCCATCATAGGATCACAACAAGAAACCTAACATGTTAAATTTTTTTCTGGAACTCCCAAACCATTAAAAATTGGGAATCTGGTATTCACAAAATTTGATGGGGGGGGGGGAATTACATCAACCCATTCAAGGTAAGATTTATTTTCTGGTTGAACTTGTGAACATTTTCCTCCATATCTTCCAACCAAGATTTTAATGACTCAATGGTAGTTATTAACATTTCAGAAAAATCTGGTTGATCTTGGACCTGATCTGGTGCAATAATAGGAGTTTGGACAGGTGTGGTGACTGGTACTACAACGTATAGTAGCACTACCGATTGTTGGTGCGCATGCCCCATAGGATTGGACCTATGAGGGTGTAATTGTATAGGATGATATTCATGATCCATCTCAGTAACTACAATGAATTCCCTTGACTGAGTGACTCTAGAACGCTTAAGAGGAAGACTACCTTGATGTAGTTCTACATTCAATCTCCTTAACTCCTTCATTTCTTCCACTTATTGTGTGAACCTTTCCTAAAATGAGAGTGATTAACCTTCTCCAGAGGTTGGGTGAGATGTAACTTGACTTTTACCCTTTTCCTTGTCATGTGCCTTTCTGGAGTATGGAAGGGCATTGCCTGAAGGAATATCTTGCCCCTCGACAGCCCTCTTTCATCTGGTATGCACACCTTCTTCATTTATTTCTGTGTGTACAGCTTCTTGAATAGGAAATTTATCATCTGATTCCTTTGGGTGAACCTCATGTTCTGGGGGATCAGTGACAACAACATTGATGACATTTATCGATGCATAATGCATTGCATCCCTTTTATCAGTATTTCTACGATACTCTTTTCTTCCATGTCCTTTATGAGACATTACCTTTTGTTGATTTGATACCTCAGGAACTTCTTGATGAACCATAATTTGGAGGGAATTCCCTGATAATCCGGCTTTGCATTCCTCTTGTGGCTTCTTCCCTAATCGAGAGAAGACTGACTTTCACTGAGGAAGAGATTGAGGATTTGAAAAAGTCCCCAGTCCGGTGGACTGGGGATGTTCCTGCTTTCCCTGATCAACTCCTTGAATCCCATCTGTTGATCCCAAAGGTTGGGCTAAAAGATTCCCCATCCTGGAAAGCTGAGGAGGTTATTGAGATGCTACATCTGAGACTTTCTTAAAATCACTCATGATTATGCGGAATTTAGTCCAGAAATTGACCGGATGCATCAACCTACATCCACTCAAATCACCTGGCTCAAATCACCATTGGATGATTTCTGACACTTTTGTCACCTGATGATGTGCATGCTCTAAATGAGAAACCTATTTGATATTCTCATTTTCTTGATGCAAGAGTAATTTGACAACATGTTCTTTGTATGCCTAACTTTGGGAAGAACTAGTTGAGGCATGTTCCTGAGCAAGCCTTTGATTACACACAAAACCAATTGGCTATGGCTAGACATGGGCAATAACATTGCATGATACTACTTTTGGAAGGCTTTGTTGATTGGAGAGTACAGTGAAATGCAGTGCTCCCTCCATGAACACCCCATCCTCTAATATGAGTACAAGATGGGGCATTGGTAATTAACTGGTGAAACCTTTTTAGTGCGCTAAATCATGCACGCTGAAGGGCTCTCTGCTGCTTTTCAACCATTGGATATCAGAAAACTGAGAGAGATACCAAATCAATTTGACATTGTAACCCTTATATTATCTTAACATGATTTTAATATTCATCATAAGATAATGTTTTATTTTTAAATGACAAATATTTTTCCACATGTTGAGATGAATATCGTGAATACAATCTTCCATCAACATTTCTAGAATATCATACTGAGAGTCATCCAAAGGCCAAAACATGACTGGTACTTCACCTTTTTCCAGTTGTTTTCTCATATTCAGAACTTCCTTCTTATCATTCAATGAAGATTATTCTACTTGATTAGACCAAATCTAGTTCTTTTTTGTTGCTTCATGAGATTCATCAATATTGGTAGAGAATTCATTTATCAAATTAGAAGATGAATGACCCAGGGGTGGTTCAGAGAATTAACTACACCCCGAGCTATCTTCTGATTGAGAAATTATTTCACTTGATAGTGGAAAAGCATCAGAAATGACTAGCTTCACATTTGAAAGTGCCTCAAGAAAATTGGGATTTCTTGTTACTACATTTTCCTTTGAAGATTTTTCAAGTCAATGTGAATTACTACTATGGAGAAAACGTTTTCATCTAAATTCATCATCATGGAGAGGACCACCATGGTGGGTTACAAAAAAAGCTGAAATATTTTGCTCCTTGATCTTCTGGCCATGCAGAGGGTTATTGTGGCTCTCATTTGAAGATGATACATCAAGATCAACCAAACTGTCATGAAGTAAGCCTTCATGAAGAGGTGTCTAATGAAGACCTTCAGAATTATTGTTATTATTTCCGGAATTTGAAAATGAAAAAGTAGAATCTTAAATTGAAACAGATAATTGTCTAAGGGCTTCAAGAACTCCAGCATCGAGAAAGGCCTTATTACAGATTGGCTCTTGATTTCTCGACTGTGATGGACAGATCTTTTTCTTAGATGCCTTCTTACTCAATTTGGAAACCACTTATGGAAGAAAGTGGTTATTATGGGCAGGTGTATGTGCCTACTCAGGATAAATGGTCATGTTAAGCTGATTATCTCCCTTCAAATCGGGTGTATGTGTCTGACTTGATTGTCTGTATGACATGGTAGAGTATGCACCACAACCCTCCTGGACTGGGATAGAGGTGTGTATCTGTTCTGGAGTGATATGTTGATGATTCACTCCACTGATAGGGATAGATTTATGATTCCTTCCTTGTGATGCTGCTGAAGTTGTTATAATATTTTGACAGGCATCCATAATATGGGCAGGAATTTGTTTCTGCTCTTTCACTATTGTCAGAATGTTCTTGGTGACTTCAGCTGCCAAAATGGGAATATACTTCCATTTTGTGTCTGGAGTAGGTGTATGTGCCTACTCTTGTCGTCCTTTTCCTGTCATGCAATTTTGACAGTACTCATGTGTGGGAAATAAAATTGAGTCTGCCTACTGTTTGTCATTGGAGCTTTCCAATTGACATCCCCAGGTGCTACCAAACAAGACTTTTGGTTAGCCCGATGAATTACAGGTGTATGTGCCTGTTGATTGTTCCCCACCACACTTGATTGGAGAGTTTCTTTGGTTGTAGTCAGATGAGCCTGCTGACTAGTTGGTGAATTATAAATAGGTGTATATTCCTGCCTATAATACTCGGCCGAAATTGCCTGGCGGGATTGGCGTGTTACTACCAGAAGAGTCTGCTGGGCAGTAACATTAGGACGGATGGGTGCATATGTCTGCTCATTGTTTTCCAGCAAGTTGTCTTGATGGACTTCTCTAGAGGGGGAAGAAGTAAGAACCTGCTCCCTATTTTCCGAATTTTCCTCTGGCGGTTCGTCTTGAATGCTTGGGTCTAAGGAACCTGAGTCTAACCCCTAAAGGTGATACCCTCATCATGTTGAGGGTGCACTACCACATGAGTTTGGCAGTGATTGTTGATGGGAGTCCTCAAGAAGGACTCCTGACTTTTGAACCAAGGCCTTGAGTGACCTCTTCATTCACCTCCCAGTAATATGGGAGGGACTGGTGATTGCGTTTTGGGGATAACGTCCCGAAATGGTTGGAAATGGTGGTTGGCACCACCTACTCCTTGACGACTGGTCATCGCTGTCTAGACAACCAAGGTGAATTGTTAACTTGGAGGGCTTCTAGAGCGTCCTCTAGAGTCAGAATGGTACCATGTTGGTTGTATTCCTTAACCAATTTATTTGAGACCCATCTTTGAAGATTCTGAGTAGGTGGTTTTGTCCTCAGAGCGGACGAGCATCCAGTAGGAGTAGAAACCGAGTCTTTCACATGTGTGAATTTTAAAAAAGCTATTTTTGTAATGCAGAGAGGTCTTGGAAAAGAGTGACTGTTTGATATAACAGACATAATCAACATAAGTTTGGCCAGACTACATCTTTTGTATGAGCACATATGTTATTGATTGCTTTGTTTTTCCTCACATTAAGTTAAATAGGATCCTAAAAATAAGTAAAACACCATTTAACTTTGTTAAGGATTCACGTCGGGTACACCATTTTTTTCTTCTGGAAATGGGAAATAACATTGTTTCTTTAAAGTTCAAACTTTCCAATCGGTTTCTAATGGGTTTATTCCTAGAACCAGAAACATCCAATGATTCTATATCCATTTGGACCTACATACCAAAGGTAGGTGCCCATTAGTTGTGGAATGATGAGACTTGAGAATTTGCATTGGTCGAGAGGATGGGAGGTCAAACTCTTCACACCTTTTGGGGGGAATTATTGTCTACTCTATGACTCTCTTATAGATTTTAGTTATGTTTGTGAATCCTTATTAATTTACCAAGCATGAAAATGAGTTTTTCCATTAGACCTTGCAATAAATGATTTATATGTAGGGGATTTTGGGAATATTTTATATGCATTTGATTTTATTAATCAATAGAGAATCATCCATATGAATTAGATAATCGTAGTCAATGGTATCTTTAAATACATTATATAGAACTCTCTTGGACATTATGATGACCATACTGGTTTTAAATCCACTTAGTGGGGCACTTGAAGTTTATTATCATTCAGAAAGACAGGTTTTATTTTAGAGTTGGGATTGTACTCGCAGATGAGATACCTACATATCCTTGTTAGAAAAAGAATCAGAACCCACGTAGTTTGAGTGAAGAAGTATGAGGTTTATGCATGATTATTGGATCAAAGAGAGTTTTCATAATTACTTTTACACTCTAACCTCACAAAATTCATGCTCGGTGTGAGAAATAAGAGGTATTAGTAAAACCTCATGATTGTGCCATGAAAGATGCAATCATAAGAAAGAATTATGTGGGGCTTACGTATGTATGACCGCCCAAGTACATGAAGACAAAGGATTTTAAGAAAAAAATCATAAGAGCAGGGTCCATAAAGGTTTTTGTACTTTATGGAGATTTGGGGTTTTAACCTAGGACTTACTCCTGAAAAGGAAGCCAAAAATTTAAGAGGGACTTATGATTGGGTTTTATTCCTGAAAATGAAGCCCAAATAAAAAGAAATTAAGATTGGGTATTACTCCTAAGGAGGATGGCCAAAGTTTAAAGAAATTATGATTGGGGCTTACTCCTAAGGAGGATGCCTAGATTAAGGAACATGGGGATTACTCCTGATAAGGAAGCCCAGGTTAAGAGAAATTATGACTGGGGATTACTCTTAAAAAGGAGGCCCAGGTTAAGAGAAATTATGACTGGGGATTACTTTTGAAAAGGAGGCCTAGGATTAGAGAAATTATGACTGCGGCTTAATACTGAAATAGGGGCCCAGGTTAAGGGGACTTGAGACTTGGGGCTTACTTCTGAGAATAAGGACCAAATAAAAATAACTTCTCAGAATTCCTTTCTGATAAGGAATACAACAAAATAACCATGACACAAATGGATTTAAAGTGGGTTTTGAAGGATGTCATTGAAGAGGAAAGGTGGATTTGAGGAAAGGATGTGACTAGGAAGGAGGAACACAAGTTTTGTTCTGGTGCGCAAGTCCTGGTCACCCAAGTATACTTGCGCGACATGAGTAAACTTGGGAGATGAAGAATACATGAAGTCATACATGGGAAAATTTGAATTGGATCCCTTAGTATCATCCATAGAGTCTTTCATATATGTTGTTCTCATGTCTACTTGAGAGGGAAAGGCGGTGCACAAGTGTCACTTCCCTTAAGGGCCAGACACTTAGGTGCACAAGTATTGACGAGTTTCTAATACTTAGACCTTATTCTTCTTCTTTAGAGCTTCCATTCTAGGAAAAGAATTACCATATAAGTGTTTGGAAGACTTCAAATAGAGACTTGGGTGAACATAGATTGAATCTGAGTTTTGGATTTTTTGTCCTCGAAATGGGTGCCCATAAGGGGTATTTATAGGCCACTGAGAACCTTGGGTGAAAATAGAATAGGGCGTACAAGTTACTTGCACGACCCATATATGGTGCGTAAGTGACTTGCACAACCATAAAGAAACTTTCATGAACCATGCTTAAAAGGTTCTTTGTTCATGCCTTTGTTAATTTTTGATGTTCTTCAAAGGATGACTTTGTTTGCGCTTAAAGAATTTCCCTTTTCCATTCGTTAGACTCTATGACGGAAAGCAGCGTCAACAATAGAATTTTATGGATTTTTTTTGAGTTTATTAATTTTTTTGGGGTTTAAATAATTTTAGGTGTTTTTATTATCTTTTTAGGGATTTTGGGGTATTTTAAGGTTTTATTAGGTTTTATGGGTTTTAGGGGTTTTTTATAGATTTTTAGGGGTTTTTAATTTTAGCTTTTTTGCTGTCGTTTATGATTTTAGGTTTTGAAATTTTTCTTATGGGTTTTAAAGTTTTTTTAGGATATTCCATTTTTTTATGGTTTTTAAAATTAATTGGGATTTTTTGTGATTTTTTTGTTTTTTTAAATTTTTAATTATTTTAAGGATTTTTATGGTTATTCGTGTTTTTTGTGTTTTAGTGTTGTTTTGAGGTTTTAGGGTTTTTTGAGTTTTAAGGGTATTCATTTTTTTTAGATTTTTTAATTTTTTTAGGTGTTTAAATGTTTTTAAAATTATTTAGTGGGTTTTATGCTTTTATGGGTTTTTATGGTTTTCATATTTATTATTGTTTTTAGGTTTTTATTTTGTTTAAGATATTTTCAGGATTTATGTTTTGTTTTGGATTTTAAGGTTTTCTTATGGGTTTTTAGGGCTTTTATGTTTTAGGTATTTTCAAGTATTTTTATGATTTTAAGGGGTTTTAGGGATTTGAAGGGGGTAATTTTTATTTGTATTTTCAGTTTTTAGTGCATTTGTTAGTTTTTAAAGGTTTTGAGGTTTTTTGGAGTTTTTTAATATGTTTTGGAGTTTAAATGGTTAAATATTTTTTAATTATTTTTAGATCTTTTTTCTTAGTTCCTTGAAACATGTGTTCTAGTTTAAGAATCACTACTTTTAGGTGGTTTCTATTAGATTTATTCATAGAACTAGAAGCATACAATAGTTCTTTATCCTAAAGAGATGTGCTTTCCAAAGGCAGGCATTCGTTATGTTTGTACTTTACAATACTTAAGAACATGCACTGGTTGAGAGGACGGGAGGTCAAACTCATCACACCCTTTGGGGAGAATTATTGTCTACTTTGAGACTCTATTTATAAATTTAAGATATTTTCATGAATCCTTATTATTTCACCCAGTATAACATAAGTTTTCCATGGAATTTTCAATCCCTTATTAATAAGTGTGAAATTTATAATCATCCATATGTATTCGAGGTTATTCATTAATGGAGATATCTGTATGTATTCTAAGTTCTCCATCAATGGTATCCTATCATATACTATTTATAGATTCTTTTAATAATCGTTATGATGATACTGGTTTTTAAGATACTCAGTGGGGCACTCTAAAATTTATTGTCATACAAGGAGATGAAGGTTTGTTTTGATATCGGGATCATATCCATAAAATGGGCTACCTACATATCATTGTGAATGGAATCAGAACACTCATAGTTCGGTGCGACTTAATTGGACAAGTCATGCCTTTCTAGTTCATGTGATAAGGACCTCTAAGAGAAATTTTCCTAGTCAATGTTTGGTGTGGGACTTATTTCTAAGAATCCCAAGGTACGTGGAAATAATATGGGTTTCCAAGTAAGATTATACCTTGTTGGTAATATGGACCAAGGATAATAGCGTTGATTTTAAGTATTGTGTTTGATCCTCAAGGAGGATTTCAACGTTTCCCATTTGGATTGGAATAAATGCCAACGTAGTTTGATAAGTCTCAGAGGAGAGTCTATCCCTTTGAGTGAAATTATTTTGTTCTTACTTTCTGAAAAGGATTCCTTGGTGATTTGGGGGATTAATTTGGGGCTTACTTCTAAGAAAAAAGCATAGATTAAGGGAATTAAGGTTGGAATTCTGAAGAGGATATCTAATGAGTTTGGTCCCTAAGAAAGATTCCTATATATCCCAATTATGTTGTGAATCAATGTTCTCGTAGTTCATTCATTTTTTTAGGGATTATTCATAAGAGGTACTCATTGGATGGGATATTTTTGTGTAAACCCTTTTTGGAAGGGCACCCTTTTGAGCTCGGGCCTTCAAGTAGGCTTCCTATGTATCCTAGTTTGAACAGGAATCAGAGTTCTCATAGTTCAAGTCATCTTCCAAAAATGTTTTCATCATGAAAAATATTTAAGCCCGCGTGAGTCATGCTCAGAGTGAGAAAAAATAGAATATCAAAAATTCAACAAAGGATCTCACACTTTTCCTCCTCTACTGGTGGAAGAGGGAACAACGATGAACCTTCCCTCTCTTCAATTTACGTTGGAAAGTGGTCCAATGAAATGAAGGATTGAAGGTGAAGGAAGTATAGAGGAGAAAGACTGAAACCTCAAACTTGGAAGGTTAGGGGATTTCACTAGGATGGTTTCACTAAAATTGGTCTTGGTTGGGGAGGGAGACTGATCCTTTGCTTGAATGGAAAAACAAGTATGAACCGCACCTTCCATACTAGAGACCTGAGGTTCTGAGTCTTAGAGATGAAAAGGGGATGACAGAACCCAAATCCCAATCCTCCAAACTGGGTACTCCCCAACACTGTTCCTGGGAGAAAGGCCTATGGGACTCTAGATATAGAAACCCACAGAAACTCTATGAATCATAACCCCATTGTGAATAAAATGTGGTAAACCTCTGACTGCAGATTTGAAAACCCAAATAGGAGACACACTGATGTTCCTTTCCCAAGGGTTTGATATGATGGGAGATTTTGGTGAAGGTCTCAGTAGAATCCCTTTCAGAAAAGGGATTCAATAAAGAAGAATCATTGCCATGAATTGATTTGAAGAGGGATTAATGTATTTTATAATAAAGAGATTATGTGAATCCAATAAGGGCGCCCATGTATGTTCTAGTGCGCAAGTATGGGCATGAAAGTAAGCTTGGGTGACCTGATTTTCACTTGAGTGATGAGAAACCTGTATGTTAATACTTTGGAAAGACATAACTCAAGCCTTCCATAGTATTCATAGGTATTCCCAGAAGTGGGGTGCTTAAGTTACTTTCAGAGGAATACGTGGTGCGTAAGTGTTACTGATTTAGGGAGGTTGGGAGCTTAATAAACACAAGTGTTATTAATTTGAATCACTAAAAGGACTTATGTCATACGATCCTCCTTCAATTCCTCTTCTTTAGGTGTCAAATAACTACTTTGAAAGTTTTGGAAGACTTCGGCGAAACACTAGTGCGACCAGAGTAGCAATTAGGCTACAGGGAAATCCATCCTTACAAATGAAGGCCCTAAGGGTCTATTTATAGGCAAAAATAGGACCTTTGGGGAAATGAGATTGGGTTCTCAAGTGGTTGTTCACCAAATTTGTGATGCGCAATTGGGTACGCACTATATGGGTGGCGCCCAAGTATACTTGCGTGCCGCTGGTGATTTTTCCTAACTATGGCTTCTATTTGAGGACTTAACCAAAATAGTTTCTTTATTCTCATCCATTAGGGTGGCTATCTAGATAATTTCTTCATAACGCAGGGGATGCACCCCTGCACCCCTTCTTGGGATCACTGATGGGCTGCGGTCCCAGTCCTTCGGGTCGGTGCCTTCTCTACCGTCACTGACCCCCATGAAAAATTAAGTGTCGCACCACAATTTTTTGAGCCCAGTTGAGGTTATTTTTTAGAAAAGTGTGTGGAAGACATTTCATGGTCTCTATAAAATCCCCCCCCTCTAGAATTTGATTCTTTCAAAATGAAAATAATCTTGTTCTAAGGTAAAATTTGGGAACTATGACGCATTCCAACATCATTTGGTTATATTTAGATCTACTTCAAGTTTGGGAGGATGCTCTAATTGTTTCCTAATACATCGAGCATAATATGTATTGTTTGATTTTTTCTAGGGTTATACAAACTATCAGGAAAATGTTGTATCTTTATAATTTTCATTGCCCAATATTACCTAAACAATACAAAATGTACCTTTAGTAAGATGGGACTCAACTTTTGTCCAAAGTTCCCTTTGTGGGTTCCCAATCTGGTGAGTACCTCATCTCTTGTTGTTGGAATATTAGAATCATGCATGATGGACTATAAAGGGATAGTGTTTATGTCTAAACATCTTTGACGATAACTTTTGAAATTAGATCCCAAAAAATACACAGTGACTAAGAATTGCTCTAATATTCTTTAAATATTTCCAAGGGGAATCTTGGGCCATTATTTTTTACAGTCACCAAATCTAAAAACTTTTATAAACATAAAGGAAGTCTCTTTCAAGAAAGAAGATACCATTATTTGAATAACCTGTTATGGGGGCTGTATTATGCAGGGGAAAATGGGGCATATGCTTCATATCCAAATAGTGGCATCTTTTGACTGACTGTCCTATTATGTATGTAAATTTTATGCAAGTCCACCTTGGGGCACATACTATATAGTCAGACAAAAGAACTCTCAAAATTTTGACATTTTAATGTTGATAGACAAGGGAAAATAAGATTTGGGTTAATCAAGACCACAACATGTAGTTTTTCTATGGAAAGTTATTTTGAGAATAAAGGGTTATCTATGCCAACATATGTCATGAATAGGAAAGTCACTTCTAAAAAATTTGGTGTATGATAAATGGTTAAAAATTTTCATAAAGGAGAATTTATGATATCAAGTTATGAAAATTTATGTCTTGTAGTGAGGACCCTTTTCTATGCAGTTTTAGGTCATACAGTGAGGACATTGTACTATGCAGTTTTAAGTCATGCAGTGAGGATATTGTAAAGTCCATCTTTATGGAATGACGTGAGGACATTGTATTGTGCAGTATTATGTAATGTAGTGAGTACATTGTGTGGATTTCATTTAAGGTCTTTAGATTTGACTAGAGGTATGAGATTCTCCCAATTTCATGATAATTTGTTTGGAAACATACTACCATATTCAGGTATGGAAGAGAAAATTGTAAACTTTGATTTGGGAATTTCTGTATCTAAAGAATGATATGGGAAAAAGACTAAAGAATTAGGGGATGTCTTTTTCAATATGGAAGATACCATTATTTGAAAAAAAAATTGATATGAGGGTTGTATAATGCATGGACAACTAGGGCATATGCTGCATATCCAAATAGTGGAATCTTTTGAACGACAAGCCTGTTATGCAGGTAAATTTTATGCATGGCCACCAAGGGGAAAATATTTCGTAGTTAGGAAAAAGAGCTCTCAAAAGTTTGACATTATATTTCTAAAATTCAAATAATGTTTATGGAGATTCATATTTTCCTATGCATAGATTTTTGTTTATGATGGAAGGTAATTGAATATGAAGAGAGTATTTCCAATCATGATTTCCAATGAATCGGGATAATATGATTTCTATGAAGGTATGACCGAAATGTAGGAAGTATGGTGATTGTAGTTTTAGGTTAAAAAATAGGACCAAAAATGAAAACAATATATGGTATGTGGCCAAGTGATCCAAGGTCATTTCATATTCATTTGAACACATGGAGAGGGAAATGTGTAAACCATGGTCTTGAAGACTTTCAGATTAAGAGAAAGGTAATGGGATGAATATATATGAATGACTGCTTTAAAATACAGATTCTTGTATATTGGTTTTAAAATTTGATGGGGACAAAAAGCACTTTAACCACCAATGAAATTACCATTATTTTCAAAACCCATTATTGGGGGCTGTATTATGCAAGGAAAAATAGGGAATATGCTGCATACCCAAATAGTAGTATCATTTGACAGACAATCCCATTATGTTGGAAACTTATGCAAGGCCACCTAAGGGCATGTACTGCATAGTCAAGAAAAAGAGTTCTCAGATATTAGATACTCGGTCTCCAAAAACCTTAAGAAATGTTATGAATATATGAAAATATTCAATATTAAGAGTGTGACATATGGAAAGGGTAATTCTCAATGAACATAAGAAATATTTGAATCAATATTGGCCCCAAGTTTGAACTTATTTACATAGATCTGACTCACATGTAAAATGGAGACTATCTTTGTTTCCACTGAATCAATATTACATTGTGTATTTTAGATTCATGCAACGAGGACATGAAGTGATTCAGACATAAAAAGGGAATATTGTGGCTGGACCAAGGTATTAAACCCAAGTGTCACTATGTATCTCATATGAAGGAGAATCAATACATACACAATTATTTGATTTATGTGTTGTTTAACATCATGCGGTAAGGATGAAGATGAACCATCGTGAAAAGAAATACATGTTGTAGCTAGACCAGGTAATAAAACCCAAGTGTCACTACAGATCTTGTTGGGGGAATGAATCAAGACATATGTAGTTCATTAAAAATTACCTATGTAGATTTTTTTTCTTACATAAGGAATAAAGGGGTTTTTATTGTAAATTGGACCAATATTAGAGATCCAGGCATCTCTACATATCTCATGTAGATGAGAATCACTACATATGTAGTTCTTGAACAATAATTTCTCATACTAATCTAGTTTGATGTGGGAGACAGGGGATTTAAACACATTCTTGAAGAATGTTTAAACTTAAGACACAAAATGGTATAAATATAAAACCATGTATTTTAAGGGAACACTCTGTAGAGATATTATCCACATACAGGAGAAGAAAAGGAAATATAAAATATTGTGGTTGCAACTAGGCCCATGATTGGAGATCCAGGCATCTCTACATATCTCAAATAGATGAGAATCAAGCCACGCATAGTGCTTAAAATATGGTCCCAATGCAGATCTGACTTAGACATTGGGAAGAAAGGGACTCATCTACCACTAAGAAGCAGCAATGATGTCAATGATTCTTTCATATAGAAGCTCCTAATGTCGATTAGATAAGACATTATCTGTACATTATAATATCATGTAATAAGAACAAATTATGCCATGTAGTTTAACATCATGAAACATGGAAAAAGATGTGATACATTTTATTTTCATGAAACATGAACTCTTATGATTGGAGCTTTCCAATTGAAATCCCCAAGTGCTACCAAATGAGACTGTTGGTTAGCCTGATAAATTGCAGGTGTATGATCCTGCTGATTGTTCCCCACCACATTTTATTGGTGAGTTTCTTTGGCTATAGTCAGATGAGCCTGCTGACTAGTTGGTGAATTATAAACAGGTGTATATGCATGCCTATAATACTCTGCTAGAATTGCCTGGCAGGATTGGCATGTTACTGCCAGACGAGTCTGCTGGGTAGTAACATTAGGAAGGATGAGTGTATATGCATGCTCATTATTTTCCATCAAGTTGTCTTGATGGACTTCTCTAGAGGGGGAAGAAGTAAGATCCTACTCCCTGTTGTCTGAATTTTTCCTCTGGTAGTTCATCTTGCATGATTGGGTCTAAGGAACCTGAGTCGAACCCCTAAAGGCGATACCCTCATCATGTTGAGGGTGCACTACCACACTAGTCTGGCATTGATTGTTGATGGGAGTCCTCAACAAGGACTCCTACCTTTTGAACTGAGGCCTTGAGTGATCTCTTCATTCACCTCCCCGTAATATGGGAGGTACTAGTGATTGCGTTCCGGGGATAACGACCTGAAACGATTGGAAACGGTGGTTGGCACCACCTACTCCTTGACGACTGGTCATTGCTGTCCAGACAACCATGTTAAATTGTTAACTTGGAGGGCTTGTAGAGTGGCCTCCAGAGTCGGAATGGTACCATGTTGATGGTATTCCTTAACCAATTCATTTGATACCCAATGTTGAAGATGCGGAGTAGGTGATTTCGTCCTCAGAGCGGACGAGCATCCAGCAGGAGTAGCAGCCGAGGCATTCACAGGTATGAATTTTAAAGAATCTATTTCTGTAATGCATAGAGATCTTGGAAAAGAGTGACTATTTGATATAACAGACATAATCAAGACAAGTTTAGCCAGAATACATCTTTTGTATGAGCACATATGCTATTGATTGCTTTGTTGGCCTTCACATTAAGTTAAATAGGAGCCTAACAAATACATAAAACATCATTTAACTTGGTTAAGGATTCACGTCGGGTTCACCATTTTTGTTTCTTTTGGAAATGGGAAATAAGATTGTTTGTTTAAGGTTCAAACTTTCCAATCGGTTTCCAATGGGTTTATTTATAGAACCGGAAACATCCAATTATTCTATATCAATTTGGACCTACATTCCAAAGGTAGGTTCCCATTAGTTGTGGAATGATGAGACTTAAGAATTTTCATTGGTCGAGAGGATAGGAGGTCAAACTCATCACACCTTTTTGGGGGGAATTATTGTCTACTCTGAGACTCTCTTATAGATTTTAGTTATGTGTGTGAATCTTTATTAATTTACCAAGTATGAAAATGATTTTTTCCTTTAGACCTTGCAATCAATGATTGATATGTAGGGGATTTAGAGAATGTTTTATATGTATTTTAGGTTCTTCATCAATAGAGAATCATCCATATGAATTAGTGAATCGTAGTCAATGGTATCCTTCAATATATTATATAGAACTCTCTTGGTCATTATGATGACCATAATGGTTTTAAAGACACTCAATGGGGCACTTGAAGTTTATTGTCATTCAGAAAGACATGTTTTATTTTAGAGTTGGGATCATACTCGCAGATGAGATACCTACGCATCCTTGTTAGAAAAGAAATTAGAACCCACGTAGTTCGAGTGAAGAAGTATGAGGTTTATTCATGATTAATGGCTCAAAGAGAGATGTCATAATTACTTTTACACTCTAAGCTCACGTGAGTCATGATCGGTGTGAGAAAAAAGAGGTATTAGTAAAACCTCACGATTGTGCCATGAATTATGCAATCATAAGAAAGAATAATGTGGGGATTACATATGTATGACCACCCAAGTAAATGAAGACAAAGGATTTTAAGAAAAAAAGCCTAAGAGAAGGGTCCATAAAGGTGTTTGTACGTTATGAATATTTGGGGTTTTAACCCAGGATTACTCCTGAAAAGGAAGACAAAAATTTAAGAGGGAATTATGATTGGGTTTTATTCCTGAAAATGAAGCCCAAATCAAAAGAAATTAATACTGGGGCCTACTCTTAAGGAGGATGCCCAAAGTTAAAGGAAATTATGATTGGGGCTTACTCCTAAGGAGGATTCCCAGATTAAGGAACCTGGGGCTTACTCCTGAGAAGTATTCCCAGGTTAAGAGAAATTATGATTGGGGATTACTCTTAAAAAGGAGGCCCAGGTTAAGAGAAATTATGACTGGGGATTACTCCTGAAAAGGAGGCCCATGTTAAGAGAAATTATGACTGGGGATTACTCCTGAAAAGGAGGCCCAGGTTAAGAGAAATTATGACTGGGGCATACTTCTGAAAAGGATTCCTAGGTTAAGGGGACTTGAGACTTGGGGCTTACTCCTGAGAAGGAGGCCCATATCAAAAGAACTTCTTATAATTCCTTTCATATAAGGTGTCCAACAAAGGAACAATGCCACAAATGGATTTAAAGAGGGTTTTGAAGGCGTTCATTGAAGAGGAAATGTGGATTTTAAGAAAGGATGTGACTAGGAAGGAGGCACACATGTATTGTTCTGGTGTGCATTTCCTGGTCGCACGAGTATACGTGCGCGACATGAGTCAACTTGGGCAACAAAGAATCCATTAAGTCATACTCGGGAGACTTTGAATCGGAGCCCTTATTATCATCCCTAGAGGCTTTCAGATGTGTGGTGCTCAAGTTTACTTGAGAGAGAAAGGCGATGTGCAAGTGTCTTTACTTCCCTTAAGGGCCGGACACTTAGGCGCACAAGTATTGATGAGTTTCTAATATATAGGCCATAAAATTCCTATTTATAGCTTCAATTCTAGGCAAAGAATTACCTTAGAAGTGTTTGGAAGACTTCAGACAGAGACTTGGGCGACCATAGCTTGAATCTCAGTTTTGGATTTTCTTCCTCGAAATGGGGGGCCCATAGGGGGTATTTATAGGCCACTGATCACCTTGGGTGAAAAAAGAATAGGGCACACAAGTTACTTGTGTGGCCCATATGTGGCATGAAAGTGACTTGCGTGACCATAAATAAACTTGAATGAACCATTCTTAAAAGGTTCTTTGTTCATGCCTTTGTCAATTTTTGATGTTCTTAAAAGGATGACTTTCTTTGTGCTTAAGGAATTTCCCTTTTCCATTCGTTAGACTCTATGATGGAAAATGGCGTCAACAATGGAGTTTTATGGATTTTTTTTGAGTTTATTAATTTATTTGGGGTTTAAATAATTTTAGGTTTTTTTATTATCTTTTTGGGGATTTTGGGGGTCTTTTAAGGTTTTATTTGTTTTTATGGTTTTTAGGGGTTTTATAGAAATTTTTAGGGGTTTTTGAATTTTATATTTTTTTCTATTTTTTATTTTTTTAGGTTTTGAAAGGTTTTCTTATGGTTTTTATGGTTTTCTCAGGATCTTCCATGGTTTTTAAAATTTATTGGTATTTTTTATGAATTTTTAGTTTTTTTTTAATTTTTTAATGGTTTTAAGGATATTTATGGTTATTCGGTTTTTTTGTGTTTTAGGGTTGTTTTGAGGTTTTTGGGTTTTTGAGTTTTAAGGATTTTCAATTTTTTTATATTTTTTTAATGTTTTTAGGTGTTTAAATGTTTTTAAAATTATTTAGTGGGTTTTAGGGTTTTGTGGGTTTTTATGGTTTTTATATTTATTATTGTTTTTAGGTTTTCATTTTTTTAGGGTTTTTAGGGGATTTTTGTTTTTTTTTGGATTTTAAGGTTTTCATATGGGTTTTTAGGGTTTTTATGTTTTAGATATTTTCAAGGATTTTTATGATTTTAAGGGGTTTTAGGAATTTGAAGGGGCTGATTTTTTTTTCGGTTTTTAGTGAATTTTTTAGTTTTTAAAGGTTTTGAGGTTTTTTGGAGTTTTTTAATATGTTTTGGAGTTTAAATGGTTTAATATTTTTTTTAATTATTTTTAGATCTTTTTTTCGTAGTTCCTTGAAACATGTGTTCTATTTTAAGAATCACTACTTCTAGGTGGTTTCTATTGGATTTATTCATAGAACCAGAAACATCCAATAGTTCTTCATCCTAAAGGGATTTGCTTTCAGAAGGTAGGAATTCGTTATGTTTAAACATTACGATACTTAAGAACATGCACTGGTTGAGAGGATGGGAGGTCAAAATCATCACACCCTTTTGGGAGAATTATTGTCTACTTCGAGACTCTCTTTATAAAGTTAAGATATTTTCATGAATCCTTATTATTTCACCCAGTATAACATAAGTTTTCCATGGAATTTTCAATACCTTATTAACAAGTGTAAAATTTATAATCATCCATATGTATTTTAGGTTCTTCATTAAAGGAGATATCCGTATGTATTCGAAGTTCTCCATAAATGGTATCCTCTCATATACTATTTATAGATTCTTTTAATAATCATTTTGATGATACTCATTTTTAAGCTACTCAGTGTGGCACTCTAAAATTTATTGTCATCTAAGGAGATGAAGGGTTGTTTTGATATCGGGATCGTATCCATAAAATGGCCTACCTATGTATCATTGTGAATGTAATTAGAACACTCATAGTTCGGTGCAACTTAATGGGACACGTCATGCCTTTTTGGTTCATGTGATAAGGACCTCTAAGAGAAATTTTCTTAGTTAATGTTTGGTGTGTGACATATTTCTAAGAATCCCAAGGTACATGGAAAGAATATGGGTTTCTAAGTAAGATTATACCTTGTTGGTAATATGGCTCAAGGATAATAGGGTTGATTTTAAGTATTGTGTTTGATCCTCAAGGAGGCTTCCAACGTTTCCCATTTGGATTAGAATAAATGCCAATGTAGTTTGATAAGTCTCAGAGGAGAGTATAGTCCTTTGAGAGAAATTATTTTTTGCTTACTTTCTAAAAAGGATGCCTTGGTGATTGGGGGGATTAATTTGGGGCTTACTTCTAAGAAACAAGCATAGATTAAAGGAATTAAGGTTGGAATTCTTAAGAAGATATCTAATGAGTTTGGGCCCTAAGAAAGATTCCTATATATCCCAATTATGGTGTGAATCATAGTTCTCGTAGTTCATTCATTTTGTTGTGGATTATGAAAAATAGATACTCATTGGACGGTATATTATTGGGTAAACCCTTTTTTGAAGGGCACCCTTTTGAGTTCGGGCCTTCAAGTAGGCTTCCTATGTATCCTGGTTTGAACAGGAATCAGAGTTCTCATAGTTCAAGTCATCTTGAAAAAATGTTTTGATCATGAAAAATATTTAAGCCCACGTGAGTCATGCTCAGAGTGATAAATAAGAGAATATCAAAAATTCAACAAAGGCTCTCACATTTTTCCTCCTGTACAGGTGGAAGAGGACACAACGATGAACCTTCCCTCTCTTCAATTTACGTTGGCCAAGGGTCCAATGAATGGAAAGATTGAAGGTGAAGGAAGTATAGATGAGAAAGACTGAAACCTCTTACTTGGAAGGTTTGGGGATTACAATAGTACGGTTTCACTAAAATTGGTTATGGTTGGGGAGGGAGACTACTCCTTTACTTGAATAGAAAAGAATGTATGAACTGCACCTTCCATACTAGAGACCCGAGGTTCCGAGTCTTAGAGATGAAAATGGGAGGACAGAACCCAAATCCCAATCCACCAAACCTGGAACTCCCCAACACTGTTCTTGGGAGAAAGTCCTCTGGGACTCAAGATATACAAACCCACAGAAACTCCATGAATCATAACCCCATTGTGAATAAAATGTGGTAAACCTCTGACTGCAGATTTAAAAACCCAAATAGGAGACACACTGATGTTCCTTTCCCAATGGTTTGATAAGTTGGGATATTTTGGTGAAGGTCTCAATATAATCCCTTGTAGAAAAGGGATTCAATAAAGAAGAATCATTTCCATGAATTGATTTGAAGATTCATTAATGTATTTTAGACTAAAGATAATATGTGAATCCAAGAAGGGGTCCCATGTAGGTTCTAGTGTGCTTGTATGTGCATGAAAGTAAGCTTTAGTGACCTGATGTTCACTTTAGTGATGAGCAACCTGTATGTTAATACTTGGGAAAGACTTGACTCAAGCCTTCCAGAGTATTCAAATTTATTCCCAGAAGTGGGGCTCTTAAGTGTCTTTGAGAGGAATATGTGGGGCGTAAGTGTTACTGATTTAGGGAGGTTGGGAACTTAATAAACACAAGTGTTATTGATTTCAATCACTAGAAGGTCTTATGTCCTATGATCCTACTGCAATTCCTCTACTTTAGGTGTCAAAGAACTACTTTGAATGTTTTGGAAGACTTGGGAGAAACACTAGGGTGACCAGAGAAAAAATTAGGCTATAGGGAAATCCGTCCATAAAAATGAAGGCCCTAAGGGTCTATTTATAGGAAATAATAGGACCTTTGGGGAAAAGATATTGGGCGCTCAAGTGGTTTTGCACTAAATTTGTGGTGTTCAAGTGGTTGCGCGCTAGATGGGTGGTTCCCAAGTATACTCGTGTGCCGCTGGTGATTTGGCCTAACTAGGGCTTCTCTTTGAGGACTTAACCAAAATAACCTCTTTATTCTCCTCCATTAGGGTGGCTATCCAAATAATTTCTTCATACCACAGGGGATGAACCCCCACACCCCTTCTTGGGATCACTGATGGGTTGCGGTCCCAGTCCTTCGGGTCAGTGCCTTTACTACCGTCACTGACCCACATGAAAAATTAAGTGTCGCACCACAATTTTTTCGAGCCCAGTTGAGTTTATTTTTTGGAAAAGTGCATGGAATACATTTCATGGTGTCTATAAAAGCCCCCCCCCCCCCAGAATTTGATTCGTTCAGAATGAAAATAATCTTGTTCTAAGGTAAAATTCGGGAACTATGACGCATTCCAACATCATTTGGTTATATTTAGATCTACATGAGGTTTGGGTGGATGCTCTAATTTTTTCCTAATACATCAAGCATAGAAGGTATTGTTTTATTTTTTCTAGGGTTATACAAACTAACACAAAAACATTGTATCTTTTGACTTTTCATTGCTCAATATTGCCTAAACAATACAAAATGTACGTTTAGTGAGCTGGGACTCAACTTTTGTCTAGATTTGCCTTTGCGGATTCCCAATCTGGTGAGTACCACATCTCTTGTTATTGGAAGATTAGAATCATGAATGTTGGACTATAAAGGGCTAGTGTTTATGGCCGAACTTATTTGATGATAACTTTTGAAATTAGATCTCAAAAAATACACAATGGCTAATAATTTCTCTAATATTGTTTGATTATTTCCAAGGGGAACCTTGAGTCATTATTTTTTACGGTCACCAAATCTAAAAAATTTTATAAACATAAAGGAAGTCTCTTTCATGAAATAAGTTAACATTATTTGAATAACTAGTTATGGGGGCAGTATTATGCAGCGGAAACTGGGGCATATGCTTCATATCCAAATAGTGGAATCTTTTGACCGACATGCCTATTATGTATGTAAATTTTATGCACGAACACCTAGGAACACGTACTATATATTCAGACAAATGATCTCTCAAAATTTTGACATTTTAATGTTGATAGACAAGGGAAAATAATATTTGGGTTAATCAAGACCACAACAGGTGGGTTTTTCAAGGAAAGGTATTTTGAGAATAAAGGGTTATCTATGCCAACATATGTCAGGAATAGGAAAATCACTTCTCCAAAAATTTGGTGTATGATAAATGGTTAAAATTTGTCAGAAAGGAGAATTTATGATATCAAGTTATGAAAATTTATGTCTTGCAGTGAGGACCCTTTTTTATTCAGTTTTAGGTCATCCAGTGAGGACATTGTACTATGTAGTTTTAAGTCATGCAGTGAGGATATTGTAAAGTGTAGATTTATGTCATGAAGTGGGGACATTGTATTGTGAAGTATTATGTAGTGCAGTGAGGACATTTTGTGGATTTAATTTAAGGTCTTTATCTTTGACCAGATGTATGAGATTCTCCCAATTTCATGATAATTTGTTTGGAAACATACTACCATATTCAGGTATGGAAGAGAAAATAGTAAACTTTGATTTGGGAATTTCTTTATTTGAAGAATGATATGGGAAAATGACTAAAATAATTAGAGGATGTATTTTCCAAGATGGATGATACCATTATTTGAAAAAAAAATCAATATAAGGGTTGTATAATGCATGTCCAACTAGGGAATATGCTGCATATCTAAATAGTGGAATCTTTTGAACGACAAGCCTGCAATGCAGGTAAATTTTATGCATGGCCACCTAGGGGCACACACTGCATAGTTAGGAAAAAGATCTCTCAAAAGATTGAAATTCTATTTCTAAAATTCAAATAATGTTTATGGTGATTCAGATTTTCCTAATAATATATTTTTGTTTATGATGAAAGGTAATTTAATATGAGGAGAGTATTTCCAATCATGATTTCCAATGAATCAGAGGAATATGATTTCTATGAAAGTATGACCAAAATGTAGGAAGTATGGTGATTGTTGTTTTAGGTTATAAAAATAGGACCAGAAATGGAAACAATATATGGTATGTGGCCAAGTGATCTAAGATTATTTAATATTAATTTGAACACATGGAGAGGGAAATGTGTAAACCATGGTCTTGAAGACTTTCAGATTAAGAGAAAGGTAATGGGACGAATATATATGAATGACTTCTTTAAAATAAATATTCTTGTATATTGTTTTCAAATTTTGATGGGGAAAAAAGCACTTTAACCACAAATGAATTTACCATTATTTGAAAAAACCATTATTGGGGGTTGTATTATGAAAGGCCAAATAGGGAATATACTGCATAGCCAAATAGTGGTATCATTTGACTGACAAGCCCATTATGTTGGAAACTTTTGCAAGGCCACCTAAGGGCACGTACTGTATAGTCAAGAAAAATAGTTCTCAGATATTAGAAAATCTGTCTCCAAAAACCATAAGAACGATTATGAATATCTGAAAGTATTCAAGATTAAGAGTGTGACATATGGAAGGGGTAATTCTCAATGAACATTAGTAATATTTGAATCAATATTGGCCCTGAGTTTGAATTTATTTAAATAGATCCGACTCACATGTAAAATGGAGACTATCTTTTTTCCATTGAATCAATATTACGATGTGTAGTTTAGATTCATGCAACAAGGACATGAAGAGATTCAGACATAAAAAGGGAATATTGTGGCTGGACCAAGCAATTAAACCCAAGTGTCACTATGTATCTCATATGGAGTATAATCAAGACATACATAGTTCTTTGATTTATGTGTTGTTTAACATCATGCGGTAAGGATGAAGATGAACCATCGTGAAAAGAAAGAAATGTTGTAGCTGGACCAAGGAATAAAACCCAAGTGTCACTACAGATCTTGTTGGGGGATAGAATCAAGACATATGTAGTTCATTAAACATTCCCTATGTAGATTTTGATTCTTACATAAGGAATAAAGGGGTTTTTATTGTAAATAGGCCCAAGATTGGAGATCCATGCATCACTACATATCTCATATAGATGAGAATCACGCCATATGTAGTTCTTGACCAATAATATCTCATACTAATCGTGTTTGATGTGGGAGATAGGAGATTTAAGCACATTCTTTAAGAATATTTAAACTTAAGACACAAAATGGTATAAATATAAAACCATGTATTTTAAGGGAATACTCTGTAGAGATATTATCCATATACAGGATAAAAGGAAATAAAAAAATTGTGGTTGTAGCTAGGCCCAGGATTGGAGATCCAGGAATCTCTATATATCTCAAATAGATGAGAATCAAGCCACGCATAGTTCTTCAAATAGGGTCCCAATGCAGATCTGACTTAGACATAGGGAATAAAGGGACTCATGTGCCACTAAGAAGAAGCAATGATGTTAATGATTCTTTCATATAGATGCTCCTAATGCCAATTAGAGAAGATTTTATCCGTATATTTTAATATCATGTAATGAGGACAAATTATGTCATGTAGTTTAATGTCGTGAAACATGGAAAAATATGTGATGCATTTTATTTTCATGAAAAATGAACTCCTATGATTTTTATACAGTTTAATGTCTTCCAACTTGGACTTTGTGTTGTGTAGTTTAGATTCATGCAGTAAGGACATTAGGTGCAATTACACAAAATATTTCTTCAAGAATCTATCATTGGTTAGAGTTGTGATATGCTCTCCGTCCATTGAGATTAAGTCATAAGATCCATTTGAGTAGACCGTATGTGTGGAATAAGGTCCTTCCCACTTTGGAGAAATGATTCAAAGTATGAAATCATATTTCATCTAATCGTTCTAGCTCATCAATCTATTTCTATGACTTCTCATTTGTTGATAACTGATCACAGATTTAAAATATGAGTGAAGGAAATTGAATTTCAATTGGAAAAATTTCATCTGTTCCATACACTAATGAATTAGGGATTTTCTGTGTGAAAATACATGTAGTATCCTGGTAATCCCATAAAACATGAAAAGGTTTATCAAGCCATGATTTAGTATCTTTATCCACCATCTTCTAGAGTATATTTGATAGGATCTTATTGAAGGCCTCTATCTATCCATTTTCCATTGCATGATAGTGAGATGAATGGATATATTAGATATTGTGCTCTTGATATAACTTCTCTACCTCAATAGAATATAAATTTGTGTCATTGCCTATAAATATAGTATGAGGGACACCAAATCTGGTAATGATGCTAGTTTTGAAAAAACTAACAATGCATTTGGCTCCAAATAATGTGGGATGTATAAACTCAACCCATTTGGATAAGATGTTAGTAGTAGTAAGGATATACATGAACTACTTAGCAGTAGCTGGTGGATAAGTCCCTACTACATTCATCCCCCATATGGAAAATAGACGAGAGTATTTAGTTGTTTGTAGAAACTCTAGGGGTTGATGAATCAAGTTGGCATAAATTTGGCATGTATGACATTTCTTAGTAAAATTTGTGCATTCTGGCATCATTAAAGGCCAGAAGTATCTAGGACTTCAGATTTAATCTGAAAGCCTATGCCTGGACAGGTGAGCACCGCAAGATCCGGAATATACTTATTTCATGATAGATTCATTTTCTTCTACATAAATACACCTGAATAGGATCCCATAAAAGCCTCATTTTTAAAGGATATTCTGGTGATCTGTACTATCATAAAGAGTAAAATTTTACACCCATCATCGGATCTATTCTTTTTCATCTCTACTTGGTGGAAGTACTATTTTGGATGGTATTCTATGATGGGTGTAATCCATCTCTTGGTATGACCATATGGCTCAGTAATATGGCCAATTTCATTAATTTTGTACATTCTAGTTTGTATGAAAGGTGATACCACATGATTATGGGCTATACTAATTATTTTCTCATCCTGATTTGTATATTCCAGGGTTGTAGTAGCATTATCTAGTGCACCAGATTGGGCATTTTTTGATCATGGGAAATAGGATAATGTCAGATCTGAAGGAAATTATACCATTAACCCTCTAACATAATCACATAAATGTATTAGCACATATTTTTTGATGGAATAATCCACAATTATTTCTTTTATTACAAACTCTAAATCAACTTTTACTTTTAGGTGATTTCCTTGTACCTGAAGTGCCAATTCCAAGCCCGCGATGATAGTTTGATATTCTCTTCATTTTTGGTACACCCTTTTGAAAATAGAAAGGAATAAGGAAAACTGAATTTACTGTAGAGATAAGTACAATTCATAACACATCGTTGTTGAGTTTAGGTTTTTCCATTCTCTTATCTATTGGACTTATGGAGGCACCATCAAAGTACATTTCCCATGTATGGAAACTATTATGAATATAGAAGACCTCTTCATCCGGAAGTTTAGTATTCAATGATGTATCTTATGTATTTGGATGTTCAGTAAGGAAGTCAGCCAATAATTGGATTTTTATTGCCTTCTAAGGCACAAACTAGATATCAAACTTTTGTCAAATAACTACCCACTATTTCAGATTCCTTGTAAGAATATGACAATTGAGGATAAATTTGAGTAGTTTATTGTGAGATACCAATTGGACTTCATGATATGGCAAGTAGTGCCTCAATTTCTAAACTATTAAGATTAATTCTAGTAATCACTTTTTAATACATGAATACTGAGTTTCAGTAACAAGAATAGTTAGACTAAGATAGTAAATTATTTTTTTATTCCCAACATCATTCTTTTGGGCAGGGAAGGTACCCAATGACCACTCTAAAGTTATAAAATAGAGAATAACTGGTCTTCCTTCAATAGGTATAATTAATACCGGTGGAATCAAGAGATATTTTTTGAGGGTATCAAATAACTATTTTTAGTATTCAGGTCATTGATAGGAGATTCCATTCTTTATTAATCTAGTGAAGGGAAAACACTTTCCTTCTAAATTCACAATGACATGCCGAATATATGCAAAGTGTCCTTAGAGTCCTCTTAATTCTATCAAATTTTGTGGAGGTGACATTCCAAGGATTTATTTTGTTTTATCAGGATAAAGTTCGATGCCACAATAATTTACAATGAAGTTGAAGAATTTTCCTGAGGTGACCTCGAAAGCACATTTCAAGGGGTTCATCTTCAGACTATGTTTCCGAAGTTTATTGAATATGGTCTTCATATCATCCAAGTTATTAAAACATTGTATGTATTTAACCACCAAATCATCCACATAACATTATAAAAATTTTCCTAAAAAGGGTTTGATGATATGGTGCATAGAACATTGATATGTCTCACCTACATTCTTTAAGCCAAAGGGCATTGCCCGATAGGAAAACACACCTTGAGGAGCTCTGAAGGCTTTATACTCTTCATCTTCTTGGTCCATGTGGATTTAATTATATCTGGAGTATCCATCCATGAATAAAAGAGATTCATAGACAACAGTTGCATAAATTACAAGTTTGGTGATCAGAACTGTAAATTCATCTTTAAGAAAATGTCTGTTAAGATCTCTGAAATAAATGAAAAATCTAATTTTTCCATTATTTTTATTCACTAGGGCAATGTTATCCAGCCATTTAGGATATTATTCCTCCCTGATAAAGTCATCTTTTATATTCTTATCAACTTCAGCTTCAATTTTAGAGGCATGAGTTGGTTGTGTTTCTCTTACTTCCTGCTTGAATCCTCAATGTTCTTATAACAAACCCATATGATGGGTGGATACATAATAATTAAGACCTGGAATTTCTGTATAGATCCAAGAAAATATATCTATATGTTTCTTTAGAAATGAGGTATATATCTCTTGTTATTCAAGAGTCACGTCTGCACTAATTAGAGTGGGTTGAATATCTTCTCCTGTACCCAGATTTATTCCTTTGAGTTCATCCATAGTAGTAAATACACCTTCCTCAAATGATGGAGGAGTGTCCCTAAGATCTTCTTCTTATTCTTCCACTTCCTTATGCATCACTTATTTTGTTTCTACTTGTAGAGTAGGTGAGGAATAAAGACCTTCAGAGTTAGGAGAGGAGTCAGTATTTGATGATCCTGAAGAAGAGACCGCCATTTATAATCCTAATAACGATGAAGGGTATTTTTATAGAATTTGAAGATGATATAATAAGTTGGGAATCAACATCCTTGTATTCCTCTAGTATTAATACATCTTATTCTAATCTATTTGATGAAGCAAAGAATTTATGAAGTCCAGTGGAGGAAATGAAGACATCTACATTTGATATTTCACCACTTATTTGTGAATGAATAATTTCTCCCATGCTTTTAGGCTCGATTTCCAAAATTGAAATTATGGATGTAACCAGATGAGTGATCACATTTGGGGTTATCCTTTAAACATGATTAATAGGAAACACATAATCTATACTAAAATGTTTTAATGGATTTTCTGGGATCTTTTATAGACCTTTTATAGTATTGATTCTGGTTACCTCCTTTATCATGGACCTCGTTCCCTTTGTGAGAAAAAAGTCTACCTCAATGTATTGAGATTCACATGTTTTGAATGGATCCTTATCACTATAAAATGTTGCAATTTGACCATTGAAATAGTACTTGAGACATTGGTGGTATGATGAAGGTATGACTGCAAGTTGATGTAACCAACACCTGTCATGTTGAATGTTAATTGTTGTGTCCTGACAAACATCTATAAAATCTTAATTAGACCCAATATCTCCAAACTACGTTCTGAGTGTAATCTCACTGAGAGGTTCTTGGTTATTCTTATCATAAACATGAAACATTAAAGTGGAATGAGATAATTCAAATTCAGTGAGGCCCAATCAACAAAGTGTATGAATATGAATGAGGTTTACTGCTGATCCATTATCTATAAAGGCCCATCAGATGTCTATGTAATAGACCCTGCCATATTGATACAAGGGCCAGATTTTTCCATGTACAACATCATCTTAATCTTCATCTGTAAAAGATATAACTACATGTGATTCTACTGGATCATTCTCTATACAGTAAATCTCAACCGCAAAAAATTTGGTTTCAAACTCTTATAGACATTAAAAATCTTTAATAAATGCATCTCCAATATCATTTGACAGACTCAAGGCATCCAAAATAGAAAAATTGGCTAGTACATGGGCTAGATATTTCAAAAAAAATCATACGTTTTGTCCAAAGGTCTAAGTTTCCTAGAATAGAGATGCGTCTTTGCAGGTGCCATGGAAGTTGACGCTCCTGATGTAGATGTACCCTGTGTTGGATCAAAAGCTGTAAATACTCATGGATTTGGTAGATTAGACTTACTGGGTATATCAACCTACTGATAGAAATATAGTGTTAACTCTAATCAGTCCTCCAAAATAATCACGCCAGGACCAAACATGTCATGTGTGGAAGAATATTATTGTTCTTGTTGAGCCCTCTAAAGGGCTCTCCCAAGAATTTATACCGCATATACGGTACAAGAAGGGGTAGTGTTAAAATAATGGCTTCTATAATACCAATGTCTTCCCCTATATCCTCGACCTTGGATTCTTCCTCTAGTTCCCCAATTAGGATCAGGGAACTCATGCTCATTATATCAAGAATCACCATTGTCATAGGGATCCATTAAGTGGATAATTTTAACAGAACCAAAGAACAATTCTTCATCTAACAAGGATTCTTCTTGAGAGGTTAGTTCTAATCATGCCATTTTTCAGGGTGGTTTCCATTATTTTGAAACAGATGGCATGAAATCTACTAGATTCAAGGATAACTTTTTCCTTGGCATGAGATTTTCTTTTTCTGATTGATCTTTATCCTTCTGATCATGTCATGTCTTTGAGGATTGACCTTTTGATGAAGGTGTTTTTGGTGTGGCGGGAGTGGAATAAGACACAATTTATTGTTTTAATTATGTTTGTATAATGGAATGATTTTGTTTGATCATTTTATTGATCATCCAATAATAATATTTCTATGAACTTTTACCTTTGACTTCCTTCTATTTTCCTTCTTCCTCTGGATCAGCAGCAGTAACATGTGCTACTTGGGATGATGAACTTTACAATTTCACTTTTCCAAAGTCTACCATTTTTTGCATGAGGTATTAGATAACAACACACTCTTTAATGTGATTCCCCAACATATGATAAAAGGGAAAATAATGTAGAATATCTTCATCTCCTTATTTTTTTGGTTTCTTTGGTCTCGGCAACTCAACCAAATTATTTTTTAGATTTGAGATGAAGTAATCGAGAACCTGTTCATTCTAGAAGGAATAAAATTTGTTCTTTAACTCCTCAAACAATTTCTTCCTTGGTCTCTTTGATCATCTTGATGAGTTGGTCATTGCTGTTGATGCTTGGGAGGTGGATCTGTTCCATATGATGTAGGTTTTGAAGGGGAAGCAGGTATAGGTGATTGCTTGAGTGTGACTATAGCAGCCTCTTCTTTCCCTGTTCTCCTTCCCATAGCTGACGGAATTACACAATATTTAGCTTTATTTTCCATAATATAATCCTCCACTTATTAGGAAATTGAAACTAGGTCTCAAAACCCTCCTTTGTATTTCACAGGGATCAGTGGTTTATGTAACTGATCACGTATATTTTCCACTGAAATTGGCATCAACTCTTCTTATGGTAATTCCAGATTTAAGGAATATGTTAATCATTTTCATCAAGAAATGAAATATTAGACTCTTTTTTTCCTATTGTTTACAATTTTTATCATCAAAACTGTCATCCTCAAAAAATTTGAGCTAAATAGAAGAATAAATTTCTGATAGAGATCATCCCATCTAGTAATTGATCAATATTGTAAACATGTATACCAGACAAAATCTGGTCCTTGTAATGACTGCATAAAACATCCATGATTTACAGCTTCTTCTTGTTGAGGAGTCACCATCATGGGATCACAATGAGAAATGAAACGTGTTAAGTGTTTTCTCGGACCTCTTCAACCATTAATTATTGGGAATATGGTATTCAAAAAATTTTGTGAGGGAGGGAACAAATCCACCTATTCAGGGTATACACTCTTTTCTGACTGAACCAATGCACAATGTTCTTTCATATCTTCCAATAAAGTTTTTAATGCCTCAATTTTGTTCATGAGAATTTGTGGAATATTCTTATTATCTAGGACATGTACGACTACAATATTTAGAGCTTGAATTGGTGAAATGACCATAAAAACACTAGTGGTGTGGCTACTAGTATTTGATTTGGATAAACCACAGGGACATGCCTATAATGTTGTGTTTGATCCTACCTTGGTTGTGCACCCAATGGACGGAATTCATTATATGCATATGTTGTTACCACAAATCATCATTGCTGAGGATCTCCTGCATGATGTGAAAGTTGAGGATCTACCTAGGGAGTATGACTAGTAGAAATGCTACTTCGAAGTAAATCGGTATTGAGTCTTTTTAACTCTTTAATTTTCTCTTCATGATGTGAAAATATTTCTTCAAGTGAAAGAGATCAACCTTCTCTAGTGGAAAAGTGAGATTTGATCTGACTTTTACCTTTCCCTTTGTTATATTACTTTTGGAGGGGTGGGAGTTGGTTATTTGAAAGAATACCTAGATTCTGGATGAGCCTCTGTTTTCATGCATGCACACCTCCTTCATTTTCTTCGGTATGTACCATATTATGGAAAAGAACTTTATATTCTTATTCCCCTGTGCTAGAAGCATTTTCCAGAGGATCTTCTGTAATTGTGTTAATAACATTCACTAATTCATAATGCATTTATGGTATTCTATACATATATTTGCAAGATTGTCTATATATGTATCTTCCATGATATTCTTCTCTTCTATATGATGAATTCTCAGGAGTTGTTTTACAAACAGTTACCCAAAGGGAATCCTTGGATAGTTCAGTTATGCGCTCTTTTTAGGCTTCTTCCATAATCGGGAGAAAACTGAATTCCATTGAGGAGGGGATTATAGATGTGAAAAATCCCCCATCCCTACAGGATAAGGTTGTTCCTATTCTTCTTCTTCTTCAAACTGTGGAACATTTTTTATTGAATTCAAAGGTTGAATTAAACAATGCCCCATCCCTACAAGTTGGGGTGGCTCTTGAACTTCAATGGGTGATATTCCCGTAGTTATTCATATGATTTTACGAATTTAGGTTCAGACATTAGCTGGGTGCATTAAACAGAAGCCACTAAAATCACATATTTCATAATATTTCTATACTATTTCAGACATTTATGTTATCTGATGGCTGACATCCTCTAAGAGGGAGGCCTTCTGAAGATTCTTAGATGTATGGTGCAAAATATTCTCAATAGCTTTCTTTCTTTGGTCCTAGCTCTGATGAGAGCTAGTTGAGGCCAGTTCTAGAGCATACATTTGATCATATACAAAATTGGTTAATTGTATCTGGCTGTGGGAAATAAAATTTCATGATACCACTTCTGGTGGGCTTTGATGATTCTAAAGTGCAGTAAAATTCAAAGCTCCATTTTTACCCCATCCTCTGATATGAACACTAGATAGGGTATCAAAAATTAACTAATGTAGCCTCTTTAAACCATTGAGGATAGAACTCTGAAGGGTTCTCTACTAAATTTCAACTGTGGGATGTTCGGAAACTGAGAGATATGCTAAGTAAATTTGGCATTGAAACCCTTCTATTACCTTTACATGATTTTTGTATTCATCATATGGAAAAACTTTAGTTTTCAAATGATGAATAATATTCCATACGTTGTGGCTGACATCATGAAAGAAATCTTCTACCATCAATTTCGGAATGTTTTATTGAGAATTTTCCAAATTCCAGAACATGAATGGTACTTCTCCTTTAGCCAGTTTATTTCTAATGTTTAACTTATCTTCATCATCTTTCACTAGTGGTTTCTCCACTTGGTCTAACCAAATTGGACGCATATCGATTGTTTAATTTAAAATAATGGAGTCAATCATTCTTTCCTCTACTGTATTAGAAGAATAATGACCCAATGAAGGTTTGGATAATGAACATTCCCTTAATATATCTTCTGGTTGAGAATGTATTTCACCAAATAATAAAAATGCATCAGACATGACTGGCATTGTGTGGGAAAGTGCCTCGAGATAAGAGGGCTTTCTCAATACAACGTTGTCAATTATAGAATTATCTTAACAATGTGAAACTCTACTATGAAGATAACTTTCACAGTGAATTCCATCATAGGGAGGACCAGCATGGTGGCTTACAGAAAGGGATAAATCATTTTTATCCGTGGTCTTTTGGCCACATGGAGGGTTGTTGCGACACTCATCCAGAGATAGGCTCTCTGGATTGACTGATTTTTCATGAATCGATCCTTCATGATAACTTTTTCAATGGGGAACTTCATAATTACTACTAATACTCCCATAATTTGGTAATGATAGGGTGGGATTTTTTATCTGCAATAGATAAATGTCTGATGGCTTCAAGAACTCAAACATTAAGAGGTGCAAGATTGCTTCTTGGCTCTTTATTTTCCAACTGTGTTTGGAGATAATTTTTATTGGATGATATCTTACACATAGTTAGGGCCACTTTCTAGGATAAGTGGTTATCATGGGTTGGTGTATGTTCCTTCTTAGGAGTGGTCACTAGAACGGGTCGATTACCTCCAATTGGAAAGGGTGTATGTTCCAAATCTGATTTTCCATATGTTTTTGGGGAGTATGCCCCATAACCCTCATAGACTAGAGAAGAGGTATGTATTTTCTCCGTGATTTCATGTAGATGTGTCATCCCAGGTGTGGGGATAGATTTATGTGTTTTTCTCCTAGTACTGATGAAGATGTTATGATATTCCAGCGTGCTTCCAGATTATGGGCAGGAATTTTTTTCTGCCCTTTAACCATTGATAAGATGTGTTTGGTGAATTCATCATCCAGAAATAGAATATGCACCCATTATATATATATATATAGTAGGTGTATGTTCCTGGTCATGTCCTCTTTTCCTAGTCATTGGATACTAAAAATACTCATGTATGGGGATAGTGAGTTGAGTCAGCCCCAAATTTTCCATCAGAGCTTTCCGACTGACTTCTTTGGGTACTTCCAAACGAGACTATTTGTAGGCTTGATTAAAGTTGGCAGGTGTATGTTCCTAATAGATATTTTCTGTAAAATTTTGTTGAAAAAATTCATTCAAAACTAACAAATGAGACTGCTTGAAGAATTAGTGAGTCTAAGTAGGTGTATGTTCTTGTTCACTAGTTTCCACCACATTTGATTGATAGGATTTATTAAATACAGTCTGATGAGACTTCTAACTGGATGATAATTTGTAAATAGGGGTATTTTCATGTTAACGGTACTCCACCGGACTTTCATGGCGGTTTTGGTGGGTTGCTTCTAGACGAGTCTGCTAGGTAGCGGAATTAGGACGAACGAGTGTACATGCCTGCTCGTTGTTTTCCATCAGCTTATGTTGATGGAATTCTCTAGAGGGAGATAAGGTAAGAACATGCTCTTAGTTGACCGAACATTGTTACTGTTGGTTCATCTTTCGTTCTCGGGTCTGAGGGACCTGGGCCGAATGTCTATAGGCCACACCCCCATATTGTTGGGGGTTCACTGCCGCACATTTCTACTGGCAGAAATTGTTGGTGGAAGTCCTCAAGAAGGACCCCTACATATTATAATTGAGGAATTGATTGACCTATTTATACACCTACCTATAATATGGGAGGGAATGGTTGTTGCGTTCTAGGGATAGGGACATGAAATGGTTGAAGATGGTGGTTGGAACTGTCTACTTCATGATCATCATTCATCGTTTGTCAGATGATCATGGGTTGTTATTAACATGGAGAGCATGTTGGGCATCCTCTATGGTTGGGATAGTACAGTGCTGACGATACAACCTTATTAGCACATTGAAGAATCAGTTTTGAAGATGTTGAGTGGATTTTGACTTCCTTAAAATAGATGATGATCCAACTTGAGCAGTAATCGGGACATTCATAGGTGAAAGATTGAAGGAATCCATTTTGGAGTGAAGGATGTTCTGATAAAAAACTGAGAACAACAATAATCTCCAGTAAAGAAACATCATTTAGATGTATACATGTGTGATTTATCCCTTTGTATGGCCTTCCTTTATCAATTGATAGGGGCTTTATAGGTGGGTAACATTATTAACTTGGTAAAGGATTCGTGTTGTGTTCACCATTTTTTTTGTAGTTCCTTGAAACATGTGTTCTAATTTAAGAATCACTTCTTCCAGGAGGATTCCATTGGATTTATTCATGGAACGAAAAACATCCAATAGTTCTTTATCCAAAAGGGACTTGCTTTCCAAAGGTATGCATTTGATACGTTTGGACTTTATGACACTTAATAACATGCATTCGTTGAGAGGATGTGAGGTTAGACTCATGACACCCTTTTGTGGGGAATTATTATCTACTCTGGGACTCTACTTATAAATTTAAGATATTTTCATGAATACTTATTAATTAACGAATTATAACATAAGTTTCCCATGGAATTTGAAATCACTTAATAACAAGTGTTAAATTTAGAATCATCTATATTTATTTTAGGTTCTTCATTAATGGAGATATATGTATTTTTTAGAGGTTCTCCATCAATGGTATCCTCTCATATACTATTTAGATATCCTTTTAATCATCATTATAATGATAGTAGTTTTTAAGCCACTTGGTGGGGCACTCTGGAATTTATTATTCTATAGGGAGATGAAGGTTTTTTTTTGATATCATTATTATACCCATAAAATGGTCTAGATACGTATCCTTGTGAAAGGAATCACAATCATTGTAGTTCAGTGCCACTTAATGGGGCACATCATACATTTTAGGGTCATGTGATAAGGACCTATAAGAAAAAGGTGCATAGTAAAAGTTTAGTGTGGAACTTATGCCTAAACAACATAAGGTACTTGGGAAGAATATGGGTTTCCAAGTAAGATTAGACACTGGTGGAAATATAGACCAAGGATAACTGAGTTAATTTGAATTATTGTGTTTTAACCTCAAAGTGTCTTCCTACGTATCCCATATGGATAGGAATCAAAGCACACATAGTTGAATAAGTATCATAGGAGAGTATAGTCCTTTGAGAGAAATGAGTTAAGGGTTACTTCTAGAAAAGGATGCCTTGGTGATTTTGGGGTTTAATTTGGGGTTTTATTGTAAAGAAAATTCCCAGATTAAGGTAATTAAGGTTGGATTTTAGAAGAGGATGTCCAATGAGATTGATCCTTGAGAAGGATTCATATATATCCCATTTATAGTGGGAATCATAGTCCACACAGTTCATTCATTATGTTGGGGATTATGCATAAGATCTTCCCATTGGAGGGGATATGATTGTGTAAACCCTTTTAGAAGGGAACCCATTTGAGCTCAGACCATCAAGAAGGCGTCCTATGTATCTTGGTTGGAATAGGAACCAGAGTTATCATAGTTCAAGTCGTCTTGCACAAATTTTTTTATCATGAAAAATCTATATGACCATGTGAATCCTAATCAGTGTGAGAAACAAGAGGATATAAAAGATTCTACAAAGGCACTCACACTTTTTCTCCTTCGTTGGTGGAAGAGGGCGTGACGACGAACCTCCCATAACTTTAATTTTCATTGGACAAGGGTCCAATTAAAGGAAGGAGTGATGGTGAAGGAATTATAGAAGAGAAGGACTTAAACCTCTTACTTGAAAGTTTTGGGGCTTAAACTATGATGGATGACCTAAAATTGGTCCTAGTAGGGGAGGGAGACATCTCATTTTATTGAATGGAAAAGAAAGTTTTTACCGTACCTTCCCTACCAGATACTTGAGGTTCTAGGTATTTGAGAGGAAAAGGGGAGGACAGAACCAAAACCCCAATCCTTCAAACTGGGAACTCCCCATAATAGTATACGGGAGAAAGGTCCATATGACTGCAGATATACAAACTCATAGAAACTCCATGAATCCAAACCCCATTTTGAAAAAAAATGTGAGAAACCTCTGACTGTGGACATACAAACCCAAATAAGAGACATTATTATGTGACTTTACCAAGGTATTGATATGTCTGGAGGTTTTGGTGAAGGTATCAACATAAAAAAATTCTAATAAGGGAGCCTAGGAAGAATAATCCTTTCCATGAATGGAATTGAAGAGGGATTAATGGATTTTATACTGAAGAGAGTAGGTGAATCAATAAAGGGCTCCCAATTAGGTACAGGTGCACAAGTATGGGTATGCAAATAGGCTTGGGAGACCTGATGTTCACTTGAGTGACGAACAACATGTATGTTAATATTTGGATGAGTCCTGCCTCAATCCTTCAAGAGTATTCACCAGTATTCCCAGAAGTGGGGCGCTCAAGTTCTTGTGACAGGAATAGGTGGCATGCAAGTGTTACTAATTTAGGGAGGTTGGGAGCTTTAGGCATGAAAGTGATATGGATGTCAAACACTAAAAGGAATTTAGTCATATGGTTCGACATAAATTCCTCTACATTATGTGTTAAAGAACTGCCTTGAATGTTTTGGAAGAATTGGGAGAAGCACTAGGGAGACCAGAGAAACAATTAGGCTTTAGGGACATTCTTCCATACAAATGAAGGACCCAATGGTCTATTTATAGGAAAAAAATAAGAACTTGGGAAAAAGGATATTGGGATCACATGTGGATACGTGTCGGATGGGTGGTGCCCAAGTATACTTGTGTGCCGCTGGTGATTTGGCCTAACTGGGGTGTCGTTTGAGGACTTAGCCAAAATAATTTCTTTATTCTCCTCTACCTGGGTGGTGCATAGGTATTTTAATGAAGGTACCATGGGTGCCTCCTTAAATTAATTATCTTAATAATTTCTCCATAAAATAGGGGTTGATCCCCCACAACCCTTCTTGGGATTAGTTCCAGGTTACGACCCTGACTCTTCAGGCTGGTGCCTTTTCTACCATCACTGACTCACCTGAGAAATGCATAGTTACACATCGAATTTTTTGAGCCTGGTTGTGGACTTCTTACGAAAAGTGCATGCAAGACATTTCATGGTATCTACTGGCATTTATGAGGTTTTAAAGTAAGGAAGAAGTAGGGACCGACTACTCTTGGTCCCTCCAAAATGTATTGAAAAGATAGAAAACCCACCCGAAGGGAGGGGAAGCATCAAATGATCCACACCCAAAATCCCCAACACCCCCAGAAACCCAGTTCCCAAAAACACCCAAAAAACAAAATAGATACATAAAAAGGGGTAGGTCAGTCAATGTCACATCCAAAGTCATGCACTAGTCCCACACCAAAAGTATCATCATATATGTTCAGTCTATCATCCACCTCAATGAATCAGTAGTCAAAGTCCACCCTTGTGTCCATGGATTCCCATCCTGACTCAAAATACTCCATTAGTATTAGAAGTGGAAATTAGTTCTCCATGATCCTCTCATGTTCAGTAAAGCATGAAGGCCACTCCCTCCTATTGACCTTAAAATTCAACTTCACCACCCTGGAGGATGCCCTGGTCACCAAGGGCCTCATAAGAGATGAGTAGTCCCTCCTTTTCCACTGATTGGGGGGGGGGTTGAGGTTACACCATTTTCAAGAGATTATCTCTCATATTGGACTCCATCACTGGCCACACCATCCCTGCACCCTTCATAGGATGCGCTAGAGGTATCTCCATGCAGAATCTTTTCTCTCTTGAACTGGGCCATATTAGCATTTATCTTGTAGTCATCCTCAGTAAAGATCTCCCCAAATAATCGAGCCTCATCCAAGAAGGGGGACCTTTTCCATTACACCATCCACATGTTATGTAGAAAAACACAATGATATTCAGAAGATTAAACTCCATGAACCACCATGGCCTTCTACAATGCTGGGACCAACCCTTCTTCACCATTTCTTCTTTCGATCTTAGGTAGTGGAAATCTGGCCAGGTCCTCGGAATAGTCTGCAACAACCTCCTCACTTTGGGGAACTGTCTAAACCCCCCTACCTGGCCTCCTAAAATTACCACTCGTAGCAAGAATCACCACTGGATCATCCATGCTCCGACCAGGGGGTTCTCCCAAGGACTGCTTCCCCACAAAAATAATCTCCTTCCTAACATAAACATCTCTTTCCTAGTTCCAACTATCTCTTCCTGCCTAGACACCTACCCATGTTCGGACACCCCTACCCACAAAAACTCATCACCAATTAACTCTTCCAAGAACAAATATTCAATCCTTTAATTCAAAGAAACAACATTCAGAACTAGCAACTGGTTTCCACTTGCCTTCCCACTACTCTTCTTATAGTCCACTATAATACCATCTGAGGATTGCCTCAGGGAGCTCTCCATGTGCCTAGTCCCAATAATGCCACCCTTCAGGGAATCCTCTCCTTCACTTCTGTCCCCCATATCAGATCACCACCCTAATATTTCACACCACTACAAATCAAAGTCACACCTTCATCCATGGACACCACCTCAACACCATCACCTCGCATTCCACAACAATTCCCAGCCATATCCAAAATCATTCCATATAAATCCACTATTGAATCTCCCATATTCTTCCCAACCATAAAATCCTTTCCTAGACTCTAAAAAATGTATTTAAAATAAAGGATTATTGGGTAGTATCACATGAAAACCTATGCTCCCCATTACCTCCACCATTTCTTGGTTGTACTCACCATAGCCAGCCTGTGCCAGACTCACGCCACCCCTATCAATGTCACCACAACTGCAATTCTTTATACTATGGAATAACTTATAGAAAGAGAAACATAAGTTAGTACATGTTTCAAGAACCACTTGTTTCTTCCATCAGATCTCCTCACCCACAGAAATTAATAAAAATTCTGGCAGATCTGTAGAAGTGTCAACCTCAATAAAATCCCTCAGAGGAACTGGATGACAGAGGGACCTCTTCCTCCTATACACATAAAGAAACCTCCCCACTAGATTCCCTAGAGTTGAAATAATACTGATATTTTTAAATTTTAGGTTGAGTTAAGGGTATCCATCCCAAGTCGCAAACATGCGGGAGTAACACTTCAGATGAAGGTAAAAATTCCACTAGGAGAAGGTGAAGCGAGATCCATTGCAGCTTCAGGGTGCTGCAGACCAAGAAATAAGGAGATATTCCTCAAACAAAAATAAAATCATGATGTGGTAAATTTCAAAAAGCCCCACAATTTCCTGATCTTGAATGTCCCAATGTTAAAAGACAAACCTATCAAAAGATTCCACTAGGGGGTTCCACGTCATTAATCTTGCAATCAGAGTCAGACGATGCAGCGCTGAGGCTTCATTGAACTCTTGGATTGAGATCAGGAGTTACAGAAGTCTGTCAAAAAGATCCTAAACCTTCAGAAAAATCCCCATTCATGGAAAGGGGAAAAAATATAAGGATATGAGAATGGAGATAAAGAATGATCCTCATTGAGAACTAGTGGATCCCCCCCCCATTAGGGGGAAGGGAAGTCTCTGAGGCCACCATTATCTTCTACCTAGAATGGGAGAGGAGTAGTCTTTGCATGGATTTGGGAGAGATGTCGTGGACAAAATCCATTTTTCCTAGGGTTTTAAGGGTTTAAAGGTATTTAGGGGTTTTTATGGTTTTAGGGATTTTTAGGGTTTTTATGGTATCTTTGGATTTTTAGCTATTTTTAGGATTTTAGGGGGTTCTAATGTCTTTAAGATTTTATAGTTTTCTTATGGTTTATATTGGTTTTTAGTATTTTTTACATTGTTAGTGATTTTTAGGTTTTTATGGGTTATTATGTTTTTTAGGGTTTTTAGTTATTTTGAGGGGTTTTAGGGTTTTCTAAAAATTTTAGGGGTTTTAGTGTTTTAGGTTTTTAGCTATTTTATGTGTTTTTACGGTATTCAATGGGGTTTTCAAGGTCTTTAGGGGGTTTTATGTTTTAAGGTATTTTGTGGGTGTTTTTATAATATTTTGTTTATGGTTTTTAGGGATTTTGGGGATTTTTTTGTATTTAGGGTGTTTATTGGTTTTTTGGTTTTTTGGATTTTAAGGATTTTTAAGAGTTTTCTTAGGTTTTAATATTTTTAGAGGATTTTAATATTTTAAGGGGTTTAAACGGTTTTATATTTTAAGTGGATTTTTAGGAATTATATATATATATAGTTTTACATTTTTAGGGTTTTATTTTTTTTGGTATCATATATTGTTTAGTATTTTTAGTTTCGTAGGGGTTTTAAGTATTTTTAGGTTTTATTAGGGGTTTTAAAGTTCTCTAACATTTTTTATGTTTTTAGGGATTTTAGGTATTTTTTAGGATTTCTATTTTTTTGGTTTTAATGGATTTTTACAGTTTTTATGGTTTATAGGGGCTTTAGGTGTCTATTTTATTTCTTGGTTTTAGAGTTTTTTGAGTTTTTTAGAGGTTTAATGTTTTCAGTGTTTTTAATTTTTTTAGTAGTTAACAAGTTTCTGCAGTTTTTTGTAAATATTTTACTGTTTTAATGGGGGTATAAGGTTTTTAGGGGTTTTATGGTTTTGTTATTTTTTGTGTTTTTAAGTCCATTTAGGGGTTTGAGCATTTTTTGGTTTTTTTGGATTTAATTAGTTTATTGTATTTAAGGATTTATTAGCGGTTATCAAGACTTTATTGGTTTTTAAACATTGTATGTATTTTAGGGGTATTTTATGGATTTTTATTAATTTTTGTGTTTTTAGGGATTTTGAGGGGTTTCAGGGGTTTGTGGGGTTTGTGGGGTTTTTATTGCTTTTAGCGTTTTTAGGGGTTTTAAAAATTTAATGTGTTTTTAATTTTTCATGTTTTAATAATCAGATTTGAAGGATTTATTGTTTTTTAAATTTTCATGGAATTTTAGGTGATTTTCAGAATTTCCATGGGTTTTATGGTTTTTAGGGTTATTAATGTTTTTTTGGAGTTTTAGGTTTTTTTGGATTTTTAGAGTATTTAATTTTTTGCATTTTTAAGGTTTTTAGAGTTTAAAATTTTTATGTGTTTTAAGAGTTATTTCTATTTCTATTGGATTTTGGTTTTTATAGGTTTTAGGGGTTTTATGAGTTTTTAAGGCATATTTCATTTTTAGGGTTTTTTAGCAATTTTATGTTTTTAGTGTTTTATGTGGTTTTATTTTTTCAAGGATTTGTTAGGGGTTGTTAGTGTATTTAGGGTTTTTTATGGTTTGTAAGGATTTTTTATGGATTTTTATGATTTTTAGAGTGTTAAAGGATTTGTAGGTTTTTTATATTTTTATGTGTTTTGTATAGCTATTTTTGGTTTTTAGGGGGTTTTTTCAGTTTTTTCATGATTTAAGGGTTTTTAGAGTTTTTAAGATTTTTATGGGACTGAAGGGTTTTTTAGTTTTTTCAATTTTTAGTAGTTTTATGGTGTGTTTGTTTTTTTGGTTTTTTGGTGTTTTTATGGTTTTTATCATTTTTTGGTTTTAAGGGGTTTTACGTGTTTTATGTTTTTTAGTGATTTCTAGTTTTTTTGGTTTTTTATATTTTTAGGAATTTTTAGATATTTTTTGAATTTTTATTGTTTTTTATGATTTTGGGGAATTGGGGGAAGGGGTATTAAGGATTTTAAGGGTTTTTACGATATTTATGTTTTCTTTGGGGTTTTAGGGTTTTTATGTTTTTATGATTTTAATAGCAATTTATCATTTTTTAATTTTTTTAGTGGTTTAAATGAGTAAAGATATTTTAGTGGTTTTTAGGGTTTTATGGGTTTTTGGGATTTTTAAGGATTTTTGGGGTTTTATTGTGTTTGGGTTTTTTAGGGTTTTATGATTTTCTTCATTTTTAGTTTTTTAGGGGATTTATGTGTTTTAGGTTTTTAAATTCCATTTAAGGTTTTCAGGTTTTTTTTAAATTTTATAGTCTTTATGGCCTTTTACTATTTTTATGGGTTTTTAATGGATTTTGATGATTTTATGATATTTTATGGGTTTAATGGTTTTGTAAGGGTTTTAGTGTTTTTTTTGGGTTTTTAGGGGTTTTATGTGTTTTTTGGTTTATAAGGGTTTAAAGGGAGTTTTTTGGGTTTTTAGAGTATTTTACTTTTTAATCAAATATAGGGATTTTTTGGTTTTTTATTTTTTTGGGTTTTGAGGTTTTTGAGGATTTATTTAGGTTTTCTAGGGTTTTAGGAGTTTTTGATATTTTTTAAGGTTTTTAGTAATTTTTTACATTCTTTGGGGTTTATAGGGTTTTTATTTTTTTAGTTGCTTTTAGTATCTTTATGAGTTTTTAGAAATTTTTGTGTTTTTAGGGGCCTCTATGGTTTTTATGGTTTTTAGATTTTGAAGCGGTTTTTTGGGTTTTTACCATTATTTAGGTTTTTATGGATTTTAAGTGTTTTTTGGTTTTAAAAGGTTTCTTTGTGTTTTATATGTTCTTATATTTTTTATATATTGATGCATTTTTAGGTCAATTTTATGATTTTTTAAAGTTTTTTAGTGATTTTTTGGTTTTTAGGGGTTTTGGGGGATTTGGTGTTTTTTTGGGTTTTAGATATTTTTTTATGTTTTCAACACTTTTTTGATTTTTTTAATATTTTTAGGGGTTTAAAGGGTTTTTAGAAATTTTTTTGGCTTTTAGTGTTCATATGGGTTTTAGGGTGCTTTACGGTTTTTTTGGGTTTTTAATGATTTTAGTATTTTTAAGGATTTTAGGGTACTATCATTTTTTAGGTTTTTAGAGTATTTAAGTGTTTTTAGGTTTTTAAGGGTTTCTTATAGATTTTGAGGATAATTACGGGTTTTTTACTTTTTAAGGGATTTTAGGATTTTTAGGATATTTATGGTTTTTTTGATTTTGGGGTTTTTTAGTTTTTAAGTTTTTATAGAGTTTATTTATGTTATTACTTGTTTAAAGGGTTTTTAGAGTTTTTTGTTGTTTTAGGGATTTTATGGGTTTTTATGGGATTTATGGTTTTAATTAGTTTTTATGGTCTTTATATTATTTTCATGTTTTTTTGTTTTTAGGTATTTAGGGGGTCTAAGTGTTTTTTAGTTTTTATGGTTTTATTATTGATTTTTGGGGTTTTAGGGTTTTTTATATTTTTAGATTTTTTAGATAATTTCTTTATGTTGTTTGGGTTTTAGGGATTTTTAGTGGTTTTTAGGGTTTTTTAGGTTTGTAGGGGGTTTTAGGTTTTTTAACATTTTTTAGGTTTTTTTGTCTTTTAAGAGAATTTATTTTTTAAATGTTTTATTAGTGTTTTTCATAGGTTTTGCGGTTTTTTACTTTTTTAGGTAATTTTTTTCATTATTTTTATGATTTTATGGTGTTTAGGGTGTTTAGGGTTTTTAGGGGTTAAGGGTTTTATTGTTTTTTTTGTTTTTAATATTTTTTGAATTTCATAGTATTTTAAGTGTTTTTAGAGTTTTTTTAACTTTTTTCGGAGCTTAAAGGGTTTTTAGAGTTTTAGTGGCTTCATATTATTTTTATGGATTTTTAGGGTCTTGTTTGTTTCAATGGTTTTTATGGTTCTTGGATTTATTTGGACTTTTTACAATTTTGAGAGTTTTTATGTTCTTTATGGGTTATATTTTTTTTAGTTTTTTGTCCTTTTCATATGATTTTTTGATTTTTTAGGGGTTTTTACATTCTTAGAGATTTTTAGGTATTTTTTATGATTTTTATAATTTTTTGGGGTTTTAGGGATTTGAGTTGTTGTAGGGTTTAGGGGTTTTATTGTTTTTTTTTTCTATAGTTATTTAGGTTATTTAGTTTCTTTTTATTTATATTTTTTTAGTTTTTTAGGGTTTTATAGTTTGGGGGGGTGTTGATGGATTATTATTTTTTTGGGGTGTCTAAGTTTTTTAGATGTTTTTGATTCCAAAGGATTTTTATGCTTTTTAAGGGATTTATAGCTTTTTATGTTTTTATGGTATTATAAAGAGTTTTCAATGTTTTTTAAGGGTTTTTAGGTTTTTAAGGTGTTTAATTTTTAGGGGTTTTGGGTCTTTTTCATAATTTTAAGGTGTATTTCGGGTTTTTTTGAAATTTTAGGAGTTTTTAGGGATTTATTGTTTTGGGGGTTCTTTTGAGTTTTTTTTTTTGGTTTTTATAGTATTTTAGATTTTTTTAAACAATTTTAGTAGTTTAAAGGGGGGTTTTATAATTTTAGTTTTTTTAGGTTGTTATTGGTTTAGGGTTTTTAATATTTGAAGGGTTTTATGGTTTTAGGGGTTTTAGTGGTTTTAGGGTTTTTAGTGTTTTTTAGGTTTTTAGGGGTTTAAAGTGTTAATTGTTTTTATGATTTTCATAGGGTTTTTAGGGGTTTTTAGAGTTTTTTTAAATTAGTATTTTTTGTATTTTTAGTATTTTTTTATTTGTTAGGGTTTTTAGGTATTTTGAGGTTTTCTTGGGATTTTAGTGGTTTTATTTTTTTTGGGTTTTTAGGGTTTTTAGGGTATTTATGGTGTTTTTGTCTTTATGTTTTCTCATTATTTTTAAGGGGGTTTACGGTTTTTTAATTGTTTTATTGATTTTAGGTATTTTTTAGGATTTTTATGGGTTTTTAGGGATTATATTGTTTTTTAGGTTTCTGGGGTTTTTTTCAGCTTATTGAGGTTTTTATGGTTTTGTAGATTTATTTTATTGTTTCTATATGGTTAATTTGGTTTTAGTAGTCTTTATGGGTTTTATGGGTTTCTATGGTTTTTTATGTTTTCTAAATGCTTTACGATTTTTTGGGATTTTTTGTGATTTTAGGGTCTTTTTGGGTTTTTATCATTTTTTAGTTTTTTTGGTATTTTAAGTTTGTTTAGTTTTTAAGGTTTTATATGGGGTTTTTCAGGGTTTTAGGGGTTTTTATGTTTTTAGTGTTTTTATGGATTTTTAGGATTTTTTTATTTTTAGGGGTTTAAGGGACTATAGGGTATTTTTTGATTTTTGGGTTTTAGTGTTTTCTTATTTTTTAAGGACTTTATGTGTGTTTTAATTTTTATGGGTTTCTTAGGATTTTTAGGGCATTCTGGGATATTTACCTTTTTAGTTATTTTTTGGGATTTTTTGGTTCTCTGTGGTTTTTGGGATTCTGAGGTTTTCTTTATGGTTTTTAGGGTTATTATGATTTTCTTAGTTTTAGGGTATTTTTAGTTTTTAGTGATTTTAATGTTTTTTATAATTTTTTAAAATTTTAAGGGTTTTAATGGTTTTTTATGTTTTTTATTTTTTTAGAGTTTTTAAGTGTTTTGTGTTTTTTTTATGATTTTTTGGGGTTTAAGTGTTTAGGCTTTAAATGTTTCATTATGGGTTTTTTGGGTTTTAATGTTTTTTTAATTCTTAGTAGCTTTTGTAAGATTTTTTTGTTTTTTATGGTTTTTTGGGTTTTTTGGGATGTTTAGAGATTTAGGGTTGGTAGAGTATTTAGGGTTTTAAAGGTTTTTTAGTTTTTATGGTATTTCTTATTTTTTTGGGGATTTGATGTTTTTAATGTTTTTTCTTATTTTAGGTGTTTAAAGAGTTTTTAGTGTTTTTAGTGGGTTTTATTATATATTATAGATTTTATGGTTTTTAAGGTTTTTAGATGTCTAAATGGTTTTTTGGGTTTTTAGGTTTTATTGTATTTTAGGTATTTTAGTATTTTTTTAATTTTTAGGGATTTTAGGTTTTTTAGGTTTTTTATTTTTTATTTTGGTTGTTCTGGTTTTTTAGGGTTTTTTATGTTTTTGGGAATTTTAGAGATTTTTGGGATTTTATGGGTCTTAATAATTTCAAGGTATTTTATTGGGTTTTAGAGTTTTTTAGGGGTTTTATCATATTTTAGGTTTTTTTGGGTTTTCTATGTTTTTAGGTTTTAATGTTTTCTTATGGTTTTTATAGCTTTCAACAGTTTCTACATTTTTTAGTCTTCTTGGGGATGTATTTGGGTTTTATGGGTTTTTAGGTTTTGGTGGTTTTTTAGGTTTTTTGGTGGTTTTAAGGTTTTTTTGGAGTTTTTATGGGATTTATGTTTTTTTAGATTTTTAACATTTTTAGCGGTAGTTAGTTTTTAGTGTTTTTAGTGGATTTTAGGAATTTTATGGGTTTTTAGGGTTTTTAGTGTTTTATGGGTTTTATGGTTTTGATGGGTTTTTTGGATTATAGTGTTTTTAGAATTTATATGTTTTTATGGGATTTTTATTTTGGTTTTAATGGTTTTCTAAGGGGTTTCATGGATTTTTGGGGTTTGACATCTTTTTTCTTCATGATTTTTTAGATTCTTATGGGTTTTTGGGGTTTTAGGGATTATGAGGGTTTAGGGTTTTTATGGTTTTATGGTTTTTAGGGGTTTTATGTTTTTTAATTTTTTTGTGTTTAGAGTTATTTTAAAACTTTTTATTGGATTAAATGTTTTTTGAGTTTTTCGTGGTGTTTTTGGGTTTTTTGGAGTTTTTAGGTTTTTGTTGGATTTAGTGGTTTTTATAGTTTTAGGGTTTTAGGGTTTTTTATGGGTTTTATAATTTTTTAAATTTCTTAGGTTTGTTAAGTGATTTTATTCCTATGATTTTGTGAGTTATTTTTATAATTTTGGGTTTTTTACATTTTTAGAGATTTCTAGTGATTTTTAGGTTTTTAATATTTTTTTCCTGTTTTTAGGGATTTGGGGGTTTTTAATGGTTTTATGTATTTTATTATTTTTTTGGGATTTAAGGGGGTTTTTTTGATATTTACTATTTTTATGGTCTTAAGAGTTTTATAATTTTTTTGGGGATTAATGGGTCTTTAGAGTTTTTAGTGGTTTATGGTTTTAATAGCTTTCTAGGTATTTAAAGGGTTTTAATGGGTTTTATTGTTCTTATGGGTTTCCTATGTATTTTAGGGGTTTAACAATTTTGGTATTTTAGGTGAATTGGGGTTTAAAGTTTTCTTAGGGTTTTATGGTTTTCTTAGGTTTTTTCATGATTTCTAGGGTTTTTCAAATTTTTTGGGTTTTAGGGTATTTTTTATTTTTCAGGGTTTTTGGAAATTTTTAGTTTTTAGGGGGTTTTAGTGTTGTTAGGATTTTATGATTTTCTTTGGGTTTTGGGTTTTCTAAATTTTTATGGGTTTTTTAGGATTTAATGGGTATTTGTGGTTTTTAGGAAATTGGAAGGTTTTTTTAGATTTTTAGGGTTTTGGGGGGTTATGTTTTTTTGGATTTGGGGTGTTTTTTGAGAATTTTTCAGTTTTTAATGTTTTTAAGAGTTTGGAACATTTTCAAGGGTTTACAGTGTTTTTTGGGGTTTTTAGTTGGTTATTAGGATTTTTATGTTCTTTTAGGGTTTTTATGGTTGTTATGGTATTTTAAGGTTTTAAGGATTTTTGGGATTTTTGGGTTTTTAGCATTTTTATGTATTTTTTGAGTTTTGTGTTTTTTAGGTTTTTATGTTTTCTTAGTGGTTTTCAAGGTATTTAGAGTTTATTTTTTTTGGTATTTTAGGTATTTTTTTGTGCTTTTATGGTATTTTGGTGTTTTAGGGATTTTGAGGTGTTATAGTGGTATTTAGGATTTTTTGGGTGATTAGCAATTTTTAGGGTTTTTAGGGACATTAACTATTTTTATTTTTTATGGTTTTCTTATGTGTTTTCAAGTTTATTAGGGGTTTTATTTTTTTAGTGTTTTTGTACTTTTTTAGGATTTTGGTGGGTTTTATGGATATTAGGATTTTGAGGGTTTTTTAGAGTTTTAGGGTTTTTATGGGTTTTTATGGGTTTTTGTGTTTTTAGGGGTTTATTATGTTTTTACAGTTTTTAATATTTTTATAGTTTTAACCGTTTATTGGATTTTATAAGTTTGTTAGTGTTTTTACTGGTTTATAGGGTTTTATCTTATTTTCTAGTTTTTAATGTTTTTATGAGTTTTTATGGGTTTTTATTTATTTTTCGGGATTTATAATTTTTAGGCTTTCTAGGGGCTGTCGTTCTTTTATTTTTTATGGTTTTCATATATATTGTTTTTTGGAAATTTAGGTATTTTTTAGGATTTTTATGTTTTTTTAAATTTTTATGAATTTTTAGGGTTTTTAGGGTTTTATTGTATTTTTGGGTTTTTAGGTTTTTTTTATTTTTTGGGTTATATTGATTTTTAGTCTTTTAATGTTTTTTGGAGTTTAATGGGTTATTAAAATTTTTAGTTTTTTTCAGTTTTTTTGGATTTTTATTGTTTTATGTCTTTTAGGGGTTTTATGGTTTTTATGGGGGTTTATGGTTTCAGGATATTTTAGGGTTTTTAGCATTTTATAGTTTTTAGAAGATTTAAGTGTTTTTAGGTTTTTATGGGTTTTTACGGGTTTTTATTGGTTTTCATGGTTTTTAGGGGTTTTTATATTTTATGGATTTTTAAAGATTTTTTATAATTTTTTATATTTTCTTAGTGTTTTTAGGGTTTAAATGGTTTTTTCTAGGTTTTAGAGTTTTTATCAATTTTTAGGTTTTAGGGGTTTTTATGGTTTTTATGGTTTTTATGGTTTTTATTTTTTAAAAGTTATCTTTGGGGTTTCTAGGGTTTTTATTGTTTTTTACATATTTATGTATTTTGGGGATTTATAGAATTTTTATAGATTTTATGAATTTATGAATTTTTAGGGGTTTTACAGTTTTTCGGGGTTTGTTGGGTTTTGGGGTGTTATTGTTTTTTTTGAGATTTTAGGGGTTTAATGGATTTTATAGTTTTTCATTATTTTAGGGGATTTAGGGGATTTTATATTTTTTTTCTTTTGGGGGTTTTATGGATTTGTAGTGTTTTTTAGATTTTTAGAGGTTTTCATGGTTTTTATGGTTTTAGGGGTTTTTAAGGTTTTCAGAATTTTTTATGTGTTAAAGATATTTTCAGATTTTTTATGAATTTTAAGATCATATTAGTGTATTTTAGTTTTTTAGGGTTTTCTACATTTTTAGAGATTTTTATTTATTTTTAATATTTTAATGGGTTTTATTGATTTGAGGGCTTTTAGATTTATTTTATATAGGTTATTTTTGAGTTTTTAGGGTTATTATGGGTTTTTATAGTTATTTTCTATTTTTAGGGGTTTAAAGTGATTTTAGGGATCTTAGTTGTTTTCAGGGTTTTTATTGGGATTTAAGGCATTAGGGGGTTTTATGGTTTTTAGGGGTTTTAGGGTCTTTTATGTGTTTTAAGGTTTTTAGGGGTTTTAGGTGTTTTAATTTTTTTTAGGTATTTAATTTTTTATTCGGGTTTTTCGGTTTTTTACAGATATATTCATATTTGTGCATTTTTATAGATTTTTAGGACTTTTATGGGTTTTAGTTTTTTTGGGATTTTCGAGGTTTTTATGGTGTTATTATGATTTTTAGGGATTTTGTGACTTTTTTGAGTTTTGTGTGTTTTTATGGTTTTATACATATATTTTTACCTTAATAGGGGCATAACGGCATTTGAGAGTTTATAGTCGGGTTTTACGGGTTTTATGGGTTTTTATTATTTTTATGGTTTTTATTGATTTTGATGGGTTTAGGGGGTTTTAGGTTCATTTAGATTTTTTTATTTTTAGTGTTTTTAGGTGTTCCTTGTGTTTTTATGTTTTTATGGTTTTTATTTGGAATTTTGGGGTTTTAAGGGTTTTTACATTCATATGTAATTTTAGATTTTTAGGGGTTTTTAGGGTTTTTAGTGATTTTGATGGTGTTTAGGGTCTTTTAAGGGTTTTAGAATTTTTATATTTTTTGGGTATTTCTATGATTTTAAGGTTTTATTATTGGATTTCATGGTATTTTCGTAATATTAAAGGACATTTTAGTATTTTTGGGTTTTTATGGGTTTAGGGATTTTAAGGTGGGCGGTTTGTTTTTTTTTGTTTTTTTGGGGGTTTTAGGATTTTTTTAGAAAAAGATTTACTATTTTTATAGTTTTTTTTAAATTTTAAGGAAATTAAAGAGGTTTTATATTTTTTATGGGTTTTAGGGTTCTTATAATTTTTGGGGGTTTTATGGTTTTTAGGGTTTTTATAGTTTTCTTGGGTATTTACTGTCTTATAGGTTTTTAGAGGTTTTACATGTTTTTATTTTTTATGGTATTATTAGGGGTTTTTAGGTTTTTGAATGTTCCTTACATTTTTAGGGGTTTTTAGAGATTTTGTATAAATTATTTTTTTATTTTTGGGTTTTAGAGATTTTTAATGTTTTTAAGGGTGGTGGAGTTTTTTATGGTTTTTGGATTTTTTTCATTTATTACAGTTTTAAGAGTTTTCAAAATATTTTTTATTTTTTAGGGTTTAAAGATTTTTATAATTTTTATTGGTCTTAATGGTTTTTAGGTTTTTTAATGGTTTTTTATTTTATATGGTTTTTATTGTTTTTGAATGTTTTTATTGATGTTTATGTTTTATGGTGTTTTAAGAATTTTTATGTTTTTATGGTTTTCCAATGCGTATTAATGGTTTTTTTTGTTTTTACCTTTGTATCGATTTTAGGTATATTTTTTGGATTTTTATGTTTCTTTGGGTTTTTAGGGATTTTCAAGGTGTTTATGATTTTTTTGTGTTTTATGTATTTTAATGGTTTGCGCAATTTTTTGGTTTTAGGGGTTTTATGTTTTTTTTAATTTTTCTATTTTTCTTTGGTTTTTTTTCTTTTTTTTTTGGGGATTTAGCGATTTTTAAGGATTTTTATGGGTTTTTAGTGTTTTTATGGTTTTTGAGAGTCATTATAATTTTATAGGGTTTTTTTCTATTTCGGAATTTTTTTTAGTTTTGTAGGGTTTTAATGGTTCATTAGGGGTTATTAGAAATTTTTAAATTTTAAAGGTATTTTGTAGTTTTTATTTGTTTTTTCGTGTTAGTATGTGTTTTTAGGGATTTTGGGGTTTAGGGGATCTTAATATTTTTTCTTATTTTAAGGGGTATTAGGGTCTTTTAAGTGTTTTATTATTTTTAGGTTTTAGGGGTTTTATGTGATTTAATTTTATTATGTTTTTCATAGGATTTTTCTAGGTTGAGGTTTTTATACGTTTTTAGGGATTTTAGGGATTTTTTTGAATATTTATGGAATTTGGGGGTATTTACGAATTTTTAGGGTATTTATAGATTTTATGGTTTTTGGTATTTTTAGGTATTTTTTGTTTTTTTATGTTTTTAGGTGTTTTTATGGTTTTCTTAGGGGTTTTTATGGGTTTTAGTATTTTATTTACATACGTATGGATTTTTATGGTTTTTAAGATTTTAATGATTTTTAGGGTTTTATGGATTTTGAGGGTATTTATGGTTTTATGGTTTTTTTTGGTTTTATGGGTTTTTGGAGTTTTTATGGTTTTATGGATTTTTAGAATTTTATAACTGTTTTATGATTTTAAAAGTTGGCCAAAATTTTTAGTGGATTTATGTATTTTTTGGGTTTTTTGTGTGTTTAGGGTGTTTAAGGGGTTTTATGGTTTTTAGGGGGTTTTAGATTCTTTTATGGTTTTATGATATTTAGTTTTTTAGAGGTTATAATTGATTTAATTTTTTCTTAATGTTTTTCAAGATTTTTTGCATTTTTTATTTTTTAGGATTTTATGACTTATAGAATTTTTAATTGACTTTAGGGTTTTAGTGATTTAGAGGGGTTTTTGGATTTTATGGTTTTTCATGTTTTAGGTTTTTTAGGGTTTTATGGGGTTTAATTAATTTTTAATTTTTAAACCAGTTTTAGTGTTTTTCATGGTTTTTAGGGTTTTTACTTGTTCCGGATATTTAGGTATTTTTTATAATTTTTTTGGTTCCTAGGGTTTTTAGGGTTAATTAGCGTTCTTATGGTTTTTTTGGGGGGGGGGGGGTTAGTGTTTTTTTGAGTTTTTATGGTTTTTAAGGTTTTTAGATTTTTTTTAACATTTTTATGAGTTTGATGGTGTTTGGTGTTTTAGTTGGTATTACATTTTTAATGGTTTTTTGATTTTTAGGTTTTTAGGAATTTTTATGTGTTTTAAGGTTTTTTTAGGTTTTTACAGATTTTAACATATTTTATGTTTTTATGGGATTAAATTTTTTTTGTCATATAAGTTTTCCTTAGGATCTTTGATGTTCCTTATGTTTTTAGGTATTGTAGTGATTTTTTGGATTTAAAGGTTTTTTGGATTTTTTGAGATTGAAAGGGCTTCAACGGTTTTTAGGGTTTTATAATATTAAGGGTTTTATAATTGTTTATGTTTTTTTGGGGTTTTATGTGTTTTAGTAGTTTATGGTTTTATTATTAGTTTTCAGAGGTTTTGGGTTTTTTTACATTTTATGGATACTTAGGGTATTTTTATGTTTTTATTTTTTTTATTATTTTTTTTGGGTTTTTAGGATTTTTAGAGGTTTTTGGACATTTTAATTTTGTTAGGTATTTAAAGTATTTTTATAAATTTTATTTGGTTTTAGGGTTTTTATGATTTTAGGGGGGTTATGATTTTAGGGGGGTTATTGTTTTAGGGGTATTTGATGGTTTTTATTTTGTTTTTTTGGTTTCAACATTTTTTTTGTTTTTCATTGTTTAATATGTTTTTTTGTTCTTTATGGTTTTCTAAAGGTTATTCTGGGTATTTAGGTGTTTTTACTTTTTCAGGGATTTTTAAGGGTTTGTAGGATTTTTTTAGTTTTTTAGTGTTTTTATGGATTTTGAAGGATTTTAGGGTTTTAGGGTTTTTATTTTTATTTTTATGTGTTTTTGGGGTTTTAGGGTTTTATTTTTATTTTTAGGGGTTTTAAGGAGTTTTTAGAGTTTTTAAACAATATTAGTTATTTAAATGGCTATTTTAGTATTTAGTTTTTTTAGGGTTTTATGTGTTTTTAGGGTTTTTATGGAGTTTTTGAGTTTTTATAGTTTTTTTGGGCATTTAGTTTTTTTTTTGTTTTTAACGGTTGCTAGGTTTTTAGGGGATTAAATTGTATTTTTGTTTTTATGTTCTTCACTTGATTTGTTTGGATTTTCTAGGTTTTTTTTTTTTTTTGGTATTTTTAGGGATTTTTAGGTTTTTAGGTTTTTAGGTTTAGTAAGGATTTTGAGGGTTAATTTGGGTTTTTAGGGTTTTAGGATTTTAGGGGTTTTTAGTGTTTTTAGTGTTTTTAGGTTTTTAGGGGTTTTAATTGTTTTTTGATTCTGAATGGTTTCTTATGTTCTTTCTGGGATTTTTGGTTTTTCTACATTTGTAGGTATTTTTAGAATTTTTATGGTTTTGAGGATATTTAGGGTTTTGACGGTTTTTAGGGTATTATATTTTTTTGGGGTTTCATAGTTTTATTTTTATTTTTGATGGGTTTGAATATTTTAAATGTTTCTAACATTTCTAGACGTTCAAATGGTTTTTGAATTTTCTAGTTTTTATTTATGGTTTCTATTCATTTTAAAGGGTTTTATTATTTCTAGGGGTTTATGGATTTTATGAGCTTTCAGGTATTTTGGGGTTTTTATGTGTTTTGGGATTTTAGAATTTTTTAGGTTTTTATCGGTTTTAAGTGTTTTTAATTTTTTTTATTGGTTTCTTAGGGGTTTTCATGATTTTTTTTTTTACATTTTTAGATATTTTTTTGGAATGTTTATGATTTTTTGGGGATTTTGATGATTTTTAGCATTTTTAGTGTTTAAAGGGGGTTTCACATGTTTTAGGTTATTAGGGGTTTTATGTGTTCTGTGGTTATTAAGGTTTTATTAATGTTTTTATGGTTTTTTTTAATTTAATGATTTTAAGGGATTTTAAATATTTTTTTGGGATTTTTTAGGTTTTTAGGGTTGGGGGTTTGGGGTTTTATAGGGGTTATGTGGTTTTAGGGTTTTTTAGATTTTAGGGGTTTTTATTGTTTCTTTGTCATTTTTATTTGATTAAATAGTTTTTAAATATTTTATTAATTTTTTCTAGAAATTATGTTTTCTTAGGGTTTTAATGGTTTTTAGTTTTAGGGATTATGCTTTTTAGCGTTTTTAGTGTTTTTAGCAGTTTTTAGTGGTTTTCGAGTTTTTAACTTTTTTTAGGTTTTAATAAATTTTTTAGTGTTTTTAGTTTTTTTAGTGTTTTTTTTAAATTTTCAAGGTTTTTTGGGACCTTTTATGATATTATCATTTTTTGTGGGTTTTAGGGATTTTTGTTTTTTTTATGGTTTCTTAGGGTTTTAATGTTTTAATGGATTTATTTTTTCGAAGTCCTTTAGGGCTTTTATGTGTATTAAGGATTTAAAGGTTTTCATAGTGTTTTCTTGGGTTTTAGGGTTTTATACATTTTTCAGGATTTTGAATGATTTTTTGTATTTTTTTATGTTTTTTATTGGTTTTCGGGTTTTAGTGTTGTTATGGGTTTTCATGTTTTATTGTTTTTTTTAGTAATTTAGGGTTTTTAATTTTTTGAGATTTTTTCACGTTTCTAGGGGCTTAAAAGGTTTTATAGTTTTTAGTGGTTTTCACGAGATTTTATGGGTTTTTGGGTATTAAAGTTTTTAGTAGGTTTTAAGGTTTTTAGGGTTTATAGGGTTTTTTTGTGTTTTATGTTTATTAGGGTTTTGAACTCATTTTTTATGTTATTATTTGTGTTTATGAAGGATTTTGGGCTGGTTATGTTTTCATGATTATTATGTATTTTTATGATTTTTAGGGGTTTTTAGGGTTTTAGGGGTTTTTAGAATTTTTAGGTTTTTTGCGGTTTTAAGTGTTTTTATGATTTTATGGTTGTGTGTAGGGTTATCATTACTGTTATGGTATTTACTTTTTTAAGTATTTTTAGTTCTTATTTATTATTTTTGGGGGTTTTTAGGATTTTTAGGGGTTTTAGGGGTTTTAGGGTTAATTAGGGTAATATGTTTGTTTCCGGGGGGGGTTAGGTTTTTTTAGTTTTAGGGGTTTTGATGGTTTTTAGAGTTTTTAAATGTTTTTGGTGATTTAAATGGTTTGTAAAGTTTCAGAGGTTTTTAAGAGTCTTATGGGGTTTTATTGGTTTTAAGGATTTTAAGGGTTCTTATGTTTTTAGGGTTTTTATAATTTTTAGGGTTTTCTAGCATTTTATAATTTTTTTATGTTTTTAGAGGTTTTGAGTGTTTTTTGGTTTTTATGGTTTTATTTGGGGATTTCAAGTTTCTAGGTGTTTTTATGTCAATAAGTATTTTATGTTATTTTTTATTTTCATGGGTTTTTAGTGTTTTTAAGGATTTTTCAGGGTTTAGGGTTTATTAGGGGATTTAGAGTTTTTATTGTTTTTAGGTTTTTAAGGTGATTAATCATTTTTTGGGTTTTATGGTTTTCTTATGGTTTTCTAGAGGTTTAGGGTTATATTTGTTTTTAGGGATTTTTATGGATTTTTAAGGTTTTTAATGATATTTAGGGTTTTAGTGATTTTGATGTTTGGGGGGGGGGGTTAAATGGTTTTTTAAATTGTTATGTTTTTTGGGTCTTTAGGGTTTTGTGAGTTTTATGGGTTGAAAGGATTTTTATATTTTTTAATGTTTTTATGGGTTTAAAGTGTTTTAGGAGTTCTTAATTTTTAGGGAATTTATGGTTGTTAGTGTTTTAAAGGTTATTAGAGGGTTTTATGGTATTTAGAGGTTTTAAGGTTTTTAGTATTTTTAACATTTTCAGGATTTTTAGGGAGTTGATGTGTTTTTCAGTTTTTAAGGACTCCATATGTTTTTTATTGGTTTTTAGTGTTTTTACATTTTATGGAATTTTAGAGACTTTTAGGATGATAATGGGATTTTTAGGGTTTTTAGAGTTTTAAATTGTTTTAGTTTTTTTATCCGTTTTATAGCTTTTCAGGATTTTAGTGGTTTTATAGTTTTTAGGGTTTTATAGTTTTTATGTGTTTTATTGATTTTATGGACTTTTAGGTATTCTATGTGTTTTTATGGTCTCTATATTTTCTAAGGGGTTTTGACGGTTTTTGGGTATTTTACATTTTTAGGGATTTTATCGATTTTAGGATCTTTATGGGTTATTAGGGTTCTTAAGAATTTTGAGCAGTTTATGGATTTTTAGGGATTTTAGAATTTTTCGGTTTTTAGTAGTTTAACTGTATTTAGGATTTTATGGCTTTCTTAGGGGTTATAAGGGTTTTTATGTTTTTTTTCATTTATACGGAGTTTTAGACATTTCTTAGTATTTTTTTTTGGTTTTTTTGGGATATTGAGGGGTTTTAGGTGGTTTAACATTTTTATAGTTTTTAGGGTTTTAGATTTCTTAGGGTTTTTATGGGTTTAAGAGTTTTTTTTATCATTTTTTGGTGATAAAAGGGTTTTAGTGCGCTTAGTGGGTTTTCTTGAGTTTTATGGGTTTTCATGGTTTATAAAGGATTTATGTGTTTTCTCGATTTCATAGTTTTTAGTGTTTTTATGGTATTTTTTTGGGTATTTTTAATATATGTTGTTTTTAATTTTTTAGGCGTTTAAGTATTTTATGAATTCTAGGGATTGTTGAGGATTTATGATTTTATGAATTTTTATGGTTTTCTAAATATTTTTATAATTTTCGGGGTTTTTTGGATTTTGAGGATTTTATAGTTTTTAAGGGTTTCTAGGGTTTTCATCAAATTTATTTTTTCGGTTTTTAGGGGTTTCAGAGTTTTTAGGTGTTTTATGGAATTATGAGTTTTTAAAAAAATTTATGGGTTTAAAGTGTCTACTATTTTTCTTGGTTTTTTGGGTTTTCATTCATTTTGAGAAATTTTAATGGTTTTTATAATATTTTAGGTATTTTAGAATTATTTTAGGTTTTTAGGGTTTTAAGTGTTTGTTAGTTTTTAAGGGTTTTAATTGTTTTTATGTTTGTGTGGTTTTATTTGATTTTGTTTTTGGGTTTTAGGTTTTTTAATGTATTTAGGGATTTTTAATGTTTTTTTAAATTTTTAGGGTTTTTGAAAGTTTTGGGTGATTTTTAGGGGTTATAGATTTTTTTTGGTTGTACTGTATTTAGGTTTTCTATGCATTTAAAGTTTTTTATAAGGTTTTATTAGGAAACTTCAAGGTTCTTAGGTTTTTTTAATTTTTTTAGGATTTTTTGGGATTTCAATGGTTTTTTAGTGTTTGTAGAGCTTTTTACGGTTTATAGGGTTTTATGGTTTTTTTAAGTGTTTTTTTAGGTTTTTTGTTTTTTTGGTTTTTAGAACATTTTAATGTTTCTTGGGGTTTAAAGGGTGTTTAGGGTTTTTAGTTATTTTAGTGGATTTTTTATGTTAATAGGTTATATTTTGTTTTTCAGTGGTTTTTATGGTTTTTTGGGTTTTTTGGTTTATTATAGTCTTTTAGGGTTTTTTATCATTTTTAGGTTTTTAGGGGGTTTAATCATTTTTAGTTTTTTATGGTTTTCTTAGGTATTTGGGGGTTTTACAGTTTTTTAGGGTTTTTTATTACTTTTTACATTTTCTTGGGTTTTTATGTTTTTAGGTATTTTGAGGAAATTAGAGGTTTTTTTTGGTCTTAGGGGTTTTTAGGATTTAGATTGTTTTTTATATTTTTAGCGGTTTTAAGTGATTTTAGGGTTTTAAGGATTTACTAGGGATTTTTTTTTGGGTTTTCTCCTAGTTTTAGGGTTTTTTATGCTTTTAGGTATTTTTTCAATTTTCTGTGGTGTTTTTGTTTTTAGAGTTTTTTCGGGTTAATAGGGTATTTAGGGTATTTAGGGTATTCATCTATTATATGGATTTAGGTTCTTTTAGTTTTTTAGTGTTTGAGGGGTTTTTAGAGTCTTTCTAACATTTTTTGTTGTTTAAAGGGTTTTAAATCTTCTATCGTTTTTTAGGTTTTTATGGGATTCTATAATTTTTATGACTTTTTGGGTTTTTTATAGTTTTTAGTGTATTATAGGATCCTTTAGGGTTTTTATAATTTTTTAGGTTTATGGATTTTAATTGTTTTTATGTTTTAAGGTGTTATTAAGGTTTTCATGATTTTTAGTGTTTTTATGTATTTATGGATTTTTTAGGATTTGTATGAATTTTAATGGTTTTATCATTTTTAGGAATTTTATGGGTTTTGTGGATCTTTAGTTTTTAGGTTTTTTTAATTTTTAGGGGATTTAATTTTATAATATTTTATAATAATTTCTATGGGTTTAAAGTGGTTTTATAGTTTTGAGTGGTTTTTGGGTGTTTTTATAAGTTATATGGTTTTTAATGGTTTAGGTATTTTATTATATTTAAATGTTTTTTGGGTTTTTGGTTCATCTAGGGTTTTACTGAGTTTATGTTTTTAGGGTTCTGTAGAGTTTTGAGGTTTGTAATATTTTATGAGGAGTTTTTATGCTTTTAACATTTTTTTATTTTTCTGAATTTTATTGGTTTTAACTATTTTTAGGGGTTTTATTGTTTTTTGGTATTATTGGGTTTTCATGGGGTTTTATTAACATTTACCATTATAGTGGTTTTAAGTGTATTTATGTTTTTAAGGTTTTCTTATGACTTTTTGGGTTTTTATTGTTTTTTTACGTTTTTAGGGATTTTATTAATTTTTATTATTTTTATGGTTTTTATGTTTTTTATTGGTTTCATTTTTTTATTTTTAAGGTTTTTATTTTTCATGTTTTTTTGGGTTTTTATGAATTTTTTATGTTTTAAGGGTTTTAATGGTTTTATAGTGGTTTAATGTTTTCATGGATTTAAAATGATTTTATAGTTTTTAGTTATTTTAGGGTTTTTATTGTTTTTATGGTTTTTAGGGAATTTGCGGTTTTATTGTTCTATTTTGTAGGTTTATAATCAATTTTTAGGTTTTTAGGGTTTTTATGTGTTTTATGTTTTTAGGGTTTCATTTGGGTCCTTTATATTTTTTTATAATTTTTACCTTTTTGAGGGTTTTATGGTTTTTTTTGGATTTTTATGCGTTTAATTATTTATTGGGATTTTAAATGTTTTTAGGGGTTTTACGATTTTTATGGTTTTTTTGTCTTAGTGTTTTTATGATTTTTAGGGTTTTTAATGTTTTTAGGGGTAAAGGGTGTTTTGAGTTTTATTAGTTTTTAGGGGTTTCATGGGGTTATATAATTTTTTTGGGCTTTTAGGGTATTAGGGTTTTTAGGGTCTTATTAATTTTTAGGTGTTTTTATATTTTTATTGTTTTCTATGGTGTTTTAATGTTTTTGGAGGGATTGACATTTTCAGGGATTTTTTGTTCATTTTAAATAATTTTAATGGATTTTATGGTTTTTTGGGGGGTTTGGGTTTTTTTTTGTATTTTAGGGTTTTAAAGGTGATTTAAAATCTTAAAAAAATAGTGGTTTAAAAGGATTTTATATATTTTTTGGTTTTTAGGTTTTTTATGGGTTTTTAATGCTTTTACGGGTTTTAGGGTTTTTTGTCTGTTTAGGGTTTTAAGGTTTTTAGCATGTTTAGGTTTTATGTCATTTATTTTTTTAGTTTTAAGGATTTATTAGAGGTTCTAAGTGTTTTTAGGTTATTTTATGTTTTTAGGTGTTTTTAGGGATTTATTTCAATTTCTATGGGTTCTTAGAGTTTTTATAGATTTGAGGGTTTTAGGATATTTAGGTTTTTAGTTTTTTTTATTCGATTATAGTTTATTTTTGGATTTAGAGGTATTATGTGTTATAGATTTTATGTTTTTCTTTTGATTTATCATGGATTTTAGGTTTTTTTATGTTTTTATGGAGATTTTTGGGTTTTTTATGAAATTTAGGTGATTATCAGGATTTCATGTTTTGAACTTTTTTGGGGGGTTTTATGTTTTTTGACAAGTTATGGTTTTTATGGTTCCTTAGGGTTTTAAAATTTATATGTGTTTAAAGGGTATTTCGATTATTTTATTGGGGATTTATGGTATTATTTGTTTTTATGTGTTTATGTTTTTTTATCGTTTTATGTGTTTTTATGGGTTTATGTTTTTAGTTTTTTTTATGGAATTATGTATTTTTATGGGTTTATGTTTTTTAGTGGTTTTTGGGTTTTAAGGATTTTAGGTTTTCAAGGTTTTCTTTTGATTTTTTAGGGTTTTTAGTATTTTTACATTTTTAGAGTTTTTCGGTATTTTGAATTATTTATAATGGGTTATAAGGTTGTTAGGGATTTGAAAGGTTATTTGGGTTTTTATGGTTGGTATGGTTTTTTTGGATTTTAGGGCTTTTTTGTGTTTTATAGTGTTTAAGATTTTTTTGACATTTTTAGGGGTTCCAAGGGCTATAGACATTTTTTGTGGATTTTAGGGGGATTATGGCGGTTTATGAGTTTTTGAGGTTTTTAGGGGGTTTATGTTCTTTTAGTATTTTTATAGTTTTTATATTTTGGGGGGAATTCAATTTTTTTTAGGTTTTTATGGTTTTCAATGTTTTTTTGTTATTTTACATTTTTACTGATTTTAGGTGTTTCATAGGATTATTATTATTTTAGGGTTTTTAGGTTTTTTATGGGGGTTTATGGATTTTATGGTTATTTATTTTTTTATCCTTTTTAGGTTTTTTGTTGTTTTAAATGATTTTAGGTTTTCAATTTTTTTTCTTACGGGTTTTCTGGGGTTTAAGAGTTTTTTTACATTTTTATTGATTTTTAAGGATTTTTAGATTTTTTTTGTTTTTAGGGGATTTAGGGATTTCGTGGGTCTTTAGGGTTTTTATGATATTTCTGATTTTTTTGTGGGTTTTTATGGTTTTTATAGTCTTTTATCTTTTTAGGGTCTTGATGGGGTTTTTGTAGTTTTTAGTGGTTGTTAAAGGTTTATGGATTATGCAAGGTTTTTATTGTTTTAGGGGGTTTTATATGTTTTAGGGGTTTGGGGGTTTTTATAGTTTATTTTTATTTTTCGGGGTTTCATGTGGTTTTAGGTTTTTATGGTTTTCATAGGGGTTTTAGGGTATTTTAATTCTTTTGGGATTTTAATGGATTTTTTTTGTTTTTGTTTTTGTTTTTTGGGATTTAATGGATTTTGACTATTTTTAGGGTTTTTATGATTTTTTTTAGTTTTAGGTTTTTAGTTGTTTTGGGGGTTTATGGTTTTTTAGGTTTTTAATAGTTTTTAGGGTTTAAATGGGATTTTATAGTTTTTAGATGATTTTTAGGTTTATTATTTAGGTTTATGAGTTTCTATATTTTTATTTTTTTTATAGTCGTTAGGGTTTTTAGTGTATTTAGAATTTTTTAGGATTTTATGTAATTTTTTTATTAATGTATTCTTAGTGTTTTTAGGGTTTTTGGGTTTTTAAATTTTTGTTATTTTTTGGGATTTATTAGAATTTTTTTTAGGTCTTAGGGGGTTTAATAACTTTTAGGGATTTTTAGGTATCTATGTTTTCTTCTTTTTATAACATTTTAATGGATTTTTAGAATTGTTTTACATTTTAGGGGTTTAATTGGGGTTTTATCATTTTTATTAGGTTTTTAGAGTTTTATGGGATTTTAGGATTTTTATGGTTTTTACATGTTTTAGGGTATTTAGGTATTTTAGGATTTTTATGTGTTTTTTGGGGTTTTAGTATTTTTTTTAGGGGTTTTATTTTTTTTTTGGTTTTCAACTATTTTTTTAGGTTTTTTAGATTTTTTACGGTTTTTAAGTGTTTTTTTATGTTTTTAGTGTTTTTAGATATTTTTACGGGGTTAAAAGTTTATTTTTGAATTTTAATTAAAAATATTAGAGTCATTAAATGATTTTTAATGTTTTTATTCATTTTTAATGTTTTTATGGGGTTTTAGGTTTTTTAAGGTTTTTTGGTGTTTTATATTTTTTATGGGTTTTTAGGTTTTTTATATTTTTTATCATTGTAAGGTTTTTAGTGGTTTTAATAATTTTTAGGTTTTTGTGGTTTTTGTAGGTTTTTTTGGGTTTTCATGGGTTTTTACCGTTTTTAGTGATTTTTATGGCGTTTTTATGTTTTTTTGGGTTTTTTTGGATTTTGAGTGTTTTTATGGTTTTTAGTGTTTTAGGGTTTTTATAGTTTTCATATATTTTTAGGTTTTTAGGAGTTTTATGTGATTTTAGGTTTTTAATGTTTTCTTAGGGTTTGATTTGTATAATAAAAAACTTAGGAATCTAGGGGTTTAAGGTGGACTTGGTGAAGAGGGTGGAATTTGTATTATTACACCAGACCCTTTATGAGGAGTTGGTGACCCAATGACAAGGGAGTGTTCCAAGATAATGAAGGAGGTCATAAATGATTTAGTCATGGAATTCCCAGGGGTGGCTCAATAACCTTTCTTGGGGGAAGCATCTAGGACTACATTTACATTAACTAGGCCCCAAACATTTTTTAAAAGACCCATGCCATGGTGTGCAATGAATTTCAATCCCACCCCACCATGGAATCATCAAAGTCAAAAGTGGTGGGATACTTGACTTTACAAACCAAAATGGTGTTTCATTATTCCCTTAATGCCTTGGGCATGTTCCAAAATAATCAAAGGCATCATTTTAGCTATTTGGTTTGTGGAAATTAGGTGTTCGACCTTTTTTCACTCTTGGGCTATAAATAGCCACCCCTTGTACTGATTAAACATCAATCCTGATGATAATGTTATAATGTGAGTTTGTTAACCATTGTTTTATTTCTTAATTCTTGACTAATCAAAGGATTGTTTTTCATTTATTTCATATTTTGGAAATATTTATTAGGTACAAGTTATCTTTGGGTTCAACCTTCACCAACTCTCTCCTTTTCCCTTTTTTCCCTCCATTTATAACTCTTACCACTTATTTTCAATAAAATATCAACATTCTCAACCCAATAATGTTGAAAAAGGTTCCTATAATTTTTACGAGTGGGTCTTGGATCACATATCATTTGGTATCAGTGCCCAATTGTATGAAATCAGGTTCTTCTTTTTTTATCCCTTTGTCAATATTCTTTTCTCATTGAATTAGACCGACATCAATTCTGGTTCATTTTTTCTTCACTTATTAACAAAATTTCTTTTACATTTTCGATGAAAAATATATCAATATTGTAGTTAGGAATCTCATATTTCTTCCCCAATTTGAATCATTTAAATCAAAGCTATAAATTGTGATATACTTTGAATTTTAATTAGGTGATAAATTCTAATATTTTAAAACATCACATGTACCACCCTCAGTTCTAGGTATTCATTCTATTATTTATGTAATTTAAGTATAAAAAATCACTCGGTTATGTTTTTGGAGGTTCTGAGGTTCTGTAGAAAGTTTGGGAGTCTTTTCTGGGGGTGAACGGTTTGAGCATGATTGGTAGAAACCATGCCACACCTCCTAGAAACCGTGCAATAGAAATAGTGGAAGCATAGGAGGTGCACTATTTGGTTCACAATTTTTCCAAGTAATAATGATTACTACTAGAAATCATGAAATTCTATAGTGTGGGATATAACATAGTTGGTTCTCAATTTTTATGAATGTGTGATCCAATCGTTCAAGGTGTATTTGGATGTAGTGTATCATGCATTGTAGGCACATGGATTGCCTAACTATGTACCCTAACCATACACCCTAGAAAATTAGATATAAAAATTTTAAAAAAAAAATATGATTTACCTCATAAACCACTCTTTTTCACTGAATAGGCTATAACACGAATTCAACTTCCTCTAATGTAGTGGAGACATTTCCTTTTGATCCGAGTGTGATTTCTTGATGAATACAAATGCATTGGAGACCCAGAGTCATCAATAAGTGCTCATTTTTCATCATTTTACTTATATATCATCCCCTTACCCATTTTGGAATCATAGATATAGTTCATTGGGGATATATCCATGTTTCTTGATGTTAATCCTGATGGTATAATGTTTTTTTATTGAATGGAACAATATCTACGTTGAAATCATGATGTTTTAAGCTGGTTTGTTAAAGTTTTTGTGTTACTCTTTATTTTCAACTATGCTTTAGAGGAAGGTGGATTCTCTAGTGACTACTTTTGATTATAAATAGAAATATTGATTTTAAATTGATTATTTTTCTTTATATTTTTTGAAAATATGGTGTGATTTTATGGAATTCCCATTTTAATTATGGTTTTAGAAATCATGGGAATTGGATTGATTTTCATAAAATAGTTTTTCTTAATTTTAAAATGGGGATTTCATATCATGGATGGTTGATCAAAGTAAATGTTTTTTTGAAATTATTTTATTGAAATAGGTGTATATGATTTGGACATAATTATTGGGAATGTGTTGAGTGCGGTGGATAATGGTCATGACATACCACTGTCAAAGGTACAAAATATACATGAGAAATTCCACTATCAATGTTAACACCAAGATTCTGTGTGTTTTTTATGTTTATGATGTGTGTGTAAATAAAAATGTTTATTACAAATAATAAATTTTTAAATGGTTTTTTTATGTTCCTTGAAAAATGAATGAATTAGTTACTGATGTATTTCTTGTTAAGAAAATTGTTTAGAAGGCATGTCTATTTTTTCCATGGAAAAATATTTTTGTGGGATATTAACTACATGAAATTATTTTTATAATATTTTATATAAAATTTCAAACATTTTCAATACTAGTGACATAAGTTGGGATGTCACTTTTGAAATGAAACTATGTTTTATTCTCACCCCTTTCTTAGGAACTATGGTTCATTTGTAGATATTATATATTGAGAAATATATAAAGGTAAGGTATCCCAATACATTAGTGATTCTTCTTGATACCTTGGTTTTAACATGTTTATTTGGATTTTATAGTACATTCAAAGAATCTATTGTCATCTTTGGTGTCTTTTTATTTTTCTATCATTTATTTCCATTGGTTATGTGACATTGATTCTTCTTGTACTATGATTTTGTATTTTGGTTTACCCTTGTATTGGCTTGAATTTTGGTACTAATGAATCGTTAAGATGTTTGGTTGTTATGGTTATCATTATTTTGGTCTTTTATCTTAAAATGGAATATTTTCCCCCAACTGTTTATGAGGCCATTTTCATTTACTCTTAGAAATTAGTGCCTTGGGGATGTCAACTGAGGCCCGGTATCTCCTCTAAAACTTCTCAATCCAATGACAAGGGGTAGGATGTTACAAGATTTATCATATTTTTTAGACCTTAACATTGAAATTGTATTGGTATGTCTCTTGGGATAGTATCAAGGATATGGAATTTTAATAACATGAAATTTAAACCATAATAGGTGTATATAACATCTTTATGTAGAAAATCAAGTTACCAAGGAGTTTGATGCATGAGTGTTTTTAGATACTTCTAGGAGTTCTCACACCATATTTTTGGGTTTTTTCTACTAAGAAGAGCATTAAATTAATTTATAGAAATAACTTACCATGAAGAGTACAAAATTAATTTTGTGTAAAGATTTATGATTTGGTGAAAAACTACTGATTTGTCAAAATAGTTAAAAATGGTTTGATTTTCAAAAGCACAGTTAATTTTTAAAAATAGTTTGAAAGTGTAAATTTTTGAATATTTTATTTCAATGTTGTAATATATGGGATGTGGTGAATAGGAAATAGTTAAGACTTCTATTTCTAGAGAGTGATACTAAATTGTTTTTTCTTTTAGTTATAGTGAATAGAACTAGGTATAAAACGTAGAAACCAACCAGAAGATGCATATGAGAATGTGGTTGCACATGATCCACAAGTGAAGAAATTTTTATTTTAGATTGTTTTATAGGTATTCAAGGCCATAAAAAGATAGAATAAAAACATCTAACTAATAAATGTGAATTATTCAGTTCAGCTCGAAATGTAGAACCCATCCATCCTTATGGATGATTTAGAGCCATTAAAAGTAGATATACTACTAAATAGAAAAAATAAATTATTCGGTTTCCTTGGACCACTAGTTGAGATGAATCTAATTTTGGCCACATACATGATGGAAGATCATGCACGCAAGTGGTGGGATTTAGTAATTTGGGCTAAATTGGACCAATTCATGATATGTGATGATTTTTAATAAATTTTTAACAAAAAATTCAGTACTCATACTTTCTATATTTCAAGAAAAATAGACATATTATGTTTCAAACAATAGAACCTCACAGTGAAAGAGTATGTAGCTAAATTTATGAATTTTTTCATATTTCCACATGAAGTTTCTATAAGTGCGCCTTTGAAGGATTTTATTTTTAAATCGGGGATGAGACTATCTATTTTTTCAAAGATTTATATTCCTAGTATATTAGATAATACAGATATGGTCAATAGATAAAAAGTGGAAGAAACTAATATCATAATAAATTGGGTTGGAGGAATCATGTTAATACTTATGGGAACTAGTGGAAACTATAATGCATAGAATAAGTGGAACTGGGTCAACTATTTCCATGGTGGTGGTAGGATTTAGAATCATATGGAGGGATAATTAAAACTTCCTCCTAAACTAAGTGGTACACTTGACTATTTTCAATGTGGTTCTCTAGATCACATAAAGAGAGATTGTACAACATCATCAAGATCATATCACAATTTCAATAAGGTGAAACATCAACTATTTTATTGTCACATATCCCTAAGGTCTGGTACTAAGGACACATCTCATGACTCTAAAAAAATTATTCTTACATGGGTGAGTGTAACAGAATAGATCTCTTTAGAAAACCTAATAAATCCATAGAGATTATAGGAATACTATGACTCCTCAACTAGGGAAATATCATCATGGTAGAAAATAGTAGAGATCATCTTGTAAGAAATTTTATAGGGACGATAAAGTGATAATGAATGATAAATCAATACATTAAACAGTGAGAGGTATGATTATTTTGAATGATACCCTTATGGATGCTTTGTTTGACACAAGTGCATCCAACTAGTTTATTAATTATCATACTATTGATATTATTGTTTTTCATATTGAGATCATTTCCACTATTTTGAAACATAAAACTCTTATTGGACAAAAATAATATTGATCCTTTTTCTACAAAGAATGTTCTATAACAATCGATGGGGTTGAATTTATTTGGGACCTATCTATTCGAGAAATGGGTGTCTATGTCTTAATCTTGAGTATATATTGGTTGACAATGTTCAATGGCCAAATTGATAGTTATACATGATGGGTTAGTTTCAGAACTGATTATGGTATCATGCATCTCTTTAGAGGAAATCAGAATGTAATGGAAATAGTAGTAGGATTTTTAGCCCCAATAGGCGGAATTATCTCATATCAGTTGGTATCCTTAACCATGAAATATATGTATGATATCAAGAATATTTATTTTCCAATATTTTTTTATCAGGATCCTAATGCTTTTCTTTATAATTTCTAAGTGTTTTCACCCAAAAGAGAAATAGAGTTTACGATTGATCTCTTACTAGGGACCAATAACATCTCACTTTAGTCTTATTATATAGAACCAACTGAATTAGGGGAATTTAAACTCCAATTGGAAGAGTTGGAAATAAATGGGATCATTTGTCCTAGTACATCTCTATGAACAAAACTATTTTTTTTTTGAAAACGGAAGATGAAACTTTAAGACTCTGTGTAGATTATTTTAATAATAATAAAGTTATGATAAAGAATCAATATCCTCTTTCATGAATTAAATATCTATTTTATCACTTGAGGGGATCCTATTGGTTCTATATAATTGAATTAAATTCATGATATCTCCAATTGTGGGTTTAGAAGGAGGATATTCTGATGATAGCTTTTAGAATTAGACATATCCATTATGAGTATATTTTTATGCCTTTTTTTCATTTGAATGCACCAGTTTTATTTATGGAATTGATGAATATGATATATAAAATCTAGTTGAAATATTTTATGGATGCATTTTTGGATTATATACTAGTATATTCTAGGATAAAGGAGGAGCATGAGAAAAACTTGGTGATAGTGTTGAGGATCTTATAGGATCATCATAAGTTTGACAAACTATCAAAGTGTGTTTTTTCTATACAAGTGGTACATTTAAAATATTTATGTTATCTATGAAAAAGGGTTTTATATGGATATATAAAATACAGAGTCTATTATATTTCTAAATAGACAAATAATTTAATTAATATATGCAAACTTCCTTGGCCTTTATGGTTATTATCATCATTTTTCTCATGAAATTTTATGACTATATTCTCTAATGATATATTTGAAAAGGAAAATTATTCCATTAAAATGGAACTATCAATGTCAATGTTCATTTAAATATATTTATGTTTACCATACGTCAACACCAATATTAATATATCCACAATTGGGACAAGTTTATGTAATGTATTGTGATGTTTTAGGATCTAGGTTGGGGTGTGTTCTCATGTAGAGATATCATGTTATTCCTTATAGATCATAGTAGTTACTATTTATGATAAGAACTATCCAACACATTATTTGGAATTAACTGCCACTGTCCATGCTTTCAATACCTTCAATCATTATCATTTCTGGTGAGAAATCCATGGTGTTTATTAATTATAAGATTATGAAACACATTTCTTCACTAATATAATTTAATATGAGACAATGAAGATGAATTGAGTACCATTAAATGTTTAACATTGGAGTAATGTATAAACTAGGTAAAAGGAACCCTCTGGAACATTCATTATGTAGATATTAATATAGTCAGTTGAAAAAATAGGCTTCAGATTAGTGGGGGATAACATCAGTGGTTTTCGGTATGCACTTAAACTATGAATATTGGGGTAGTTCAATTGTTTTAAATCAGATTTAATTTGTTCCTAATTCGTTAGAGAAGGTTTAATAAGAATAGAAATCCAATTATGAATTTTTTTTCTATGAGGTTAAAACTCTATGGTAGGGAGACCATTAAGGGATAAACGCCTAAAAGAATATCATCATTATGGTTTTGAGATTAGAATGTCATAAATTTTTATTTTTAGGATAAAATACATCATGATTATCACCATTTGAGATAGGATAAATATCCTGGAATAAAAAGGATGTGTAAAGAACTGAAATTCTAATTTTTGTGGGATAAGATAAAATTTAAGGTGATTGAGTTTTTTTAGATGTTTTACCTATCAAAATATTAAGGAAGAGAACCAATGGTCAGTGTGAATAATGAAATATTTACCCATTACCATATCGAAATGGAAGTAGATAGATATAGATTTTGTAATAGGTCTACCAGGGAAGGTTCAAAAACCTGATTCTATGTGGGTAAGAGTGGAATGACTCAAAAATCATCCAATTTCATCTTTCTTCGTGAATCCAACACGGAGTTTGACTTGTCAGAAATATATATCCTAGAAGTTTTAAAGTATCATGTTGTTATAGTCTCAATTTTTTCTAATAGAGACCCCATTTTTACATATTTTGTTTGGAGATATTTATAGAAATTCATTGGAACTCAGTTCACTATGAGCATGGCGTATCATCCCCAAATGGACAGAAAATATGAAAATATGATCCAAACATATGAGTAAATTATTAGGGATTATGAATGGGATTTTGGTGGCTCATGGGAGGAGAACATACTATTAATGGAGTTCTTATCCAATAAATTTTATCACTCCTTTATACAGGTGGATCCTTTTGAAGCATTGTATGTGTGTCCTTATTGTTCACTACATTATTGTGTTGAAAATAGGTGACACTTCATTGGTTGGACCAACCCTTGTGTAAGATACAATAGAGACGATTCCATTAGTCTGAAATAGGATAAAGATGACACTAAGTCATCAAAAATTGAATGAGGATCATAATATAGGGCGTTTTTATTTGATTTGAGTGATTATGTGTTCTTGAGAATCTCTCCAAGGCTTGGGAATCCTCGTTTTAGGAATTAGGGAAAGTTATCTCCATGATATATATACCATTTTGATATACTTTTATCAGTGGGTGAGGTGGAATATTAGTAGGAATTTATAAAAAGGTTTAATTCAGTGTATAATTTGATTCATGCGCCTCATTTTAAGAGGTATCAACCTTTCCTGGACTTTGTGATTATATGGGATGATGTTGACCTACAACTATATGGTACAATGATTCATGAGCTGGTACAGATTTTGGATAGACAGGAGAAATTATTTCATAAGAAAATCATTGGTCTTGTGTGGGTTTTATGGGAACATGTTCATATTCAAGAGGAAACTTGGGAGCATTGAATAGATGTGATGGATCAATGGAAAAATATCTTCAAGAAGAACACTATTTTTCCACTTTATAGGTATGGAAGGACCTAATGGTAGGGAGAATGTAGCACCCTTGGTTATAGGTACTTGGCCCCTTTTTATGTATTTTAAGTATATTAAATTATTGGACCAATTTTCCAGAGGATCATAGGATCTTTGGAATGTTTTTGAGTGTTTTATAGAGGGTAAAATTGAGAATTATTAGTATAAATCATGTAACACCTCCATGAAATTGTGAAAATAGAATAGTCAAAATTGGTGAGGTGTATGATTTAGCTAAACTGTATAGATTCCTAGTATAAAACATGTAATGATGGATAGTGGGGGATAACACGATTATCACATAGTTTTTCTAAACATGGGATCCAATATCAAGATGTTTTTTAGAGGCAGGGGCTCATGCACGGTTATAGCACGATTTTCTAACCATGTTCCCTTACCATGCACCATGGAAAATAAGATCTGAAATTTATTTATCTAATTTTATTTACATAGTAAACCACTCACTATCCCCTAAAAAGACCATAAAACAAATTACACTTTATCCCAAGGCAATATAGAAAACCCCATTTGTTCTGAGAGTGATTCCAAGGAAAATCCATGAGAATTCGAAACCTAGATTCATTGATAGGTGCTTGCTCTTCAGCATTTTCTTTAGATCTATTCTCCATACCTCTTTTTTAATCATTTATCCTATTAATTGGGGATATATACATGTTTTTATGTCAATATTTATGGGATATGATTGTTTTGATTGAAGGGAATTATATCTAAATTGGAATCTTAATAATTTATGATGGTTTGTGAAAGTTGTTGTGACATTTATTATTTTAGTCTATGTTTGAGAGGTAGGTGGATTCTCTCTTGACTCCTGTTGATTATAATTTGAGTTATTTATTTAAAATTAATTTTATTTCTTGAAATTTTTGTGAAAATTATGTTGTTATTTGATAAAATTCTAGTTTGAATTATGGTCTTTGAAATCAAAGGAATTGGATGGACTTTTTGAAAATCATTATTTATAATTATTAAATAGTTATTTTAAAAGTATTTTTAGTTGATCTAAGAAAATTATTTTTTTGAAATTATTTTATTGAAGTGGGATGATATTAATTTAGCAAAATATTTTGGCGTGATTTGAATGAGATGGATAGTGAAGTACCACTATCAATGGGATGTAGTATGGATGTGAAGTTCTACCATCAATGGTAACACTAATATTGTGTGTGTGTTTTTTTAGATGTGCATGGACATAGAAGTTTTTATACCATATCAAAAATTGATAATTGATTAAAATATATGTTCATTTTCCTTGAAAACCGATAGTGTTATTTGTTGATGTATTCCATGAAAAATGTTTTTTTAGAGGCTTATTGTTTTCCCAAGAAAACTATTTTGGTTTCATATAAAATGTTTTAAATTGTTTTTAAACTATTTTATATAAATGTGATAACATTATCAATCCTAGTGGAGTGAGTTGGGAATTCATTTGGTAAATCCTAATATGTTTTATACTCACCCCTTTTTAGTCATTTTGGTGGATTTATAGATGTTATATATTGAGACATAGGTAAAGATAGGGTATCATGGTACTTTAGTGATTCTTCTTTATACCTTGGGTTGGGATGTGGATTTTTATATTTGATCATTTTGGGAGATTTTTGGTGTATTGGTTTTATTTTAGTTTTTTATTATCAGGTTTAATTGGTTATGTCACATTGATTCATCTTGTACTCTAATATTGTATTTTGGTTTAGCCTTGTATCGACTTGAATTTTTGTACTCACACATCATTAATAAGTTTTATTGGTAATATTTTCATTTCTTTGGTCATTTTCTATTAAATGTTAAAACCACCCCCCATCAATTAATGAGACCATTGTATTTTTTTAGTTTCCTTTGGTGTCTTAGGGATGTCATATATAGCCTAGTAGCTCCCCCATCACATCTAAAGCCAATGAAGAGGGGTAGGATGTTACATAGCAACTCCAACATTGATTCTATTTGATGGTTTAAATTATTTCTTATTATAAATTTAAATATTAAAAAGTAATATTATTATTACTATATTTATTCAAAAAAGAGCCCAAATATTTAAAAAAAACATTGGGTCAAAAAATTGAAATAACGTGAGTCTTACATCCATTCATCAATTTTATTCATCCTTCATATTACCCTTACAAAATTTTCTTCCTTAATCCCTTTTAAATTTAATATTTGAATTCTATTTTATGATTGAGGAACTTCAACGATGATTTATATTTTTTGGAATCATGTAAGAACGTTATAGGAATAAGGTATAGTGGGAAAAGGAAAGAGTGTTACATTATTTTAAAATATAAAAAAAGAGTAAAACATGTGAAAACATAATATTTTCATGTGTAAACACATGTGGGAGTTCATGAGGTCCATATTCCTTTATCTAAAATTTTCATGTAGTATTCTTATATAAAAGAGGTGAGAAAGACATTAAGTTATTCATGAGGCATATATGTGAATAATTCTAAATGTTTAATGTGAGTATGTATAATTTAAAATATACTTCCAATTATATAATACCACAAAAGAGGAGGGTCGTTGGAGAAGAGGAGGAGTTATCTGATTTTCATGATCCACTAATTTCATTAAAGAAACCACCATGGAGGTAGACCAATGATCATGGTGGTTTAATGTTAAGGATCCCATTTTTATAATGTAATAACAATCCAAACAATATCTATAATGTGAACAAAAGGTATAGAATGTTTTTGGTTTTCATATCTATTTTGAGAAAAATATGATGAATTTCGAATAACAAGAATTCAAAGACTATAATTGAATTTTTTTGGGACAAATTTCAAGTAAGTAGACTACAAAGTGGATAATGAATCATCCAAATTTCGGGTAATGTGAAAGAGGTTTATTTGTACAAGTATTATCATGAATTTTACATAATTTATAGAGTTTGAAAGATGGAGTTATGAGTGTTTATGAGTATTATAGACATGGTGATCATCATGATTTAGTCCGATATTAATGAGAAGCAATAGTCCACTGTGGAAAGGTTTGTAAACAGCCTCAACCATGACATTCATGACAAGGTGGACATGAAAAACTATTTAGATATAGAGGCTATTCATGACATGTCTAAAAAAGTGGATAGGCAAGTAAATTAAATAATTATGTTCCGTAAATCTTATGGTAAGGATTTAAAATCTTTATTGGAGCTCAAGGATTACATACCATGAGAACATGTAACAGAACATAAAAAAATCAATGTAGGTAACCAAACAAAAACCATTCTTTACAGAATCCAAATGTAAAATAGTGGGTAAAGTTATTTTCCCTATAACATGATATCAAATGTTTTAAATATCAAATATTTGAACATTTTTTACTCAAAAATACCAAATAATAGGACTATGATTACTTTAGAGGATGAAAATAACCTTAGTTCTAGGTTAGTAACAAATGAAACACAAACACATGAACAATGTTCTGATGTGGAAATATAGAACCCAATACATGTAGATATACTTTTGGCAAGATGTTCTTTGAGTACTCAACCTGAAGGAGAACATAACTAAGAGAAATGTGAGAAATTTTTTCATACTATAACCCTTTTAAAATACAGGGTGTGTATAATGATCATTGATGGTGGTACTTGCACAAACATTTAAAGTGGATTCATGGTTGATAATTTGGAACTAGCTATGACCCCGAATAAAATTCATTATAGATTATAATAATTGAATAATATTTAGGGATGTTAATGTTACTAAAAAATTCAACGTTCCATTTTATATTGGGAAGTATGAAGATAAGGTGATATGTGGTGTTGTTGCTATTTATTCTAGTCATATATTATTAGGAAGGCCTAGGGAATTTGATTATAGGGTCACACATGATGGATACACCAAACATTATTCTTTTGAGTACAATGAGAGGATGTTTATATTTACACGGTTGATGTTATTGTGAGCTTATCATGACCAAGTGAGGATTGAGGGAGATTATGAAAATCTAGATAATGAAAAGAGAGAAAAAAAATAAATAGAATGAAAAAATAAATAGAGAAAAGGGAGTGAGGAGTGACATCAAAAGAAATGAGGTAAATAAAATAGTTGATAACATCACTAAAAATAAGAGTGAAAATAAGAGAATTCAGGGAAAAGTGAGTTTATTTGCAGGAAAAAGAGTGATAAAGAGATTATTATAGGGGGAAACTATCATTCTTTTATGCATTGCAGAATGTTTTTACATTAACTATATTAACCCATAAATTCCTTCTTTTTTTGTTTATTTATTACAAGAATATGGTATTCATTAAAGGAAGTTATGGAAATGAACTACATTTGACCAGGGTGGTTTGGTATGAAAAAACTATCTAAAAGGAAGTTTCCTATCAAAATAAAACACAAAACATCATCCACATGATATTTACCTTTCAAATATTATAGAATAGAAATGGTAATACCTATAAAATTGATTTAACTGACAGTCATGAAAATTTTAGTGTATCCTTTAATGTTGTAGGTGATTATCTCTTACAATTTACATATTTTAGGATGAATCGTTTTTAGGAGGGAGGAGAAATGAGGATTATAGAACAAATAGTAACCGAGGTATTAACGGCAGAATTGATGAGGATGGCGGAATGCACATGATTTCACAAGACATGTTACGAGGAGTTAGTTACCAAATTATAAGGGAGTATACCAAGATAATTAAAGATGACATAAATGGGTTAATCGTGGAATTATAAGGGGGTGATCAAAACCCTTTCTTTTTGTTTTTATGGTTATTAGTGTTTTATGGTTTTTATGGTTTTTAGGTTTTTTTAGGTTTTAGGGTTTTTATTGATTTTAATGTTTTTAGTGTTTTAGTTCTTTTATGTTTTAATGTATTTTAAGTGTTTTTAGGTTTTTAAGGTTTTCTAATATTTTTTGGGGTATTAAGGATTTTTATGTATTTAGGTATTTTAATAATTTTTAGGGGTTTTAATGTATTTTGATGGTTTTTATGGGTTTTATTGTGTTTAGGTTTTCTCTGGGTTTTGGGGTTGTATAGGGGGTTTTTTTATGGTTTTTATGGTTTTTAAAGTTTTGTAACATTTTCAGGGGTCTAAAGGGTATTTATATTTTTTGTATTTTTTAATGTTTTTTTGGGTTTTATTTTTTATATTATTTTTCAGGTTTTTATGGTTTTTATGGTATATAGGAATTTTTAGTGTTTTAGTGTTTTTATGTTTTTAGGGGTTTTATATGTTTTTTGGTTTTTAGGTTTTTAAGGGGTTTTCATGCTTTTTTGGGAATTTTTAAAATTTTAGGGATTTTTAGGGCATTTGTAAGATTTTTATGGGGTTTTGGTATTTTGTGGCAATTAATGTTTTTAATTTTTTAGGGCTTTATAAATTTTTATGGTTTTTTGTGTTTTTTTAAATTTTCCTTGTTTTATGGGTTTTAGAGGTTTTTAACGTTTTTAAAAATTTGAAGGTTTTTTGATATTTAGTGGGATTTAGGTGTTTTATTGGTTTTTAGAGTTTTTTTGGTTTTTAGGTTTTTTTAGTTTTTATTTTTTGTGGGGTTTTTAAGGACATTAGGTTTTGTAGGATTTTTAGGGGTTTTAACTGTTTTTAGGGTTTTATGGTTTTATTAGGCTTTTTTAAGGATTTTTGGGTGGTTTTTACATATTTAGTTATTTTTAGTATTTTAAAGAGTTTTAGGGTTTTTAGGGGTTTTTAGGGGTTTAGGGGTCTTAATGTTTTATGTTTTTAGGGAATTTATGTTTTTTATGATTTTAAAGGGTTTTGTCATTTTTAGATCTTTTATGGGTATTAAGTGTTTTAAGTTTTTTATGGTTTTATTAGGTTTTTTCAATTTTTTATGGATTTTTACATTTTTATGGTTTTTTGTGGATTTTTCAGGATTTAGGGTTTTTATAGTTTTTATTTGGAATTTTTAGGGTTTTTAGGGGTTTTTAAGTTTTTTATGTTTTTTGGGTTTTTATGGTTTTTTATTATTATTTTACGGTTTAAATGTATTTTTTGTTTTTTATGTTTATTAGGGGTTTAAAATGTATTAATAAATTTTAGATAATATAGAATTTTAATGTTTTCCCAGGGGTTTTTATGGATTTAAGGGGTTTTATAGTTTTTAGGGTTTTAGGGGATTTTAGGAATTTTTTATGTCTTTTAGGTTTTTAGGGTTTCTATGCGTTTTTAGGTTTTTTAAGGTTTTCTTGTTTTTTTAATTTTTTAGGGGTTTTTGAAATTTTTTAGGATTTTTATGGTTTTTATGGAGTTAAGGGATTTTGAGGGGTTTTGTGATTTTTTTGGGCATTTAGGTTTTTTATGGTATTTTGGGTTTTTATATTTTTTTAGTTTTTTGGTGTTTTATTGATTTTTATAGTATTTTAACAATTTTACGGGTTTAAATGGCTATTATAGTTTTATTTTATTTTATTTTTTATGGGATTTTAGGGTTTTTTGGGGTTTTATGGTATTTAGAGTTTTTAGAGTATTTAGAGTTTTTAGGGTATGTTTAAGGTTTTTATGGTTTTTAGTGTTTTTTGGTGTATAGGGATTTATGTATTTTTTGGGTTTTAATGTTTTATTTGGGATTTTCAAGGGTTTTAGGGTTTTTAATATTTATATTGATTTTTAGTTATTTTTTATTATTTTTATGGGTTTTAGAATTTTTATCAATTTTGAGGTTTTCTAGATTTTTTTACGGTTTTTAGGGTTTTTAGCATTTTTAGGTTATTAGGGGATTTATATGTTTTAGGTTTTTAATGGTATTCATAGTTTTATTCAATGATTTTTTCAATTTTTTATTTTTTATTGATTGGTATGATATTTAGTGTTTTTAGGTTATCTATAGTTTATAGGGATTTTGTGGTGTTTTTTGAGTTTTCTTGTTTTAGGGGGTTTTCTGAGATTTAGAGTTTATAATGATTTTAGGGTTTTTTATTGTTTTTAAGGGAATATATAGGTTTTAGAGTTTTTTTTGTTTTTAGGGTTTTTATGGTAGTTTATAATGTTTTTTTATTTTTTAGGGGTTTTATGGAGTTAGGGGTTTTAGGGATTTTAGGTTTTTAGTGATTTTTAGGTTTTAGGGATTTTTAATTGTTTTTAGAATTTTAATATTTTCTAATAGTTTTAGTGTTTTTATGTTTTAAAAAGTTTTAGGGGTTTTAAAGTTTTTTTTTCGTCTTTAGGTATTTTGAGAGTTTAAGGGGGTTTTAGGTTATTTATAGTTTCTTTTTCGCTTTTTGGGTTTTTTGAGTTTTTAAGTATTTTATAATTTTTTACTTTTTTAAGGGTTTAAAATTATTTTAGAATTTATAGTGGACTATAGGGTTTTATATGTTTTTATTGGTTTTTTGGGGGGGTTGTTATGGGATTTTAGGTTTTTTAGTTTTTAGGATTTTTGGGTTTCTTTGGTTTTATGTGATTATAGGTTTTATGGTTTTCTTTGGGGTTTTAAGGGTTTTATGTTTTTTTAGGTTTTATGGATTTTTAGGTAATTCATAGGATATTTTTAATTTTTTAGGATTTTATTGATTTTTATGGGATTTAGTTTTTGAATGATTTTTAGGGTTTTTTTGTTTTTTAAGCTTTTATTCTTTTTTGAGTTATTAGGGGTTTTAAGGGTTTTTAGTGTATTTTTTACATTTTTAGGGGTTTGGATGGGTTTTAATGTTTTTAGTGGGGTTTTATAGTTTTATGGGACTTCAGGGGCTTTTATGGTTTTTAAGGGTTTTCTAGGGTTTTATGTTTTTAGGGATGTTGTGCTATTTAAGATCTGTTGGATTTCATAGATCTTTTTGTGATTTTAAGTGTTTTTATAATTTTAATGTTTTCTTAGGGGTTATCATTATTTTTTGGTTTTTATGTTTTTATGGATTTTTATGTTTATTAAGATTTTTAATGATTTTGAGAGGGTTTATTGTTTTTTTGGGTTATTAGGGTTTTTATGTTTTTTTTCTATATTTGGTTTTTTTGTTTTTTGTGTCTGTATGGTTTTTTAATGCTTTTTAGAATTTTTTAAAAAATTTAGTGGTTTAATGTATTTTTAGAGGTTTTTAGGGTTTTCAAGGATTTTTATGGTATTTATGGTTTTTAGGGGGTTTTATGGGGGTTTGGGGGGGTAAGGAATTTTAGAGTATTTTTAGAGTTTTTAGGGGTTTTAGTGTTTTTATATTTTTTTTTGTTTTTCTTAAGGGCTTTCTGGGGTTTTGAATTTTTTATGTTTTTAGGGATTTTTATGGAGTGTTTTTTATTTTTATGGGTTTTTAGGGATTTTGAGTGAATCTAGGTATTCTAGGGATTCTAAGGTTTTGAATGGTTTTAAGAATTTCTTAGGCCTTTTAGGTGGTTGAAGCGTTTTTTAGTTTTATGGGTTTCTTAGGAGGTTTTAGGGGTTTTTTGGGGGTTTTACAATTTTTGGGATTTATTAGCATTTTTATTATTTATATGGTTTTATTTATTTTAGGGACATTGAGGGGTTTTAGGGTTCTTTAGGGTTTTTATGCTTTTTTGGGGTTATATTGTTTTATTTAGTTTTAGGGGTTTTTAGATTTTTTAAATGTTTTTAGGGGATTAAAATGTTTTTAGATATTTTATTATCTTTTGGGTTTTAGGGGTTTTAAGGGTTTTTTTTGTTTTTATTATTTTTATGTTTTCAGGGTTTTTGGGTTTTTTGTGTTTTTAATTGTTTTAGAAGTTTTAAGTGTTTCGGGGTTTTAAGGGTTTTATAGTGATTTAATTTTTTTTATGTTTTTAGGGATTTTAATATAGTTTCTAATATTTTTACTGTTTTTAGGGGTTTTAGGTATTTTTATGGTTTTTAGAGTTTTAAGGGTCGTATGGTTTTTTTAGGTTTTAGTGTTTTTTGAGTTTTTATGGTTTTTAGGATTTCTTTGAATTTTTTAATGTTTTAGGGGTTGTAAGGGTTATCATAGTTTTTCATAATTTTAGTTTTTTAATGGGTTTTATTGGTTTTTATAGGTTTTTAAGTTTCATGGTGTTTTTATTGATCATAGGGGATTAAATTATTTTTAGCATGTTATGGTTTTCTTATGGGTTTTAGGGTTTCTATGTTTTTTCATATTTTAGGTTTATTTAGGATTTTTATTTATTTTATGAAATTTATGGTTTTTTAGGTATTTTAGGGTTTTAAGTGGTTTTAGGGGTTTTATAGGGTTTTTGGGTTTCTAGTGTTTTTTTTATTTTTATGGGTTTTAATGTTTTTTCCTATTTTTTATCGTTTTAGGGGTTTAAATTATTTTTAGAGTTTTTGGTGATTTTTTGGGGTTTTATGGGTTGAAAGGTTTTTAAGTTATTATTGGTTTTTATGTGTTTTATAGTTCTATGGTTTTTAGCATTTTTAGTGTTTTCCGTGTTTTTTGGGTTTAGGGGTTTAATATTATAAGGTTTTTTAGGATTTTATAGGGGTTTCTAGGGTTTTTTATGGGTTTTTAGGCATTTAGGGATTTTTAGGGATTTTTAGGATTTTTATGGTTTTTAGTTTTTTTGATGACTTTGGGTGTTTTAGGGTTATTTTGTTTTTTTAGGTTTTTTATATTTTTAGAGATTTTTTGAGTTTTTAGTGGATAAATTGGTTTTTTTTTGTATTTAGGGTTTTTATTCGTTTTTTGTGTTTTATAATTTTTTGGGGGGTTTTAAGTTCTTTAGGGAATCCTGGGTTTTTAAGGGTTTTTATGTATTTTATGTTTTCGGGGGTTCAACTGTTTTTAGGTATTTAATGATTATTGTGGGTTTTCAGGTTTTTAATGGTTTTGTGTTTTTATGGATTTTTGTGATTTTTATGGTATTTAAGGGGATTTCATAATTTTTAGAGATTTAGGATTTTATATTTTTTTGGTGTTTTAGGGGTTTTTATGATCATTAGGGGTTTAAATTTTTATTTTAAAGTTTTTAAATTTTAGGGGTTTAGTGGGTTTTTATATTTTTATTAGGTTTTTTGTGTTTTTATAGTTTTTTAGGTTTTTATGGTTTTTTGGGGTTTTAGGGGTTTTAGGGGTTTTATGGTTTTTAGTGCTTTTGGGCTTGAATGGTTTTTTAGTGTTTCTAGGTTTTTACGGGATTCTTAGGGTTTTTTTTGTGTGTTTATAGGTTTTGTTTACAATTTTAGGGAATTGGGTATTATTAATTATTTCTACTGTTTTATATCTTTTTAAGGGATTTTGATGGTTTATAATATTTTTTAGTGTTTTATGGGGGTTTTTTTAGTTTTTTTTAGTTTTTTTGGGTTTTTTTTAGTTTTTATGGATTTTAATGTTTCTATAGCCATTTAATGTTTTTTGGGTTTAAATCTATTATTTATTTTTTAGTGTATTTTTATTGTTTTATTGTGTTTTTGAAATTTTATGGGTTTTTAGGGTTTTAGTGTTTTAGGGGTTTTAGGTTTTTTTAATTTTTTTAGCATTCTTAGGTTTTTTTAGGTTAATAGTTTTTAGTTTTTAAGAATTTCTTAGTGTTTTTTCAGGGGTTTTAGGAAGTTTTTACATTTTTGGGATTTTTTTGGGACTTTTAGGGTTTTTATATTTTTTGTTTTGATGATATTTGGATTGGTTTTAGAGTGTTTTATGGTTTTTAGGGTATTTTTGGGTTTTTGGGGTTTTGAGGTTATTTTTTGATTTTTCATTATTTTTAATGTTTTTAGGCTATTTTTTCATTTTTAGGGGTTTAAAGGGTTTTTATATATTTATTGGTTTTTAAGTTTTTCGTGGTTTTTAATGTTTTTATGGGTTATTATATTATTCATGGGGGTTTTAGGGCTTTTTAGTGTTTTGTTGGATTTTGGGGTTATAAGTTATTATAGGTTTTTAGGTTTTTCGTAGGATTTTTTAGGGGTTTAGGGTTGTTTACATTTTAAGGGATTTATAAGGATTTCTTTATGTTTTTTGGATTTTTAGAATTTTAAGGGTTTTTAGTATTTTAGGGTTCTTACAGTTTTGGGGGTTTTAGTTTTTAGTGTTTTTTGGGTTTTATTTTTTAAATGTTTTTAGGAATTTAATGTGGATTTAAAGTTTTAGTGATTTTTAGGGTTTTTGGGTTTTTGTGTCCTTTAGGTTTTATTGGGGTTTTTCATAGTTTTAGGGTTCTTAGGGTTTGTTTAGGTTTTTAGGATTTTTAGTATTTTAGTAGTTTTAAGTATTTTTACATTAATTAGTATTTCTCCATGATTTTCAATGTATTTATGTTTTTTAAAATTTTTGGTAAGATTCAATATTTTTTTAGATTTTTATTGTTTTAGGGATTATAATGGTTTTTTAGTGTTTTTGGGGATTTCAGTTTTTTTTTTTGATTTTTTAGGGTTTTTAGTTTTTTTAATGTTTTAGGGGTTTAAAGGCAAAGAAGGCGCGGACCAAGCTAAGAGCATGGTGCCACAATTTATAAAAAAAAAAGAAAAGTACAAAACATTATAGGGGGAATTGTACATTCGGGTGCGGGTAGTGCCCTTCATGTCAGATTCTACACGAGACACGCAAAAAGAAGGAGCAATGAATGACCACCGTGAGCAGCATTCTTCAATATCCATCTTGGAAAGAACATCAGCCACTATATTGACCTCCCTATATTCATGAGTGATCTTGAGGCTCAGGTTCTTGGATAAGCTAAGGCATTCAGTCCATTGGGGTAGGATCCGCCATGGATAGGCACAGCCATTCCCAATGTAATGATAGAAAATTCCATTGATAAAACCTCTATAGGTATGGAAAACACCACCACAACCTGAAGGGCCTGGTGAAACTGCTGCCGCACCATCAACATTAACTTTAATCCATGATGGGATTGGTGGAATCCATCTAATGTACTTCATTAACATTGGTTTTTCACACTTAGGGGTTTAAAGGGTTTTAATAGTTTTTAGGGGTTTATGTGTTTTTTTGGGGTTTTAAAATTTTAAATGTTTATGAGGTTTCTTTTGGTGTTTTCTATTTTTATAGGGTTTTATAATTTTTGATATTTTCTAGGAATTTTTTGGACTTTTATCGTTTTTAGGGTTTTTATGGATTTTGAAGGATTTTTGGTGTTTTAGACTTTGTATAGTTTTCTGGGTTTTATGATTTTTTTAGTTTTTAAGGTTTTGTTGTTTTTTAGTGTTTTAACATTCTAGGGTTTTAAAGGGTTTTTAATGTAATAGTGGGTTTTAAGGTTTCTAGGGGGTTTTAGGGTTTTTTATGTTTTTATGGGTGTATGGTGGTATTCAAGGAATTGTGGGTTTTTAGTATTTTTATATTTTTAGGTGTTTTGAGGTTTTATGTGTTTTTTGGTTTTTAGGATTTTCTTATGGGTTTTAAATTTTTTTACGGTTTTTATGTTGTCTGGTATTTTTTTTGATTTTTATGTATTTTTATGATTTTTAAATATTTTAAGGGGTTTAGGTTTTTTTTAGAGTTTTTGTGTTTTATGGTTTTTTTTGTGTTTTAGGGGTTTTTAGTTTTTAGGGGTTTTAAATTTCATTATAATTTTTTTAACTTTTTTTGGTATTTATAGAGGTTTTATATTTTTAGGTATTTTTTGGAATTTTTTGGGTATTGAGGGTTTTTATGGTTAATGGTATTTTTTGGATTTTAGGGTTTTTACTTTTTTGAGTTTTGTGTGTTTTCACATTTTTTAGGATTTTATTTGTTTTATATGTTTAATTTTTTTAATGTTGTCTTAGGGGTTTTCACGGTTTTTAGGGGTTTTGGGGTTTTTATGTTTTTAGGGATTTTAGGGGATTTTTAGGGTTTTTTATGATTTTATGGGTTTTAGGTATTTTGAGGGATTTTAGGGTTTTTTTTGTTTTTTTGGTTTTACTGTTTAGTTTTTTTAGGGGATTAGGGATTTTTTATATTTTCTTAATATTTTTGTGGGCTAGAAGGGTTTTTAGAGTTTTAAATGGGTTTTTCGGGTTCTTATTGGTTTTTAGCATTTTTAAGGGTTTTAGGCAATTTATTATTTTTAGGTTTTTAGGGTCTTATAATGTTTTACCAATATTATTTTTTCGGGGGGTTTTATATGTGTCTTGGTTCCTATGTTTTTCATAGGGGTTTTTAAGGTTTTTATTTTATTTACATTTTTAGTGGTTTTTATAGATTTTTAAATATTTTTATGGGTTTTAGTGTTTTTAGAGATTTTGAGAGGTTTTAGGGAATTTTGGGTTATTATGGTTTTTAGAATTTTTTGGTTTTTAGTGGTTTTAAGTGTTTTTAGTTTTTTAATAATTTAATTTATTTTTCATGGGTTTTAGGGTTTTTTTTACTTTTAGGTATTTTTAGGATTTTTATGCTCTTTATGGGTTTTATTGTTTTGAGGGTTTTAGGGGTTTTTTTGTTTATTTTTGGGTTTTTTGGTGTTTTTTGGTGTTTTTAATAATTTAATTTTTTTAGATTTTTTTTATTATTTTTATGTGTTTAAAGATTTTTTAGATATTTTGTTGGGTTTTTAGGGTCCTTATGGATGTTTTTGGGTTTTAAAATTTTTAGGTTTTTTACGGTTTTTGGGTTTTTAGGGCTTTTCGGTCATTTTAGGGAGGTAGTGTTTTTTATGTTTTTTGGGGTTTTAGGTGTTTTTATAATTTTAACTTTTTTGTAGGGGTTTTCAGGGTATTTATGGTTTTTACGTATTTTGGTATTTTTAGGAATTTTTTATTTTTATGGATTTTAGGGTTATAGGGATTTTGATTAGATTTATGGGGTTTTTTGGTTTTTTGGATTTTTATGGATTTTATAAATATTTTGGTTTTTATGGTTTTTAGGAGTTTTTTTGTTTCTAGGGTTTTTATTGGATTCTTTAAAAAAAATTAGTGTTATATGTTTTCTATTTTTTAGGGTTTCTATGGTTTTTTGGTATTATGGTTATTTAATTTTTAAGGTTTTTATGGTTTTTCATAATTTTTTATCTTTTTAAGGGATTAAAGATTTTCTAGTGTTTTAGTAGTTTTTATGGTTTTATCACTTTTTAGGGTTTAGAGTGATTTTTGGTTTTAGCCTTTTTTTATGGTTTGGGGGGGTTATAAATGTTATTTAGGTTATCAAGGGATTTTACTTTTTTATGATTGAAGGTTTTCTTAGGATTTATAGGGGTTTTCAAATTTTTAGGGATTTTTAGGATTTTTTAGGATTTTTATGGTTTTCATTATTTTTTGAGATTTGGACCATTTTTAGATGTTTTAGGTGTTTTAGGGTTTTTATGTTTTTTTAATTTTTTTTTGAGTTCTTAGGGTTTTATATTTTTTATATTATTTTAATATTTTTTGGGGTTTAAAGGTTTTTAAGAGTTCTTAGTGATTTTTAGGGTTTTTATCGAAATTTGTTGTTTTTAATTTCTTGGGGGTTTTATGGGTTTTATGGTTTCTATGGGTATTCAGTGTTCTCTAGGGATTTTTGAAACATTTATGTTCAAAGGGGATTTAATTGTTTTTAGGTTTTCAAGGTTTTATTTGGATTTTTCATGGGTTTTAAGGTTTCTAATTTATTTTGTAGGTCTAGTGTTTACTTTGGTTTTTATGGGTTTTAAGGGTTTTTATGAATTTTAAGGGTTTTCAGTGTTTTTTTTGTGTTTTTTGGTTTTTTGGGTTTTTAGATTTATTTAGTTTTTTAGAATTTTCAAGGAACTTTAGAGGTTTTTAATGTTTTTAGAGTTGTAATGCGGTTTTAGAGTTTTAGTGGTTTTGGGGGGTTTATGGGTTTTTAATATTTTTTACCATTTTTTTTTGGGTTTTTAGGGGTTTTATGTTTTTTAGATTTTTAATTTCTTATTTTGGATTTTCAAAGTTTTTAGGTGTTTTTTGTTTTTTGTATTTTTAGTGTTTTTTTGGGATTTTTAGGTGTTTTGTTTTTTTATGTATTTGGGTGGGGGGGGATTTTTCCGGATTTTTATGGGTTTTAGAGATTTTAGGTAATTTGATTATTTTTCCTGGTTTTTATGGTTTTATGGATAATAATCATTTTATTTTGTTCCTGATTTCTTCCAGATTTTTTGGGTTTTCAGGGTTTTTTATATTTTTCAATATTTTTTACATATTTTGGTGTTTTTATAAATTTAAAAAAATTTAGAGTTTTTATTGGTTTTTTAGAGGTTTATGTGTTTTTATTAAATTTTTTTATGTTTTATGGCGTTCTATGTTTTCATTTTTAGGGGTTTTAGAGTTTTTAGGTTTTTAAAAGGTTTTAAGTGTTTTAGGTTTTGGGGGTTTATTTGGATTTTTAGGGTTTTTATATATTTCTATTTTTTAGTGACTATTTGGGATTTTTTTGGATTTTTTAGAATTTTTTATGGTTTTTAGAGAATTTCATGGGTTTTGGGGGTTTTAGGATTTTTATGGGTTTCTTGGGTTTTAGCGGTTTTCTTGGGTTTTTTGGGTTTTAGAAGGTTTTTTAGTTTTTTTTAATGTTTTTAGGTTTTTAGATGGATTTTAGATGTTTTAGTGGATTTGGGGTTTTAAGTGTTTTCTTGGGTTTTAAGTGTTTTAGTGGATTTTAGATTTTAGTTGTTTAGATGGATTTTATATGTTTTCAAGAACTCTAAAAAACCATAAAAACACCAGAAACTCAAAATAAACCCTAAATCCCAAAACCCCCCTAAAATCCATCAAAAACCCTAAAAACAATAAAAATCCTAAAACCCAAAGAAAATCCATAAAAAATAAAAACCATAAAACCCTGAAAAACCGAAAGAAACATAAACAACTAAAAACACTTAAAACCCCTAAAACAAAAAAACACTAAACACTCAAAAAACTCTATAAATATAAAAAACCCTAAAGACCCCTAAAAACCATAAATACACTGAAACCCCATAAAACCCCTAAAACCATTAAAAACTAAAAAACCTTTTAAACCCCAAAAAACACCAAAAACTCTAAAACCTTAAAGCCATAAAGAACTCAAAAAACCCTAAAACCCTGAAACCCTAAAAAATTATGAAATCCAAAAAAATACCAAAGAAAACATTAAATTACTAAAAAGACAGAAATCTCCTCAAAACCCAAAAAATGATAAAACCCATAAAAATCCTAAAAACCAATGAAAATCTAAAAAATCAGTAAACCCCAAAAATGATGAAAACTCTAATCAACCATAAAAACCATAAAACTCAAAAAACCATAAAGGCCCAAAAAATCATAAAAACCCTAAAAACCATAAAACCATAAAAATCCCTAAATCACCTAAAACCCATAAAAATAATAAAAATATATAAAAATCCCTGAAACATAAAAACCATAAAAACCCAGATAATCCCGAAGAAAACCTTAGAAACATAAAACTACATAAAAAGGCTAAAAACCTAAAAAATTATAAAACCCCTAAAAATCCCTATAAAATCACAATACCCTAAAACCCTAAAAGACGCTAAAAACATTAAAGACTCTAAAAATCAAAAAAACCCCTAAAGTACATTTAAAACTCTAAAAACCTTTTAAACCCCAAAAAAGTTTATAACTCCAAAAACCCAAAAAAATTAAACACAAAATCACAGAAAACCCAAAAACCCAAAAACCCAGAATATCCTAAAAAACCATTGAAACCGGCAGAATAAAAAAACAATAAAAACCATTAAAATACTAAAAATCTATAAAAATACCTAAAAATTTAATACAAAACATAAGAACACAAAAAACGCCTAAAATTTCTTTAAAAAAAATCAAAACCCTTAAAAATCCTAAGAAATACTAAAACCCCTAAAAAAATTATTCGCCTATAAATGGTTTAAAATATCAAAATCTATTAAAATCCAAAAAAACCATAAAAATCCTTAAAAATCCATAAAATATTTGAAAAAAGTAAGCACGGATAAAAAACCTAAAAACTGTAAGAAAACATAAAAAAACTAAAAATACTGAAAACCCTTAAAACCCCTAAAATCACTAAACCAATATAGAAATTAAAAACCATAAGAACCCATAAGAACCTGAAAAAACCACTAGAACAAAAAAATAATTCAAACTTTAAAAAAATTAAATACACAAAACACCTTAAAACATCTATAAAACTAAAAAATCCAAAAACCCTACAAGCCCTAAGTGTTTTAGTGGATTTTAGATTTTAGGTGTTTAGATGGATTTTAGATTTTTTTTTAAACTCCAAAAAACCATAAAAACACCAGAAACTCAAAATAAACCCTAAATCCCAAAACCCCCTAAAATCCATCAAAAACCCTAAAAACAATAAAAACAATAAAAATCCTAAAACCCAAAAAAAATCCATAAAAAATAAAAACAAGAAAAACCCTGAAAAACCGAAAGAAACATAAAAAACTAAAAACTCTTAAAACCACTAAAACAAAAAAACCACTAAACACTCGAAAAAACTCTATAAATATAAAAACCCCTAAAGACCCCTAAAAACCATAAATACACGAAAACCCCATAAAACCCCTAAAACCATTAAAAACTAAAAATCCCTTTAAACCCTTAAAAACGCTAAAAAAAACTCTAAAACCTTAAAACCATAAAAAAATCAGAAAAACCCTAAAACCCTAAAACCCTAAAAAAACGAAATCCAAAAAAATACTTAAGAAAACATTAAATAACTTAAAAGACATAAATCTCCTCAAAACCCCAAAAATGATAAAACCCATAAAAATCCAAAAAACCAATAAAAATCTAAAAAATCAGTAAACCCCACAAATGTTGAAAACTCTAATCAACCATAAAAACCATAAAACTCAAAAAACCTTAAAAGACCCAAAAAATCATAAAATCCCTAAAAACCATAAAACCATCAAAATCCCTAAATCACCTAAAACCCATAAAAATAATAAATATATATAAAAATCCCTGAAACATAAAATCCATAAAAACCCAGATAATCACGAAGAAAACCTTAGAAACCTAAATCCACATAAAAAGGCTAAAAACCTAAAAAATGCTAAAACCCCTAAAAATCCCTATAAAATCACAATACCCTAAAACCCTTAAAGACGCTAAAAACATTATTGACTCTAAAAACCAAACAAACCCCTAAAGTCCATTTAAAACCCTAAAAACCTTTTAAACAACTAAAAAGTTTATAAATCAAAAAACCCAAAAAAAATTACAAAACAGAAAATCACAAAAAACCCAAAAACCCAAAAACCCACAATATCCTAAAAACCCATTGAAACCGAAAAAATAAAAAAAACAATAAGAACCATTAATATACTAAAAATCTATAAAAATACCTAAAAAATTAATACAAAATATAAGAACACAAAAAACGCCTAAAAATGCATTAAAAAAATAATTAAAACCCCTAAAATCCTAAGAAATACTAAAACCCCTAAAAACAATAATTCATTTATAAATCCTTTACACTCTCAAAATCTATTAAAATCCAAAAAAAACCATAAAATCCTTAAAAATCCATAAAATCTTTATTAAAGTAAGCACGGCTAAAAAACCTAAAAACTTTAAGAAAACATTAAAAAATTAAAAATACTTAAAACCCTTAAAACCCCTAAAATCACTAAACCAATATAAAAATTAAAAACCTTAAGAACCCATAAGAACCTGAAAAATCCACTAGAACAAAAAAAATAATTCAAACCTTAAAAACATTAAAAACAATAAAAACCTTAAAACATCTATAAAACTAAAAAAGCCAAAAACCCTACAAGACCTAAGTGTTTTAGTGGATTTTAGATTTTAGGTGTTTAGATGGATTTTAAATGTTTTTAAAAACTCTAAAAAACCATAAAAAATCAGAAACTCAAAATAAACCCTAAATCCCAAAAACACCCTAAAATCCATCAAAACCCCTAAAAACAATAAAACCAATAAAAATCCTAAAACCCAAAAAAATCCATAAAAAATAAAAACCATAAAGACCCTGAAAAACTGAAAGAAACATAAAAAACTACAAAATCTTAAAACACCTAAAACAAAAAAAAACACTAAACACTCGAAAAAACTCTATAAAAATAAAAAACCCTAAAGACCCCTAAAAACCATAAGTACATGGAAACCCCATAAAACCCTTAAAACTATTAAAAACTAAAAATCCCTTTAAACACCTATAAATGCCAAAAAAAATTCTAAACCCTTAGAACCATAAAAAACTCAAAAAACCCTAAAACCCTAAAACCCTAAAAAAATAATGAAATCCAAAAAAATACCTAAGAAAACATTAAATAACTAAAAAGACAGAAATCTCCTCAAAACCCTAAAAATAATAAAACCCATAAAAATCCTAAAAACCACTAAAAATCAAAAAAATCAGTAAACCCCACAAATGATGAAAACTCTAATCAACCATAAAAACCCTAAAACTCAAAAAAACTTTAAGACCCAAAAAATCATAAAAACCCTAAAAACCATAAAACCATCAAAATCCCTAAATCACCTAAAACCCATAAAAATAATAAAAATATATAAAAATCCCTGAAACATAAAAACCCTAAAAACCCAGATAATCACGATGAAAACCTTAGGAACCTAAAACCACATAAAACGGCTAAAACCTAAAAAATTCTAAAACCCCTAAAAATCCCTATAAAATCACAATACCCTAAAACCCTAAAAGACGCTAAAAAATTTAAATACTCTAAAAACCATACAAACCCCTAAAGTCCATTTAAAACTCTAAAAACCTTTTAATCTCCTAAAAAGTTTATAACTCCAAAAACCCAAAAAAAATTTACAGAACACAAAATCACAAAAACCCAAAAAACCAAAAAAACCCACAATATCCTAGAAACCATTGAAAATGGAAAAATAAAAAAACAATAAAAACCATTAAAATACTAAAAAACTATAAAAATACCTAAAAATTTAATACAAAACATAAGAACACAAAAAAGGCCTAAAAATGCATAAAACAAAAAAAAATAATTAAAACCCTTAAAAATTCTAAGAAATACTAAAACCCCTAAAAAAATTCAATGATAAATCTTTTACACTCTCAAAATCTATTAAAATCCAAAAAATCCATAAAAAACCTTAAAAATCCATAAAATCTTTTAAAAAGTAAGCACGGCTAAAAAACTTAAAAACTGTAAGAAAACCTACAAAAACTAAAAATACTGAAAACACTTAAAACCCCTAAAATCACTAAACCAATATAAAAATTAAAAACCATAAGAACCCATAAGAACCTGAAATACCCACTAGAACAAAAAAAATAATTCAAACCCTAAAAACATTAAAAACATAAAAACCTTAAAACATTTATAAAACTAAAAAAGCCAAAACCCTACAAACCATAAAAAAACTAAATACCTAAAAATCGATAAAACCCCTAAAATCCCTAAAAATGGAAAAAAATATAAATATCCTTAAAACATAAAAAATAATAAAAACATTGGAAAACCCCAAATAAAAATTTAAAAATCCAAAACCCTTAAAAAACCTAAAAACCCAAAAAATGGTAAAAACCCAAAACGAGCCTAAAATTGCTCAAAAACCATAAAAAAATCTTATAAACCCCTAAAAACCATAAATAACCAAAAAAGAACTAAAAATACCTAAAAACATAAATACGACAAAAAACCCAAAAAATCATTTGAAAACATTAAAAAAACATAACACACTTAAAACCAATAAAATCATAAGAAACACTAAAAACCCTAATGGACCCTGAAAAAACTAATAACACCTAGAATCCATAAAAACACATAAAATCTTTAAAAATCAAAATACTTAATAAAAACCCTATGACTACATTAAAATCAAAAAATCTTTTAAACCCCAAAAATAGTTGAAAAAATCTATAAAAAAATAAAAACCATAAAAAACAAGAAACTTAAAAAAAACTATAAAAACCATAAAATCGCAAAAAATATAAATAAACTCAAAATCCCTAAAAACACTAAAATCTATAAAAATCGTAATGAAATTACAAGAAATCAATAATCCTAAATACCCTGAAATCAACTAGAAAACCATAAAACATAGAAACAAATAAAACCCCCAAATCCATAAAAATGCAAAAAACACGAAAAAAACCCTTAAAATTTTAAAAACCCAAAAAACCATAAGAAACCCTAAATTTCTAAAAATATTGAAAAATATAAAACCCCTATAACCCCAAAAATGATAAAGTATCTAAAAAACCTTCAGAACATTAAAAGCTGAAAAACCTTTAAAATCCAAAAATCACGAAAACCACTAAATACCCTAAAAGACCCAAAACCCATAGAACCGCAAAACACAAAAAACTATAAAAATGAAAAAATACAAAAAATTACATAAAACAAAAAAAACCCTAAAACCCTAAAAACCCTAAGGAAACCATAAAAACCTAAAAACACATAAAACCCCTAAAACAAAAGAAACTGAAAAACCTAAATAACACTAAAAACCCTAAAAATCCCTCAAAATTCTTAAAACCCCTAAAAACCACCAAAATACATTAAAGTCCCAAAAAATCCAACAAAACTAAAAAAACAATAAAACCCCTATGAAAAAGATAGAAACATAGAAAAACATTAGACCCATAAAAACTCAAAAAATATAAAAACCTTACAAATTATAAAAAAATCCAAAAATCCAAAAATCCTTTAAACTCAGAATTGTTAAAAAACTCTAAAAATGTTTAAATTCTAGAAAAATCATATAAAAACACTAAACCCCCCCCCCCCCCCAAAAGAACCATTACAACCGTAAAACCCCAAAAATCCATAAAAATTCCCTAAAATCCCCTAAAAATGTAAAAATCCATAAAAACTAAGAAAAGCCCTAAAAAACCTTAAAGCGCATAAAATCCCTATACAAGTTAAAAAAGATAAAAGCCATAAAAATAAAAAATCTCTAAAAAATCCTAAAAGCATAGAAACCCTAAAAAACACTTAAAACCCTAAAACCCTGTAAAACCCCACTAAAAAATATTAAACCCATTTAAAACCAAAAAAACCATAAAAATCCTAAAACAATAATAAAATAAAGAACCCATAAAAGAAAAAAAAACCATAAAACCCCAAAAAAACATAAATCCTCTAAAACCCTAAATCCCCTAGGAACCCTAAAACTCATCAAATCCATAAAAACCCTCAAAACCATAAAAATTCTAAAAAAAATCTAAAAAAACCTAAAAATCAAAAAACCTAAAAAACATGAAAACTGATAAGAAAAAATTAACATCCTATAAAAAGTTAAATCCCCTAAAAAACTAAAAATGTTAAAACCCTAAAAACCTTTAAAACCCCAAACACCCTCAAAATTTATAAATACTGTAAAAAAACAATAAAAATTGCAAAAAAGATCTAAAATTCACTGAAAATGTAAATTACCCTAACAAATTTGAAAGAACCTAATAAAAAATTTAAAATACAAATTCACTTAAAACCACTAAAATCCTAAAAATGTTAAGAACACTAAAACCCTAAGAAACTATAAAACCCATAAAAACCATTAAAACCATTAAAACCCTAAAGAATCCTAAAAACCCAAAAATGCTAAATAGAATACAAAAAATAAAAAACTATTAAACCCTTATAAATGTTAAAAAAATTACAAATCCATAAAACCTAAAACACTCATAAAACCCTAACAACCAAAAAAACATAAATATCATTAAACTATAAAAAAACCTAAAACCTTAATAATCCATAAAAATCCTAAAAAATCCATAAAAATCCACAAAATGATTAAAAACAAAAAAACCTTAAAAACCTATGGAAACCTTAATAACCAAAAAACACGTAAAAACCTCTTTAAAACCCTAAAAATGAAAAAACCCCCCAAAATACCCTAAAAACCTAAAAACCATAAAAACCAAAAAAATTCTAAATATCCCAAAATATCCTAAAATGTAAAAACCCCTAAACACCCCTTAGAAGCCATTAATACACTAAAACCCCTAATAACCTAAAAATGCAAAACAACCCCCTAAAGACAGTAAAACTCTAATAACCTCAAAAATCCTAAAAACCACTAAATACCTTAAAAACCTAAAAACCCATAAAACACAAATACACACTAAAACATTACAAATACTTTAATCCCCAAAAAACACTAAAAAACCCAAAAACCACAAAAACCCAAAATACAAAAAAAATCCCTAAAAATCCTGAAAACCCAAAAATCCTAAAACCCTCAAAATCCCAAAAAATACCCTAAAAACAATAAAAATCCTAAATATCCATAAAATGTTTTAAAACCCCAGAAAACCCCAGAAAACCCTATAAAAACCTTAAAAATTAAAAAAGTTAAACAACATAAGAAACCAAAAATTGATCAAAAACCCAACAAAACCATAATAACACTCGATATCCATAAAATCCCCAAGACACCATTAAAATCCTAAACAATATCTAAAAATCCCTAAAATGTAAAAAACCTTAAATACCTTGAAAACCCATATGAAAACCTAAAAACCTAAAAACACTCATTATACCAAAAATCCAAAAAAAATGATAATAACCTATAAAAATCATAAAAATCAAAAAACCCACATAAAAAACCTATAAATCCCAAAACCCTTAATGATCAAAAAACCCAATGTATACTCCAATAACCATTTAAACCCCTAAAAATGTTAAAAACTCAAAAAAAAATAGTAAACCCCCTAAAAATAAAAATAAAAACCAAACCCCCCAAATACCATAAAAACCCTAAACACCCAAATAACCTTCAAAATACCAAAAACACTACAAAATAATTAAAAAACATAAAATTAAATGAAAATAAAAAAAACTGAAATCCCCTAGAAAGCCATATAAAATTTTAAAAACCTCAAAAGACTATAATCCCATAAAAACCAAAAAATAGTTAAAACACTAAAAAACCAAAAACCCCCTCTTAATCCTCAAAATCAATAAAAAAATATAAATATCATAAATATTTACAAAATCAATAAAAACAAAAAAACATAAATCTCTAAAAAATTATATGAAAACATTAAGAAATAGAAAACACAAAAAACCCCTAAAATCATAATAAAGGCTAAAAACACTAAAATATTATAAAACCCCTTAAAACCCATAAAAAGCCTAAAAACCATCACAAAAAATAAGAGCCGATCAAATTGATAAAACATCACTAAAAAAATCCAATCCTATAAAAGGATTAAAAATATAAAACTCTTAAAAATTGTCAAAGCACACAAAAACACTAAAAACCCAAAATAAAACCATAAAAACCCTTAGAAAAACTAAAACCCCCAAAAATCATAAAACTTTAATAATTCCTAAAAGTCCCTAAAAATACCTAATGATGTAAAAACACTCTAAAACCCAGATAAAACTATAAGAAATCCTTAAAAATGAAAAACACTTAAAACCACTAAAAACCAAAAAAAATGATTATAACTTTAAAACCTATAAAAAATCCACAAAATCCATTAAAACCCTAAAAGCCTTAAAATCCTAAAAAATGATTAAATGTCCCAAAAACATAAACTACCATAAAACCCTAATACCCCCAAAGAACACCTTAAAAAAAATAAAAACTATGAAAACCCCCAAAAAACCAAAACAAATTAAAAACCATAAAAACCATAAATACTCAATAAATCAAAAATAAAAATAAAAATTAAAAACATGAAAACCATAAAGGCCTATAAGAATATTAAAACCACTAAACTATATAAAGATCCTATAAACCCAAGAAAAAGTTAAAAACTCTAAAAACACTAAAAATATGAAAAAAAACATTAAATCCTAGAAAAACCGTTAAAACCCAAAAAACATGGAAAATCTAGAAAACACAAAAAACCATAAAAATAATAAAAAATCCATAAAATTCCAAAAAACATAAAAATAATTAAAAACCTCAAACCCATAAGAATAACTAAAAAACTTAAAAAACGTAAACCCTCCAAAAACCTAAAAAAACAAAAATCAATAAAAACTATAAAAATCCTAAAATCCCGAAAGACCCTCAAAGTCCCTAAAAACACTAAAAACAATAAAAATATGAAAAAATCCATAAAAATTCCTAAAACAATAGCCCTAAAATACTTTAAAAACAGTATGAAACCCAAAAAAACATAGAAATACTTAAAACCCAAGAAAACTAAAAACCCTAAAATATTCTAAAAACCCAAAAAACCATAAAAACAGTAAAAGGCTTAAAATACATAAAAATCCTAAAATCCAATAAAATCCTATAAAGAACTAAAAAACCTAAAAACATAGTAATCCCTAAACCCTAAAACCACTAAGAAACCTATAAAACCCCCAAAACCTGAAAAAACTAGAAAACCTCTAAAAACCATAAAAATACTAAAAATCAATAAAAGCTATAAAAACATAAAAATCCTTAAAAACCAGAAACCCCTATGAAAAAATTAAAAAACCTAAAAATAGATAAACCCTCTAAAACCTATAAAGCACAAAAATCCATAAAACCCATAAAATCCTAAAATTCTAAAAAACCCTCAAAGTTCCTAAAAACCCCAAAACTGAAACAAATCTAACAAATCTATAAAAATTTCTGAACACATAAAAAATTCCAAAAAAAACCCGTAAAATACTATAAAACCTATAGAAACAACAAAACTCCTAAAACCCTGTAAAACTAAACTCGAAAAAGTTCTAAAAACCCTAAAAATTATAAAAAAATAAAAGCGTCAAAATACATAAAATTCCTAAAATCCCAAAAAATTCTTAAAATAACTAAAAAACCCGAAAAACATAATAAACCCTAAAAAACTAAAAACCACTAAGAAACCCATAAAAATATAAAAACACGTGAAACACATAAAATATAAAATAAATCACTAAAAACCATAAAAATGAAAAAAAATAAAGACCCAAAAAACCCAAAACCCAAAAAACCAAAAAATCCAATAAATCCTAAAAACCCATTGAAACCCACAAAATATAAAAAATAAAAACTATTAAAATTATAAGAATCTCTAAAAATACATAAAAATTCAATACATAACATAAGAACACTAAAACCCCAAAAAACTACATAAAACAAAAAACAATTAAAGCCCAAAAAATCCTAAGAAATACTAAAACCACTAAAAAACAATAATTTACCTTTAAATCCTTTAAACTCTCAAAATCTATTAAAATCCAAAAAAACCCACAAAAATCCTTAAAAATCCATAAAATCCTTAAAAACATAAGCACGCCTAAAAAACCTATAAACTGTAAGAAAAACTAAAAAAACTAAAAATACTTAAAACCCTTAAAATCCCTAAAATCACTAAACCAATATAAAAATTAAAAACCATAAGAACCCATAAGAACCTGAAAAAAACCACTAAAAAATAATTCAATCCCTAAAAACATTAAAAACACTAAAAACCATAAAACATATACTAAACTAAAAAAACCTAAAAAATCCAAAAACCCCAAAAACCCTAAAAAACTAAAAACCAAAAAATCCATAAAACCCCTAAAACCCCTAAAAATGAAAAAACATCTAAATATCCTTCAAAACATGAAAAAAAATAAAAACATTGGAAAAACCCAAAAAAAACTTTAAAAATCAAAACCATTAAAACCCATGAAAACCCAAAACTGTTAAAAACCCTAAAAGAGCCTAAAAACTCTCAAAAACCTTAAAACAAAAAAATCCCTATAAACCCCTAAAAATCATAAATAACTAAAAAAGAACTAAAAATCTTTAAAAACCTAAATACGAAAAAAAACCCACAAAACACTTTGAAAAAATTAAAAAAACATAACACACTTAAATCCAATATAAACATAATAATCACTAAAAACCCTAATGGACCCTAAAAACACTAAAAACACCTAGAATCCATAAAAACACCAAAAATCGTTAAAAATCCAAATACCCAATAAAAAGCCTAAAACTACTTTAAAATAAAAAAATCTTTTATACCCCAAAAATAGTTGAAAAAATCTATAAAAAAATAAAAACCATAAAAAAACAAGAAACCGCAAAAAAATATATAAACCATAAAATCCCTAAAAATCTAAATCATCACAAATCCCTAAAAACACTAAAACCCATAAAAATCATAAAAAATTAAAATAAATTAATAACCCTAAATACCCCGAAATCAACTAGAAAACCCTAAAACATAGAAACAAATAAAACCCCCAAATCCATAAAAAATGAAAAAACCAAAAAACAGTTAAAATTTTAAAAACCCAAAAAACCATAAAACCCCTAAATTTCTAAAAATATTATAAACAATAAAACCCCTATAACCCCAAAAATGATAAAGTTTCTAAAAAACCTTCAGAACATTAAAAACTGAAAAACCTTTAAAATCCAAAAAACAAGAAAAACAAAAAAACCCTAGAAGACCCAAAACCTGTAGAACCTCAATACCCAAAAAACTATGAAAATGAAAAAATACCAAAAATTACATAAAGCATAAAAATTCCTAAAATCCTAAAAACCCTAAGGATACCATAAAAACCTAAAAACACATAAAACACCTAAAACTAATGAAAACTAAAAACCCTAAATAACTATAAAAACCCTAAAAATCCCCCAAAATTCCTAAAACCCCTAAAAACCAAAAAAAAAGATTAAAGGCCCAAAAAATCCAAAAAAACTAAAAAACATAAAACCACTAAGAATATGATAGAAAAATAGAAAAAAATTAGACCCCTAAAAACCCAAAAAATCTAAAAACCTTAAAAATTATAAAAAAATCCTAAAATTTCAAAAAATAGTAAAAAATGTAAATCACCTAAAAACGCAAAAAAAAATAAAAAATCCAAAAATCCTTTAAACTCAAAAAAGTTAAAAAATACTCCAAAAAATGGTTAAACTCTAGAAACCTCATATAAAAACACTAAAACCCCCAAAAAACCATTACAACCAAAGAACCCCCAAAATCCATAAAACTTCCTAAAATCCCCTAAAATGTAAAAATCCGTAAAAACTAAGAAAACCCCTAAAAAACCATAAATCCTGAAATCGCATAACACCCCTAGAAAAGTTAAAAAAATATAAAAAACATACAAACCAAAAATCTATGAAAAATACTAAAAGTATAGAAACCCTAAAATACATTTAAAACCCCAAAAACCTGTAAAAAACCACTAAAAAATATAAAACCCATTTAAAACTATAAAAACAATAAATATCCTAAAACTATAATAAACTAAAAAACCCTTAAAAACAAAAAAAAACCCTAACCCCCCCCCCCCCCAAAACCATAAATCCTTTAAGACCCTAAATCCCCTAAGAACCCTAAAACCCATCAAATCCTTAAAAACACTAAAAACCATAAAAATTCTAAAAAAATCTAAAAACACTTTAAAATCTAAAAACCTAAAAAACCATGAAAACCGCTAAGAAAACCTTAACAACCTATAAATATTTAAATCTCATAAATAAACTGAAAAGGTTAAAAACCTTCAAAAACCCACAAAAGTCTCAAAATATATAAAAACTGTAAAAAAACATTAAAAATTGCAAAAAATATCTAAAATTCACTGAAAATGTAACTTACCCTAACAAATTTGAAAGAACCAAATAAAATATTTAAAATATAAAATCACTTAAAACCACTAAAATCCTAAAAATTCTAAGAACACTAAACCCTAAGAAACTATAAAAACTGTGAAAACCATAAAAACCATTAAAAACCTAAAGAATCCTAAAAACCCCAAAAATGCTAAAAAGAATAAAAAATATAAAAAACAATTAAACCCCTAGAAATGTTAAAATTTTTAAAATTCCATAAAACCTAAAACAATCATAAAACCCTAACAACCAAAAAAACATAAATATCCTAAAATCATAAAAAACCTAAAACCCTAATAATCCATAAAAATCCTAAAAAATCCATAAAAATTCAAAAAAAGATGGAAACCCAAAAAACCACAAAAACCTATGGAAACCATAAAAACCAAAAAATACGTAAAAACCCCTTTAAAACCCTAAAAATAAAAACACCCCAAAAATACCTTAAAAACCTAAAAACCATAGAAACCAAAAAAATTCTAAATATCCCAAAAAATCCTAAAATGTAAAAAACCCTAAAAACCCTTTAAAAACCATAAAAACACTAAAACCCCTAATAACCTAAAAATGCAAAATCAACCCCTAAAGACTGTAAAACACTAATAACCTCAAAAATCCTAAAAACCCCTAAATACCTTAAAAACCCATAAAAAACAAAAACACACTAAAACCATTAAAAATACTTTAATCCCCAAAAAACATGAAAAAACCCTAAAACCCCAAAAAACCCAAAAAACCCAAAAAGCACAAAAAATCCCTAAAAACCCTGAAAACCCAAAAAACCCAAAAACCCTCAAAATCCCAAAAAAATACCCTGAAAACAATAAAAATATGAAATATACATAAAATGTTTTAAAAACCCAGAAAAACTCTAAAAACCCTATAAAAACCTTAAAATGTAAAAAAGTTAATCCACATAAGAACCCGAAAAACGATAAAACCCCCAAAAAAAACCTTAAAACCCATAATAACGCTTGATATCCATAAAATCCCCAATACACCATTATAATCCTAAACAATATATACAAATATCTAAAAATTTAAAAAACAATAAATACCTTGAAAACCCATATGAAAACCTAAAAACCTAAAAACACTCATAATACCTAAAATCCAAAAAAATGATAACAACCTATAAAAATCATAAAAATCAAAAAACACATATAAAAAACCTATAAATCTTAAAAATCATAATGCTCAAAAAACACATTGCATACTCTAATAACCATTTAAACCCCTAAAAATGTTACAAACTCTAAAAATATAGTAAACCCCCTAAAAATCAAAAAAAACCCAAACCCCCAAAATACCATAAAAACCCTAAAACCCGAATAACCTTCTAAATACCATTAAACACTACAAAAAAATTACAAAACTAAAAAATACATGAAAATATCAAAATAAAAACATACTGAAAGCACCTAAAAATCCATTGAAAATTTTAAGAACCTCAAAATACTTTAATCCCACAAAAACCAAAAAATAGTTAAAACACTAAAAAACCAAAAACCCCCTCTAAAACCTCAAAATCAATAAAAAATATAAATATCATAAATATCCCAAAAATCACTAAAAACAAAAAAAACTTAAATCCCTAAAAACTTCTACGAACACATTAAGATACAGAAAACACAAAAAAACCCTAAAATCCTAATAAAGGAAAAAAAACTCTAAAAGACCATAAAACCCCTTAAAACCCATAAATACCCTAAAAACATTCACAAAAAATAAATGCTGATCAAATTGAAAAAAATTCACTAAAAAATCCAATCCTATAAAATAATTAAAAATATAAAACTCTAAAAAACTGTTAAAACCCTCAAAAACACTAAAAACCCAAAAGAAAACCATAAAACCCCTTGGAAACCCAAAAACCCCCAAAAAACCTAAAACTTCAATAAATCCTAAAAGTCCCTAAAAATACCTAATGATGTAAAAAAACTCTAAAACCCAGAAAAATTCATAAGAAATCTTTATAAATTAAAAACACTTAAAACCCCTAAAAACCAAAAAAACGATTATAACTTTAAAACCCATAAAAAATCCAAAAAATACCTTAAAACCCTAAAAACTATTAAAATCTTAAAAAAGAATTAAATTTCCCAAAAACATAAAATACCCTAAAACCATAATACACCCAAAGAACACCATAAAAATATAAAAACTATGAAAATCACCAAAAAACCAAAAAACATTAAAAACCATAAATACTCAAAAAATCAAAAAAAAATTCAAATTTAAGAACTTGAAAACCATAAAGGCCTATAAGAAGCTTAAACCGCTAAACTATATAAAGATCCTATAAAACCCTGAAAAAGTTAAATACACTATAAACCCTAAAAATATAAAAAAACCTTAAATCCAAGAAAAACTGTTAAAACCCCAAAAACCTATAAAATCTATAAAACACAAAAAAACCATAAAAATAATAAAAAATCCAAAAAAATTCCAAAAACATAAAAATCATTAAAAACCTAAAACTCATAAGAATAACTAAAAAATGTAAAGAAAACATAAACCTTCCAAAAACCTAAAAAACACAAAAATCAACAAAACCAATAAAAATCCTAAAATCCCGAAAAACCCTCAAAGTCCCTAAAAACACTAAAACCAATAAAAATATTAAAAAATCTATAAATATTCATAAAAACCACAAAAATCCTAAAATAATTGAAAACAGTATGGAACCCAAAAAAACATAGAAACACTTAATACCCAAGAAAACTAAAAACCCTAAAAAGTGCTAAAAACCCAAAAAACCATAAATACAGTAAAAGCCAAAAAATACATGAAAATCCTAAAATCCACTAAAATCATAAAAATAACTAAAATCCCTAAAAAAATAATAAACCATAAACCCTAAAAACCACTAAGAAACCCATAAAAATCAAAAAAACCTAGAAAAACTTGAAAACCCCTAAAAACCATATAAATTCTAAAAATCACTAAAATCCATAAAAACATAAAATTCATTAAAAACTAGAAATCCCCTATGAAAAAATTAAAAAACCTAAAAAAACATAAACCCTCTAAAATCCTAAAAAGCAAAAAAATCCATAAAACCCATAAAATCTTAAAATTCCGAAAAACCCTCAAAGTCCCTAAAAACCCCAAAACCGATAAAAATCCCAAAAAATAATTAAAAATTCCTAAACACATAAAAAATTCCGAAAAACCCCGCAAAATACTATGAAACCCATAGAAACAGAAAACTCCTAAAACCCTATAAAACCAAACCATAATAAGTGCTAAAAACCCAAAAAATGCTAAAAACAATAAAATCCTCCAAATACATAAAATTCTTTGAATCCAATAAAATCTGAAAAATAACTAAAAAACCCGAAAAACATAATAAACCCCAAAAAACTAAAAACCACTAAGAAACCCATAAAAATATAAAAACCCTTGAAGTGCCAAAAATGAAAAAATAATCACTAAAAAACTAAAAACCATAAAAATTAAAAAAAATAAAGACCCAAAAAACCCAAACCACCTTAACACCAAAAAAACATTAAAATCCTAAAGACCCATTGAACCCCAGATGATAAAAAAACAATAAAACTATTAAAATACTAAAAATCTCTAAAAATACATTTAAATTTAATAAAGAAGATAAGAACACTAAAAACCCCTAAAAATACATATATCAAAAAAAATTAAAACCCCTAAAATTCCTAAGAAATACTAAAACTACTAAAAAACAATTATTCCCATATAAATCCTTTAAACTCTCAAAATATATTAAAATCCAAAAAACCATAAAAATTCTTCAAAATGTTTAAAAGCCTTAAAAACATAAGCACGCCTAAAAAACCTAAAAACGGAAAGAAAAAAAATAAAAATACGTAAAACCCTTAAAACCCCTAATATCACTAAACCAATAAAAAAATTAAAAACCATAAGAACCCATAAGAACCCGAAAAAACTACTAAAACAAAAAAAATGTTAAAACCCTAAAAACATTAAAAACACTAAAAACCATAAAACATCTACAAAACTAAATAAACATAAAAAACCCAAAAACCGTACAAACCCTAAAAATACTAAAAACCGAAAAATCCATAAAACCCATAAAACCCCTAAAAATGAAAAAAAAACATATAAATATCCTTAAAAACATAAAAAACTATAAAAACATAGAAAAAACCCAATGAAAACTTTAAAAATAAAAAAAACACTTAAAACCCTTAAAAACTCAAAATTTCTAAAAACCCTAAAAGAGCCTAAAAACGCTCAAAAACCTTAAAACAAAAAAATCCCAATAAACCCATAAAACCACAAATAACCAAAAAAAGAACTTAAAATCCCTGAAAACCTAAATACGATAAAAAACACACAAAACCCTTTGAAAACATTAAAAAAAACATAACACACTTAAACCAATAAGGACATAAGAAACACTAAAAACCCTAATGGACCATGAAAACACTAAAAACACCTAGAATCCATAAAAACACCTAAAATCCTTAAAAACCCAAATACCCATTAAAAACCCTAAAACTACTTTGGAATTAAAAAATATTTTAAACCCCAAAAATAGTTGAAAAAATCTATAAAAAAATAAAAACCATAAAAAAACAAGAAACCCCAAAAAAATTATAAAAACCATAAAATCCCTAAAAATCTAAATCATCTCAAAATCCCTAAAAACACTAAAAACCATAAAAATAAAAATAAAATCAAAAGGAATTAATAACCCAAAATACCCTTAAATCAACTAGAAAACCATAAAACCTAGAAACAAATAAAACCCCCCAATCTATAAAAATTTAAAAAACCCAAAAAACCCCTTAAATTTTTAAAAACCCAAAAAACCATAAAAACCCTAAATTTCTAAAAATATTATAAACTATAAAACCCCTGTAACCTCAAAAATGATAAAGTCACTAAAAAATTTTCAAAACATTAAAAATAGAAAACTTTTAAAATCCAAAAAATAAGAAAAACACTAAAAACCCTAAAAGACCCAAAACCTGTAGAACCTCAAAACCAAAAAAACTATAAAAATTAAAATATACAAAAAATTACATAAAGCATAAAAAGTTCTAAAATCCTAAAAACCCTATGGAAACCATAAAAACCTTAAAAAACATAAACACCTAAAACTAAAAAAAACTAAAAACCCTAAATAACTCTCAAAACCCTAAAAATCTCTCAAAATTCTTAAAACCCCTAAATACCACCTAAATACATTAAAGGGCCAAAATATCCAAATAAAACTAAAAAAACCATAAAAACCCTAAAAATGATAGAAACATAGAAAAACTTTAGACCCCTAAAAACCCAAAAAAATCAAAAAACCATAAAATTATAAAAATCATAAAATTTCAAAAAATAGTAAAAAATGTAAATCACCTAAAAACGCAAAAAAAATTAAAAAATCCAAAAATCCATTAAACTCAAAAAAGTTAAAAAAAATATATAAAATTTTTAAACCCTAGAAAACTCATATAAAAACACTAAAACCCACAAAAGAATCATTACAACCATAAAACCCCCAAAATCCATAAAATTCCCTTAAATCCACTAAAAATGTAACAATCCGTAAATACTAAGAAAACCCCTAAAAAACCTTAAATCCTGAAAGTACGTAATACCCCTAGAAAAGTTAAATAATATAAAACCATAAAAACCAAAAATCTCTAAAAAAATCCTTAAAGTATAGAAATCCTAAAAAACACTTACAACCCCAAAAAACTATAAAACCCCACTAAAAAATATAAAACCCATTTAAAACTATAAAAACCATAAAAATCCTAAAACTGTAATAAACTAAAAAACCCCTGAAACAAAAAACCATAAAACCCCAAAAAACCATAAATCCTCTAAAACCATAAATCCCCTAAGAACCCTAAAACCCATAAAATCCTTAAAAACCCTATAAACCATAAAAATTCTAAAAAAATCTAAAAAAACCGAAAAATCTAAAAACCAAAAAAAAACCATGAAAACCACTAAGAAAACCTTAACAACCTATAAATAGTTAAATCCCCTAAAAAAACTAAAAATTTTAAAAACCAAAAAACCATTAAAAACCCAAATAACCTTCATAATTTATAAAAACTGTAAAAAACATTAAAAATTGAAACAAAGATCTAAAATTCACTAAAAATGTAAATTACCCTAACAAATTTGAAAGAACCTTATAAAAAATTAAAAATATAAAATCACTTAAAACCACTAAAATATTAAAAATGCTAAGAACACTAAAACCCTAAGAAACTATAAAAACCATAAAAACCATAAAAACCATTAAGAACCTAAAGAATCCTAAAATCCCAAAAAACATCTAAAAATAATAAAAAATATAAAAACTATTAAACCCCTAGAAATGTTAAAAAATATAAAAATCCATAAAAACTAAAACACTCATAAAACCCTAACAACCAAAAACAAATAAATATCCTAAAACCATATAAAACCTAAAACCATAATAATCCATAAAAATATTAAAATATCCATGAAAATCTAAAAAATGATGAAAACCCAAAAAACCATAAAAACCTATGGAAACCGTAAAAACCAAAAAACATGTAAAAACACCTTTAAAACCCTAAAAATGAAAAAACCCCCCAAAATACCCTAAAAACCTAAAAACCATAAAAACAAAAAGAAATTCTAAATATCCCAAAAAAAACCTAAAATGTAAAAAACCCTAAAACCACTTAGAAATCCATAAAAACACTAAAACCCCTAATAACCTAAAAATGCAAAACAATCCCCCAAAGACCATAAAACTCTAATAACCTCAAAAATCTTAAAAACCCCTAAATACCTTAAAAACCCTAAAAACCCATAAAATACAAAAACCCACTAAAAACATTACCAATACTTTAATTCCCAAAAAACATTAAAAAACCCAAAAAAACCCAAAAACCCAAAAAACCCAAAAAACAAAAAAAATCCCTAAAAACCCAGAAAACCCAAATAATCCTAAATACCTAAAATTACCAAAAAAATACGATAGAAATAATAAAAATACTAAATATCCGTAAAATGTTTTAAAAACCCACAAAACCCGGAAAACCCTATAAGAACCTTTAAAAGTAAAAAAGTTAAACTACATAAGAACCCAAAAAATGATCAAAAACCCAAAAAACCATAAAAATCATTATAATCCTTGATATCCATAAAATCTAAAAGACACCATTAAAATCCTAAAAAATATCCAAAAATCCCTTAAAATTTAAAAACCCCCAAAAACATTGAAAACCCATATGAAATCCTATAAACCTAAAAACACTCATTACACCTAAAATCCAAAAAAAATGATAATAACCTATAAAAATAAAAAAAATAAAAAAAACCCTTAGAAAATACCTATAAATCATAAAAACCTTAAAGCTCAAAAAACCCACTGCATACTCTAATAACCATTTAAACCCCTAAAAATGTTAAAAACTCTAAAAAACAGTAAAACCCCTAAAATACAAATAAAATCATCCCCCAAAATGCTATAAAAACCCTAAAAACCCAAATAATCTTTAAAATACCAAAAAACACTACAAAATAATTAAAAAACATAAAAATACATGAAAATATAAAAAAAACAAACTGAAAGTTCTGAGAAATCCATATAAAATTTTAAAAACCTCAAAAGACTTTAATCCCCCAAAAACCAAATAATAGTTAAAACACTAAAAAACCAAAAACTCCCTCTAAAACATGAAAATCAATAAAAAATATAAAAACCATAAATATCCACAAAATCACTAAAAACAAAAAAAAACATAAATCCCTAAAAAATTCTACGAACACATTAAGAAACAAAAAACACAAAAACCCCTAAAATCCAAATAAAGGGAAAAACTATAAAAGACTATAAAACCCCTTAAAACACATAAAAACCCTAAAAACCTACACAAAAAATAAAATATGATCAACTTGATAAAAATTCACTAAAAAAATCCAATCCAATAGAAGAATTAAAAACATAAAACTCATAAAAACTGTTAAAACCCTCAAAAACACTAAAACCCCAAAAGAAAACCATAAAACCCCTTAGAAACCCAGAAACCCCCCAAAAAACTTAAAACTTCAATAAATCTTAAAAGTCCCAAAAAATACCTAATGATGTAAAAAACACTAAAACCCAGAAAAAATCATAAGAAATCCTTAAAAATTAAAAACACTTAAAACCCTTAAAAACCTAAAAAACGATTATAACTTTAAAACCCATAAAAAATCCACAAAATACCATAAAACCCTTAAAATCCTAAAAATGGATTAAATTTCCCAAAAACATAAAATAACCTAAAACCATAATACCCCCAAAGAACACCTTAAAGATATAAAAACTATGAAAATCCCCAAAAAACCAAAAATCATTAAAAATCATAAAAACCATAAATACTCAAAAAATCAAAAAAAAAATTAAATTTAAAAACATGAAAACCATAAAGGCCTATAAGAAGCTTAAAAATGATAAACTATATAAAGATCCTATAAAACCCTGAAAAAGTTAAAATCTCTAAAAACCCTAAAAATATAAAAAAACCTTAAATCCTAGAAAAACCATTAAAACCCAAAAAACCTGGAAAATCTGGAAAACACAAAAAAACCATAAAAATAATATAAAATCAAATAAATTCCAAAAAACATAAAAATCATTAAAAACCTCAAAACCAAAAGAATAAATAAAATTTTTTAAAAAAACTTAAACCCTCAAAAAACCTAAAAAACACAAAAATCAACAAAACCAATAAAAATCCTAAAATCCAGAAAAACCCTAAAAGTACCTAAAAACACTAAAACCAATAAAAATCCTAAAAAATCCATAAAAATTATTAAAACCAAAAAAAAACTTCTAAAATAATTTAAAAACAGTATGAAACCCAAAAAAACATAGAAACACTTAAAACCTAGGAAAAATAAAAACCCTAAAAAGTGCTAAAAACACAAAAAACCATAAAAAAAACTAAAATCCTAAAAATACATAAAAATCCTAAAATCAAATAAAATCATAAAAATAATTAAAAACCATAAAAACATAATAAACCATAAACCCTAAAAACTACTAAGAAATCCATATAAACTAAAAACACTTTAAATACGTAAAAATAAAAAAAACGTCTTGAAAATCTAAAAACCATAAAAATGAAAAAGAAATTAAGACCCAAAAAACACAAAAAACCTAAAAAACATATAAAAACTCAAAAAAACCCCTTAAAACCCACAAAAAAATTAACCGAAAGGCATAGAGCAGCGCTCTAAAGTTTATTAATAAAAATCTAAAAGACAGGTAATTAAACGAGGAACAAAGAGCTTGTACCAACAAGAGAAAAAATGAAAAGAGAAGCAAAGGTAAAGAGGAATACCTCCAAATCATTCTTGTATGGTCATGGGACAATACCCAATACCCAGAACTCCATTGAAAGCAATAGATCAGTGAAAAAAAAGCAGCAATCCACAAAGAAAACTGAGCTTCAAAAATCATGCAATTGATGTGCTAGACCGATAAGTAGACCATGAGTGAAAAACCGCTATTACCACCAAAGCTGGAGATAATCAAAATTAGGATTTCGATCAAGTTAAAATTCTACCCTATTAAAAATAAGATCCCAGATAATGAGATAGTCATCAATAGATATTTCCTTGTTACAATATCTTCTATAATACAACTTTTCTTATTCCTAATTACAAGAGTATAATTCCTCCTTGTATTCTTCCTTAATAACCTGAGTGAAATTTCTAAGCTTAATTATATCCTCCTGATCCTAAATCCAAGAGTATGAGGCCGCTTAATCTGATGTGGATGAGCCCTCTTCATTAGAGGATTCTAATGCAGAAGTATTTTTGTTGACAACTGGTTGTGTAGGGATGTTAGTTTCCTCCATTCTAAGCCATGAAGATCTAGTGACAATGGTCATCTCCAACTTAGAATAATCAATTCGTTGTAGTGTCTTTTTAGGGTGAGGAGTAATAAAACCCTTGGGATCAATACGACATTTCTTACCTTTTTTGGCACTCGAGAGCAGGTATTCCTCCTCAATTTTATATGCTTGCTCACTATCATCTTGATTAGAATCACCAGAAACAGAGTAAGCCTCTTGTGCTAGCTCATTAGAGGTTGGAATAGCTCCTGGGGTGTTAGTGAAAGGCTTAGCATTATTGACCGCATCCACAAACCCAGAAATGACAGTATCTTTAGATCATGTAGGCTATGCTGGGAAGGAATCCAGAACAGATGAGGACACCAGTGGGTCCTTTGTATTAGAGGGTTCAGTCCGTTCAACTGGAGGCATTCTATTTTTGTCAATCCAGACTGATTTTCCTTCATTCAGCAAAGGTTTCCCAAGCTTATGACTACTCACAGAGTCCTTCCCAGAGCTATAATCTCCAAGGGAGTGTCTAAGATTTAAACAATTAGAGTAGAAACATGGTAAGTATTCATAAACCACTTCTTGAAAAAATCCTGAATCCCCATTCTGGATCAAAATAGTGGAAGGAAGCTGTTGCGGAAGATCGACCTCAACACACACACGCGCAACCGAAGGCCTTGTGAGTTTTTGAGTTGCAGAATCCAGCTTAATGGGATTTCCGATATGTTTAGCAATAGGAAAAATTTTAATTTTCTTGAAGAAATGCATCGGCAGACCTAGAAGTCCTAACCAAACAGGTGCAATTGGTGATTCAATAATACAATCAAACGGAGGGGACCATTTTAGGACTTTCATCGAGAATCACCCAAAGCACCAAGAACCCCTAGACCAAAGCCGATAGTAATCATTTTCATAGGAAATCCGAATCATGATATTTAACAAGTTGAGTAGGACAATTTCAAAATCAACAAATCCAATGGATTCGAATGATTTCCACAGTAAGATCAGAGAGGGATGACGCGTAAAAAATCTACCATCAAGAACAAATATGAGATCAAGAGCAAGAAACTGAACCTCCTCATGTGAAATTTTTTTTGTGTGACCTCTATGGAAGAACTGCTTTGGATGAAAGGAATCAGCAAGAGGCAGAGATACAGCAGAATCAAGAGATCTGGTATGATCGGCCCCTGTAACCACATCTGCGAAGCTTTCCAAATCTCGTCTGCGTTCGTCACCCTTGTTCTACGTTCGACACCCTCGTTCATCGCCCTCTTTCGGCCGCTCCATCTCTTGATCACACCCCCAAAAAAAATAAAAAAACCTTAAATAGACTAAAAACTCAAAACCCCTTATAACCTAAAAAACACCATAAAAACACTAAAGATCACAAAAATATTTAATTCTCTCAAAAACCCTAAAAATACCAAAACCACATAATAATACTAAAAAATACCTAAAATACATATTAACATAAAAACCAAAAAACCCTAAAATCCATGAGAAATCCTAAGAAAATATTAAAAACCTAAAAACACATAAAACCCCTAAAAATGTCAAAAACTCTAAAAATCCAAAATAACAGAAAATACCTTTAAAAAAAATCATAAAATCCAAAAAAGAGTAAACCCCACAATAAACTCTAAAACTAATTTAAATGATTAAAAAGTTTAAAAACCCTAAAACCCCTCAAAACCCCCCAAAAACCCCCAAAACTAAAAACCCCTAAAAACAATAAAAACCCAAAAAACCATAAAAAACATTAAAAAACATAAAACCCCATAGAATCCCCTAAAAATCCCTAAAAACCTAAAAACCCCTTAAAACCTTGAAAATCCCCATGAAAACCTCAAAAACCTTAAAATAATTTAAATCCCCAAACAACTAAAATACACCGAAATACCTAAAAACACATAAAAATAATAAAAAATTATAAAAACACCATAAAATACATAAAACCTAGCAAAAACTCTAAAAACCATTTAAACCCCTAAAAACATTAAAAACAATAAAAACCTTAAAATTTCTAAAATAAAAACCCTAAAACCGCCAAAAACCATAAAACCTTAAAATCATAAAAACCTTAAAAGCCTAAAACCATAAAAACCCTAAAAATCCAAAAAAATCAATAAAAATCTCTAAAAGTGTAATGAACCCTGAAAACGCAGAAATCACCTAAGAAAACATAAAACCCTTAAAACACCTATTACCCTTTAAATCATATTTTTAAAAAAAACATAAAAAACCCTAATAACATATAAAAATTCAATAAATCTTTAAATTTACAAAAAAAAATGTAAAAAACACAAAAAATAATGAAAAAACCTAAGAAAACCTTAAAAAACTAATAAAATTAGAAACCTATAAATACCTAGAAAATTCTACAAACTGTAAAAACCATAAAAACCCTAAAACGATAAAAACCACTTACAATTTTTAAAATGGTAAATAACATAAAAAATTAAAAACACTAAAAACACTAAAAACCCTTTCAACCCTAAACATAATAAAAAACATTAAAAATCATAAATTCCCTTACAAACCCAAAAAACCAAAAAACCCTATAAAACCATAAAAACCCATAAAAACCTCAAAATACCAAAAAAATATTTTGATACATTAAAATCCTAAAAAATCACTAAAAATCAATAAAAATTTAAAAAATATCTAAAAGCCCTAAAAACAATAATCCCTTTAAAAACCCTAAAACACTAAAAATCCCTAAAAATCCTAAAACCCATAAAACTCTTAACAAATCAAAAAAAATTCTAAAAAAATAAAAACCATTAAATTAAAAAAAACATATGAAAATATTAAAAACCAATAAACACATAATACCCCCTAAAAAACAAATAATCGTAAAAACCCTATAAGTCCCTAAAAACACAAAAACTGCCAAAAATATTAAGAACCTCCAAAAAAGAATTTAAACCCCTAAAAACATAGAAACCCCACTAAAAACAATAAAAACCTGTTAATTTGCTAAAAATATTAAAGACTCCACAAATCATAAAAACCTATCAAAACACAAAACAACTATGAACTAACAAAAAACCCCATAAACCCCCAAACCATAAAAACATGCTTAATTCCTTAGAAACCCTAACAACTATAAAAACTCATAAAACCACAAAAACAAAAAAAAAATACAAAATCACTATAAAACCCTAAATTGGTAAAATAACTCTCAAAAACCATATAACCCTAAAGAAACTCAATAAAATAATAACCCCCCCCCCAAACCTTAAACCCCTAAAAACCCTAAAAATTATAAAAAACCTGCAGAAGACCTTAAAACCATAAAAACGTAAAAACCCTTAAAAGGGTATAAAACCTGTAAGAAAACCGTAAAAACCAAAAAACACATAAAAATTTTAAAATCTCTAAAAACACTAAAATCCCCAAAAACACTAAATAACTCTAAAACTCTAAGAAAGCCATAAAATCCCTAAAAACCTAAAAACCATAAAAATCTATAAATTCACAATAAAATATCTAAAAACATAGCAAGCCGTAAAAACCCTAAAAACCATTAAGAAAACCTTAAAATCCTAAAAAATGTTCAATCCTTAAAACTCTAATACACTCTAAAAGCATCCGAAGACCATAAAAATACTAAAACACCATAAAACCTAAAAACCCATAAAAAAAATTAAAACCCTAAATCCTTAAAACCCCAATAAATCCCAAAAACTACAATTAAGCAATAAAAAAGATAAAAAAATTAAAAAAAAAATTAAAACTCTAAGAAACAAAAAATACTAAAACCCCAGAAAACCATAGAAATCATAAAACCCCAATGATCCCTAAAAAACCTCAAAATCCCTAAAACCTAAAAAAATAGATAAAAATCCTAAAAAATCCCTAAAATCTCTAAAAATTCATAAAACATTAAAACCCTTAAAACCCATAAGAAAACATTAGAATCATTAAACATTTAAAAACCTAAAACCCTAATAAATACTAAAAACCCTAAGAACCTAAAAAGTCACTAAAACCCATATAGCCCACTAAACACAATTGAAAACCCTTAAAACCAGTAAATTCATAAACTGATAAAACATCTAAAACCCCTATAAAATAATAATTTAAAAATAACTATAAAAACCATAAATATATCAAAAAATATAAAAGAACAAAAAACATTAAATCTACTAAATCCTTAAAAACCCAAAATATCATGAAAATCTCTAGAAACCATAAAAAACATTAAAATCCAAAAAAATGCCTAAAAATCCCTAAAAACATAAAAAACGCTAAAATTCGTAAAAATCATAAGAGCGCCTCAAAAATATAAAAATACATAATACCCTAATGATGAATAAAAATTATTTAAACAATAAAAAAGCATAGAAACCTCAAAAATATAAAAACCTATAAAAACAATAAAAACCCATAAAACCCTATAGAAACCCAAAAAAACACTATAAACTCTAAAAACCCTAGAACCGAAAAGACAATAAAAACCCTAAAACACTATAGAACCCTAAAAACCCAAAAAATCCCGAAAAACTCCCAAAAAACAAAAGAAATATTAAAAAAATTAATAATCACTAAAAATGTAAAAAACAATAAAAACCTTGAAAACCCCTAAGAATCCCATAACACTCTAACAACACCCAAAACCCCTTAGAGCCCAGAAAATTCTAAAGTTCTTAAAAAATACTAAAAACTATTAAAACCCTAAAACCCCTAAAATCATTAAGACCCCAAAACCCATAAAACCCACTAAAAACTATAAAAAATTTGAACCCATGAAAACTTTAAAAACTACAAAAATCATTAAAAATCTTAAAAACAAAAAAAACCATAAAACCCAAAAAGAACCTCAAAAACATAAAAATACTTAAAACCCATAAAAACGTAAAAGGATAAAATACCTAAAAACCTAAACCCCCTAAAAGGCCTGAATATCCCTAAATAACCTAAAAAAATAAAAAATCTAAAAATCTATAAAAATGAAAAAAAACTACAAAACCCGAAAACCCCTATGAAAACATTAAAAAACTATAATCAATTTAAAACACCAAAACCCAAAATACGAGAAAACCCTAAAAACTAAAAAGTCACTAAAACCCATAAAACTATAAATAACACTAATAACCCTTATAACCCTAAACCCCTAAAACCCTAAGAACCACTATAATCTCTAAATACTCTTTAAACACTTATAGAAATTTAAAGACTCTAAAAACCAAAAAATCCAAAAAAATATCAAAAAACCCCTAATACCCAAAAAACTATAAAAACCCTAAAAACCCTAAAAAACATAAAATCATTTAAAATCCCAAAAAACTCTATTAACAAAAGAAAATCCTAAAAATACCTAAAAAATAAAAAAAATAAAAAACCTAAAAAAGCCAAAGAAAATACTAAAATCCATAAAACAATTATACCCCAAAATACGTTAAAAATCTCTAAAACGCCCAGAAAATAGCCCAAAATCCAAAAACAACCCCAGTAAACCAAATAACCACTAAAAACTTAAATCCCCATAAAAACATAAAAACAGAAAAACCCATTAAAAACACAAATAACTTTTAAAACCCTTAAATTTGTTAAAAAAACTCAAAAAACATTAAAAACCCTAAAAACTCAAAACAAAATGCCTAAAAACACTAAAAACCATAACCCCCCCCCCCCCCCCAAAAAAATCAATATAAAAAAACTATGAAAACCATAAAAATACTAAAAAATAACTATAGATCCCTAAAAACATACAAAAAATCAAAAAACATAGAAAACCCCTAAGAAATCCTTAAAAACTATAAACTCTTAAAACCCCAAAAAAACATCAAAATGTTTAAAACCGAAAAATTTATAAAATCCCTAAAACCCAAAACACCGTAAAAACCCATAAAACCCTAAAAACCCATAAAAACCTAAAAAACTTCCAAAAAACTCTAAAACCCTTTCATTCCCCTTACAACGTTTAAAAATTCTATAACCCCATAAAATCCCCCAAAAACAAAAAACACATAAAAACCTAAAAAACCATAAAAACCATAAAAATCTTAAATATACATAATTTTTTTAAAACCCACCAAAACCTGTAAAGCCACTATGAAAACCTTAAAAAGGTAAGAAAAATAAACCCCCAAAAAACCCTAAAAATGACCAAAACCCTAAAAACCCTTAAAAACCTTATTAACCTTAAATATCCATAAAATACCAAACACACCATTAAAATCCTAATAAATATATTCAAAACCCAAAAAATATAAAAACGCTAATTAACATAAAAATCCATAAAAAACCATAAAACCCTAAAAACACTTATTACCCCTAAAATCTGAAAAATGATAAAAACCCAAAAATATTAAAAATAAAAAAAACCCATGAAAAATCCCTCTAAACATTAAAAACCCAAAATATCAAAAAATTCACTACATACTCTAATAACCATTCATACCCTAAACAATGTTAAAAACTCTAAAAACCATAAACACCCTACAAACTCAAAAAAACCCCAAACCCCTAAAAGACCATAATAACCCTAAAAACCCTAATAACCTTTAAAATACCTAAAATTACTACAAAATAATAAAAACAGATAAAAATACCTAAAATTACCTAAAATGATAAACAAACTGAAAGCCCGAAGAAAGCCATAGAAAATATTAAAAACCGAAAAACAATTAACACCCCGAAAAACATAAAAATACTGAAAACGTTAAAAAACCAAAAAACCCCTCTAAAACCACAAAAATAACTAAAAACCATAAATACAATAAAAATACAAAAAAACACTAAAAACATAAAAAATCATAAAACCCCAAAAAACCCTATGAACACTTTAAAAAACAAAAACATATAAGACCCATAAAATCCTAATAAATTCAAAAAACCCTAGAAGACCCTAAAACCCAAAAAAATACCATTAAAACCAATAAAAATACCCAAAACCCACCACAAACAATAAAAACCCATCAACTCGCAAAAACTCCATTAAAGAAACAAAAACCTTCAAGACCTATAAAATCATTAAAAAATCTTAAACCCTTTAAAACCCTTAAAACTAAAAAACACTAAATCCTAAAAAAGAAAACCATAAAAACCAATAGAAACCCTAAAACCCTAAAAAAACCTAAAACCCCTAAAAATCATAAAAATCCATAAAAATACCTTAAAAAGTAAAAAAACTATAAAACCTTGAGAAAAATATAAGAAATCCTTAAAAACCTAAAAACACTTAGAACCCCTAAAAACCTAAAAAAATTATAGCTTTAATAACCATAAAACCTACAAAATCCCTTAAAACCCTAAAACCCCTAAAATCCTAAAAAAGGCCTAAAGGTCCCAAAAACATAAAAAACCCTAAAACACAAATACCCCAAAAGAACACCTTAAAAACCTAAAAACAATGAAAATCCCAAAAAACCTAAAATCTTTAAAACCCTAAAACCTTAAAAACTCTAAAAACCATAATAACCAATAAAAACCATAAAATCCATAAATACCCATAAAAAACATAAAACCACTAAAGTCTCTAAAGATCCTATAAACCCATCAAAATGTTAAAACTCTAAAAACCCTAGAAAACTCAAAAAACCCCCTAAAACCCAGAAAAATAAAAAAAAACCAAAAAAAACCTTAAAAAACTAGATAACCCCTTAAAACCATAAAAATACCAAAAATCACTAAAATCCATAAAAACATAAAAATAATTAAAAACCAGAAATCCACTTAAAAAATTAAAAAACCTAAGAAAATAAACCCTCTAAAAACTTAAAACGCCCAAAAATATATAAAACTCATAAAATCCTAAAATTCTAAAAATCCCTCAAAGTCCCTAAAAACCCCAAAACCAATAAAAATCCAAAAAAAATCTCTAAAATTTCCTAAACACATAAAAAATTCCAAAAAACCTAGCAAAATACTATGGAACCCATAGAAACACAAAAACTCCTAAAACCCTATAAAACTGAAACCCTAAAAAGTGCTAAAAACCCAAAAAATGCTAAAAACAATAAAAGCCTCAAAATACATAGAAATCATAAAATCCCATAAAATCTGAAAAATAACTAAAAAACCCAAAAACCCTAAAAACCTAAAAACCACTAAGAAACCCATAAAAATCTAAAAACACTTGAAACACCTAAAAAGAAAAAAACAATCACTAAAAAACCTAAACACCATAAAAATGAAAAAAAATAAAGACCCAAAAAACCCAAATCCAATAAAACCACTAAAATCACAAAAAATACCTTACCCCCCCCCCCCCAAAAAAATTAAAAAATTCTAAAAATCCTTAAAGATACTAAAAACTCAAAAACCCCTATCACCTAAAAAAGACAATAAAACTCTAAAAATCACAAAAACTAAAAAATCCTTAAATCTTTCAAAATAATTAAAAACATAAAAATCACTGAAAAATTATTAAATAGACCTAAAATTTATATTAACTTAAAAACCATAAAAACCCTAAAATCCATGTGAAATCCGAAGAAAATATTAAAAACCAAATACCACATAAAACCCCTAAAAACGACAAAATTCTAAAAAACATAAAAACACCAAATACCCTAAGAATAATTAAAAATCATGAAAACATAAAAACCATAACCCCACTAAAAATTATAAAACTCATTTGAAACCTTAAAAAGTTTGAATACCCTAAAAACCATAAAACCTCCCAAAACCCAAAAAACCCATAAAATTAAAAAAATCTAAAAAGACCCCAAAAATAAAAAAACTAAAAAACAAACCTAAGATAGCTGAAAAACTCTACGAAAATGTTAAAACCCTATAATTACATAAAACCCATTAAAAATCAAAATAATTTAAAAAACCCAAAAGACTTGAAAAAGATGAAAACCCTAAAACCCTAAAAATCCATAAAAACCCTAAAAACCAATAAAAAACCTAAAACCCCATAGAAACCCCCAAAAATCACAAAAAACATAAAAACACCTCAAAACCTTGAAAACTCCAATGAACACCTCAAAAACCTTAAAACACCTAAAATCCTAAAATACACCAAAAATCCTAAAAACATATAAAAAAACAAAAAATTCAAAACATCATAAAAACAATAAAACCCACTAAAACTCTAAAAACCCTTTAAACCCATAAAAACATTAAAAACTATAAAAACTTAAATATCCTAAAATAAAAACCATAAAACCCCCAATAACCATAAAAACATAAATGAATAAAAACCTAAAAACCCTAAAACCATAAAAAACTTTAAAAATACAAAAAAAAATAGAATTCACTAAATGAGTAATGATACCTAAAAACCCTAAAGTCACATAAGAAAACCAAAAAACCCTAAAACACTTAAAATCCATAAAAATATAAAAATTGTTAACATCATAAAAACTCAAAAATCATATAAAAATTCAAAAAAAATCCTTAAAATTCCCCCAAAATGTAAAATATACTAAAAACACCGAAAAAACCTAAGAAAACCTTAAAATCCTAGAAAATTACAAATCTATAAAAACTAAGAAAATTATACAAACCGTAGAAACCATAATACCCCTAAAACCATAAATACCCCATATAATTTTAAAAACTAAAAATACCAAAAAAAACTCTAAAAACACTAAAATCCCTATAAAACCAAAACAGATAAACAATCATTGAAAACCATAAATTCCCTTAAAAATTGAAAAACCTATAAAACCCCATAAAACCCCCAAAACCCATAGAAACTCTCAAAATACATACAAATATTTTGAAACAGAATAAATCCTAAAAAATCCCTAAAAACCCTTTAAAATGTAAAAAATGCTAAAAAAATCTAAAAACCCCTAATAGATCTTTACAAACCAAATCACCCTTATAACCCCTCAAGACCAAAATAAACTCTAAAAACCATAAACCCATTAAAAACCCAAACACACCACAAAATCCCAAAAAAACATAAAACCCATAAATATCTTAAAAATCACAAAAAAATCCCTAAAAACATAAAAAACCATAAAAATAAAAATAAAAAATACCCAATGAAAATTTACAAAACCAATAAACACTTAATATTTTAAAAAACAAAAAAAACAACCTTAAAAGTCCCTAAAAATCCGAAAACAGTCAAATATCATAAGAACCCCCAAAAAACCATTAAACCCTCTATAAACCGTGAAGCCACACAAAAAACAATAATAACCCTTTAAACCACTAAAAATGTTAAAACCCCACTAATCATAAAAAACCCTAGAAAACACAAAACAATTAAGCACTAAAACCACCCCTAAAACCCCCAACCCATAAAAAACACGCTTAATTCCCTAGAAACCCTAAAAAACTATAAAATCCCACAAACCCCAAAAAATAAAATAAAAATTATAAAATCCCTTTAAAACACTAAAAATGTAAAAAAACTCTCAAAAACCATAAAAACCAAAAAGAAAATCAAAAAAAGCTTAAACCCCCCAAAAAACTGAAAACCCCAAAACCCAAAAAATTATAATAAACCGCAAAAGCCCAAAAAACCAATAAAAATGTAAAAACCCCTAAAAACATAGAATAACCATAAGAAAACCTTAATTCCCAAAAAACACTTAAGAAATTTTAAATATCTAAAAAATCTAATATCCCAAAAAACACTAAATAACCCTTAAACTCTAAGAAAACCATAAAATCCTTAGAAACCCTAAAACCATAAAAATCCTAAAAATCATTTAAAAATATATAAAAATATAACAATCCCTAAAAACCATAAAAACCATTAAAAAAACATAAAACCAAAGAAATGTAAAACCCCTACAACTCTAAAATACTCGTAAAACCTCAAAAGACCCATAAAATCCAAAACCACTTAAAAACCAAAAAAACCTAAAAACATTAAAACCCTAAACCCCTAAAACCCCACTAAAACACTAAAAATACATTAAACCCATAAAAATGATAAAAATTTCTAAAAATTTAAAACTCTAAAAAACAAAAAAAAAACTAAACCCCCCAAAAACGCAAAAAAACCATAAAACCCCAAAGAACCCTAAAAAACATCCAAATCCCTAAAAACATAAATAACTATAAAAATCATAAAAAAGAATTAAAATCCATAAAAAAGTGTAAAACCTTAAAATCCTAAAAACCCATAAGAAAAACTTATAATCCTTAAACACTTAGAACCCCAAAACCCTAATAAATATAGAAAACCTTAAAACCCTAAAAACTCACAAAAACCATAAAGCCCACTAAAAACATAGAAAAACTTTAAAGTCCATAAATCACTAAAACTGAAAAAAATATAAACCCCTCTAAAATAATAATTAAAAAAACAATAGAAACCCTAAATACATGAAAAAAGATAAGGACACAAAAAACAATTAAATCTATTAAAACCCTAAAAACCAGAAAAATCATCAAAACCCCTAAAATCCATAAAAAACTATATAAATCCAATAAAATTGCTAAAAATACCTAAAAACGTAAAAAACTTCTAAAATATGAAAAAACATAAGAACGAATTAAAAATATAAAAAAACATAAAACCCCTATAAAGCCTAAAAAATCATTTAAACCCAAAAACCCATAGAACCCTAAAAACCCAAAAAACCTCTAAAACAATAAAAACCCATAAAACCCCCTAAAACCCCATAAAATTACTAAAAACTATCAAAACACTTTAAACCATTAAAAAAATTAAAAAAATCCAAATACATTAGAGCCCAAAATAAACTAAAAAACCTACTAGAACCGAAGACACCATAAAAACCCTAAAAACACAAAAGAACCATAAAACCCCCACATTCCTAAAACTTCAAAAAATATAGAAATATTACAAAAAATTAACAGTCTGAAAAAATGTAAAAAAACTAAAAACCATGAAAACCCCTATGAAACCCTTAAAACCCAAACAACACATAAAACCCCTTAGAACCTTAAAAATTATAAAGTCCATAAAAAACCCTACAAATCCTAAAAACCATTAAATATATAAAACCCAAAAAATCTATAAGACCCCAAAAACCCACTAAAATCTCAAAAAGAATTAAAAAACTATCAAAATCCTTAACAAACCCCTAAAAACATAAAATAACATCAAAACCCTAAAAACACTTAAATCCCATAAAAACCTAAAAATCAAAAATACCTAAAAACACAATACCCCCTAAAAGGCCCCAAAATCCCTAATACCGTAAAAAATAAAAATTATAAAAATCCATAAAAATTTAAAAAATTCTACAAACCCATAAAAATAATAAGAAAACGTGAAAAACCGAATATCACTTTAAAAACCTAAAAACCCAAAAATACACAAAAACCCTAAAAAACTAAAAATACTCTAAAACCCCTAAACTATAAAAAACACTAAAAACACTTATAACCCTAAAACCCCTAAAACTCTAAAACCCTATATAAACTCTAAAAACTATTTAAACACATAAAGACATAAAAACTCTAAAAATAATAAAATCAAAAAAAAATCCAAAAACCCCCAAAAAAGCAAATAACTGTAAAACCCCTAAAAACCCTAAAAACCTAAATCCCTTGAAAAGAACTAAAACACATAAAAACAATAAAAATACAAAAAATCCCAAAAAAACATAAAAACATAAAAACCTTAAATAATCCTATGAAAATATTAAAAACTATAAAACACTTAAACCCTAAATACCCTAAGAAACATTGAAAACCCCAAAAAAGACCCAGAAATACAAAAAAACTCCAAAAAAGCTAAAAAATCCTAAAAAACTTAAAAACTAAAAAAACACATAAAAACCCTAAATCCCATTGAAAACACAAAAAAATTAAACCCTTAAAAAATATAAAAAATCTATAAACATTAGAAACACATAAAACTTAAAACAAAATTCTTAAAAACCCAAAAACACTCAATATTATTAAAAACTATGAGAACCATAAAAATCCTAAAAAATAAATAATGATCCCTAAAAACATAAAAAACCCAAAAAACCTTGAAAACCCCTTAGAAAACCATAAATACCTATAAACCCTTAAAACCCCCAAACAACATAAAAATGTTAAAAACCGAAAAATGCATAAACCCTACCACCCAAAACACCATAAGAATCTATAAAACCTAAAACCCGTAAAAAACTAAAAACCCAACAAAACTCTAAAAACACATTAATACCCTTAAAACATTTAAAAACTATAAAAACCCTTAAAATCCATAAAAAACCGCATAAAATCCCAAAAAACCCATAAATAAAAGAAAAACCTAAATATCCATAATTTTTTTTAAAACCCACAAATTCCCTGAAAAACACTATAAAAACCTTAAAAACATAAAAAAACCTAAACCCTCTAAAAACCCAATAAATAATCAAAACCCTAAAAAACCCTAAAAACCATAATAACCCTCAACATCCGTAAAATCTCAAAGGCACCATTAAAATCCAAAAAAATATCTTCAAATCCAAAGATAATGTAAAAAAATATTAAATACCAAGAAAACTCATAAGAAAACCATAAAAACCTAAAAACATTTATTACCCCTAAAATCCAAAAAAAAATTTAAAAACACTACAAATTCCTAAAAATAAAATAACCCATATAAAATCCCTCAAAACTATAAAAATACTAAAGCTCAAAAAAACACTACATAATCTAATAACCATTTAATCCCCTAAAAACATTAAAAACTCTAAAAACCCATAAATCCCCAAAAGACTCAAAAAAACCCCAAGACACCAAAAAGAACATAAAACCCTAAAAAATAATTAAAACACTTAAAAATACATGAAAGTCATAAAAAACAAACCGAAATCCCAGAGAAATCCATAGAAAACATTAAAACCCTACACACACTTAAAACCCCAAAATTCCTAAAAATAGTTAAAACCCTAAAAAATTCAAAAAACCCCTCTAATACCACAAAATAACTAATAACAATAAATTCCATAACAATCAAAAAAATTAATAAAAAAATATAAAATCATAAAACCCAATAAAATCCTATGAACACATAGAAAAAAACACATAATCTCTCTAAAATCCTAATAAAAGAAAAAACCCTAAAAGACCCTAAAACCCAAAAACCCCCTTAAAACCAATAAAACTCCAAAACAATCTTTCAAAACAACAAAACCCCATCAACATGCTAAAACTCTACTAAAAAAACCGTCTAAACCTATAAAATCATTAAAAAATCTAAAACCCATAAAACCCTTAAAACTAAAAAACACTAAAAACCCATAAGAAAACCAAAAACCCCTTAAGAAACCCTAAAAACCTCAAAAAACCTTTTACCCATAAAAATCATAAAATTCCTAAAAATCAATAAAATCGTAAAAAAACTCTAAAACCATAACAAATCCATAATAAATCCTTAAAAACCTAAAAACACATAAACGCCTAAAAACATATAAATGCTTATAACTTTATTAACCACAAAAAAAAAAAGAAAAAATCCCATAAAACACAAAAAACCCCTAAAATCTTAAAAATGTCCTAAAGGTCACAAAAACATAGAAATCTATAAAACCCTAATACCTCCAAATAACACCTTAAAAAGATAAAAACAATGAAAATCCCAAAAAACCAAAAAACATTAAAAAACATAAAAAAATAAAAACTCTAAAAACCATAAAATAAAAAACCCTGAAAACCACAAAGACCCCAAAGAATATTAAAACCACTAAACACTATAAATATCCTATAAACCCCTAAAAATGTTAAAAACACAAAAACCCATAATACCTAGAAAAACAATGGAAAACCAAAAAACTTGGAAAACCAGTAAAACCCCTAATGAAAACATTGAAAACCTAAAAACCCACAAAACCCCTATAAATAATTTGAAATTCCAAAAACCTTAAAAATTCCTTAAAACCCCAAAATACTAAAAACCATGAAAACCATAAAAACCCTAAAAATAGAAAAAATCATAAAAATCCCTAAAATACTGAAAAATATTAAAAACCATAAAAATACCAAACAACCCTATGAAATCATTAAAAACATAACAACACATAAAACAATGAAAAGAATTAAAAAAATCTAAAAACCCTAAAAGACACTAAAAACCCAAAAACCCCAAAAAACTAAAAAACCCTAACTACCCAAAAAACCATAAAAAAATAAAAAACACCAAATTTCTCTAAAAACATAAAAACCCTAAAACCCAGAAAAAACCTAAGAAGGTCATAAAAACCTAAAAATAAATAAAACCCCTAAGAAAATAAAAAATTCTAAAAACCCTAAGAACATTAAAAATTCTAAAATGCATAAAAATCCCTAAATCCTTATGAAACCCAAAAAGCCAACAAAAAATGTCAATAAAACCGTCAAACCCATAAAAAATTTCAAAACTCAAAAAAAATCATAAATCCACTAAAAAATCAAAAAACCATAAAATAAAAAAAAATCATAAAAAAATTAAAAACCCCTCAAAACACACAAAACCCATAAAACCCTAAAAACCATAAAAATCATTTAAAATCCCTATAAATAACTAAAATCCAAAAAATAACTAAAATACCCAAAAAATTAAAGGAATTCCTTAAATACCTAAAACATATAAACCCCTAAAACCAAATAAAAATGGTACAAACATAAAAAACAATTAAAAACCCCAAATATCATCAAAACCCCTAAAACCATAAAAAAATAGGAAGAATCATAAAATTATTATAAATCCATCGAAACATAAAAACCCTAAATTTTTTGAAGAAACCTAGAAAACCATAAAACCCATAATAAAAACTAAAATCCAAAAAACCCTAAAAACCTTAAAACCCCCTAAAAACCTCGAGAAACCATAAAACCTAAAAATAAAACTAAAAACTCTAAAAAACTTTAAACCTAAAAAAATGTTAAAATCTATAAAAACCATTAAACCACTAAAAACCAAAAAAACATAAACCCATGAAAAACTATAAAAATCCTAAAAAACATAAAAAAACAAAAAAAAAACACTAAATTTACCTAAAAGCCTAAAAACTATAAAAATACAAAAAGTCCTAAAATATCCCTTTAAATTTAAAAAACATTTAAAACCTTAAAAAACCTTATGAAAACTTTAAAAACCAAAAAAAAATCTTAAAACCCTTACAAACATAAAAAAATAAAAACCAATAAAACCGAAAATCCCAAGAAAACTTAAAACCTCTAAAAACTATAAAACCCCCAAAAATCCCAAAAACTCTAAAAACACTTTAAACCCTTAAAAACATTAAACAAATCTAAAAACATTAAAAATCCTAAAAACTCAAAAAATAATCTAAAACCCCAAAACCCTAAAAAACCTTATAACCATAAAAATCCCTCAAAATCCCTTAAGTCCTAAAAGAGTATGAAAATCATAAAAATCCCTAAACATTAATAAAATCATAAAAAAAACCTAAAAACCCTTAAAAATCTAAAAAAAAAATAAATAATATAGAAACACATAAAACAACTATAAACCTAAAAAACAATAACAAACCTAAAAACCGTATATATCCCAAATAACCATAAAAAACACAAAGTCCTAAAAATACCAATAAATCCCAAAAAATGTAAAAAAAACTTTAAAACCTAAGAAACCATAAGGAAAAGATAAAAACCTAAAAAAATTAAAACACCCAACAAACTAAAAAAACAAAAAAAAACCTTAAATATCTGAAAATACCTAAAAACCATAAGGACCCCTAAAAACCCTAAAAAAATAATTACCCATAAAACCCTAAAACCCACTAACACCTTTAAAATCCATTTAAAACCCAAAAAACATTACAAACTCTAAAACCCATTAAAAACATTAAAACTAAAAATGCACTAAAATCCCAGAAAACCCATAAAAACCATAAAAAGAATATAAACTCTATAACCTCTCAAAATTCCTAAAAACCATAAAACCCATAAAAATACAGAAAATACCTATAAATTCATTAAAATGTAAAAACCCTAAAAACCATTAAAATCGAAGAGAAAGCATTAAAACAATTAAAACTCGAAAAATCTAAAAACAATTAAAACCCTAAAGGACCTAAAACCCCTAAAACCCTAAAAATACCTAATAACCATAAAAACAACTAAATGTTTTAAAAAAGCCATAAAAACCCAAAAAAATATAAATACCCCAAAACCCCTTGAAAACCCCTATGAATACCTTAAAACCAAAAAAACTTTAAAGAAACTAAATCCTAAAAAAATATAAAAACCATAAAAACCATACAACCCCTAAAACCAATTAAAAATCATAAAAACCATAAAACCCCTAAAAACCCATAAAAACCTAAAAATATACCATAAAATTTAAAACCCCTTTAAAACCGTAAAAATATTTAAAAACTCTAAAAACCTTAAAACTAAAATAAAATAAAAATCCCAAAAAACTAAAAAAAACATAGAGCACAAAAAAACTAAAAACCCTGAAAATCTATAATGGTGTGAAAACCAAAAAAATGATAAAATAAAACAAAAATACCTAAAACCTTAAAAACACTAAAGCATGAAAACCCCTCATAAAACCTTAAAAAACTAATGAAACATAACAACCCTAAAACCTAAAAAAATATAAAATTTAACCAATCCCTAAAAACCCATAAACACCTCAAAAAACCCTAAAACACCTTAAAACCATAAAATCCAAAAAAATACCTAAAAATGAAAAAAAACATGAAAACCATAAAAAATGTGGTAACCTAAAAGAAACCTTTAAAAACCAAAAAAACCCGCAAAAACCTAAAAATTAAAAAAACCCGTAATGACCATAAAAACCGTAAAACCCTTAAAAATCATAAATAATCCTAAAACATTAAGAACCCTAAAAAACAAAAAAAACCCTAAAAACAAATAAAAAATTATAAAACCCTTTCAAATCCCTAAAATATTTATAAACTATAAAAAACCATAAAACTGTAGAAACTCAAAATAAACCCTAAAACCCAAAAAACCTCTAAAATACATCAAAAACCATAAAAACAATAAAAACCATAAAAATCATAAAACTCTAAAAAATACATAAAAAATAAAAACCATAAAAACCCTGAAAAACCCAAAGAAACATAAAAAACTAAAAACTATGAAAACCCTAAAAAATAAAAGACACTAAACACTCAGAAATCTCTAAAAATATAAAAACCCATAAAGAACCCTAAAAACATAAATACACTAAAACCCAATAAATCCCCTAAAACCAATAAAAAATAAAATCTCTTTTAAACCCCTAAAAACACCAGAAAAACTCTAAAAACTTAAAACCATAAAAAACAGAAAAAACCCTAAAACCCAAAAAAATAATGAAATCCAAAAAAATCCCTAAGAAAACCATAAAAACGAAAAATACACAAATTCCTCAAAACCCTAAAAAAGGATAAAAACCCATAAAAATCCTAAAAATCACACAAAAATTTAAAAAATAATTAAATATCCTAAAAACCACCCATAGTTGCCTTCTCATGTAAGGCTTCAAGAAGGATTTCCACTCGTGTCGATCCTCCTGAAGGTCTTTGTGCCACTAATAGGTTTACCCCACTCTCTGGGAGCTTCTAGGCTAATGATGAGGGTAATGAGCAAGTTCATGAAGAGGGGGCCCATGGGTCTTCTAACAGTGGCACTCTTGATGAGGAGTATGTGGTTTGGAATGCTTCAAAACCCATGAAGAAGCATGTTGGCTGGCCTTCTAAGAATAAGGGCCAGAAAGGCAAAGGTAAATTCATCAAACCCCCATCCAAGAAGAAGAAACATCCTCCTAGGGGTGGGAAAACCTCTTCTTAATGGAGATAATTTCCTGGAACTCTAGAGGGCTGGGAAATTTACCAATGACACGTGCCCTTAAGAATTTAATTTTAGCCAGCAAACCAATGCTTCTTTGGATTGCAGAACCTATGAATAACTATGATAGCTGGAAGGGCCTTAATTGGAAGAAGTTTGGATATTCTCTTGTTGCTCATAATAACATTGAGAGTGGTATGAAGACTCTTTGGGTTCTCAAGCATGATAATATTCAATTGTTATCCTTTGAGAGAAGACCTCAAGTCATATCACTACATATACAGAATTATGACTCCATAAATACAATTTATTTTTTATATGCCTCATGTTTTTACGCTAAGAGAAGGAAACTATGGAGTGATATGATGAGCATCAATGAGCACACTAATTACAACTGGGTTGCGGTTGGTGATTTCAATATAGTGCTGAGGCCAAATGAAAGGATTGTATCATCTTTCTCACGCATCGTTGCAGAGGAATTATCTTGTTGTATTGACCATTGAAATCTAGTGGAGCTCCCTATTGTGGGTGATCGCTTCACATGAAGAAGGTTCACTATCAATGGTAGACAGGCAAGTAAATTAGATAGATGTTTCTTCCAAATCAATGATAGCAGTTCTTCAAGGGAGATGTCTGCAACTACTCTCCCTATGTTCAATTCGGATCACTACCCCTTGATGATAGAAATCAATGATAATAACCGCAGGTCCTCTCCTTTGACTTTCAAATTAAACAATGCCTTGTTCACCATCCCTGGATATAGGGAAGTGGTTGTTAATGGGTGGAGTAGCACTTTTTATGTCATCCCAAACATTGTTGTAGTGGCAAAGATCAAACTAATAAAGAGTCTTCTTAAGGAATTGATTAAGATCTCTTTCTCCAAACATGATGATGACATCATGGATTCTGAATCCCAGCTTGCTCACTATCAAATAAACAATCAATAGCAACTCACCCCCTCTTGGGAGGAAATGCATCTTCGCTCTAAGCTGGATGAGATTTTGGATCTAAAAGAGAAGTTGGCTTGAAATCAATTTTGCGTGGACTGGCTCAAGGAAGGGGATAAGAATTCCAAATTCTTCCATCATCTTCATAGGGTGAAAAAATCCAAGGAAGTTCTGAATGTCATCCGGATTAATGGGGCCTCCTTTTCATCTGAACATGATATCTCCAATGCTTTGGATGGTCACTTAAAATATCTTTACAATGATGGAGGGCCTGAGTATACCCCTAGACATTTTGGATCTATTGATACTTCATTAATGATCAGTAGAATAAGTGTCTTAATGATTCCCCGTTTGAGTAGGAAGTCAGGTCTTCTCTTTTTTCTCTGAATATGGACAGCACTACCGGGCCAGATGGATTCTGTAATAAGTTCTTCATGTTCTATTGAGATATTTTACATGTGGAGGTCACTAATACTATCATAAAGTTCTTTATCTCATACTCCATCCCTCATGGAAAGAATTCCAATTTCCTTGATTTACTACCAAAGAAAGAGAATGCCATGGATATTGGGGACTTTCATCCAGTGGCGATTGGAAACACTATTCATAAGATAATAAGTAAAATTCTGGCGATCAGGCTAGGGAAAATTGTTGGTGGGATAACTACCCCAAACCAATTTGGGTTTGTCCTAGGACGTAATATTTAGAGCTACCTATATTCTGCATTAGAGGGTATCAACATCATGAGGAAAGACTCTAAGTATGGAAGCTTTGCTATGAAGTTGGACATCTCAAAGGCATTTGATACAATCAAATGGAGCTTCATCTTTACTATTCTCAGTAGGTATGTCTTCTCTGCCTCTTTTATAATGTTGATCCATAATATCTTGTCTAGTTACAGGATCTTTGTTCTTGTTAATGGATCCCCTAATGGATTCTTTCATTGCTCTCGCGACGTCAGGCAAGGTGAACTAATTTCTGGCCTCCTCTTTGCTCTGGTTGAGGATTACCTTAGCAGATGCATAATTGATCTCGTTCAGGCTGGTTTTTATGCTCGGATAAAATCTGGGAAAGATCTTTATGTGCCAACTCATATTCTATATGCAGATGACATTCTCCTTTTTGGGAAGGATGATAGGCATACCATATCCTTAGTTAAATCACTTCTACAACATTATGAAGAGGTTAAGGGGAAATAGATTAGTTGGAAAAATTCCTCTGTTATCTTTGTCAATGGGATTCCAGCATCCAAGAAATGCAAAATTGTCAAAACTCTTGGTGTCATGAGGGGTTCCCTCCCTTTCATGTACCTGGGGGTTCCCTTGTTCTCGGGGAAGGTGAAAAGTGGATAACTTGAGGGAATTTCACTCAAAATCACTCAGCAACTTGTGATATGGAAAGGAAAATGGTTATCCCAGGCGGGCATAATTTCCTGATCAACTATGTTATTACATCCATGTTTGTGCATGCTTCCTCCAATTATAGATGGCCGACAAGTCTCATCAAGAGCTTGAAATCAAAAATCAGAAACTTCACATGGACGAGCTGCATGAATGAGAAGAAGCTTGTATCTGTGGCATGGAAATAATGCAAACAGCCCATCGAAATGGGTGGGATGGGCATCAAGGACCTCAGGAAATTCAATGATGCCTTAATTGGTAAATTTACATGGAATATTTTCAACCATCAAGATAGGAGTCTTGACTTCTTGAGGGAAAGGTTCGCTTCCAAACTATGTGAGGAATTCCCTTGCTTAATTCCTTCTTCAGTCTAGACCACAATCAGGTCCTCCTATAGAAGAATTATTTCTAACTCTAAATGGGAGGTCTCAAGGAATTCAGCTTTGAATTGTTGGAAGATCACTTGGCTTGATCGGCCCATCCGTGAATATGTCCAGCCCCCTCAGAATTTTAAGCATTGGTCCATCGCTGATCTCAAAAATAACATGAGTTAGATTGAAAGCATTCTTCCACAAAATATTATCGCACAAATACAATGTTACAGCTTCATGGATATGGAATATCTTATTTGGAAGCCCAATATGGTTGGGCTGTTGAGTGTGAAGGAGTTTTACCAGTTTGAATGTGAGCATGGAATTCAACACCATGTTGGGATCTCTAAATTTCGGAGGCCCTTCATTCCACTTTCCAGCCACAATCTACTATGGAAAATTTGGAGAAATAGATAGCCAATTCCAGAGAAATTGAAAAGAGTTGGGTGGTGCTAGGCCTCTACTTTCCTGATCTGTCTTTAGGATGAGGAAAATCTGCAGCATATTTTTCTTAATTGTTGATTGGATGCTGGTCTTTGGGAGTATTTGTAGGGTATTTTCTAGCTGAAAATATGCACGGACAACACGCTATCTGCTATTTTCAGCAGTGTTGTCGGTGTTAAATGTAGTCAACATGTTGCCAACCTGCTTCTTGCTACTTCCGGGGCCCTTTCCCTTTTGTGTGGGTAGCCGAAAAAAGTGGTTTTTGATAACGCTCCATGCTGCCTCCACACTGGTGTGGTGGCGATCCACAAAGCCGTCCTCATGGCGTCTCATATCCAATATGGTACGATGGATAATGATGTTAATGATCTTATTGTGTTGAGAACTCTCAGAGTTTTTAGATGATGTAGGAAACCAAGGGAATTTAAATTCATTCGATGGATTCCACCAATCCCAGAATGGATAAAAGTCAATGTGGATGGTGCTGCTCTGGGAGCGCTTGGTCTCTCCAGTTGTGGTGGTGTTTTCCAGACATACAGAGGATTTGTTAAAGGAGGCTTTTATTACATAATTGGGAATGGGTGTGCATATTAAGTGGAGCTTTGGGCCATGATTAAGGCTATCCAGTTTGTAGGTCACTTTAGGTGGAAGTAGCTATGGATTGAATCTGACTCGATGTTGGCAGTGGAATCCCTCAAAATCAAAACAAGAAAAATCCCATGGATGCTCCTCCCACAAAGGTATGAGTGTCTGATGACTTCTCAAGGTATGAACATTATGGTCACACATGCATACAAGGAAGCGAACAAGGTGGAAGACATGCTCTCCAAGAAAGCAATTGAGGATGGATGTTCCATGTGGTCATTTGTAGCACCGGATTTTTTTACTCCCCTTGTGGACTCAGACATGAAGGGTTACTTTCATACTCGGTTGTGCATATCCTCCCTATAAAGCCTTGTACTTACTTTTTTGTTAATAAATTTTGCGGGGCCAGGACACACCTGGCCCCGAACCTGCTTTGCCTAAAACACCTAAAACCCAAAAAAAATCTAAAAATATAGAAAAAACCCTAAAACATAAAAACTGTAAGAACTGAGTTAATCCCTAAGAAAACCATAAAAACCTAAAACCATATCAAATTGCTAAAAACCTAATTAACTCTAAAACCCCTTAATATCCTTATAAAATCACACAACCCTAAAAACTATAAAACCCCTTAAAAACATCAAAGGCTATAAAAACAAAAAAAAACCCTAAAATCTATTAAAAACACTAAAAACCTATTAAACCCCTAAAAAGTTTAAAACTCCAAAAACCCTAAAAATACTAGAAAACACAAAAAACAAAAAAAAAAACCCAAAAAACCAAAAAACCCTTAAAATCCTAAAAACCCCTTGAATCCCTCAAAATAAAAAAAAACTATAAAAACCATAAAAATACTCAAAATCTCTAAATAAACCTAAATATTTAAAAAAACATAAGAACACTGAAAACCCCTCCGAAATATATAAAAACAAAAAAAATAAATCCTCTAAAAATCATAAGAAATGCTAAACCCACCCAAAAACTATATTCGCATATAAATACTTTAAACTCTCAAAATCTATAAAAATCCCAAAAAATCAAAAAAATCTTTAAAAGTCCATAAAATCCTTAATAACTCTAAAAACGTTTTTTTGAAAAAACCCTAGGAGGATGGCGGAACACTTCCCCAGGTCTCTCTCTCGCTCGACTTCTCTTCCAGGTTTTCCCTTGGATCCGGATTGGAGCTTCGGCATTGGATCCTTGCTTCTTCCCAGTTCTCGGTGATGGCGTACTCTGGATACGATCTTTAGCCTCAAGGTGATGGTGGCTTTCGGTATTCAGCGGCTTCGAGTTCCCCGTGCTTCTTTGCTCTGGCTTTCGGGCTTTGACGTGTCATTGCTCCGTTGCTAGCGCGTCTGAGATCCGACGGCTACGGTGGTTGCGAGGTCTTCAGATCGGTCAGATCTAAAACGTGTTGAAGTCAAAATCTGCTGGCTTCCATCAGGGTCATTCATTCAGATCCGGGGTTTCTGCGGGAGGGTCCACGCGACCAAGGGAATCAACGGCAGAGATGGTCACTTCAGCAATACAGGTTCTGGAATCCTGGACGGATGGTCATCTACCTCGATTTGCTGCTTTGGCGCCTAGCTCCTTGGAAGGCGCCTTGTTTCTGCGGGTTCAAGTCAGAGGTGTTGATAGCATTAGAGGTTCTTCGGCATGAGGATTGTCCCGATCTGGAAGATAAAGTCAATTAGGTTGTTGGTTTTGGTCTCCAGATGCGGATCGAGGTTTTTCCAGATCTGGGAGTTCCATAGATGGGTCAGCAGGCTTGTGGGTTTCTTTAGAGAAGCAGGTGGTTTCGGCGTGTGCAATGGTTACAGGTCCTGGATGATTTGTTCTGGTTTTGCTTAATTTGGTTAATGCTTCTATGGCCCTTGGTGTGTGCCGAGAGGAGAGACAGGTTGTTTTTTGCTGCTTATTCATAAGGCATGGAAGGAGTTGGTGGATGTTGGAATTTTTGGTACTGGATGGAGCATGGAACGGATGGTTTTTCTTTTCTGGTGATGAATCTTCATGTGGAGGAGGTGCTGGAAGATGCTAATGGTGTGAATCGATGCTTCTTGATTTTTGGCTGCGTTTTGGACCTGGATGTAGGCGCTGCTGTTCTTTTTTTGATCTCTTATGAATGGGTGCTGCTGGTTGTGAGTGGCTGGTCGCTGGATGGTTTTTTGGATTGGTTGGAAGGTACGAGTGGTAGTGCTGATGCGCAATGTTTGGATGATCTACTGGGTGAATGCTGGACTTGGCTGTTGGTGTTTGGCTGCTCACCGGTGTCTTTCCCCTTGACTCGTGCACCGACGTCTACTCTTACAGCCCTTCCCAACACATTGGCCCCCATTTTGGTCTGGTTTGATGGTGTATGGGTCGGTTTTGGGATGGTGTTGGTGGTCCAGTTGGGCGTCAAGGGTGCGTCTTGGCGGGGCGGTATGTTTAAGTGGTGCAGGTTTGATAAACTTATGTTGGAGTATGTTACTGATATTGGTACGGTGCTGCCTGTTGTGGCTGGGATTTTCTGTGGTGCATCTGATTTCGCACTGATGAATGTTGATGAAGTTACTACTATGGTTTTGGTGTTGATGAATGATGGTTGCTGATTGGCTGGGAGGGGATATGGAGCTGCCGAATGCTGGAGTTTGATGAGAAGGTGTTGAAGCTACTGATGTTTTTGGCTTTGTGTGTTTCTTTTTTGAATTTTCTTTTTTGGGGGTCTTTAGTGTCTTGGGTTGTAAGGGTTTTTGGGTGTGGGTTGATTGAACCATTCCCTCCCTTGTTTGATCTTTATTTTTTCATAATAAATTCTGAGGGGGTCAGGAATAGCCTGGCCTCACACCTCTTCTGCCTAAAAAACTCTTAAATCTCAAAAAACCCATAAAAACCCACTAAAAATATAAAACCAATTTTAAACTATAAAAACCATAAAAAACATAAAACTACAATAAACTAAAAAACCCTTAAAAACAAAAAAAACCATAAACCCCTAAAAACCATAAATTCCAAAAAAACCCTAAATCCCCTAAGAACACTAAAATCCATCAAAACCCTAAAAACAAAAAAAATCTAATTTTTTTTAAAAAAACCATGAAAACTGCTAATAAAACCTTAACAACCTATAAATAGTACAATCCCCTAAAAACCCTGTAAACATTTAAAAGCTAAAAACCTATAAAAACCCAAAAAACCCCCAAAATTTATAAAAATGGTAAAAAAGAATAAAAATCACAAAAAACACATAAATTCACTAAAAATGTAAATTACCTTAACAAATTTGAAAGAACCTAATAAAAAATTAAAAATATAAAAACACTTAAACCCGCTAAAATCCTAAAAATTCTAAGAACACTAAAACCCTAAAAACCCTAAAAACTATAAAAACCATAAAACCCATTAAAAACATTAAAAATCCTAAAAACAAAAAAAAATGCTAAATACAATAAAAAATATAAATAACTATTGACCCCTAAAAATGTGAAAAAATTTATAATCCATAAACCCTAAAACACCCATAAGACCCTAACAACCAAAAAAACATATATATCCTAAAACCATAAAAAAAACATAAAACACTAATAATCTATAAAAATCATAAAAAATCTCTAAAAATCCAAAAAAATGATGAAAACCAAAAAAACATTAAAAACCCATGAAAACCATAAAAACCAGAAAACACATAAAACTCCCTTTAAAACCTTAAAAATGAAAAAACCCTAAAATGGCCATAAAAACCTAAAAACCATAAAAACCATAAAAACCATAAAAACGAAAAAATTACTGAAAATCCCAAAAAAATCCATAAATGTAAAAAACCCTAAAAACCCCTTAGAAAATTAGAAAAACACTTAAACCCCAAAAAACCTAAAAATGTAAAACAAACCACTAAAGACCATACAACTCTAAAAACATCAAAAGTCATAAAAACCATTAAATACATTTAAAACCCTAAAACCCATAAAAACACAGAAACCCACTAAAATTTTTTCAAATACTTTAATCCCCAAAAAACATTAAAAACCTAAAAACACCAAAAACCCCAAAAAACCCAAAAATCAGTAAATACCCTAGAAACCCCAAAAACCAAAAAACCCCCAAAATCCCAAAAAACCATAAAAACAATAAAAATACTAAATATAGGTAAAATGTTTTAAAAACACACAAAAAATCTGAAAACCTTATGAAAACCATAGAAAGGTAAAAAAGATAAACCCCATAAAACCTCAAAAAATGATCAAAAACCTAAAAAACCCTAAAAACCATAGTAAGCCTCAATATCTATAAAATCTCTAAGACACCATTAAAATCCTAAAACATATCTATAGATCCCTAAAAATGTAAAAAACACTAAATACCATGAAAACCCATATGAAAACCTTAAAACCTAAAAACACTCATTAACCCTAAAATAAAAAAACAATAATAACCCATACAAATCATAAAAATAAAAAAAACACATATAAAATAACTATAACCCGTAAAAACCCTAAAGCTTAAAAAACCCACTACATACACTAATAACCATTTAAACCCCTAAAAACCATAAAAACTCTAAAAAAACTGTAAACCCCCTAAAAATCCCAAAAAATACCAAACCCCCCAAATACCATTAAAACCCTAAAAACCCTAATAACCATCAATATACGTAAAAACACTAAAAAATAATTAAAATACATAAAAATACATGAAAAAAAACAAAAAAAAACAAACTAAAATCCCCGAGAAATTCATAGAAAATTTTAAAAACCTCAAAATACTTTAAACCCCCAAAAACATAAAAATAGTTAAAACCCTAAAAAACCAAAAAAACCCTCTAAAACTTCATAATCAATAAATAACATAAATACCATAAAAATCTAAAAAATCAATAAAAACAAATAAAAACATAAATCCCTAAAAAATTATATGAACACATTGAGAAACAAAAACAAAAAACCCCTAAAATCCTAAAGAAGGCAAAAAAAAAAACTCTAAAAGACCATAAAACCCCTTAAAACCCATAGAAACCTTTACAACCCTTAAAAAACAATAAAACTCGATCAAACTGATAAAACTTCTCTAGAAAAACAAAAAACATCCAATCCTATATAAGTATTAAAAAATCAAAAAATCATAAAAACTGTTAAAACTCAAAAAAACACTAAAAACCCCAAAGAAAAACATAAAAACCCTAACATACCCAAAAAATCTAAAACCCCTATAAATCCTAAAACTCCCTAAAAAATCCTAACAATGTAAAAAAAACTCAAAAACCCCGAAAAAACCAAAAGAAACCCTTATAACCTAAAAACACTTAAAACCCCTAAAAACATAAAAAACGATTATAAAGTTGGTGTCGTCCATCCTGAATAGTGCCCGAGCCTCGGTGCTTATCAATGGTTCCCCCAAGGGGTTTTTCCCATGCTCACGTGGGGTTAGGTAGGGAGATCCGTTGTCTGACATTCTTTTTGCAATCGCTGAAGATTACCTGAGTAGGTGCCTTATTGACCTTACGCAGGCTGGCCTCTTTAGCCCAATCATGGCGGGAAGAAACCTTCAGGTACCATCTCATCTTTTCTACGCCGATGACATCTTACTTTTTGGGCAGGCCGACAGGAGAACGTTGTCCTCAATCCGGAGGATCTTCCAGCACTATGAATATGTGGCAGGGCAGACCATTAGTTAGAGCAAATCCTCCATTGTCTTCGGGGATGGGGTCTCCATCTCCAGGCAAACCCGCATCTCCCTCTCTCTTGGCGTGAAGAGGGGATCAATCCCCTTTGATTATCTGGGGGTCCCGATCTTTTGGGGAAGAGTGAAGAGCAGTTACCTTATGAACACGACGAGTAGAATTTTGCTGCAACTTGCTAAATGGAAAGGGAAATGCTTATCGCAGACCGGAAGAGTTTGTCTTATCAATTCTGTTATTACATCCATGTTCACCTATGCCTTCTCTTTATATCGGTGGCCGGTTAATCTCATCAAATCCCTGCAGGCGAAAATTAGAAACTTCGTTTGGACAGGCTGCATCAGTGAACGGAAGCTGGTCACTGTGGCTTGGAGGGACTGCACTAAGCCAATTGAACGAGGCGGGCTGGGAATCAAAGACCTCAGAAGATTCAATGACTCTATGCTTGCTAAATTCACATGGAGCCTGCTTGATTAATCGGATGATGGGATTGACTTTTGCCGTGAGAGGTTCACACAAAAACTTTGTGATGGTTTTATGGGACATCTGCCCTCCTCGGTCTGGACATCGATACGAAGATCCTACACTGACATCATGGAACACTCAAAGTGGATTGTTTCCAAGCAGTCGAATATGAACGTCTGGTCTACTATGTGGCTTGATAGGCCCCTGATGGAGAGAATGATCCCCCCCGCTGATGCACGGGACATGTCAATCGCTGGTTTTGTCCAGCAAGTGGATCAGCTTGAGCCCCTTATTCATGCTGACACATACAGGCAAATTACGGATTATGTCTTTGCTGAAAGAGACCTTCTCATCTGGATGCCCAACCTTATTGGTCAATTGAATGTGAAAGACTTCTACTGGTCAAAATGCTTGCAGGGATCTGCCCCCGGCCTGGCTCTCAAATTTTAGGAATCCCTTTATACCGCCGGCTCGTCACCTTTTGCTCTGGAAAATCTGGAGGAACCGGTTGCCGATGCAGGAGCAGCTTCAGCGGGCTGGACACAGCCTGGCTTCGGTATGTTTTTTATGCCTCGACGCTTCAGAATCCATCCAGCACACCCTATTTCAGTGCAGATTTCCAGCGGCTCTCTGGGGGTATCTGCAGGGGCTGTTCGGATTCCCCCTTTGCTTTGACAGGCCATTCTTAGATATGCTGGACAGCCTTGTCAACTGGCCATGCAGCAAGCAAATTTCCAACTTTCTCCATGTGGCCATTGCCGCCATTGTCTCCTACACATGGGCTGCCCGGAATGCGATTGCCTTTAACAAAGGCCGACTCTCTCTTCATGGTGGTGTCGTTAAAATTCACTCGGAGATCCATGCGGCGTCTCATATCCAATCTGACTCGATGGCAAATGATGTGAGTGATCTCATCCTTCTGCGGTTACTTGGCGTTGATGGCAGGCCAAGGAAGCCGAAGATCCTCAAATACATCCGATGGATCCCTCCGATCTCCTCCTGGATCAAGGTCAATGTGGATGGTGCAACGTTGGGTACACCGGGGCCCTCGGGGTGTTGAGGGGTCTTCCGTACACACCGAGGCTTTGTCAAAGGCTGCTTCCATCACTTTATCGGAAATGGGTGTGCCCTTGAGGCAGAATTTTGGGCCATGATTAAGGCGATTGAGTTTGCTGGACAGTTTGGCTGGAATCCCCTTTGGCTTGAATCAGACTCCATGCTTGCAGTGGCTGCTCTCAAGGCCAAATCAGAGCGCATCCCTTGGAGGATCCTCCCGCAATGGACGGAGTGCCTTGCCTCCTGCCAGTGGCTCAACCTTCATGTCACACACGCCTACCGGGAGGCTGACTCGGTTGCAGATGCGCTTTCCAAACAGGCGATTGCGGAGAGGATCTCGATATGGTCACACGTGGCCACACTGTGCTGCCTTCGATTTGTGGAGTCTGATATGAAGGGTGATATGCACACCCGAGTTTGTAATCCCCCCATGTGACATCTTCCTTGGCGATGCTCTTTTTTATATATTTTTTGGGGGGCCAGGTTCACCTGGTCTCGAACCTCTTTCACCCTTAAAACCCTTAAAACCTTAAAAGCCTAAAAAGGCCTAAAGGTCCCAAAAACATAAAATTCCCTAAAACCCTAATACCCCCAAAGAACCTTAAAAATAAAAAAACAACGAAAATCCCAAAAACCTGAAAACTCTAAAACCCCTAAAAACCATAAAAACTCAAAAAACCTAAGAAAAAAATTACAAAAACCTAAAAACCATAAAGGCCTATAAGAAGCTTAAAACCACTAAACTCTCTAAAGATCATATAAACCCATGAAAATGTTGAAAAATCTAAAAACCCTAAAAATATAAAAAAACATTAAATTCCAAAAAAACCTTAAGAACCCAAAAAACCAGAAAAATATAGAAAGCACAAAACAAAAACCATAAAAATACTAAAAAATACATAATATCCCTAAAAACATATTAATAATTAAAAACATTAAAAACATTAAAAACATTAAAAACATTAAAAACCTGAAACCCCTAATAATTACTAAAAAATCCTAAAAAACCTAAACCCTATAAAACCTAAAAAACACAAAATACCTAAAACCCATAAAAATCCAAAAAATCCTGAAAAACACTCAAAGTCCCTAAAAACCCTATAAACAATAAAATTCCAAAAAAATACAAAAAAAATCCAAAAAATAAAAAATCCCCCAAAATCCTAGAAATACACTATGAATCCCAAAAAAACACAGAAACACTTAAAACCCAAGAAAACTAAAAACCCTAAAAAGTTCTAAAAACCCTAAAAACCATAAAAACACTAAAATCCTCAAAATAAATAAAAATCCTAAAATCCAATAAAATATAAAAAATAACATAAAATCATAAAAAATTAATATTCCCTAATCCCTAAAAACTACTAAGAAACCTATAAAAAACTAAAAACACTTGAAACGCCTAAAAAGAAAAAGAAAACTGCTAAAAAACCTAAAAACTATAAAAATGAAAAATAATAAGACCCAAAAAACACATAAAAATCATAAAAAAACTAAAAAATCAAAATAAACCCCAAAAACCTCCCAAAAATTTAGAAAAATTCAAAAAAAAAATTAAAGAGCCTAAAAACTCAAAACCCCCCATAACCTAAAAAAGACGATAAAAACTATAAAAATCACAAAAAATCCCTAAATCTCTCAAAAAACACTAATAATACCAAAACCATATAAAAATCCTAAAAAATACCTAAAATCTATATTAACGTAAAAAACCTAAATACCCTAAAATCCAAGATAAATACATAGAAAATTTTAAAAACCTAAAAACACATAAGACCCCTAAAAATGTCAAAAAAAATCTAAAAAACCTAAAAACCCAAAAAACCCAAAAAATAATAAAAAATCTTAAAATCTAAAAAAACCATAATCCCAAATAAACTCTAAAATTCATTTAAATGCTTAAAAATGTTAAAAACCCTAAAAACCCTAAAACCTCTCAAAACTAAAAACCCCTAAAAACCCTAAAAACCCTAAAAACCGTAAAAACCATAAAAACCATAAAAAAACCTAAAACCCATATAAACCCCTAAAAATCCCAAAAATCATAAAAACCCCTTAAAACATTGAAACCCCTATGAAAACCTCAAAATCCTTAAAACACATAAAACCCCAAAAAAACTAAAATACACATAAAACCCTAAAATGAAATAAAAATAATAAAAGATACAAAAACACCCTAAAATCCATAAAACCCAGTAAAAACTCTAAAAACCATTTAAACCCCTAAAAACATTAAAAACTATAAAAACCTTAAATATTCTAAAATAAAAAACCTTAAAACCCCCAAAACCATAAAACCATAAAACCTTAAAATCATAAAAACCTTTAAAACCCCAAAACCATAAAAAACCCCTAAAAATCCAAAATAATCAATAAAAATCCATAAAAGTGTAATGAAACCTAAAAACCCAAAAATCACCTAAGAAAACCTAAAAATCCTTAAAACACCTAAAACCCTTAAAACCCTTAATTTTTTTTTTAAAAAATAAAAAACCCAAAAAACATATAAAAATTCAATAAATCTTTAAAATTACACAAAAATGTAAAACCCCCTAAAAACAACAAAAAAAACCTAAGAAAACCATAAGAAACTAAAAAATTAGAAACTTATAAAAACCTATAAAATTCTACAAACTGTAAAAACCACAAAACCCCTAAAACTATTAAAACCCATTACAATTTTTAAAACTGTAAATACCATAATAACATTAAAAAACACTAAAAACACTAAAAACCCTTCAAACCCTAAACATATTAAAAAACATTAAAAACCATAAATTCCTTTAAAACCTCAAACAATCCATAAATCCCTATTAAACCATAAAAATCGTTTAAAAACCTCAAAATACCAAAAAAATCATTTGAAATAAAAAAAAATACTAAAAAAATTACTAAAAATCTCTAAAATGTAAAAAACCCTAAAAAACGTAAAAATAACAAACACATTAAAAACCTTAAAACACCAAAAAATTCCTAATAAACCTAAAACCCATAAAAATCATAATAAATCACAAAACAAAATCCTAAAAAACATAAAAAACCATAAAAATAAAAAACCCCTGTGAAAATATTAAAAATCAATATTCACTTAATACACCTAAAAACCTAAATAATCGTAAAAACCCTAAAAGTCCCTAAAAACCCAAAAATTTCCAAAATATCATAAGAACCCCCCAAAAAAATTAAACCCTTAAAAACCATTAAACCTCACGAAAAAATAAAATCCCATTAATTCTCTTAAAATTTTAAAAAGTCCATAAATCATAAAAACCTATCAAAACAAAAAACAACTATGAACTAACAAAAAACCCAAATGAACCCCCCAAAGCATAAAAATCATTTTAATTACCTAGAAACCCTAAAAACTAAAAAAACTCATCAAACCCTAATAATAAACTACAAAATCCCTTTAAAACCCTATATAGGTAAAACAAATCTCAAAAAACAAGAAAAACCCCAAAGAAACACAAAAAATACTGAACCCCCAAAAAAACCATGAAACCCCTAAAAACCCAAAAAAATTATAAAAACCCGCAATAGCCCTAAAAACTATAAAAATGTAAAAAACCTTAAAAAGATAGAAAATTTGAAAGAGAATCATATTACTCGAAAAACAATTAAAAATTTAAAATCTATAAAAACTCTAAAATCCATAAAAACACTAAATAGCCGTAAAAATCAAAGAAAACCAGAAAATCCCTAAAAACCCTAAAAACAATAAAAATCCAAAAATTCACCTAAAAATATCAAATAACATAACAAGCCATAAAAACCCTAAAAACCATTAAGAAAACCATAAAAACCTAAAAAAAGTAAAATCCCAAAAACTCTAATATACTTAAAAAACATCAAAAGACCCTAAAAATACTAAAACACCTTAAAACCTAGAAAACAAAAAATATAATCAAACCAAAAAGCCAAAAAACCCACTAAAACCATAAAAATACATTAAACACATAAAAAAGATAAAAAAAATAAAAAAAATTAAAACTCTATAAAACAAAAAAAACTCTAAAACCCCAAAAAACCATAAAAAACATAAAACCCTAAAGAACTCAAAATTCATAAAACCACAAAACCCCAAGAAAATCCTAAAAAAAGCTATAAAATCCCAAAAAATGCATAAAAATTTAAAACCCTAAAAACCCATAAGAAAATCATAGAATCATTAAACACTTAAAACCCTAATACCCTAATAAACACCGAAAACCCTAAAAACCTAAAAAGTCACAAAAAATCATAAGTCCCACTAAAAACCATCGAAAATCCTTAAAAACTATAAATTCCAAAAACTGATAAAGATATCTAAAACCCCTCTAAAATAATAATTTAAAAAAATCTATAAAAACCATAAATATATCATAAAATATAAAAGAACAGAAAACATTAAATCTATTAAAACACTAAAAACCCAAAAAAATCATCAAAATCCCTAGAAACCATAAAAAACTTAAAATCTAAGAAAATAACTAAAAATCCCTAAATGAAAAAACATCAAAAACCCTAAAAAACATAAGAGTACCAGAAAAATATAGAAATACATAATACCCCTATGAAGCCTAAAAATGATATAAACCCTAAAAACCCATAGAAACCACAAAAACATTAAAACCTCTAAAAAAATAAAAAACCATAAAACCCCATAAAAACAAAAAAACACTAAAAACTATAAAAACCCTTTAAACCCTTAAAAACATTAAAAAAATCTAAAAACATTAAAATCCCAAATAAACTAAAAAACACTAGAACCAGAAACAGCATAAAAACCCTAAAACCCTAAAGAACCCTAAAAACCCACAAAATCCCTAAAAACTCACAAAAAACTAAAGAAATATTAAAAAAATTAATAATCACTGAAAATGTAAAAATAATAAAAACCATGAAAACCCCTAAGAAACCCATAAAAACTTAACAGCACTTAAAACCCCTTAGAGCATAAAAAATTATAAAGTTCCTAGAAAATCCTAAAAACCATTAAAACCAAAAAACCCCTAAAATCATCAGGACCCCAAAACCCATAAAACCCCACTAAATACTATAAAAATTTTAAACCCATAAAAACTTTGAAAACTACAAAAATCATTAAAAACCCTAAAAACCATAAAACCAAAAAAGAACCCCAAAAACCTAAAAACACTTTGAAACCCTAAAAACATAAAAGGTTAAAATACCTAAAAAACCTAAACCCCCTAAAAGTCTTCAAAATCCCTAAATAAATAAACAATTAAATTTTTTGAAAATCTATAAAAATGTAAAAAAACTACAAACACTGAAAAATCCTACGAAAACCTTAAAAACCTAAAATCACTTTAAAACCCTAAAACCCCAAAATATGTGAAAACTCTAAAAAACTAAAAAGGCACTAAAACCCATAAAACTGTAAAAAACACTAATAACCATTATAACCCTAAAACCCCTAAAACCGTAAAAACCACTATAAACTCTAAATACTCTTTAAACACTTAAAAATATTAAAAGTCTCTTAAAACCATAAAATCCCAAAAAATCAAATAACCCTTAATACACAAAAAATATAAAAACCCTAAAAACCCTAAAGAACATAAAATCATTGAAAATCCCAAAAACACCTATTAAAAATAAAAAACATAAAAATATCCAAAAAATAAAAAAAATATGAAACGCTAAAAAATCCAAATAAAATACTAAAAACCATAAAACAAATAAACCCTTAAATACCCTAAGAAAATCTATAACCCCCATAAAATACACTAAAATCCAGAAAAACTACAATAAACAAAAAAACTCTTAAAAACCTTAAATCCCCATAAAAACACATAAAACCCTAAAACCCATTAAAAGCCCAAGAAAATTTTTAAACCCTAAAAAATGTAAAAAAACACTAAAAACCTTAAAACCCTAAAAACTCAAAAAAATCCCAAAAACAATAAAAACCATAAAACCCCAAAAACACTCAATATCAAAAAAAACTGTCAGAACCATAAAAATCCTAAAAAATAACTAAAGATCCCTAAAAACATACAAAAACCTAGAAAACCCAAAAAACATCCTAGAAAACATTAAATACCTATAAACTGTTAGAACCCCCAAAAACATAAAAAAGTTTAAAACCCAAAAATCCACAAAATCCATAAAACCCAAAACACTATAAAAACCCCTAAAACCCTAAAAACCCATAAAATCATAAAAACCCACCAAAAACTCTAAAAACCCTTAAATCCCCTTAAAACATTTAAAAACACTATAAACACATAAAATTCCTTAAAACAAAAAACACATAAAAAACCAAAAAACTCTAAAAACCATAAAAATCCTAAATATCCATCATTTTGTTTAAAACCCACAAAAACCCTGAAATCCACTATGAAAACCATAAAAAGTAAGAAAAAATAAACCCCCTAAAAACCCTAAAAATGATTAAAACCCTAAAACCCCAAAAAAAACATTAATAACCATAAATATCTGTAAAATACCAAAGACAACATTAAAATCTTAATTAATATCTACAAAACCCGAAAAATGTAGAAAACACTAAATAACATGAAAATTCATTAAAAATGTAAAAACCTAAAAACACTAAATACCCCTAAAATCTGAAAAATGATAAAACCCCCAAAAAATATTAAAAATAAAAAACCCATATAAAATACCTCTAAACATTAAAAATCCTAAATATCAAAAAATTCCCTATATACTCTAATAACCATTTAAACCCCTAAAGTTTTTAAAAACACTAAAAACCGATAAACCCCCTAAAAACTCAAAAAAAAAAATACCAAAACCCCCAAAAGACCATAATAACCCTAAAAACCCTAATAACCTTGAAAATACCTAAAAGTCCTACAAAATAATAAAAACACTTGAAAATACCTGAAAATACCAAAAATCATAAAAAAACTGAAAGCCCTAAGAAAGCCATATAAAACATTAAAAACCTAAAACCACATAACACCCCCAAAAACATAAAAACAGTTAAAAACCTAAAAATCCAAAAATCCCATAGAAAACATCAAAATAACTAAAAAAATAAATAACATAAAAATCTAAAAAAATCACTAAAAACAAAAAAATCATAAAACCCTTAAAAAGCCTATGATCATATTAAAAAACAAAAAACATATAAAACCCATAAAATCCTAATATATTCAAAAAACCCCATTGACCACAAAACCCATAAAATACCCTTAAAACCAATAAAAACCCCTAAAACCATTCACAAACAATAAAACCCCATCAACTTTCTAAAACTCTACTATAAAAACAAAATCCTTCGAATCCTATAAAAGAATTAAAAAATATAAAACCCTTTAAAACCCTTAAAACTAGAAAAGCACTAAAACCCAAAAGAAAACCATAAAAATTCCTAAAAACGTAAAGAAACTTTAAACCCTTACAAAACCATAACAAATCCTTAAAAACCTAAGAACACATAGAACCCCTGAAACATAAAAAGCACTTATAACTTTAATAACCATAAAAACCCACAAAATACTTTAATTCCCTAAAACCCCAAAAATCCTGAAAAAGGCCTAAAGGTCCCAAAAACATAAAAAAACCTAAAACCATAATACCCCAAAGAACACCTTAAAAACCTAAAGACAACCAAAATCCCTAAAAACCTAAATTCTCTAAAACCATAAAACCTTAAAAACATGAAAACCATAAAAAACAATAAAAACTCTAAAAACCCTAAAAACCCATAAAAATATTAAAACCACTAGAGTATCTAAAAAACCTATAAACCCATGAAAATGTTAAAACTATAAAAACACTTGAAAACTCAAAAAACCCTCTAAAACCTAGGAAAAAAATTAAAACAAAAAAATTTGAAAAACTAGAAAACCCCTAAAAACCATAAAAATACTAAAAATCACAAAAATCTGTAAAAACATAAAAATCATTAAAAACTAGAAATCCCATATGAAAAAAATTAAAAAAACTTAAAAAACCTAAACCCTCTAAAAAACTAAAAGGAACAAAAATCCCTAATACTCATAAAAATCCTAAAATATTGAAAAACCCTCAAAGTCCATAAAACCCTTAAAACCCATAAAAATCCTAAAATATCTATAAAAATTCATAAACACATAAAAAATTACAAAAATCCCCAAAAAATACTATGAAACCCATAAAAACACAAAAACACCTGAGACCCTATAAAACTAAAAACCCAATAAAATTTCTAAAAACCCTAAAAATGCTAAAAAAAATAAAAGCCTCAAAATACATAAAAATTCTAAAATCCCATAAAATCCTAAAAATAACTAAAAACCTAAAAAACATAATAACCCTTAAAAACCTAAAAACCACTAAGAAACCCATAAAAACCTTAAAAAACTTGAAACACCTAAAAATAAAAAACAATCGCTTAAAACCTAAAAGGCATAAAAATAAAAAAATAAAGACCCAAAAAACCCAAAACCCAAAAAACCACTAAAAACTTCAAAAAACCTTTAACCCCTCCCCCCCATTTTTTTTAAAATATAAAAAACCTTAAATATACTGAAAACTCAAAACCCCGTATAACCTAAAAAATACCATAAAACTATAAAAATCAAAAAAATTAAAAAAATCCCTAAATCTATCAAAATATTTAAAAACACTAAAATCACATAAAAATCATAAAAGAGTCCTAAAATCCATATTATCATAAAAACCATAAAAAACCTAAAATCCATTTGACATACTAAGAAAATATTAAAAACATGAAAAAACATAAAACCCCTAAAAATGATAAAATGCTAAAAAACATTAAAAACCTTAAATATCCCAAAAATAAAAATAAATCCTAAAAACCAAAAAAAACCATAACCCCACTAAAAACTATAAAACTCATTTAAACCCTTAAAAAGTTTGAAAACCCTAAAAACCCTAAAACCTCCCAAAACCCATAAACCCGTAAAATTAAAAAAAATATAAAAAGACCCCAAATATAAAAAAACTAAAAAACAAACCTAATACCATTGAAAAAACTATAAGAAAATGTTAAAAACCTGTAGTTACATAAATTCGCTACAAATAAAAATAATTTAAAAAACCCAAAAAGACCTGAAAAATCTGAGAACCCTAAAACACTAAAAATCCATCAAACCACACCTTGGTTAAGGATTCATGTCATGTTAACCATTTTTTTGATCTGAGGTGACACATATATGTGGTTGGGGAAAATGAAAAATGGTCTGATAGGTGATAAGAAATTATCTGTTATTATAGTAACTTTCATGTCGCTATATTTGTTTCAACCCGTTCCCCATTGTCATCCTTTATGAGGGGATTGGATTGACCCAGTGGGCACTGGGAATTTTATCTCTTCTATATTATGAAGGAGGATCCATAGTTAAATAGTCCCAATGGGAGATTCTATGGGTCAATTATTTTTGGAATTCGTCCTATTAGGATGTAACTTCCTCAAATGGTCTCCAACGGGTTTATCCGTGGAGACAAAAACACCAAATGACCCAAGTATCCATGATTTAGGGACCTGATTTCCAAAGGCAGGTTCTCATTGGATAATGATTTGTCTAATGACACTTAGGGACTCTGTTAGTCATGAGGATTGTAGGTCAGGATCATCACACCCTTTTTGGGAATTTTTTTTGCATATTCCAAGACTCCTTTATAGATTTAAGTTTTGTTCATATTTTCTTGATTCCTTGGTTTATTCCCAGAGAGTGTACCCATAGGCTACCCTTCGTTTGCAAGATTATCATATACATACATGAATTTGATGATACGGAGGAAATACTGACATAATCCATGAATTAAGGACCTCTGATATTTATTGTCAACCATGAGGAACATACGGTGACCTAATATTGGGATCAAACTTGAAAGGTGGTCTTCCTACATATCCTCGGAAGAGAAATTAGAGACGTCTCTGTGTAGGATGGGTTCATGCTTATGCATGAGAAATTCCCATTATGGGGGAAATGATTGGGTGAATCCTTTTAGAAGTTCATCCCTTTTGGTATCGGGCCTTCAAGAAGACGTCCAATATATTATGGTTTGAATTCGAATCAATGTTCTCATAGTTAAAGATGGGTTGGTTGTGTGGATTTTGTTATCAAAACAAACATCTAAGCCCATGTGAGTCATACTTGATGTGAGAAACCAATGGATGTGAGATATAAAACCAAACACACACATCCTCTCCCATTCATGGGAGAGGGAGGGCCTATGGAGGAAGATGTCGGGGCAATGGAGGGAGAGGTCACAAAGCAATGAACCATTCAATGTGGGATAATATCAAAGGTCATGAAGCTTAGACCCTGGATTATTGTGGACTTACCCTAGTGGGAGTGCCCCCGAATGAATTCTGAGAAAGGGGAGGAATGTCACCTCTCATTAAAAGAAGAATCAGACATGACTCCTTTAACTAATAATCATTCCTCATTGAGTGGAAAAATAAGTGATCACCCTTAATCCCTAGAATTGAGAGGTTGACATCAGTGTCCCAAGGTTAGACTCTGGGTTACCATGGGAATGTAGAATTATAAGGATCCTATGATTCTAATCCGTTGTGGGGAGATCCATTGTGGATCCACATACCATGGTTATGTAGACTCAAAGGGTGCAATGATACGCCCAATGATCTGATCATACAGGTCTTGTGGCTTTGGAGGAGGCTTTAGCCGGATGTCGGGGGATTGGTTCGTGGAGGGGTTATGGGGGACTGGATGGTAATGGAGGGTTAATATTGGAGATGGAGGGACGAACACTCGAAGACACCCCATTTAGCGAAATATTTTCTCATGTGGGATTGGGAGAGATCTGTATACTATAGTGGTATGCGGGTAGAGGGGTCAACCGTGTACTGAAGAAGTACGTGGGGTTAGGTATGGACCACGCCCCACCACAGTGGTACGCGGTCCTGGATGTAGTCTTCCATGCTAATATGGGTTCCACATGCGTATTGATGAAGTACGTGGCTCCAGGTTAACTTTTCATAGTGATACACTATGCAGCACACCATATCGATGGAGGGTGCTGGAGACAATCTTTCAAGGGGAGTTCATCTGCGAGGATTATATGGTTCACGATTTCACTAATTAGGTTCACTATTCTCCCATTATTATTAAGTTTCTTATTTTTATTGTTCGAAGCTGGTTATACCTATGGAAACATGGTTTTCAATTTGTACTTCTCTTATGATCTGATACCAAATCCAAAAACCCCTCAGAAATCGTTCATTCAACCTCTAGGGTCTCTTCCATTCTTTTACCCTCCATCCTTTCTCAATTACTTCAGTGCTCCTTTTATAGAACATTGGGGAAATAATATCTATGGGTATGCAATACCATTTTTAGAATCCCATGAAGATATATCTTGATCTGTAGAATACTCAATTAACCAGGGTTTGTAGAGGCTGTTGTTTACGAGTCATGGTTCGTGGAACCCAACCAATTTGCTTCATCTGTGAACTACTGAGTTCACGAGATGGTATACAGATGGAATTCACGCTCTTGATTCCACCAACGATGTGGTTCACGGTCGCCTAGGTTTATCATCCATTTCTATACTAGATAACACCTCATGGGTCGTTTCGTGTACTGGTGGTTTTCAGTTCATGCGGTCTGCAAACCCATCCCAGTGATGGTATGTGGGAAACTTAAAACTCTTTGAGAAATTCAATTCCTTCAAGTCTCTTCCAAAGATTGAAACTCAATTTGAGTCTAATCACTTTACAGGACTTATAGGAATGCTTTATTCCTTCTGCAATGTGATTGTGGGATTATTTATTCCATGGGTTATGTTTTTAGGAGCCTAGAGGGTTTTAATTTTTTTTGGATTTTAGGGGTTTTTTGGTTTTTATGGTTTTTATGGTTTTTTAGTGTTTTCTAATGATTTTATGGGTTGAATGGTTTTTTCAATTTTTTATTATTTTTTGAGGTTTTAATGTTTTTATAGAGTATTATTATTTTTATGGTTTTTAGGTTTTTCTAGGGGATTTAGTTTTTTATCATTTTTAGTGGGTTTTAGGGTTGTCATTATTTTTAGAATTTCTTAGTTTTAAGGGGTTTTTATGTGTATTTCGAATTTTAATGTTTTATTAGGGATTTTTTGTGTTTTTTGGGGAGCCTATGATTTTAGTAATTTTTAAGTATTTTTTAGGATTCTTATGGGTTTTTATAGTTTTTTGTATGTTTTTTAGTTTTCTAGATTTTTTGGGTTATTATGAATTTTTAGGGTTTTCTTAAAATTTTTAGGGTTTTAATGATTTTATAGGGATTTGGAAAAAATTTAGGGGTTTAAAGGGATTTAATATTTTTTAGTGGTTTTTAGTGGTTTTATTGATTCTTAGGGTTTCTGAAAATTTTTAAGGGGATTATGGTATTTATGGTTCTTAGATTTTTTAGGAATTTTAGTGTTTTTTAAGCTATTTAGTGGTTTTATGTCTATTTAGGTTATTAAGGTTTTCTTAAGATTTATTAGTTTTTTTACTTTTATAGGTATTTTTTTAATTTTTATGTTTTCTAAGGTTTTTATGTATTTTTAGGATTTTTAGGTGTTTTTAGGGTTCTTTATTTTTTTGGGGGGTTTTAGATTTTTTTTAAAAAAAATTAGTGGTTTAATGGGATTTTATATTTTTAGTTGTTTTATAGGGTTTTTATGGGGTTTTTGTGTTTTAAGGGGTTTAGGGAAAAGGTCGGTGTAGGATCAGGCAATTCCTGACCCCCCAAAGTTTATTTAAGAAAAAATGTAGCAATGCAGACCGGGCGGGGTTGGGTCAATCAACCCATACCCAAAGATAAGACCACAAAAAAAAAGCAAAAAAGAAAATGACTCGAAAACAAGGCAGAACAGCAGCATCATTACAGCACGTCCAGCCAACACCAGCATCCAACACAACTTCCAATCATCCTGACCACAAAATTACTTCAGCACCTCCCAACTAAGAAGTAACCAATGTTAAAAAACACACCATTCAACGTCCAGCAGCTCCGCACCAAGGGGATTCACCACCAGCAGCATCAGACCACCATCACCAAAGCCATCAGTCACCACAACGTCATGTCCCAGCAAATCAGTAACCAGCCACCAGCTCTCCACCTTCCAACAAGAAACACAACCAAAGGAAGGACAATTCCCCTCACTAATCAACAGAACCAAAGGCCAGCATCCATGCCAAAACACAGCCAGACCAGCAATAACACAAAGGTCCACAAACCAAACCACAACAGACCTCCCATCGGCCAACGTCATCTCAGCAGGAATTCTCACCATCAGGCACACCCAGCAGCACAACCAGTGGAAAAAAGCCACCAACAACCAAACCAAAGCCCAAATCTCCCTTCCGGAAACCCAGAAAAAGAAAGGCACAACCAGCATGCAACACCACACATCAGAACTAGCAAACAATACCAGCATCACCGGGCCAAACATACCGCTTTGGCACCGCAGGAAAACAACCAGATCGCAACAATGCACAGACAATCCAGAGATATCAGCAAGAATCAATGTAGGAGCCGGAGAACAAACCTGGAACTTTGACATAGACCGATAATGAACAGATCACCATAGAAGCCACCACACTCCACCCAAGACCAGATCTACGGGCAGTGGGGAGGATCGCAAAACCGGCCAACCCAGCGCACTACATCATCGAAGAGACCAGATTCGGAGGAGCCGAAGCGACCTTCTCTCCCACTGAAGCACGCAACCCATTCGACATCCCCGTGGAAACCCTAGATCCAAAGGATTCTCGGCCTCCACATGGCCATCATCTTCAACAAAGACCAGATCTGGAAGTCTCCAAAGCCGCCAAAACCTAGAAGTGCAATAGCTCATGGTCCCATCCAAGGACAAGATCCACCGAGGGAGAGGGATACAAAGACGCCGAATGAAAGTCACCACCGCCTTGAGATAAGAGAGCGCAGCCAGAACCCTTTGTCGACAGGAATCAATGCCAAAGCTTCGAGCAAGATCCAGGAGAGAACCTGGAAGGGGCAGCGAATAAGAGAGAGAGCCGGGGGAGTGAGCCGCCAACCCTCTTTAAGGGGTTTAGGGGTTTTTATGGACTTTAGGGTTTTTACGGTTTCTTAGGGGTTTTAGGAATATTCACATTTTTAGGTTTTTAGGGAATTAATTTTAGGATTTTAGGGTTTTCTTAGAGTTTTTAGGGTTTTTCTGTTTTTTAATGATTTTATTTATTTGTGGGGTATTTTAAAAATTTTAACAGTTTTTTGTGTTTTTAGGTATTTTTGGGGGTTATAGGTTTTTTATATTTAGATTTTAAGAGGGGTTTGAGTATTTAGGGTTTTAAAAGGTTTTTAGAGTTTTTTTAATTATTGTTATGGTTTAAATCATTTTTGAGTTTTTATTATTTTTATGGTTTTTAAGGGTTTTATGTGTTTTAATGGGTTATTTTGGGTTTTACAAGACTCAGGTTTTTAGTGTATTTTAGGGTTTTTAGTGTTTTCAGGTTTTTAGGCGTTTTTTTCTATGGTATTCAATGTTTTCTTAGGTTATTACCGATATTTTTTTTTTACGTTTTTGTGTTTTTTGGGCATTTTTAGGGTTCTTTGATTTTTTTGGGTTTTTTGGGTTTTTAGGTGTGTGAGCATTTTTTTTGGGAATTAGTGGTTTGATTTTATTTTTTATTTTTTAAGGTTTTATTATTATTTTCCATGTTTTTAATGTTTTTAATGTTTTTAGGCATTTTTATGGACTTTTTAGTATTTTTATGGGTTTTTGGGTTTTTATGGATTTTGGGATTTTTAAGGTTTTTTGATTTTTATGATTTTTTGGTTTTTTTTTTGTTTTTTTATTGAGTTTTGTAGGGTTGTTAATGTTTTAATTGTTTTTAATATTTTAGGGGATTAAATTGATTATTGAGATTTTTAGAGTTTTATGGATTTTTTTAGTGTTTTTCGGGTTTTAGTGGTATTTATGGTTTTTTGGGTTTTAAGGGTTTTAATATTTTTATACATTTTTATGGGTTTTAAGTGTTTTTATTTATTTATTGTTTTTTAGAGGCTTTCAGGTTCTTTTGGGTTTTTATGGTTTTTGGAATTTTAAAGATTTTTTGGGGATTTTTATGGTTTTTAGGATTATTAGGTACTTGAGGGGTTATGTGGTGTTTACTGTTTTATTGGGTTGTTAGGGTTTTCTAGTATTTTTAAGAATTTTGATTTTTTATATTTCTAAATGTTTTTTGGGTTTGACTTGTTTTTAGAGTTATAATTTGTTGTAGGGATTTTCAGAATTTTAGGGTCGTTATGGGTTTTTTGGGTTTTTTGGTTTTAGGGGTTTTAGGGTTTTTATATAATTTATCATGTTTCTATGGGTTGAGTGTTTTTAGATTTTTAGGATTTTTAATTTTTTTTGGTTTTTATGGTTTTCATAGGATTTTTAGGGGTTTTAGATTTTTTTTACATTTTTAAGGATTTTTATGTCTTATATGAATTTTATAGGTTTTTAGTGTTTTTAGTAATTTTGATGTGTTTTATAGGTTTTTTGGGTTTTTATGGATTTTTATGGTTTTAACATTTTTTAGGGTTTGGGGGTTTTAATTTTTTTACCTTTTAAAGGTTTTCTTAGGGGGTTTTTAGGGTTACTAAAGTTTTTTATGTTTTAGGGATTTTATGTATTTTTTATGATTTTATGGTATTTTAATTTTTAGTGACTTTGAGGGGTTTTAAGGTTTTTATGAATTTTTGGGCTTTAAGGGGTATGTATTTCTTAGGCATTTTTTAGTTTTTTTTACATATTTTGATGTTTTTATTGTTTAAAAAAAAATTAGAGTTTTTATTGGGATTTTAGAGGTTTATGTGTTTTTATTATTTTTTATGTTTTAGGGTTTTCTATGTTTTTCATGTTTTTAGGGGTTTTAGTTTTTTTAGGTCTTAAAGGGTTTTAGGTGTTTTAGGTGTTGAGGTTTTATTAGGATTTTCAGTGTTTTTATAGATTTCTATTTTTTAGTGATAATTTGGGATTTTTTTTGGATTTTTTGGATTTTTTTGGGTTTTTGGGATTTTGATGGGTTTTTGGGGTTTTATGATTATCATGGTTTTCTTAAATTTTAGGGGTTTTATTGGGTTTTTAGATTTTCAGATTTTTTTAGTGTTATTAATTTTTTTATGTATTTAGATGGATTTTATAGGTTTTAGTGGATTTGGGGTTTTATGTTTTTGAGGTTTTATGGATTTTACGTTTTCGGGGAATTTTGGGATTTTAGCATTTTTAGTGTTTTTAGATGTTTTAAGTGTTTTTAAGTTTTTATAGTTTTCATAAGGGTTTTCAGAAGTTTAGTAATTTTAACATTTTTATTGATTTTTAGGGCTTTTTGGATTATTCAGGTTTTAGGGTTTTCAGGGATTATGAGGTTTTTTATGGGTTTTTAGTTTTTTTAGTTTTTTGGGGGGTTTAATGTTTTTTTTATCATATTTGATTTTTTAAAGGGGTTTTAGTGGGTTTTAATGTTTCTATGGGTTTATTAGGATTTCTAATGTTTTTATGGGTTTTTATGTACTTGTGGGTTTTATTGATTTCTATGGTTTTTAGGTTTATTTAATGTTTAATGTACTTCTTTGGAGTTTTCAAGGTTTATTATGTTATTAATTATTTAGTTATTTTAGGCATTATTTAATAATTTTAATGGTTTTCATGGGTTTAATATTAGTTTTATGGGTTTTATTATAATTTTTTATGGTTTTATGGGGTTTTTTGAGTTATTTTGATTGTTAAGGTTTTGTATGGTTTTTATAAATTTTCAAAGTTTTTAGGGGTTTATAGGGTTTTGGTAGTTTTAATGGTTTTTTGGTTTTTATTGGATTTTATTGTTTTCTAAGGTTATTGGGGATTTTTCTGGGTTTTGAGGTTTTTTTGGTTGTTTATTTTTTTTAAAATTTTAAGGGGTTTCAGTTTTTTTAGGTTTCTATGGATTCCATAGCGTTCTTAAGGGTTTTATAAGTTTTTATTTTTTTAGATATTTTTTATGGATTTTTAGGATTTGTATATTTTTTAATTGTTTTTTGATTTTTGGAGGGTTATAGTGTTTTTAGGTTTTCATGGTTTTTTAAGTTTTAGGGTTGTTTTTTAAATTTTTAGGGGTTTTAATGTTTTTAAAGCATTTTAATATTTTTATTGGTTTAAAAGGTATATTTATTTTTTAGTGGTTTTTAGAGTTTTACATTTTTTATGGGTTTAAATGTTTTTCGGGGATTTAATGTTTTACGGCCTTTAGGGTTTTTTGGTTTTTTAGGATTCATAGAATTTTTTCATTTTTAAGGGTTCAAATTATTTTTATGTTTTTAATGTTTTATTATGGTTTTAGGGTTTTTATGTTTTTAGGAACTTTATGGATTTCTTATGATTTTTAGGGGTTTTTTGGTTTTTTGGTGTTTTTTAGGTTTTATGGAGATTTTTACGGTTTTAAGGTTTCTTAGGCTTTTAGGGGGATATTTTATGTTTTTGGGGTTCTTAAGGTTTTATAGAGTTATTACGTTTTAGGGTGTTTAAAGGTTTGTATTGTTTTATTTGTTTTTATGGGTTTTATAGGGGTTTAGGGTTTTACAATTTTTAGGGTTTTAAATTAATAAAGGGTTTTTGGGGTATTATTGTTTTTATCATTTTTTAAGTTTCAATGGATTTAATTGTTTTTTGGATTTTATGGTTTTCTTTGGTTCTTATTAGGGTTTTTATTATTTTTTTCAGTTATTTTTAGGGAATTTTTAGGATTCATACGGTCTTATAGGTTTTAATGTATTTTGAGGGTTTTTTTGGTTATTATTATTATTTTTTGGTTTTTGGGTTTTTTTTGGTTTTTTAGGGTTTTAAGTTTTTGTTTATATATTTTTAATTTTTTCGTGGTTTAAAGGGTATTTATAGTTTTTATTGGGTTTTAGTGATTTTATGGGGTTTTAATGGGATTTGGGTTTTTATTAGTTTTAGTTTTTTAGTGTTATTAGGGTTTTTAGTGTTTTTAGGATATTTATGGGTAAAGGTGTTTTTAGGGTTTTAAGGTATTCTTACATTTCTAATGGTTTTTAGTCTATTTTACATTATTTTTGATATTTTTTAGTATTTCTATAGTTTTAAACGATTTTAGTGATTTTTAGGGTCTTTAGGTTTTTTAATTTATTGGTTTTTAAGGTTTTATTTGAGTTTTTATTGTTTTTAAGGGATTTTACTGCATTTTATGTTTTAGGGGTTTAATTTGTTTTTAGAGGTTTTTGTGTTTTTAAGGGATTTTGATGTTTTTTAATGTGTTTTGGGGTTTAATGCATTTTTAGAGTTTTTAGTTGGTTTTTAGCATTATTATGGGGTTTTAGGTTTTTAATGGTTTTTAGGGGTTTTATGGTTTTTAGTGTTTTAGGGTTTTTATGTTTTTATGGGTTTTACATTTTTTAGGTTTTAATGGTTTTAAGCATTTTTAGGATATCATAGTTTTCTTAGGTTTTTTTTAGGATTTTGTGGATTTTTTTGGGTTTTAAGGATTTTTTTGATGTTTTAGGGTTCTTAAGATTTTTTATAGTTTTTGTAACGTTTTTAGGGGTTTAAATGGTTTTAGAGTTTTTATTTGGTTTTATGGTTTTCATGGATTTGTATTGTTTTAGGGGTTTTTAGGTATATTCGGTGTTTTCAGTTTAAGAATTTTTTATGTTTTTTTGTGTTTTATGAGTTTTTGGGTTTTTACGGTTTACTTAGGGGTTTCTACGGTTTTTATGATTTTTTTACTTATTTTTTTATTTTTAGGAATTTTTTGGATTTTAAAGTTTTTATGGTTTTTAGAGATGTTGTGGGTTTTATGGTTCTTAGGGTTTTTTGGTTTTTTGGGTTTTATGTGGTCTTTAGTTTTTTAGGGGTCAAATTATTTTTATAGTGTTTTAATGGTTTTATGTTTTTAATGGATTTTTAGAGTTTTACTGGTTTTCGGGTTTTTGTAGATTTTTAGGGGGTTTAATGTTTTTTGATAGTTTCATAGTTTTAAGGGGTTTTCAGCGGTATAGGATCTTTTTATTTTTTAAAGGGCTTTTATTATTTTTTGGCATTTAGGGGGTTTATGTTTTTATATTTTTTAAGGTTTTCTTAAAGGTTTTTATGGATTGTAGGGGTTTTTATGTTTTTAGATATTTATATGGATTTTTAGGATTTATATGGGTTTTTTCAAGTTTTTAAGGATTTTGATGGGTGCGGGGGATTTTAGGGTATTAGGAATTTTTAAATTTTTTAGTGTTTTTAGGTATTATATGTATTTTATTTTCTTTTAGGTTATTAATATTTTCTCAGGGTTTTCAAGGATTTTAGGTTTTTTTCATTTTTAGGGTTTTTAGGGATTTTTTTATCTTTATGGATTTTAAGATTTTTATGGGATTTTGGATTTTATTTAGGTTTTTTAGTGTTTTTTATGTTTTTATGGTTATTAATGTTTTTATAGTTTTTAATGTTTTTATGGGTATAAATGGTTTTAATTAGTTTTTTAGGTTTTTAAGTGTTTTTAGTGGTTTTTTTGATTATTTGGGGTTTTAGCAATTTTTAGGTTTTACGGTTTTTGAGTGGTTTTAGGGTGTTGGTTTATCTTTGGTTTTTTCTAGGTTTTTAGGGGTTTTAAAATTCTTTGGGATTTTTTTGGGATTTTTACGATTGTTATGGTTATTTGGAGAATTTTATGTTTGTAGGGATTTAATGTTATAAGGTGTTTTATGAGTTTTGGGTTTTAAGGTTTACTTTGGAATTTTAAGGGTTTTTAGGATTTTTTAGATTTATTTTTGGATTTTTTGGATTTTTTATGATTTTTGGGGTTTTATGGTTTTTAGGGATGTTGAGGGTTTTATAGTTCTAAGGGTTTTTTAATTTTTGGGGTTTTATATTTTTTATTTTTTTAGGGGTTTAAAATTTTTATAGATTTTTATGGGTTTTAGGGCTTTAATTTTTTTTTATAGTTTTGGTGGTTTTAAGGTTTTTGTAGATTTTTAGGTGGTTTAATATTTTCAGATAATTTTATCATTTTAAAGGGTTTTTATGGTTTTAGTCTCTTTTTAGTGTTTTAATTATTTTTATCATTTTTTAGATTTTTAGGGGTTTTATGTTTTTATATGTTTTTATAAATTTTTATCGGTTTTTATAATTTATATGCTTTTTTTCTAGTTTATTGGGATTTAGAGGTTTTTGGTGGATTTTAGGAGTTTTAATGATATTTAGTGTTTTTAGGTTTTATAAGTGTTTTATTTGTTTTTTTGTTTTTAATATTTTATCATGGATTTTCATGGATTTTTCTGTTTTTTCAATTTTTGGGTTTTTAGTGATTTTTTAAGATCTTTATGGATTTTAGGATTTTAGGAATTTTAGATTGTTTTTAGGATTTTTTATGGTTTTCATATTTTTTTAGTTTTAGGGTTTTTTGACTTTATTATGGCTTTTAATGTTTTTAGTTATTTTTAATGCTTTTAGGGGTTTAAAGGGGTTGTATATTTTTTTTTGGTTTTTAATGTTTTTTAGTATTTTTTTGATTTTGAGGGTTATGATCATTTTTTAAGGTTTTATGATTTCTGAGTGGTTTTAGGTTGTTTGGTTATGTTATATTTTTCAAGGTTTTTATGGGTTTTCCCATTCTAAGGGACTTTTCTTTGGATTTTTAGGATTCTTATGATTTTTGGAGGGTTTTAGGTATTTTGTTGTGTTTTAGGGTTTTTACGGATTTAAGGATTCTTAGGGTTGTATGAGTTTTTGTTTTTAGGAATTTTTTAGATTTTTATGATTTTAATGCTTTTATATAATTTTATCATTTTATGGGGGTTTTAGGGGTTTAGGCTCTTTTTAGTGTTTTAATGCTTTTTTTTCATTTTTGGTTTTTAGTGGTTTTGATTTTTTATACGTTTTTATAGATTTTTATGGATTTTTGGGATTTATATGATTTTTTGGGTTTTTAGGTATTTTGAGGGTTTAGGGGTGGGGGTTAGGGTTTTTTAATATTTTTAATGTTTTTTGGTTTTATTTGTGTTCTATTTGTTTTTTGGGTTTTTTAATATTTTCTCATGGGTTTTCAAGAATTTTAGGGTTTTTTCATTTTTAGTGTTTTTAGGGATTTTTAAAGTCTTTATGGAATTTAGGAATTTTAGGGACTTGGGGTTGTTTTTTGGGTTTTTAGGATTTTTAGGTTTTTATATTTTTTTGTGTTTCAAGTTTTTTTGAGATTTTTATGGTTTTTAATTTTTTTAGTGTTTTTTATGTTTTAGGGGTTTAAAGGGTTTGTATAAGTTTTTTAATTTTTTAAATTTTTAGTGGATTTTTTGATTTTCAGGGTTTCTAGAATTTTTTTAGGTTTTACCGTTTTGAGTGGTTTTAGGTAGTTATCTTATTTTAAATATTTTTAGGGTTTTAGAGGTTTTTATTTCTTGGTGTTTTTTTGGGATTCTTAGGGTTGTTATGGTTTTTTGGAGGGTTTCAGGGATTTTGATATGTTTTAGGGTTTTTAGGACTTTAATGTTTTCATTTTTTTTGTTTTTTAATGTTTTTTAGTTTATAGGTTTTTAATGTTTTTATTGTTTTTAAATTTTTTATTCGGTTAATGGTTTTTAGAGTTTTAATGGGTTTTTAATGTTTTTTTTAATTTTAATGGTTTTATGTATTTTAGTAATTTTGGATATTTAGGGGTTTTTGGGTTTTTAGGTATCTAGTGGTTTTAAGTGTTATTTGTTTTTATTATTTTTAGGGGGTTTCTAGGTTTTAAAGGTTTTTTATGTTTTTAAGGACTTTTTGGGACTTAATGGTTTTTTTTTCGTATTCTAGGGTTTTTGTGAATTTTGACGGTTTTTAGGGTTTTATGTTGTTTTTAGATTTTAATTATTTTTTGAGTTTTTTTCGTTTTTATTGTTTTTAGAGTTTTTTATTGGGTTTAAACAGTTTTTAGTTTTTTAGTATGTTTTAGTGGATTTTGGGGTTTTTTATTATTTTATTGTTTTTTGGTTTTTAGGGTTTTTACGATTTTCTATGGTTTTAGTGTTTTTAGTTTTTCTTAGTATTTTAGGGATTTAACGTGTTTTTTTGTCTTTGAGTATTTCATAGTATTTTTTATGGTTTTTAGTTTTTTCTTCATTTTTAGAGAGTTTTAGGATTTTATAGTTTTTAGGGTTTTAAGGGATTTTGAGTGTTTTTTGTAGTTTTTAGTGCTTTTAGTGGTTTTTTTAAATGTTTTTTGGGTTTTATTTTGAGTTTTTATGGGTTTTAAGGATTTTTAGAGGTTTTAACTTTTTAGGGGGTGAAATGGTTTTTTCAAAATTTTACTATTTTTTGAGTTTTTATTGGTTTTAGGTTTTTTGAAGGGTTTTAAGTGTTTTATGGTTTTTTGAACGTTTTAGTGTTTTTAGCATTTTTAATTTTTTAGGGCCTTTAATCATTTTTAGGTTTTAATGGGTTTCTTATGGGTTTTTAGGAATTTTTTGGTTTTTTATTTTTCTAGGTATTTTATGGACTTCCAAGGATTTTTTTTCATTTTTAGGGATTTTAGGGATTTTGAGGGGTTTTTTTGGTTTTCTAAGCTTTCCGAGGTTTTTTGGGTTATTAAATTTTTTTGCATTTTTATAGTTTTAATGGTTTATATTTTTGAGATTTTTAAATGTATTTATTGATTTAATGTGAATTTTATAGTTTTTAGTGTGTTTTTTTTGGTTTTTTATGGATTTCTAGGAATTTTATATTTTTAGGGGTTATTTGGTTTTTTTTAATTTTTAGTAAAAACCTAACAAAAAATTAAAAACATTATAACCCAAAAAAATACTGTAAAAACCTAATAGCATCTAAAATACATAAAAACCTAAAATTTCTTAAGAACCTAAAAACCCAAAAATCATTAAAAACTGAAAAATAAAACCCCCATAAAAACAAAACCAATCCTAAAATTTAATAAAACTCTTAAAACTACAAAAAACTCTAAATTCAATTTAAACCCCTAAAAACATTTTAATGTTATAAATAAAAATAAAAACCCTAAAAAACTAAAAAAAACCCATAAAACCATGAACCTAAGAAAACTATAAAACCCTAAATGACCCTAAAAATCTTAAATGCCAATAAAAATCCTATAAAATCAAAAAAAAACCTAAAAAAGTAAAAACTCTACAAACCATGACAAACACTAAGAAAACCATAAAAACCTAAAAACACTTAAAACCCCTAAAACCTAAAAATTCTAAAAACCTAAAAACAAAACAAAAAACCTAAAACTTCGTAAAACCCTTATAATCTCTAAAAACATAAAAACAAAAAAAATACTATCAATAGCGAAAAATACCTATAAAAGTAAATAAATACTAAAAACCATAAAAACCTAATAAAACATTTAAAACGTAAACACACATAAACCCTAAAAACCTAAAAATTGAAAAAAATCCAAAAAACTATAAAAAACCGTAAAAAAACATAAAAACTCCTAAAAACCATACAAATCAAAAAAAACCAATAACAACACTAAAAAACACAAAAAAAAATATATACCATTTTAACCCCTAATTTTTTAAAAAACTATGAAAAAATAAAAAACCCTAAAAAACCAACAAAACCCTTAATTCCCTTAAAACCCCCAATAACCCTAAAACCCAATAAATATCCCAAAAATTCCCAAAAAACCACTAAATCAATTAAAATTGGAAAAACTTTAAATTAATAAAAATCTTAACGAAATACATTAAAACCTAAAAAACTTAAACCCCCCAAAAACCTAAAAATGTTAAAGACACTAAAAACCCCAACAGACCCTTCTAATCCCTAAAATCCATAAAAATTATAATAATAACTAAAAATACATAAAATAATAAAAAACCTTTAATCCCTTAAAATCATAAACAAAAAAATAAAAACCTAGTAACCTAAAATTAATTAAAACCCCTAAAAAACATAAAAATGAAAAAAACCCTAAAAACCAATAAAAATTTTAAACTAAAAAAATACATAAATCATTTATAAGTCCAAATACCATAATACCTATATAACCCACTAGAAAATATAAAACCCTAAATCCCTAAAGAACCATAAAATCCTTAAAATACATAAAAACCATAAAAACCCTATAAATCCTTAAGAACGTACAAACCCTTAAAAACACTAAAAACCCCTATGAAAACATAAAAAACATAAAAAAACCAAAAAGACCTAAAAGACTAAAAAATATAAAACCACAATACCCAGAAAACCCTCAAAATCCCTAAAAACTCTAAATCCAAAAAAAATCTAAAAAACCAAAAAAATAACTAAAAACATAAAAACCCTAAATCTTGGAAATACACAAAGAAAACCTTTTAGAACTAGTAGAACATAAAACCCTTAAAAAACTAAAAATGTAATAATCCCTAAAATACCAAAAAATACCCTAAGAACCCAAAACCAATAAAACCAGCAAACCCATTACAAACCCATGAAAACAATAAAAACTACTAAAAACTCTAAAAACCAATAATATCACTAAAAATGATAAAAAATCATAAATACCATGAAAACCCTAAAAACTCAAAAAAACCCTAAAACCCAAACAAACCCATAAAACCCCTAAAAAACCTCAAACCTCTAAAATCTATAAAAATTATAAAAAACCATGAAAATATGTTACAACGTAATAAAACCTAAAAATTCTTAAAACCCCTCAGAAACTCATAAAACCTAAAAATCCATGAAACTCCTAAATATCTTAAAAACTGAAAAATATAAAAACCAAAAAATCCATCAGAATCCCTAAACTATATAAAACTATCAAAATTAAAAAAAATTCCTTAAATTCATAAAACATAAATCCTATTAAATCCCAAAAAAAACCATAAGAAAAACATAAAATCATATAAAACCCCTAAAAACTAAAAATCTATAAAAACCCTAAAACCCCTAAAAAACCTAAAAATCATTAAAATCCCTAAAAATGATAAAATACACTAAAAACTTATAAAAAACCTAAAAACAACAAAATATCAAAAACCCCTTTAAACCCCTAAAACATTAAAAACACTAAAAACATTAGAAACCCTTTAAAAAAACCTAAAATCCCTTAAAGTCCAACAATAACTCTAAACCACCCAAAACACCATAGAAACACTCAAAACCCCAAAAAACTCTAAGTAATAATAATAATAAATACCAAAAACCCATAAAAATTTTAATTACCCTAAAAAACATGAAACACCATACGAAAACCATAAAATCCTAAAAATAGTTAAAACCTGAAAAAACTATACATTTCCAAAATCCCTAAAAAACCCTAAAACCCTCCAAATCCGAAAAAATATAAAAAAATTCCAAAAATACCTAAAAACATATGAAACCATAAAAACCATGAAAAAATATATGAAAACCTTGAAAACATAAAATACCTTAAAACCCCATAAACCTAAAAAACAATAAAAACTATAGAAACCCATAAAAACTCTGAAAACCCAAACTAGAATAAGAGACACAAAAACATGAAAAAACCCTAAAACCGAAATAAAAACTATAAAACCCATGTAAAACCTTAAAAATGATAAAAAAACACACAAACCAAAAAAAACACAAAAATACCCTATAAATTCAATAAAACCATAAAAATCCTAAAAACCCTAAAAACCATTAAAGCCCTAAAAAACCCAAAATACCCTAAAAATAAATAAATATCATAAGAAGTCCCGAATATCCCTAAAACTATAACGAAACACAAAAACACTTAAAACCATAAAAACATTAAAATGATAAAAATATAAAAACCATAAAAAAAACTAAAAACCCTATAAACCCCTAAAAATCCTAATAAACAAAAAAAATCCTAAAATCCCTTAAAATACCTAAAAATAAAAATAAAATACTAAAACCTTGTACAACCCTAAGAAAACTTTACAATCTTAAGAACACTTAAAATATCTAAAATATAAAAAAAAATTCTAAAAACCCATAAAACCCCAAAATACAATGAATTATCCAAATCCCTAAAAGCCCCCCAAAGGGAAAAATCCTAAGAACCCTAAAAATCCATAAAAATATAAAAAAACCTTAAACCCAAAAAACCTAAAAAATCCAAAAAAAACCTAAAAACAATAAATCTCTTAATAACCAAAAAATTGATAAAAACCCTAAAAACCAAAAAACCCTAAAAACACACTAAAAACAGTAAAAACCTTTTAAACCCCTAAAATGTTAAAAACACTAAAAAATAATAAAACCACTAAAAAACTCAAAAAACGTATAAATCCATAAAATCATAAAATCCCTAAAAAACTCAGAATGAAAAAACCCCTAAAAATGTTAAAAGTCATTAAAAACCCCTAAAAGTTTAAAAATCCCTAAAACCCCAAAACCCCTCATAAACCCTAATAAAAACATAATTACCTTAAAAACATAAACCCATAAAAAACTAATAATTTCTAAGACCCTTAAAAATGCTAAGAACCAAAAAACCACTAAAAAGACTCAAAATCCACTGAAACCATAAATAACTAAAAAAATCCCTAAAAAACACCAAAAACATAAAAAACCCTAAATTTCTTGAATAAAATAACACATTACAAGTCTAAAGAAACTTAAGACACCTATAACCTAAAACACTAAAAATTATAAATATGCTAAAAACCATAAAAACTATAAAACCCCAAAAACACTAATCATGCATAAAAAGAATAAAAATCCTAAAAACCCTTTAACCATTGAAAATGTAAAAAATATTAAAAACCTTAAAACATTGAAAAACAAAAAAAAAAACTAAAAAAACCCAAAAAACCATCAAAATTCCAAAAATCCCTACAAAACATTAAAACCCTCAAAATCACTAAAATCCTAAAAAGCCATAAAAATCATAAAAAACCCCTAAAATTGCTTTAATGTGTAAAAAACCATAAATCCCATAAAACTCCTTTGAAAAACATAAATACCAAAAAAAAACTCATAAAACCCATAAAACATAAAAACACTAAAAATCATAAAAACACCAACATCACTACCAACCACAAAACCCCAAATAACCTTAAAACCCTATAAAATCCATAAAACCAATAAACTCACGAAAACCTTTAAAGCATGAAAATAATTAAAATAACAAAAAATACTTAAAAACAATAAAAAATAAAGAAACCTCAACACCCAAAAAAAACCTAAAAAGCCACCAAATTCATCAAAATCACTAAAAACCCTAAAAATCAAAAAAATCCAAAAAACCATGAAAATCCCCAAAATCATTAAATCAACATAATAACTTTGAAAACCCCTAAGAAAACATAAAAAACCAAAAAACACTAAAAACCCTAAAACCTAAAAAACTCAAAAAACCTTAATATTCCTCATAGCCTTAAAACCATACACCACCTAAAAATCCTAAGAATGTAAAAAACATTAAAACCCTGAAAACCCCAAATAAAAACATAAAAAACTCAAAAACACTAAATGTCCCTAAAAACAAAAAACTCACTAAAAATCCTAAAAGCCATAAAATATCCTAAAAACCCTAAAAACCATAAGAACCCCTAAAAAACATAAAACCCTAATCCTCCATAAAAATCCTAAAAACCCACTAAAATATCATAAACCCATTTATACCCCTTAAAATGTTACAAAACTCTAAAAAATCATAAAAACCTTAAAAACATATAAAAATGTTAAAACACAAAAAACCATAAACACCAGACAACGAATAAAAAACCACAAACTCCATCAATGTCCCTAAAAACCCAAAAAACTATAAAAATTCATAAAAATAGTAAAAATCCCTAAAAATGAAAAAAAACCCTAAAAACCCAAAACAACCCTCAGAAAACATTAAAATACATAAAACCCTCAAAAAAACTAATAACCATAAAAACCCTTGGAATCTATAAAAATCCAAAAAATCCCAAAAAAAACCTTAAAATGTAAAAAACCAAAAAAATTGAGAACCTAAGGAAAAAATAAAAACAACAAAACAATTAAAACCCCCTAAACCCAAAAAACATAAATTCCCCTAAAATAACCTAAACACATTAAAATCCTAAAAAATAGAAAATCCCTTAAAATCCCTAAAAACACAAAAAACTCACAAAACTCTCAGAAGAAACCAATTAATCTAAAACCAATTTAAACACCTAAAATCATTAAAAAAACTAGAAATAACATTAAATCCCCAAAAAATCTTAAATAAACCAATAAAACTCAATAAGAAAACCATAATATCTCTAAAACCCAAAAAACAACTTTAAAATCCTAAAATATCCTTAAAAAGTTAAAAAACCATCAAAACCCTGAAAATCCCTAAGAAAACCATAAAAACTAAAAAACACATAAAACGCCAAAAAATCATAAAATACTCTAAATCCCTATAAATCCCTCTAAACCCTAAACCCCTCGAAATCCATAAAACCCCTAAAACCATAAAAATCCAAAAAAACCCTAAACACTCATAAATTGTTAAAATCCATAAAAACCATGGAAAACCAAAAGAAGCCCATAAAAAATAAAAAACACATAAAACCCCTAAAAATACTAAAAATGTAAAAACCCATAAAGACCCTAACTACTATAAAAAATAAAAATACCCTTAAAAATCATAAAGACACTAAAACCCCTAAAAACCCAATAAAGACTCTAGAAACCCTTTTAAACCCCTACGTTTTTATAAAAGCTCTAAACCCTAAAAGACTAAAAAAACCCCATAAAATCCCAAAAAACCAAAAAACCACAAAAAACACCTAAAACCCCCAAAAACCTATAAAAATACAAAAAATACATAATAATTCCTAAAAAACCTAAAATACCCCAAAACAACTGAATGAAAACAATAAAACCTAAAAACCACTAAAAACCTAAAACACTTAAAACCCTAAAAAACATAAAAACCCTAATAACCTACAAATAGTAAAAACCCAAAAAACATAAACCCCCCTAAAAACTATAAAAACACTAAAACCCCAAAAAACCCTAAAACCACTAAAAACTCAAAAAACCCTTTCGGCCCTTAAAAATTATAAAAAACTCTTAAAAAGTAAAAAACTCAAAAAACCCCACAAACCCTAAAAATCAAAAAATCCTAAAAATCATCAAAAATGACTAAAAACATAAAAAATACTAAATAACCTGAATGTTATTGAGAAAAAAATTAAAAACTAAAAATATTTTAAATCCATAAAAACATTAAAAATGATAAAAACCCTAAAAAACCAAAAAAAACCCATAAAAATAGAAAACCTATAAAAAACTATAAAAACCTATAAAATATTAAAAACCACAAATAAACACAAAAAAATCTATTAAACCAGAAAAATGTGAACAAATCGAAAAAACATCAAAAACCATAAAAACTCAAAATATCCATAAACCCCCCAAAACCATAAAACCCCTAATAACCTTCAAAATCCCTAAAATCCATAAAACCATTAAAATCCAATTTTTTTTTAAAAAAACTACAAATTTAAAACAATCCTAAAAACCATGCCATTCCTAAGAAAACATTAAAAACCTAAAACAACAGGCAACCCTTAAAAAACCTAGAAAACTAAGACCACTAAAAAACCATATAAATACCCCAAATCTCTAAAACCCAAAAAATCCACTAAAAGTATTGAAGTCTCTAAAACAAAAAAAAATCATAAAACCATTGAAAAAAATAAAACCCATCAAATCCCTAAAAAGTTTATAAACTCCAAAATAACCTAAAACCCATAACAAAATAAAAAAAACACTAAAAACCCCCAAAAAATAAATTCCCATAAAATTTCTATGAACTCTAAAAATCATAAATATCATAAAAAATCCCTAAAATCCATAAAAATGTAAAAATTACTTGAAAAACCCTAAGAAAAACTAAAATATATAAAAAAACTAAAACAACTAGAAACCTATAAAATTCTTAGAAGATTAAAGGCCCCAAAAAACTCTAAAAAACCCTAAAAATCAGAAAACCAATAAAAATCATAAAAACCCTAAACCCAATAAAAATATAAACACCCACTTAAAATTATAAAAACCATTTAAAGCCCTAAAATTTTAAAACCTCTAAAAACGTTATAATCCTTATGAAAACACCAAAGCCCCCAATACCCCAAAACCCCTAAAAACCTTAAAATATTCAAAATCCTGAAAACTGTAAATACTATAAAAACAATAAGAAATATTCAAAAAGTTTTAAAACCCCTAAATACACAAAAAACCAAAAAACCCAAAAAAACCAAAGAAAACCTTAAAAACCAAAAAAATCTCAAAATACCTCAAAACCCTAAAAATCCATAAAAAACATCAAAAATCACTAAAGATACATAAAATAATTAAAAACCTTGAAAACACGAAAGGAAACCTTAAAAACATAAAAAAAATTATACCCCTAAAAACCATAAAGAACCCTAAGAACCATAAAATTCCCCAAAATCATAAAGAACCCCCAAAACCATAAGTTATGCTTGCAACCAATAAAAACCCTCTAAACCACTAAAAATATCTAAAAAACATTTAAGCCACTAAAAATGTTAAAAAACATTAAAAACTATAATGACACTAAACAAATGAATAAAGATCCCTAAAACCCAAAAAAACAAAAAAAACCCCAAAACCCTAAAAACCCAAAAATATCCAAAAAACACTAAGAAATCCTAAATTTTTTTAAAACCATTTAAACCCAAAAAATATGAACAAATAATTAAAAACATAAAAACACCTAAAACCAATAAAAATATATAAAAATAATAAAAACCTTAAAAACCCTAGAAATCCTAAAAACCCTAAAACCTATCAAAATCATAAAAAAACCTACTAAATAATAAATTTCCTAAAAAAGAAAAAATATTCCCTAATAATGTAAAAAATACTAAAAACCATAAAAACCAATAATAATACCTTAAAACCCTAAAACCACATAAAACCTCAAACTTGATAAAACCCCTAAAAACCTAAAAAAATGTAAAAAAAATTCTAAATACCAAAAAAACCAAAAAACCCATAACAACCTTATAAAACTCTTAAAAATTCATATAAACTCTAAAAATGACTACAAACTATAAAAAAAATTAACTCCCAGAAAATATATTAAACTCTAAAACCCATTTAAAACACTTTAAATCTCAAAAAATCATTAAAAAAATCTTAAAACCCCATAAAAACATAAAAAAAACCTCAAAACCCCTAAAAACCCTGAAAACCCTACAACCTTGAGAATAAAAAAGCCATAAAAATTAGAAAAAAAATTAAAACATTGAAAAAGCATAAGAAAACCATAAAAACCTATAACACATAAAACAAGTAAAAACATAAAAATGCTAAAAATAATAAAAACACCAAAAAACCATAAAACATTTGAAAAATCCTCAATATCCCTAAAAACCCTAAAAGTATAAAAATACATTCAAATACCTAAAAATCACAAAATACATAAAAGAACCTAATAACCATAAAAACCCCTAATAAAACCATAAAAATATGAAAACACATAAAACCCCTAAAAACTAAAAAATTAGTCAAACCACTAAAACCCCAAAACCCAAAAAAAACATAAAACTCAACAAAATCACTAAAATCTATAAAACCCATGAAAACACAAAATATTCCAGAAAAATCCCTAAAACATAAAAACCTAAAAAAACTAAGAAAACCATACACCCTAAAAAAGCATAAAACCCTAAAAAAATATTATAAACTAAAAACCCACAAAAACCATAAAACCCATAAAAATGATAAAAACCCATAAAAATTATAAAAACTCTAAAACCCAATAAAAATACTAAATAAAGTCAAAACCCTGATAAAACATTAATCCCATAAAAAACATTAAAAACTCTAAAAAAAATTAAAACACTAAAAATCCCTCAAATATCTAAAAACACATAATAACCTAAAAACCTAAAAAATACATAACGATGTAAAAAACCATGAAAACCCCAAATAAAACCTTAAATCGATCAAAAAAATTGAAAACCATCAAAAACTAAAAAAAATAAAACCCATAAAACCCATAAAACCCCTAAAAATCCTAAAACCCCTTAGAATTCTTGAGACACTAAAACCTATAAAAAACCTAAAAATTTCTTAAAAATCACTAGAAATGTAAAAAATGATAAAAACCATGGAAAAAAAGAAATTAAATACATGAAAACAATAAAATTCCGTAAAATATAAAATTTTTAAAAACCCTAGAAGACCACAAAAATCCCAAAAAACATTATACCCACAATACATTAAAATGTCATAAAAATCAATAAAATATTTAAAAACACCAAAAGGTCTAAAAAACATTTAATCCATAAAAATGTTTAAGACCATTAAAAAAAAAGAAAACCCATGTAAACTAAAAAACTCCTAAAACCCAAAAAACCCAAAAACACCAAAAAACCCAAAAAACCCACAGTATCCCTAAATTCCCTATAAATCCATAAAAAATTAAAATCCCAAAAACCAAAATATATTAAAAATCCATAAAAACCATGAAAATTCCTATGATATCCTTAAAAACAAAAAAAATCTTCAAATTCCTAAATACCTAAAAAAGATAAAGTAGTAAAACGCTAAAAATAGTAAAAACCGAAAAATCATAAAAAAACCTCAAAAATATTAAACACTAAAATCCATAACACCGTAAAACAGTTAAAAAATATATAAAACCTTTAAAACATATAAAAGATAAAAAAAATCCAAAAATCCTTAAAAACACAAAAAATAATAATACCTTAAGACCCAAAAAATCAAAAAACTCAAAAAACCCTAAAAACCATCAAAAACCCTAAAAACCATAAAAACCATAAAAAAAATAAAAAGACCTAAAAATAAATAAACAACCACTTAAAACCATGAATCCCCTTTGAAAACCATTAAAAAAATAAAAACACTTAAACCCCTTAAAACCATAAAAACCTAAATGATTGTAAAAAACTTGAAAAATCCAAAATAATTCCTTATGAACCCAATAACAATTAAAACACCTAAAAACAAAAGAATTCTAAAAACCCTAACAACCCTAAAAAACTACAAAACCCTAAAAAATAAAACACTTGAAAAAAATTAAAAAAACCCTAAAATCTAATAAAATCCATAAAACCACAAAAAAAATCTAAAAACCATTTAAACGCATAATGACAATAAATAACACTAAAAATCATAAAAACCTTAAAAACTCAAAAAACCCAAAAAATCAAAAAGACCAAAAAAACCCCCAATGAACCAAAAAACTTTAAAAAACCATAAAATCCTAAAAAATATCTAAAATAGCTAAAAATGTAAAAAAACCATAAAACTCATAAGATAATGTCTAAACTATAAAATCAATTTGAACATCGAAAAACAAAAAAAAAAGATGCTAAAAACCAAAAAAACCCATACTCCCAAAAAACCCCCAAACCCTCATAATTCCTAAATAATGTAAAATAATAAAAATCATAAATAATTTGTAAAAATTCATAAAAACATAAAAATACTAATAACCCTAAAATCCCGGAAGAAAAACCTAAAAACCGAAAAACACTTAAAAACCCTAAAATTAAAAAATAATAAAAACCCAAAAAATCATAAAAACCCTAAATACCATAAAACCCATGAACACCTAAAAATGATAAAACCCCCAAAAACCTCAAAACAACTAAAATCTATAAAAAATCAGTAACAAATATTTTTTTAAAAAAACATTAAAAACCATAAAATCCCTAAAAAATCAATAATACCATAAATCCCACAAAATCATGAAAATAATAAAATCCATAAAAATGCAAGAAAACACTAAAAAATTTAAAAAAAATACCTTAAAACCCCAAATAAATCCTTAAAACCTAAAAAAACTCAAACTCTTAAAAACCTAAAAAAGCATAAAAAACCCAATAAAACCCAAAGACTCTCGTAATCCCTAAAAACAATAAAATTTCCTAAAAAATCCAAAAAATCCATATAACCATAGAAAATAATAAAAACACTAATAAAACAATAAAAATATAAAAGCCCTAAAACCCTAAAAAATCAAAAAGGCTAAAAACAGTAAAATCCTTTCAAAACCTTAAAAATTATAAAACAACGAAAATATTAAAAATACAAAAAACCAAAAAACCCTAAAAAAACTAAATACTATAAAACCATTAAACCCCTGAAATTTTAAATTCTTAAAATAGTAAAAAAACTAAAAACAAAAAAAAACCAAAAAAACACAAAATCCTAAAAACCCTAAAAACCGTAAAAACATAAAAATAATAAAAATCCTAAAAAATACAAAAAATCCTAAGGATATAAAATTTACTATAAGTCTTTAAAACCTTAAGAATACCTTTTAAAAACATAAAAAATTTAAACCCCTCTAAAAAAATCTAGAAACCCAAAAAAACCGAAAAAACCCTAAAACACATAAACCCCATAAAAAGACACAAAATCCATAAAAACAAATAAAATTCCTTAAAATTCCATAAAAAATAAAAATCCATTAAATCCATAAAAAATATAAGAAAACCTTATATACCTAAAAACACAAAACCCTTAAAAACAATAAATATAGAAAACCATAAAAACCCCTAAAAATCCATAAATAACCTGAAACCACAAAAAACCATAAAACCCATAAAACCCATAAATGCCCTAAGACAACATGAAAACAATAAAACCATTAAAAACTCCAATAAATATTTAAACTAATAAAATTGTTTAAAATATTAAGAAAACCATGAAATCCCTAAAAATGATAAAAAAAACATAATAAACCCCTAAATCCCACAAAAACCATGAATACCCTAAAATCTATAAAAATAATAATAAATCCTTAAAAATCCATAAAATTGTGAAAACCATAAAACCACCAAAAACCAATCAGAAAACCTTAAAAAATTAGAAACACTTAAAAACCCAAAAATGAGAAAAAACTAAAAAAACTAAAAAACCAAAATCAATAAAAACATTAAAACCCTAGAAATATGAATAAACCATATAAAACCATAGAAATTATAAAAAAATCCATAAATCTATTAAAACGTAATAATACCCAAAAACCATGAAACCCCTAAGAAAATCATAAAAATTTAAACACACTTTAAATCACTAGAAACCTCCAAATCACTAATAACCCTTAGAGACCAAGAAACTCTAAAAACAGTAAAACCAATAAAAATCCCTATAAACCATAAAACACTAAAAACTCATAAGATCCTAAAATAACTAAAATATCTAAAAACTCTTTAAAACCCTAAAAATGTTAAATAAAACTCTAAAAACATTAAAAAACCTAAAAACACAAAAAAAATAAAAACCTCAAAAAACCAAAATAATCCTATAACCCCAAACGACCCCTGAAACCCTCAAAACGCCTCAACACCTAAAAACCATAAAAATTATAAAAAATTCCTAAAAATTCCTAAATACCTATGAAGCCCAAAAACCTTCAAAGACCCTAAGAAAAACATGAAAATATAAAAACACTTAAAACATGTAAAATTTACAAAATGATAAAATCCATAAAACCAATAAAATGATAAAAACCTTAAACCCCTAAAAATCAATGAAAATCATAAAAGTCCCTAAAATCACTAAAATTGAAGAAAACCTTAAAAATAAGAAAAAACTAATAAAACCTTAATAAACTAAAATACTTAACACCATGAAAACAAAAAATTCCAAAATCCCTATAACCAATAAATAACCTAAATCCCCTAAATGGGATTAAAAAAATAAAAAATCCTAACACCACAAAAATCCTAAATAACCCAAAAAAAAACTCTAAAACCCTTGTAGACCCCTAAAAATGCTAAAAAACATATAAACCACTATAAACACACAAAAATAGCCTAAAATACCAAAAAATCATAAAAACCCTAAAACCCTAAAACCCATAAAAAAGATAAAAATCATAAACAAACCCAAAAAAATCCCTACAAAAATTAAAATCTATAAAACATTGAAAAATACAAGGAAAACTTTGAAAACCCAAAAACCCAAAAACCCCTAATAATACTATGAAATTACAAAAACCTAAAAAATTCCATAAAACCCCAAAATACTAAAAACCATCAAAACCCAAAAACCCATAAAAATAGAAAAAATCATAAAAATCACTAAAATAACTAGAAATATAAAAAACCAAAAAGATAATAAACAACCCTATGAAAAAATTAAAATCATAACAAAACATAAAACCCTAAAAAAATTAAGAAATGATAAAATCCTTAAAAAACACTAAAAAACCTAACTACCCAAAAAACCAAAAAACCAAAAAACCAACAAATATCTATAAAAATATAAAAACCCTAAAAACCATAAAAACCCTAAGAAGACCATAAAAATCTAAAAATAAATAAAACCAATAAAAACTTCAAAAATGCTAAAAACCCTAAAAAATCCAAAACACACTAAAAAATCTAAAACACCTAAAACAAATATAAAACCCTAAATCCCTAAAAAAACCTTAAAACACAACTAAAATGTCAAAAAACCTTCAATCCCATAAAATTTTTTAAAACTCGAAAAAAATACTAAATCCACTAAAAACCCAAAAACCCCTAATATAAAAAAAATCCTAAAAACATTAAAAACCCCTAAAAACACACAAAACCCATAAACCCCTAAAAACTATCAATTTTTTTAAAAGCCCTACAAATACCTAAAATCATAAAAATAACTAAATTCCATGAAAAATTATAGGAAATAATTAAATACCTAAAACACTTAAACCCATAAAATCAAAAAATGATAAAAACATAAACAATCATTAAAAACCATAAATACCATAAAAAACCCTAAAAACCATAAAAAACCAGAAAAATCATAAAGTCATTATAAATCCATGAAACATAAAAATCCTAAAAATGTTGAGGAGGCCTAAAAACCCTAAAACACATTAAATCCCAAAAATACATAACCAAAAAACCCAAAAAACCAAAAAACCCACTAAAAACCTCCACAAACCCTAAAACCTAAAAAAACTACTAAAAACTCTAGAAACCATTAAACCTAAAAAAATGATAAAATATCTAAAAAAAATTAAACCCATAAAAACATAAAAAAACTAAACACCTAAAAAACTATAAAAAAACTAAAAAACATAAAAAAATAAAAAACAATCAATTTTCTTAAAACCCTAAAAATATAAAAATCCTAAAAATCCTAAAATATCCCTTTAAATTTTAAAAAATTTAAAACCATGAAAAACCTTATTAAAACATTAAAAACTAAAAAAAATCTCAAAACCCATACAAACATAAAAAAACCAATAAAACCAAAAAACCCAAAAATCCTTAAAACCTCTAAAAACCTTAAAACTCCTCAAAGCCCTAAAACCATAAAAAACAAAAAAAAAGACTTTAAACCCCTAAAAACATTAATGATATCTAAAAACCATAAAAATAATCAAAAACTCAAAAAACCCCTAAAAACCCAAAACCCTACAGAACCTTATAACGATAAAACCTCCCAAATCCATTAAATCCTAAAAAACCATTAAAATCATAAAAATCCCTAAACATTATTAAAATCATAAAAACCATAAAAACCCGTAAAAACTCTAAAAAACGTAAAAAATATAAAAACACATAAAACAACTAAAAATCTAAAAAACAATAAAAAACATAAAAACCATATATATCCCAAATAACCTTAAAAAACACTAATTCCAAAAAATACAAATAAATCCCAAAAATATTAAAAAGCTTTAAAAAACCTAAAAAACTATAAAGAAGACATAAAACCCTAAAAAACATTAAAACAACAAAAAACTAAAAAAACTAAAAACCCTTAAAAATCTGAAAAACCCTAAAAACCACAAGGACACCTAAATCCCCTAAAAACAATAAAAACCAATAAAACCCTAAAACCCACTGGCACCTTTAAAACCCATTTAAAAATCATAAACCATTAAAAACTCTAAAACCCCTTAAAAACATTAAAACTTAGAAATCCCTAAAATCCCAGAAAACCAATAAAAACCATAAAAAGAATATAAACCCTAAAACCACTCAAAATCCCAAAAGCACCTAAAAACCATAAAATACAAAAATCCCTAAAAATACATTAAAATATAAAAACCCTAAATACCATTAAAGTCGATGAGAAAACATTAAAAAAATTAAAACCCTAAAAATCTAAAAAAAAATTAAACCCTAATGGCCATAAACCCCTAAAACCCTAAAAATCCCTAAAAACCATAAAAACACATAAAATTTATAAAAAATCCATAAAAATATAAAAAAATATAAAAAACTCCAAAACCCTTGAAAACCATTATGAATACCATAAAACCCAAAACCCTTATAGTCCCTAAAAACCAAAAAATGATAAAAACCATAAAAACCCAACAACCACTAAAATCCATAAAAACTCATAAAAACCATAAAAACCCTAGAAACCCATAAAACCCTACAAATCTACCATAAAACATAAAACCCATTTAAACCCCTAAAAATATATAAAAACTCTAAAAAACATAAAAACCAAAAAGAAACATTTAGCACAAAAAACATAAATTACTGAAAATCTATAAAGCTACGAAACCCAAAAAATGTTCAAATAATCCAAAAATCCCTAAAACATAAAAAATTCTAAAGCATGAAAACCCCTATAAAAACCTTAAAAGGATAAAGAAACATAAAAACCCTAAAACCTAAAAAATATAAAATCCAAAAAATCCCTAAAAATCCTTAAACACCTCAAAAAACCCTAAAAAACATTAAAATAATAAAATCCAAAAAAAACCTAAAAGTGCATAAAAACATAAAAACCATAAAAACCATGATAACCTAAAAGAAACCTGTAAAAACATAAAAAAAATAAACCCCCTAAAAACAAAATATTTCAAAAACACTTAAAGACAGTAAAAACCGTAAAACCCCTAAAAACCATAAATAACCCTAAAAATTTAAAAAACCCTGAAAACTAATAAGAACCCTAAAAACCAATAAGAACCCTAAAAAATTAAAAACCATAAAACCCTTTCAAACCCACAAAAAGTTCAAAAACTATAAAAACCCATAAAAATACCCATAAATCCAAATTGACCCTAAATCCCAAAAAACCCCTAAAACATATCAAAAACCCAAAAAACAATAAAAACCATAAAAATCCTAAAACCCAGATAAAATCCATAAAAATTAAAAACCACCAAAAGCCTAAAAACCGAACGAAAAATAAATAACTTAAAAATCTTAAAATCCCTAAAACAATAAAAAAACACTAAACACTCGAAAAATCTCTAAAAATATAAAATACACTAAAGAACCCTAAAACCCATAAATACACAAAAACCACATAAACCCCCTAAAACTGTTAAAAACTAAAAATACCTTTAAACCACTAAAAATGCCATAAAAAACTCTAAAACCGTAAAAAACTCCAAAAAAACACTAAAACCCTAAAAAACCATAAAAAGTAAAAACACAGAAAGCTCCTCAAAACCCTAAAAAATGATAAAACCCATAAAAATCCTAAAACCCACTAAAAAACTAAAAAATCATTAAACACCACAAAAGATAAAAACCCTAAACAACCATAAAGACCATATATCTAAAAACCCTAAAAGATCCAAAAATCATAAATCCCCTAAAAACCATAAAACCATCAAAATCCCTAAAACACATAAAACCCATAAAAATCATAAAAAAATATAAAAATACCTGAAACATAAAAACCATAAAAACCCAGATAATCACTATGAAAACCATAAAAACCTAAAACCACATAAAACTACTAAAAACTAAAAAATTCTAAAACCCCTAAAAATCCCTATTATATCCCAAAACCCTAAAACCATAAAAACAGCTAAAAACATTAAAGGCTCTAAAAATAAAAAAACCTTAAAATCCATTAAAAACTCTAAAAACCTTTTAAGACCCTAAAACGAGTAAAACCCCAATAACCCTAAAAACCCTAAAAAACACAAAAAAAAACACTAAAAACCCAAAAAATTAGAAAACCCTTAAAATCCTAAAAACCCCTTGAAACCAGCAAAATAAAAAAAAATTAAAACCCATAAAAAATACTAAAAATATCTAAAAATACCTAAAAATTTAAAACCAAACTTAAGAACACTAAAAACCCATAAAAAATACATAAAAATAAAAAAATTAAACCCCCTAAAAATCCAAAGTACTAAAACCCCCAAAAAACCATAATTCACCCATAAATTCTTTAAATGCTCTAAATCAATAGTAATCCCAAAAAACCATAAAAATTCTATAAAATCCATATAATCAAGAAAAACATAATCCCGCCTAGATAACCTAAAAAGAGTAAAAAGAAACTAAAAATATTTAAAACCCCTAAACCCCCTAAAATCACTAAACCAATATAAAAATTAAAAACCATAAAACCCATAAGAACCCGAAAAACCCACTAAAACAAAAAAATAGCTCAAAATTTTAAGAACATTAAAAACACTAAAAACCTTAAAACAACTTAAAAACTAAACAAATCCAAAAAACCTAAAAACCCTAAAAACCCTAAAAAAACTAAAATCCTAAAAATCTGAAAAACCCCTAAAACCCCAAAGAAATAAAAAAATATCTAAATATCCTTAAAAACATAAAAAACAATATAAAATTTGGAAAAACCTGAAGAAAACCTTAAAAAACCAAAACCCTAAAAACCAAAAAATGTTAAAACCCTAAAAGAGCCTAAAAACGCTCAAAAACTGTAAAACAAAAAAATCCCTATAAACCCCTAAAAACCATAAATAACCAAAAAAGAACTAAAAACCCAAAAAACCTAAATACAAAAAAAAAACACCAAACCCTTTGAAAACATTAAAAAACATAACACAATTAAAACACCTAAAAACATAAGAAACACTAAAAACCCTATTGGTCCTTGAAAACACTCAAAACAACTAGAATCCATAAAAACAACTAAATTCATTAAAAACCCTAAAACCCCACAAAAACCCTAAAACTACTTTAAAATCTAAAAATAATTTAATCCACAAATTGTTTTTGAAAACATTTATAAAAAATAAAAACCATAAAAAACAAGAAACCCCACAAAACTATGAAAACCTTAAATTCCCTAAAAACTCTAAGTCAACTCAAAATTTCTAAAAACACTAAAAACCTGTAAAATCATACAAATATTTTAAAAACATTGATAATTATAAATACTCTAAAATCTAATAGAAAACCATAAAACCTAGAAACACATAAAACCCCCAAATCCATAAAAATTCAAAAAACCAGAAAAACCCATAAAATTTTAAAAACCCCAAAAACCATAAAAAACCCTCTTTTTCTAAAAATATTAAAAACTCTAAAACCCCTATAACCCCAAAAATGATAAAGTCTCCAAAAAACCTTTGAAACCATAAAAACTAAAAAACCTTCAAAATATAAAAATCAAGAAAAACTCTAAAAACCCTAAATGACCCAAAACCCGTTAATCCTCAAAATGCAAAAAACTATAAAAATGAAAAAAAATCCCAAAAATTCAATAAAACATAAAAAACCCTAAAAACCCTAAAACCCCTAAGAAAACCAAAAAAATATAAAAATGCATAAAACCCCTAAAACTAAAAAAACACTAAGACCCTAAATAACCCTAAAAACCCTAAAAACCCTCAAAGTTCCTTAAACCCCTAAAAACCAGCAAAATACATTAAGGGCCCTAAAAATCCATAAAAATAAAAAAACACTAAAAACCAAACGAAAATGATAGAAACATAGAAACACGTTAGACCACTAAAAACCCAAAAAGCTAAAAACCTTAAAATTTATAAAAAATTCTAAAATCCCAAAAAATTGTAAAAATGTAAATCACCTAAAAACAAAAAAAAATCGATAAAAAATCCAAAAAATCCTTTAAACTCAATTTTTTTTTAAAAACTCTAAAAATGTTTAAACCCTATAATACTCATATAAAACACTAAAACCCCCCAAAAGAACCATTACAAAACTAAAACCCCTAAAATCCATAAAATTCTATAAATTCCCCTAAAAATGAAAAAACCCTCAAAATCAAGAAAACCCCTAAGAAACCTTAAAGCCTAAAATCATGTAAAACCCATAGAAAAGTTAAAAAAAGATAAAAACCCTAAAAACCAAAAAATCTCTAAAAAACTCCTAAAAGAAAAGAAACCCTAAAAAACACTTAAAACACAAAAAACCCGTAAAAACCCACTAAAAAATATAAAACCCATTTAAAACCATAAAAATCATAAAAATCATAAAACTATAATAAACTATAAAATAATTAAAAAAATATAAAACCCAAAAAAACCATATATTTCTTAAAACCCTAAATCCCCTAAGAAATCTAAAAACAATCAAATCCATAAAATCCCTAAAAACCATAAAAATTCAAAAAAAAATCTAAAAAAACCTAAAAATCTAAAATCCTAAAAAAAAGCCATGAAAACTGCTAAGAAAACCATAACAACCTCTAAATAGTTAAATCCCCAAAAAACCTAAAAATGTCAAAAACCTAAAAACCAATAAAAACCCAAAAAACCCTCAAAATTTATAAAAACCGTAAAAAAAATAAAAATCACAAAAAAAGACCTAATATTCCATGAAAATGTAAATTACCCTAAAGTTTTGAAAGAACATAATAAAAAATTAAAAATATAAAAACACTTAAACTAGATAAAATCCTAAAAATTCAAAGAACACTAAAACCCTAAAAAACCAATAAAACTGAAAAATCCATTAAAAACCTAAATAATCCTAAAAACCCAAAAAATGATAAAAATAATTATAAATATGAAAAACTATTAAACCCATAAAAATATTAAAAAACATAAAAATACATAAAACCTAAAACACACATAAAACCCTTACAGCCCAAAAAACATAAATATCATAAAACCATAAGAAACCTAAACCTTCATAATCCATAAAATTTCTAAAAAATCCCAAAAAATCCAAAATAATGATGAAAACCAAAAAACCTTAAAAACCTATGGAAACCGTAAAAAACCAAAAAAAGCACAAAAAAAACCCTTTAAAACCTTAAAACTGATAAAACCCCTAAAATACCCTAAAAACTTAAAAACCATAAAACCCAAAAAATACAAAAAATCCAAAAAAATCCCTAAAATGTGAAAAAAACACTAATAAACCTTTAGAAATCCATAAAAAAACTAAAACCCCTAATAACCTAAAAATGCAAAAGAAACCCAAAAAGACTGTAAAACTCTTAAAACCTAAAAAATCCTAAAAACATATAAATACATTAAAAACCCTAAAAACCCATAAAAACACAAAAACCCACTAAAACGTTAAAAATAATTTAATCCACGAAAAACATAATAAAACCTATAAAAACCAAAAAACCGAAATAACATAAAAAAATCCCTAAAAACCCTAAAAACCCTAAAAACCCAAAAACCCTCAAAATCCCAAAAAAACCTAAAAACAATAAAAATCCTAAATATCGGTAAAACACTTTAAAAACCCCAAAAAACCCAAAAAACCCTATAAAAACAATATAAAAAGTTAAAAAGTTAAACCACATAAGAACCTAAAAAATGATCAAAAACCTAAAAACCCCTAAAAACCATAATAACCCTCGATATTCGTAAAATCCATAAGACACCATTAAAATCCTAAAAAATATCTACAAATCCCTAAAAACCTAAAAAACACTAAATACCTTGAAAACCAATATAAAAACCAAAAAACCTAAAAACACTCATTACACCTAAAATCCAAAAAAATGATAATAACCCATAAAATTCCAAAAACCCAAATAAAATACCTATAAATCTTAAAAATACTCAAGCTCAAAAAAACCACTACAAACTATAATAACCATTTAAACCCCTAAAAACGTTAAAAACTCTAAAAAACCATAAACCCCGTAAAAATCCAAAAAAAACCCAAAACCCCTAAAATACCATAAATACCCTAAAAACCCAAATAACCTTCAAAATACCTAAAAAACTACAAAATAATTAAAAAACATAAAAATACATGAAAATATAAAAAAATTGAAAATCCCAAGAAATCCATAAATGATTTTAAAAACCTCAAAAGGCTTTAATCCCCCAACAACCCAAAACAGTTAAAGCACGAAAAAACTGAAAAACTCCTCTAAAACCTGAAAATCAATAAAATCCATAAATACCATAATAATCAAAAAAATCACTAAATGTCTATAAAAACCCTTAAAATCCATAAAAAACCCTAAACCCTTCACAAACAGTAAAACCCGATCAACCTGATAAAACTTCACTAAAAAAAATCCAATCCTAAAAAAGCATTAAAAAATATATAACTCTTAAAACTGTTAAAACTCAAAAAAAAACACTAAAAACCCAAAAGAAAAAAAATAAAAACCATTAGAAACCCTAAAAACCACAAAAAAAAACCTAAAACCCATATAAATCCTAAAAGTCCCTAAAAATAGATAACAATGTAAAAAACTCTAAAACCATACAAAACCACAAGAAATCCTTAAAACCTAAAAACACTTAAAACCTCTAAAATCATAAAAACAATTATAAATTTAATACCCATAAAACCCCACAAAATCCCTTAAATCCCTAAAAACCGTTAAAATCCTAAAAAATGCCTAAAGGTCCCAAAAACATATAATACCCTAAAACCATAATACCCCCAAAGAACACCTTAAAAATCTAAAAACTATGAAAATCCAAAAAAACCTAAACACTCTAAAAACCCTAAAAACCATAAAAACTCAAAAAACATAAAAAAAACTAAAAACCATAAAGGCCTAAAAGAAGCTTAAAACTACTAAACTCTCTAAAGATCATATAAAACACTAAAAATGTTAAAAACTCTAAAAACCCTAAAAATATAAAAAAAACCTCAAATCCCAGAGAAACCATAAAGACCCAAAAAAATACGACAAACCTAGAAAACACAAAAAAACCCATAAAAATACTAAAAAATCCATAAAATCTCTAAAAACATAAAAAATCTATAAAAACCTAAAACCCCTAAAAATAACTAAAAATCATAAAAACATAAACTCTCCAAAACCCTAAAAAACACAAAAATCCCTAAAACCAATAAAAATCATAAAATACTGAAAAACCCTCAAAGTCCCTAAAAACCCAAAAACCAATAAAAATTCTAAAAATTACATAAAAATTACTCAAAACCAAAAAACCGCTAAAATCCTTGGAAAAAACTGTGAAACCCAAAAAAACACTGAAACACTTAAAACCCAAGAAAAATAAAAACCCTAGAAAGTGCTAAAAACCCTAAATACCATAAAAACACTAAAAGCATACAAATACATAAAAATTATAAAATCCAATAAAATCCTAAAAATAAATAAAAATCCTAAAAACATAATAAACTCTAAACCCTAAAAACCACTAAGAAACCTATAAAAAACTAAAACCACTTGAAACGCCAAAAATGAAAAAAACTACTAGAAAACCTAAAAACCATAAAAATAAAGAAATTAATACCCAAAAAACACACAAAACCCATTAAACAACTAAAAACTCACAAAACCCCTTAAAACCCCCAAAAAAAATTAAAAAAAATCCAAAAAACCTTAAAGATCCTTAAAACTCAAAACCCCCTATAACCTAAAAAAGACCATAAAAACTCTAAAAATCATAAAAAACCCTAAATCTCTAAAAAACCCTTTAAATACCAAAACCACATAAAAAACCTAAAAAATAACTAAAATAAATATTAACATAAAAAACATAAAATCCATAAAACCCATGAAAAATTGTAGGAAAATATTGAAAACGTAAAAACCCATAAAACCCCTAAAAATGACAAAAACTCTAAAAAATCAAAAAACCCTAAAAACCCTAAAAATAATAAAAAATAATAAAATAAAAAAACATAAACCCCACTATAAATTCTAAAACTCATTTAAATTATTAAAAAGTTAAAAAACACGAAAAACCCTAAAACCTCCCAAAACTGAAAACCCCTAAAACCCTTAAAAACCAAAAAAACCATAAAAAACCATTAAAAACATTAGTCCCCATAAAAACCAATAAAAATCACAAAAACATAAAAACCCTTTTAAAACCTTGAAAACACATAGGAAAACCACAAAAACCATAAAACACTTAAAACTGCAAAAAAATTATATACACTAAAAACCCTAAAAACACATAAAAATAATAAAAATTACAAAAACACAATAAAATCCATAAAACCCAGTAAAAACTCTAAAAACCATTTAAACCCCTAAAACACTAAAAACAAAAAAAAAATTAAAAATTCTAAAATAAAAGTCCGTAAAACCCCCAAAAAACACAAAACTTTTAAAACACTAAAATAATAAAAACCCTAAAAATCTAAAAAAATTAATAAAAATTCCTAAAAGAGGAATGAACTCTCAAAACCCTGAAATCACTAAAGAAAACCTAAAAAACCTTAAAACACCTAACCCCTTAAAAACCAAAAAAATTTAAAAAAACATAAAAAACCCTAAAAACATATAAAAAATCGATAAATCCTTAAAATTACACAAAAATGTAAAAAACCCTAAATACAATGGAAAAACCTAAGAAAACCTTAAAAACTAAAAAATTAGAAACCTATAAAAACCTAGAAAATTCTATAAACTGTAAAAACCATAAAACCACTAAAACATAAAAACCCCTTACAATTTTTAAAACCGTAAATTCCATAAAAACATTAAAAAACACTAAAAACACTAAAAACCCTTTAAACTCTAAACAAATTAAAAAACATTAAAATTCATAAATTTCCTTAAAACCCCAAAAAACCATAAAAACCCTTAAAAACCTCAAAATACCAAAAAAATCTTTTGAAACAATAAAAATACAAAAAAATTACAGAAGAACCCTAAAAATCTTAGAAACAATAAATCCAATAAAAACCCTAAAACACTACAAAATCCATAAAAATCATAAAACCCATAAAAACATAATAAATCACAAAAAATATGTAAAAACATAAAAAACCATAAATATAAAAAAATCCTATGAAAATATTAAAAACCAAAAAACACTTAATACCCATAAAATCCCAAAAAATCGTAAATTCTATAAAAGTCCATAAAAACCCAAAAACTTCCAAAAAATCATATGAACCTCCAAAAAACCATTAAACCCCTAAAAACATAGTAACCCCGCTAAATATAATAAAACACCTTTAATTTTCTAAAAATGTTAAAAACTCCACAAATCCTTAAAACCCATCAAAACACAAAACACTATGAACTAATAAAAAACTCCATAAATCCCCCAAACCATAAAAAACATGCTTAATTCCCTAGAAACCATAAAACACTATAAAAACTCATAAAAATCAAAAAACCAAAAAAAATTCCCTTTATACCCATAAATCGGTAAAAAACTCTCAAAATCCATAAAAACCCAAGTGAAACTCAAAAAAATACTAAACCCCCCAAAAAACCATAAAACCCCTAAAAATAATAATAAATTTAAAAAACCTCCAAAATACCTAAAAACCATTAAAATGTAAAACCCCTTCAGAAGGTACAAAAACTATAAGAAATCTGTAAAACCTGAAAAACACTTAAAAATTTAAAATCACTAAAAAATATAAAATCCCTAAATACAATAAATAACCCGAAAACACAAAGAAAACTATAAAATCCCTAAATACCATAAAAACCATAAAATTCCAAACATTCACCTAAAAATATCTAAAAACATAACAAGCCATAAAAACACTAAAAACCATTAAGAAAACCTTAAATTCCTTTAAAAATGTAAAACCCCTAAAACTATAATATACTCTAAAAACATCATAAGACCCTAAAAATACAAAAACACCTTAAAAACTAAAAAACCCAAAAAAATTAAAACCCTAAACCACTAAAACCCCACTAAAACCCTAAAACTACATTAAACCAATAAAGAATATTAAAAATATATAAAAAATTAAAACTCTAGAAAAAAACATTAAAAACCTTAAAAACCCATAAAAAATATAAAACCCCAAAGAACCCTAAAAACCCTCAAAATCCCTAAAACCAAAAAAGAAAATAAAAATCCAAAAAAATCCCTAATATCCCTCAAAATTAATAAAACATTTAAACTCTTAAAACCCATAAGAAAACAATAGAATCATTAAACATTTAAAACCAAAAAACCCTAAAAAATACTGAAAACCCTAAAAACCTAAAAAGTCACTAAAACCCTATAATGACCACTAAAATCCATTGAAAACCCTTTAAACCTGTATATTCCTAAAACCGATAAAGAATACAAAACCCCTCTAAAATAATAATTTTAAATAACTATAAAAACATTAAATATATGAAAAAAGAAAAAAAAAATAAATCTATTAAAACCCTAAAAACCCAAAAAATCATCAAAATCCCTAGAAACCATAAAATACTTTAAAATCCAAGAAAATACCTAAATATCAATAAAAACATAAAAAACTCTAAAAACTCTAAAAAACATAAGAGAACCTCAAAAAAATAAAAATACATAATACCCATATAAAGCCTAAAAATTATATAAACCCTAAAAAACATAGAAACCACAAAAACATAAAAACCTCTAAAAACAATAAAAAACCATAAAACCCCATAAAAACCCAAAAAAAAAACACAAAAAACACAAAAAACACTTTAAACCGTTAAAAACATTAAGAAACAGTAAAAACATTAAAAACCCTAATAAACAAAAAAACCTAGAACCGGAAACACCATAAAACCCTAAAACACTATAGAACCCTAAAAACCAAAAATATACCTAAAAACTCCCAAAAGAACAATAGATATATTAAAAAATTAATAATCACTAAAAATGTAAAAACAATAAAAACCTTGAAAACCCCTAAGAAACCCATAAAACCCTAATAACACTTAAATCCCCTTAGAGCCGAAAACATTCTAAAGTTCCTAAAAAAATCCTAAAATCTATTAAAACCATAAAAACCCTAAAATCATTAAGACCCCAAAACCTATAAAAACCCACTAAAAACAATAAAAAATTTAAACCCCTAAATACTATAAAAACTAGAAAAATCATTAAAAACCCTAAAAACAAAAAAACCATAAAACCCAAAAAGAACCTCCAAAACATAAAAACACTTAAAACCCCTAAAAACATAAAAGGATAAAATACATAAAAAACCCGAACCCACTAAAAGGCCCTAAAATCCATAAATAACCTAAAAAAATAAGAATTCTAGAAATCCATAAAAATGTAAAAAAACTAAAAACCCTGAAAAACCATAAGAAAGCCTTAAAAACCTAAAATCACTTTAAAACCCAAAAAACCAAAAATACATGAAAACCCTAAAAACTAAAAAGACACTTAAACCTATAAAACTTTAAAAACATGAATAACCTTTATAACCCTAAACCCCCAAAACCATAAAAACCACTATAAGCTCTAAATACTATTTAAACTCATACAGAAATTAAAATACTCTAAAACACATAAAATCCATAAAAAATATCAAAAAACCCATAATACCCAAAAAACTATAAAAACCCTAAAAAACCTAAAAACATAAAATCATTAAAATCCCCAATACTCTTATTAAAAATAAAAATCATAAAATCCCAAAAAAATACAAATGAAATACTAAAAACTATACAACAATTAAACCCTTAAATACCTTAAGAAACTCTAAAACCCCCAGAAAATACCCTAAAATCCAAAAAACCCTAATAAACCAAAAAAAAAGACCTTAAATCCCCATAAAAACACATAAAAACCCTAAAACCCATTAAAAATACTAAAAACATTTTAAACCCCTAAAAATGTTAAAACAAATCTAAAAACCTTAAAAACTGTAAAAACCCAAAACAAAATGCCTAAAACTCTAAAAATCATAAAAAACCCTTAAAAATGAATATAAAATACTATCAAAACCATAAAAATCCCAAAAAAATAACTAAATATCCTTAAAAACGTACAAAAACCAAAAAAAAATCCCAAAAAACCCTAAGAAAACCTTAAATAACTATAAACTCTTAAAACCCCAAAAACATAAAATTGTTTAAAACCCAAAAATTTATAAAATCCCTAAAACTCAAAACACGATGAAAATCCCTAAAACCCTAAAACCCCTAAAAACCTAACACCCCCCCAAAAAAACTCAAAAAACCCTTTAGTCCCCTTAAAACATTTTAAAACTCTATAAAACCATAAAGTCCCTAAAAAATAAAAAACACATAAAACCCCAAAATACCCAAAATACCATAAAACCCAATATATCTATAATTTTTTTAAAACCCACTAAAACCCATAAAGCCACTATAAAAACTTTAAAAAAGAAAAAATCATAAACCCCCTAAAAACCCTAAAAATGATCAAAATCCAAAAAAACCCTACAAACCTTAATAGCCCTAAATATCTATAAAATACCAAAGACACCATTAAGTTTGGCGGTGATGGCTGGAATTTGCTGGATGCTGGAGCTGGTATGTTTGGAGGCTGGTTGCTACTTGGTGGTGAGCTGCTGGAGGCTGGTTGATGCTGTGGATGATGTTGGTTGCTGCTTGGTGCTTTGTTTTTTTGTTTGGGTTTGTTTTGCTTCTTTTCTTCTTTTATTTTTCTTTTTTTGGCGTGGGTTGTAAGGGGTTTTTGGGTGTGGGTCGTTCGCCCCCTCCCCTCCCTTGTCTGCGGTGTCTCTTTTTCTTTCTAATAAATTTGGAGGATCCGGGAATAGCCCGACCCTCGCATCTTCCTTGCCCTAAAAAATATATACAAAACCCTAAAAACGTAAAAAAACCTTAATAACCTGAAAATCCATAAAAAACCTTAAAACCCTAAAACCACTTATTACGTCTAAAATCCAAAAAATGATAAAAACCCAAAAAATACAAAAAATCAAAACACCCATATAAAATCCATCTAATCATTAAAACCCTAAATCTCAAAAAAATCACTACATAATCTAATAATCATTTACACCCCTAAAATTTTAAAAACTCTAAAAAACCAAAAACCCCCTAAAAACTCAGAAAAAAACTCAAAACCCCCAAAAGACCATAATAACCCTAAAAACCCAAATAACCATAAAAATATGTAAAAATCCTCCAAAATAATAAAAAAAATAAAAATACATGAAAATACCAAAAAGTATAAACAAACTGAAAGCCCGGAGAAATCCATAGAAAATTTTAATACCCTAAAAAACACTTAACACCCCCAAAAACATAAAAACAGTTAAAACACTAAGAAATCAAAAATACCCTCTAAAACCTAAAAATCACTAAAACCATAAAAAATATAAAAATCCAAAATAAACACTAAAAACATAAATAATCATAAAACCCTAAAAAACCCTATGAACACTGTAAAAAAACATATAAAACCCATAAAATCCTAATACATTCAAAAAACCCCCAAAGACCCTGAAATCCCAAAAATTACTCTTAATACCAATAGAATCCCCTAAAACCATTCACAAACAATAAAACCCCATAAACTCTCTAAAACTCCCCAAAAAAACAAAAACCTTTGAAACTGATAAAAGCATTAAAAAATCTAAAACCCATTAAAACCCTTAAAACTAAAAAATCACTAAAACCCAAAAATAAAACCATAAAAATCATTTGGAACCCTAAAACCCTTAAAAAACCTAAAACCCCTTACAATACTAAAAATCAATAAAAATTCCTAAAAAATAAAAAAACTCTAAAACCTTGAGAAAACTATAAGATATCCTTAAAAACCTAAAAACACTTAGAACCCATAAAAACAAAAAAAAAACAATTATAACTTTAATAACCATAAAAAAACCCAAAATCCCTTAAACACATAAAATCCTAAAAAAGGACTAAAGGTCCCAAAAATAAAAAAAATCCCTGAAACCCAAAAACCCCCAATGAACACCTTAAAAACCTAAAAACAACAAAAATCCCAAAAAACCTAAAATCTCTAAAACCCTAAAACCTTAAAAAATATAAAACCTATAAAAACCAATAAAAACCCTATAAGACATAAAGACCCATAAAAATCATAAAACCACTAAAGTCTCTAAAGATCCTATAGACCCATGAAAATGTTAAAACTATAAAAACCCTAGAAAACTCAAAAACCCCCCTAAAACCCAGAAAAACAATAAAAACAAAAAAAACATTAGAAAAACTAGAAAACCCCTAAAAACCATAAAACTAGTAAAAATCACAAAAATCTATAAAAACATAAAAATCCTTAAAAACTAGAAAGACCCTATGAAAAAATTAAAAACCTAAAAAAACATAAACCCTCTAAATTCCTAAAAAGCACAAAAATCCATAAAATCCTTAAAAATCCTAAAAATCTAAAAAACCCTCAAAGTCCCTAAAACCCCAAAAACCCATAAAAATCCCAAAAAATTTATATAAATTAAAAAACACATAAAAAATCCAAAAAAACCCTGAAAAATACCATGAAACCCATAGAAACACAAAAACTCCTAAAACCCTATAAAACTAAAATCCATAAAAAGTGCTAAAATCCATAAAAATTCTAAAAACAATAAAAGCCTCAAAATAAATAAAAATTATAAAATCCCATAAAATCCAAAAAATAACTATAAAACTCGAAAAAAATAATAAACCCTAAAAACCAAAAAAACCACTAAGAAACCCATAAAAACTTAAAAACGCATGAAACGCCTAAAAAACAATCACTAAAAAACCTAAAAACTATAAAAATGAAAAAAAAATATCCAAACCACACAAAACCCCTAAAACCACTAAAATATCAAAAAAAACCCTTAACCCCCCAAAAAAATTTAAAAAATTCTAAAAAACCTTAAAGATTCAGAAACTCAAAACCCTCTATAACCTAAAAAAAGACCATAAAACTCTAAAAATAACAAAAATTATAAAATCCCTAAATCTCTCAATATATTTAAAAACACCAAAATGACATAAAAATTATAAAAAAGACCTAGAATTTATATTAACTTAAAAACCATAAAAACCCTAAAATCCATGTGAAATCCTATGAAAATATTAAATACCTAAAAACACATAAAACCCCTAAAAACGACAAAATGCTAAAAAACATAAAAAATCCCAAATACCGTAAAAACAATAAAAAATACTAAAATAAAAATACAATAACCCCACTAAAAACTATATAACTCATTTAATTCCTTAAAATGTTTGAATACCCCAAAAACCGTAAAACCACCCAAAACCCAAAAACCCCTAAAATTAAAAAAAATCTAAAAGACCCCAAATCTAAAAAAACTAAAAAAAAACCTAAGAAAACTGAAAAAACCTATGAAAATGTTAAAAACCTATAATTACATCAAATCCATAAAAAATCAAAAATAATATAAACACCCAAAAAGATCTGAAAAACCTGAAAACCCTAAAACCCTAAAAATCCAGAAAAACCCTAAAAATAAAAAAAACCAGAAACCCCATAGAAACCCCAAAAAATGACGAAAAACATAAAAACTCCCCCAAACATTGAAAACCCCAATAAAAACCTCAAAATCCATAAATGAAATAAATGCCCTAAAAAACTAAAATACTCCGTAAACAGTAAAAACATATAAAAAAATAAAAAATACAAAACAACATAAAAAAAATAAAACCCACTAAAACTCTAAAAACCCCTTTAACCCCAACAAAAATTAAAAAACTATAAAAAATTAAATCTCCTAGAATAAAAAACCCTAAACCCCCAATAACCATAAAATCCTAAACGCCTAAAAACCTAAAAAACCCTAAAACCATAAAAAAACTTAAAAATCCAAATAAAATAAATAAAAATCACTAAAGGATTAATGAACCCTAAAAACATAAAATCACATAAAAAAACCTAAAAACCCTAAAACACCAAAAAACATAAGAAAACACACTTATTTCCCTAGAAACCATAAAAAACTATAAAAACCCTCAAAACCCAAATATTTAAATAAATATTATAAAATCCATTTAAACATTAAAATTGTAAAAAACTCTCAAAAACCATAAAAACCCTACAGAAACTCAAATTATCATGAACCCCCTAAAAAACCATAAAATCCCAAAACCGAAAAATTGTAAAAAAATAAAAAAGCCCTAAAAACCCATAAAAATGTAAAACACCTAAAACCGTAGAAAAACTGTAAGAAAACCTAAATACCAAAAAAACAATTAAAAACTTTAAAATATCTAAAAACTGTAAAATCAAAAAAAACACTAAATAACCCATAAACTCTAGGAAACCCAAAAAATCCTTTAAAACCCTAAAACCCCTAAAAATCATAAAAATCACCTAAAAATATCTAAAAACATGACAATCCCTAAAAACCCTGAAAGCCATTAAGAAAACCTGAAAACCCAAGAAAAATAAAACCCTTAAAACTCTAAAATAATCATAAAGCCTCAAAAGACCCTAAAATCCAAAAACTGAAAAAAAAACAAAAAAAAAAACTAAAAACATTAAAACTCAAATCCCCTAAAACCCGACTAAAACTGTAAAAATAAATTAAACCCATAAAAAGTGATAAAAATGCTATAAAAAATTTAAAACTCTAAAGAACACAAATAAACACTAAACCCCCAAAAAACCATAAAACCCCAAAGAACCCTAAAAACCTCAAAATCCCTAAAACCACAGAAAACCATAAAAATATTAAAAGACTTAAAATCCCTGAAAATGTATAAAGCCTTAAAAACCTATGAACTCATAAGAAAACCTTATAATCCTTAAACACTTACAACCCTAAGACCAAATAAATATAGAAATCCCTAAAAACCCTAAAAATTCACTAAAAACAATAAAGCCCCCTAAAAACCATAAAAACCCTTTAAAGCCCATAAATCCCTAAAACGGATAAAAATATAAACCTGTTTAAAATAATAGTTAAAAATCCTATAAAAACATAAATACATGAAAAAATATAAACACACATAAAACAATTAAATCTAGTAAAACCCTAAAAACCTGAAAAATCATCAAAACCAATAAAAAGCATAAAAATCCATAAAAATACAATAAAATTGCTAAAAATTCATAAAATCGTAAAAAAACTAAAAATATGAAAAAACCTAAGAATGCCTTAAAAATATAAAAAGACTTAAAACCCCTATAAATCCTTAAAAATTCTATAAACCCAAAAAAACCATAGAACCCTAAAAACCATAAAATTATTTAAAACCATAAAACCCCATAAAATCCCATAAAAGCACTAAAAACACTAAAAACCCTTTAAACCCTTAAAAATATTAAAAAACTCTAAAAACATTAGAACCCAAAATAAACTAAAAAACCCGTAGAACAGAAGACACCATAAAAAACCCCTAAAAACACGAAAGAACCCTAAAACACCCAAATCCTTAAAAACCCCAAAAATCTATTAAAATATTACAACAAATTAACAATCACTAAAAATGTAAAAAAACCAAAAACCATGAAAACACCTAAGAAACCCTTAAAACCCAAATAATACTTAAAACCCCTTAGAACCTAAAAAATTATAAATTCCATAAAAACCATAAAAACCCTAAAAACCCTAAAAAACATTAAATCTATAAAACCCCAAAAATATATAAGAACACAAAAACCCATAAAAACCCACAAAAACTCTAAAAAAATTAAAAAACTTTAAAAATCATTAAGACCCCCCTAAAACCATAAAAGAACCTCAATAACCTAAAGACACTTAAAACCCCTAAAATCTTAAAAAGCTAAAATACCTAAAAACCCAAAACCCCCTAAAAGGCCTCAAAATACCTAAATACCCTAAAAAATAAAAATAATAAAAATCCATAAAAATTTAAAACTCACTACAAACCAAGAAAAACCCTAAGAAAACCATAAAAACTTAAAATCACATTAAAACCCTAAAATCCAAAAAATACACAAAATACCTTAAAAACTAAAAATACCCTAAAACCCCTAAAAATATAAAAAAACACTAATAAAACTTATAACCCTAAAAACCCAAAAAAACCCTAAAACCCAATATAAACTCTAAAAACTCTTTAAACACATAAAGACAAAAAAACTCTAAAAACCATAAAATCCAAAAAAATATCAAAAATCCTCTAAAAACCCAAATAACTCTTTAAAAACATAAAGACATAAAAAAACTTTTTAAACACATAAAGACTCAAAAAAATATAAAAACCATAAAATCCAAAAAATTATAAAAAAACCTCTAAAAACCCAAATAACTATAAAACCCCTAAAAACCCTAAAAAACTGAAATCCCTTGAAAATCACTATAACCAATAAAAACAATAAAAATCTCAAAAATCCCAAAAAAATAAACAAAACAAAAAACCCTAAAAATTCCTAATAATATATTAAAAACCATAAAACACTTAAACCCATAAATACCCTATGAAACTCTAAATTCCCCCGAAAAGACCCTAAAATCCAAAAAAACCATAAAAACCAATAATAACACATAAAAACCATAAAACCCATTAAAACACAAAAAAATTAAACCCTTAAAAATGTTTAAAAAATATAAAAACTTTAGAAACACTGAAAACTTAAAAACAAGTGCTTAAAAACCCTAAAACCCTAAAAAACCAAAAAACACTCAATATTAATAAAAACTGTCAGAAGCATTAAAATTCTAAAAAATAACTAAATATCTCTAAAACCATAAAAAATACCCAAAAAACCCCTGAGAAAACCTTAAATACCTATAAACTCATAAAATCCTCAAAAAACATAAAAATGTTACAAACCAAAAAATCCTTAATCCATAAAACCCAAAAAACCATAAAAATCCCTCAATCCTAAAACCCATAAAAACATAAAAACCCAATAAAGAAATCTAAAAACACTTTAATCCCCTTAAAATAGTTAAAAACTCTAAAATCCAAAATATGTCAAAAAACAAAAAACCCCTAAAATCCCAAAAAAAAATAAATGAAAAAACTAAATATCCATATTTTGTTTAAAACCCACAAATACCCTAAAATACACTATGAAAACCTTAAAAACAAAAAAAACCCTAAACCCCCTAAAAACCTATAAAATAATCAAAACCCTAAAACCCCAAAAAACCTTATTAACCATTAATATCCGTAAAATCCCAAAGACCCCATTAAAATCAAAAATAATATCTACAAATCCCTAAAAAATGTAAAAAACATTAAATAACTTGAAATCCCATAAGAAAACCATAAAAACCTAAAAACACTTATTACACCTTAACTCTGAAAAAATTTATAAAAACCCTAAAAAAACCTGAAAATAAAAAAACCATATAAAATCCCTCAAAAAAATAAAAATCCTAAAGCTTGAAAAAACACTACATACTCTAATAACTATTAAAACCCCTAACAAATAAAAAACACTAAAAACCCATAAAGCCCCTAAAAACTCAAAAAATGCCAAAACCCCAAAACGACCATAAAAACCATAAAACATAATTAAAACACTTAAAAATAAATGAAAATATGAAAAAAAATAAACAAACTCTCTAAAAATAGTGAATACCCTAACAACTAAAAATACACCTCTAATACCTCAAAATAACTAATAACAATAAATAGCATAAAAATCCAAAAAAAATAATAAAAATATAAAAAATCATTACACCCAATAAAACCCTACGAACATAATGAAATAAACACACATAAGCCCCCTAAAATCCTAATAAATAAAGAAAAACCCTAAAAGACCCTAAAACCCCAAACACCTTAAATCCCATAAAACTCCCAAAAAACCTTCAAAAACAATAAAACCCCTTCAACTTGCTAAAAATATACTAAAAAAACACATACCATACCTATAAAAGCATTAAAATATTTAAAACCCATAAAAACCCATAAAACTACAAAAAACACTAAAAACCCATAAGAAAACCATAAAACTCCTTAAAATCCCTAAAAACCCTCAAAAACCTAAAACCCATAACAATCATAAAATCCATAAAAATATATAAAAACATAAAAAAACTCTAAAACCATTACAAATCCATAAGAAATACTAAAAAACATAAAAATACATAAAACCCCTAAAAACATAAAAATTATTATAACATTACTAACCATAAAAAACCCACAAAATCCCATAAAACCCTAAAAACACCTAAAATCAAAAAAAATTTCTAAAGGTCATAAAAAAAATAAAAAACCGTAAAAACCGAATACCCCCAAATAACCCCTTAAGAGCTAAAAACAATAAAAATCCTAAAAAAACAAAAAACATTAAAAACCCTAAAAATAATATAAACTCTAAAACCATAAAAACAAAAAACCCTAAAAACCACAAAGACCCATAAAAAGATTAAAACCACTAAACACTCTAAAGATCCAATAAACCCCTATAAATGTTAAAAACTCAAAAAATCCATAAAACCTAGAAAAATAATGAAAACCCAAAAAACCCGGATAACCTGTAAAACCCTTAAAGAAAACATTGAAAACCTAAAAACCCATAAAACCCCTATAGACCTCTTAGGATGTACACATCTTTCCCCATCGTCCCTTGAAAGGGGGATCATCAGAAAATCAACAAAAAAATAAGGCCTTTGATCCATTTAGTCAATCTTAAAAACCCTATAAATACTACAAAATTCCAAAAACCACAAAAATTCTTTAAAACCCAAAAATACTAGAAACAATAAAAACCCTAAAAACCATAAAAATAGAAAAAATCATAAAATTCCCTAAAATCTCTAAAAATATAAAAAATCATAAAAATACTGAACAACCCTATGAAAACATTAAAAACATAACAACACTTAAAATAGTGAAAAGACTTAAAAAATGATAAAAACCCTAAAAGACACTAAAAATCAAAAAACCCTGAAACACTAAAAAATACACCTACCCAAAAAACCATTAAAAACCTAAAAATCACCAAATATCACTAAAAACATAAAATCCCTAATACCAAAAAAACCCTAAAAATACCATTAAATATACAAATAAATAAAACCCCTAAAAACATAAAAAATTCCAAAAACCCTAAAAAATCCAAAAATCCCTAAAAACATTAAAAACTCTAAAACCCCAAATCCCATAAAAACCCTAAAACCTTGTAAAAACCTAAAACCCAACTAAAATTGTCAAAAAATATTCAAACACATAAAAATTTTTAAAGCTCAAAAAAAATGCTAGATCCACTAAAAACTCTAAAAAACCCAAAAATAAAAAATCATAAAACATTAAAAACCCCTCAAAACACACAAAACCCATAAACCCATAAAAACCATAAAAATCATTTAAAAGCCGTAAAAATACCTAAAATCTAAAAAATAACAAAAATCCCTAAATAATTCTAGGGAATCTTTAAATACCTAAACCCCTAAAACCAATAAAATGGTAAAAGCATAAAAAATAATTAAACACCCTAAATACCATAAAAACCCCTTAAACCAAAAAAAGCTGGAGAAATCAAAAAAATCCTTATAAATCCATAAATACATAAAAACCCTAATGACATTGAAGAATCCTAAAAAACCATAAAACACATAAAACCCATAAAAAACTAAAAATCAAAAAACCCTAAAAAACCATAAAACCCCTAAAAACCTCGAGAAGCCCTAAAACCTAAAAAACTACTAAAAACTCTAAAAACCTTTAAACCTAAAAAATTATAAAATATATAAAAACCATTATACCCTAAAAACCTAAAAATCCTTAACCCCTAAAAAACTATAAAAATCCTAAAAACATAAAAAAACAAAAAAAACACTCAATTTCCTAAAACCCTAAAAACTATAAAAATACTAAAAATCCTAAAATATCCCTTTAAATTTAAAAAACATTTAAAACCTTGAAAACCCCTATGAAAACATTAAAAACCAAAATAATCTTAAAACCATTACAGCCATAAAAAAATAAAAACCAATAAAACCCAAAAACCCAACAATCCATAAAACATCTAAAAACCGTAAAAACCCCCAAAATACCAAAACACAAAAAAAAACATTTTAAACCCCTAAAAACAATAAAGAAATATAAAAAAATCAAAAATATGAAAAACTCAAAAAACCACAAAAAACCCCAAAAACCATAAAAAACATTATAACCATAAAAACCTCTCAAAATGCTTTAAATCCTAAAAAATCATAAAAATAACAAAAATCTCTAAACATTAATAAAATCTAAAAAAATCTATAAACTCTTAAAAATATAAGAAAACAAAAAAATCTAAAAACACATAAAATTACAATAAACCTAAAAAACAATAAAAAACCTAAAAACCCTAAATATACCAAACAACCCTAAAAAACACAAAATCCTAAAAATACCAATTAATCCCAAAAAATAAAAAACTATAAAAAAATAAAAAAACAATATGGAAAACATGAAACCCTAAAAAAATTAAAACACCCAAAAAACTAAAAAAAACTAAAAACCCTTAATTATCTAAAAAACCCTAAAAACAAAAAGGACCCCTAAAACCCCTAAAAAATAAAATCCCATAAAACCCTAAAACCCAATAACACCATTAAAACCCATTTAAAACCCAAATACCATTAAAAACTCTAAAACCTCTTTAGAAACATTAAAAATAAAAAAGAAATAAATTCCCAGAAAACCCATAAAAACCATAAAAAGAATATAAACCCTAAAACCCCTCAAAATCCCAAAAAATAATAAAAACCATAAAAATACAAAAAATCCATAAAAATACATTAAAACGTAAAAACCCTAAAAACTATTAAAATCGATGAGAAAACATTAAAACAATTAAAAGCCTAATGATATAAAAACAATTAAAACCCTAAAGTCCCTAAAACCCCTAAAACCCTAGATATCCCTAAAAACTATAAAAAAATTTAAAAAAAATTAAAAAATCCATAAAAATCCAAAAAAATATAAAACCCCAAAACCCCAAGAAAGGAAAAAAACTATAAAATCCCTACAACCCCTAAAAACCATAAAAACTCATAAAAACCATAAAACCCATAAAACCCTAAAAATATACCATAAATCTTAAAACCCCTTTAGACCCATAAAAATATTTAAAATCTCCAAATACCTTAAAAACCCAAATAAAAGAAAAAAAACAAAAAAAAAAACAAAAAAAAAACATAAAGTAGAAAAAAAAACTAAAAACCCTAAAAATCTATAAAGCTGTGAAAACAAAAAAAATGATAAAATAACCAAAAAGTCTCTAAATCATAAAAACCCATAAATCATGAAAAACCCTAATAAAACCTTAAAAAAATAATGAAACATAAAACCTCTAAAACACCATAAAACCATAAAATCCAAAAAATACATAAAAATTCATAAAGATATAAAAACGAAAAAAACTTTGATAACATAAAAGAAACCTGTAAAAACGTAAAAACAAATAAAACCCCAAAAAACCAAAAAATTTAAAAAACCCTTAAATACCATCAAAACTGTAAAACCACTAAAACACATAAATATCCCAAAAACATTAAAAACCCTAAAAACCAATAAAACCCCTAAAACAAATAAAAAGAATAAAACCCATCCAAACCACTAAAATGATTAAAAACTATAAAAACCTATAAGAATCCTAGAAACTAAAAATAAACACTAAAACCCAAAAAACCCCCTAAAATCCATAAAAAACCCAAAATACAATAAAAACAATAAAAATCGTAAAACCCAAAAAAAATCCATAAAAAATAAATTCCATAAAAATCCTGAAAAAACAAAATAAACAAAAATAAGTAAAAACTCTTAAAAGCCCAAAAAATAGTAAAACACTAAAAACTTGAAAAATATCTAAACATATAAAAACCTTAAAGATCGCTAAAAACCATAAATACACTAAAACCCAATAAAACCCCTAAAACCATTAAAAACTAAAAATCCCTTTAAACCCCTAAAAACGCCAGAAAAACTCTAAAAACTTAAAACCATAAAAAACTAAAAAAACCCTAAAACCCAAAAAAATAATGAAATCCAATAAAAATTCCTTTAAAAAACCTTAAAAAACAAAAAAGACAGAAAACTCCTCAAAACCCTAAAAAATAATAAAAACCCATGAAAATCCTAAAAATCACTAAAAAATCTCAAAAAATCATCGAATACCACAAATGATAAAAACTATAAACAAACATAAAAACCATAATACTAAAAAAACTGTAAACACCCAAAAAATCATAAAACCAGTAAAAACCATAAAACCTTCAAAATACCTAAAACACTTAAAACCCATAAAAATATTAAAAATATATAAAAATTCCTAAAAACAAAAAAACTGTAAAACCCAAGCTAATCCCTAAGAAAACCTTAAAAACCTAAAACCGCATAAAACTGCTAAGAACCTAAAAATGCTAAAGCACCCTTAAAAATCCCTATAAAATAAAAAAAACCCTAAAAACCATAAAAATTGCTAAAAACATTAAAGACTCTAAAGACAAAAAAACCCTCTAAAATCCATTAAAAACTATAAAAACCTTTTAAACACCTAAAAAGTTTAAAACTCAAAAAACCATAAAAATGATTCAAAGCACAAAAAAACACAAAAAATCCAAAAAAGCAAAAAACACTTAAAATCCTAAAAACCCCTTAAAACCCACAAAATAATAAAATACAATAAAAACCATAAAAATACTAAAAAACTCTAAAAATACATAAAAATTTAAAACAAAACTTAAGAACACTAAAACCCCCTCAGAAATACATAAAAATAAAAAAAATATTTAAAACCTCTAAAAATCCTAAGAAATGATACCCCCCCCAAAAAAACCATAATTCACCTATAAATCCTTTAAACTCCCAAAATCTATAAAAATCCCAAAAAAGCATAAAAATCCTTAAAAATCCAAAAAATTGTTAAAAACCTAAGCACACCTAAAAACCCTAAAAACATTATGAAAACCTAAAAAAACTAAAAATACATAAAACCCTTAAAACACCAAAAATCACAAAACCTATATAAAAATTAAAAACCATAAAACCCATAAGAACCCTATAAATAACTAAAACAAAAAAACATCAAAACCAAAAAACATTAAAAACACTAAAAACCTTAAAGCATATAAAAAACTAAAAAAACCCAAAAACAATCCCACAACCCTACAAAACCTATAAAAACTAAAAACCTAAAAAACCCTACAACCCCTAAAACCCATAAAAAGATATAAATATCCTTAAAAAGAAAAAAACAATAAAAACATTTGAAAACCCTAAAGAAACCCTCAAAAAACAAAAACCCTTAAAACCCCTAAAATCCTAAAAATGCTAAAAAACATAAAAGAGCCTAAAATGCTCAAAAAACTAAAAGCAAAAAAAATCACTATAAACCCCTAAAAAACATAAATAACTAAAAAACCCTAAAAATATAAATACGCCAAAAACCCACAAAACCCATGGAAAACTTTAAAAAAACATAACAGACTTAAAAACCCTAAAACATAAAAAATACTAAAAACCTAATAGACCCTAAAAACAATAAAAACACCAAGAATCCATAAAAATACCTAAAATCACTAAAAATCCAAGAACCCCACAAAAAACCTAAAACTAAATCAAACTATAAAAATATTTTAAACCCAAAAAATTCTTGAAAAAATATATAAAAAATATAAACCATAAAAAACTAAGAAACCCCAAAAAACCATAAAATCTATTAAATCCCTAAAAAATATAAACCAACTAAAAATCCCAAAAAACAGTAAAACCATTAAAATCAAAAAAACATTAATAACCCTAAATACCATGAAATCAATTATAAAACCATAAAACCTTGAAACATATAAAACCCCCAATTCAATAAAAAGACAAACAACCCGAAAAAAGTATAAAAATTTAAAAGTCCAAAAAACCATAAGAACCCTAAATTTATAAAAATATTAAAAACTCTAAAACCCCTATAACCCTAACTATGATAAAGTCTCTCAAAAACATTCAGAACCTTAAAAATTGAAAAAACATTAAAATCCAAAAATCAAGATAAACTCTACAAACCCTAAAAGACCCAAAACGCGTAGAACCTCAAAACCCAAAAAAAACCATAAAAATAAATAAATCCTTAAAATTATATAAATCATAAAAAACCCTAAAAACCCAAAAAACCTTAAGAAAACCAAAAAAACCAAAAAACACATAAAACCCCTAAAACGAAAAAAACACTAAAACCCCTAAATAACCCTCAAAATTCCTAAAACCCCTAAAAACAATAAAAATACATTAAAGACCCAAAAAATACATAAAAAATAAAAAAACCCCCAAACCCCTAAGAAAACATTAGAAACATAGAAACACTTAAGAACCCAAAATCCCAAAAAAATATAAACACCCAAAAAATTTATAAAAATTCCTAAAATCCCAAAAAAATAGTAAAAAAATGCAAAGAACCTAAAAAACAAAACAAAAAAACACAATATCCTTTAGACTCAAAAATGTTAAAAAACACAAAAAAAATGTTCAAATCCTAAAAGGATCAAATAAAAACACTAAAACCCCCAAAAGAACCATTACAACCATAAAACCCCAAAAATCCCTAAAATTTCATAAAATACTCAAAAATTTAAAAATCCATAAAACCCAAGAAAATATCTACAAAACCTTAAAGACTGAAAGCATGTAAAACCCCTTGAAAATTTAAAAAATATAAAAACCATAAAAACCAAAAAATCTATAAGAAATCCTTATGGAAAAGAATCCCTAAAAAACACTTAAATCCCCAAAAACCCGTAAAACCCCACTAAAAATATAAAACCCATTTTAAACCATAAAAACCATAAAAATCATAAAACTATAATAAACTAAAAAACCCCTAAAAACAAAAAAAAACATAAACCCCTAAAAACAATAAATTCCCTAAAAACCTAAATCCCCTAAGAACCCTAAAACCCATCAAATCCATAAAAACAATAAAAACCAAAAAAATTCTACAAAAAATCTAAAAAAAATAAATATCTGAAAACCTAAAAAAACAATGAAAATCGCTAATAAAACCATAACAACATATAAATAGTTAAATCCCCTAAAAAACCTAAACACATTAAAAACCTAAACACCTATAATAACCCAAAAAACCCTCAAAATTTATAAAAACCATAAAAAAGAATAAAAACCACATAAAAGAGATGACATTCACTGAAAATTTAAATTACCTTAACAAATTTGAAAGAACCTAATAAAAAATTAAAAATATAAAAACAATTAAACCTGATAAAATCCAAAAAATTCTAAGAACACTAAAAACATAAAAAACTATAAAAACCATAAAAACAATAAAAACATTTAAAAAATTAAAAATTCTAAAAACCCAAAAAAAATAAAAAAAATAAAAAAATATATATAACTATTAAACCCCAAAAAATTTAAAAAAATTTAAAAATCCATAAACCCTAAAACACTTATAAAACACTAACAATCAAAAATACATAAATATCCTAAAACCATGAAAAAACTATAACCCTAATAATCCATAAAAGATAAAAAATCCCTAAAAATCTAAAAAAAATGATGAAAATAAAAAATACATTAAAAACCTATGAAATCCATAAAAGCCAAAACAAAAACATATAAAACCACTTTAAAACCTTAAAAATAAAAAAATCCCAAAATACCCTAAAAACAAATGAACAATAAAAACAAAAAAAAAATACTAAAAATCCAAAAAAATACATAAATGTAAAAAACCTTAAAAACCCCTTAGACATCCATAAAAACACTTAAAACCCAAAAAACCTAAAAATACAAAACAAACCTCTAAATACTATAAAACTCTAAAAACCTCAAAAATCATAAAAACCCCTAAATACTATAAAAACCCTAAAAACCCATAAAAACACAAAAACCAACTAAAGGCATTACAAACACTTTAATGCCCAAAAAACATTAAAAAACCTCAATCCCCAAATAACCGAAAAAACCCAAAGAAATCCTTAAAAACCCTGAAAACTCAAAAAACCAAAAAACCCTTAAAATCCCAAAAAACCCTAAAAACAAAAAAAATACTAAATATCCATAAAATGTTTTGGAGGCCCATAAAAACCCAGAAAACCCTATGAAAACCTTAAAAATGTAAAAAAGTTAAACACCATAAAAACCCGAAATATGATCAAAAACCTTAAAAACCCTAAAAACCATAATAACCCCCGATATCTGTAAAATCCCTAAGCGAACATTAAATTCCTAAAGAATATATAAAAATCCCTAAAAATGTAAAAACCACTAAATACCTTGAAAACCCATATGAAAACCTTAAAACCTAAAAACACTCATTACACCTAAAATATGAAAAAAATGATAATAACACATAAAAATCAAAAAAATCAAAAAACCCATATAAAATACCTATAGGCCTTAAAAACCCTAAAGATAAAAAAACCCACTACATGCTCTAATAACCATTTAAACCCCTAAAAATGTTTAAAACTCTAAAAATACCATAAACCCCTTAAAAATCCAAAAAAACCCCAAACATCAAAAATACCAAAAATACCCTAAAAACCCTAAACCCTTCAAAATACCCAAAAACACTAAAAAATAATTAAAATACATAAAAATACATAAAAATATAAAAAAAACAAACCGAAAGTCCAGAGAAATTCATAGATAATTTTAAAAACCTCAAAAGACATTAAACCCCCCAAAACCTATAAACAGTTAAAAAACTAAAAAACCATAAAACCCCTCTAAAACCTAAAAATCTATAAATACCATAAATACCATAACAATCTAAAAAATCACTTAAAACAAAAAAAAATACCTAAAAAATTACATGAACACATTAATAAACAAAAAACACATAAAACTCCTAAAATCCTAATAAAGGCCAAAACTCTAAATGACCATAAAACCCCTTAAAACCCATAAAAATCACTAAAACTCTTAAAAAACAATAAAACCCAATAAAATTGAAAAAAATAAACAAAAAAAAAACAAAAAAAATCCAATCGTACAAAATCATTAAAAAATATAAAACTCTTCAAAATTGTTAAAACTCAAAAAAAAACATAAATAACCCAAAAGAAAACAATAAAACCCCTTAGAAACACTAAAAACCGCCCCAAAAAATGTAGAACCTATATAATTCCTAAAAGTCCATAAAAATTCCTAATAATGTAAAAAACTCTAAAAGAAAGACAAATCCATAAGAAATCCTTAAAAACTAAAACACTTAAAAACCCTAAAAACCTAAAAAATGATTATAACTTTAAATCCCTTAAAAACCCACAAAATCCCTTAAAATCTAAAAAACCCTTAAAATCCAAAAAAGGACTAAAGTTTCCAAAAGAATAAAATACCCTAAAACCCTAGTACCCCCAAATAACACCTTAAAATTATAAAAACTATGAAAATTACTAAAACCCAAAAAACCCAAATAACCATAAAAACTCAAAAAAATCATTAAAAAAATAAAAAATTAGAAAACCATAATGGCCTATAAGAATATTAAAACCACTAAACTCTCTAAAGATCCTATAAACCCTTGAAAATGTTAAAAAATCTAGATACCCAAAAAATATAAAAAAACCTTAAATCCCAGAAAAACCATAAAAACCCAAAAGACCTGGAAAACCTGGAAAACACAAAAAAATCATAAAAATAATAAAAAATCCCTAAAATCTCTAAAAACATAAAAATATTTAAAAACATGAAACCCCTAATAATTACTAAAAAACCTAAAAAAACATAAACCCTCTAAAACCAAAAAAACACAAAAATCCTTAAAACACATGAAAATCGTAAAATCCTGAAAAACCCTCAAAGGCCCTAAAACCATAAAACCAATAAAAATCCTAAAAAATCCATAAAAATTCCTAAAAACAAAAAAATTTCTAAAATACTTAGAAAACACTTTGAAACCCAAAAAAAAAACAGAAACACTTACAAACCAATAAAACTAAAAACCCTAAAAAGTGCTAAAATCCCTAAAAACCAAAAAAACACTGAAAGACTCAAAAAACATAAAAATCCTAATATCTAATAAAATTTTAAAAATAACTAAAAAAACTAAAATCATAATAAACTCTAAACCCTAAAAAACACTATGAATCCCATAAAAAACTAAAAACTCTAGAAATCCCTAAAAAGAAAAAAAATAGCTAGAAAATCTAAATACCATAAAAATGAAAAAAAAATTAAGACCCAATAAACACATAAAACCCATAAAACAACTAAAAAAAATCAAAAAACACTTTAAACCCCCACCCCCAAAAAATTAAAAAATTCTAAAAAACATGAAGAGACTAAAAACTCTAAACCCCCTATAACCTAAAAAAGACCATTAGAAAACCTAAAAAACACAAAAAACCCCAAATCTCTCAAAAACCCTAAAAATACCACAACCAAATAAAAATCCTAAAAAATACAAAAAATCCATATTAACGTAAAAAACCTAAAAAACCTAAAATCCATGATAAATCCTAAGAAATTTTTAAAAACCCAAAATCACATAAAACCACTAAAAAGTCAGAAACTCAAAAAAACCTAAAAACTCTAAAAACCCTAAAAACAATAAAAAATCCTAAAATCCAAAAAAACTATAAAACCCAATAAAAACTATAAAACTAATTTAAATGCATAAAAAGGAAAAAACCCCAAAACCCTAAAACATCCCAAAAATGAAAACCTCTAAAACCCCTAAAAACCGAAAAAAACTTAAAAATTCATTAAAAAAACCTATAATACCATAGAAACCCCTAAAAATACCAAAAAACCAAAAAACCACTTAAAACCTTGAAAACCCAGAAGGAAACCTCTAAAACCTTAAAACACATAAAACCCTAAAAGAACTAAAATACCCCAAAATCCCTAAAAACAAATAAAAATAAAAAAATACAAAAACTCCATAAAATCCAAGAAATACTCTAAAAACCATTGAAACCTCTAAAAACATTAAAAAATATAAAAACCTAAAAAAATATAGAGTAAAAATCCCTAAAACCCTCAAAAACCATAAAACCGTAAAATCATAAAAACCATAAAAACCCTAAAACCATAAAAATGTTGTGAATGCTCTTAAAATCAGATCTAGCTGTGTCCCCTAGAGGATCCTTACCCCGTGGATGGACTGCCTTGCCATGTTCCAAAGGCTGCATCTCATTGTGAAACTTGTCTACCCGGAGGCCAATGCAGTTACGGATGCTCTCTCTAAGCAGGCTATTGTGGAACATTGTTCTTTGTGGTACTTTGTTGCCTCACCTCCTTGCTCTTCCTTTGTTGTGTCTGATTTTAAGGGTGAGGTGCACACCCGGTTATGTAAACCCCCTTGTAGCACTTTGTTTATACTTTTATTTTTGTTTAAATTTGGGGGGCCACTTGCCTGGCCCTGATCCTTCCTTGCCTAAAACCATAAAAACCCTAAAAATAAAAAAAATAAAAAAAAAATCCCTAAATGAGTAATGAACCCTAAAAAACTTAAGAAAAAAATTTAAAAACTAAAAAAATAGAAACCTATAAAAACATAGAAAATTCTAAAAACTTTAGAAACCATAAAACCCCTAAAACCATAAAAACCCCTTACAATTTTTAAAACCTTAAATACCATAAAAACAGTAAAAAACACTAAAAACCCTTTAAACCCTAAACATATTGAAAAACATTAAAAATAATAAATTCCCTTAAAAATCCAAACAAACCATAAAACACTATAAAACCATAAAAATCCTTAAAAACCTCAGAATACCAAACAAATCATTTGAAACAATAAAAATACTAAAAATCGCTATAAACCATAAAAACGTAAAAAACCCTAAAAACAATAAACCCCTTAAAAACCCTAAAACACCAAAAAATACAAAAAATTCCAAAAACCTATAAAAATCCAAATAAATCACAAAAAAATCCTAAAAAACATAAAAAACCATAAAAATAACAAAACCATTTTAAAATATTGAAAACCAATAAACACTTAATACTCCTAAAAACCCAATAATCGTAAAAACCCTAAAAGTCCCTAAAAACCCCAAAACCGCCAAAAAATCATAAGAACCCCCAAAAAAGCATTTATACCCCTAAAAAACTAGAAACCCCACTAAAAACAATAAAAACCCTTTAATTCTCTTAAAATGTTAAAAACTCCACAAATCATAAAAACCTATAAAAACACAAAACAACTATGAACTAACCCCCCCAAACCATAAAAAACAAGCTTAATTCCCTAGAAACCCTAAAAAACTATATAAACTCATAAAACTTTAAAAACAAAAATAAACTAAAAAGTCCCTTTAGAACCCTAAATATGTAAAAAAAACTCTCAAAAACCATAAAACCCTAAAGAAACTCAAAAAATAATAAACTCCCAAACAAACAAGAAACCCCTAAAAACCCTAAAAATTATAAAAAAAACCTGCAAAAGCCCTAAAAACCATAAAAACATAAAAACCCTTAAAACAATAGAAAAACTATAAGAAAACCGTAAAACCCAAAAACACTAAAAAAATAAAAATATTTAAAAAATCTAAAACCCATAAAAACAATAATTAACCTTAACACTCAAAGAAAACCATCAAATTCCTAAACACCCTAAAAACCATAAAAATTTAAAAATACACTTAAAAATATCTAAAAATATAACAAACATAAAAACCCTAAAAACCATTAAGAAAACCTTAAAACCCTAAAAAAATATAAAACCCCTAAAACTCTAATATACTCTAAAAAAATTAGAAGACCTTACAAATACTAAAACACATCAAAAACTAAAAAAACATAAAAAAATTAATAACTTAAACCCCCAAAACCCCACTTAAACCCTAAAACTACATTAAACACATGAAAAAGATAAAAAAATTTTAAAAAAAATTAAACTCTAAAAAACAAAAAACAAAACACTAAATTCAGAAAAAAACCATAAATAACATAAAACCCTAAAGAACCCTAACAAACCTAAAAATTCTTAAAACCTAAAAAAATCCATAAAAATCTTATTAAATCACTAAAATCCCTAAAAATTCATAAAACATTAAAACCCTTAAAACCCACAAGACTACCTTAGAATCATTATGCACTTAAAACCCTAATACCCTAATAAATACTGTAAACCCTAAAACCCTAAAAAGTCACTAAAAACCATAAAGCCACTAAAAACCAATGAAGACCCTTAAAACCATTAAATTCCTAAAACTGATAAAAATTCAAAAACCCCTCTAAAATAATAATTTAATAAAATATATAAAAAACCATAAATATATGAAAAAAGATAAATGAACCAAAATAATTAAATATATTAATACCCTAAAACCACAAAAATCATCAAAATCCCAAGAAACCATAAAAAATAGTTAATTCCAAGAAAATACCTTAAAATCCCTAAAAACGTAAAAAACTCTAATAACCCTAAAAAATATAACAGTGCCTCAAAAATATAGAAATACATAATACCCCTATGAATCCTAAAAATGACACAAACACTAAAAAACCATAGAATCCTCAAAAACATAAAAACATCTAAAAACATTAAAAACCCATAAAACCCCATAAAAAACACTAAAAGCTCTAAAAGTCCTTTAAACCCTTAAAAACATTAAAAAAATCTAAAAAAATTAAAAACCCAAATAAACTAAAAAAATCTAGAACCGAAAACACCATAAAAACCCTAAAACACTAAATAACCCTAAAAAAACACAAAATCCCTAAAAACCCTAAAAAATAATAGAAATATAAAAAAAATTAATAATCACTAAAATATAAAAACTATAAAAACATTGAAAAACTATAAGAAACCCACAAAAACCTAATAACACTTAACACACCTTAGAGCCTAAAAAGTTCTAATGTTCCTAAAAAATCCTAAAAAACATTAAAACCATAAAACCCGTAAAATTATTAAGACCCCAAACCCTTTAAAACCCCACTAAAACTATAACAATTTAAAACCCCTACAAACATTAAAAACTACTAAAATCATTAAAAACCCTAAACAACCATAAAACCAAAAAAACCTCAAAACCCTAAAAACACTTAAAACCCCTAAAAACATAGAAGGTTAAAATACCTTAAAAACCTAAAGCGCCTAAAAGGACGCAAAATCCCTAAATAACCAAAAAAAATCTAAAAATAGATAAAAATGTAAAAAAAGTACAAACCCTGAAGAACCCTAAGAAAACCTTAAAAACCTAAAATCACTTTAAAACCCTAAAAACCCAAAATACGTGAAAACCCAAAAAAAAACTAAAAACACACTAAAACCCATAAAACTATAAAAAACACAAATAACCCTTAAAACCCCAAAACCTCTAAAACCATAAAAACAACTATAAACTCTAAATAACCACTAAACACATAACGAAATTAAAAGACTCTAAAAACATAAAATCCAAAAAAATATCAAAAAACCTATAATACCCAAAAAAACTAGAAAAATCCTAAAAACCTGAAAAAAAATAAAATAATTGAAAATCCAAAAACCCCCTATTATTAATAAAAATCTTTAAAATACTAAAAATTATCAAATACTAAAAAAACTAAAAAAATGTAAAGAAAATACTAAAAAACATAAAACAATTAAACCCCTAAATACCCTAAGAAAATCTAAAACCCCCGGAAAATACCATAAAATCCAAAAAAATACCAATAAACCAAAAAACCCATAAAAACCTTAAATCACCATAAAAACACATAAAAACTCTAAAACCCATTAACAAAGAAACTTTTTAAACCCTTAAAAACGTTAAAAAACACTAAAAACCTTAAAAACCCTAAAAACTCAAAACAATATTCCCAAAAAACACAAAAAACCATAAAACCCCCAAAAACACTCAATATCAAAAAAACTGTCAAAACTATAAAAATCCTAAAAAATAACTAAAGATCCTTAAAAATATACAAAAACTCTAAAAACCCAAAAAAATACCCTCAGAAATCCTTAAATACCAATAAACTATTAAAACCCACAAAAAACATAAAAATTTTTAAAACCCAAAAATCCATAAAATCCCTAAAAACCCAAACACCATAAAAACCCTTAAAATCCTAAAAACCCATAAAATATTTAAAATCCACCAAAAACTCTAAAATCCCTTAAATTCCATTAAAACGTTTAAAAACCTTATAAACCCATAAAATCCATAAAAAAACAAAAAACACATAAAACCAAATAAACTTAAAATAATAAAAATCTTAAATATCCATAATTTTTTTAAAACTCACCAAAACCATGAAAGCCACTCTGAAAACCTTACAAATTAAGAAAAAATAAACCCTCTAAAAACAATAAAAATGATCAAAACCCTAAAAACCATAATAATCCTCAATATTCGTAAAATACCAAAGACGCCATTAAAATCCTAAAAAATATATACAAAACCCTAAAAATGTAAAAAATTATAAATAACATGAAAAATCATTAAAAACCTTAAAAACCATAAAAACCCCAAAAAATTCCTAAAATTAAAAAAACCCATATAAAATCCCTCTACACATTAAAAACCCTAAATATCAAAAAAATCACTACATACTCTAATAACAATTTAAACCCCTAAAAATGTTAAAAACTCTAAAAAACATAAACCCCCTAAAAACCCATAAAAAACCAAAACCCCCAAAAGACCATAATAAACTTAAAAACCCCAATAACCTTAAAAATATCTAAAAAACATACTAAATAATAAAAACACTTGAAAATACCAAAAAATACCAAAAAAGTTAAACAAACTGAAAGCCCCAAGAAATCCATAGAAAATATTAAAAACCTAAAAACACTTAACACCTCCAAAAACATAAAAATATTAAAACCACTAAAAAACCAAAAAACCCCTCTAAAAACTCAAAATCACTAAAAACCATAAATACCATAAAAATCCAAAAAATATCAATAAAAACCTAAAAAATCATAAAAACCTAAAAAACCTATGAACACATTAAAAAACAAAATACATATAAAACCCATAAAATCCTAATAAATTCAAAATAACCTGAAAGACCCTAAAACCCAAAAAATACCCTCAAACCCAATAAAAACCCCTAAAACCCTTCACAAACAACAAAAACCCAACAACTCTTTAAAACTCCACTAAAAAAACAAAAACCTTCAAAACCTATAAAACAATTAAAATAAAACCCTTTAAAACCCTAAAAACTAAAAAAACACTAAACCCCAAAAGAAAACCATAAAAACCATTAGAAACACTAAAACCATAAAAAATTATAAAACCCCTAAAAATCCTAAAAAACCATTAAAATACCTAAAAATATAAAAATAACTCTAAAAACCTGACAAACCATAAGATATTATTAAAAACCTAAAAACACTTAGTACCCTGAAAAACCTATAACACTATTATAACTTTAATAACCATAAAACCCCACAAAATCCCTTAAAACCTTAAAACCCCTAAAATCCTAAAAAATGCCTAAAGTTCCCAAAAACATAAAAAATCCCTACAACAATAATACCCCCAAATAACACCATAAAAACCTAAAAACTACAAAAATCTCAAAAAACCTAAAATCTCTAAAACCCTAAAATATTAAAAACTCTAAAAACCATAAAAACCAATAAAAACAATAAAAACCATAAAAAACCATAAAATTATTAAAACCACTTAAGTATATAAAGATCCTATAAACCCATGAAAATGTTAAAACTCTAAAAACCCTAGAAAACTCAGAAAAAACTCTAAAACCCAGAAAAATAGTAAAAACCAAAAAAACCTGAAAAAACTAAAACACCCCTAAAAACCATAAAAATACTAAAAATCACTAAAATCCATAAAAACATTAAATTCATTAAAAACCAGAAATCCCCTATGAAAAAATCAAAAAACCTAAAAAAAATACAAACCCTCTAAAAACCTAAAAAACAAAAAAATCCATAAAACCCATAAAAATCATAAAATTTTGGAAAACCCTCAAAGTCCCTAAAATCCCTAAAACCCATAAAAATCCTAAAAAATCTATAAAAATTCCTAAACACATAAAAAAATCTAAAAGACCCCGAAAAATAATATCAAACCCATAAAACCACAAAAACATTTAAAACACTATAAAACTAAAAACCCTAAAAAGTGTTAAAACCCTAAAAATGCTAAAAATAATAATAGCCACAAAATACATAAAAATCTTAAAATCCCATAAAATCCTAAAGATAACTAAAAAACCTGAAAAACATTATAAACCTTAAAAACCTAAAATCCACTAAGAAACCCAGAAAACTTAAAAACACTTGAAACTCCTTGAAAGAAAAAACAATCACTAAAAAACCTAAAAACCATAAAAATTTAAAAAATGAAGACCCAAAAACCCAAAATCCCAAAAACCGCTAAAAACTAAAAAAACCCTTAACCCCCCCCCCCCCCATTAAAATTTTTAAAAAACCTTAAAGATCCAGAAAACTCAAAACCCCCTATAACCTAAAAAAGACATAAAATCCATATTAACTTAAAATCCCAAAAAACCATGTGAAATCTGAAGAAAATATTAAAAACATAAAAACACATAAAACCCCAAAAAACGAAAAATTGCTAAAAAACATAAAACCCCCTAAATACCCTAAAGATGATAAAAAATACTAAAAAACCCCACTAACAACTATAAAACTCAATTAAACCCTTAACATTTTTGAAAACCCTAAAACCCTAAAACCTCCCAAAACCCAAAACCCCTAAAATAAAAAAAAATCTAAAAAGACCCCAAATATAACATAACCAAAAAACAAACCTAAGACCACTAAAACCCCTATGAAAATCTTAAATACCTATTATTACATAAAACCCGTAAAAAATAAAAAAAATTTAAAAATCCCAAAAAGACCTGAAAAACCTAAAAACCCTAAAACCCAGAAAATACACAAAAACCATACAAACCAATAAAAAACCTGAAACCCCATAGATACCCCAAAAAATCATTAATAAAATAAAAACCCCACAAAAACTTGAAAACCCAAATGAAAAACTCAAAACCCTTAAAACTCTTAAACCCTCAAAAAACCTATAATACACCGAAAACCCTAAAAACACATATAAATAATAAAAAATACAAAACACCTTTAAAACAATAAAACCCACTAAAACTCTAAAAACCCATTTAACCACTAAAAACATTAAAAACCATAAAACCTTAAATATCTTAAAATAAAAAAAATCCTAAAACCCCCAAGAACCATAAAAACCTGAATGCCTAAAAACCTAAAAATCTCTAAAACCATAAAAAACATTAACAATCCCAAAAAAATAAATAAAAAACACTAAAAGAGTAATGAACCCTAAAAACCTTGAAATAACATAAGAAATCCTAAAAACCCAAAAATACTTAAAACCCTTAAAAACATAAAAATTTTCAAAATCATTAAAAATCCTAAAAACAAATAAAAATTCAAAAAATCCTTAAAATTCCTCGGAAATGTAAAATATACTAAAAACATTGGAAAACCTAAGAAAACATAAAAAACCTAAAATATTAAAAACCTATAAAAACCAAGGAAATTATAAAAACTTTAAAAACCATAAACCCTTAAAACTATAAAAACCCCTTATTATTTTTAAAAACATAAATACCATAAAAACTCTAAAAACTCTAAAAATACTAAAATCGTTATAAATCCTACACATATTAAAAAACATCAAAAACCATAAATTTGCTTAAAAATTTAAAAAACCCATAAAACCCCATAAAAACGCTATAACCATTAAAAACTTCAAAATACATAAAAATATTTTGAAACAGTATAAATCTTAAAAAATCCCAAAAAAATCCATAAAATTGTAAAAAACCCTAAAAACCCTAAAACCCCAAATATAAACTTACAAACCAAAACACCCTTAAAACCCCTAAAAAGACAAATAAACTCTAAAACCCATAAACCCCTTAAAAACCCTAGAAAAACACAAAATCCCAAAAAACCTATAACACATAAATATCCTAATTATAAAAAAAACCCCTAAAACATAAAAAACCATAAAAATAAAAAATACCCAAAGAAAATTAAAAAAACTAATAATCACTTAATACTTCTAAAAATCCAAAAAAACCAAATACCTTAAAAGTCCCGAAAAACCCAAAAACTGTAAAAAAATCAAAAAAATCCCCAAAAACCATTAAACCCCCTATAAACCATGAAACCCCACTAAAAACAATAAAAACCCTTTAAACTGTTAAAAATGTTAAAAACACCAAAAATCATAAAAAACCCTAGAAAAAACAACTAATTTATAAAAAAACCCCCCATAAAACCCACAATCCATTAAAAGCACGCTTATTTCCCTAGAAACCCTAAAAATCTAAAAATACCCATAAAACCTAAAAAATAAAATAATATTTATAAAATCCATTAAAAACACTAAAAAGGTAAAAGAAACTCTCAAAAACCATTAAAACCCTAAAGTAACTCAAAAAATATTAAACACCCCAAAAAACCATAAAACCCCAAAAAAACATAAAAATTATAAGAAAACTATAAAATCCCTAAAAACCCATTAAAATGTAAAAAACCTAAAAAAATGTAGAAACACCGTAAGTAAACCTTAATACCAAAAAAACACTTAAAAACATTAAAATATCTAAAAACTATAAAATCCCTAAAAACCTTAAATAACCCTAAAACTCTAAGAAAATCATAAAATCCTTAAAAACACTAAAAACCATTAAAATTATAAAAAAACACATAAAATATCTAAAAACATAACAACCACTAAAAACCATGAAAACCATTAAGAAAACCTTAAAAACCTAATAAAACTAAAACCCATAAAACTCTAAAATCCCTTAAAACCTCAAAAGAACCTAAACATCCTAAAACACCTAAAAAAAACCAAAAAACATTCAAACCCTAAAACCCTAAAACCCCTCTAAAACTCGTAAAATACATTAAACCCATAAAAACGTTAAAAACGCAAAAAAACATTAAAACTCTATATAAAATAAAGAAACACTAAACCCCCAAAAAACAAGAAATACATATAACCCCAAAAAACCCAAAAAAACCTCAAAATACCTAAAACCACAAAAAACCATAAAAAATATTAAAAAAGACTTAAAATCCATGAAAATGAGTAAAACATTAAAACCCTAAAAACCCACAAGAAAACATTATAATCCTTAGACAATTAAAACCCTAAAACCCTAATAAATATTGAAACCCCTAATAACCTGAAAAACTCACTAAAAACCATAAAGCACACTAAAAACCAAAGAAAACCCTTAAATCCCAAAAATCCATAAAACTGATAAAAAAACCATCCTAAAATAATAATTAAAAAACTATAAAAACCCTCAATACATGAAAAAAGATAAAGACGCAAAAACCATTAAATCTATTAAAACCCTAAAACCCCAAAAAATCATCAAAACCCCTAAAAACCATAAAAACTCATAAAAATCTATAAAAATTTCTAAATATCCCAAAAAATGTAAAAAACTCTAAAAATATGAAAAAAATAAGAATGACTTAAAATTATAAAAATAATTATAACAACTATAAAGCCTAAAAAATGTTATAAACCCTAAAAAACATAGAACCCTAAAAACTATAAAAACTGTTAAAACCAGAAAAACCCATAATACCCCATAAAAACCCATAAAAAACCCATAAAAGCACAAAAAACTCGAAAAACCATTTAAACCCTTAAAAACATTAAAAACATTAGAAATCCAAATAAACTAAAAAACTCCTAGAACCAAAGCCACTATAAAAACCATCAAAACACTAAAGAACCCAAAAAATCCCAAATCCCTAAAAACTCCGAAAAATAATAGAAATATTACTAAAAATTAACAACCATTAAAAATTTAAAATAAAACTAAAAACCATGAAAACCCCTAAGAAACCCTTAAAACCCAAACACTTAAAACCCCTTAGAACCTAAAAAATTATAAATTTCATAAAAACCATAAAAACCCTAAGAACCCTAAAAACCATTAAAACTATAAAACCCCAAAAATATATAAGAACCCAAAAACCAATAAATCCCCACTAAAAACTATAAAAACATTAAAAAACTATAAAAAATCATTTAAAAACCCTTAAAACCACAAAAAAACCGCAAAACCTCAAAACACTTAAAAACCATAAAAACCAAAAAAGATAAAATAGCTAAGAATCCTAAACCCCCTAAAAGGCCTCAAAATCACTAAATACCCTAAAAAATAAAAAACCTAAAAATACCTAAAATCGTAAAAAACACTACAAACCCTTAAAAACCCTAAGAAATCCTGAAAAACCTAAAATCACTTTAAAACCCTAAAAACAAAAAAAACACAAAAAAACTAAAAAACCAAAATACCCTAAAACCCATAAAACTATAAAAAAATATTTCTTATAAACCTAAAACCCCTAAAACCCTTAAACCAATTATAAACACTAAAAACTCTTTAAACACATAAAGACATTAAAAAACTCTAAAAACCATAAAATCCAAAAAAATATCAAAAAACCCCTAAAAACCCCAAAAACCTAAATCCCTTGGAAATCCCTAAAACCCCTAAAAAAATAAAAATCTCAAAAAACCCAAAAAAACAATAAAAAATAAAAACTCTAAAAAATAATAATAAAATTTTAAATACTATAAAACACTTAAATCCCTAAATACCCTAAGAAACTAAAAAACCCGCAGAAAGACCCGAAAATCGAAAAAATACCCAAAAAACCACAAAACTTTAAAAAATCAATAAAAACACATAAAAAACCTTAAACCCATTGAAAAAACATAAAAAAAGTTAAACCATTAAAAAAGATTAAAAATTATAAAAAAATTAGAAAGACTAAAAACATAAAACAAAATTCCTAAGAACCCTAAAATCCTAAAAACTCAAAAAACACTCAATATTAATAAAAATTGTCAGAACCATAAAAATGGTAATAAATAAATAAATATCCTTAAAAACGAACACATACCCAAAAAACTTTGAAAACCCCTTAGAAAACCTTAAATACCTATAAACTCTTAAAACCCCCAAAAAACATAAAAATGTTAAAAACCAAAAAAATCGTAATCCCTAAAACTGAAAACACCATAAAAACCCTTAAACCCTAAAACCCATAAAAACCTAAAAACCCAATAATAACTCAAAAACCCATTAATCCTCTTAAAACTTTTAAAAACTCTAAAAACACATAAAATCACTAAAAAACAAAAAACCCATAATATCCCAAAAACCAATAAAAAATTGAAAAACCAAAATATCCATAAAATATTTTAAAACCCACAAATACCTTTAAAACTACAATGAAAACCTTAAAAACATAAAAAAACAAAAACCCATATAAAACCAAAAAATAATCAACAACCAAGAAAACCCTAAAAACCTTAATAACACTCAATATCCGTAAAATTTCAAAGACACCATTACAATCCAAAAAAGATATCTAAAAAACCCTAAAAAATGTAAAAAAATTTAAATACCTAGAAAAACGATAATAAAACTGTAAAAACCTAAAAACACTTGTTACCCCTAAAATATGAAAAAGATGATAAAAACCGTAAAAATTCCAAAAAATAAAAAAACCATATAAAATCCCTCAAACTGATATAAATCCTAAAGCTCCAAAAAACACTACATACTCTAATAACCATTAAAAACCCTAAAAACATTAAAAACTTTAAAAATCCATAAACCCCATAAAAACTCAAAAAACCCAAGACCCCAAAAAGACGATAAAAACAATAAAAATAATTAAAACATATAAAAATACAAAAAAATCCCAAAAAATAAACAAACTGAAAGCCTTGATAAATCCATAGAAAACATTAAAAACCTAAACATACTTAAAACCCCCTAATACCTAAAAATAGTTAAAACCCCAAAAATTAAAAAAAAACCTCTAATGCCCCCAAAATGACTAGAAACAATAAATACCATAACAAAAAAAAAATTAATAAAAATATAAAAAAAATCCGAAAACCCAAAAAAACCCTATGAATACATTGAAAAAAACTCATAAACCCCCTAAAATACGAATAAATGGAAAAAACCCTAAAAACACATAAAACCCTCAAATCCCCTTTAAACCCATAAACCCCCTAAAATCCCTTCACAAACAATAAAACCCCATATTCTTCCTAAAAATATACTAAAAAAACTTACAATTATATAAATGGATTAAAAATCAAAAACCCTTAAAAATACTTAAAACTAAAAAAACACTAAAAACCCATAATAAAACCATAAAACCCCTTAGAATCCAAAAAAAAACCATCAAAAACCTTCAACCCCTAAAAATCCTAAAATCCATAAAAATCAATAAAAACATAAAAAACTCTAAAACCCTGACAAACCCACAAGAAATACTTAGAAACCTAAAAACACACAAAACCTATAAAAACATAAAAAACACTTATTACTTTACTATCCATAAAAAACCCACAAAATCTAATAAAACCCTAAAACCCCCTACAATTCTAAAAAAATCCTAAAGGTCACAAAAACATAAAAAACCCTAAAACACTAAAAACCCTAAATAACACCTTAAAAAGCTAAAAACAACAAAAATCTCGAAAACCAAAAAAAATTAAAAACCCTAAAAAAAATAAAAACTCTATAAACGATAAAAACAAAAAAATACCATGAAAACCATAAAGACCAATAAAAAGATTAAAACCACTAAACATTATAAAATCCTATAAACCCCTAAAATGTTAAAAACTCAGAAAACCCATAAAACCTTGAAAAACCATGAAAACCCAAAAAACCTGGAAAACCTATAAAACCCCTAAAAACCATAAAAATCCTAAAAAATCAATAATATCCCTAAAAACATAAAAATCCTTAAAAAACTGAATGGTCATAAGAAAAACTAAAAAACCTAAGAAAACACAAACACTTTAAAAACTTAAAAAACACAAGAATTCTTAAAACCCATAAAAATCCTAAAATTCCAAAAATCCCTCAATGTCCCTGAAAACCCTAAAACCCACAAAGATCATAAAAATCCATAAAAATTCCCAAAAATAGAAAAAAACCACTATAACTCACGAAAAACACTATAAAACTCCTAAAAACACATAAACACTTAAAACCCTAAAAAATAAAAACCGTAAAAGTGATAAAAACCATAAAAACACTAAAAACAGTAAAAGCCTCAAAATTAATAAAAATCCTAAAATCCAATAAAATCAGAAAAATAACTAAAAAATAACAATAAAACATAATAAACCCTAAAAACCTAAAACCATTGAGAAACACCAAAAAATATAAAAATTCTTTAAATACCTAAAATGAAATAAAATTCTAAATACGTAAAAACTATGATAATGAAGAAAATAAAGACCCAAAAAAACACACAAAAAGCTTTAAACCACTAAAAACTCAAAAAACCAATTAAAACCCCCAAAAAATATAAAAAATATAAAAACCTTTAAGATCCAAAAAAATCAACACTCCCAGTAATCTAAAAAATACCCTAAAACTCAAAAAATCACAAAAAATCCCCAAATATCTCTAAATATATAAAAAAACAAAACCACATAAAAATCCTAAAAAATACCTAAAATAAATATTAACATAAAAACCCTAAAATCCTAGAGATATCCATAGAAAATTTTAAAAACCTAAAACACATAAACCCCTAAAAAATATAAAAACGCTAAAAACCAAAAAAAAACCTAAATACTCTAAAAAAAATAAAAAATATTTAAAACCAAAAAAACCATAAACCTCACTAAAAACTCTAAAACTCATTTAAAACCTTAAAAATGTTAAAAAACCTAAAAACCTAAAATCCTCCTAAAATCCAAAATCCCCGAAAATTTGAATAAAATATAAAAATACCCTAAATATCAAAAAAACCAAAAAACACCTAAAAACACAGAAAAACACTAAGAAACTGTAAAAACTATAATTATATAAAACCCCTAAAAAATAAAAAAAATAAAACCTGAAAAGACCAGAAAAACCTGAAAACCCTAAAAACACTCAAAATACCAAAAAACCCTAAAAAACAATAAAAAACTAAAACCCTATTGAAACCTCTAAAAATCCTGAAAAACATACAAACCCCTTAAAACCTTGAAACCCCCAAGTAAAACCTCAAAACACTTAAAACCCCTAAAAACAAAAAATACATCGAAAACCCTAAAAAAACCTAAAAACAAAAAAATACTAAAACATTATAAAACCCACTAAAACTCTAAAACCCCTATAAACCCTGAAAACATTAAAAAATCAATAAAAACAGCAAAAATCAAAAAATAAAAAACCTAAAAATCCACCCCAAACCATAAAACCATAAAATCCTAAAAACCATAAAAACCCTAAAACCATAAAATCCCTTAAAATCCAAAAAATTCAATAAAAAACTAAAAGAGTAATGGACCCTAAAAACATTGAAATAACGTAAGAAAATGTAAAAACCCTAAAATCACTTAAAACCCTTAAAAACCTCAATAATTTTCAAAATCATAAAAAATCCTAAAAACATATAAATAATCAAAGAATCTTTATAATTCAAAAAAAATTTAAAACCATAAAAAATACTAAAAACCCTAAGAAAACCTCAAAAACATAGAAAAATCCTTTAAAAATATAGTAAATTATCAAATCCATAAAAACCAGAAAACCTCTAAAACCTCTAAAACTGTAAAAACCCATTACATTTTTTAAAATTTTAAATACCATAAAAACACTAAAAACACAAAAATACTAAAAAACATTTAAATCCTGAACATATTAAATATTTTAAAAAACAAAAATTCTATTAAAAACTCAATAAAATATATATATCCCCATTAAAACCCTACAACACATAAAACCCCACAGAATACCAAAATATATTTTGAAAAAATAAAAATCCCAAAAAATTTCTAAAAATCCCTAAAAATTCAGAAAACCCTAAAAACCCTGAAACCCCTAATAGAACCTTACAAACCTAAAAACACATAAAACCCATAAAACCCCAAAAAAATCTAAATACCACAAATTCCATAGAAACCCTAAATCATCAAAAAGTCCCTAAAATCCTAAAACCCATAAAAATCCTAAAAAATCACAAAAAATCCCTAAAAACTTACGAAACCATAAAAATAAATAAAAAAACCTAAGAAATTATTAAAAACCAATAATCACTTAATACTGCTAAAAAATAAAAATAAATCCCAAAACCCTAAAAGTCCCTAAAAACCCAAAAACTTCAAAAAAATCATAAGAACCCCCAAAAAACTTTTAGACCCCCTAAAAACCTAGAAACCCCACTAAAAACTATAAAAACCCTTTAAACTGCTAAAAATCTAAAAAACTACACAAATTATAAAAACCCTACAAAACACAAAACTAATAAGAATTTAAAAAAACACCATAAAAACGCCAAAACTATAAAAAACACGCATAATTCCCTAGAAACCCTAAAAAATAATTAAACCCATAAAACCCCAAAAAAACTATAAAATACCATTAAAACCCAAAAAAGATAAAAAAAACTCTCAAAAACCATAAAAACCCTAAAGAAACTGAGAAAGTTCTAAATGCCCAAAAAACCATAAAACCCCAAAACCCTTAAATATTATTAAAATGCTACAAAATCCCTGAAAACCATAATAATTTATAAAACCCTAAAAACATAGAAATACTATAACGAAACCGTAAAACCCAAAAAAGTATTAAAATCATTAAATTCTATAAAAACTCTAAAATCCCTAAAAATAATAAATAACCCAAAAACTCTAAGACAACAAAAAAACTGTAAAAACCGTACAAATCCTTAAAACAACTAAAACAATCTAAAAATATAACAATCCCAAAAAACCCTAAAAACCATTAATAAATACTTAAAACAACGTAAAACCCCTAAAACACTGTTTACTCTAAAAGTAACAAAAGACCTTAAAATCGTAAAATACCTAAAAATAAAAAAACCCTTAAATCATTCAAACCCTAAACCCTAAAACGCCAATAAAAGTCTAAGAATACATTAAACCCATAAAAACGTTAAACAACTCTATAAAATGTTAAAACTATAAAAAAACAAAAATACTAAAACCCCCAAAAAAACTATAAAAAACATCAAACCCCAAGGAACCCTAAAAAACTTATAAATCCATAAAACCTCAGAAAACCCATAAAAATCCCAAAAATCCATAAAATCCCAAAAAATGTATAAAACCTTAAAACCCTAAGAAACCATAAAAAACCTTAGAATCATTAAAAACTTAAAAACCTAAAACCATAATAAATACTGAAAACCCTAAAAACCCAAATAAAGTTACTAAAAACCATAAATCACACTAAAAACCAAAGAAAACCCTTAAAGCCCAAAAATCCCTAATGAAGATAAAAAATCTGAAACCCCTATAAAATAAATATTTAAAAAAATATAAAAACCCTAAAAAAAACGAAAAAAGATAAAAACACAAAAATCCCTTAAATCTATTAAAACCCTAAAAACCCGAAAAAACATGAAAACCCTTAAAATCCATAAAACTAATAAAAATCCAAGAAAATATCTAGAAATCCCAAAAATGTAAAAAACTCTAAAAACCCTAAAAACATAAGAACACCTTAAAAATATAAAAATACATAAAACCTCAATAAATCATAAAAATGATAAAACCCATATAAATTATAGAAACCTGAAAACCATAAAAACTTGTAAAAACATTAGAAACAATAAAATCCCATAAATACCCAAAAAGCACAAAAAACTCTAAAAACCCTTTAAACCCTTAAAAACATTTAAAAACTCTGAAAACATTTAAAACCCAAATAAAATAAGAAATCTACTAGAACCAAAAACACCATAAAAACCCTAAAAACACTAAAGATCCCTAAAAACCCACAAAATATCTAAAAACCCAAAAAAACAATAGAAATATTAAAAAATACACTAAAAATGTAAAACACGCAAAAAAAACATCGAAAACCTCTAAGAAAACCTTAAAACCCAAACAACACATCAATCCCCTTAAAACCTATAAAATTAAGAAGGTCCTAAAAAACTCCAAAAACCCTAGAAACCATTAAAATTATAAAACCAATAAAATCCTTAAGACCCAAAAAACCCACTAAAAACTCTAAAAAATTTAAACACCTAAAAACTATAAAAATAATTAAAAACCCTAAAAAACAACCCAAAAGCCCTAAAAGAACATAAAAAACCTAAAAACACTTAAAACCCCTAAAACCTATGAATATAAATTACAAAAAACACAAAACACCCTAATAAGCCTCATATTCCTTAAATACCGTAAAAAAATACAAAAATTCTATAAAAATGTAAAAAACACTACAGACCCTGAAAACCCCTAATAAAACCTTAAAAACCCAAACTCACTTTAAAAACCTAAAAACCCAAAAATACTTGAAAAACATAAAAAATTTAAAGACCCTAAAACCCCTAAAACTATAAAAAAACACAAATAACACTTTTTACTTTAAAAACCCCTAAACCCTAAAACCCATTATAAACTCAAAAAACTCATTCAACACTTAATAAAATTATAAATCTCTAGAAAAATAAAATCCAAAAAAATATAAAAAAACCCTTAAAACACCCCAAAACTATAAAACATATAAAAACCCAGAAAAACCTAAAACCCAGAAAAACCTAAAACCCTTGAAAATCCCTATAACCCTTAAAATCAATAAAAATCCCAAAAAATCCCAATAAAAAAAAACAAAACATAAAACACCTAAAATATCCCAAGAAAATACTAAAAAAAATAAAACACTTAAACCCCTAAAAACCCTAAGAAACTCTAAAAATACTAGAAAATAGCCAAAATCCAAAAAATACCAAAAAAACCAAAAAAATAACATTAAAACCCCGTAAAAACACATATATAAACGTTAAGAACTCTAAAAACCTTAAAAAACCTTAAAACTCAAAATAGAATGCCTAAAGCCCCTAAAAACCATAAAAACCCAAAAAACACTCAATATAAATAAAAATAGTAAATACTATAAAAATCCTAAAAAATAACTAGTGTTCCCTAAAAACATAAAAAACCTAAAAAAATCATGAAAACACCTCAGAAAGCCTTAAATACATATAAACTCTTAAAAACAAAAAAAAAACTGAAAAATGTTAAAAACCCAAAAATGATAGATAACCCTAAAACCCAAAAAACCATAAAAACCACTAAATCCCTAAAAACCCATAAAAACCTAAAAACCCACTAAAAACTCTAAAAACCCTTTCATCCCATTAAAATATTTAAAAACTCTAAAAACTCATAAAATCCCTAAAAAAATAAATACACCCATAAACACACAAAAAACCCAAAAAATAATAAAAATCCTAAATATCCATAAAAATGTTTAAAAACCCACCGAAATCCTGAATATCACTATGAAAACCATAAAAACGCAAAAAAACCTAAACCCCCTAAATACCCAAAAAATGATCAAATCCCTAAAAATCCCTAAAACCATAATAACCCTGAATATCTTTAAAATACCAATGACATCATTAAATTCTTAAAAATATTTATAAATACCTAAAAACATAAAAAACAATAAATACCTTGAAAACCCATAAGAAACCCTAAATACCTAAAAACACTTATTACCCATAAAATCCAAAAAAATGATAAAAACACAAAAAAAATCCTAAAAATTAAAAAAAAACATATAAAATACCTTTAAACATTAAAAACCCTAATGCATGGAAAAACCACTGCATACTCAAATAACCATTTAAACCCCAAAAACATTAAAAACTCTAAAAACCCATGAACCCCATAAAAACTCCATAAAAAACCCACAACCCCCAAAAGACCATAAAACCCCTAAAAACCCAAATAACCTTCAAAATAAATAAAAACACAAAAAAAAATTAATACACTTAAAAAATATCAGAAAATCCCAAAAAAATAAACTGAAAGCCCCATGAAATCCATAGAAAATTTAAAATAATTTAAAACACTTAAACCCCCAAAAACCTATAAACTGTTAAACCCCTAAAAATAAAAAAACCCTTCTTAAACGTCAAAATGATAAGAATCCATAAATACTATAAAAATACAAAAAACATCTCCAAAAATATAAAAAATCATAAAACCCTAAAGAACCATATGATCACATAAAAAAGAAAAAATATATATAAAACCCATAAAATTATAAAAAATGAAAAAAAACATTAAAGACCCTAAAACCCCAAGAAACCGTTAATAGCTATAAAAACCCCTAAAACCCTTCACAAACAATAAAACTTTATCAAATCTCAAAAAATACCCAAAAAACCAATAACCTTCCAAACCTACAAAAGCATTAAGAAAATATAAAACCGAAAAAAACTTTGAAAACTAAAAAACACTAAAACCAAAATGAAAACCAAAAAACCCCTATGAAACCCTAAAAACCCTAAAAACTAAAACCATTAAAAATCATAAAAATCCATAAAAAATACCTAAAAATGTAAAAAAAACTATATAACCCTGAAAAAACAATAAAAATCCTTAAAAACCTAAAAACACATAAAACCCATAAAACCCAAAAATGCTTATAACATTAAAAACCATAAAAACCATAAAAACACAAAAAATCCCTTAAAACTCTAAAAACCCCGAAAATCCTAAAAAATTCCTAAAGGTCCCAAAAACATAAAAAACATTAAAACCCTATCACCCCCAAATAACACATTAAAAACCTAAAAACAACGAAATTCCCCAAAAACATAAAAACACTAAAAACCTAAAAAACTCAAAAAAAAACTCTAAAAACCATAAAAACCAATAAAAACCTTGAAAACCATAAAGACCCATAAAAATCATAAAACCACTAATCTCTATAAATATTCTATAAACCCCAAAAAATAGTAAAAACTCTATTAACCTAAAAAACTCAAAAAAAATAGAAAACCCATAAAAATCATAAAATCCCCCAAAAACCCAGAAAACCTAGAAAACCCCTAAAAACCATAAAATTCCTAAAAAATCTCTAAAATCCATTAAAACCTTAAAAATCCTTAAAATCAAGAAATCCACAAAGAAAAACAAAAAACACTAAAAAAACATAAAACCAAAAAAAACAAAAAAAACACAAAAATCCCAAAAACCTATAAATATAATAAAATCCAAAAAACCATAAATTTCCGTAAAAACCCTAAAACCCATAAAAATATTAAAAAATCCATAAAAATTCCTAAAAACATAAAAAACAAAAATAAAACCACACAAATAACTATGAAACCCATAAAAACCTAGAAACACTTTAAACCCTAAAAAACTAAAAACCCAATAAAGTACTAAAAACCCTAAAGACACTAAAAGCCTCAAAATACATAAAAATACTAAAATCCCATAAAATCATAAAAATAAATAAAAAAAATCATAATAAACCATAAAACCCTAAAAAATACTAAGGAACCCATAAAAACCTAAAAACACATGAAACGCCTTAAAAGAAAAATGTAGCTAAAAACCCAAAAACTATAAAAATGAAAAAAAATAAAGACCTAAAATATACACAAAAGCCTTAAACCACTGAAAACTCAAAAAACCCCTTAAAACCCCTTAAAAGTTTCAAAAATTATAATAACCTTAAAGATTTTAAAATATAAAAAACACCCTATAACCTAAAAAAGACCATAAAAACTCTAAAAACACAAAAAATACCGAAAACTCTCAAATTCCCTAAAAACACTAAAACAACATAAAAATCCTCAAAAACAAATAAAATCAATATTAACATAAAAACACTAAAACCCCAAAATAACTGAAAAATCCCAACCAAATATTAAAAACATAAAAACAAATAACCCATAAAAACATCAAAAACGTTAAATAACCTAAAAACCCTAAAAACCTGAACAAATAATAAAAAATATTAAATACCAAAAAATCCATAAACCCCACTAAAAACTATAAAACTCATATAAACCCTTAAAAGGGTTAAAAAACCTAAAACATCCCAAAACCCGAAAACCCATAAAATTAAAAAATTCTATAAAGACACTAAATATTAAATAAAACCAAAAAATACCTAAGCACACTGAAAAACCCTAAGAAAATGTTAAAAAAATATAATTACATAAAAGCAATAAAAAAATAATATCAAGAACCTTAATAACATCAAAACGCTAAAAGCCCTCAAAATCCCTAAAAACCCTAAAAACCAATAAAAACCAGAAACCCCTAAAAACCCCTAAAAACCATGAAAAACATAAAAACCCCATAACACCATGAAAACCCAAAAGAAAACCCAAAAAAACAAGTCACATAAAACCCCTAAAAATCTAAAATAAACTAAAAACCCTAAAAACACATAAAAACAATAAAAATTACAAAAACACCACAAAACCTTAAAACACACTAAAATAATAAAATAACTTTAAACCCTTAAAAAACAATAAAACCCATAAAAATCGTAAAATAAAAAACCCTAAAACCCCCAAATACCAAAAAAACCCTAAAATCCTGAAAACCTAAAAAACCATAAACCATAAATTCCTTAAAAATCAAAAAAATCACTAAAAGATTAATAAACCCAAAAAAACCGAAAATCACCTAAGAAAACCTAAAAAACCTAAAATCACTTAAAACCCTTAAAAACCTAAAAAATGTAAAATTCATAAAAAACCCTAAAACATATAAGAATTAAAAAAATTCCTTAAAAATCCCCAAAAATGTGAAAAACACTAAAAACACTAAAAAAGCTAAGAAAACATTAAAAACGTAAGAAATTAAAAACCTATAAAACCTAGAAAATTCTAAAAATAGTAAAAACTATAAAAACCATAAAACCATAAAAAAACAGTTACAGTTTTAAAAGCATAAATACCATAAAAAATTTAAAAAACACAAAAAACAGTTGAAAATCTTTAAACAAAAAACATATTAAAAAACATTAAAAATCATAAATTACAATAAAAACAAAAAAAACATAAACCCCCAAAAAACTCAAAAAACACTAAAAAATCCTAAAAAACCCTGAAAATACCTAAACATATTGTGAAACAATCAAAATCCTAAAAAATACCTATAAATGCTTAAAAAGGTAAAAAACCCCTAAAAACACTGAAAACCCCTAATAGAACCTTACAAAACTAAAGAAACATAAAACCACTAAAAAACTCTAAAAACCACAAAACCATTAAAAAACCTAAATACCAAAAAATACCTAAAAATATTAAAACCTAGAAAAATATAAAAAATCACAAGAAAATCCCAAAAAACATAAAAACCATAGAATTTAAAAAAATCCTAAGAAATTATTAAAAAACAATAAACACTTAATACATCTAAAAACCCAAAAAAATCAGAAAACACTAAAAGTACATAAAAACCCAAAAACCACCAAAAAATGATTAGAACCCCCAAAAAAACCTTAAACCCCTTAAAACCCATGAAACCGCACTAAAAATAATAAAAACCCTTTAAACCGCTAAATATGTTAAAAAATGTACAAATCATAAAAACCCTACAAAACACAAAACAACTAATAACTAAAAAAACCCATAAAACCCCAAAACCATAAAAATGATGATTAATTCACTAGAAAACCTAAAAATAATAAAAACCCATAAACCCCAAAAAATTAAAAAAAACTATAAAATCCCTTTATAGACCTAAAAAGGTAAAAAAACTCTCAAAAATATTCAAAAACAGAAGAATCTCCAAAAATCCTAAACCCCCCAAAAAACACTTAAACCCCTAAAAGCACTAAAAATTATAAAAAACATGCAAATTCCCTAAAAAAACATAATAACATAAAAACCCTAAAAATAGATAAAAAATGTAAGAAACCCATAAAACCCAAAAAAACACATAAAAATTTTCAAATCTCTAAAAACTCTAAAATCCCTAAAAACACTAAAAAACCCTAAAACGTTAAGAAAACCATAAAACATATAAAGATAATAAAAACCATAAAAATCCTAAAAATCAGCAAAAATATCTAAAAACATAGTAATCCCCAAAAAACCAAAAAACCATTAAGAAAAAATTTAAACCCTAAAAAAATGTAAAACCCCTAAAACCCTAAAAACTCTAAAAACCGCAAAAGACCCTAATAATCCTAATACCCAAAAAAACCAAAAAAACCCTAAAACAATTGAAACCCTAAAACCCTAAACCCCACTAAAACTCTAAAAATACATTGAACCCAGAAAAATGATAAAAAACTCAAAAAATAATTAAAACGGTTAAAAACAATAAAAACAGTAAACCCATCAAAAACAATAAAAACCATAGACCCCCAAAAAACCCTAAAAAACCACAAAATCCCTAAAGCCTAAAAAATCCATAAAAATCATAAAAAATATCTAAAATCTATAAAATGTATAAAACTATAAAACCCTAAAAATCCATAAGAAAACTGTAGAATCCTTAAAAACATAAATCAAAAAACCCTATTAAATACTTGAAACCATAAAACCCTAAAAACTCACTAAAAACCAAAAATCCCCCTAAAAATCATAGAAAACCCTTAAATCCCATAATTCCCTAAAACCATTAAAAAATATATGACCCTCTAAAATAATAATTAAAAAACACTCAAAAAACCCTAAAAATTTTAGAAATATCAAAACACAAAAAAACTATAACATCAATAAAAACCCTAAATACCCGAAAAATAATCAAAAACCCTAAAAACAATAAAAAACCTTTGAAATCAAAGAAAATCCATAAAAATCCCTAAAAATGTAAAAAACTCTAAAAACTCTAAAAAACATAAGAACACCTTAAAATATAAAAATACTTAAAACCTTTATAAATGCTAACAATTCTATAAACCACAAAAAACCATAGAATCCTAAAAACTCTAAAAACCTATAGAAACATAAAAAACCATAAAACGCCATAAAAACCCAAAAAAGACTAAAAATTATAAAAACCCTGTAAATCCAAAAAAAAAATTAAAAACTCTAAAAAAATATAAAAACCCAAATAAACTAAAAAATACACTATAATTGAAAACACCATAAAAACACTATTGAACCCTAAAAACCCACAAAATCCCAAAAAACTATATAAATATTAAAAAAATAATCACTAAAAATGTAAAATGCACTAAAAACCTTGAAAAACCCTAAGAGAGCCAAAAAACCCAAAAAACCCCTTAAAACCCCTTAGAACCTAAAAAATTATAAAGTACACAAAAAGCACTAAATACCCTAAAAACCATCAAAATCATAAAATGCCTAAAATCCTTAAGACCTCAAAACCAATAAAAATCGGCTAAGTCTCTACAAACATTAAACCACATAAAACATTAAAAACTAAAAAACCAATAAAAATTCTAATATCAAAAAACCCTAAAACACTAAAATAACCTCAAAAACTGAAAAAAAACATAAAACCCATAAAAACATAAAAATCCAAAATACCTAAAAACACTAAACCCTCTAAAAGGCTACAAAATTGCTAAACACCCTAAAAATATAAAAAACCTAAAAATCCTTAAAAATGAAAAAAACACTACAATCCTAGAAAGCCGTAAGATATCGTTAAAATCCTAAAATGAATTTAAAACCATAAAAACAAACAAAATCACCAAAACCCAAAAAAAGACCATAAAACCCTAAAAACTATAAAAACACTAATAAACCTTATAAACCTAAAACCCCCCAAAACCCAAATCCTAAAATAAACTCTAAAAACACTTTAAACACTTAAAAGACATTAAAAACCTCTAAAAACCATTAAATCTAAAAATAAATAAAAAAACCCATAAAACCCCAAAAAACTATAAAACCCTAAAAATACTAAAAAACCTAAAACCCTTGAAAATACCTACAGGCCTAAAAACAATATAAATCCTAAAACCCCAAAAAAAACATAAAAACCCAAAAAAATCAGAAGAAAATATTAAAAACCATAAAACACTTAATCCCCTAACATAAATACCATAAGAAACTCTAAAAACCTTGGAAAATACCCTAAAATCCAAAAAAACCCCAAAAAACCAAAAAAAACCCCAAAACCTTAAAAACCAATAAAAACATATTGAAAACAAAAAAAAAACTTTTTAAAACCTTAAAAATGTTAAAAAACTCTAAAAATCATAAAAATCCTAAAAACTCAAAAAAATGTCTAAAACCCTAAAAACACACAAAACCTATAAAAACATAAAAAACACTTATTACTTTACTATCCATAAAAAAACCCACAAAATGTAATAAAACCCTAAAACCCCCTACAATCCTAAAAAAATCCTAAAGGTCACAAAAACATAAAAAACCCTAAAACACTAAAAACCCTTAATAACACCTTAAAAAGCTAAAAACAACAAAAATCTCGAAAACCAAAAAAAATTAAAAACCCTAAAAACAATAAAAACTCTATAAACGATAAAAACAAAAAAACCATGAAAACCATAAAGACCAATAAAAAGATTAAAACGACTAAACATTCTAAAGATCCTATAAACCCCTAAAATGTTAAAAACTCAGAAAACCCATAAAACCTTGAAAAACCATGAAAACCCAAAAAACCTGGAAAACCTATAAAACCCCTAAAATCCATAAAAATCCTAAAAAATCAACAATATGCCTAAAAACATAAAAATCCTTAAAAAAATGAAAGGTCATAAGAAAAACTAAAAAACCTAAGAAAACACAAACACTTTAAAAACATAAAAAACACAAGACTTCTTAAAACCCATAAAAATCCTAAAATTCCAAAAAAACCCTCAATGTCCCTGGCAACCCAAAAACCCATAAAGATCATAAAAATCCATAAAAATTCCCAAAAATAGAAAAAAAACCACTATAACTCACGAAAAACACTATAAAACTCCTAAAAACATAGAAACACTTAAAACCCTAAAAAAATAAAAACCGTAAAAGTGATAAAAACCATAAAAACACTAAAAACAGTAAAAGCCTCAAAATTAATAAAAATCCTAAAATCCAATAAAATCAGAAAAATAACTAAAAAATAATAATAAAGAATAATAAACCCTAAAAACCTAAAACCATTGAGAAACACAAAAAACATAAAAATACTTGAAATACCTAAAATGAAATAAAATTCTAACTACGTAAAAACTATGATAATGAAAAAAAAATAAAGACCCAAAAAATACATAAAACGCTTTAAACCACTAAAAACTCAAAAAACCAATTAAAACCCCTCAAAAAATATAAAAAATATAAAAACCTTTAAGATCCAAAAAAATCAACACTCCCAGTAATCTAAAAAATACCATAAAACTCAAAAAATCACAAAAAATCCCCAAATATCTCTAAATATATAAAAAAACAAAACCACATAAAAATCCTAAAAAATACCTGAAATAAATATTAACATAAAAACCCTAAAATCCCAGAGATATCCATAGAAAATTTAAAAACCTAAAACACATAAACCCCTAAAAAAACATAAAAAACGCTAAAAAAAACCTAAATACTCTAAAAAAATTAAAAAATATTTAAAACCAAAATAACCATAAACCTCACTAAGAACTCTAAAACTCATTTAAAACCTTAAAAATGTTAAAAAACCTAAAAACCTCCTAAAATCCAAAAACCCCGAAAATTTGAATGAAATATAAAAATACCCTAAATATCAGAAAAACCAAAAAATACCTAAGAACATAGACAAACACTAAGAAACTGTAAAAACTATAATTATATAAAAACCCTAAAAAATAAAAAAAATAAAACCTGAAAAGACTAGAAAAACCAGAAAACCCTAAAAACACTCAAAATACCTAAAAACCCTAAAAAAAATAAAAAACTAAAACTCTATTGAAACCTCTAAAAATCCTGAAAAACATACAAACCCCTTAAAACCTTGAAACCCCCAAGTAAAACCTCAAAACACTTAAAACCCCTAAAAACAAAAAATACATCGAAAACCCTAAAAAACCTAAAAACAAAAAAAATACTAAAACATTATAAAACCCAATAAAACTCTAAAACCCCTATAAACCATGAAAAACATTAAAAAAAATGAAAACAGTAAAAATCCAAAAATAAAAAACCTAAAAATCCACCCCAAACCATAAAACCATAAAAGCCTAAAAACCATAAAAACCCTAAAACCATAAAATCCCTTAAAATCCAAAAAATTCAATAAAAAACTAAAAGAGTAATGGACCCTAAAAACATTGAAATAACCTAAGAAAATGTAAAAACCCTAAAAACACTTAAAACCCTTAAAAACCTCAATAATTTTCAAAATCATAAAAATTCCTAAAAACATATAAATATTCAAAGAATCTTTATAATTCCAAAAAAATGTTAAAACCCTAAAAAATACAAAAACCCTAAGAAAACCTCAAAAACATAAAAAAATCCTTTAAAAATATAGTAAATTATCAAATCCATAAAAACCAGAAAACCTCTAAAACCCCTAAAACTGTAAAAACCCATTACATTTTTTAAAATTCTAAATACCATAAAAACACTAAAAACACAAAAATACTAAAAAACCATTAAATCCTGAACATATTAAATATTTTAAAAAACAAAAATTCTATTAAAAACTCAATAAAATATATATATCCCCATTAAAACCCTAAAACACATAAAACCCCATAGAATACCAAAATATATTTTGAAACAATAAAAATCCAAAAAAATCCCTAAAAATCCCTAAAAATTCAGAAAACCCTAAAAACCCTGAAAACCCCTAAGAGAAACTTAGAAACCTAAAAACACATAAAACCCATAAAACCCCAAAAAAATCTAAATACCACAAATCCCATAGAAACCCTAAATCATCAAAAAGTCCCTAAAATCCTAAAACCCATAAAAATCCTAAAAAAACACAAAAAATACCTAAAAACATACAAAACCATAAAAATAAATAACAAACCATAATAAATTATTAAAAACCAATAATCACTTAATACTGCTAAAAAATAAAAATAAATCCCAAAACCCTAAAAGTCCCTAAAAACCCAAAAACTTCAAAAAAAATCATAAAAACCCCCAAAAAAAACTTTTAGACCCCCTAAAAACCTAGAAACCCCACTAAAAACTATAAAAACCCTTTAAACCGCTAAAAATGTAAAAAACTACACAAATCATAAAAACCCTACAAAACACAAAACTAATAAGAACTTAAAAAAACACCATAAGAACGCCAAAACTATAAAAAACACGCATAATTCCCTTAAAACCCTAAAAAATATTTAGACCCATAAAACCCCAAAAAAACTATAAAATACCATTAAAACCCAAAAAAGATAAAAAAAACTCTCAAAAACCATAAAAACCCTAAAGAAACTGAAAAAGTTCTAAATGCCCAAAAAACCATAAAACCCCAAAAAACCTTAAATATTGTTAAAATGCTACAGAATCCCTAAAAACCATAATAATTTATAAACCCCTAAAAACATAGAAATACTATAACGAAACCATAAAACCCAAAAAAATCTTAAAAACATTAAATTCTATAAAAACTCTAAAATCCCTAAAAATAATAAATAACCCAAAAACTCTAAGATAACAAAAAAACTGTAAAAAACGTACAAATCCTTAAAACAACTAAAACAATCTAAAAATATAACAATCCCAAAAAACCCTAAAAACCATTAATAAATCCTTAAAATAATGTAAAACCCCTAAAACACTGTATACTCTAAAAGTAACAAAAGACCCTAAAATCCTAAAATACCTAAAAATAAAAAAACCCTTAAATCATTCAAACCATAAACCCTAAAACCCCAATAAAAGTTTAAGAATACATTAAACCCATAAAATGTTAAAAAATTCTATAAAATGTTAAAACTATAAAAAAACAGAAATACTAAACCCCCCAAAAAACTACAAAAAACATCAAACCCCAAGGAACCCTAAAAAACTTATAAATCCATAAAACCTCAGAAAACCCATAAAAATCCCAAAAATCCATAAAATCCCAGAAAATGTATAAAACCTTAAAACCCAAAGAAACCATAAAAAACCTCAGAATCCTTAAACACTTAAAAACCTAAAACCATAATAAATACTAAAAACCCTAAAAACCCAAATAATGTTACTAAAAACCATAAATCACACTAAAAACCAAAGAAAACCCTTAAAGCCCAAAAATCCCTAATGAAGATTAAAAATCTAAAACCCCTCTAAAATAAATATTTTAAAAAAATATAAAAACCCTAAAAAAATGAAAAAAGATAAAAACACAAAAAACCCTTAAATCTATTAAAACCCTAAAAACCTGAAAAAACATGAAAAACCTTAACATCCATAAAACTAATAAAAATCCAAGAAAATATCTAGAAATCCCAAAAATTTAAAAAACTCTAAAAACCCCAAAAGCATAAGAACACCTTAAAAATATAAAAATACATAAAACCTCAATAAATCATAAAAATGATAAAACCCATATAAATTATAGAAACCTAAAAACCAAAAAAACTTGTAAAAACATTGGAAACAATAAAATCCCATAAATACCCAAAAAGCACTAAAAACTCTAAAAACCCTTTAAACCCTTAAAAACATTTAAAAACTCTGAAAACATTTAAAAACCAAATAAAATAAGAAATCTACTAGAACCAAAAACACCATAAAAACCCTAAAAACACTAAAGATCCCTAAAAACCCACAAAATCTCTAAAAACCCAAAAAAACAATAGAAATATTAAAAAAATACACTAAAAATGTAAAACACGCAAAAAACATCGAAAACCTCTAAGAAAACCTTAAAACCCAAACAACACTTCAATCCCCTTGAAACCTATAAAATTAAGAAGTTCCTAAAAAACTCCAAAAATCCTAGAAACCATTAAAACTATAAAACCAATAAAATCCTTAAGACCCAAAAAAACCCACTAAAAACTCTAAAAAATTTAAACACCTAAAAACTATAAAAATCATTAAAAACCCTAAAAAACAACCCAAAATCCCTAAAATAACATCAAATACCTAAAAATACTTAAAACCCCTAAAACCTATGAATATAAATTAAAAAAACACTAAACACTCTAATAGCCCTCAAATTCCTTAAATACCGTAAAAAATACAAAAAATCTATAAAAATGTAAAAAACACTACAGACCCTGAAAACCTCTAATAAAACCTTAAAAACCCAAACTCACTTTAAAAACCTAAAAACCCAAAAATACTTGAAAAACATAAAAAATTTAAAGACCATAAAACCCCTAAAACTATAAAAAAACACAAATAACACTTATTACTTTAAAAACCCCTAAACCCTAAAACCCATTATAAACTCAAAAAACACATTCAACACTTAATGAAATTATAAATCTCTAGAAAAATAAAATCCAAAAAAATATCAAAAAAACACTTAAAACACCCCAAAACTATAAAACATATAAAAACCCAGAAAAACCTAAAACCCAGAAAAACCTAAAACCCTTGAAAATCCCTATAACCCTTAAAATCAATAAAAATCCCAAAAATCCCAAAAAACAAAAACAAAACATAAAACACCTAAAATATCCTAAGAAAATACTAAAAAAATAAAACACTTAAACCCCTAAATACCCTAAGAAACTCTAAAAATACTAGAAAATAGCCAAAATCCAAAAAATACCAAAAAAACCAAAAAAAACATTAAAACCCCGTAAAAACACATATATAAATGTTAAAAACTCTAAAAACCTTAAAAACCCTAAAAACTCAAAATAGAACGCCTAAATCCCCTAAAAACCATAAAACCCAAAAAAACACTCAATATAAATAAAAACAGTAAAAACTATAAAAATCCTAAAAAATAACTAATGTTCCCTAAAAACATAAAAAACCTAAAAAAATCATGAAAACCCCTCAGAAAGCCTTAAATACATATAAACTCTTAAATACAAAAAAACTGAAAAATGTTAAAAACTGAAAAATGATAGAAGACCCTAAAACCCAAAACACCATAAAAACCCCTAAATCCCTAAAAACCCATAAAAACCTAAAAACCCACTAAAAACTCTAAATCACCTTTCATCCCATTAAAATATTTAAATACTCTAAAAAACTCATAAAATCCCTAAAAAAATAAATACACCCATAAACACCCAAAAAACCTAAAAAATAATAAAAATCCTAAATATCCATAAAAATGTTTAAAAACCCACCGAAATCCTGAATATCACTATGAAAACCATAAAAACGCAAAAAAACCTAAACCCCCTTAATACCCAAAAAATGATCAATTCCCTAAAAATCCCTAAAACCATAATTACCCTCAATATCTTTAAAATACCAATGACATCATTCAATTCATAAAAATATATATAAATACCTAAAAACATAAAAAACAATAAATACCTTGAAAACCCATAAGAAACCCTAAAAACCTAAAAACACTTTTTACCCATAAAATCCAAAAAAATGATAAAAACACAAAAAAAAATCCTAAAAATTAAAAAATACCATATAAAATACCTCTAAACATTTAAAACCCTAATGCATAGAAAAACCACTGCATACTCAAATAACCATTTAAACCCGAAAAACATTAAAAACTCTAAAAACCCATAAACCCCATAAAAACTCCATAAAACACCCACAACCCCCAAAAGACCATAAAACCCCTAAAAACCAAAATAACCTTCAAAATAACTAAAAACACAAAAAAATTAAAACACTTAAAAAATACTGGAAAATCCAAAAAAAATAAACTGAAATCCCCCTGAAATCCATAGAAAATTTAATATAATTTAAAACACTTAAACCCCCAAAAACCTATAAACTGTAAAAACCCTAAAAATCAAAAAGCCCTTCTTAAACGTCAAAATGATAAGAATCCATAAATACTATAAAAATACAAAAAACATCTCCAAAAATATAAAAAATCATAAAACCCTTAAAACCATATGATCACATAAAAAAGAAAAAAATATATAAAACCCATAAAATCATAAAAAATGAAAAAAAACATAAAAAACCCTAAAACCCCAAGAAACCCTTAATAGCTATAAAAACCCCTAAAACCCTTCACAAACAATAAAACTTTATAAAATCTAAAAAAATACCCTAAAAACCAAAAACCTTCCAAACCTACAAAAGTATTAAAAAAATATAAAACCCAAAATAACATTTAAAACTAAAAAACACTAAAAACCAAAATGAAAACCAAAAAACCCCTATGAAACACTAAAAACCCTAAAAACTAAAACCCCTAAAAATCATAAAAATCCATAAAAATACCTAAAAATGTAAAAAAACTCTAAAACCCTGAAAAAACAATAAAAATCCTTAAAAACCTAAAAACACATAAAACACATAAAACCCAAAAATGATTATAACATTAAAAACCATAAAAACCATAAAAACCCAGAAAATCCCTTAAAACCATAAAAACCCAGAAAATCCCTTAAAACTCTAAAAACCCCTAAAATCCTAAAAAATTCCTAAAGGTCCCAAAAACATATAAAACATTAAAACCCTATCACCCCCAAATAACACCTTAAAAACCTAAAAACAATGAAATTCCCAAAAAATATAAAAAACCTAAAAACCTAAAAAACCCAAAAAAAAACTCTGAAAACCATAAAAACCAGTAAAAACCTTGAAAACCATAAAGTCCCATAAAAATCATAAAACCACTAATCTCTATAAATATTCTATAAACCCCAAAAAATGGTAAAAACTCTAAAAACCTAAAAAACTCAAAAAAAATCGAAAACCCATAAAAATCATAAAATCCCCCAAAAACCCAGAAAACCTAGAAAACCCCTAAAAACCATAAAATTCCTAAAAGATCCCTAAAATCCATTAAAACCTAAAAAATCCATAAAATCCAGAAATCCACAAAGAAAAACAAAAAACACTAAAAAAACATAAAACCTCAAAAAACATAAAACCTCAAAAAACATAAAAAACACAAAAATCCCTAAAACCTATAAAAATAATAAAATCCAAAAAACCATAAATATCCGTAAAAACCCTAAAACCCATAAAAATATTAAAAAATCCATAAAAATTCCTAAAAACAGAAAAAACAAAAAAAAACCACACAAATAACTATGAAACCCATAAAAACCTAGAAACACATAAAACCCTAAAAAACTAAAAACCCTATAAAGTACTAAAAACCCTAAAGACACTATAAGCCTCAAAATACATAAAAATACTAAAATCCCATAAAATCATAAAAATAAATAAAAAACAAAAAATCATAATAAACCATAAAACCCTAAAAACTACTAAGGGACCCATAAAAACCTCAAAACACATGAAACGCCTTAAAAGAAAAATACATCTAAAAAACCCAAAAACTATAAAAATGAAAAAAAATAAAGACCTAAATTATACACAAAATCCTTAAACCACTAAAAACTCAAAAAACCCCTTAAAACCCCTTAAACGTTTCAAAAATTATAATAACCTTAAAGATTTTAAAATATAAAAAACACCCTATAACCTAAAAAAGACCATAAAAACTCTAAAAACACAAAAAATACCTAAAACTCTCAAATTCCCTAAAAACACTAAAACAACATAAAAATCCTAAAAAAAAAATAAAATCTATATTAACGTAAAAACACTAAAACCCCAAAAATAACTGAAAAATCACAACCAAATATTAAAAACATAAAAATAAATAAAACCCATAAAAACGTCAAAAACGCTAAATAACCTAAAAACCCTAAAAACCCGAAAAAATAATAAAAAATATTAAATACCAAAAAATCCATAAACCCCACTAAAAACTATAAAACTCATATAAACCCTTAAAAAGGTTAAAAACCCTAAAACATCCCAAAACCCAAAAACCCCTAAAATTAAAAAATTCTATAAAGACACTAAGTATTAAAAAAAACCAAAAAAAAACCAAAGCACACTGAAAACCCCTAAGGAAATGTTAAAAAAAATATAATTACATAAAAGCAATAAAAAATAATTTCAAGAACCTTAATAACATCAAAATGCTAAAAGCCCTCAAAATCCCTAAAAACCCTAAAAACCAATAAAAACCAGAAACCCCTAAAAACCCCTAAAAACCATGAAGAACATAAAAACCCCATAACACCACGAAAACCCAAAAGAAAACCCAAAAAAAACAAGTCACATAAAACCCCTAAAAATCTAAAATAAACTGAAAACCCTAAAAACACATAAAAACAATAAAAATTACAAAAACACCACAAAACCTTAAAACCCACTAAAATAATAAAATACCTTTTAAACCCTTAAAAAAACATAAAACCCATAAAAATCATAAAATAAAAAACCCTAAAACTCCCAAATACCAAAAAAACCCTAAAATCCTGAAAACCTAAAAAACCATAAAACCATAAAATCCTTAAAAATCAAAAAAAATCACTAAAAGATTAATGAACCCAAAAAACCCGAAAATCACCTAAGAAAACCTAAAAAACCTAAAATCACTTAAAACCCTTAAAAACCAAAAATATGTAAAATTCATAAAAAACCCTAAAACATATAAAAATTAAAAATATTCCTTAAAAATCCCCAAAAATGTGAAAAACCCTAAAAACACTAAAAAAATAAGAAAACATTAAAAACGTAAGAAATTAAAAACCTATAAAACCTAGAAAATTCTACAAATAGTAAAAACTATAAAAACCATAAAACCATAAAAAACAGTTACAGTTTTTAAAACCTTAAATACCATAAGAAATCTAAAAAACACAAAAAACAGTAAAAACTCTTTAAACAAAAAACATATTAAAAAAAATTAAAAATCATAAATTACCATAAAAACAAAAAAAAAACCATAAAACCCCAAAAAACACTAAAAAACCCTAAAAAACCCTGAAAATACCTAAACATATTGTGAAACAATCAAAACCTTGAAAAATACCTATAAATGCTTAAAAAGGTAAAAAAACCCCTAAAAACACTGAAAACCCCTAAGAGAACCTTACAAAACTAAAGAAACATAAAACCACTAGAAAACTCTAAAAACCAAAAAACCATTAAATAACCTAAATACCAAAAAAATACCTAAAAATATTAAAACCTATAAAAATCTAAAAAATCACAATAAAATCCCAAAAAACATAAAAACCCATAGAATTTAAAAAAATCCTAAGAAATTATTAAAAACCAATAAACACTTAATACATCTAAAAACCCAAAAAAAATCAGAAAACACTAAAAGTACATAAAAACCCAAAAACCACCAAAAAAGGATTAGAACCCCCGAAAAAACCTTAAACCCCTTAAAACCCATGAAAACCCACTAAAAACAATAAAAACCCTTTAAACCGCTAAATATGTTAAAAAATGCACAAATCACAAAAACCCTACAAAACACAAAACAACTAATAACTAAAAAAACCCATAAAACCCCAAAACCATAAAAAAGATGATTAATTCCCTAGAAAACCTAAAAATAATAAAAACCCATAAACCCCAAAAAATTAAAAAAAGACTATAAAATCCTTTTATAACCCTAAAAAGGTAAAAAACTCTCAAAAATAATCAAAAACAGAAGAATCTCCAAAAATCCTAAACCCCCCAAAAAACACTTAAACCCCTAAAAACACTAAAAATTATAAAAAACATGCAAATTCCCTAAAAAACCATAATAACATAAAAAACCCTAAAAATAGATAAAAAAATTTAAGAAACCCATAAAACCCAAAAAACACATTAAAATTTTCAAATCTCTAAAAACTCTAAAATCCCTAAAAACACTAAAAAACCCTAAAACGTTAAGAAAACCATAAAATATATAAAGATAATAAAAACCATAAAAATCCTAAAAAATCTGCTAAAATATCTAAAAACATAGTAATCCCCAAAAACCCTGAAAACCATTAAGAAAAAATTTAAACCCTAAAAAAATGTAAAACCCCTAAAACCCTAAAAACTCTAAAAACCGCAAAAGACCCTAAAAATCCTAATACACAAAAAAACCAAAAAACCCTAAAACAATTGAAACCATAAAACCCTAAACCCCACTAAAACTCTAAAAATACATTAAACCCAGAAAAATGATAAAAAACTCTACAAATAATTAAAATGGTAAAAAATAATAAAAACAGTAAACCCATAAAAAACAATAAAAACCATAGACCCCCAAAAACCCTAAAAAACCACAAAATCCCTAAAACCTAAAAAATCCATAAAAATCACAAAAAATCTCTAAAATCCAAAAAATGTATAAAACTATAAAACCCTAAAAATCCATAAGAAAACAGTAGAATCCTTAAAAACATAAATCAAAAAACCCTATTAAATACTTGAAACCATAAAACCCTAAAAACTCACTAAAAACCAAAAATCCCCCTAAAAATCATAGAAAACCCTTAAAGCCCATAAATCCCTAAAACCATTAAAAAATATATGACCCTCTAAAATAATAATTAAAAAACACTCAAAAAACCCTAAATTTTTTAAAAATATCAAAACACAAAAAAACTATAACATCAATTAAAACCCTAAATACCCGAAAAAGAATAAAAAACCCTAAAAACAATAAAAAACCCTTTGAAATCAACGAAAATCCATAAAAATCTCTAAAAATGTAAAAAACTCTAAAAACTCTAAAAAACATAACAACACCTTAAAATATAAAAATACTTAAAACCTTTATAAATGCTAACAATTCTATAAACCATAAAAAACCATAGAATCCAAAAAACCCTAAAAACCTATAAAACATACAAAACCATAAAACGCCATAAAAACCCAAAAAACACTAAAATTTATAAAAACCCTGTAAATCCAAAAAAACATTAAGAACTCTAAAAAAATATAAAAACCCAAATAAACTAAAAAATCCACTATAATTGAAAACACCATAAAGACCATAAAAACACTATTGAACCCTAAAAACCCACAAAATCCCAAAAAACTATATAAATATTAAAAAAATAATCACTAAAATTGTAAAAAACACTAAAAACCTTGAAAAACCCTAAGAGACCCATAAAACCCAAAAAAACCCCTTAAAACCCCTTAGAACCTAAAAAATTATAAAATACACAAAAAACACTAAAAACCCTAAAAACCATCAAAATCATAAAATGCCTAAAATACTTAATACCTCAAAACCTATAAAACCGGCTAAGTCTCTACAAACATTAAACCTCATAAAACATTAAAAACTAAAAAACCAATAAAAATTCTAACATCAAAAAACCCTAAAACCCTAAAATAACCTCAAAAACTGAAAAAAACATAAAACCCATAAAAACCTAAAAACCAAAATACCTAAAAACACTAAACCCTCTAAAAGGCTACAAAATTGCTAAACACCCTAAAAATATAAAAAACCTAAAAATCCTTAAAAATGAAAAAAACACTATAATCCTAGAAAACCGTAAGAAATCTTTAAAATCCTAAAATGAATTTAAAACCATAAAAACAAACAAAATCGCAAAAACCCAAAAAAAAGACCATAAAACACTAAAAACTATAAAAAACACTAATAAACCTTATAAACCTAAACCCCCCAAAACCCAAATCCCACAATAAACTCTAAAAACACTTTAAACACTTAAAAGACATTAAAACCCTTAAAAACCATTAAATCTAAAAATAAATAAAAAAACCCATAAACCCCCAAAAAACTATAAAACCCTAAAAATACTAAAAAACCTAAAACCCTTGAAAATACCTACAGGCCTAAAAACAATATAAATCCTAAAACCCCCAAAAAAACATAAAAACCCAAAAAAATAAGAATAAAATATTAAAAACCATAAAACACTTAATCCCCTAACATAAATACCATAAGAAACTCTAAAAACCCTGGAAAATACCCTAAAATCCAAAAAAACCCCAAAAAAACAAAAAACCCCCCAAAACCATAAAAACCAATAAAAACATATTGAAAACACAAAAAAAAACTTTTTAAAACCTTAAAAATGTTAAAAAACTCTACAAATCATAAAAATCCTAAAAACTCAAAAAATTGGCTAAAACCCTAAAAACCATAAATACCCATAAAACTCTCAGTATCCAAGAAACCCGTCAAAACAATAAAAATAAAAAAATAACTAAATATCCCTAAAACATACAAAAAAACAAAAAACTATAAAAACCCCAAAGAAATCCTTAAATACCTATAAATGGTTACAACCCCCAAAAAACATAAAAATGTTAAAAACCAAAAAATTATTAAAAACCCTAAAACCCAAAATACAATAAAAACCCCTAAATCCCTAAAAACCCATAAAAACCTAAAAACCCACTTAAAACTCTAAAAATCATTTAGTCCCCTTATAACATTTAAAAAGTCTAAAGAACCATAAATTATCTAAAAAAATAATATAAAAACCCAAAAAACCCTATAAACTGTAAAAATCCTTAATATCCATAAATTTTTTTGAAAACCCACCGAAACCCTTAAGACCACTATGAAAACCATAAAAAAAATAAAAAAACATAAACCCACTAAAAACATGAAAAACGATCAATACCCTAAAAACCCCAAAAAACATAATAACCCTCTATATCCTTAAAATCCCAAAGACACCATTAAAATCCTAAAAAATATCTAAAAATCTCTAAAAACATAAAAATGCTAAATATCTTGAAAACCCTTAAGAAACCCTTAAAAAACTAAAAACACATATGCCCCCTAAAATTCAAACAAACTACAAAACCCTAAAAACATCCTTAAAATAGAAAAACCCTTATAAAACCCTTTCAATCCTTTAAACCCCTAAATCTAAAAAAACTACAAAATCTAATAAACTTTTAAACCCCAAAAAATATAAAAAACACTAAAAACCCATAACCCCCCGAAAAACTCAACAAAAACCCAAAACCCCCAAAAATACAAAAAAAACTTTCAAACCCTAACAATCTTTAAAATACCTAAAAACCCTACAAAATAATTAAAAGACTTAAAAATACATAAAAATCCTAAAAAACAAACAAAATGAAAGCCTTGAGAAAGACATATAAATATTTAAAAACCTAAAAATAGTTAAAACCATAAAAACCAAGAAATACCTACTAAAACATCAAAATCACTAAATATCATAAATACCAAAACAATACAATAAAATCACTAAACAAATAAAAATTCATAAAATGATAAAAAACCCTATGAACATATTAAAAAATAAAAAACACATAAGACCCCTAAAATATGAATATGTGAAAAAAACCCCAAAATACCCTAACCCCCCCACCCTTAAAACATATAAAAACACATAAAACCATTCACAAATAATAAAACATCATCAAATTTCTAAAAATCCACTAAAAAACAAAGACCTCCAAAACCTATAAAAGCATTAAAAAATCAAAAAACCTTAAGAACCCTTAAAAAATAAAAAAACTATAAAAACCGAGTTGAATACAATAATAACCTTTATAAACCCTCAAAAAACCTAAAACCCCTAAAAATCCTAAAAATCTATAAAAATCCATAAAAATTTCAAATAAATTTAAAACCCTAAAAAACCATAAGAAATCCTTAAAAACCTAAAAACACTTAATCCCCTAAAAACATAAAAAATGATTATAACTTTAAAAACCATAAAAACACAAAAAATCCCATAAATCTATAAAACCCCTAATATCCTAAAAATTCATAAAGGTCTCAAAAACATAAGAAATCATGAAACACAAATACCCCCAATGAAATCCTTAAAAACCTAAAAATATGAAAAATACCAAAAAACCAAAAAACTCTAAAAACCCTAAAAACCATAAAAACTATAAAAACCATAAAAAGAAATAAAAACCCTGAAATACCTAAAGAATCATAAAAATCTTAAAACCAATAAACTCTCTAAAGATCCTATAAACCTTTAAATTTTTTAAAAACTATTAAAACCCTAAAAAACTCCAAAAAACCTCCTAAAACTAGAAAACTATAAAAAACCCAAAAAACCCAAAAAACACAGAAAACATGGAAAACCCCTAAAAACAATAAAAAACATAAAAAATCCAAAAAATCCAAAAAATCCAAAAAAAACATAAAAATCCATAAAAACCTGAATGCCCCAATGAAAAACTAAAAAACCTAAAAAACACAAACCCTCTAAAAACCAAAAAAGCACAAATATACCTAAAACCCATAAAAATCCTAAAATCCCGAATAACCCTCAAAGTCCATAAAAACCCTAAAATCAATAAAAATCCTAAAAAATACATAAAAACTCCAAAAAAAATTAAAAAAATCTAAAAAACCCAACGAATCCCATAAAAACATAGAAACACTTAAAACCCTAAAAAACAAAAAACCCTAACAAGTGCTTAAAACCCTAAAAACACAAAAAGCCTCAAAATAAAAAAAAATCCTTAAATCAAAAAAAATCCTAAATATAACCGAAAATCCCGAAAAACATAATAAACCAAAAACAAACTCTAAAACCCACTAGCATACCCATAAAAACTGAAAAACACACTGAAACACCAAAACATAAAATTAACATCTAAAAACCAAAAAACCCTAAAATTGAAAAAAATAACGACCCAATATAAAAAAACCCTTTAAACCACTAAAAACTCAAAAAAAACCCTAAACCCTCTTCCCCCCCAATTTGAAAATTTCTAAAAAACAAAAAATATCCTAAATACTGAAAACCCCCCATAACATAAAAAACACCATAAAAACTCTAAAAATCACAAAAATCTCTTAATATACAAAATCACTAAAAACACCAAAACCACATAAAAATCCTAAAAAATACCTAAAATCCATATTAATGTAAAAACCCTAAAAACGATTAAATCCCAGAGAAATCCTAAGAAAATATTAAAAACTTAACCACACATAAAACCTAAAAAAATGTCAAAAACACTAAAAAACCTAAAAAACCATAATTATCCTAAAAACTATAAAAAATCACAAAAAAACCCAAATAATAACTCTTAAAATCATTTAAACCCTTCAAAATTTAAAACCACTAAATACCCAAAAACCTCCTAAAACCCAAAAACCCCTAAAATTAAAAAATTATAAAAACTCCCTAAATATAAAAAAACCCAAAAAAAATTAAACACTAAAAAACAAAATGAAAAAGTTAAAAACATAAAACTATATAAAACCCCTAAAAACCAAAATAATTTTAAATAATAGAAAAGACATGAAAAACCTAAAAACCCAAAAACCCTTAAAATCCCTAAAAACACTAAAAACCCTTAAAAACCTAAAAAATATCCAAATCATAAAAACCCTAAAAAAATATAAAAATTCCGAAAATCCTTAAAATTACACAAAAATGTAAAAAACCCAAAAATCATTGAAAAACCATAACCAAACCATAAAAAAACTACAAAAATTAAAAACATACAAAAACTAAGAAAATTATAAAAACCAGAAAAACTATAAAACCCCTTAAACTATAAAAACACCTTACAATTTTTAAAACCATGAATACAATAAAAAATCTAAAAAACAATAAAAAACTAAAAACCCTTTAAACATTAATAATATTAAAAAACTATAAAAACCATAAATTCCCTTAAAAACTCAAAAAAACCCAAAAACCACCTAAATACCTAAAACCATTAAAAACACTCAAAATACCTAAAAATATTTTCAAACAATAAATATCCTAAGAAATACCTATAAATGTAAAAAAACCAAATAGCCTAAAAACCAATAAAATAACCTTACAAACCTAAAAACAATTAAAACCCATAAAAACCCAAAAAAACTCTAGAAATCATAAACCCATTAAAAATCCTAAAACACCAAAAAGTCCTTAAAAATCATAAAACCAATAAAATCCTAAAAAATCACAAAAAATCTATAAGAACATAAAAAGCGATAAAAATAAAAAAAAAAGAAAGTATTATAAACCAGTAAACACTTAATGCCACTAAAAACCCAAAAAAATAATAAAACCCTAAAAGTCTATAAATTTCCAAAAAATGGAAAAAAATCATATGAACTCCAAAAAAACAATTAAACCCCCTAAAAACCTAGAAACCCCACTAAAAACAACAAAAAAACACTTTAAAGAGAAAAAAATGTTAAAAACTCCACAAATCAAAAAAACCATACAAAGAAAAAAATAACTAAGAACAAACAAAAAACGCCATAAAAATCCCAAAACCAGAAAAAACACGATTAATAACCTAGAAACCCTAAAAAATATAAAACCTCACAAAACCCAAAAAAAAGTATAAAATCCCTTTAAAACCATATAAAGGTAAAAAAGTATCAAAAACCATAAATACCCTAAAGAAACTCAAAAAATCCAAAACACCTAAAAAAAATAAAACACATAAAAACCCTAAAAATTATAAAAAACATGCAAAATCCCTAAAAACCATTAAAATGTAAAAAAACCTAAAAACAATGAAAAACCAAAAGAAAACATTAAAAACCAAAAAACTCTTAAAAACATTAAAATATCTATAAACTCTAAGATACCTAAAAACACAAAATAACCCTAAAACTCTAAGAAAACCATAAAATCGTTAAAACCCTAAAAACCATAAAAATCCAAAAATTCACCTAAAAGTATCTGAAAACATAATAGTCAGTAAAACCCTAAAAACTATTAACAAAACATTAAAACCCAAAAAAATATAAAACCCCACAAACTCTAAAATACTCTAAAAACCTCAAATGACCGTAAAAATCCTAAAACACATAAAAACCCAAAAAAACCCAAAAAACATTAAAAACCTACACCCCAAAAACCACAATAAATCTCTAAAAATAAATTAAACCCTTAAAATGATAAAAAAACACTAAAAAAATTAAAACATTAAAAAAACAAAAAAAAAACACTAACCCCCCCCCCCCCCCCAAAAAAAAACATAAAAACCATAAAATCCCAATGAACACTAAAAAACCTAAAAATCCCTAAAACCTCAAAAAAACTATGGAAATCATATAAAAGCCCTAAAATCCCTAAAAATTTATAAAACCTTAAAACCCTAAAACCCCATAATAAAACCTTACCATCGTTTAACACTTTAAACCCTAAAACCCCAATAAATACTGAAAACACGAAAAACCCTAAAAACTCACTAAAAACCACAAATCACACAAAAAGTCATTTAAAACCCTTAAAGCCCATAAATCCATAAAACAAATAAAAAATCTAAAACCCCTATAAAATAATAATGTAAAAAATACTATTAAACCCTAAATATGTGAAAAAAGATAAAAACACAGAAAATCATTATATTTAATAAAACCCTAAAAATCCAAAAAATCATCAAAACCCCTAAAAACATAAAAAACATAAAAATCAAATAAAATCCCTAAAAATACATAAAAATGAAAAAAAACTATAAAAACCCTATAAACATAAGAGCACCTTAAAAATATAAAAATACATAAAACCCCTCTAATGCATAAAAATGTTATAAACTGTAAAAAAACATAGAAACCTAAAAACTGTAAAAAACATGAAAAACCATAAAAAACAATAAAACCTAATAAAAACACAAAAAATCACTGAGAACTCTCAAACCCCTTTAAACCCTTAAAAAATTAAAAAATCTAAAAACATTAAAACCCATAATAAACTGAAAACCCCTTGAACTAAAAACACCATAAAACCCTAAGAACACTAAAGATTCCAGAACCCACAAAATCCCTAAAAATATAAAACAACATTATAATATTAAAAAAATTAATAATCACTAAAAATGTAAAAGACACTAAAAACCATGAAAACCCTTAAGAAACCCTTAAACCCGTAACAATAATTAAAACCCCTTAGAACCTAAAAAATTCCAGAGTTCCTAAAAAACCTTAAAAATCTTAAATAAATTAAAACCATAAAACCCCAAAAATCCTTAAAACACCAAAAACCCATGAAAACCCACTAAATTATCTAAAAAATTTAAACCCCTAAAAATTTTAAAAACAATAAAAATCATTAAAAACCTTAAAAACAAATAACCCTAAAACCCTAAAAGAACCTCAAAAACCAAAATACACTTAAAACCCCTTAAAAACTAAAAAGATAAAATACCTAAAATCTCTAAACACCATAAAATACCTAAATATTCCTAAATACCCTAAAAAATAAAAAACTTAAAAATTCATAAAAATGTAAAAAACACTACAAATCAAGAAAATTTCAAAGAAAACCATAAAAACCATAAATAACTTTAAAACCCTAAAAACACAAAATATTAAAAAAACTAAAAAACTAAAAAGTCCCTAAAACCCCTATAACTATAAAAAACACTAATAAATATTATAGCCATAAAACCGACTAAAATCCTAAAACTCACTATAAACTCTAAAAACATTTTAAAACCCATAAAACCTAAAAAAATACTAAAATGCTAAAAATCCATAAAACCTCTAAAATAAAAAAACCGAAAATTTCCAAAAAAACATCAAAAATCCAAAAAAATGTAAAAAATAACAAAAAACCATAAAAACCCTTTAAAACAACACAAACATTAAAAATGATAAGAATCCATAAAACCCTAAAAACTGAAAGAAAACCTAAAATCCCAAAAAATCATAAAAAACTTCAAAACCAATAAATAACTTAAAAACACTGAAAATACATAAAACCCCTAAAACATAAAAATACTAAAAAGATAGAAGATCCCTATAATCGTAAAAAATACTAAAACCATGAAAATCCATATGAAAACCTTAAAACCAAAAAAAAATTAAACCCTTAAAAACCTAAAAAGCCTATAAACCATAAGAGACCTAAAACTCCAGAAAACCCTTAAAACTAGAAAAACCCTAATACCCCATAAAACTATAAAAACCCACTAAAACCTATAAAAAACCTATAAGGATTTATAAATGTTACAAAATTCTAATAACCTTAAAAAAACCTAAAAACTCAAAAAACACCTAAAACCCAAAAAACCGTAAACACCTAAAAAATGTTAAAAAAATTAAATCCAAAAAAAACCTAAAAACCCATAAATGACTTAAAATATTTAAAATCCTAAAAAATCTCTAAATATCCCTAAAAATATAAAAAACACTTAAAACCCTGAAAACCCAAAAGAAAAACATAAACATATAAAAAAATAAAACTTTTAAAAACCTTAAAAATTCTTAAAACCCTAAAAACCCAATATCATATACAAACTCTAAAAACCCTAAAAACCCCTAAAACCCTTTAAATACTATAAAACCCATAATAAGCCTAAATATCACTAAAAACTATAAAATCCATTAAACCTCTAAAAATGATGAAAAACTCTAAAAACCCATAAAAACTAAAAAAACCCTAAAACCCCAAATAAATCATAAAAACCCTATAAACCCCAAACAAATCAAAATCCATAAAAACGCTAAAAACAATAAAAAACATTAAAAACCCCTAAAATCTCTAATTTTTTTTAATAAACCCTAATATCCCTAAAATCCCTTCAGAGAACCTTAAAACAACAAAAACACTTAAAACCAACATAAAATCCAAAAATTCCAAAAAACCCAAAACCCAAAACCCCTAAAAACCCTTAAAAAATTTTTAAACCCTAAAAAACCTAAAATTGTTATTAAAAAAAATTCCTATAAACACAAAGAAACCATAAAACCCATGGAAACCCAAAAAACACTGAAAAACCTTAAAATCCATAAATACCCTAAAATCCAAAAAAATGTAAAAACACTACAAAACTTGAAATCCCATAAGAAATTTTAAATAGAATAAAAACACTTATAACCTATAAAACCATAAAAAGGGTTAAAAACCGGGTGGAGGCGAATTTTCGGGTTACCGTAGCAGTACTGTAGCAGGCAATGTTTGGTACTGTAGCATCCGGACTATTCACCTGATTTAGGCATTTGGGCCACCCGTTTGGGCCTACGGGTCTCTGGGCCTTCGGGCCATCAAAGGCCTTCGGGCCACAGGGCCTTCAGGCCATTGAAGACCATGAGGTAGCTCAATTCACACAGAGCAGGCCCCAGATGAGGATCAGAACACTAGTAGCAGTAACCAGAAGCAGAGCTAACCGGATTGAAAGAATGAGAGGGTATGGAAACTGCCATCGGGGCCAGGCACCGTGCAGCTTTGTACGGGGAATTACTAGCCGATCAGCAATGCGGGTGGGGAGCTAAAGGAAATAAATGATGTAGAAGCTGGGGAGGGTCAGTTCTAGTGGGATGGTCCTGCGGGTCATGTATTGGGGATGGTATGCCTATGGGCTTTCGGGTCATGTATTACAGGTCATGTCGGGCCATGTGCCTTGGGCCTACAGGTCATTTACGGGTTCCCCTTCAACCCTTAAAAGGGATATTATCTATAATAAAATAAAAAATAAAGCCTTCGGGCCATTAGGGCTAAAAGCCCTCAGAATCCCTAAAAACTCTAAAAATGAAAAAATCCCTAAAAATCCCTAAAAACATAAAAAACCCTAAAACCATAAAAACACTCAAACAACATTGAAACCCTTATAATATTTAAAACCCTAAGAACTTAAAAAACATAAAAACCCTAAAAACCCAAAAAGGACACTAAAATCCCTAAAACAGCTAAATCTCTCTTAAAACCTTTAAACCCCCCAAAAAATCTAAAACCCTAAAAACCCACTAAAAACACCAAATACCCTTCAAAATCCCTAAAAATGTTAAAAACTCTAAAAACCAAAAAACCATAAAAAACTATAAAAACAATAGAAAATCAATAAAATTATAAAAAAACCCTAAAAACCATGAAAATCCCTAAAACCCAAAAAATCATAAAAATTTAGAAAATTCCAAAAAATGTATAAAAACATAAAAACTCCTAAATCCCTAAAAACTGTAAGAAAACCTTAAAACCCTAAAAAAACATAAAACCCCTACAATAATAAAGACGCTAAAAACCATAAAACCCTAATTAAAATCCTAAAATCCTACAAACATTTAATACCCATAAAAACATTAAAAGACATAAAAACACCTCAAACCCATAAAAACCACTAAAATACCTTTAAATCCATAAAATCGTTAAATAACTGTAAAAACCCTTAAAATCCATAAAAATAAAAAAAACCTAAAACACAAGAAACCCTAAAACCCTAAATCCCTGAGAAACCCTCAATATCCCTAAATACACTAAAAACATATAAATCATAAAAAAATCCATAAAAATCCTTAAAATGTAAAAAAAGAAAAACACTTGAAACCACTAAAACCCATAGAACCCCTAAAACACTAAAACCCGTAAAACCCATAAAAATCAATAAAAACTCTAAAAATACTTTAATCCCATAAAAATGTTAATAACAATAAAAAAATCTTAAAACCCTAAAAAATAAAAAAAACCCTAAACACCAAAAAAATTATAAAAAACCACGAAAACCATAAAAACACTAAAATCATAAAAAACCTTAAACCCAGTAATATACTAAAAAATACATTAAAATCATTAAAAATATAAAAAATCTTAAAACACATTAAAACCCAAAAGAAAACCTTAAAATCCAAAAAACACTTAAATCTCCTCAAAATACTTCAATACCATATAAAAAAAACTAAAACCATTAAATTCCCACCAAACCCTCAAAAAACCCTAAAAATCATAAAAACATCAAATATCTTTAAAAAACCCTAAAAATGCCAAAAAAATTTGTAAACCCTAAAAACCCTGAAAAATATCATAAAAATTTAAAAACAATTAAAACCAATAAAAATCCAAAAAATATTAATAGCCCAAAAAACCCAAAAAGACCCTAAAAGGAACAAAAAAACATATGAAGCCCTAAAAAAATTAAAACCCATAACATCCATAAAAAACCAAAACCCTTATAAAAACAATAAAACCCCTTTAAACCCCTGAAAACATTTAAAAACTCTTATAATAATCGTAAAAAAATAAAAAAACCCTAAAACCCCAAAAATACATAAAAACCCTAAAAACCGTATAACCTCTTCAAATGACTTAAAATTGAAAAAATAATATAATCATAAAAATTCTGAAAACCCTAAAAATGTAAAAAAAACCTTAAGAAAACCATAAAAAACTTAAAACCCATAAAACCTAAAAAAATTATAAAACCCTAGAAAACCCAAAAAAATCACTAAAACCTCTATAAACCTCATAATTCATAAAAACTATAAAAACCATATAAATCCTAAAAAATCCCTAAAAATCCCTAAAATAATTTAAAACCCCATGAAAGAATGAACACCCCAAATAAAACCTAAAAAACCGAAAACGCTTAAAACCCCTAAAAACATACAAATGAAAAAAAACCATAAAACCCCTCAAAAGAACCTAAAACCCCTAAAAATACCCTAAAACCCATAACCCCCAAACACTAATACCCAAAAACCATTAAAACATCAAACCACTACTAAAACTCAAAAAACCCTATAATCCCTAAAACATTAAATAACTCTAAAACATTTAAAATTATAAAAACCAAAATAAACCCTAAAATCCTAAAAATCATAAAAACCCTAATACCCCTAAAAACACAAAAATACCTCAAAATATCTAAAAAATTAAAAACCATAAAAAATATTAAGAAACCCATTAAATTCCAAAAAAATATACAAAATCCCTTAAACCCCTACGAAAACATTAAATCCAAAAAACAGTTAAAATCCCTAAAAACTAAAAAACACTAAAACCCAAAACCCTATAAAACCCTAAAATCTAAAAAAACATAAAAATACCTAAAACACTAAAACCCCATAAAAAACATAAAACCCACTAAAAAAATAAGAAACCATTACACCCCTAAAAAATAAAAACTCTAAAGACACTTAAAAACCATTAAAAACTCAAAAAAAAAACTCTACCCCCCCCCCAAAGAAAAGCATAAAACTCCTAAAACTGAATAACACATAAAAACACATATAATATCTAAAACCCAAGAAATCCTAATAACCATAAAAATACATAAAAATTTTAAAAACACAAAAATACCTTAAAACCCAAAAGAAAACCTTAAAACCAAAATAATACTTTAAACCCCTAAAAACCTAAAACCACTAAACCCCTAAAGAGACAAATAAAGCCCTTAAAATCTCCAAAACCCATGGAACCGCCTAAAACACCATAAAACCATAATATCATAATAAAACTTCTAAAAACCATTTAAGCTCGAAAACATGTTAAAACAATAAAAACCAAAACAACTGAAAAAGTTAAAAAAAACACATAAAACAGAAAAAAATATAAAAACCATAAAAATGATAAAAACCCCAAAACCCAAAAAAACCCCAAAATCTCATAACAATCTTGGAACCAAAAAAATAAAAAAATCCCTTATAATCCCTAAAACATAAAAAACCCTAAAACCCATTCAAAATCATAATATTACCTTAAAAACCTAAGACTAATTAAAACCCCTAAAAACATAAACCCTTAAAATCCATAAAAACCCTAAAAACAATAAAAATATTAAAAATCCATAAAAATGTAACAAACCCTATAAAATTTTATAATACCTAAGGAAAACATAAAAACATAAAACCATTAGCAACCCCTAAAAACCTAAAAATATCTAAATACCTTAAAACCCTCCAAGGGCCCTAAAACCCCTAAAAATCATTAAAACCACTATAGACCTTTAAAACCCCTTCTACCCCCTAAAATACCTAAAAAACCAAAAAAATACTAAAAACCCTTTAGACCCCTAAAAATGTTTATAAATCATTTAATACATTAAAACCATAAAAAACGAAAAAAAAACAAGAATAAAACCCAAAAAAACATAAAAACCCTAAAAACACGTCAAAACCCTAAAACCAACAAAATATCTAAAAACCCTAAAAACATAAAAATCCTAAAAAATCCTAAAAAATGTAAAAACTATAAAACTTCGAAATCCAATATGAAAACCATAAAAACCTAAAAATAATTAAAAACCCTGAAAAACAAAAAATATAGTAAAACCATAGAAACCATAAACCCTTCAAAACAACTAAAATCCCTAAAAACCCATAAATATCCTAAAAATATTGAAAAATAAATTCAAACATTAAAAATACAAAAAACCCCTAAAAACACCTCTGAAACCCATATAAACCTAAAAAACACTTAAACCCCCTAAAAAACTTAAAACCACCAAAATCCGAAAAAGACCGTAAACCCCATTAAACCCCTGAAAACCATATGACCCCTAAAAACATTAAAAACCCTAAAACACATAAAAACCCTAAAACCCACTGGGAATTTTAAACACCCTTTAATCCCCTACAAAAAATTAAGAGCTCTAAAATACCTTAAAAACCAAAATACTCAATGAAACCCACCCACCCCCTAATAAAAATCATAAAAAACATCAAAATTCCTAAAATCATAAAAGAAAAAAAATCTAAAAACATTAAAAAATCCTTAAAAATATAAAAACACTAACAACCAAAAAAACCTAATAAAACCTTAAAACAAATAAAACCCCTAAAAATATAAAAACACTAAAACCCTTAAAAACGCATAAAAGCTATCAAGATCCCTAAAAACACTAAAACATAAAAATCATTAAAAAACATAAAAAATCCTTAAAATAAGGAACAAACTAAAAACCCAAAAAACCCTAATAAATCCTAAAAAACCTAAAACAAAATTGAAAACCACTAAAAACCTTGAAACTATAAAAACCACAAAAACTCTAAGAACACACTAAAAATATAAAAACCATAAATATTCCTAAAAACCATTAAAACCATAAAAAATCAATATAAACTCTAAAATCCCTTTAATCCCCTAAAATGTTAAAAATTTCTAAAAACATTAATAACCCAAAAAACAAAAAAACCCATAAACACTTAAAATACCATAAATACCAAGTAAATATTAAATAACACCAAAAACCCTAAAAATTAATAAAAATACTAAAAATATTAAAATCATAAAATATATATAAAACTCATTAAAATTGTAAAAACGCAAAAATCCTTGAAAAACTCTAAGAAACCCATAATAACAAAAAATCACTTAAACCCCCTAAAAACCTAAGAACCATTAAATCCTTAAAAAACTTAAGAACCCTAAAAAACAAAAAAGCCCTAAATACTCTTAAATATTTAAAAATACCCAAAACCCCATAAAAAATTAAACCACTAAAAATATAAAAACTTTTTAAACTCCTAAAATATTAAAAACCCCTAAAACCCTAAATACTCAAAAAACCCTAAATCCACCAAAATCATCAAAACCCGTAAAAACCCTCAATATCAAAAATAAATTTACAAACATATAAAATCCTAAACATCCCTAAAAACCCAAAAACATAAAAAACCCAAAAAAACTATGAAATCCCATAAGATAACACTAAAAACCTAAAACACATAAAACACCTAAAAACCTAAAAAATATTTAAACCCTTAAAACCCATAAAACCATAAAAAACCCTAAAAACCCAAAAAAATATGAAATACCCCTAAAACCGTAAAAATAATAAAAAATATCTAAAAACATAAAAATGTTAAAAACCCCAATTAAACCTTAAAAACCCTCATAAATCTTAACAAATTTAAAATCACTTAAATCCCATAAAAACCTAAAAAAATAAAAATCCTCAAATATCCTAAACATTTAAAACTAGTAAACCCCCAAAAACCCACTAATAATTAAAATTACCCCCTTTAAACCCCTAAAAATATTTAAAATATCATAAAAATTATAGAAAACCTAAAATCATAAAAAACCCCTAAAAAATCAAAAAAATCATAAATACCCTAAAACCCCTAAAAATATGAAAATTGCCCTAAAAACCATGAAAATGTAAAAATTACTAAAACACTAAAAGCCATGTAAAAACATAAAAAACATAAAAAAAATTAAAACCCATACTATCATAAATGACACTAAAAACCTTAAATACACTAAAACCCCTAAAGACATTTAAAATGGACAAAATCAGTAAAAATCATAAAAACATTTAAAATTATAAAAAATTCCAAAAAATCCAAAAAAACATTAAAAACCCTAGAACCCTAAAAAATACAAAGAAAAAAATAAAACCCTAAAAACATTAAGAACCCCTAATAACTCTTAAAAATGCCAAACCCCCAAAAGAACCCTAAAATCCCCCAAAACCCTAAAAAACTATAAAACATAATAATGCCTAAATACATCAAAAAACAATAAATTTCTAGAAAACACTAAGAACTCTAAAAACACATTAAAACCATAAAAATATAAAAACCCCTAAAAACCTAAAATTCTACTAATAATCGAAGACGAAAAAACAGTTAAAACCCCAAGAAACCAAAAACACATAAAAACCTTCAAAATCTATAATAACCCTAAAAACCCTAAAAATAATTAAAATCCCTAAAAACCCATAAACATCATTGATAAAAAATTAAAAACCTAAAAAAACTTAGAACCCTAAAAAACACTGAAAATGATTAAAACACTAAAAACCCTAAAACCCTCAAAATCCCTAAAAACTAAAAAACCTATAAAAATCCAAAAACTCCATATAAATAATTAAAATCTAAAAAAATGTAAAACATTGAAAATACATAAGAAATCCATAAAACCCCAAAAATTGTTAAAACCTCCACAAATCTAAAAATTCATAAAACATATAAAACTCATAAAAACCCTAAAAATAAAAAAAATCCAATAACCCCGTGAAAATCATAAATCTCACTAAAAACTATAAAAACATTTCGAACACATAATTTGTTTTAAAAAAACTCCCAAAAACATTAAAACCCATAAAAATTACAAAACCTCATAAATTTACAAATAAAACTAAATAACCCTAAAACCATAAAACCCTAAAAACCCTCAAAAAACCCATAAAACCCGACAAAAAATTCCAAAACTCTATAATAAACCCAAAAACATAAAAGCCCCAAAAACACTTAATCCCTTAAAAAATCATAAAAATATAAAAACACTTAATACCACTAAAGACATAAAAGCTACATAAAACCCCCAAAAAGAACTAGAAACTATAAACGACCTTTAAAACCTTTAAAATGTTAAAAAAATATTCATACATTAAAAACCATAAAAAACTAAAAAAACACAGATACCCCAAAAAACTATAAAATACCTTTAAAACCCCAAAACCATCAAAATAGTTAAAACCCTAAAAAACCATAAAATCCTAAAAAAACCCCATAAATACCCAAAAATGTTAAAAACCATGAAATCCCCTATGAAATCAATGAACATATAAAACACTTAAAACCCGTAAAAACCATAAAAGCAATAAAACTCATAGAAACACTAAGAAGACCGTAAAACCACAAAAAACCATAATCACCCATAATAACCTTAAAATCCTAGAACTAATAATACCCAAAAAACACTAAATACCCTATAATCCATTTAATCCCCTAAAATGGTAATAAATTCTAAAAATCCTGAGGACCATAAAAACACTGTAGGGTCCTGAAAATTCCACAAGGGTGAAATCCAATTACCACAAGACATAAAAAAGGACCGAAATGGTCCGTGCGCCGGCTCCCAGCAACAGCACGCGGCCGGTTCGGCAGACCGCCCTCTCGAAATACCGCAGACCAGCTTTGTCCGCGGAATAGAGGCGGGGACCCTCTACGGGTGCAAAGCAGGACGGGCACCAGGCCAGTCCACCGACAGGAACTGCCCCAGCCACAAACCACTTCAACCAGCCCGTTCCACCATTGTGAACCCCATCGTTCACGGAATAGAGGCGGAGAGGTGCATGGTTGTGAAGAAATTATGCAATTCTCAGTTCCAAAAATCCTCGGTTGACCGAGTCGTCCGCGGGTGGGGATTCCTTCATGGGATTCCGCAAAAAGTTTCATGCTTCCCTCAATACAACCTCTTCGTGACTCTATAAATAATCATCGAGGGGCACCAAAAAAGAAGAAAGAGTGGAAGGACGGGTGAAAACCTGTGGGGAGATGCTGGAGGAATCTCTCCCAGCGGTGTTCCATGACCATCCGCGGACCCCATATCGTCCGCGGATGAACTCTTCTACGGAAAGGAGAAACTAGTCCGCAAACCACATGCGGCCAGCTCCTCCGCGGCCAGCCCATAGTGGCCATTTCCTTCGCGGATAGTCCCTCCGCGGCCACCCCTTCCATGGACCAGTGTCATTCGTGAAATGGAGGCGGAACCCCTCCACGTGCACGAAATATGATGGGAGCCAGCCCCTTTCCAACACCCTTAACAGACGTCCATCATTCGCAGACAGAACCATTCGTGGACAACCATCCTTCGCGGACGACACCCTTCACAGAGGAGCTTCCTTCACGGACAGCCTCCTTCGTGGTCTAGTCCTTCGCGACCTGCTCCCTCGTGACCATCTCCTCCGCGGACACCCTTCATGGACAACCAAACCGTGAACCACAAGCGGAGATCCCTACGCGGTCGGCTCCTTTGTGGATAGCCCCGCCGCGAGCCGCCCGCTCTACAGACCCCTGTCATTCGCGGGACAGAAGCGGAGAGGTGCACAACCAAGGAGCAATTCTGCGGGTCTCGGTTCCAAAAATTTCTGGTTGACCGAGTAATCTGCGGATGAGGATTCCTTCATGGGCTTCTGCAAAGGCCTTGTGCCCATCCTATTCGTGGCTCTATAAATAATCATCGATGGGAAAAAAACAAGGAGAAAGGACGGGTGAAAGCCTATGGGGAGGTGCTGGGGGAATCACTCCCAGCGGTGTTCTGCGGCCATCCGCGGACCCCATATCGTCCACGGATGAACTTTTCCGTGAAGTGGAGAAACCATTCCACAAACCACATGCGGCCAGATCCTCCACGGCTGGCCCATAGCGGCCATTTCATTCGCGGATAGTCCCTCTGTAGCCACCCCTTCCTAAGACCACTGTTGTTTGCGAAATGGAGGCGGAACCCCTCCGCGGGAGCGAAGTAGGATGTGCGCCAGCCCCTTTGTGGACACCCTTCACAGACAGCCATCTCATCTACAGACAACCTCCTTCATGGACAACCTCCCCCGCATAAATCATCCCTTGCAGACAGACCCTTCGCATACATCATCCTTCGTGGACAACCTCCTTCGCGACCATCCTTCACGGACAACATCCTTCACGGACATCTCCTCCGCGGCTAGTCCCTCGCAACCAGCTCCTTCACGGCCAGCCCCATGCAGAAAAACCCATTCAAGCACTGGTCCATACCATGGGGGATGCGCCCTCGCACCCCCCTTTCTCCATGTAAGATATTCCTTACGCTATGTTTACAGTGTCATAACTTCAAGAGCACTGGAATCCATTCTAACATTCCATCACTCCACCCCATGCATTATGTGTCCTTCATTCGGATCTTCATTCCTTTGCATGTCTGATGGAACCCCCTAACGGCCTGGTCTCATGCCACATCGGCTCACCTACCATCCTGGGCCAACTCCCCGGAAGACTTTGGGCAACACTTAGAGTCAGGTCCTGTGTTTCGAACACAGTCAGCAGTCGACCCTCATGTGTTCGTCCCCATTTCAGGATAACGTGATATGGACGTTGTGTTTCGAACATGTTCAATAGTTATCCTCCATCACCATTCCACCCTCATTGTGTTCCGAATGTGGGGCATGTAATTCACACTTTTCATCTCCCTTTGTTTGGACTGAATCCAATGCCCTTGGAATTATCCCACTTGAGCACTTGTGCATAGGCGTTGGCTCCCATTATAATCATCAACCCACCAACGGGTTGGGATGCCCTCATGGCTAGACATGAGGGAGACAACATGGGTTTCCATCTCAGAGTAAGCCCCGACCTTATGGGTCTCCCTCATGCGTAAGCCCCACTTCACTTCTCACAGACGCACCTTTTATGACGTGATCGTCTGGTCCTTACTGCCTCTTGTTTCTCAGACCGAGCATTACTCACGTGGTCTTAGAGTAGGAATCGACCATGATATCCTCTTGTGGGCCTCCTCAGAGTGTAATCCCTGATCCAACATCTTGGGCCTCCTCAGAGTGTAAGCCCCAATCTATATCTTGGGCTGCCTCAAAGCGTAAGCCCCACACGAATCCGAACTACATGGACTTTGATCCCCATCTCCTAGGCGGGGTATGTAGGATGCCTCTCCAAGGTTCAAGCCCAACAATGGGTAATTATGACCCCCTTTCAAGTTGGTTCTCCGACACCCCGATTCGAACTATGTGGACTTTGATCCCTGTCTCCTAGGCAGGGTACGTAAGAAGCCTCCATGAGGTTCAAGCCCAACAACTGGTTGATCTGACTATCTCCACATCGGTTCACCGAGCTGCCCCTAGAACCATCTCAGTGAGTCCAGACTCCTCGGGGTCATTAATCCAACGAGGGATGGTAAACCTCAGGCATAAATGATTCTGAACCCCTGCGTTCAGCAGACCATTGCCAATCAAGGGTTAAATCTGTGGATACTATGTTTGGGTATAAACCAAATATTCACGAACATATGAATACATCTTAAATCTATAATAGAGTCCCAGAACTGGCAATAATTCCCCCCAAAAGGGTGCGATGAGCCCAAACTCTCATCCTCTCTACCAATGTGAGTTCTTAAGCGTTGCTGGTCAGACCATCCGGCGAACGCTTGCCTTTAAAAAGCAGGTCCGCGTGTCATCGGATACGGAGCCGTTGGGTGTTTCGAGGCTGAAAACCAGAAACCCGCGAAACAAAAAATGGTGAACCTGACGTGAATATCTAACCATGCATGACAGATTTAACTTAATCCCACTCTGTGCCCCCTTTTAATCACAAGGAGATCCAAGCAAGGTCATTAACTACACATGGGATCATGAGATGCTTCTTTGACGGGTTTGCTGCTTGTATTTGTTAAAATGATTTACATGTACTACCATCAGAACTCCCTTTGATCCAATGGTGTCCCGAAGGAACTCGCGAGTGCGCACTTTAAACTACGCGACGACCGGGCATCCTCACCTATGGAGGACCCCGTCACCCACCCATCATCTTCAATGTTGGGTATCAGACGCGCTGATCTGAGAGTACCACGTCAACGGTACTCTCCCAACGGTGGAGGCAGCCATGCATGCCCTCTAATCCTCTAGAACTCGCTGGTCACCTGACCAGCAGTGGCTGCAAAGGCAGATCCAGATAGCCCCTATTGTTGTCTCCAACCGTTTCAGGATTCTATCCCCAGAATGGGACAATGCGTACCTCCCTTATCTTAGGGAGGCAGATGAGGTCGACGTTGAGGACTTCATCCCCACCGAACGTGGGAGCCGCTCCAAGGCCCCCACAAGAAGACGTCATCACGGTCACGCAGCAATTCAACATCCTTGTACTGAGGAGGATGTCTCCCCGAGGATTCAGGCCCACGCTCCTTGAGCTCCGGCCCCTCAGACCACCCAACGAGGTCAGCAGACGTACAATCAGGGACCGGTCATCACCCTGGTCCCTGAGGAGGAGCTCTGCTGCCCAGCCACAGAGACGTACCAAGAACAGGCACCTACACATGTTCGTTCCTCTTGAGCCCACCATCTGGACATGGAAATATCATACAAGCCGGCGTGCATCCCCGCCGAGCTCCATCAAGCTTGTCGCTCACATAGGACGACACTTACCAGGCAGACACCTCTCCCTGCCCAGGATCATGAAGCCCACCAACTTGACGTGGTGGGGACTCGACGCATGTAGAACTAGCTCCTAGCAGTTTCTTCTGACGCCCGCCATCCTAATATTGTGGCGATCAACAAAGTCCACCACCCAGATGTGGAGGAAAATCATAGGCGGGCACGTCTCCCCCCCAACAAAGGCCACCGACTCGATACGGTGGGAATCCAATATATGCAGGGGCAGATCCCTGTGGATGAAAGTAAAGTCTTCCACCCCGATGTGGCGGAAAACGGAGAGATAAACCGCCGTATCTCTTTACATGGGAAGATTCTTTCACCTGCCCAGACAAAGAAGAATTGTCAGTATCCACTTACCACCAGAGGACTGGAGTAGGATATTCCTACTCCGATACCGGAATGGGCCTTCATACCCATTCCAGCCAAAGATGTCTCTCTACATATCCTGGCAAAGATGGAGGAGCAGGTATCGATCCCATATCATATCTTGCAGACTTTCCAAAATGTATTTGCATCAGCGACAACAGCAAGGACTCGGGACCGTGAGCCCATCTCCCCAATTGAGGCGACTCATCTGAGAGATGAGATAACCGCCTCAGTGCAGATCTGCATCCCTACTTTATCCCTGGAGGGTTGTCGGCCAAATTCCGCGACGCAAGGGCAACCAGATCGAGCAGCTTCACTCGTTCCAACTGGGGGACACCCGTCCATCACGATGGATTCTCCTGAGCAGGCATATACCCCTGCTAAAAGTCAAGATGTTCGTCAGCGTATCCTGAAAACATCACATGACCCAATTAGACAGGGAACCAAAGGTGAAGTCCCTTATCAACAGCAAATGGTCCTGGCTACCCACAAGAAAGTGCCTCAAACGCGCCGAAGGCAGTCGGAAAATAAAGGGGGAGTTCATGACTCCACCCTACTAGAATATGGGGTTCCTAATGCTACTAAGCCTACATAAAAGGCTCAGAACCCTTCCCACCCATTAACATATTATGGGAGCGGCAGTAGCAGTTGCGAAGGTCCTCCCCGCAATGTCGATACCAGAAGCTCTAAAGGTCCTCCCCAGAGCAGCCGTGGGGGCCTCCTCTGCAGGAATATAACAATCGATCATGATATATCCTCTTTTTATGCGAGTCAGAGAAACCCTCCACATGACCAGAAGATCGAGAAGCAAAAAGGTCCTCCACTTCCTGTGGTCCACCCTTAAGGTCCTCCCCAGGGTATACGCTGCAAACACTCTCCATGCAGTGGGGCCACAGATTATGATAGTAGTCCTCACTATCATAGTCTCAACTGCGGAGGCCCTCCCCGCAGTGAAGTCTCATCATGACAAGAAGGCCCTCCCCTTGTTGTGGCCTTCCCTGAAGGTCCTCCCCAGGGGTTACGCTGCAAAGACACTTCGCGCAGTCGGGTATCAGATCACGGTGGTAGTCCTCACCACCCTGATAACGGAGGTCCTCCCCATAGAGATGTTAAGAAACGAGAAGGCCCTCCCCTCATTACGGTACATTCTTGAGGCCCTCCCTAGGATGTATCCCGCATATATTCTCCCTGCGGAAGCAGTAATGGTAGTCCTCACCATTGTCGTGGATGTGATGGCAGTCCTCGCCACCACGACCACCATTTCGAAGGTCCTCCCCATATTGGCCCCAAGAAACAAGAAGGTCCTCCCCTTGTCGCAGTGTTTCCTGAAGGTCCTCCCCAGGATGCACGTCGAACATCAAGCTATGATGGTCATCCTCACCATGATTGATGTTGTTGCGAAGGTCATCCCCGTAATGATGATACACTCCCAGAAGGTCCTCCCCTTGCTGCGACATTCCTTGGAGGTCCTCCCCAAGGGGTGCACTACAAAATTCCTCTATGAAGTGAAGCAACAATAATTAATGGTAGTCCTCACCATTACGGCCGCCATTGCAGAGGTCCTCCCCGTGATGACGTATCATATTGATAGGAAGGTCCTCCTCCTGCCGAATCAAGCACAGAAAAGCCCTCGTATGCAGAGGCACTCAGAAATACAGAATCAACCATGTCAGATCCCCCGTTAGTCACCGAAGACATCCTTCTGCAATCAGAAGATGGTCTAGGGCCGCGTTCATCCTCTGAACCACCTCGGAATCGCCCGCATAATGATTCAGCACCTACCAGTCCCAATGACTCTGACCACATTGGCAGTGAGCATTTTAGTTGGGCTGACCAGGTAGAGGAGCCACTAGCGTAGGAGTATACTGATATGCTGCACCTGAGGAAACGACTAGCCAGGGATGATATACCAGTTATGTTTTGGCCTACGACCACCTCTCAGTTTGACATACCTAGAGAATTGTTAGAAGAAGGCATGCACAACATCTGCCATAATATATGGACATCCCTCCGCCGACTGAAATCAAGATTCCTGCCCTATGACGGGTATGTAGACCATGTCAATATGATAGGAGACCTCCTGAATCACATCGACCTAGAAGCTCTTCCTTCATCATGACAACAGCGACCCGAGAGGTGTAAAGGAAACATGGAGATAGCCTGCCTCTGTGCGTTGCACCAGCTGCGCCGCCACATCGGTGATGCTACGATGGGAGTCCATATCAGTGGATGGGGAGAACATGGTGCTCTGCATTTCACTCCGCTCCCCGCCCAGAAGAACCCATTTGGCATGGTGTCTTGTAACTTCATCATGTCAAGACGTCAGTCGAGTGGTCTCCTTATTCAGGTAAGGCAACACACCCAACATAGTCAGGCCTTGAGTAAGCCCGAGAAGCGGCAGGTCCGGTGGGAATGATCCATTCAAGAACTCCTGAATCAGGCCACCGAGAGCATACAACAGGCCTCTCGCCTAAGGGAGGCCAATCATTAGTCTTTGCCTGCTTCCCCAGAAGGGATTGATTCACAAAAGAACTCGACACCAAACCCAATTCACCCCTGAATAGGGGCACGCAAGATCAGGAAGGTAGTGATAGCCGCAGCCACTGCCGCAATCCAGAGTCAACCCCAGCCTGCAGGGCTGGGGGCATTTTTAACAACAAATACCCCTGTAAGACCAATAAAACCAGGAAGAGACTCAATATCCAAGGAATGGGGCCAACCCCAGCCCTCAGGGCTGGGGGAATTATTACCCCCTCAACAACAACCTCCCCCACGAGAATCAGTATTCTCTCATCTAGGGAGGACCGTCAGAAGATGAGGTTCTCATACTATCCCGTCATTTGAAACATCATCCCCTCCGATAGGAAGGCGCACCATGAGGTCGCTTCAAAGAACTCTCCGCGTCACCCTTCGTCAAGAATTCCGAAGGCAATCTGAGGACACAAAAGGGAAGGCCATAAGAAGACGTAGGAGATCCTCTTCCCATTTAGAGGATGAAATCTTCTCTGCCCTACGAAATGCATCTATCAACGTCATAGAGGTTAACCCCATGGGTGATACCAGAGATACTGCAAATCCGGATGGATTGGGAGACTATAGTTCCGGTCAGGCTGTGACTCACAATGAACCACCAGGTGTGCCCACACGGAACCAGAAGGCCACCCTGAATATGGTTGTCCTTCCATCCAACCCTCCTCTGCTTACCCAGCGAGCTTCCAACAGGGATAAGAATAAAGGACTGGTTACCCTCAACCCGCCTTCTTCTCTCGACAAAGATGATCCACTCACGATCGAAGAGAGATTCGCTCGATAAGAAGAGGAGATGAAAGAATTGAGGCGGATTAACGCCGAGCTACTCCAGAGGGACCACCTTATTGAAAGTGCATCCCAGGAAGATCCACATCATGCACTCCCAACAAGTTCACCTCAGAGACTAAGGTTTGCCCTAGAAAACGAAACATGGTCAGGGCTTCCGTCCAATGAGGCGCCCAGCCCGTCCAACTACCTAAACGTAGATTCAGATGAATACCAAGACTTCCCTCCACTCAGGAAGCAACCGGAGCGAGTACACCTGAACCCTCCAAAGGTGCCAAATATGGCACATGCACCCCTGGTGCCGGCCAATCCTGATCCTCAGTCAATGCCTCAGGCTATGCCTCCCTCGGACCGGGCCCAACAGGATGTAAACGAGGGCCTCACTAACACCATAGAGGCACTGACAGCTTGATTGGAAGAAATGGAAGGGAGACACGCTCCGATACAGCCAGAGCGGAACCCTAACCAGATTGGGTGACCAACACACCACCTCCGCCCAATTTTGGGAGCCCTGTATTCCCTATCTTCAATGGATTAGGTGATCTGGAGCAGCATCTGATGCACTATGCATCCTATTGTGACCCTATGATGGGAACTCCAGAGCAAAAAGAAGTAGTGAAACTCATATGCTTCGTACAGACCTTGCAAGGATCCGCCTTCGTTTGGTATACGAGTCTGCCAGCCCAGTCAATAAAGAGCTGGGAAGACCTTCGGCAGCAGTTCTTATTCCACTTCAGCTCAACGTTGCCTAAAACAATGGTCAACGACCTCATGAACTACAAGCAGAGGGAGAACGAGAGGGTCTCAGATATCATCGCCAGATGGAAAGGCCTGACCTATTCTTTGAACATGCCAATGCCTCAAGATGAGATGTTAGTCATATGCATCGATAATCTTCGAGAAGAGTTGAAAAAACCACTCATATCAGTGGAGTGAACCACTGGCTTCCGCTATCTCTCGGCCATTGCCCAAAGAATTGAGGACTCCCTATAGTGGACTAATTAGAAGTCCCAAATAGCCTCGTCGACTTCTGCAAAAAGAGCCCCTAGAGCTGAAGTGTCTTCCATCACACTCAAGCCGACCCCTGTGCCGGCTCCATCGCTCAGGACTCCACCAAATCGTCAAGGGCCTCCTGCATATCAGCGGCCACCTCCGCCTAAACGGGACGATCAGCGAGGACTGAAGCAGAATCAATTTGAGGAATGAAGAGAAAAATTATACTCATTCTGAGACGATGAAGTCCACGGATACTTCATTGCTGCCATGAATTGAAACGTGCTCCACCTTCCAGAGCTGAGGAAAACTGAAGAGGTCGGCTACGATGATAGGCCAGATTACTACCCCTACTACCGAATGTTGGGGCACAGTATCCATGAATTCTTCGTATTCAGAGACCTTCTACGAATTATGGTAGACTCCGAACAGGTCGAGTTGGGACCACCCCCATCACATGTGTCATGTATCTCTACCACTGACTCCGACAAAGAGGAGGGGTGGCAGAAAGTCATCAGAATGCATGGGAAGAAATTTGACAACTGGATGACCCAAAAGACTATCAACCGAGCCCAGGGAATACTCCGAGCTCAACTACAGAAGCTGGTGTTGCCTCTAATAGCCCCTAAATCCGTAGAGTTGATAGTATCAACCTCACAAACCTCCACGAGCTGGTCATCTGGGCGTAGTCGATGGAGGAGGAAACAATCGTAAGAGGATCAGCCCATGATGGGGCCAAATTTAGTCCCAACCATGGAAGATTATATGCCCTCAAATTTGGTGCCACGGGCACCGACCCACCAAACGACACCATCAGGGACAACCGACCAGGTTGACCTATCAGAGGATGAAGATCTAATCTTTGGTTCTATTAACGTCATCCATCTTTTGGAATCACTCCCTGATGAAGGGTATGGTTACGAACTCGAGTTCCCTACACAAGGAGCTAGGAGGATGAATCGCAGAGGTAGGGGATACCAGGGGAGCCGCAGCCGCGGCCAAAACCAACCCTACGGTTGGACCCCAGCCCAAACCGTTAATATCACGGAAACCCGTGGGAGAGCCCTTCAATGGACTCAGCAGGAGAAGGAATACACATCCACCTCCACAAGCAGCCACTATGGCCCTGTTGTTCTGTGATACCCACCATTGGAGGAACAACTGTCTAGCCGCTTGATGTGAAAAAATAGACTGGTCGGGCCAAGTCCTCAAAACATGGGAACACCATCGATATCCGACCCCATGGTCGATCCCTCGACGTCAAATGCTCCAGTCCCTGAAGCACTCGCTAAGTCTCTCCCGCCAACGGAGAATCATCGGCCGTTGGAGCAGAAATACGATATCCTTAAGCATCTGGCATCGGTACCAGCCAAGCTATCCATCCTAGATGCCCTAAGCCTGTCAGCAGACCTTAGGGAGGCGCTTATAGAAGCTTTTATCAGCCGCAAGGAGTTTCAAGCTGAGGTAGCTGCCGCCGAAATTTACCGGACAGAGACTCACCCAGCTGAATGTAATGCGGTAATTTCCTTCACTGGTCAGGATGAAGATGTTGTCATGCAAGGAAACATCAGACCACTATATGTGTCTGGCACACTAAATGGCATTGAGATCCGGAAATTCATTATATAAAATGGATCTGGAGTTAACCTCCTTCCCCTACGGAAACTCTGTAAGTTGGGCTACAATGAGGATGACATAATTCCCTCAGCCACAATTCTGTTGGGTTACGAAAAGAGTGAGCAGAATCCAGTGGTACAAATCAAGATAAAGACCCATTTTGATGACCTGGTTGCCTATACAGAATTCCTAGTGGTCCGGAAGAGCACAACATTCAATGCCCTGCTGGGAAGGCCATGGCTCCATAAGTACATGTTCATTCCTTCATCCTACCACTAGTGTATCAAGTATTGTGTCAATGGACAAAGAGGAACGTTGCATGCCGACAAGGCCCCTTTCAAGCTCTCTATGTCACATTACATTGATGACAGGTTCTATGAGAAAAAGAAAAAGAAGCCTTTGGTCAATTGTGTCAAATGGATCCCCACTCCAAATGTCCTAGAGATGGTTTCTAATGACCCCCTCAGGCAGCTTGGTAGAGATTATATCATTCCCATCAACCATGTTGAGAGTAGGAGTTCAAGTACGGACATGTACTCAGATGTCCTCATGACATCAGCCACGATGACCGAGCACGCCAATATGAGAATGTCTACCAACCCTCGATCTGGGGATGAATACTCGAGTAAGGAAGCCCACGACACCTCGCCTCCAGACTCGCAAGATCCCATGTCAGGAGCTCTCTGCTCGTCAGATCAAGAAGATGAGGACTTGGGAGAAGAAGAGGAGGAAGATATCTGGGATGCACCTCTCGCATTTGAGGAAGGTATCTCCACCACCATGGACGAACTCAGGGAAATAAACCTGGATAATGAGGAAGATTCGAAGCCTACTCTCATTAGTGCAGCGAGGTACCCCGAGGAGCACGAGGTATATACCTATTTCCTGAGGCAACATCGGGATGTTTTCGCCTGTAATTACACAGAAATTCCAGGACTTGATCCCAAAGTGGCGACGCATCACCTGGGTCTTCCAGAATACCACCAGGGCTATAAACAGGGTGCCAGTAGGACACATCCCTCACATTCTTCCAAAATAGAGGCTGAAGTCGATAAGATCATTAAAGCAGGCTTCATTAGGGAGGTCCAATACCCCATCTGGTTGGCCAACATCGTACCTGTCAAGAAAAAGAATGGAAAAATCCGTGTCTGCATCGATTTCTAAGATCTCAATCGGCACTTCCTGAAAGATGACTTCCCAGTTCCAATCACCGAGTTGTTAATCGATGCGATGGCCGGGTATGAGGATCTGTCCTTCATGGACGGATATTTCAGCTATAACCAAATTAGGATGGCCCGAGAAGAAGAATAAGACACCTCCTTAAGGGCCCCTCAAGGGGTATTTTGTTATAGGGTCATGCCCTTTCATCTCAAGAACGCTGGCGCCACTTATCAGCATGCCATGCATTGAATATTCAAACTGTTCCTGGGGAAATTCGTTGAATGCTACGTGGATGACCTATTGGTCAAGTCCAGATAGCGCTCAGATCACCTGTCGGACCTTGAGACAGTCTTCAAAAAGCTCCGCCAGCATAGCTTGAAGATGAACCCCTTGAAATGCGCCTTCGAGGTTACCTCAGGGAAATTCCTTGGCTTCGTTGTACACCACCGTGGCATCGAAGTCGACCCTGAGAAGAAAAAGGCTATTCTCAGCCTACCACCTCCCCGAAATCTCACTGAGTTGAGGGGATTCCAAGGACACCTAGCCTATATCAAGCAGTTCATAGCCAACCTGGCAGGAAAATGCTTTCCCTTCACTAGGTTAATGAAGAAGGGGTTCACGTAGCAATGGACGGATCACTGCCAAGAGGCGTTCGACAACTTGAAGAAGTACCTCTTAAGCCCACCGGTTCTCATGCCCCCAATTGAAGGACGACCTCTCATCTTGTATGTGATAGCCTTAGAGTGATCACTGGGAGACTTCCTCGCACAATACAGTGATGCGGGCAGTGAAAACAATCTCTATTATCTCAGCCTAACAATGACTAATGCTGAGACTCGATACTCAAACCTTGAGAAGAGCTGTTTAGCATTTGTATTCGCAATTAAAAAGCTATGAAATTACCTGCAGCATCAAGAAGTCCATCTGATCTCACGGAGTAACCCGCTCAAGTACATCCTCAGCCGCCTGATGCTAACCGGACGCCTATCCCGATGGGCGGTCATCCTGCAACATTTTGACATCTGGTTTGTGCCTCAGAAAGCCATCAAGGGTCATACATTAGCAGAATTTCTGGTAGAACACCCTTTGACATGGACCACTGCACTAGATGCCAAGCTACCCGATGAAGACATCTTCTATGTTCGAGAGGAATTCCCAGCATGGGAAATGTACTTTGACGGTGCATCCCGAAGCCCAACCGAGAAGGGGATGGAGGATCCCAGATTCAACAAAGTGGTTTTGCAGATAATAATCCTGTACCCAGAAATTGTAGTCATTCCATACTCTTTTCTCCTGTCAGAGGGATGTACGAACAATGAAGCAGAATATCAAGCCCTCATTGCAGGCCTGAAACTCGCACTCCAGGAACAAGTACAGCACCTTAAGGTAAAAGGTGACCCAGAACTGGTCATCAAGCAAGTAAATGTTGACTATGCTATTAAAAAGGAGGAGATGATACCCATGTTTGACCATGTTCGAGGGTAAATGGCGGAATTCTCCACAGAACCAACATTGACCAATATTCCCCGGTCCCAGAACGCTCAGGCTGATGAATTATCCAATGCGGCCACAACCCTAGCTGACCCAGACCGGGATAAAACGGTCTTCATTATTGCTCACCGTCGAATGGTATTGTCGTTTTTCCAAGCTAAAACAGAAGAAATCCATGAAGTCAGTCCTGTCCCTGATCCATATGCTCCTGCCACCATCTAGAGGACCCCCATTGCAAACTACCTTCAACGGGGAGAACTTCCATCAGATAGAGATGAATGAGAGCAAATATGGAGGAGGGAAATCAACTTTGTCCTATATGGCAGTGCGGGTCAGCAAGAGGTCCTCTAAAAATGAGGCCTCGGTGGAGTGCTCCTTAGATGCATTGATAGAGAAGAAACTGCCACCGTAATGAATGAAGTACATGCTCGGGCATGTGGAGCACATCAACCAGGGACAAAACTTTCCCATCAGGTTCGAAGGCTTGGGGACTATTGGCTTACAGTGGCACGAGACAACGAGAGTTTTACCACAGAATTGCACTCATTCCAAATTCATGACAACTTCATACACGAACAACCGAAGTTACTTCATCAAGCCAAGTACTCCTGGGCATTTTCTATCTGGGGAATGAACGTCCTGGGACCATATCCTCCCGCCATGGCCAAACAGATGAAGTATATCCTCAGAGAAAACGACTTCTCTTCCAAATGGGTAGAATTCATACCCCTCAAAGAAGTCGGGTGAGAAATATTTTCAGCTTTGTGAAGACTAATATCATCACAAGATTTAGTGTCCCTTATACCATACTGACGGACAACAGCACCAACTTCTACTCTACTGAATTGGAGAAACTATATCGCGTGTATGGTATCAGGTCTAGCCACTCATCCCACTACCATGAAGTGTCCAACAGACATATAGAGGCTTTCAAAAATACCATGTCCGACATTCTACAGAAAATGGTAGACAAAGACAAGAAGTCGTGGCTGGATAAATGTTACACCCCAAGATTTTACGAAAAATGTTTTTTTTAATTTCATTAATGTCTTGTGTTGTACGCTACACCAAAAGGAGCTTGCACAACACACAACCCTGTCTTGGCTTGCAATACACGCAAGCGCGACCTTCCACGATAGCGTGTGTCGTACGCAATACTGAGTTTCACTAATCAATGATATGCTATTAAAATATTATTAAAATTAGCCGTTATGAATAGTAATACCCACTTTTTAAAATTTTATAAATTTTATTTTTGAAAATGGACTTCATTTTTGGATTTGGAATATCGAAATTATCCTAGGGTGAAATTCTGGTATTTTTCTGGAAACTTTCAATTTTTGATGAATAGTGAAAACACTGGGTTACTATTTAAAAACTGACTTTTTATTTAAATAATTATTTATTTTATTTAAATTTATTTTAGGTCAAAATTGATACATAATACCTATATAAGTTCAATGTAATTCATTGGAGTAATTTTATAATAATTTTAGATATATAAAAATTTCATTGAACTTTTCACCGTCTTTTACCCACCTCCTAGGAGAATTTTCAAATTTACATAAAACATAATTTTACCACTTCTGTGAGTGGAATTTAAAAAATATGAGAGACATGGTTGATGTCAGTACGTAAAATTTGGTTCAATGAGATGAAAATAATTTTTGGTGAATAGTAACTTTTTACTTTTATTTACCACAGTTAAAAGTAAATAGGGTAATTAAGGGTAAAAATGATATTATTATTACCCTAACACATGTCCTAATTTTATTTTATAATTGTAATTCGACCAAAAACAACCTTAGGAATAAAATATGACCATTTAGGCCCACTTGGATTAGATTAGGACATTTATTATTAATTTATTTAAAGAAGAGTTAAAATAGTTAAAATCAAAGTTTAATAAGTAAATAATTTTTAATATAGGGTTATACATAAGATAAATTCGACTATAAATATTCATTAGAAAGATAAAACTATTTCCTACATAATGGTATTTTATTTGTAATTTTTAGACATTAAATAATTTAATTTATTTATGACACAAAGATGATGCAGTAATTATCTTATTAATGAAATATTGACATAATTGATGTTATAAATACCCAAATAAATGTAATTTGAGACTTTTTATGAATTACACTAGGTTAATATGACATGTTATAATTTATTTAATTAATTTTTTTCGAATTAATCATTCTGTTATGATTTTTACAAAAATCAATTACTAAATAGTGTCAAAATTGACATAAAATAATCTTTAAAACAAATATTATATTATTAATTGTTATTTTATTCCTAAAAATCTAAGGTTCGGCCAAATGACTTAGATAAGGTTATATATATTAATAATAAACAACTTGGGGTTCTTTTGGCTTGTTATAGTAAGTTTGTTAACCTAATAGTGTAAGAACACAAAAAGACACGGTAAATGTAAAATTATCTAACTTAAAGTTAAATCTAAATGATAAGGTTAAAATACTAAACTAAACTTGTCCAAATTATATTGGATGAGATGATTTCGACCCATACCCACCTTATCCTCTAAATAAATCAATTTGGAGCTATTTAAAACCGAATATGGCTTTATAATAAAATAATATTTTTAGTTTTTCCAAAGGTGCCCCTCTCCTCCCTTATAAAAGGGCACCTCCTCCCTCTATTCCTCACACCACTTTGAGCCTTCAAGCTCGGCCAAACCCTGCCAATTTCTCCTCTCCACTTCCCTAGAAACATACTAGAGGTCCTGGTCTTCTTCAAAAACCAATTTTAGTTCCCTAAAAGGAGGTCTCAAAGAAGCGCTTCAAAGAAGAAGTAATGTCCGTTACTGATTCAATCAACTTTATATCTTCTTCCACTTCTTCGTCTTTAGTTGTTCAATTATGAATTAATAACACCAGTATCAATAATATATTGATATGTTATTATAAGTATGAAACAATCCTATTTCACCATCTATCCATCCTACGAAAAACAAAATCACCACGCGTGCGTACGTATGGAATACCGTCTCCATGCCGTGGTGTAATCTATTTTCCACCACCACCATACTTTGATAGGTATAATGGTTTAAAGAATGAATATATATGATTATTGTAAAGTGATATTGATTCTGAAATAGTATACATACACTCCAATAAAATTCCACGATCATGGGAACGATATCATCGCTTGTGCATACGTACGGAATACCGTCTCCACGATGTGATGCGACTCGTTCTACATGATTTTCATTACATAATGATTACATAAATGAATTGAGTGAATAAATATTATATATATTACACTAATACCATTCTGGAAATGAGGTATTTATAACCTGAAAAGAATAATAAGAATTTATTCGACAAAACACGCATAAGAACAAAAAGTAATAAACACCCGAATAACAAGTAGCAATGAAATATTACTGATAATAAGCTAAGAATATGACCATATATGATATCATAACAATGAGTATGATTCTAGAATATGTAAATAAAATTATTTAAATCGTTATACAAGAGGTTCGGACACTTACGAAGCAAATCAGACCTAAGGTAAGGGAAATATCACAACCTCATTTTTATCCAAGATTGTTTATACTTTGGAATTTACTGGGGTGTATTTTATCATCCACATCCATGTTTACTCAATATGTAATATTATTTCCTTTCACATTCAATTTTTTAAATCCAATTTTACCCTTCGGTGAGTTTTTAGTAAAAGATATGAAAGGAATCTTTTGTCGTTTTTCGTACGAGGTACTTTTTGACTTTTCCGAAAAAAGTACGAGAAGAATGTTTTTTTAACTTATACGGCATGAATGGATTTTTAAAAAATTATTTCCAAGAAGCTTCCTTTAAAAGTTTTCAAGTTTATTTTTAGTCAACTTCTTTTTGTTTAAAATTGTATGACATGTTAAGAAAGGAAAAATGTTTTTAAAGAAGAAAGGATATTTTCCTCAAGAACGGAGTTCAAGTGTTTTATCAAAATTATTTTCCATCTAAGATAATAAAGGGTTCTTTTTATATCCCTATTATTAAATTGATTTGATTATATTATGATGGACTTATTTTTACGAATTCCTTTATCTTATATGAATTGTTTTATGATGTCATGATGTTTAAGAATCCCATTTTTATTACTTGGGTTATGCTATGATGTATGGTTTATGATTTTGTGGCACACATAAGAATGGTATCATTATGAGATGTGTGGGACCTATATCTCCCTCCAATTCATTGGGTAAAGATTTTATATCTCATGAGATAGACATGGCTGGAACGGAAGGTTAAACTGGATCAGTGAAACAGGACTGAAACGAGGAGTGAACTCGGTTCAGAAATGGACTTTGTCCACTAAGATAGTCTTGGGAATGCATCTTGACTAATAAGAAATGATTCTCTATGATTATGTGTGTATTCCACAAAGTGTCATGTTTTAAGTTATTATTATTGGGATTACATTTCACTACTATGATTTATCCCATGTTATGATATTATGATCTCTTTTGCAGGTTAATATTTCCAAAATGTTATGTTCTTATGAATATGATGTGATTGATATTTCTTTTGTTTACCCTTACTGAGCATTTGAGCTCACCTTTTTATGTTTTATTTTCCCCATGATATAAAGAAAGGTTTTAGGTAAAAAAGGGAAGATCTTTATGGGAGATGTCGAAGATCTTTCACCACGATTAGAAGATTATATTCCGAGTTGCCAAAGACACTAAACTATTAGGGTCCTTGTGTGTGTGTTTTTGTAATGTACTAAGTATTCCAAAAAAGTAATGTAATGTCCATGTACGTCAATCTTAGGGTCTCTACAGTTGTTATTAGAGGAAAGGTTTAGTCAACCTTTGTAAACTAGGATGCGAGAACTTTAGTGAGATCCCTATAGATATTTCTAAGGTATGTATAGGGATGTACCTACGGTGAATTATAAGTATAGGTTATAGTACTAGAATTTCGGTAACCTAAGATGTTAGATATTGAAGGTACTCCACCTTTATTATGTTGTTTTCCCTAGCATGATTTTTGCCTCACACACAATTCTTTTTGGGTTTTAGACGATGGCTGGGACCCGATGGAACCGTATTGATCAATGTAACAAACAATACAATGATTGTCTTCCTGAACAAACAAATTTTATGGGAGATGGAGTGAAAAATATTATTGCTATACTTACAAAATCTATGAATCATTCTGGACTTCCAAATGAACAGAGAAGGGAACAATATTCTATTGAGTCCTTCATGAGGCAACGTCCACCTTCTTTCAGTGGGTCTTTTGATCCACTTGTTGCTGAACAATGGATCAGTACCACTGAAAAGATATTCTCAGTTCTTCAATGTTCTGAACATGATAAAGTCATCTTAGCAGTATATTGTTTGGAAGGTGAAGTTGATCAATGGTGGAATCTTATCAGGAATATGAGGCCAAGAGATGAAATTGAGTCCATGGAATGGGACGAGTTCAATAACTTATTTTTCAATAAGTACTTCCCTCGTATTCTTCGAACAAAGATGGAGAAGGAGTTTATTGAATTAAAGAAAAAGGATGATTAATCTGTTGGAATATACGAAGCGAATTTTATAAGGATTTCAAGGTATGCATCTGGCTTTATCGTCCAACCTGAAAGTAAAGTTTATCGATTCTTCAGTGGATTAAAACCAAATCATCGAAGCGCGTTAGCTATAAGAGACTTCAATAGCTATGAAGAAATTGTGCGTTGTGCTATTAAGGTAGAAATGGATGTTGGTGTTACATATCCATCTCATTGTTTTGATAAGAAACGAAAGATGGAGTTCAAGGAGAAATCTCAGAATAATGGGAAAAGAAGATGAATGTTTCCTTATGCTCAAATTGTGGAAAGAAACATGGTGAAGATTGTCTTAAAGGGACTAGAAAATGTTTTAAGTGTGGAAAAGAAGGTCATCGAGCAGCTGAGTGTCGAAGTAATGGAAAAAGGGTTGCTAATGGTGTGAATAAAGAAAATATTGCAGAGAACGCACCGAAAACACTTCAATGCTTCAAGTGTAATGAAATGGGGCATTATGCTAATCAATGCCCTAATCCAAGGGTTAATGATGATGGACATGAGCAACCACTTAAGGAAAAGGACAAAGGAAAGTCACATGCGATCACTATTGGCGATGTTGAATATGACAACGATGTGGTGGAATGATTAAGTGTTTATGTAATGGGATTCCAAAATAATGTTGTATATAGTATCATGGAATATTGGAATATTTATGTATTGGTCTATTGTGGTTTTCAATAATTTTATGGTACCGGTAACCATGGAAAGTGATTGAGATATTTTTGGTAAGCAGATGATATGGGAATAATGAAGGGATAAGAAGATAATGAGATGTTTTATTGTATTCATGATCTCATGATTGATATACGGACTAAGTGATATCATGGTTTGAGTATAAAGAATTTTGAGGATTTTGGTTTGTGGAAAGTGTTAAATTTTAACTGAATTCATGTTTTCACTAAGGTTCAATGGGTATTCATTCCTCAAGAGAATACATGATTAAGGTATTCACATGTTTTTAATTTGACCAACAAGATATATCTTATGATATATGGGGGATAAATGATGGCATTCACGTGATTGTTATGTGACATTTCAAGTAATCATTTTCTTTATACTATGAGCTTGGACAGAAGTATTTTATATAAGCCTAAAGACTGGAATGAATTATGTTGGACATAAGTTAGTATTGTTTAAGGATATAACTTTTTTAGATATTATTGATGGGATGTTATAGTAATATATCTCTATAAAAAGGAAAACCTGCAGGACGGGCGACAACCCATCGCGTCAGACAAGGCTGTGGGAATCGAACCCACAACCGAAGTGTGACTGGCCTTTATCGCCTACCACTGGCCTACAGGAAGTCCTTGGTTAGTATAAAATAGATTTATTTTATTACACGGTATTATATATGAAGTATAAGTTCATTTTTGGAATCGTATATGATTAACCTCACCATAGATGGACTTATGTATATTTGATAACTTTTGCTAACCTTTTGTTTGAAACAGATGGAATGACCCATCATTCTATCACATTATCTATTAACACTTCATGAATAACAAATTCAACTTCATTTATTTAAGAGATGAAGTGGAAATTGTTCAAAGCACGAACAATAGTGAGATTGTACAAAAAATAAAGTAAGTATTTATTCTAATTCAAATTCTTCAACTTTAGGGAAATGATCTTGAAAACCAAAAATGTTGTCCTAGTGACCTTATATCCGATGAATCAGATGGTACCCTAGACCATCACAAATTTATGGCTTTGTGATTATGGGATTTTTCATAGCCATGTTCTCTACCACTCTCCATCAGAACATGACGGTTAGATTTCTCTTCCATATCCATATATTCACCTATGTTCTCCTATGTGGAAACCCAGTGATTAGTTAATTTGGGTAACCGTTACGTTTCATACTTTAGTTTTTAAAGCCATGTTTTGGTATTCGTTTTTATGATGTGTGTTTCTATTAAAGAAACTTTCGAGTAGTAAACCATTTATAACCCCGATGAATTTCGAGGGCGAAATTCATTTTAAGGGGGGGTAGAATGTTACACCCCAAGATTTTACGAAAAATATTCTTTTTAATTTCATTAATGTCTTGTGTTGTACGCTACACCAAAAGGAGCTTGCACAACACACATCCCTGACTTGGCTTGCATTACACACAAGCGCGACCTTCCACGATAGCGTGTGTTGTACGTAATACCGAGTTTCACTAAACAATGATATGCTATTAAAATATTATTAAAATTAGCCATTATGAATAGTAATACCCACTTTTTGAAATTTTATAAATTTTATTTTTGAAAATGGACTTCATTTTTGGATTCGGAATATCGAAATTAGCCTAGGGTGAAATTTTGGTATTTTTCTGGAAACTTTCAATTTTTGATGAATAGTGAAAACACTGGGTTACTATTTAAAAACCGACTTTTTATTTAAATAATTATTTATTTTATTTAAATTTATTTTAGGTCAAAATTGATACATAATACCTATATAAGTTCAATTTAATTCATTGGAGTAATTTTGTAATAATTTTAGATATATAAGAATTTCATTGAACTTTTCACCGTCTTTTACCCACCCCTAAGAGAATTTTCAAATTTACATAAAACGTAATTTTACCGCTTCTCTGAGTGGAATTTAAAAAATCTGAGAGACACGGTTGATGTCAGTAAGTAAAATTTTGTTCAATGAGATGAAAATAATTTTTGGTGAATAGTAACTTTTTACTTTTATTTACCACGGTTAAAAGTAAATAGGGTAATTAAGGGTAAAAATGATATTATTATTACCATAAAACATGTCTTAATTCTATTGGATAAGTTTAATTCGACCAAAAACAACCTTAGGAATAAAATATGACCATTTAGGCCCACTTGGATTCGATTAGTACATTTATTATTAATTTATTTAAAGAAGGGTTAAAATAGTTAAAATCAATGTTTAATAAGTAAATCATTTTTTATATAGGGTTATACATAAGATAAATTCGACTATAAATATTCATTATAAAGATAAAAAAATTTCCAACATAATGGTATTTTATTTGTAATTTTTAGACATTAAATAAATTAATTTATTTTCTGACACAAAGATGATACAGTAATTATCTTATTAATGAAATATTGACATAATTGATGTTATAAATACCCCAATAAATGTAATTTGAGACTTTTTATGAATTTAACTAATTTTATAGATTAATATGACATGTTATTATTGATTTAATTAACGTTTTTAGAATTAATCATTCTGTTATGATTTTTACAAAAATCAATTACTAAATAGTGTCAAAATTGACATAAAATAGTTTTTAAAACAAATATTATATTATTAATTGTTATTTTTTTCCTAAAAATCTAAGGTTCTGACAAATGACTTAGATAAGGTTATATATATTAATACTAAACAACTTGGGGTTCATTTGGCTTCTTATAGTAAGTTTATTAACCTTATAGTGTAAGAACACAAAAAGACACGGTAAAAGTAAAATTATCTAACTTAATGTTAATCTAAATGATAAGGTTAAAATAGTAAACTAAACTTGTCCAAATTCTATTTTAAGAGAGTATTTCTAACCATCCCCACCTTATATTCTAAATAAATAAATTTGGAGCTATTTAAAACCGAATATGGCTTTATAATAAAATAATATTTTTAGTTTTTCCAAAGGTGCCCCTCTCCTCCCTTATAAAAGAGCACCTCCTCCCTCTCTTCCTCACACCACTTTGATCCTTCAAGCTCGGCCAAAACCTGCCAATTTCTTCTCTCCACTTCCCTAGAAACATACTAGAGGTCCTGTTATTCTTCAAAGACCAATTTTAGTGCCCTAAAAGGAGGTCTCAAAGAAGCGCTTCAAAGAAGAGGTAATGTCCGTTACCGATTCTTTCAACTTTATTTCTTCTTCCACTTATTCTTCTTTAGTTGTTTAATTATGAATTAATAACATCAGTATCACTAATATAGTGATATGTTATTATAAGTATGAAACAACCCTATTTCACCATCTATCCATCCTACGAAAAACTAAATCACCACGCGTGCGTACGTACGAAATACCGTCTCCACGCCGTGGTGTAATCTATTTTCCACCACCACCATACTTGGATGAGTATTATGGTGTAAAGAATGAATATATATGATTATTTTAAATTGATATTGATTTTGAAATAGTATACATACACTCCGATATAATTCCACGATCATGGGAATGATATCATCGCTCGTGCGTACGTACGGAATACCGTCTCCACGATGTGATGCGACTCGTTCTACATGATTTTCATTACATAATGATTACATAAATGAATTTAGTGAATAAATATGATATATATTACACTAATACAATTCTGGAAATGAGTTATCTATAACCTGAAAATAAGAATAAAAATTTATTCGATAAAACACGCATAAGAACAAAAAGTAATAAACACCCGAATAACAAGTAGCAATGAAATATTACTAATAATAAGCTAAGAATATGACCATATATGATATCATAACAATGAGTATGATTCTTTAATATGTCAATGACATTATTTAAATCATTATACAGGAGTTTCGGACACTTACGAAGCAAATCGGACCTAAGGTAAGGGAAATATCATAATCTCATTTTTATCCAAGATTGTTTATACTTTGGAATTTACTGGGGTGTATTTTATCATCCACATCCATGTTTACTCAATATGTAATATTACTTCCATCCACCTACAATTTTTTAAATCCAATTTTACCCTTCGGTGATTTTTTAGTAAAAGATATGAAAGGAATCTTTTGTCATTTTTCGTACGAGGTACTTTTTGACTTTTCCGACAAAAGTATGAGAAGAATGTTTTTTAACTTATACGGCATGAATGGATTTTTAAAAAATTATATCCAAGAAGCTTCCTTTACAATTTTTCAAGTTTATTTTTAGTCAGCTTCTTTTAGTATAAAATTTTATGGCATGTTAAGAAAGGAAAAATGTTTTTAAAGAAGAAAGGATATTTTCCTCAAGAATGGAGTTCAAGTGTTTTATCAAAATTATTTTCCATCTAAGATAATAAAAGGTTCTGTTTCTATCCCTATTATTAAATTGATTTTATTATGTTATGATGGAACTATTTTTATGAATTCCTTTATCTTATATGAATTTTTTTATGATGTCATGATGTTTAAGAATCCCATTTTTATTACATGGGTTATGCTATGATGTATGGTTTATGATTTTGTGGCACACATAAGAATGGTGTCATTATGAGATGGGTGGGACATATATCTCCCTCCAATGCATTGGGTAAAGATTTTATATCTCATGAGATAGACATGGCTCGACCGGCAGGTTAAACCGGTTCAGGGAAACCGGACTGAAACGAGGAGTGAACTCGGTTCATAAATGGACTTTGTCCACTAAGATAGTATTGGAAATGAGTTTTCACTAATAAGAAATGAGTCTCTATGATTATGTGTGTATGCCAAAAAGTTTCATGTTTTATGTTATGATTATTGGGATTACATTTACCTACTATGATTTATCCCATGTTATGATATTATGATCTCTTTTGCAGGTTATGATTTCCAAAATGTTATGTTCTTATGAATATGATGTGATTGATATTTCTTTTATTTACCCTTACTGAGCATTTGAGCTCACCCTTTTATGTTTTATTTTCCCCAGGATATAAATAAAGGTTTTAGGTAAGATAAAAATGGAAGATCTTTATGCGAGATGTCGAAGATCTTTCACCACGATTAGAAGATTATATTCCGAGTTTCCAAAGACACTAAACTAATACGGTCCTTGTGTGTGTGTTTCTGTGATGTACTAAGTATTCCACAAAAGTAATGTAATGTCCATGTACGTAAAGCTTAGGGTCTCTACAATAAACTCCTCCATGCATTTTGGGTATAGCATCCCGCCTTTTTATCACATAAACTTTCATTACATTTTACAAAACCGAGGATCTTTAAGGTTTAGTTTCTTGGAAACGAGGAACTTAAAACATGAAAACATAAAAAATTATTCTTAAACACTCAAAAGTCTTATCCTTAGATTCATACTAGGTTCATTACTGCATCTCATAACCTGGATACATAAATCAAAAGAAAGGGTGAGCAGAAGGCCCAATAAGGGAAACCAGGGGAAACATTTAACATGTGAACTTGAGATACATCAACAATGTCATGAAAAAGAACTTTAAGGCATGAGAAAGAAATCATGAGGCATATCATAATAAAAATAATGTTTTTCATAACTTGAAGATGTGGATAAAAAATTTAATATTTACAATCATTTCTATTTCACCAAGGTCCATTCCCAAAGTGTCATTAAAAATTACCAAGGTTATTCACCAAGGCATCGTTAAAAATAGTCATCTCTAGAGATTAAGTCTTTACCCAATGCATTGGAGTTCTATCAAGGTGAAACCTTGAAATGTATTTATTATCATGTGAGCCACATATATCATCATCAATAATATATTAAAAAACCCATAAAGCATAAAATAAATGGGTTTCATTTCATAATCATAACGTTTTAAAACTGCTTTAAAGACATGATCTTTATGTCACTTTAAACCCACAGAAAGGGAAAGAAGGTCTCATGTATGTAAATACCAGAATTTAAAATAGAAAAAATTGGTATATATGTGAATACCCCTATAGAATATAGATCTTTTAGTATTCAATTAATAAAATAAAAGAACTTTAGAAAAAGAGAGAGACATTTTGAGACAGAAATTCTGTAGCATAACGGCTATGTTTTAGGATCTTAGAAAACATTGAAAAGAGAGGTAACATGGGTCAAACATTCATAAATGACCCATAAAACAGTATAGGGACAGAATATAAAGTATTTAAGAACATTTTAATGAAAGTTTAAAGATATACCATATGAAATGAAGAACATGAAAGGAAGACAAAAATAAGATTTCTCTTATGAAAATTCGGCAGCCTAATGGCGCCACATAAACTTCAACAAAAATGAATTGATGATATCAAATAGGGTATCTCATCATATGACCATAAAATATCATTATGGTAGATATAGAGATCATACCCCAACATAATAAAAAGTAACTTCAAAGACTTGACATGAAAGTAGAACTTTGAAAATTGAGAAAGGTGAAAGAATCCCTTCAAAATTTGGCAGCCTAATGGCGCCACTTAAACTTCAACAAAAATGAATTGACGAGATAAAAATAGGGTATCTAATAATATAAACATAAAATATCAGTATGATAGATATATAGATCATACCCCAACATAATAAAAAGGAACTTGAAAGACTTTACATGAAAGTAGAACTTTGAAAAATGAGAAAGGTGAAAGAATTCCTTAAAAATTCGGCAACCTAACGACGCCACTTAGAATTCAACAAAAATGAATTGAAGAGATCAAATAGGGTCCCTAATCATGTGAACATAAAAGATCAGTATGATAGATATATATATAATACCTCAACATAAAAAAAATGAACTTGAAAGACTTGACAAGAAAATAGAACTTGAAAATGAGAAGGTTGAAAGAATCTGTTACAAAAATTTCGGCAGCCTAACGACGCCACTTAAACATTAATAAAACTAAATGATGAGAGTAAGAGGAGATATCTCATAATATTAACATGAGAAGGGAATTAAGAGGAATATAAAATAACATCCTCTAACAAAAGAACATGGACCCTAAAAGAAATTACATAAAAGAGATTACTTGAAAAGAAATTGAGAGGTCGGATCCCTTACATTAAAATGTAACTCTCAAAACTCAAAGGTTGGGACCTTGAGTGCTTGGGGGAACCTTGGGAGGACTACTTGGGAGGTAATGAGACTAGATAATTTTTGGGGGAGAGTTGGTAGTCGAATGGATGAGAGGATGGCTTGGTATTTATAGGGAAAGTGAGGGGACAAGGCATTAATGGCCAAGGGACACCTCATTAGTGGTTTTGGAAAAACCATGGGTTTGCCCATGGTATTTTTCCATGGTATTGGCCACTTGGGACACCTCATACCTTATCATACTATTCATAAGTCGACCATATTTATTACATACTTAATACATCATTTAATGATGTCATTAAACACCCGTAACTTAAAAACTGTATTTTCACTATTCATTGAAAATTCAACTTTCTTAGAAAATCCCAAAATTTCACCTTAAAAAAATATCGATGCTCTGATTTCAAAAATGAACTCCATTTTATAAAAATAATTTTCTATATATTTTTATTTTAATTTTTAAATAAATACACTATTCATGAAAAAATCATTTTTTCAGAAAAATCTCCAAAAATTACCTTAACATAATATCGATGCTCTGAGTTCAAAAATGGAATCCATTTTATAAAAATAATTTTCTAAATATATTTAATTAAATTTTTAATTAAAATACACTATTCACCTGAAAAAACTAATACTTGACTAATAATTTCTGAAACCGTTATTTAACCATTTTATTGAATCACGCTACTTAATCAAGGTGCCTAGATTATATTAATGCTTTATTTAAGTGAGATTAATAATCAATTTAGTCACATTACTAATCCTAATCATAAAATCACTATTCATAATTTACTATTCATCAAAAATTATGTTGATCTTATTAGACTCTAAATTTCGTGCTGAAAATAATTGTAGAAGACCATTATTTTAAAATCATTACACATTTTTAATTATTTATGATTTATATAAACATTTTTTAAAATATCATTTCTCTAAAATTCACCAAAAATATGCATACTATATTTATCCAGACATTTGAAAATTCATAAACTTCATCATAAGAAGAAATCAAAATATTTATTTAAAACAAAGGATTACACAAGGCAGTTACGGTCTCCTTACATAGCCCCGTATCACACCAGCATAGGACCTAAGTGTAAGGTGTGATAAGGTGAGAGAATCCGACGGAGGCTCGGCCAACATCGCACGAGTATTAATTTATATCAATTTGAACTTCTTGCGAAGGCGATTTCGTTCTATCTTCACACGATGAAGTTCGGCATGGGTTTGGTCTAGAGCAAAGCCCAGTGGTGCTACCTCCTTCCCATGTTCTGTTAGATGGGCTTTGATCGGTCCAAGACTACTGCGTGAGGCCATTAAATCTTCTTTCTATATTAATTAACCAAGATCACTTTTATTTAGAGACAAATATCAAAATATTTAGTTTCTAGAGGTCATATTGACCAATGGTCATATAACAGTCAAAAACCCAACAGTATAATTTTCATTATACTCATGTTATAAAATGAAACAGATTTTTTGAGTATAAAAATAAAATAACACACAAAATTAGGAAACAAGATTTATTCAAAATTTTGGGTCGTTACAATCTTCCACCCTTAAGAAATTGCTTCCTTGCAATTTTTAAAGCTGAGTTTTTCAATTTCATTGAAATTCCCACATCGGAAAAGGATTCAGTAAAACTATTACTTCAAAAGAAAGAAAGGGAAGTACAAAGGTCACTCGAGTTAACCCACACTAGGATTCCATGTAGGAAAACATGGACATGGAGGAGAAAACAAAGGGTCAAGTTCTAAGGGAGAGTGATAGAAAACATGATTAAGATAAAGTTGACCACGAGAAAATCCCAAACTTCTTATGTGTGTAAACGGTCTTTGATTACCTAGTAGGAAACATAAACCTACAACATTTTTGTTTTACGTTCCTTTTCATAATTTTGAGGAATTCATTTACTACGTAGAACAAAAACGTAAGGAAATATACCAACATTCAAGTAGAGTTTCATCCTTTAATAAGTTTCTTCCAAAACTAATCTTTTCTCAAAACGATGAGCATTCAAAAACACTTGGTATCATAAAAACAAAAGAATCATCTTCTTGAGAGTCACGTAATCCACAAAATATTAACTATCAATTTCTTCTATCTTTGAACATTGTCCCAAAAATATAAAGTGTAAGATAAACCAACTCTTCAAAAAGAAAGAATCCCATAGGAAGGGAAACTACTTTTAAATCTTCAAAGTTCCACGGTACTACCCAGAGATCATCATAGACCATTCCATAAATAACTGTCCTTAAAAATCTTCAAAATAAACCAAACAAAGATTGAAACCCAAATACAAGAAGGATTTGATAACATAGTCTTCCAAGGTAAACTTTATCATTCATCTCCAAACAACATTAACCACTCCTAACATCTTATAACAAAAGTAACTAACCTAAACATATTTACCCCAAGATAGGTTAATAATTTCCATAAGTAACCTAAATTACTATAAGTCCGCCTAAAATTCATCAATTCTTCAAAATATAATTCAACCTTTACTCCTCAAAGAAAATACCGTAGTAATCTATTTACCTCGATCAAATAGGGATCCCAAAATAGTGAACGTCTTCCAAAATAATAATCATCTTTTAATCCCCTAATCACCCCCTTTTTTTAAGAAGAACAACTTAACCACATCAACATGTGGTACATAACAGTATATGTTTTCCTTAATGATATAAAAAAATCTTAGGTAGTGACTCGATGATCTTAGAAAACATAAAAGATATGCTCATTGAGCATGAACTAAAATACAACATGATATAAAAAATTGTTGCGAAGAAGTTACATGTACTTCATTCACCATGATCCATCTCAGCACAGGCCTTGCATTGATCCCCTGTCCTTGAAGATTGTTGATTCTCATCATGATTCTCATCCATTCCAAGAGAGCATTTCCATGGAAAATGTCTCACTTTTCCACATTTACGACATCGAAAAGTATACGGTACGTTAGATCGAACCTTATTTCCATTCATCACATTAACCATTTTTTTAAAGCAATTGGATACTTTATTCTCTATATTCCCACACTTAAAACATCTCCTGGTTCCTTTGTGACATTCTCCTTGGTTCCTCTTTCCACACTTTTTGAAAAAAAAAATTGGGTCTTCTTTCCCTTATAAACTTTATTAGATTAACATCCTTGAGACTTTGTCTCCTTCTTCCTTGATGAATTTGGGCATTCAACTAGGTACCAATTGTTAATTGTGATTTTTGATAGCTGGTTTGGAATAATTACAATATGTTCAACTTGATCTTTCGTCATCTCTGTCACATTAATAGGGAAATCTCCACATTTCCTATCACATTGGTCGTTGGGAAATGCTCTTCCATTTCCCGCCATTAACTAAGAAAAGAACATATAATTAGAGGACTTAAATACTTAGCCAATAATCATGAAAAGGAACTTAAAGCATAGAAGGATAAGTTTCAGAATAAAAGTATACCCTAACTTCTGATCCCCTAGGTTCCAAACTAGATTATCCATGATCATATATTCTTATGTGAATAATTATTTTATTTTATCTTTGTTCCTTTAATAATGGTTCATACTAAGCTTATGAATTTACCAAAGCATATCCCCCGGGAGTGTTGTAACCAAGAGTACAGCAAGGCCTGTTGTCATGTACCAGTTCTAGTTCGAGTCTAGCTCAAAGCGGTGTTTTCGGGTTTTACCCCTATGTACATCTGTGCCAGAGCCACCTCTACCTGCTCGTATCCATACAGGGATGTATTTGCTTGGCAACCCCTTACTCAATACTCACAAAAATACCAGGAATATTTCCTATATATAATATTTTCTACAGGCTTCTTCCTAAATTTTTCATATCCTAAATTCCACAAATAACTAAACCATCCTTTGATACCAACTATAGCATCCCGCCTTTTTATCACATAAACATTCATTACATTTTACAAAACTGAGGATTTTTAAGGTTTACTGTCTTGGAAACCAGAAAATTAAAACATGAAAACACAAAAAATTATTCTTAAACACATGAAAGGATTCTCCTTAGGTTCATCCTAGGTTCATTACTACATCTCATAACCTAGATACATACATCAAAAGAAAGGGTGAGCAGAAGGCCAAATAAGGGAATCAAGGGGAAACATTTAACATGTGAACTTGAGATACATCAACAATGTCACGAAAAATAACTTTAAGGCATGAGAAAGAAATCACGAGGCATATCATAATAAAAATAACGTTTTTCATCACTTGAATATGTAGCTAAAACATTTAATATTTACAATCATTTCTGTTTCACCAAGGTTCATCCCCAAGGTGTCATTAAAAATTACCAAGGTTATTCACCAAGGCATCGTTAAAAATAGTCATATCTAGAGATTAAGTCTTTACCCAATGCATTGGAGTGCTATCAGGGAGCACCCTTGACATGTCTTTATTATCATGTGAGCCACATATATTATCATAAATCATTTCATAAACAACTCATAAAGCATAAAATAAATGGGTTTCATTTCATAATCATAACGTTTTAAAACTGCTTTAAAGACATGATCTTTATGTCACTTTAAATCCACGGAAAGGGAAAGTGGGTCTCATGTATGTAAATACCAGAATTTAAAATAGAAAAACTTGGTATATAAGTAAGTACCCCTATAGAAGAGAGATATTTGAGTATTCACTTAATAAAATATAAGAACTTTATAAAAAGAGAGAGACATTTTGAGACGGAAATTCTGCAGCATAATGGCTATGTTTCAGGGTTTTAGAAAACATTGAAAAGAGAAGGAACATGGGTAAAAATTCATAAATGACCCATATAAAGTATAGGGCCAGAATATAAAGGATTTAAGGACATGTTAATGAAATTTTAATGATATACCATATGAAATGAAGAACATGAAAGGAAGACAAAAATAAGATTTCTCTTATGAAAATTCGACAGCCTAACAGCGCCACTTAAACATAAACAAATATGAATTGAAAAGGTCAAAGAGGTTCTCTCATCATATGAACATAAAATATCAGTATGATAGATACCCCAACATAATAAAAAGGAACTTGAAAGACTTGACATGAAATTAGAACTTTGAAAAATGAGAAAGGTGAAAGAATCCCTTAAAAATTCGGCACCCTAACAGCGCCACTTAAACTTCAACAAAAATGAATTGACGAGATCAAAATAGGGTCTCTAATAATATGAACATAAAATATCAGTATTATATATATAGATATCATACCCCAACATAATAAAAAAGAAATTGAAATACTTGACATGAAAGTACAACTTTGAAAAATGAGAAAGGTGATAGAATCCCTTAAACATTCGGCAGCCTAACGACGCCACTTAAACTTCAAAAAAAAAAAAGAATTGAAAAGATAAAATAGGTTCCCTCATCATATGAACATAAAATATCAGTATGATAGATATAGATATCATACACCAACATAAAAAAAGGAACTTGAAATACTTGACAAGAAAATAGAACTTGAAAATGAGAAGGGTGAAAGAATCTGTTACAAAAACTTCAACAGCCTAACGACGCCACTTAAACATTCATAAAATGAAATGATGAGAGTAAGAGGGGATCTATAATCATATGAACATGAAAAGGGAAGTAATAGAAATATAAAAGAACATCCTATAACATATGAACATGGAGCATAAAAGAAATGACATAAAAGAGATTACTTGAAAAGAAAGAGAGAGGTCGGATCCCTTACCTTAAAACGTAACTCTTAAAAATAAAAGTTTGGGACCTTGAGGGCTTGGGTGCACCTTGGGAAAACTCCTTGGGAGGTAATGAGAGCAGAGCTTCTTCGGGGGAGTGTTGGGAGTCGAATGGATGAAAGGATGGCTTGGTATTTATAGGGAAAGTGAGGGGACAAGGCATTAATGGCCAAGTGACACCTCATTAGTGGTTTTGGAAAACCCATGGGCTTGGCCATGGTATTTTCCCATGGTATTGGCCACTTAGGACACCTCATACCTTATCGTACTATTCATAAGTCGACCATATTGATTACATACTTAATACATCATTTAATGATGTCATTAAACACCCGTAACTTAAAAACTGTATTTTCACTATTCATCGAAAATTCAACTTTTTCAGAAAAATCCAAAAATTTCACCTTAAAAAAATATCAATGCTCTGATTTCAAAAATGAAATCTATTTTATAAAAATAATTTTCAAAATATTTTTAATTTAATTTTTAAATAAATACACTATTCACCAAAAAATCATTTTTTTTCAGAAAAATCTCCAAAAATTACCTTAACATAATATCGATTCTCTGAGTTCAAAAATCAAATCCATTTTATAAAAATAATTTTATAAATATTTTTAATTAAATTTTTAATTAAAAAACACTATTCACCTGAAAAAACTAATACTTGACTAATAATTTATGAAACCGTTATTTAACCATTTTATTGAATCACGTTACTTAATTAAGGTGCCTAGATTATATTAATGCTTTATTTAAGTGAGATTACTAATCCATTTAGTCACATTACTAATCCTAAGCATAAAATCACTATTCATAATTTACTATTCATCAAAAATTAATTTGGTCTTATTAAACTCTAAATTTCATACTAAACATAATTGTATAAGACCATTTTTTGAAAATCATTACACATTTTTAATTATTTCAGGTTTATTTAATTTTTTTTAAAATATCCTATCTCTAAAATTCACCAAAAATATGCATACTATATTTATCCGGACATTTGAAAATTCATAAACTTCATCATAAGAAGAAATCAAAATTTTTATTTAAAACAAAGGAATACACAAGGTAGTTACGGTCTCCTTAGATAGCCCCTTATCACACTAGCATAGGACCTAAGTGTAAGGTGTGCTAAGGTGAGAGAATCCGACGGAGGCTCAGCCAACATCGCACGAGTAGTAATCTCTATCGGTTTGAACTTCTCGCGATGGCGATTCCATACTAGCTTCACATGATGAAGTTCGGCTTGGGTTTTGTCCAGAGAAAATCCCAGTGGTTCTAACTTCTTCCCAAGTTCTATTAGATGGGCTTTGATTTTTCCAAGACTACTAGGTGAGGACATCGAATCTTCTTTCTATATTAATTAACCAAGATCACTTGTATTTAAAGACAAATATCGAAATGTTTAGTTTCTAGCGGTCATATTGACCAATGGTCATATAACAGTCAAAAACCCAATAGTCTCATTTTAATTATACTCATGTTATCAAATGAAACAGTTTTGTTGGGTATAAAAATAAAATAACACACAAAATTAGGAAACAAGATTTATTCAAAATTTCGGGTCGTTACAGTGGGCTTATCGAACCACAATCCACACCACTACTCAGGCCACCCCATACTCATTGGTGTACATCACAGAGGCGGTCATGCCCATTGAACTATAACTTCCCTCACTCCGTGTTGTCATCTGTGATCAATTATCCGATGATGAGTAGTCAGAAAAGCGGCTAGGTGAATTGGAATAGCTAGACGAGAAGCGCCTACACACTTTGCACCATCTGGAAGTCTACGAGAATCGGATTGCATGAGCCATCAATAAAAAGGTCTGCCTCCGATCTTTCTTGGAATGAGAATTGGTATTGGTCCTCCGGACCCCAATGATACCTGGAAGGAAACCTCCAAAGCCGGAACCCAAGTGGGAGGGACCATATGTTGTACACAATGTCTACTCCAACAGAGCATATACCCTGATCTCCATGGATGGACAATTCACGACCGCCCCTAAAAATGAGAGATTCCTAAAGAAATATTTCGCATAGAGACCATGTGTGCTTTACGTCCTCACCGCATTACATTAAACTGCATGGAGTTCATCCTTACCGCACGATGTTAAACTGTGCGGATAATAAGAGTCAAGAATTCTCCCTCCCCCCGTGTGTGGACCAGACCTGCACGAGGTGTTTTCATCATCCTCACCGTACGACATTAAACTTCATGGAACTCGTCCTCACTGCATGACGTTAAACTGCATGGAACTCATCCTCACCGCATGACATTAAGCTGCGCAGACCCCCATTTTCTTTTCACGTCGGGTCACCAACGTCCTTACCTCACGACGTTAAACTGCATTGTGTTCGTCCGAGCTACATGACGTTAAACAACACAGAGTTCGTCCGAGCTACATGACGTTAAACTGCCAAACACCCAACAGTACAAACTCTATGACCTTAAACCAAGAGTATTTCATCCTCACTGCATGACGTTAAACTGCACGGAAAAGATGATTTAAAAAAATTCCCTATTCCCCCGTGTACGGGCCAGACCAGCACGAGGTGTATCATCTTTCAGAGAACTATGTGAGGATTGATTCATACCCTCCTCGCAAGATACATAGTGACGCCAGAATTCCACACCCTATCCCAACCATCTCAAAAACAAACAAAAATATCCTATCCCCAGTGTACTTACCAGACTTTCACAGGGTGTATTCATGTCCTCACTGCATGACGTTAAACTGCATGGATTTTAGAGAACTACGTACGGCTTGATTCCTGCCCTCATATGATACGTAGTGACACCAGGATCCCCTATCCTGGCCCAGCCACTCCCTAATAAATTCCTTCTTCCCCCTGTGTACGGACCAGAACTGCACGGGGTGTATCCCTCATCCTCACTGCACGACGTTAAACTGTGCGGACAAAAAGTTTTAACAATTCTCCTTCCCCCGTGTATGGACCAGCCCTGCATGAGGTGTACTTATTTCAATGAACTACGTACGGATTGATTCCTGCCCTTGCAGGATACGTAGTGACTCTAGGATTCCCCGTCCTGGCCCCGCCACCTCTGGATGAAATAAAATAAAAGTTAGACAATGTCCTCTTCCCCCGTGTATGGACCAACCCTGCACGGGGTGTACTTCTTCCAGAGAACTATGTGCGACTTGATTCCTGCCCTCGCAGGATACGTAGTGACGTCAGAGTTCCCCATCCTAGCCCAGCCCCCTGAATAAAAGATAAAAATGCCCTTTCCCCCTCGTGCATGGACCAGACCAGCATGGTATGTACTCCACGTCCTTACCACACGACATAAAACTGCACGGATAGCAAGATTTAAAAATCCTCCCTTTTCCCCGTGTATGGGCTAGACCTGCACAGGGTGTATTTTCGCGTCCTCGACACATGACATTAAATTGTACGGACAATAATGTTATGAATTACCCCTTCCCTCGTGTACAGACCAGACCTACACGGGGTTTATACTTCATCCTTACCGCATGATGATAAACTGCATGGACTCCATCCTCACCGCATGACATTAAACTGCACAGACTTCATCACGACCCACCCAAGACACATGGAGATATGATAAGGAGATACTCCTTGAACATTTGGATGTATCCTTTCCATACATCAGACTCCACAAACTAGATAATTATGGATCTTCATAACCATTCATGGACATCAGAAGTGGAAAGTCATTGACCCGTGGACACCTTTTCATGACTATGCATACCTTGCCATCAGTGGCTCTGCATAATGATGGACCCTAGATCATCTACCAAAGGTAATATTTCCACAGGTGAAACTCTTCCTAGCTCTATAAGCTTACTGGCCTCAGAGCCCCCATACCATACCTCCAGATCCAGAAGTTTATGGAGAAGTGGTTTACATTTTCATTCCCCTTTTCACATCTAAGTGTTTCCAGGGTATCCCTATCTGGCTATCCTATGTGTCTGCCAGTGGTTCACATAGCGAACTGCATCAACGAACATCAGGCCAGGACTAGGATAATTTGACTCAATGGAAAATTGCGGTAAAGATATTTCTTGTATACTCGAACAAAATTATCCCCACATGCCAAAATCTGCACTGTGAGCAATCATGGATTCTCATAATCATTCATGGCCATCAGAAGTGGAAAGTTATCGACCTAAGGACACCTTTGTATGACTATGCATACCATGCCCTCAGCGGCTCTGCATAATGATAGCCCCTGCATCGTCCATCAAAGGAAAGATTTCTTCAGGCGGTACTCTTCCTAGCTCCGTATGCTTACCAGCCTCAGAGCCCCCACACCACACCTCTTGATCTGGGAAAACTCGAAGTTGCAGTTTACAACCTTCATTCCCCACCTTGTTCCAAATATATCAGAACATGTTGACCCAGTTATCCTTCGAGTGACTACAGCAATAGTCATTCAATGGTCCCTGATCTATGACCACTAAACTAGGAGTACATCATCTTTCCCTCACGATGTTAAATTGCATGGAGTGAAGGCACGCCCCCGCGATAAAAATAAATCAGCAGAGGGAGCTCTCTAAGCCTTAACAGCAACTAGGGCCGAGTATGCTCGACATGTCCAAACATTTTTCCTACCAAATGACAGACATCATGACCCATATAATTGCGGATCCTCATAACCATTCACAGCCATCGGAAGTGGAAAGTAATCGAACCGTGGACACCTTTGCATGACTATGCATACCATGCCCTCAACGGCTCTGCATATTGATATCTCCTAGCCCATCTACCAAAGGCAATATTTCACAGGTGGTACTCTTCCTAGCTCTGTACGATTATCGGCCTCAGAGCGCCCATATCATCTCTTCTGATCCAAGAAGCCCCGGAACCAGGATTTACACCGATCAACCCCCCCTCCACGTCTAGGGCATGTTGAGATATTCAAGCCCAGTTACATTCTAACGAAAAGTGGCCTTTTCAATTGCATCCTTACCGCATGAAATTAAACTTCACGGGACATCTTGGCCGCATGGCATAAAACTGAAAATACCAAGCATTAACCATTTAGGGAAATGCCTCCAACCACAAGCATTTTCACTGGCTTAAAAAAAATGCCCCCCCCGTCCTCATTGCATGACATTAAACTACACAACAACCTTTAAATAATGCCCCTCGTCCTTACCGCATGACGATAAACTGCACAAAATATGTCCTAACCACATGATGACAAACTGCACGGTCAAACCCACCACGGGTTCAGTAAAGAATTGAGGATTTTCTATGTCCTTCAGTGCACGGGTCAGATTGGTACAAGTCACCATCTCACACCCACGTGAGAAGGGATTAGTACTTCACCCATTCTCAGGAAGTTTATTATATATGTTTCCCTCGTATCTAGGAACCCTCTCATCATAAACCATACTCTACACTCAGAGAAAGACGAACTCTCATAAGCCACCCCTGGTGGTCCCAAATCTCAACTTCCCTAAAGTTACTTGGCTATCAGAGCAATGCAATCATTGAACTAAGGACAACTTTGCATGACTATGCATACCATGCCCTCAGCGGCTCTGCATATTGATATCCCCTAGCCCTTTTACAAAAGTCAAGATTTCCTTAGGCAATCGTTTTCTCCATACGCCTATTGGCCTCTGAGCCCCCATGTCTATCTCGGCATTCGGAAACCCTCTGAGTTTCAGTTTACCAATCTCTTTCACAGCCCTACTTGAATATTGTAAAACGTCTTTGACAATATTACTGAGAACCAGGAGAAGTCATTCCATTTTAAATGATTCCCCAGATGCATGACATTAAACTACGCCAAGCCTCAGCCATCTCTTACGCTAACTAAACATGTAAGAAAGTGGTCTCCTAACCACGCTCCTGATCAGTACGGATGTTCCCAAAACCCTTTCAGATGTCACACTCCCCTTCTGAGCCACCCCTAATGGTGTTCATAATTTTCCAATCCACCCATGGTGGTTTCCATGAGCCAGACTTTCATGAAGTCCTACGACCATCAGAAATGGAGATTCCTTGACTTAAGGACACCTTTTCATGAATATGCATACCATGCCATCAGTGGATCTGCATATTGATAACCCCTGTCCTATCTAGAAAAGGCAAGATTTCTTTAGGCGTTGCTCCTCCTAACTCTATACACCGATTTGGCTCCCATGCCTTGATGCATGCCCTGCATGTCGTTCAAATTTAAACACATTCCCCCCACATGCGTCTAAAAAGTATTGAGACATATTTTAATCAGCCAAACCCCATTGGGGCCCTTAACCCACCATATTTGGTCAAATATGTTCGACCTAAAAAATCAGTGATGATAGTCTTGATGACAAGACTTTAAACCACCCATGAAAAGAGGCACAAAGCCTATAAGGCCAAAAACCTGAAAAGGGAGACCTAAGAAAAAGTCAGGCCATACCTGCTAGGTTCACACTAAATGAGCCCATGAAAAATCAGCGTATTAAAAGAAGAGACAAAAACGTTTGTAGGGATTTTCTATAAATCCCTAGCAATAGTCGAACTGTGCTCGATGAGTCCCTTGGCTTAGGAAAAATTTAGAGCACTGTCCAATCACTCATCGATTTTCAAGACCACTCCACATCGGAATGGCCTCCTCTTCGTTCCGATCAGACCCCATTCCGATGGGGGGCATCTATAGGGTCCTGAGAATTCCGCAAGGGGGAAGTTTAGTTACCACAAGACATCAAACATGACCAAACCAGTCCGCGCACCGTCTCCCAGCAACAGCACGCGGCCGGTTCGGCAGACCGCCCTCCCGCAATTCCGCGGACCCGGACGGGCGTGAAGCAGGACGGGCCTGAAGCAGGACAGGCCTGAAGCAGGACGGGTGCCAGGCCAATCCACCAACATGAACCACCCCAGCCGCGAACTACTTCAACCATCCCATTCCACCATCATGAACCCCATCGTTTGCGGAACCGAGGCAGAGAGGTGCACGATCGTGAAGCAATTCCGCAATTCTCGGTTCCAAAAATCCCTGGTTGACCGAGTCATCCGCTGGTGGGGATTCCTTCATGGGATTCCTCAAAAAGTGTCATGCGCCAATCAATAAATCCTCTTCATGACTCTATAAATAATCCCCAAGGGGCACCATAAAAGAAGAAAGAGTGGAAGGACGGGTGAAAACCCATGGGGAGACGCTGGAGGAATCACTCCCAGTGGTGTTCCGTAGCCATCTGAGGACCCCATATCATCCTCAGATGAACTCTTCCGCGGAGAGGAGAAACCAGTCCACGAACCACATGCGGCCAGCTCCTCCACGGCCAGCCCATAGTGGCTATTTCCTTCGCAGATAGTCCCTCCGCGGCCACCCCTTCCGCGGACCAGTTTCGTTCGCGAAATGGAGGCGGAACCCCTCCGTGGGCACGAAGTAGGAGGGGTGCCAGCCCCTTTGCAACACCCTTCATAGACGGACATCCTTCATGGAAAACACCATTCGCAGACGACCATCCTTCACGGACGACACCCTTTGCGGACGACCATCTGTCCCAGACAGCCTCCTTCGCGGCCTTGTCCTACGTGGCCTGCTCCCTCGCGACCAGCTCTTCCGCAGACTCCCTTCACAGATAACCAAAACGTGAACCACATGTAGCCAGCCCTACGTGGCCGGCTTCTTCACGGACAACCCTGCCATGAGACGCCCCCTCCGTAGACCGCTATCGTTCACGGGACAGAAGCGAAGAGGTGTAAAACTGCGGAGCAATTCTGCAGGTCTCAGTTCAAAAAATACCGGGTTGACTGAGTCATCCGCGGATGAGGATTCCTTCATGGGCTTCCGCAAAGGCCATGTTCCCATCCTATTCGCGACTCTATAAATAATTACCAAGGGGAACTAAAAAAAGAAGTGAAAGGACGGTTGAAAACCCATGGGTAGGCGCTGGAGGAATCTCTCCCAGCGGTGTTCTGCAGCCATTTGAGGACCCCATATCATCCGCGGATGAACTCTTCCGTGGAGAAGAGAAAACAGTCCACGAACCACATGCAGCCAGCTCCTACGCGACCAGCCCATAGTGGCCATTTCCTTAACGAATAGTCCCTCTGTGGCCACCCCTTCCGCGGATGAGTGTCGTTCGTGAAATGTAGGTAGAACCCCTCCGCGGGCGTGATGTAGGACAGGTGCCAGCCCCTTTGCAGACACCCTTCGCGGATGGCCATCTCATCCACGAACGACCTCCTTCACCAACAACCTCCCTCATGGAAATCATCCCTCGTGGATAGACCCTTCATGGACATCATTCTTCGCGGGCTGCCTCCTTCGCGACCATCCTTCACGGACATCAACCTTTGTGGACAGCTCCTCCGCGGCCAGTCCCTTGCGGCCGGCACCTTGCGACCAGCTCCTTCGTGGCCAGTCCCATGCGGAAAACCCCATGGAGTCACTGGTCTATACCGCGAGGACTGTGCCCCCGCACCCTTGCTCAGGATCATTGATGTGCGGCGGTCCCAGATCTCTGGGCCGATCCCTTCGCTACCATCACTGAACCCCCAAGAAAAATGGAGAGTCGCACCGCGAACTTTTCGGGCCAGGTCAACAGTCTTTTACATTGCACCCTTGAACCACCCCAACATAAGTCTTATAAATTCCATGAGTCAAGATACTCCTCATGAATATCCTATAAAACCATTACCTATCTATTTTTTCTAGGTTCATCCAGAAAGGGCCGCACTTGCGTAAGTCACACAACAACCATTGTTAGGTTTCTCCTACTTAGTCATCCTGACCACATGACGTTAAACTGTATGGCCCTCATCCTATCTATATGACGTTAAACTATATGGAAACATTCCTCTCTACATGACTATAAACTGTATAATTCCTTTTCATTCAATAATTTTATGCCTCATGCTCCATGTAAGATATGCCTTATGCTATGTTTACAGTGTCATAACATCAGGAGCGCTGGAATCCATTCAAACATTCCATCACTCCACCCCACGCTTTGTGTGTCCTTCTTTCGGATCTTTATTCCTTTGCATGTCTGAAGGGACCCCCTAACGGCCTTGTCTCATGACACATTGGCTAACCTAACATCCTGGGCCAACGCCCCGGAAGACTTTGGGCAACACTTAGAGTCAGGTCCTGTGTTTTGAACACCGTCACCAGTCGACCCACATGTGTTCGTCCCCATTTCAGGATAACGTGATATGGATTCTGTGTTTCAAACATGGTCAACAGTTATCCTCCTCCACCATGCCACCCTCATTGTGTTCCGAATGTCGGGCATGTAATTCACACTTTTCATCTCCCTTTGTTTGTACTAAATCCAATTCCCTTGGCGTTATCCCGCTTGTGCACTTGTGCATAGGCGTTGGCTCCCATTACATTCCTCAACCCACCAACGGGCTGGGATGCCCTCATAGCCAGACATGAGGAAGACAACATGGACGTCCATCTTGTAGTAAACCCCGACCTTATGGGCCTCCCTCATGCGTAAGCCCCACTCCACTTCTCACGGACGCACCTTTCGCGATGTGATCGTCTGGTCCCTGCTGCGTCTTGTTTCTCACACCGAGCATGACTCACGTGGGATTAGAGTAGCTGACGACCATGATATCCTCATGTGGGCCTCTTCAGAGTGTAATCCCCGATCCAACATCTTGGCCCTCCTCAGAGTGTAATCCCCAATCCACATCCTGGGCTGCCTCAGAGCGTAAGCCCCGCACGAATCCGAACTACATGGACTTTGATCCATGTTTCCTAGGCGGGGTACGTAAGAAGCCTCACCGAGGTCCAAGACAAACAATGGTTCATTCTGACCCCCATTCACGTCGGTTCTCCGACACCCCGATTCAAACTACGTGGAATTTGATCCCTATCTCCTAGGCAGGGTACGTAGGAAGCCTCCCTGAGGATCAAGCCCAACAACCGGTAGATCCGACTATCTTCACACTGGTTCACCGAGCTGCCCCTAGCACCGTCTCAGTGAGTCCAGACTCCTCAGGGTTATTAATCCAATGAGGGATGGTAAACCTTGGGCATAAATGATTCCGAACCCCTGCGTTCAGCTGACCATTCCCAGTCAATGGTTAAATCCGTGGATACTATGTTTGGGTATAAACCAAAGATTCACGAACATATGAATATGTCTTAAATCTACAAGAGAGTCCTGGAACAGGCAATAATTTCCCCCAAAAGGGTGCAATGATCCCGACTTCCCATCCTCTCGACCAATGTGAGTTCTTAAGCGTCGCTGTTCAGACCATCCAACGAATGCCTGCCTTTGGAAAGCAGGTCCGCGCATCATCGGATACGGAGTCGTTGGGTGTTTCGAGGCTGAAAACCGGAAACCCGCAAAACAAACACAAAACCCCCTAAGAACCTAGAAGGACATAAAACCCCCAAAAAACCCAAAAACCCATAAAAACCATAAAAATCCATAAAAACCATGAAAAACATAAAAATAATTAAAAAACACTTAAAATCCCCATAAAGGTAAAAACCCATAAAAACAAAGAAAATCCAAAAGAAAACCTTAAAAACCTAAAAACAAATAAAACCCATAAAAATCCAAAAAAAACCCTAAAATCCTTAAAAACGTAAAACCTATAAAGAATCCTAAAATACCCAAAAAAAACATTAAAAAAACATAGAACCTTTAAAAATACCAACAACCTAAATCCCTTAAATAGATAAGAAAAACCCCAAAATCCCTAAGACCATAAATCCCAGAAAAATCATAAAAATCCTAAAACCCCATCAAAAACCTAAAACCCAATTTAATACACAAAAACTCCATTAAAACCCTAAAAAAGTTGAAAACTCTAAAACCCCTAAAAACCCCAAAAACCCTTTAGAACCATAAAAATCCTAAAAAATCCGTAAAAAAGTAAAACTTCCTAAAAAAACTGAAAGCCCCTATGAAACCCTTAAATACCAAAAAACACTAAAACCCCCTAAAAACCTAAAAATTAATAATATTATTAAAGACTACTAAAAGACTCTAGAAACTAAAAACCCCCTAAAATCCTAAAAAATACTAATATGATTAAGGACTACTAAAAGACCCTAAAAACTAGAAGACCCCTAAAAAATTATAAAAATTATAAAAACACAATAAAACTCTAAAACCTATTAAACTGCTAAAAACATTATGACTCAAAAAAACCATAAAAACTCAAAAAAAACCCCAAAATGCCAAAATATACCCAAAACCGCTAAAAACTCTAAATAACCTAAAAACCCTAAAACCGTACAAATTTTAAAAAACACTAAAAATACTTAAAACATTAAAAAACCTAAAAACCCTTCAAAAACCCTTAGAAAATATTAAAAACCCAAATTCACTTAAAACCCTCTAGAAATTCTAAAAGGTGAATAAAAAACCATAAAAAACACAAACACCATAAAGACATCAAAATCCCTGAACCCCAAAAAAACCATAAAAATCCTAAAAATCCCTAAAAATCCATAAAAATATAAAAAATCATAAAACCCTAAAAACCCAAAAAAACCATAAAAATACTGAATCACATAAACCCTATAAGAAACATAAAATATTCTAAATCCCTAAAAATCCCAAGAAGCCCTAAAAACCCCTAAAATCATAAAAACCCTAAAAACATTAAATAACCCAGAAATCTGAAAACCCAAAAAACCGACTAAAAACTCTAAAAACCCTTGAAACCCCTAAATATATATAAAAACTCTAAAACCACTTAAAAACCCTATGAAATTCAAAAAAAAAAGTTAGACACCAAAATCCATAAAACCCTAATAACCCTAAAATTCTGTAAAAACACAAAAAAAATAAAAAATCCCAAAAATCCCAAAAATAATTTAAAACATAAATATCCTTAAAATCCCTAATGCAACCTTAAAAACCTAAAAACACATAGAAAATCCAAAAAAACCAAATTCACTAAAAACACTAATGAAACCATAAAATCATCAAAACCCCAAAAACCCTGAAAATCCCTAAATAACAAGAAAATCCATAATTATTAAAAAAAGAACTAAAAACCCCAAAATAGTAAAAAACCCTAAAAACTTTGAAAAACCCTAAGAAAACCTTGAAATGTAAAAACAATAAAACCTCCTAAAACTACAAAAGTTCTAAAAACAGTAAAAAACCTATAAATCCCTAAACTCCAACTAAAAACTATTAAAACCCTTTACCCTTATAAAACATTAAAAACTGAAAAAAACCCACAAAAAACCTAAAAACACAAAAACCCTAAAAACAAAAAACCCATAAAAACCAAAAATACCCCAATAACCTCAAATTCCAAAAAATCATAAAATGATTAAAACCCAAGAAAATTCCTATAAATCCCTAAAAATGTAAAAATCCCTAAAAATATTGAAAACCCTTAAGAAACATAGATACATAAAAACACTTAAAACCCATAAAAACAAAAAAGCACTAAAAGCACTAAAAACTCTAAAAATTCCTAAAAACCATAAAAACCATAAAAATCCTAAAAAAGTCCTAAAACACCTAAAAACCCAAAGAAACACTAAAACCCCTAATAAAACCCTAAAAACCTAAGAACACTAAATCCCCCTAAACACACAAAATAACCTAAAACCCATAAAAAGTCCTTGAAAACCCATAAAACCCATAAAAATCATAAAACCCCTAAAACCGTTAAAACCCATAAAAATGATAAAACTCTACTAAAGAATCAAAAAATACATTAAACCCATAAAAACCAGAAAAACCCTAAAAACCCTAAAAACCCTAAAAACCCTAAAACCCCTAAAAATACTTATAAAACATAAAAATAATAAAATTCATAAAAAACCTTAAAATCTATAAAAAGGTAAAAAACCTTAAAACTCTGAAAACCTCTAAGAAACCCAAAAGAACATAAAAGCACATAAAACCCATTAAATCCCCAAAAATTATAAAAAACCCTAAAAATGCTAAATCCCTCAAAATCATTAAAAACCCTAATAAACAAAAAAAAGACATAAATATCCAAAAAAATTAAAATCTAATAACAATTAAAAACTCTAAAAACACTTTAAACCCATAAATACTCTAAAAACATTAAAAAACACAAAAAAATCAAAAAACCCCTAAAAACCCAAGACAACCATAAAACCATAAAAACCCTATGATATCCATATAAATCTGTAAAAATGTAAAACCCCCAAAAAATCCTAAAAATCTTAAGAAACCCAAAATAACTAAAAATAGATAAAAACCCTAAACGACCCAAAAATACCTTAATGCCATAAAACCCAATAAAATCCAGAAAAACACTAAAACTCTAAAAAACATTAAAACCCTAGAAGTTTTAAAAGACTCTAAAGACACATAAAAACTCTAAAAACTCAAAAAACCATAAATACCCAAAAAACCTAAAAAAAACTCTAAAACACCTCAAAATAAATAAAACCATAATATCCATTAAAATTTTAAAAAATTCCCTAAAAATACCTAAAATATATAAAAAACCTATAAAGCCTAACATCCCCTAAGAAGACCTTAAAATCCTAATAACACATAAAACACTTAAAAACATAAAAATCTAAAAAACCTAATACCGATAGAACCCTAAAAACATTAAAAACCCATAAAACCTTTAAAATATCTAAATCTCCATAAATACAATAAAACCCACAAAAAATATATAAGAACCTTGAAACCCCTAAAAATGTTAAAAACCTCTAAACACTTTAAAAAACATAAAACTCAAAAAAACCCTTAAAAATCAAATACCTATAAAAACTGTAAAAACCCTTAAGAACCCTTAGACCCCTCAAAATTCATTAAAACTCTCAAACCTCATAAATTTATAAAAAATACAAAAAAATAAACAAAAACATAAAAATGAAAAATCACCATAAAAATCCATAAGGAAAACATAAAACCCTAAAAGCGCATAAAATCACTAAAACACTAAAAATGTTGGCAACCCTATAAACCCCAACAACCTCTAAAAACCAAAAACCCCAAAAAACCTTAAAACACAAATAAGAACTCTATTAACCCTATGAAATCCCTAAAAACATCTGAAACACTAATAAACCATAAAAATCCAAAAAAACCACTAAAACCAAAAAAAATCCTAAAACGCTAAAAACCCTAATACTATTAAAAATCTCTAAAATACCAAAAAATCATAAAACCTAATTATCCTAAAAAACGAACTCAACTCCATGAAAAAAATAAATGACACTAAAACCCCTAAATACGCTAAGAAGACCTCTAAAACCTAAAAACAGATAAAACCCATAAAATCCTAAAATACCTTAAACACCCTAAAAACCACTAAAAACCCCAAAAACCCCAAAAAACATAAAAACCATAGAAACCCCAAAACCAATCAAACCAAAATAAAAAACCAAAACTCTAAAAACCCATTTAACTCCTAATTTTTTTAAAAACTCTAAAAAATCATAAACACCTAAAAAACTCAAAAAACCTTAAAACCCCAAAATATGATAAAACCCCAAAAAACACTACAAAACACTACAAATCCAAAAAATATCTAAAAACCCTAAAAAATATAAAAGTACTGAAAACCCTTAAATGTAATTATAAACAATAAAACCATAAAACACCTAAAAACTCTAAGATTACCTTATAAAAAAGATAATTTAAAACCCATAATAACGTAAATACAATAAAAACACTAAAACATAAAAATCCCTAAAAACATAAAAACACCCTAACATCCCATAAAATCCCCAAAACCACTAAAAACTCTAAAAACACTTTATACCACTAAGAAGTAAATGAAATTTAAAACCAATAAATCCCTAAAAAACTTAAAAAAAATCCATATATCCCCAAAAACAGTTAAAATGATAATAACACATAAAACCCACAAAATCAAAACATACCATAAATACCCAAAAAAAATCCTAAAAATCTCGAAAAATCCAAAAAAACAAAAAAACAATATAAACCCAGAAAACTATAAGAAAAAATTAAAAACCTAAAAATAATTAAAACCCCTGAAGAACATAAAAAAATATTCAAAATCTAAAAAGCATTAAAAACACTAAAACCCCTCAAAATCCCTAACACCCCTAAAAACCATAAAAATACTAAAAAAATACATAAGATCCCTAAAAATATGAAAAACCCTATAAACCCTTACAAAACCTCAGAAAACCATAAAAACCTAAAAATGCATAAAACCACTAAAAACATAAAAAATGATAAAAACTGTAAAAACACTAAAAAGTTCCTATAACACAAAAAACCCTTAAAACTCCTAAGGGGTACTAAAATTTCAAAAATCCCTTAAAACCCCTACAAATAATAAAAAACTCTTATAAATATTAAATCCACTAAAAACTCAAAAAAATCCCTAAAGACAAAAAAAACCAGAAATAGCCTAAGGACCCTATATCCCCATAAAAATCCTAAAATTACCTAAAAACATAAAAACCATAAAAATCGAGAAAACCCCTTAGAAAAACATAGAAACCTAAAAACACTTAAAATCATTACAAAACCCCAAAAAATGAAAAAAACCCTAAAAACACCAAAAACCCTAAAAACCATAAAACCTGTTTAAAATCCCTAAAATACCAGAAAAGACATAAAAATCCTTAAAGGCCCAAAAATCCATAAAAACATAAAAAACCCTAAAACCACATAGAAAACAGTATAATCTTAAAAATAGTTGAATCCCCTAAAAATTATAAAAATGAAAAAACCTGTAAAGAACCTTAAAATCTCTAAAAACACTAAAAACCCGTAAAAACCATAAAAACACAAAAAATAATTAAAAACCAAAAAACCCTCAAAATATTAAAAATCATTAAAACCCCATTAAGAAAATAAAAATGATAAAAAAAATCTAATAACCCTTTAAAACCTTAAACACTGAAAAAATCCCTAAATACCCAAGAAACCAAAAAAACCCCTTAAAATCCTTGCAACCCTCAATATCCATAAAAACCAAACAACCCATAGATACTTTTAAAAGTCCCTATAAATCCCTAAAAATGTAATAAAAACCTAAAAGCACAGAAAACCCCTATGGAACCGTTAAAAACCTAAAAAACAATACCCTTAAAAACCTAAAAATTCAAAATACTTTATAACCCCTATTAATCCTAAAATCGCTAAAAACCTAAAAAACCATAAATATCATAAATACCCATAAAAATCCAAAAAAAACAATAAAATTTATTAAACACAAAAAAAATAATAAAACCCTTAAAACCCATAAGAAAACCATAAAAATATTAAAACCATTAAAACACATACAATCCATGAAAATTAAAAAAAAACCTAAAAGACCTAAAAAGTATAAAACCCCAAAAAACCTAAAAATTAAAAAAAATGCTAAAACCCCAATTAAAACACTAAAAACCCTTTAAAATCATAAATACTTTAAATAAATTCTAAGAAACCTAAAAACCAATAAAATAATAAAAAAATCCAAAAAACCATAAAAATCCCTAAAACCCAAAAAACAATAAAAATTGTAAAGAATCCCTAAAAACCCATAAAAATATAAAAAACTAAAAACCATGAAAAACAATAAGAAAATTTTAAAAACCTAAAAAAATTAAAACCACCTAAAAACTAAATTACACTAAAAAGCGTAAACCCATAAAAACACTAAAAACCCTAAAAACTATAAAAAACACCTAAAAACTAAAAACCCTACAACCCATAAAAAACCAATAGAAACTCTAAAACCATTTAAACCGCAAAATTTTTTATAAACTGTAAAGAAACCATAAAACCATTCAACACTCAATAAAACCATAAAATTCCAAAAAAAAGTCAAAAAAATATAAAAAACCCCCCCAAAATACCTAAAAACTATAAAAATAAATAAAAATTATAAAAAGAAAATAGAAATCACTAAAAATATTAATAACATTGAAAAACTCTATGAAAACCTTAAAAACGTAAAAACAATTAAAACCCCTAGAAAACCTAAAAACGCTAAAAATAAAAAAACCTATAAGACCCTAAGAACCCTTAAATTTCATAAAAACCCCTTATGACCATAAAAAACCTTGAACCAATAAAACCCAAAATACAACAAAAAACTATAAGAACACATTAAACCCTGTAAAATGTTAATAATTTCTAAAAAACATTAAAAACACTAAAAACTCAAAACTACTAAAAACCCTAAAACCATAAAATTCACAACAGATACCGAAAAGTCCTTAAAAAGTTAAAAACCCTAAAAACCAAAAAACCCAATTGAAAACCATAAAACCCTAAAAACACTTAATGTTGATTAAAACCCTGAAAATGCTAAAACCCTTAAAATCTTCAACACCCCAAAAAACCCCTAAAAATCTATAAAACCCCATAAAATCCAAAAAAATCACTATATAACCATAAAATGTAAAAAAATTGAAAACTGCTAATAAAACCTTTAAACCATAAAAGGCATAAAACCCTAAAATTGTTTAAAATCCTAAAAACCATATTATACTCTAATAACAAAAAAACCCTATAAATCATAAAACCCCAAAAACCATTAACATACCTAAAAATCCATAAAAACCCTAAGACGCATTTAACACTCTAACAATCCTTTAATCACATAAAAATGATAAAAAATTCAGAAAAACTATAAACCAATGAAGATGTTAAAAACCACAAAAAACCATAAGAACCAGAAAAAATAAAAAAACCCTAAAGCCCCTAAAAACCAAAGAAAAGCTTACAAATCCTTAAAATTGTAAAAATCCATAAAAATATAAAAAATTTAAAAAATCATATAAACAAGAAAAACTATAAGAAAACCTAAAAACCAAAAATCACATAAAACCACTAAAAACATAAAAAACCATAAAATTCCTAAAAACCAAAAAAACCGTTAAAAGATTAAATACCCCTAAAAACCATAAAATCCATAATATCCTAAAATCACACTGAAACACTAAAGACATTTCAAACCACTAAAAATGCGAAAATACTAAAAAAACATAAAACCCCAAAAAACTACACAAAGAAAAAACCAATAAAACCATAAAAAAGATAAAACCCTAAAAAAATAAAAAAAACCCTCAAACCCCCTAAAAACCCTAAAAACTAGTAAAATCATATAAAATACCTAAAATCCATAAAAAACATAATTCCCCAAATCCCTTAAAAACAAAAGGAAACATTAAAACCCCAAATACACTTAAAAACCATAAATAACTCAAAATAAATTAAAAACACTAATACCCCACGAGAAACATAAATACCCCTAAAAATCCCAAACACCCTTAAAAAACATAAAATTCTAAAAAATCCCTAAGAATATATAAAAACATAAAAACCCATAAAACTCAAAAAATGCCAATTAAAACCATAATAACATTTAAACACATAGAAACCCAAAAAACATAAAAATACTAAAACCTCTAAAACCCCTAAAAAGACCATAGATACCCTAAAAACAACTAAAACCCATAATCCCCCAAAAAACCATAAATAACCTCCAAAACCCATATGACCCTTAAAACCCACTAAATACTCTAAACCACCTTAAAACCTCTACGAATATTAAAAAAACTCTAAAAACCTTACAAAACGCAAAAAACATAAGCCCCCCAAAATACCATTTAATTTTTAAAAACCCTCAAAATCAAAGAAATCCCTAAAACCCATAAAAAGTATAAAATACAAAAAAATACCAAAAACATAAGTCACCCTAAAAACCTATGAATTACATAAAAACTAAAAAACCCATAATACCCCTAAAATCATAAAAACCCCTAAAACCCCTCAAAAATCCTAAAACTATGTAAAATTTCTAAAACATGTAAAAATAAAAAATAAAAGACCTAAGACCAAAAAAACCTTAAAAATGATAAAAATCCTAAAGACTTAACAAAACATTGAAAACTATAACACACTTAAAAACCCTAAAAACATGATAAAAATTAAATCCCTAAAAACCCATAAAACCCTATAAAACCATAAAAACCTACTAAAAACTTTAAAAAGCTCGTGACCCCTAAAAACGTTAAAAAATCAAAAAACATTAAAACCCATAAAAATGAAAAAACCTTTAAAACCAAAAACCCCATAATAAACCTAAACACATAAAAAGTACTATATAGACTTAATGTCCTAAATACCCGAAAAACCATAAAAACCAACAAAATCCCTAAAAATAAATAAAATTTTAAAAATCACGGAAATCCTGGAAAACCCATTAGAAAACCTTAAAAACCTAAAAACACTTCAAACCCCTGAAAACCACAAAAATCTTAAAAGAATAAAAATCCCATAAAACCATAAAAATACCTAAACGCCATAAAAAGTGATAAAATACTAAAAAATATGCAGAAATTTAAAAAACCATAAAAATCGTGAAAACACCTAAGAAACACTTAAAACCCTAAAAACTCAAAAAACCCATATATTTATAAAAACCCAAATAAACCCCAAAAACTCCCTAAAACCCTTAAAACCCCTTAAAAACTCTAAAAACCACAAAACTTTAAAAGCAAAAAAAAAACACTAAAAACACTATAGCCATTTAGACCCATAAAAATGTTAAAAACCACTAAAAACCTAAAAACCATAAAAAAAACTCAAAAAAAAACCAAAACCCAAAAAAACACCTAAAACCATAAAACCCCCCAAAAATGCTAAAAACATAAATATAATAAAAAATCCCTAAAATCCACTCCTTGAAAACATCTAAGAAAACCATACAGGCAAAAAACACTTTAAACCCATAAAACCCTAAAACACTAAAAAACCTAAAAACCCCTAAAAACCCTACAATCCCCTGAAATCACTTGTAACCCTGAAAAACAAAAAAACATAAAAAATACCTTAAAATACATAAAAACATAGGAATCCTAAAACCATAAAACCCCAAATAAAACCTTAAAAACCTAAAATAACTTTAACCCTCTAAAAACCCAAAAACACTAAAAACATAAAAACCCCTAGAAAACATACAAAATCCTAAAAACCAATAAATACCCAAAAACCAACTAAAAATTAAAAAAATACATTAATTCCCAAAGAACATTTAGAAACTCTAAAATCCTTGAAAATCTTTGAAGACTCCAAAAAAATCCTAAAAACTAAAAAACCCTTAAAATCATAAAACATTAAAAATCCTAAAACCCTAAAAATACCTAAAAACCCTAAAACCAACAAAAAACCTAAGAAAGGACTAAAAATTTGTAAAAATGTTAGAAACCCAAAAAACATTAAAACACCTAAGAAAAACTTAAAAAACATAAAAACACATAAAAACCCTAAAAATTGTAAAAACCCTAAAAGAATCCAAAAGACCCTAAAACCCTTAAATCCCATTAAACCCATAAAAACCCTGAAAACCAATAAAATCTAAAACCTGTTTATACCCAATTTTTTTTCAAAAAATATATAAAAAAACTAAAAAAACCCCTACAACCTCGAAAACTATACTAACAAATAAAAAATACACCTAAAACCCAAAAAATCAATAAAAATCCAAAAGGCCATTAATTTTTTTTAACAATATCTAAATATCCTTAAAATTTTAAAAACTCTAAATCTATTAAAACCTCTATGAAAGCCTTAAAAACCTAATAACACTTAAAACCACAGAAGAACTAAAAAATTATAGAAAACTAAAAAACCATAAAACCAACCACCTAAAAACCTTAAATATCCCTAAAACTAGATAAAGACCCAAAACCCACTAAAAACCTTAAAAACCATTGAAACCCATAAAAATTAAAAAAATATAAAAACCATAAAAAACAAAAATTCTCAAAAACCCTAAAATCCCAAAATACCCTAAAAGATAAAAAAACTAAAATCCCTAAAACCATCCAAATAATTAAATAACCCTCAAAACCTATAAAAATACTAAAAAACCCTAAAAATAAAATAAAAAAAAATAAGAAAACTAATAACTCTGAAAATCCATAAAAATCCATAAAAACCTATATTTGCAAAAAAGACCCAAAAACCTAAAATCACTAAAACCTGTAACCCCCCCCATAAAACACTAAAATCCTTAAAAACAAAAAAAAACCCCCTAAAAACCATCAAAACCCCAAACCCCATAAATACCCAAAAACCTACTAAAAACTCTAAAAACCCATTAAACCTAAAAAATGACTAAAATACACTAAAAAACACAAAACCCATAAAACTAAAAAACCCAAAAAAACATAAAAAACTGAAAATACATTAAAAAAACTCAAAATTCATAAAAGACAAAAAAACAAAAAAACCCTAAAAATCCTAAAAAGGACCTAAAATCCCTAAATACATAAAAAACCCTACTAAAATTTAAGCCAACTAATAAAATCTTAAAAACTTAAAAAACACTTAAACCCCTTAAAACCAAAAAAATTCTAAAAACCTCAAAAAACCTAAAAACCCCAAAATTCTAAAAAACAATAATACTCATAAAATCATAAATAAACCACTAAAACTATAAAAACCCTATAAACCCTTAAAAATATAAAATAATATAATAACCATAAAAACAAGGGAAAATCCTAAAAATTCTAAAAAACCTCAAAAACACTAAAATTCAAAAAAAAAAAACTTAAAACCATAACAATCCAAAAATCCATGAAACCCATAAAAATGTAAACTACACTAAAACCCATAAAATTCCAAAAACAGTTGTTAAAACCTAAAAATAATTAAATACCCTAAAAACCAAAAAACCAAAAACAAAAAAAACCCCCAAAACCCCAAAACCCTCCTAAAAATATTAAAAAATAAAAATCCATAAAAACCCTAAAAAGCTACAAAAAAACTATAAAAACATTGTAAACCCATAAAACAATAAAGAACTCCAAAAATCCATAAAATCATACAAAAATTAAAAAAACATAAAAAAGAAAAAAATACAATAAAACCCCTAAAAATAGAAAAAAAACCTAAAACCCCTCAATACCACTTAAAACCCTTAAAATCCAAAAAGTTATAAAAACCTTAAGAAACCATAAAGCCCCTAAAACCCCATAAAAATTCAAAAACACATTAAAAATCTAAAATACCTTTAAGCCCCTAAAAATATTAAAAAACACAATTAAAAACATTAAATCCCTGAAAAAAATAAAAACCCTAAATACCAATAAAATCCTCAATTAGACAAAAAAACAAAACAAACTCAAAGTCCTGAATACCTTAAAATCAATAAAAACCTTCAAAATGCTCTAAAAATCCCAAAAAATGTAAAAAATATTAAAATCCTAGAAAAATTGTAATATAACCGTAAAATCCTTAAAATAATTAAAACTATTAAAATGCATAAAAACTATAAAAAACTAAAAAAAACCCCCTGAACCCTTCAAAACTACAAAAAACCAAAAAACCCATAAAAAAAATAAAAAATCCCAAAAATGTAAAATTCCCTAAAAAACCTAAAAATCCCTATAAAAATATTAAAAAACTAAATCCACTTAAAACCCTTTAAAATGTAAAAAACCCTAAAAACAAAAAAAAATATTTAAAAAACCGCAAAACCTTAAAATCACTAGAAACCCTTAAAAATTCAAATAAATAATGAAATTCCAAAAGAAAACATAAATACATTAAGACCCCTAAAATTCTAAAACCCCTAAAAATAATAAAACCACAAAACCCATAAATACCCATAAAATCCTTCAAAATCACTAAGATCCAAGAAAATAATAAAAAACATAAAAAATAATTAAAATTGTTAAAAACATAAAAAAATCCAAAACCCTAAAAACCATATGGATACATTAAAAACCTAAATACACTTAAAACCTATGGAAAAACCAAAAAACACAAAAACACTAACAAAATAAAACCCCCTAAATCATTACAAAATCCAAAAAACCCATAAAAATTAAAAGCGCCAATAAAATCCATAAACAACTAAAAAATTGAAAAACACGTCCAACCACTAACAATGATAAAAAAAATAAAAACCATAAAAAATTGTTGAACACTTAAAAATCCATATAAACCAAAAAAACCATAAAAAACTTAAAACCTTGAAACCCCTTAAAACCCTCAAAATCCATAAAATCCCTAAACACAATTAAAATATTATGAAAGACCAAAAAATCCGTAAAAACATAAAAAACATGAAAACCACTATGAAAACCCTAACAACAATAAAACACTTTATACCCCTAAAAGCAAAAAAAAAAACAATAAAATAACTTAAATGACCCAAGAACCCCTAAAACCCTTAAAACCATAGAAACCATAAAAACCAATAACAACCCTGAAAGCCCATAAAAATATAAAAAACCCTTTAATCCCAAAATAATGGTATAAAATTCTAAAAAACCTTAAAAACTAAAAAAAACTCGAAACCCCATAAAACCCGCAAAAACCCTGAAAAAACACTAAAACACCTCAAAATCCATAAAACCGCAAAAATTATTTATTTTTTTAAAAAAACATCTGAATTCGTAAAAATATAAAAAATCAAAAACCCTTAAAAACCCATAAAAACCTTAAAAAACTAATAACAAGTAAACCCCTAAAATCATAAAAACCAGTAATAACCCTAAAAAACTCTAAAACCCCTAAAAATAAAAAAATCCATAAAATCCTTGAAAATCCCTAAAACATGTTAAAATCATAAAATCATTAAAAAACTATAAAAAACCATGAATCACTAAAAATAATAAAAACTATAAAAATCATAAAAAACTAAAAAACTCAAAATACTCAAAATACCCAAAAATATCATAAAAAATATTAAATCCCAAAAACCCCTCAATATCTATAAATACCATAAAACCCCCAAAAATCTTAGAACCCCTAAAAATACATAAAAACATAAAAAGCTCTAAAACCCATGAAAACCCCCTATGAATCCCTAAAAACCATATAATTGTATAAAATACCTAAAAACCTAAAAATAATAAAAACCATAAAAACCCTATAAAACATTAAAATCCCTAAATACTAAAAAACCCCTAAAAACAATAAAACCCATAAAATAGTTTAAAACCCACTAAAAACATTAAAACCCCTTTAATCCATGAAAAACATTAAAAAACTCTGAAAACAAAAAAAACTCAAAAAAAGACTAAAAACCCAAAAACCCATAATAACCCTAAAAATACTAAAAACCCAGGAAACACTCAAAATCCCAAAGAGGCCAAAAAACCCTAAAACCCCTACAAACCCTAAAAAGACCAAAAATCCTTAAATACATAGAAAACCCTAAAAACACTGCAACTACATAAGAAAATCTAAAAAACCTAAAATCACTTAAAACCACTAACACCTTAAAAAATGTAAAAACCCTAAAACTCAAAAAAAAACCATAAATACATAAAAAAACAACTAAAACTATAAATACTCTATAAACCCTTAAAAATTTAAAAAACTATAATGACCACAAAAAAACAAAAATTCCTAAAAACCCCTAGAAACACTAAAATTTGGTAAAAACACTAAAATACCATAATAATCATAATAACACTAAAAATCCCTAAAAATTTAAAAACACAAAAAATACAAAAAATATTAATAAAACTATAAAACCTAAAAACACTTAAAACACCTAAAAACAAAAAAAAAAACCAAAAAATAAATAAAAACCCTAAAACCCCCAAAACCCTTAAGAAACCTAAAAACACATAAAACCCTTAAAAAACCAAAAACCCATAAAAATACTATAAACTCAGTAAACACACTTAAAAATATTTGAAACCCTAAAATTTTAAAAAAAACTCAAAAAATCCCTAGAACCCAAAATTTTTTTAAAAACCCTAAAAACCAAAAAAAACATAAACCCATAAAAATACTAAAAACCCCAAAACCCCTCAAAATCCCTAAAACCCATAAAGAACAAAAATAAACCAAAAAAAACTAAAAATACTTAAAAACCTATATCACTTTAGAAACACGAAAAAATGATTATGAAAACCTTAAAACCTAGAAACTATTAAAACATGAAAAGGCGTAAAACACTTTAAAACTAATAAAACACTAAAAACCCCTAAAAACATTAAAAAACCTAAAACCAATAAAAACCATAAAACCGCTAAAACTATAAAAACATTTTAATCCCCTAAAAACGTTAAAAACATTAAAAAAATAAGAAAACCCTAAAACTCTGAAAACCCATAATAACTATAAAAATCTAAAAAATACCAAAAAAAATACTAAAATAATTTAAACCATACAACCTAAGAAATATGCCCATAAAAAGTTAATCACCTAAATGCACATAGAACCTGAAGAAACCTAAAAATTACTAAAAAAATATAAAAACCCTTAATATCAATAAAACCCATAAAAACATTTAAACCCCTAAAAACCCATAAAATCCCTAAAAAGACTAAAAAATCTAAAAATATTTTAAAACCATAATAATATTAAAAAATTATAAAAAACCTTAAAACCCTAAAAATATGAAATGAACCAAAAACCCTAAAACTCTAAATCCATAAAAACATAAAACCCTCAAAATATCTAAAAAACATAAAACCGAAAAATATCCAAAAAAACATAATAATCCATAAAAACATAAAAATCACCTAAAACCATTGAAAATCCCTAAAAACCCCCTAAAAACCTAGAAACACATAAAATATTGAAAACCAAAAAAAATGCTGAAAACCTAAAAAACCCATAACAACCCTAAAACTCAAAAAACCCTTCAACCCATAATACCCAAAAAAGTCACTAAAAACTCTAAAACCTGCTTAAAACCCTAAAATCATTGAAATACTCTAAAAATTGAAAAACTAGTAAATGACACAAAATAACCTAAAAACCCTAAACCCATAAAAACACTCAAAATCACTAAAAACACTAAAAACCCTAAGAAACCCCTAAATCTCATAAAACACCCAAAACCCCTAAAAAACATAAAACCCCATAAAACCATTAAAAACACATAAAACCCAAAAAATATATAACACTATAAACTAGAAAATCTCCACAAATCATTATAATGTTAAAAAAATCTAATAACCTTAAATCACTTAAATATTAAAATAATGTAAAAATGATAAAAACCCAAAAAACACACAAATTCCTATAAATCCATAAAAACCCTAAAAACCTGAAAAAAACTCAAAAATAGGAAAAACACTAAGAAAACTGTAAAAAACCAAAAAGCACTTAAATCCCCAAATAAACCTAAAAATGCTAAAAATCCAAGAAATCCATTAAAACCCCTAAAACACTAAAAACACATAAAAAACCCTAACTACTGTTTTACCCCATAAATAAACATAAATCCATAAACCACTAAAAACTCTTAAATACTCTATGAACCCATAAAAATGTTTAAAAATTCTTAAAAATCTTTATAGAATAAAAAAACATTTTAAACTAAAAAAACATTTTAAACTAAAAAACCCCTAAAAACAAACAAAACCACAAAACACTCAAAGTATATAAACCCATAAAATATTAAAATCAAATAATTACCCTAAATATACCTAAAAACATAAAAACCCTAAAACCCTTGAAAAGCATAATAAATCGAAAAAAACATAAAAAAATTTAAAACCTATAAAAACATAAAAAAACAAAAATAATAATAAATACCCTAAAACCATAAAGACCTATAAAAGCATAAAAAACACTAAAAACCCATAAAAACAATAAAAACCCACTAAAAACTCTCTTTTAATCCCCTAAAATGTTATCAACCTCAGAAAAACATTAAAACCCCAAACAACTAAAAAACCCATTAAATAAAAAAAATCATAAAACCCTTAAAAACCATAAAAAACCCTAAAGATAACTGAAGACCCTAAAGCCATTAAAAATCTTGAAAAATACCAAAAAATATTTTAAAACATAAAAAATATTAAGAACCCTAATAAACCATAAAAAAAAAAATTAATTCTAAGAAACACATAAAACCCCTAAAACCCTAAAAAATGCTAAAAGTAATAAAAAGCATTAATTCTTTAAAAATCCTAAAAACTATAAAAACTCCCAAATACCATAAATAAACGAAAACAACAAATAACCGCAAGAAAGCATAAAAACCCTAAAATCCATTAAAAATAATAAAAACCCATGAAACCCCCAAAAACGTTCTAAAAATATAAGAAACCGTTAAAATCGAAAACAACTCAAAAACCCCTTAAAAGTCCCAAAAAGTTTTTAAAACAGGTAAAACCCCTAAGAAATCTAAAACCCCATTAAATTACTTAAAATCATAAAAATACTAAAAATTATAAAAATGACTAAAACATAAAATACTCTAAGAACAGTGCGAAAACATAGAAAACCCTAAAAAACAATAAAACACATAAAACCCTAAAAAAAAATCCTTTAAAAATCATAAACCCCTAAAACCATAAAAACCCCAAAAAACCTTGAAAAACCTCAAACACCATAAAAACTATAAGAATCCATTGAAAACCCTAAAACCCCTTAAACATTGAAAAACCTTAAAGTCTATAAAAATCCTTAAAACCCATAAAAAGAGTCAAAATAACCTAAAACATAAAATACCCGATAAAACCCTAAAACCTAGGAAACACAAAAAACAATCAAAATCCCTAAAACCCCAAAAAAACAAAATAAAATCAAAATACCTTTCTAAAACCCCCTAAAAATGTAAAAAACACCTAAAACCCTGAAAACACTAAGAAAATCCTAAAAACCAAGAAATACTTAAAACCCATAAAAACCTAAAATGCTAAAAACCATAAACCCCTAAAAACCCATATAACATTAAAAAAAAAGAATACAAAAAACCATTAAAAACCTTAAATCCCATAAAAACCCTAAAAGGCACTAAAAACACTAATTACACTACTGGAATTCTTAATAATTTCGATGACCTATTTATGACGGAATACCATCGCAAATAGGCTTTAGCGACAGGGCCTAGTCCCAAATATCCCGTTGCAGAAAACACTGTCGCAAATACAAGTATTTGCGACGGGCCCATCACAAAAAATGTTATTTGCGATGGGAAACATCACCGTCACAAATAAGATTCCAATTATATTTATTATATATACATAAATGTTTTTACAATGGACTCGTGGAAAAAACTATTTGTGACAGGCTCTCGCGCCGTGGAAAATATATATATATACATAACACTTTCTACAATGGGCCTATTGCAACAAATTATTTGCAACGGTGAAGTAGTACCGTCGCAAATCTGTTTAAAAAAATATTTATTCAGACTTTTGGGATGGGACCCCGTCGCAAATGGTCCCGTCGTAAATAATAAATTAATTTTAAAAAACATAAAACATAATAAAATTACGATTAATGAAAAAATAATATTACTATTATTAAAACAATAAAAAAAATAAAAAATATTAAAATTGTCAATATTCACAGAAAAATATAAAAAAATAAAAAAAATATTTAAAATTAAATTATGTAATATTTGAACAAATATAAAAGACTGAAAATGTAAATAATTCATATTACAAAGTTAAATTCAAATATTTGTAACATAAAAAAAATCACTGGGGGGGGGGGGGTCGTCTTCTGGAGGAGGTGGAGGATCTAAAGGAGCTGGTGGAGGAAACTCCATCCCTAAACTACGAGTCAGATGGAGCATGTACTCCATATGCTTGTGATGTTGCTACTGCCATCAACACATCTGCTCCTCATAATTTGGCTCCTACTACAGCACCCGCCGACACATCTCTTCTTGCTACTTCTGCAAAGTCTATATATGCTCATCCTGATCTCACAACTGCTCCTGATACTATGAGCCAGAAGATGATGCCTCTCTATGAGCTCCTCTCGATCTGGATGCCGACATCATAGCAGTACCATAATTACTACCACGAGTCAAATGAGAGATGATTATAACTACTCTGCCCTTCTCAAAGCCATACTGAGTCGCCTGCATCTATGCTGCCTTATCAAAATGGTGAGCACTGGTCTGCTCAGCCGTCTCATCCTGACCCTCAGCCTGTGTCTGAGAGGTCGCAGCCTCATATGACTCCCCTAATTCCAATTTAAAATTAAAATTGTCAAAATATTATATACAGTTAATTGTAAAACTGAAAAAATAATACTAACCATAATCTGATTCTAGCGATCACCTATAATCTCTCCAGTAGCTGTATCACTGTACATCCTCCGATAAACGTCGAACTTCGTAATATCAGGATGCTCGACTGCCTACAGAAATATAAAATAAACTATATATATATTTAAAGTTATATAAAATATTTAAAAATATACTTACCAGATGCTCTCTATATGAACTGAATGTAAAACTACCAGCTCGATGCATCACCTCCTGTCTCCCCCGGTTCGGTCGTCCCACTGAAGATCTCCTCAGAAATACACCACCCAACCAGTGTAAACATAATCCATCCCAAGCATGAGATGAAATGTACTCTGGTCGGTGGGCTCTACACGACACATCAAATTCTGTCCCCCCTGCATTCTTAATGGATGTCCTTCTCAAATTGTGGAAAAACTAGCGGAGACGGTCATGCATAGAAACCTTCCATGCCGCGTGGATAGAGGTGTGTATGCTATCATTTATAGGATGCCATAAACCTTACAAATAATATTTAATATCAAGTTATTAATAAAATAAATTTAAATATAAATTTCAAAATAAATATTATTTATTTACCTACCAGCCAATGCTGGAACGAGTCACATCGCACATCAACGGGAATCTGTTCCCATGTGATCCATGGTTGAGAAAAATAATTGTGCAATATAGCGCTCCTTTGTCCATTAGCTACATGCTAAAAATTATGAAAAAGGAATAAATAATCAAACAATTAGTATATATACAAATAAATTAATGAAATCTAACTAAAATATATAGGTTATCATACCTCCATGTGCGTGGATCGAAACAAAGATGTGGATGTTGATCTGTGAGAGGTTCAGGAATAATCAGTCGCATACCACCACGCCCCCTCTGCGTACCTCCTGATACACCAGTAGGCTAAGGGTCAGCTGATCCCACATCCTCATCATCCAAAGGTAGCTTAGCCTCCTCTAACTCACACAATAGATCAGAGTCCATCTGAAACACAAAATGATTGTTGTTAGCAGATAGTTGAAAATAACTATTATATATAGATGTCTATTTGTTATGATTATAACTAGCATTTAACTGTGTCAATGTTTATCTTCATCCTCTTCTCCATATCTCTCAATGTCTATGTCTTCATCTTCCTCCTCAACATCATCAATATCCAAATGAGTTTCAGTTTCAGCATCTCTTATCATTTCAAATTCATTTGTTACATCATTAACATCTTCATCACCATCGATCCTTAATTGTGGGGTGTCATTGTCGATATTCATGTCTCTTTTTGAATCATATGGATTTTGACTCATCTTTTGAAAAATTTAAATTCCTTCCACTTTAGTAGAACCACATTCAGTTTGAGTAAACTTATTTTCCCGAGATTTTATTTTTATTATGCTCCACCAATCGCTCAAGTCTCTTGAAGTATCACAGTACTTTTCATAATAAATGTGATGTTCCTGTTGAGCGAGTAAAAATAGTTCATTTACTACAAGAATACTTTTATATTTAATATTGATGATTCCATGAGTCGGATGAACACACAAACCTCTCTTAGTATCCAACCACCGACATTTAAACATTGTTATGTAATTCTGTCATAGATAACAGAGCTCAATAATTTCATCCAAAATGCCATAAAAGTCAGCTTCAGTTTCTCTGTGATGTGATCCTCTCCAGCAAACTCCATTGTTCATTGGACATGGCCAAAGTCGTGCGCAATAAAAATTATCAATATTCACAACAGTCTTTGTTCTATTATTATCATGTTCAAATCTCAAAGGGTCATCAATTGTCAAGTCATGCGCAATAAAAATTTTGTGTCAGACATGTCCAATGTAAAATCTATAATTGTACTTGCATGTTTGATCACCTCGCAAGTAGTGTTGCAATAGGACAACCAAAGTAATGACATTCTCGTCTCTAAGAATCATCTCACATGACAATTTACATAGATCATTCTTCCTTAAAAAATTGAGGGGATGTCATTATTTTTTCCTTAAATTTTCAAGGAATAATGGTCTTCGTAAAGGTTCATGTGAGATAATTCTTATAGATAAGAGGGGCATGACTTGTTTTGACTGATTGCAACACTACTTGCGAGGTGATCAACCATGAAAGGACAACTATAGAGTTTATATTGGACATGGCCGACACAAACTTTTTATTTCACATGACCTGACAATTGGTGACCCTTTGAGATTTGAACATGTTAAGAATAGAGAAAATCTTGTTGCGAATATTGATAATTTTAATATTTTATAAATTTTTTATTATTTTAATAATATTAATATTGTTTTTTTTGTAAATATTGATAATATAATTTTGTTACTACTAATTATTGCTAATTATTTCTAATTATTACTAATTATATCAAATTATATCAAATTATATCTAATTATTACTAATTATTACTAATTATTACAAATTATTACAAATTATTACAAAGTATTACTAATTCTTACTAATTATTTCTAATTATTACTAATTATATCTAATTATTCCTAATTATTCCTAATTATTACTGATTATATCTAATTATTCCTCATTATATCTAATTATTCCTAATTATAGCTAATTATTACAAATTAAAGCTAATTATTCCTAATTATAGCTAATTATTACTAATTTTAGATAATTATTACTAATTATAGATAATTATAGCTATTTATAGCTATTTATAGCTATTTATAGCTATTTATAGCTATTTATTACTAATTATTCATAATTATATCTAATTATAGCTAATTAATGCTAATTATTACTAATTATAGCTATTTATTACTAATTATTCCTAATTATTACTAATTATATCTAATTATTACTAATTATAGCTACTTATTTCTAATTATAGCTAATTATTGCTAATTATTGATAATTATTTCTAATTATAGCTAATTAGTGAAAATTATAGCTAATTATTCCTAATTATTGTTAATTATTCCTAATTATTGCTAATTATATCTAATTATTCCTAATTATAGCTAATTATTCTTAATTATAGCTAATTATTACCAATTATAGCTAATTATTCCTAATTATAACTAATTATTACTAATTATAGCTAATTATAGCTAATTATTCCTAATTATAGCTATTTATAGCTAATTATAGCTAATTATAGATAATTATAGCTAATTATAGCTAATTATTCCCAATTATTACTAATTATAACTATTTTTTCCTAATTATAGCTAATTATTGCTAATTATAGCTAATTATAGCTAATTATTGCTAATTATTGCTAATTATTTCTAATTATTGCTAATTATTCCTAATTATTTCTAATTGTTGCTAATTGTTGCTAATTATATCTATTTATAGCTAATTATAGCTAATTATAGCAAATTATAGCTATTTTTAGCAAATTATAGCTAATTGTAGCAAATTATTCCTAATTGTAGCTAATTATTCCTAATTGTATCTAATTATTCCTAATTGTAGCTAATTATTTCTAATTGGTGTAATTATTACTAATTGCAGCTAATTATCACTAATTATAGCTAATTATTACTAATTGTAGCTAATTATTACTAATTCTTCCTAATTATTCCTAATTATTCCTAATTATTACTAAATATTACTAATTATTCTTAATTTTTCCTAATTATTTCTAATTATTTCTAATTATTCCTAATTATTCCTAATTATTACTAATTATTCCTAATTATTCTTAATTATACCCAATTATTTCTAATTATAGCTAATTATTCCTAATTATGGCCAATTAGTCATAATTATTCCTACTTATTACTAATTATTTCTAATTATTCCTAATTATTACTAATCATTACTAATTATTCCTTATTATTACTAATTATTCCAAATTATTACTAATTATTCCTAATTATATCTAATTATTACTAATTATTCCTAATTATTCCTAATTATTCATAATTATTTCTAATTATTACTAATTATTACTAATTATATCTAATTATTACTAATTATTACTAATTATATCTAATTATTACTAATTATATCTAATTATTACTAATTATATCAAATTATTACTAATTATATCTAAATATTACTAATTATATCTAATTATTACTAATTATCTATAATTATTACTAATTATGTCTAATTATTACTAATTATACATAATTACTACTAATTATTCCTAATTATATCTATTTATTCCTAATTATATCTATTTATTCCTAATTATATATTTTTATTACTAATTATATCTAATTATTCATAATTATATCTATTTATTCCTAATTATATCTATTTATTCCTAATTATATCTAGTTATTCCTAATTATATCTACTTATTTCTAATTATATCTATTTATTGATAATTATTTCTATTTATTGCTAATTATAACTATTTATTGCTAATTATATATATTTTTTCCTAATTATATCTAATTAATATCAATTATAACTAATTATCTACAATTATAACTAACAATGTCAATTTCTTAGTAAAACTAAATATAAATAAAAATCAATTGAAATCTAGTTAAATTAGAACTAATAAAAAACAATTAAAATTAACATATATATATATATATATAATCAAATATAAATACCTTAAACTTTGATATTCTGAAGATATTGACGCCCTCTGATTGCTCTCGTATAAAAAACATCAACTAAAAGAAAAATTCTCTTTGAAACTGAAGAATGAAGAGAGAGAGAGAGAGAGAAAGATCTGAATGATTTGGGAAAAAGGATGGGTGTATATATAGGTTAGATTAGTTGTGACATGATGATTAGCGACGGGCTTACTGTCGCAAATGGTGGTATTTGTGACGGGGCCATTGCAATTACCCTCGCCCGCATTAATTACAGTCGGCGGTTAAAAGGTTATTTGTGACGGGTCCCGTCGCAAATAGTACCTAGCGACAGTCTTTTTGCGACGGGACGACATCCCGTCGTAAAGAGGTATTGACCGCCGCCGGGTATTTGTGACGGGACCCATCGCAAATACCCCTACGTGGTTTGGCGCGCAAGCCGCGCGGTTTGGTGTGCAAGTCGCGCCAAACTATTTGCAATAGGAGACGAAATCCCATCACAAATAATTGGTTTTTTGCGACGGGCTACTTTTCCCGACGCAAATAGCCTCCTGGATGGGTTATTTTCGACGATATTTCTTCCCGTCACAAATAACCCATCACAAATCGTGATTTTAAAAACTTTAAGAACCCATAAAACTTCTACGAAAAAACAAAAAAGAAACCCTAAAAACCTATAAAACCCCTTAAAACCCTTAAATCCCAAAAAAAATTAAAATACTAAAAACAATAAATCCCTACAAATTTAAAAACCCTAAACACCCAAAGAATGCCCAAAGAAAATATTAAGAACCTTTAAACACTTAAAACCCCTAAATACCTAAAAATGAAAAAATGGTAAAACCCCTAAAAACAATAAAATCAATAAAAAACCATAAAACCATAAACCCAAAATTCCCATAAAAACCCAAAAAACAACTAGAATCACTAAAAACATATAATACCTTAAAATATTAAAAACTATAAAAATCCTTAAGTCACCTAAAAACAGGAAAAAATCTAAAAACCATAAAAACACTCAGAATTCCAAAAAATAAAAAACCAATAAATATCCAAAAAATAATAAAAATACCAAAAAACAAAAAAAAACCAAAAATCATGAGAACACTATGAAAACATTAAAAACCATAAATAACTTGAAACCCCAACAAACATAACAATCACTAAAAACCATAAAAACCATAAAACCCTTAAAACAATAAAAATCCCTAAAAATCTTTAAATACCCTATAACCGAAAGCAACCCTAAAAACCAACTGGAAACTATAGTAACCCTTAATTCCATAAGAATATTGAAAAAACAATAAAAACATTATAAAATCAGAAAACCCATAAAACTCCAAGTAAACCATAAAAACCCTAAAATCCCTAAAAGGCCTAAAATTCATAAAAACCATAAATCCCTCAAAATCAATAAAAACCTTAAAAATTAAAAAACCTAAAAACGTAAAAACACATAAAATCCCTAAAAATCCCTAAGAAAACATTAACACACTAAAAACACTTAAAACTAAAACTAAAAACCCTAAAACCCATAAAAACACTAGACCCCTTTAATCCCCTAAAATGATAAAAATCTCTAAAACCCCATTAAAACACTAAAAACTCAGAGAAAGCCCTAAAAAATAAAAAATCCATAAAATCCCACAAAACCATAGAGAACCCTAAAAACCAAAAAAATCCCTAAATACCCTCAATAATAGTAAAATCCTTAAATCCCCTTAAATCCCTAAAAATAAAAAACCCCTGAGAACCCTTAAAACCCATAATAAATCATTAAAACCAAAAAATACATAAAACAAAAAAAAACAATAAAAAAACTAAAAACCCTAAGACCCATAAAACTCCTAAAAACTAAATTAACTTGAAAACCATTAAAAATTATAAAATCCATAAAACCCCTAAAAATCGAAAAAATTCTAAAATCCCCCTATACCCCTAAAAATATTAAAAAAATATAAAAAATCATAAAACCTATAGAAATCTGAAAAAACCTAAAAACAAATACCACAAAACCCAAAAAACATAAACCATAATAATCTATAAACCCCTAAAAAAGATAAAAACATAAAAGACCACAAAAATATTTAAAAATGTATAAAACCCAAAAAAATCCTGAATACCCCCTAAGAAAATCATAAAAACCAAAAAACACTAAAACCCCATAAAACAAAAAAATTGCTAAAATCCCCAAAACACCATAAAAACCCTAACACCCCTAGAAACCATAAAACCCATAAAAACATTAAAAACACTAAAAAATAATAAAAACCATAAAATCCAATAAATCTCTAAAAACCCTTTAAACCCCTAAGAATTTTAAAATACTTTGAAAACCATAAAAACTATAAAACACTCAAAAAACCATAAAATCCCAAAAAACCAAAAACTCCCTAAAAAACTCAAAAAAAACACTAAATACCATAAAAACCCCTAAATATGAAAAAAACCCTAAAACCTATAAAAACACTACAAACCCCTTGAAACTCTAAAAATAATTTAAACCCCTAAAAAATTATATAACTATAAAAACCCTAAAACCCATAAAAACCATACAAACTCAAAAAAAACTAAAACCCAAAAACCCATTAAAACCATAATACCCTAAAAACTCATAAACCCCTCAAAATCCCTAAAACCAAAAAAACCCATAAAAAAACTAAAAATCCCTAAAAATGTAATAACCCTAAAAACATGAAAACCCCTAAGAAAACATAAAAAACCTAAAAACTCTTAAAACCCCAAAACCCACAAAACCTGCTGAAAACTATAAAAACATTAAATCCCTAGAAAACATCAAAACCCATAAACCCCATTAAAACCCCAAAACCCCATAAAAACACTAATAACCGCATAAAAACTCACAAAACCCATTAACCCCAAAAAACATTAAAAAACTCTAAAAACTTTGATCCCCCTAAAAACACTAAAAACCCTAAAAAACCAATGAAACTGTATCCACCATAAAACCCATAAAATATTTAAAATCCCTAAAACCCCTAAAAATCCTAACATCCCTAGAAATCCCTATAAATGTAAAAAAATCCTAAGAATGACCAAAAACCCAAAGAAATATCGAAAAACACATAAAAACCCTAGAAGGAGAAAAAAAACTGTGAAACCCCCAAAAAAGGATTGTGAACCTCAAAAAAAAATACTAAAAACAAAAAAACCATAAAAAAACCATAAAACCGCTAAAATCACTAAATGATCTAAAACCCCATTAAACATAAAAATCTTTTAAATGTATAAAAACATTAAAATACATCAAAAAACTCAAATAACCCTAAGAATAAAAATAACCATAAACTCCCAAAAAACCATAAAAACCATAAAGATCCAATACAAGTCATGACAATCCCTAAAATTTAAAAACCCTAAAAACCCTGAATAAAAAACACTAAAACCCCAAACAACCCATAAAATCCCTAAAAACTGAAAAATCTCACAAAATCCCTAAAAACCCAAAAAACTATAAAAAGCATAAAAAATTCCTAAAATTCCTAAAAATATAAAAATCCAAAAAACACTAAAAATACCATAAAAACCTAAAAAAATTAAACACCTAAAAACCCTAAAAATGATAAAAACCTTAAAACACATAAAATAATGTAAATCCTACAAAACCCCATAACAACTTAAAAATGATATAACCATTCATACCCTAAAAACCACTAAAGCATCTATAAACCCGTTAAAATATAAAAAGTTTAAAAAACTCTGAAAAGCCTTTAAAACCCAATAAAAACTCAAAAAACATAAAACCCTGAAATATGATAAAACACCTAAAACCATGAAAATCCTTATAAGTACCTAAAAAACCTAAAAACCCTTAAAAATATATAAAAACATTAAAAATAAAAAAGCATAAAAATCCTAAAAACCATAAACCCCTAAGAAGAAATAAAATTCTAAAAAACACTTAAAACCCCTAAAAATCTAAAAAAGTAAAAAAAATCCTAAAAACATGAAAACAAACTAAAATACTAAAAAATATATAAAAACTCAAAAACCAAAAAAACTATAAAAACTCTTTAAACCCCAAATAAATGTTAAAATACTCTAACAAAACATAAAACTCTAGAAAAACAAAAAAATCTAAATAAGCCAAAAAAACCCAAAAAATCCCTAAAAACCCAAAAAAACCTCTAAAAACATCAAAATCCCTAAAAAAACAAAAACCATAAATATCCAAAAATCCAAATAAATGTAAGAATCCCTAAAACCTCTAAGAAAAACATAAAACTCTAAAAACACATAAAATCCATAAAAATACTAAATAATGCTAAAAACTTGAAGAATACCCTAAAACCCTAAAACCCCTGATAAAAATGTATAAAACCCCCTAAATACATTTAAAACCTGTAAAAACCCCATAAAATTGTAAAAACACACTAAAACTCTAAAAACACTTTAAAACCCTGAAACATGAAGAAAATATAAAAAAATCTTGTAACCCTAAAAAACTCAAAAGAAACCCTAAAACCCTAAAAAACAATAAAACAATAAAAACCATAAAAATATTTAAAACCTAAAATCCATAAATATGCTAAAAATCATAAGAAATCTCTAAAAATTTAAAAATCCCTAGAACCCATGAAAATGCCAAAGAAAACCATTAAAACCTAAAAACTCTTAAAACCCATAAAAAACTAAAAAATCCAGAAAACCATAAAAATCCTAAAATCCTAAAAACCATATAACCCCAAAATACCATAAAACCCCTAAAACCTCATAAACCCCATAAAAACCACTAAAACTATAAAAACCATATAAAAGTTTAAACAAATAATAAATATAAAATCTATAAAAATGATAAAAAATAAAAAATACATAAGACACCAATAAACCATAAAATCCCTAAAACCCTAAAAACCACTAAAAGTAATAAAAAACATAAATAACCTAAAAATAACTAAAAATATCTAAAAACTTAAAAAAAAACAAAAACCAAGAAATCCCAAAATAAAACCTTCAAATAATAAACCACTTAAAACCCCTAAAAACACAAAAACTATAAACCTCCAAAAATCCCTAAACACCTAAAAACATAAAACCCCTAAAAAGTTAAAAAAATCAAGAAATATCACAAAACCCACTAAAAAGTTTTAAACCATTTAAGCTCCTCAAAACAATAAAAGGCTATAAAATCCTTAAAATCCATAAAAACTAAAAATACCCCTAAAACCCCAATAAAACATAAAACCCCTAAAAACCATCAGAGACCCTAATAACCCAGAAAACCATAAAAATTATATAAAATCGCTAAAATAAATAAAAAATGTAAAACAATTCTAAAAACCCTAAAAACTCTATGAAACCCCTAAAACAAAAAATCCCTTAAAAAACCCAAAAATCTAAAAAATCCTAAAACCCTTAAAACCCCTTAAAACCTCCAAAATCCATAAAAATACTTAAAAGATGAAAAAGGAAACTAAAAACAATTAAAAATATAAAAACACTTTAAACCCCTAAACTGTTAAAAACACAAAAAACCCATAAAGATCCAAAAAAATCAATTAGACCCTAATACCTCAGACAACATTAAAAACCAAAAAGAAATAGTCAAAACCCATGAAATCACTAAAAAATATAAATGTACTAAAAATAAATAAAATTTTAAAAAACCCTAAAACACTAAAAAACCCTAAAAACACCTTATAAACTTAAAAACACATAAAATCTACAAAAACAAAAAAAAATCTTAAAACCCTAAAAAACCATATAAACCATAAAAATCATAAATACCATAAAACCCTAAAATCCATAAAAACCATAAAACAACACTAAAAACTCCAAAACCCATTAAACCCTTAAAATATTAAAAAAAATAAAAAAAATAAAAATCATAAAAAAACTATAACATGACTAAAATCGAAAAAAAATCTTAAAAACCCAATACTCCCCTCAAAATCCATAAAACCCTAAAACGTATAAAAATAATAAAAAATACAAAAAAGTACCAAATAAAATGTAAACAATAATAAAAACACTTAAAACCCCTAAAAACCTTAAAACTCTAAAAACACATAAAACCCATAAAATCTGAGATAATTTAAAAACTCTTAAAATAACTAAAAACCAAAAAACCCCATAAAACCATAAAAACTCCTAAAAAACCTAAAATATATAAAAACACATAAATCCATAAAAATCACTAAAAATTCTAAAAACCATGTAATCCCCTTAAAACGTTAAAAAATCTAAAAAACCTTAAAACCCCTGATAACTCAAAAAAACCATAATACCCCAAAAAGCATAATAAAAAACCCAAAAAACCAAAAACCAAAAAACTATGAAATTTTTTAAAAACTCTAAAAACAAAAAAAAACCGTAAAAATACCAAAACGTTTCTACAAAACAAAGAAATCATAAAAACCCTAAAAACCTTACATACCAAAATACTCTTAAAACCCCCAAAACCCTAAAAATATTAAAAAGAAAAAAACCCAAAAAACCCCAAAAAATCCTTAAAACCCCAAAAAATCGACAAAAACTATACACCCCCTTAAAATCCTAAAAAATTAAACTCTATTGACCAAAATTAAAGCATTAAAAACTAAAAACACCCAAAAACCCTAAAAACATAAAACCCCTAAAAAATAATAAAACCCCTCAAAATCCCAAAAATGCATTAAACTTTAAAAATCCAGTGAAATCCTTAAAAAATTTTGAAAACATAAAAAAACCATAAAAACTATAAAAATCCATATGTAAACCTAAAAAACCAAAAATCCCTTAAAAACCCTAAAATCCTGAAAAAGATAAAATCCTAAGAACACCAATAAACCATAAAATCTAAAAACCCTAAAAACCCTGAAGTCCAATAAAAATTTTAAACCCCCATAAAAACCATAAAAATCACAAAAAAACTAAAGTCCTTAATACCCTAAAAACATTAAAAGACCCAGAATCATTAAAAACCCTAAAACTAAAAGAACCCTAAAACCCCAAAAAACACTTAAAACACAAAAAACTCTAAAAACCCTAAAATCGTTCAAAATCCCTCGAAAACCTAAAACCCATAAAATTAAATATAAAATCCATATAAATGTAAAAACTATAAAAACCATGAAAAATATTAAGAAAACCTTAATAACCTAAAAAACTAATACCACTAAAAACCTAAAATACGCTAAAATACCCAAAAAAACAAAAAAAACATGAAAATAATAAAAACATAAAACCACTAAAAATCGTAAAAAGCACTAAAATCTATAAAAACCATTTAAATCTTTAAGAATGTTAAAAAATAAAAAACAAAACCTTACGAACCTAAAAAACTAAAATAAACAATAAAACATAAAAAACCAATAAAAATATTGAATAAACATCAAAACCCCTAAAACCCCTAAAAACCCATAGATTTATAAAACATCCATAAAAATATATAATGACATAAAACAACATTAAAACCCTGAAAACCCATAAGAAAACATTAAAACCCTAAAAACACATAAAACCCCTAAAAACATAAAAATATTAAAACCCAAAAAAACATAAAAACCTAAAAATAGTAAAAACCATAAAACCCATTAAAACCCTTAAAGTCCCAAAACCCCAAAACAACTAAAACCCTAAAAACACAATAAAACTAAAACACCTCAAAACCTTATAAACCCTAAAACCTTCAAAACCCTCAAAATTACTAATCCCTTAAAACCATAAAAATCCTAAAAGTCTATAAAAACATAAAAAACCCTAAAAACCCTAATAGAACCCTAAAACCCAAAAAAACACTAAAAACCCCTAAAACACATAAAAGTAATAAAAACTATAAGACTATAAAAACCCAAAGAAACCTTAAAAACCCTAAAAACAAAAAAAAAACTGTTAAAAACATTAATACCATAAACACCCTAAAACACAAAAAGACATTAAAATCCATTTAAACCATTAAAAACATTGAATAACTATAAAAATAATTAAAATACTATGAAAACACACAAAATTGAAAAAATTCAAAAGAACCATAAAAAACCTAAGACCATAAAACCCATAAAAACCATAAAAATCCCTAAAACCCGAAGAGGATGGCGGCGTAATCTTCTGGATCACTCTCCTAATCGACGCTTCTTCAAGGGTTTCTCCTGGATTCCGATGGGGGCTTCGGTGCTAGATATTCTTTCTCTACTGATTGTGGATGGAGATCTTGGAATCTGGGTGTTTTGGATGTGCTCTCTAGCTACAAGGCAGTGGTGGGTTCCAGTCTTCAGCGGCTTCTTCTTTTCTTAGTGGTGACTTTTGAGTCTTCGGATTCAGATCCAATCAAGTTTTGACTCATTTTACGGTGGATCTTTGTTGATGAGTTTATCTCGAGAGTCTCCAAAGCATTCTGGTTTTGGATATCATCTCTCGGGAGGAAGGTTTTGAGGACGATTGCGATGTCTTGGGTGTGTGGATCTGGGACTCCCACAGACAAGTTAACGGTTGAAAGGGTCTCAGTGGCAGACAAGGTCTCTTCAGTAGTGGGAGTTTTTTGGTGCTTCGGTTACTATGATGACTGGTCTCGGCATAGGATTTTCGGCAGAAGATGGTGGTTTTGGAAGCAGTTTTCACAAAGGATGAGTTTAAGAATGCGCTTGGCACTCGATGCTGCGGAAGCTTACGGTTATCCACTTTGGTTCTATTCTGTGGATGCTTCCTTGTCGTCGAATCAAATCTGGAGATGCAGAGTCATCCTCGGAGGGTGCTAATGTCTTCAGCCTATGGTTCGGTGACCTATGGATCGGCAGTGCGTGGCACCTTTGAAGAAGATGGTCCAGATCTATCCTGATCTGGTCGAATGTTGCAGTTTCGAGAACAAATCTACCCTCTCGTGGTGGAATTATGCTGTTGTAGGTCGGCTCTACACTTGGGTGTGATTTTATCCTCGTTTTACACTTCTAATATTCCATTCTGGCTACCTGGATATGCCTTTGTTTCATGCTACTGACACTGGTTCTGGTTGGAATTCCTTGTCTTGTTTGATTTGCTGGTTTGTGGTGATGCCTGTTCTGGGTGTGATCCTTGACGAGTTGTGGTTTTTGATTTTGAGGAAATGTGTTTGTATGATAATGATGTGTATATGTGGCTACTGGAATGCTTCTTGGATGAGAGGTGATGGTTTTGGACTGGTGTTGATGGTTTATGTTGTTACTTGTTGTGGTTGTGGTGACTGGATTATTTGCTGCTGGTCCTATCTGATGGGATAGTTGTATGATGAGGTTGCTCTCCCTGATGGTGTGTCATTGACTTGAACACCCACCACTGCTCTGGATGCCCTTCCCAATGTACCAGACCCCACTTTGGTCTGGTATGCTGGTGTTTGTGGAGGCCTTGGGATGGTGCTGGTGGTAGTGTCCAGGGTTAGGGGCATATCGCGGTGGAGTGGCATTGATGACTGATGGTTGTTGGTTGCTGTTTGCTGGAGGATAATGATGGCTGATGTGGTCTGCGATTTATGTTCTGGTTTGATGCTTCAGGTTGTGATTGGTTGTGATGTCGGAGCTGGTGTTGTTGGTTGCTGGGGCTGGTTGGATTGGACTTGTTGTTTCTGTTGCGAGGCTGTGATGTTTGGTATTGGTGATAGATGCTGGTGTAGGTTGGACATGATGTGGGGACACTGCTGGGGATGGTTAGATTGGACGTGTTGTCTTTGCTGCTTGGCTGTGATGTTTTGTATTGGTGTTGGATGCTGGTGTTAGCTAGACAAGATGTGTGGATTCTTCTGTTGTGTTTTGTTTTGTGTCTTTTCACTGCTTTAATTTTCTTTTTTGATTTTTCTTTTTTTGGGTCTTTTGCTATAAAGGGTTTTTGGGTGTGGTTCATTTGACCCCTCCCCTCCCTTGTCTACTGTATCTTTTTTCTTCTTAATAAATTTGGGGGGGGGGGGTCGGGAGTAGCCCGACCCTCTCATCTTTCATGTCCTAAAACCCTAAATAACCTAAAAACAATAAAAATCCTAAAACCTCCAAAAATCTATAAAAATTTAAAAACCCCTAAAAACAATGAAAACTCTAATTAAAACCATAAAAACCTAAAAACACTAAAATCCCTTAAAAACCTAAAAAATAATAAATAAAAAAAAAACCAAAGAACCCCTTGAAACTATAAAAACCCATAAAACCATTAAAAACTCCAAAAACACATTGAAACCCTAAAAAACCACTAAAAATTTTAAAAAAACCATTAAACCCCTAAAAATGATAAATAAATATTAACCACTGAAAACCCATAATAACTAAAATAAATCCCTAAAATGAAGAAATCCCCAAAAAAACCCTAAAAACTTAAATACTCTATAATACCTAAAAACCCTAAAATTCATTAATATCCTAAAAACCCCTAAAAATCCATAAAAATATTAAAAACCATACAACCCTAAAAATAGCAAATAAACCCTTTAAAAATAATAACAAAAAAATCTTTAAACCCAAAAAATGCTAAAAACCCATAAAAACACTTAAAACCCTAGAAACGCATAAAAACCCAAAACCACCAAAAACTCTAAAAACCCTTTAAAACCGTAATTTGTTTAAAAAAAATCTAAAAACACCTAATATATTAAAAAAACCTAAAAACCCAAAAAATCATGAAACCCCTAAAAACCCTAAAATTTTAAAAATCTCAAAAAATCATAAAAATCTATAAAAACTTAAAAACATTAAAAATACCTAAACAAATAAATAACCTAAAAAAACTGAGAAAATCATAAAAACATGAAAACACATAAACCCTCTAAAATTATAAAAAAACTCTAAAAATACCTAAAAACAAAAAAAAATCTTAAGAACTCCTAAAAACATTAAAAACACTAAAAACATAAAAATCCACAAAAATAACTAAAAACACCTTTCAAACCCTAAAATGGTAAAAAAATAAAAAATAAAAAAACTTTAAAACCCTAAAAACCTCATAAAAACACATAAAACCACAAAGACCCATAAAATAACTCAAAATCCCTAAAATTACAAAAAACCCATAAAATCCTAAAAATCCCTAAAAATACAAGAAAACATAAAAAACCTAAAAATATAAATAACCACTAATAAAACTATAAAAACCTAAAAACACATAAAACCCATAAAGCCTAAAAAATACTAAAACCAAATAAACCCCTAAATAATATAAAATCCCCTAAAACCCATAAAAATTCAAACAACAATAAAACCCATAAATATATAACAAAAACTATAAAAACAATTTAAACACTAAATTTTTTTAAAAATCTAAAAAATCTATAAAACATGACGATAATTATGTTAAAGACATCGTGCCAATTTTTTAGGAGGAGTAGTTGGTTCTGCAGGGCCTAATAATTCAAGAGAGATTAAAGAAGTTGAATACTATAATGGGTCCTGATCTCACTTAATTAATGGCCCAATGGATATAACCTTTTATAGATATAGAAAATAGGTTTATAATCTCACTTCATCAAACCCAAAAATTATTTTTAAAGCTTTTCCCACATTGTTGCATGAATTTTGGAAGCCCTACCGACATATAGAATTCAAAAATTGAATCCCAAATATCTATTACCCTTATTATATTTCCTTATTGTCCACCCATTCAAAAAATCCCCTTTTCTTTGAAATCCTTTATAATTGGCCAATGTTGTGGAATATTTAAATATTTTACCTTGATCTAATTATTAATCTATCTTCTTTTCACATTTAATTATTTATATGTGATTTTTATTCAAAAAATATATCTCACCACATTATTTTTTTTCTTTTCAAAACTAAGAACATCCTTACATTAAGATATTTATACAAATATAATCCTACACATTATTCGTCATCTTGTTCTTTAAAACCCAAAGCATGAATCTTTCAAGGAGATTTGAAATAAAAAATATATACTATTACTTATTCATTGTTCATTACGTTATTAGAACTTTTTGATTCAATAAATCACATTCAACATAATTTTACTTTATCACCATATCATATTTGGATCATATTGTTATTGATTTTTCTTATCTTTTAGAATCGGGAAAATTTTGATGTTACAACCATCCACCATTTTCCACAATTTAATCATATTTTCTTCCCTCTTTTCTAGAATCTAACATTTTTTAACACTTTACAACTCAAAAAGGATGTGTTAAACCGTCACCCAACACAATATTGATTTGGGAAGTATTGGTGGCACGTGATCACTCCAAACAAGGTATTAGATTTCATAACATATTGGGTTATGAATTTCATTTTGATATTCTGGATAAATAAGAAAAAATAATCATTAGTGTGTCTCCTTGTGTGTGTGAGTATAAATATCTTGTATGTGTGGGTGAATATCCTTGTGTGCATGAGTGTGTGTATATATCGTGTATGATTGTTTATCCTTGTGTATGTGAATGTGTATATTTTGTCTGTGTGCATGTGTATCCTTTTATGCATGAGCCTGTACATCTTGTGTGTGTGATGATGTGCATTATATATATATGTGTGTGTGTCTCTTTGTGTGTGATTGTGTGAGTATCATCACAACTAGAAAAAGGGATATTTTCATGGTTCAATACCGTGGAAATAGGCCCCAAAACCATGGATATAGGCTGTGGCCATGGTTTTTGCCAATTGTGGATTCTATCTCCATGGATGTAGGTCCCGTTCTATTTCCACTATTTTGAAAACCATGGAAATATGCCTCCAAACTGGCCATCGTGGAAATTGACATAAATACATGGTTGAAATTGTGGCTATTACCTTGTAAAACCATGGCAATAGCCTAAATCAAAAATTCCACTGGCGGCTTTTGATCCCTACACCTCCACTTTGCAATCCAGCGCACTTACCACTACACCACGCAACAGTATGGGTTTATATATATATATATATATAATGATATATATATTAATAAAAACTATGGGAATAACATCAAAATTGTGGCAGTAGGGCTTCCCACAAAATTTTTGGTGGGAATTTTTGTTCCCGTGGAAGCATGGGAACCCTATAGCCACAGTTTTGGAGAACCCTGGCTATAGGGATTCAAAAAAATTGTTCTATAGCCACAATTTTGAAAAATGTGGAAATATCCATGGGTTATAGTGACAATTCTGAAAACCATGGCAATAGTCCACTGAAAGAAGGCCTATAGCAAAGGTTTTAAAACCGTGGCTATATTTATGTGGTAGTAGTTCCATTTTCTAGTTGTGAATTTTGTGTGTTTCACCCCTATGGTATTTTTGTTTTTGTTAAATATCGTTGAATAAGATCATGGGAAGAGAATTGATCATACAAGTGATAAATGAATCTGATGTGGATTTCATGCACCAAAAGGTACTCCACTCCAAATGAAAATTTGTTTATCCATTTCAAGATGATTATATATAGGAAGTTGAAGGTGTTATATTTGAGTGTTTAAAACCTAGATAATTAACCAATCTATAGGATGATCCATGATAAACTACATCACGCTTCAGTACCATGTCACCCCCACATCATGGGGGAGGATATAGAGAACATTGGTAATGATTTTGAGGATGGTCCACAAAGGATGAATAGGTTCCAACAAGCAAGAGGAGACTAACGAAGACCACCTAAGAATGAAATCCTTGGAGGTATCAAAGTGAAGGTCCCTTCATTTCAAAGGAAAAGTGATCTGGAATCATACTTAGAATATGAGATGCAGATTGATAAAGTCTTCTTATTTCGTACCTATTCCAAGGATGAAAAGGTAAAACATTCAGCCCTTAAATTCATTGATTATTCCTTAATATGGTGTGATCAAGTTCTGAAGTATGGAGTTCACTATAAAGGGTGTCCTATCCATGCTTGGGAAGCCATTATGCTTTCCCTGATAAAGCGATTTATTCCCCCACACTACCATAGATATGTCTATAAGAAGCTTCAATGACTCACACAAGGGAGTAAGAGTGTTGAGGATTAATACAAGGAGATACAAAATTTCATGATTCAAGAAATAATTGATGAGGATCCAGAGGTAACTAAGGAATTAGGATATTTGATGATTCAAATGTCAATTAAGGGGTCACATCACTAGTTAATTCCCAACCAAGTGCACCATAACCATAAAAAAGTTAGGTGAAAGGGATACTAATGGAGAGAGATTAGACAAGTAATAGGGGGATTCCCCTGAAATTGATAATGGGTAATTTGATGAAGATAGAGAGATTCTGGTCACTAGGATAGTCCAAAGTACACAAATAACCATTAGAGAGAAGGAGAAGTGTGAGAACATGTTCCACACATAGTTAAATATTCATGGGAAGGTATGAGGTGTTATTATTTATAGAGGAATATGTTTCGTTGTAATGAAAAATGTATTAGTGGAAATGTTGGGACTTCCAATTTTGAACCATAAATATCCATATCAGCTTCAGTGGTTGAATGTTTTTTGAGAGACAATGGTTTCCAAATATTTGAAGTTTTTTAACCATTTGTAAATAAAAGTAATAGGTATTATGTGATGTTTTTCCTATGAATGTATAATATATTTTTTGTTTTACTATTAACATACAATTGGTGTGTTATTCATAATGGTTTCTTAAACCATTTCTCTTTTGTAGTTTGAGGGAAACCTATAACCCTCAAAACCATATCCCCAAATAAATTTTGTAAGATCTCATTTTAAGAGAAAATAAAATATGAGTGGTTAGGGAAAAAAGAGGGAAAATTAAAAATGATAGATTGATGTAAAAAGGGAAAGTGAAAGAATAAAAGAAATGGAGTGAAAAGAAAAATAAAGTGGAAAAATTATTTTAGAAGAGATAAAAATGTGATGTTGGAAAAATAACTGAGGTCAAAGAATATTTTATTTCTTAGAAATTTTTTTTAGTATTTATGTACAAAGAGGTGATGTTGAATACTTACTACTTAAATCTCATTTTCCATATGTTTTTTAGTATTTTTTTCAGGAATTTGATGATGTGTTTTCTGATGTGGTTTCAACCATTTCTTCACCCATTAGAGGTATTGACCATCAAATTGACATCATACCTAGAGAATACATACCGTACCACCCTATATGTATTAAATAAATATATTATTTTCTAAAAAAATATTTTAAGAATTTTATATCATTATATTAGTATAAAAGACGTAAATGAATGAAAAACAAAATTTAATAAAAAAATGGACTTTGTGTATTTTTAGACATGAACATTGGTTCACCAAAGTTCCGAGTACATTTATGGTCTTAAAAAATCATGTATTACATGCATATATTGGAAAAGTTGTGGCGGTTTACTTGGATGATATTTTGGAGTATATTAGTGCTTTACAAGAACATGTATATAATTCTAGAAAAGAGATAGTGGTGCTAAGAAAATAAAATTTGTTTGAAAAAATAAAAAAGAGGGAATTTTTCCTTCATCAAATTATTTTCCTTAGATTTTTTATAAGATGTGATGGAGTTGAGGTAGATATTGAGAAGATCATGTCCATTTGTGAGTGGTCATATCTTACCTCTATCAAATAGGTGAGAAGTTTCCATGGTATTTCTAGTTTTTATAGTATATCATTGAAAGACTATAACACAAAAGCTACTCATTGAATGAGTTTATAAAGAATAAAATTCCTTTCAAATGGGGGAAACTCAATAAAATGATTTTTAAGTAATCAAATAGAGACTCACTAAAGTACCACTGATTTCTCCCCAAGACATCAGTAGAACATTTGAAATTAAACATGATGTAATAAGGATTTTCAATGGAGGATTAATAGTGTAAGAATGTAAGCTTATTGATTTATTTAGTGAGAAGTTAAATGAACCAACACTAAACTATGATACATATGATAAAGTGTTGTACGCATTGTTAATAATACTAAAGGCATGGAATCATTATCTTTGGACTAAATAATTTGTGATCCATTATGATCACTGGGATCTCAAATACCTTAGGATCCAAAATAAACTAAATAGGTTACATGGTAAATAGCTGTAATTAATTGAATAATGTCCATATGTCATCAAGAATAAAAAGGGTACGAAATATATTATGGCTGATGAAATTTTATGAAGATTTTCCCTTTTATCATGTATGGATTCTAAAAAACATGTTTCTAATACATTAATGATATTCATTCCACTAATAGTGATTTTCTTGAACCTTATGGTCATTGTAATCCTTGAGTAATTTTGTAAAAGTTCTATTGACATGATGGATTATTATTCTAGAATCAAAATATTTTTATTCCAAATTTCTCCATCTATTAACATTTACTAAAGGAGTCTCATTTTGGTTAGTTAACGGGATATTTTGGTATTGGAAAATATTTATGTTTCCTTAGTGATTATTTTTACTGTCCTAGTATTTCTATACATGTTGGAAAAATTATATGAACATCCATTTTCTTCCATAAATACAAATAAAAATTGAACACAAATTATTTATCTATTTCTCTCTAAATCCTCAATACCCCTTAGGAGGAAATATCAATGGACATTATTATGGATATACCAAGGACCAATAGGGGATATAGATTCCAATTTTTGTGGTGGATTAGTTTTCATGAATGGTAAATTTTATTAATTGTCACACAAAATATGATTCCACTAACATTGAAATGTTTTTATTTTAAGAAATAGTGAAACTACTTGTAATTTCTACTAATGTTGTGTTAGATATCGAAAACAAATTACTCATTTACATTTGTAAGACCTTATGGAGAAAACTGTGTACAAATTTATTATATTCCACTACTTTTCATCCACAAAATGATTTTAAAATAGAGGTTCTGAATTTAAAACTGCCATCACTTTTGAAGAAAATTGGAATATCAATAATTGGGAGGAGTTTCTTCTACATATTGAATTCATATATATCAAGAAAAATCATTACACTAATCAATATTTTAAATTTGAAATTGTTTATGTATTTAACCCCATGTATCCTATTGATCTAGTCCCTTTAACTATACAGGAACCGACTAATATGGTTAGGAAAGGGTGTATATAATTCATCAAGAAACTCTATGAAGAGTCAAGGAAAAATATTGAGTGAATGACATAGAAATATGTTGATCATGCAAACAAGGGTCACGATATTGTTTTTTTTCGAGCACAAGGACATATTAATGATTTATATGTGAAAGGATATATTTCTTGGTAATAATAAATCAAAACTCATAACACTATGATACATAAATTTTACAGGGCTCAAGAAGATTAAAATTAAAAGTTATAAGATATATTTTCTCGGTGATTATGGTACAAGTTACACTTTCAATGTTTTGGATCATTCTCCTTTTCTGGGTGTAGAGGATGAAAAGTGACGTACAACTACTTTTCAAGAGGGGAGGTTATGATAATAATTTCAAAGACTCTGAGTCAGTTTCCTAGGATGAGGAGCTGGATTTTGAAGACCCAATAACATGGTGGAGATTAGAGAGGTTGAATTCTATAATGGGTTCCCATATCTCTTTTTTAAAGGACTAATGGAGGTCTCCTTACATGGATGTAGTAAATGGGTCCATTATCTCACTTATTCAAGACCAAATAGGATGTTTAAAGCTTATCCCTTATGGTTTCATAAATTTTGGAAGTCGTTCCCTCATGTTTAATTCTATAATGGAATATTTGGATATACAAAATTCAAATATAGTGGGATAAGAACTCAAAGTTAAATCTAGTGGGATGTAGTTGGAAAGTTATGTGCTAATTTTGAAAAATGTATTTGGTTGACATTATCTTTTTAAATTATGGGAAAATGTAAGTTTATAATTTATGAATTTTGGGTATAGACCGTTGACTATTGTATAACCCCTTTTCTATAAATTGTGACCCCAATGACATTGTTTCTCAATAACGTTTTCATTTGTGAGTTTATGTCATTTTATTCTCTCTATTGTGAGGATCATTACATTCTTACCTTTATCTTGTGTATTATTGCCTTATTAATCTATAAGTTATCTTTGTGATCCAAGAATGAAAATCCCCCAAATCCATGCCTCAACCCAAGTACATTATTATATGGATTAACCCTCAAATTCATCTATTGATTGTGTTGTCTAGGTAGTAAGTCAATCTCCATATAAAAGTGGTTAACTACGTGCTTCCACTATACAAAACCATCATCCTCCACTTAGACCCAAACAATATCCATCATCCGCCACCATACTCTATGAATATTGGGCCACCTTGACAATCTTTTATCATAACCCTAAAAAACCCTAAAAACCGAATAAACTAGAAAACCATAAAAATAATAGAAACCATAAAAACCATAAAAACCCTCAAACCATAAAAATCAATAAACACTAAAAAAACAACCTAAATAATCCATCAAAATCCCTAAAATGTATAAAATAATAAAAACCCTGAGAACCCCTTAAAACCCAAAAATTATTTATATCCCTGAAAAAACATAAAAAATGATAAAACCTGTGAAAACTACTACAACTTATAAAAACCCAAAAAACCATATAAAACCCAAAAAATCATAAAAACCATAAACTAATAAAACCGCTAAGAACTCTAAAAACCCCTTAAACCCCTAAAAACATTAAAAATATCTAAAAACCTTACATCCACTAAAAACCATAAAAAAACCTATCAACATTAAAAAACCCTAAAAACCCTAAAAATTAGGAAAACCCCTAAAACACATAAAAATACTAACCCCCCCTAGAAAAATCTATAAAAACACAAAACCACTAAAAACTAGAAATACACTATGTAAAATGTAAAGACCTTAAAATAGTTAAAACCCCTAAAACATTAAAATTATAAAAACCCTAGAAACCCTAAATATCATAAATACCATAAACACCCCTAAAACATTAAAAAATCTTAAAAACCCATAATACCAAAAAGACACACAAAAACTCAAGAAACACTTTAAACACCTAAAAATAATAAAAACTCTAAAAACACTAAAACCACAAAAAACTCTAAAAAAACTAAAACATAATAAAACAATAAAACTCCTAAAACCCTCAAAATCCCTAAAACCCCTAAAAATAATAAAAATCCATAAAAATAAATAAAAATATCTAAAATAATAGAAACCCTAAAACCATAAAAATCCCTTATAAATCCAAAAAATATTAAAACTCTTAAAAATATGAAAAAATATAAAAAATATAAAGAACCCTAAAATCCATAAACCCCTTAATAACCATAAAACCAAATAAACCTATAACAACATATAACACCCACTAAAAAAAATCTAAAAACCCTTTAAATACCTAAAAACTTTTAATAACCCTAGAAACAATAAAAAAACATAAAAATTCTAAAAAAACATGAAAACCCAAAAAATCACAAAAATCAAATAAACTCTCAAATAAATAATCCCTTAAAAAACCATTGTAATCTTAATTCTTCCCATGAAATCTCTAAAACATAAAAAATCATAAAAACCATTGAAAAACATAAAAAAAATAGAACACTGAAAAACCTAAAAATATTTAAACCCTAAAAACATTAAAAGATATAAAACACTTAAAACATTAAAAGAATTATAAATCTTAAAACCATTAAATAGTAAAAACTCTAAAAACCCTTTCAAACCCTTAAGATGATAAAAAAATATAAAAAATATTAAAACCCTTAAAACCAAAAAAACCCAAAAACACCATGGATCTCTCTTTGTTTGAGCTCATATACTTCCCTAATAATTGAACTAGGGTGAGGTTGTGGAGGATATGAGTTGAATTTAGGACTTATCACTCTCGATCTCATGTTCAATGGATGGTTACTCTTCAATTGTGGTTTGCTTTAGTTCCTTCAATTATTAATTGGATGAATGGGTGAGTCGAAGCCTCTCTTAGGAGATGGAAGTGGAAGCCTCACATAAATCTTCGATTGATGTTGGAAATGGAATTTGGGAATTCATAATGGTTTTGGTATGGATTGTGAAGGTACATTCTTCAGTAGAGGAGGTAACCACGTTCCAAGAATTAGGGGTGGTTAGGGATTTGGCAGTTGGGTCTAATTCTTGACCTGTATTGGTTAAGATAATTATGGATTCATCCTTTTTATATGGGCCAAAAAAAATAGTATACCTCGTTAGGGGGTGATTTTATTGTTTATTTTTTAAAGATTGAGGGTCACTTGAATTATTATTTTTTGGGTCACATTAAGTATTTCAAATGGATATATCTTATAGGGCTCAGTGGAGGTGGTGAACTTTCATCATTTTATAGTTGGGGTTTCTACAGAATATTCTAGAATTATTGGGATAGAGAACATGTTTTCTCTAGAGAACTTGGATATTGATAATTTAGATCATTCAAAGAATGGGGTATTTTCAAAGGTCGGTGTTTTCGGGGAAAAAATGGAATGTTTTGTTTCTCCCTCAGCAACTGAAGTTGCTACCACTGTCATGATCCCTAGTGTTAACATCATGGATTTGGTTTTCCATACCATTTGAATGTAATAAAAATTTTTAAGGTTCATATTAAACCCTTATTCCTTCATAAGGGATAATCTATGTGGAATAACACCCTGGTGGGTTTTTTTGTGAATAGGCTTCTATTTTTTTAGTTTCTAGAATTGCATATGATTTATAGTGAAGGATTTTATTAAGATGTTGTGAAGTGATAAAGGATTTTAATTATTTAGGGTTTTCACTTCCTGTGACGTTTTTGAAATCTATTCTAGTGTCCCTTGGTTCTTTATAGAAATATAAATTATTCTTAGATCTTTTCATTTGGCTATTTCTATAAACAAGGAATCATTCTCTGTTTTTTCCAGTTTGGGAGATTTTTTGAAATGTTTCACTTGAATCATAATATTACATTGGCCTCAACTAAATTTCAATTGTTACATTAAATCCTATATTCATATTCAAATTCATGGTTGATATTAGCATGATTAATTCTATGTTCATTTTTATTGAAATATTAACATGAAAAGAATCTTCTAGAGGAAATTGTAGAGAAATTGGGATCCATCTCTTCCTCCTTATCAACCTTGAGTATATTTAGCTTCCTAAAACTTTTAACTTTAAAAAAATATTTTTTAGTTATTTTAATTAATGGATGAAGAGTCTTGAGGGTGACTCTAATTCAGGATGGGCCAAAGTTACCCCAAGAAGTGGATTTATTAGAAGAAATACCCTCCTTGTGTTGATTCTTCAAAGTCAGAAGGATTTCTAATTCATTTTTTTCCCTGTGAAAAATATTTTTGATCCCGTGTTGGATTCCACTTCTCATAATCCTATTTCTATTCCACTGGTACATTAGGTTCTTCTGTACTATATTCTTCCAATTCTTTTTCTATGAAAAATTATAGTTCTAAGAATAATTCTAGAATTCCTATCCAAAATTAATTTGATCTTCTGATGGAGGAACCTATTTAGGGTACCATTGGTTTTGATACAGATTTTTTTTGTTTCTACCCAATATAAACAAGATACATTGAAGTCATATGGTCCTTATTCTAAATTAATTATTAGTAGTTCCATATTGGGTTCTGTTTGAAATTTTCTTCCTCTCATGTTGCGTCGATGGTTTCAATGAGTTAAGAAGATTTATCACCTAGGTCTAGTAATTATTTTCTATTACTAATTTTTATTATTACTTTCATGGGAATCAGGGTTATGAAGGAATAAAGGTCTCTATTCTTTTGTCTAGTTAATATGGGTGTTATCTTCCATGTTCTCTAGGCAATTTTGATTTTGGGGATTCTTCTCCAGGTCTAGAACCCCCTAATAAGGTTATTCTCATATATTTTATCTTAAATATAAATATTCTTTGGGATAAATTAGTTATGGTAGATTAATATGACACAAATAGGGATCCAATAAAAATTATACCCAAGATGGATTCTTTTAGATCCCCCCTAATTCCAATGATTAATTTTAGAGAATGGACTGTTTGGGGTCCCAACATCCCTAGTAAATAAAGGGAGGCGCTTGATATAATATTTTATAACAAGTTATTTTATTTGAAACTTATGGAAACCAAGCCTATAAAGGATAATCTAGTCACTTCTATGGGGAATATTATGTTGTGTTGGGACTACCTATCTAACCAATATTATTCTCCTTCAAGTCATATTTTGGTTGTATGAAATCCCAGATATTTGTTTTGGATCCTTATTTTGAATATTGCCAACTCTTCAAAGGTCGTGTAACGGATTTCTAAAGTGTACTTGTCTTGTGTGGTTTCCTTTATTTATGGATCTAATTCTATTGATGAGTATTGAACCTTTTAGAATAATTTGGCCTTCTATGTTTCTTCTAGTAATGAAAACCCTTTTATTTATCTTGGGGATTTTATTGGGGTGATATTTATAAAGGTGTGAGACGATGGTTGTTTTTACTAGTATTATTCTATAGAGGACATAAATTCCAGAATTTTAAATTGTAATTTGGTTGGCCTTCGATGTTTAAGGCTAAGGTTCTCTTAGTGGAAGTTAAATTATAAATTTTGGAGGAAGAAAGATAGAGAATTAGTTAACTCTTTTTATATTTTTATATTTTCTTTTTTAGTGAATATTTCATCATTTTTCTATCTCTGATCATACTCATAATTTCATTAAATATATAGATTAGTTTCACTATAGAAAGTTGATGTTTTTATTCTTTAATCATTGGGATAATTTTAATCACATTCTCATCATGATTCCCTTGTCTTGGGATATTAGATTCAATGGTTTTAAAATGTTATTGATTTATCATCAGCTTAAGATGGTTAAAATGTCTCTCCATTAATTGAATACTTAGGTTGTTGACCATAATAATTATGAAAATTATTTCATCTGTTTATAATTATATGAGTATCAAACTACCTCTTTACAAAGAATCCCCTTTAAAGACTTATTCAATAAGAGGTTTGATGTAAAAGATTATAAAGTCCTTGAATCTGAATGAATCCCTCTCATCTAAATATAATAGAATGTTCCTGTGGAAGAAGGAGGGAGATCTTAATACATACTTATTTTTTAATTCAGTTAAAGAATGATTTAATTCTTCCATGATGATTCTTCTTTATAAATTTTTTAGTTTGATTATCATTGATACTAGAATTATTATGTATGAGATAGTTGAGTTATTATAAGGTCTGATTGGATCCTCTCATGCTATGAGTTACTTTGGGAAATCTAGTGAGAAGAACATTAGGTTCACTCAAATTGTAGGGATGGTTTTGATGTGCTGGAGAAGACCATGGATCCAGTGTAAGTCTATAGAACCTTATTTAATTTCATCCTAATAATTCACCAGGTCTTTATGGTTTTAATGGTTTTTATTATGTATTTATTTTTCTATGGTGAGCCTAGATTTGAATGAAGCTATTTTGGAATTCATTAAAATTGGGAAAAGAAGTTAATGGCTCAATCATTTCTATGATTCGTAAGGTGTGACTTGCTTGTTCCCTTATGGATTTACGGTCTATATATTGTCTAAACCAAATATAAAAGTGTATTTCTATGATTTTAGAATCCATATTGAGATTATTTCTTCCCTATTGCATCAATAAGGATTAGTCGTCATTCATTCAATGAAGAAAAATATCTGATAACATTTAGATTTTCGAATAATTTATTCAAGGTTATCATCTTAATTATGTTGTTCAAAGATGCATATTTAATATTGTTTTTTATGTATTTTTGATTCTTTCAAATGAGAGTTCATTTGGGATGACTTGGAACTTCATGGATTTATATCGAGATTCTCCTATTAGATCTGAAGTTGTGTCTCTTTCCTGATGTATACTGTGAATATTAATGATATACTATAAGGATACTTTCTAGTGAAGATAGGGTTGAGGAAATGGGATCCTATTTCCCCCTTCATTGTTTTGATTTATATGGATGTATTTTCACACATTCTGGATTCACCCATTTCTACTTCAATATCTTTCAATATTCATTGACATTATGATAAGTCTTTAATTTCCCTTTTTTCTCCTTCTAGATAATCTTTTATTATTCTTAATTTGAAATTTTCTCTGGATCTTTTCTCTTCCTTGTCAATTTTTAATGTTAAACTCCTTAAATATATAGTGTTCTAAGTTGTAACTTTTTCTAATGTTTGAGATAATATCATGGAATATATGGTTATTAAGGTAGGGTTACTTCCTATTTCTCATATTTATGATCCCTTTATTACATCCTATCTTATAGTACTTGACAATGTGGATTTAGAAGACAAAATTGATATACAGATTAATGTTTGGACAAATAATTTTCTCTCCTAACCATGTTATTTATTTGTTGTTCAATTAGTTTTATTTTTTATGAAATCATATAGGTTATTTTACTTTTTATTTCATATTAAAGTGGTTATTTTCATTAAATTAGAAATTAGGATTTTTCTCTTGAAAGTGCCATCACATTCTATCTTTGGGGATAAAGTGTCATGGGATTTAGTGGAATGAACTAAATAAAATGATGGATTATGGGTTAAGGAGGATTGGGGATAGAACAAAGAGTTTGTGTTTAAACATTCTTGGGATATTTATAACCCATAATTTTGTTCTGTTTCATTGGATTTGGAAATAACTTTCCTTTATGGATACTTAAAATTTTGGGCGGATAAAGTCCCATGGAACTGCTTGGGGACCAAAAAGAAATTTTTGGGTCTTCATGATTTCTTTAGAGACCATATTAACTTTTTAGTAGGGAATGGATCGAGCATCTATTTATGGTTTTATTAATGGATTCCTATAGGTATTATTTTCTCCTCTATAAATGATTGTAACATCTATGATTCCAGATTAACTACATTTTCTATGGTTGCTGACATAATTTCAGAAGGCTTTTGAAATCCATATCTTCTTGTATCTACTAATATTTGAGATTTATTGAAGGGGAATATATCTTTAAATATGTGAAAATGAATCTATGATTGGATTATTGGTAATTTTCATGCTTTTTTCCCCATTTGTTTGGGATATGAATAATTATGTGTGAGATTTTCAAATTTTTCCAAGAATTATTTAGTCTAGAGCTATCCAAAACCTACAATATTTCCAATAATATTATAGTTAGGGATACTCAATTGGATGGTCTCTAAATATCAGTTATAGTGTATGGGATTGGATTTTCCTATCTTTTGGCTTATTTGTGAGTAGGATTCTAAAAGTATTGATCATATTTTTTTTTTCAATTATGAGTTCTCTAGGAATCTATGGTTTTTTTGAACCAGTTAAATGTTTATTTGAATGTTGGATCCTTATCTAACATTAATCATTTGTGAAATTTTTTATTTATTGATTATTACTTAATTAGTGCCTTAGGAATATTGTGGTTGGCCATCATGGTATATTTTATTTGTAAGGAAAGTAACTCTCAGGTTCATGGCTCTTCCAACCACTATGGAAGTTATATCTGGATTAATTTTTAATTGATCATATACTATTGATTTTATTATTTTAATTGTTTTACAATTGTAGGGGAAACCAAAATTTTATTTTAATATGGAATTTTCCATCTACTTTTATTAGGGATGGTTATTGGTTTCTTTTACAGTCTTGGGTTGTTTTTGCTCTGTCTTTGGGTCCATTATGGTTTTGGTTCTATTTTTTGATTTTGGAAATGGATGGGAATATACCCTAGATAGTTTTTTTTCTATTTGTGTGGGTCTATTAGGTGATTCTATTTTGGTTTTTTATTATTTTGGTGTTTGGCGGATGAGGGATGTTTGAGGAGTAAGGTGCTTGTGTAGAGACTTCCTGGTTTTGGAGAATGGGGATGTTTCTGAAGGGGATTATAGTGTGGTGTGGAAGGAGGAAAAAGATTTTCTACTAGGTAATGATTTTGAATATATGGTTCATGGGGAGGGATATTCATAATGGTATTGATAGTTTTTGGTTTATAAGTTTCTATTTAAGTTGTGTTCCTCATACTTCTTGGGTGCATGTTGGAATTTTTTGGATAGTTTTAGGTAGGATTTTGGTTGACCAGTTTTTCAATCTCTTGGTAGGTGGTATTTTATTAGTGGAGATTTCAGGATTCTGATATTTTGGTATTTTGGTGGCCTCATGTGGTGGTTTAGTTCCTTGTTATATTTAAATTTTCCTTGAATTATAGGTTTATGATGAGTTTAGTGGTTCACAGTTTGAACAGGCTAGTGTTGAAGTTATTAGAGGCAGGTTATCTTTTTTGGTTTGGTGGTTTTGTAAGAGTCTTGGGTGTTAGTGTCAATTTTAGTCTAAGAGGATAAGAGGGATGGTATATGTTTTGTGTTAGGTGGTATACTAGTAATTTCTAATGTTATCTGAAGTGGAGTTATGACAGGGTGATAGTTGGTTGGTTTGTGGTTTGGTGAGGGTCTATTGAGGTTAGATGGATCACATATGTTTTTTATAGGTGGGTTGAGTGGTATTCGATAAGGTTTTTTAGTTTATAGTTATGGTTAGACACCAATCACCATCAATGGATACTAGTGGGGTTTTTGAGGTGATTCTCATGGAATGCTCAATTGGATTGAATTAGGGGTTTTCAGGCCTTTCATTATCTTAGATGTTGAGGATATGTCATGTATATTGGGTTTTCGAGGGTCTTCTTAAACTGGGATTCATGTGGCATCTAGTTAGTTGGGATTTATATGTTGTGGTGGTTTTTTATATTTTATTTATGGTTATTAGGCATGAGAACTTTGGTTCTAGGCTGGAGAGGGAGGCAACTATGGTTCTTTTTACTGATGGTGCTGTGTTGGGTCCGATTTGGGGGATTTATTTAATTTAATTTCGGCTTACAGATTTTTGGTTATATTTCATTGGATTTTAGTGATGTTGTTGCTTGTGGTTATGTTCAGAATTTTTTTTATGTGTACTGGTTATGGTGTTTGGGTTTGGGTTTTTTGGTTGTGAGTGTGTGGGTGGTTGTGTGTACATGTGTTTGTTTTATTGGTGGTTGAGTGTGCATACATGAGTTCAGGTGCTGGTGAATGTGTGAGGGTGCATGAGTTTCTAGTTGGTAATGCTTTTATATACTCCTAGTTTTGTATTGCTGTTTTTAATTGGCATTTTGTTTCCCTAGTAGTGCATGCGTTTAGATTACTTGCGGGTTTTGTTCCTCGGAGCTACTAGGGTTCCTTCTACTTGGTCTGATAGGTCACATGTGCTATGATCCTATGTAGTAAGAAGCTATTTGGTGTGTTTTTGGTAGTTTTACAGTGTTTCTTCTTGTATTATTCTTTGTTGGTTCCATCTATCGAGTTTGGATGGTTATTGGGATCATTCATTGTTTGTTAATAGTGTCTTTTTTTGCTAGTTTTTTATGATGCTACATGGTGATTATGATGTTATTTCAGTGTGGTGGTAGTGCTTTTATTCCATCCAACTTCTATCTATAGAGGCTTCACAATATTCTTATCCATTTTAGTCTTCTTGTCTTCTCGATCATTTTTGGTGCCCTGTTTGGTTCTCTTGTTTTTGTTTTTTTCATGGAATCTTTATTCCTAAAACAATAATCATTTCACCCTTGGGTAATATTATTGCAATTATTCTTCTCTTATATTTACCTTATACATTTTACTTGAAAAAAAATCTCTAAAACCTAGAAACACCATAAAATCCCAAAAAAAAACATAAAACCCCTCGAAATCCCTAAAAACCCTAAAAGATCATAAAAATACTAAAAATCCCTAAAAAACCAAAAAAACCCCTTAAAACCCATAAGAAAACAATGAAACATAAAATTATATAAAACACCTAAAAACCATTAAAATTACACAAACCATAAATAAACTAAAAATCCATAGAACCATAAAAATGGCTAAAAAGCTCAATAAATTTTAAAAACCCATAAAATCTAAAAAAACCACTAAAAATATAAAATCCCTTTAAACACCAAAAAATGTTAAGAAAACACTAAAGACATTGAAACCCTAAAAATTTACAAAAATACTTAATACCCCAAAAAATAACAATTTCCTAAAAATCCAAAAAACCATTAAAATCCCTAAAAAACCAGAAAAACATAAATATCCTAAAAACTCTGCAAAAAGGTAAAAACCCTAAAACCCTGAAAGTCACTAATGAAACCTTAAAACCTAAAAACACTTAAAATCCCCAAAAACATAAAAAATTTATAAAATCTATAAAAACCTAAAAAAACTAATAATACCATAAAACCTAAAAAAACATAAAATCCATAAAACCCTAAAAATGATAAAAATAACATTAGTACACCTAAAAATACTAGAAACACTAAAACCTATAATAAACATAGAAACCCTAAAACTCCATAAAACCTTAAAAATACACTAAAACTATAAAAACCTTAAAAACCTTAAAGGACTCAAAAAACCCCCTCAAACCTAAAAAAAAATTAAAAAAATGAAAAATACCCATAAAAACATAAAACCCCCAAAAATTAAAAATCCATAAAAACCAAGAAACATATAAAAATACTTATAAATCTTAATGTCCCTAAAAATGTAAAAACCCTATAAACATATAAAAATTCCCATGAAAAGATTAATAACTTAAAAAAATTAACCCCCTAAATACATAAAAACTATAAAATCTCTAAAAACCCTTAAAAGGGTTTTGTATCTCCATCTAGTTTGATTCTTGTCATACATGGGGGCCAATATGTTCATCCATTGATGGTCGTATTATTTATATATATGGGGTCCTTAAAACAATTCAAGTTTAGACATTATTTATGATGGGAATTTGAACCCTCTAATAGCATTTTCTATTGAGTTTTGGGATGTTAGAAGGATGATTATTTTACTTCCTCATCCTGGGGTTAATAATGATGGGATCTTGTGAAATTGGATATCATATTTTTCCATTTTCTAGGTTTTGGGGAAACTCGAGCTTGACACTAAGGTTTGTATTTTTTTGTAATGATTTTTTTTTTCAAATTAATGGATTCTTCTTTCATTGTGGTAGTAATGTTTAGCTTAAATTAGAGTTTATTTTTCCTTTCCAGACTCCTTTCTAGTAAGAAGTTTCCTAATATTAAAGATAATCAAGATTTGGTTCACCAGATGAACTTGTGGGGATGTCTTATTAGTGGTGGTTGATGATTCACTAGACTCTTACTCTTTGTGAATTGAGGATTTTTTTTATTGTTGGGGCAGTTTTTCTAGTGTTGGGTGGTGTGTTGGTTTTCATGGGTTTGATTTTCTAGTGTTGTGGCTATTTGGGTGAAACTTCTTGTTGGCTAGGGATGTTGTTGAGAACTGGAAATGAGGATGTATGGTGAAGGCTCGTCTATAATGATGTGGATTGGATATTTTTGGGTGGTGGTGGTGTGTGAGTGTGTGTGAGATAGGGTTTTTTATGGAAATTTTTCACATCCTTTATTGTTGTCACTATTTTGGGATTTCCTTTGTTGTGATGCCCCTCATATTGCATGCTGGATTGATTCATACTATTGATGTTTCTCCTTTGACCGGTTGATGGAGTTACGTGAGGGGGTTATTTTATTTTGGGCATTGGGTGATGCTCCTCATGGGGTTGTTGGTGCCTTGAGGGAGGTTTAGTTTGTAGTGTTTTTTATGTTGGGCTTATGTGTATGGAAGCTTCGTGAGGTTCTTGGGTCGTTGTATTGTTTTGGTTGGTTGGTCTCTATGGGAAGCTTCCTAGGAACAATTGGATTCAAATTTCAGTTATATGGCATCCATGATGTTCTTCAAAACATTTTCCTAGTTCTGTTTTGGATGGGCTCCATGAGATTTATTGGACCATTCTATTTTGTGCTCGCTTGAGGTTACTTGGGCATTGGGTTCGTTTCCAAATAGTTGTTTCTTTTGGATTTATGTGAAATGGTTGGTTAAACTTTGGGTGATTTTTTTGTACTCAAACCCCCCTTATTTCTATATATTTCATTCTATGCTCCTTGAAAAAAACCTTTAAAAACCCAAAAAACCCCAAAAAACCCCTAAAAACACATAAAATCCCTAAAATCCTAAAAACCCATAAAAATCATAAAAAATACCTAAAAATAAATAAAAAAAGTATAAACCTACTAAACTCCTAAAAACCCTAACAATACCATCATAATAAAAAAATAATAATTTAAAACTATAAAAACCAAAAAACTCAAAAAAAGCAAAAAACCCCTAAAAACCCTAATTTTTTTTATTAACCCTCAAAATCCTTAAAACCCCAAAAAACCCATAAAAATCATAAAAATACCTAATAATATAGAAACCCTATAAACAGGAAAACCTATAAGGAAACTATAAAAATATAAAAATGCATAGAAACCATAAAATAAAAAACCCCTAAAAACCCTAAAAACCATTAAAAAATAATGATCCCTAAAAACGTCAAAAACCCATAAAAAACACTAAAACCCACTAAAAACTCTAAAAAACCATTAAACCCATAAAAATGGTAAACAACTCTAAACAACCTTAAAAATCATAAAAATATAAGAAAACCATAAAAACCCAAAACAACCATAAAAACCATAAAAACTCTAAAACATGATAAAACCATCTAATTCCATAAAAACACTAAAGACCCATAGTGGTTCTAAAATTACCGAAAATACCTAAAATGTAAAACCCCTAAAACCATTAAAACACCCTAATAAATACATAAAAACACAAAAAACACTTAAATACCCTAGAAACATAAAAAACACTAAAAACAGTAAAAGCAAAAAAAACCAAAAAACCATAAACCCCCTAAAAACAATAAAAATCCCTAAAACCCAATAAAAACCCTAAAACCCATTAAAAAATCTAAAATCCATTTAAACATCTAAAAATATCAAAAAAAAACTAAAAACCATAAAACCAAAAAAACTCAAAACCTATAAAAACCTTAAAATTCATAAAATCCCTAAAAATCCTAAAAACCCAAAACACCCAAAAACAAAAAAATCATAAAAACGGAAAAATACCTAAAAACATATAAACCCCTAAAACCTAGAAGAACTATAAGAAAACCATAAACACCTAAAAACACTTAAAACCCCTAAAAAAAAAATCTAAAACCCTAATAACCGCAAAAAACTAGAAACCATAAAAACCCCTAAAAACCATAAAACCTATTGAAAAATCCAAAACCCCTTAATACCCCTAAATACATTAAAAAAATCTAGAAACCCCAAAGGATCATAAAATCTCAACAAACCCCATGAAAACCCAAAAAAAATAAAAAATAAACAAAAAACCCTAAAACCCTAAAAACCACTAAAAACAATAAAAACATAAAAATCATAAAAATACCTAAAAACGTAAAAACCCTTAAAAACATTTAAAAACCCACAGAAAACCATAAAACCAAAGAAACCTTAAAACCCATAAAAACTAAAAACTTTAAACCATAAAAACCATAACTATTCTAAAAACAAAAAAAATATATTTAAAACCCTAAGAATTTAAAAAAACTATAGAAAACAATAAAAACCCTAAAAAAATAAAAAACAAAACCCAATAAACCCAACAAACCATAAAAACCCTAAAACCCTTAAAAAACCACAAAACCCTAAAAACCCTAAAATTAAGAAATATCCTTAAAAAATCCATAAAATCCATTAAAAACCTAGAAACCCATATGAGAAGCTTAAAAACATAAAAATACTTAAAACCCTAAAAACGGTAAAACCGCTAAAAACCCTAAAACCCTTAAAAACTCCTAAAATCCCTAAAACCCCCCACAAAACCGTAAAACCTCATAAAACCCCTAAACAAACTGAAAACCTTAAAACCCCTTTACACCACTAAAACATTAAAGTCATTAAAAAATGTATGAAACTAAAGAGACGATAAAATCGAAAAAATCATAAAAACCCTAAAAACCCTAAAACCCCTGAAACACCTCAAAAACACTAAAAAACAAAAAAAATATATTAAAAAGACATAAATACCCCTAATAATTTAAAAAAACCTAAAAATTATGAAAACCACTTACAAAACCTTAAAAACCAAATAAACATTTTAAACCCCTAAAAACACAAAAAAATCTAAAAATCCAAAAGACCCCAAAACCTTAAAAATATTAAAAACCTTAAAACCCAAAAACCTCATGAAACACCTAAAAACACACTAAAAACTAAAAAAACACATTGAACCTCTAAAATTACATAATACCAAAAACACCATTAAAAGCACCATATACCCCTCAATTCCATAAAAAGACGAAGAACACATTATAATCCGAAAAAATCATAAAAATTCCTAAAAACCTAAAAACCATAAAAACCCATAAAGACCCTGAAAAATTTCATAAAAAGATAAAAACACTTAAAACACAAGAAAACCTTAAAACCCCCCAAAAACCATAAAACCCCTAAAAATTTATAACCCTAAAAATCCTAAAAAACCACATAAATCCTAAAAAATACCTAAAACCCTAAAAATTTAGAAAACACCAAAAACCATGAGAAAATACACCTAAATAGTTAAAACCTAAAAACACTTAAAACCCCTAAAAACCAAGAAACATTAAAAATCCTAAACCCATAAAAAACCCTAAAAACCATAAAATCCCTAAAACCATATAAAACCCCTAAAAACACTAAAAACACTAAAAATATTTTAAACCCTCAAAAATTTAAAAAATCATAAACATTTAAACCCAAAAGAAACTCAAAAAAGAACCTAAAAATGAAATAAACCGTAGAACCCCTAAAAATCATGAAACCCTAAATACCTCAAAATGCCTAAAACCATAAAAATACCATAAAATCTAAAGAAGAAAAAAAATACATAAGAACATAAAAACCCTTAAAAACTAAAAAAACATAAAAACCAAAAAAAATACCCCAAAAAACATAACGAATTAAAAATCCGTAAACACCATAAAGACCCTGAATCACCTAAAAATACAAAACCCATAAACCCCATAAATAACATAAAAACCCAGAAACCCATAAAAAAATTAAACTACTAAAATATATAAAAATAGTTTAAACCAATAAGCTTGTTTAAAATTTTAAAATCCCTAATACCCTAAAAACCTAAAAAACCCTTAAAACCAAAAAAAAACCAAAAACCGCTAAATTCCCTTTAAATTTGTAAAAACCCTCATAATCCCTAAAAACCCTAAAAATCCATAAAAGTTAAAAAATTCCTTTAAAATCCTTAAAAACATAAATAAAACATTAAGAAACTACAAAAAATTTACGATATCCTGAAAACCAAAAAACAACTAAAGAACCAAAAAACCTTAAAAAGATAAAACCCTAAAACCATGAAAACCCTAAAACCCCTAAATATTAATAAAATCCCTAAAACCCATAAAAATAGTTAAAATCCATAAAAGTACATAAATAAAAAAGAAACCCTAAAAACCCATAATAAAACCTCAAAATCCTAAAAACAGTTCCATCCCCCAAAATACCTAAAACATGCTAAAAACCCTAAAATCGCTAAAAACCCTAAAAACCCTAAATACCCTAAAAACAATAAAGACACATAAAAAGCTTTAAAAACCCTTGAAAAATAAAGTTCAAAAAATAACCTAAAAAACTCTAAATCCCCCTAAAACTGTAAAAACACAAAAAACTCTACCAACCCTTAAAACCCCTAAAAATATTAAAAACAATGAAAAGCCATAAAACCCAAAAAAACTCAAAAAACCCCAAAAAAACCATAAAACCCCCAAACACACAAAATCAATAATACACAAATAATAAAAATAATTCTGAAAAATTCTTAAAGACCCCAATAAACATAAAAACCTCTAAAAACCATGAAAACATTTATGAATGACTTAGAAACCTTAAAACACATGAAACCCCTAAAAATATAAAAACCCAAAAAACAAAAAAAAACCGTAAGAGCACTAATAAGAAATTTTTTTATAAAAAACAATGAAAAATCACAAAAATTTGCAAAAAACACTAAAAACTCTTTAAACACTTGGAAATTTTTAAAAATATAAAAATACATAAGACTACCAAAAAAAAGGTCACATAAAACCCTAAAAACCAATAAAACCATAAAGACCCCTAAAACTATAAAAACCCATAAAACCATAAAACCAAACTAATAATATAAAAACCCTATAAAACCCTAAAAGTGTAAAAATATATAATACCCTTAAAAACTATAAAGAATTCAAAAACCAAAAAATACCACAATAACCATAATAACTCTAAAACCCAAAAAAACCAAAAACCCAAAAGAATACCAAAAAACTATAAAAAAACATAAAATCCATCGAAAATATTTAAAAACCCATGCTGGAAGGAGGATGAATCTGTTACTCATAGTTTTAACTCATGTAGATTTTCCTGTAGGTTTTCATTACATTTGCAAGATGTGTTAGGAATTCATATGGCCATGAACGACTATGAGGGTCTTCTAAAGTCTGTCTAGCATACTCGGATGAGTGAGAAAGTTGGGGATATGCTCCTTACCTCCACTGCTAATGATTTCTCAATTTTATGGGAGGTATGAAATTGTGCTGCCTTTGAAGGCCAATGTCCATCTGGATGTGGTGGCATCTTTCTTACACACCGAGGCTTTGTTGAGGGATGTTTCATCCATTACATTGGCCATGGTACAAAAATTGAGGCTTAGTTATGGGCTATGATAAAAGCGATCAAGTATGAAACTCATCATGGCTGGAGACATCTTGGGGTGGAATCCGACTCCACCACTGTAGTGCACACCTTCAAGGCTTGTTCCAGATTTGTTCCATGAAAAATCCTTCTATTCTGGATTGAATTCCATCTGACGATAGAGTATATCTACTTAGATGTCACTCATGTCTATAGAGAGGCCAATCAGGTTGTTGATGCTAGGTCAAAGAGGGACTTTTTGGAGGCCTCCTTGGGATGGTCTTTGGTTTCACCTAAATTATTCTCTCATCTTGTTGATTTGGATGCACATGTTGTTTTTTATTCCCATCATTGTAAAACCCCTGCTCTTCCACTTTCTAAGATTTTTTAATAAAAATTTTTAGGTTCAGGCTCACCCGAATCTTGAACCCATTTGAAGTATTTAAAAAACCCTACAAACCCATAAAAACCTAAAAATCCTCTAAAAACTATAGAAACAATTTAAACAGCTAAAAACATTTACAAGCTATACAAAACCATAAACCCCTAAAAAAAGACCTTAAAATCCATAAAAATCATAAAAAACCATAAAAATCATCAAAATCCCTCAAAACCCTATAAACCTATACAAAATCTAAAAATCCATAAAAATATGTAAACACTTAAAAACCCTAAAACCCTAAAAATTGTAAGAAACCCTTAATACCTAAAAACACTACAATCTTCCACCGAACTAAAAATGATAAAAACATAAAAGGCCCCAAAACCCTACAAAACCGTAAAAAAAATAAATACCTAAAAAGAAAAAAACAATAAAATACTAAAAAACATAAGACCCCTAAAACCTATAAAATGCTGAAAACCCTAAGATGCCAATAAACCCCCAAACCCCTCAAACTCTTTATAAACCCTAAAAATCCAAAAAAATCATAAAAATCGTAAAAATACCTAAGAACATAAAAAAATGAAAACCCCTAATAATAACTTAAAAACCTAAAAACACAAAAACAACTAAAAACATAAAAACACAAAGAAAACTCTAAAATACCTAAAAAACCGAAAAAAATCCAAAAATACATAAATTCCCCAAAAGCCATAAAACCCAAAAAAACTCATAAAACCCAATAAAAAAAATGAACAAATACTATAGACTCTAAAAACCTTATAAACCCCTAAATTTTTTAAAATACTCTAAAAACATTAAAAAAACTAAATAACACAACAAAACCCAAAAAAACCTATAAAACCCCAAAACCCAAGAAAACTAACAAAATCCCTAAAGTCAATTAAAGAACATTAAAATCATAAAAACTCACTAAAAATATCTAAAAACATTAAAACTAAAAAAAACCCATTAAGCACTTAATAAAATCTTAAAAATCTAAAAACGATTAAAACCCCTAAAAAACCTAATAATGATAAAACCGCTAAAGAAACCTAAATACTAAAAAAATAAAAATCCCTTAATCATTAAAAACCAAAAAACAAAGAAAAACACTAATAACTCGCTAAAAATATAAAAACCCTTTAAACCCCTAAAAATGTTTAAAAACACTAAAAACCCATAAAACACTAAAATTTAAAAAAAACCCAAAACCCATCAAAATCCCAAAAAACCAGAAAGACTATGAAAATAATAAAAATTTCATAAAAATAAGTAAAAACTAAGAAACCCCAACAAACCATGTAAAACTCAAAGAAAATCGTAATAACCAAAGACCAATTAAAACCCTTAAAGAACATAAAAAATGCTAAAAATACTAAAAACCACTAAATAATTTAAAACCCATTATTACCCTAAAGACGTTAAAAAAATATAAAAAATTAAATCAATAAAAAACTCAAAATAAAACTAAAAACAAAAAAAATTCTAAAATCCCTAAAACCAAAAAAACCATCAATATCCTTAAAAACCCAAAAACCAATGAAATCAAAAAAAACCCAAGAAATCCCTAAAATGTAAAAAACTCTAAAAACCCTGAAAAACCATATGAAAACCTTAAAAACATAGAAACACTTTAAACCCTTAAAAATATAAAAATATAAAAACCCTAAAACCCTAAAAATCGTAAAACCTTGAAAACCATAAAAAATAAAAAACCATAAAAATCCTAAAAACCCACTAAAAACACTAAAAACTCATTAAACCCATAGAAATGATAAAATAAACTAAAAAACATTAGAACCCAAAAAAAAACAAAAAAAAAACATAAAACCCAACAAACTATAAAACCTATAAAAGGCATAAATCCTTAAAAACACTAAAAATCCATAAAAACTCAAAAAACCATACAAATCCTAATGAAGTACTAAATTTCCCCAAAAATATAAAAAATTGATAAAAACCCTTAAGAAAATAATAAAACCTTAAAACCTAAAAACACTTAAAACCCCTTAATATAAAAAAAATTATAAAAATCCCTAAACACCCCTAAACCCCTGAAAAACTCAAAGAAAGCCTTAAAATGAAAATAATTAAAACTCCTAAAAACTCTAAAACACAAAAAACCATTAAAACACTAAAAACCCAAAAAACTATAATAACATGAAAAAACCTTAAAACTCATAAAATCCATGAATTCCCTAAAAACAACAAAAAACTCTAGAAACCCTTTAATCCCATAAAATTGTTTAAAAACTCTAAAAATGATTTGAAATCCTAAAAATGCTTCAAATCCTAAAAATCAAAAAAAAACAACCAAAAACCCAAAAAACCATTTAAACCCTAAAAATACATAAAATCCTAACAAATAACTAAAAATGTAAAAAACCCTAAAAAACCATAAAACCAAAAAACCCTATGAAAACCAAAAAAACAGAAAACAAATTAAAACTCCTCAAAACCTAAAAAAAATCTAAAAACAAAAAAAAAAACCTAAAACCCCTAAAAACTATAACACACCCCCAATACCTTTTAAACATCTAAACCCCCATAAAATACTCAAAACCTTATAAACACACCCAAAACCATTTAAACCCCAAAAAATGTTAAAAAACTAAAAAAAAAACAGATAAACAACAAAAAAACCGAAAACACCTAATATAACATAACATCATTAAAATCTAAAAACCCCCGAAAAAACCCTATAGCCGTTAAAACCCCAAAAACCCTAGAAATAATAAAAATCCAAAAAAATTAGTAAAAATCTTAACAAAATACAAAATTATAATGCCATTAAAACCCCTACGAAATCCTTAAAAACCAAAAAAATCATAAAACCCATAAAAAATAAAAAACAAAAAAACCCTAAATCCCTAAAAAATAATAAAACTCAAAAACCCCCGAAATAACTAAAATTCCAAAAAAACTCAAAAATTCATAAGAAACCCCAAAAAACTAAAAAAACTAAAAATCCTAAAACCCCCTATAAAACCGTTGAAAACTAAAATCACAAAAAACCCCTAAAAACCTAAAAACACTAAAAAACATAAAAACATTAAAACCACTAAAATCCTAAAAACCTTCAAAACCCCTAAAATCCATATAAGGGACATGAAAACCTCCCCAAGACATTCTAAATTCTAAAAATCATCTAAACCCCAAAAACAATTGAACTCTAAAAACCAAAAAACAATAAAAACTCAAAAAAAACCTAGAACCCCAAAAAATAAAAAACCCATAAAAACCCAAAAACCCTAAAAATATCTAAACCCCAAAAATTAAAAAAATCCTAAAAATTTCCGAAAAATTTCTAACAACGAATAAAACCCCAACAACCCTTTGAGGTTACCCTACCAAGATTCAAGGGTCACTAAGAAGGGGAGTGGGTGAATCATTGATATATTTTTATTTTAAGTTTCCTTACTTTACTAAAAACATTTCCCTTCTATTAAATATTTATTTCTCTTTTTAAGATAGACAAAAAACACAATCACCAGAACACAAAAATTCACAAGGATTACTAATGAACAATATTAGATAGTCCTTGGTATGGTTCAGAAAAAATTTAATATCACACGGTCTACTTGAAAGCAATCATATTTGTTTTAATACAATGTTTAGAATAATCCCTTACATTCTTATAGCATTGTATTCAATACAATAGTGAATTTTTCTATAATTAACATGATGTCATGTAATAAAATTTTCTAATAAGAATTTGATAGTTCTTCTTATTCAACATCCATAAATATGTTCTTTCAAAATAATAATTCACTTTCTTATCTAGAATATAGTAAAAAATTATTTAACATCATAATGATACTCAGTATTATTTCCCAATCCAATTCTCTTGTCCAATTGCTCAATATAGAAATATTACTCTGTTAGAATACCACTTAAAAAATTCTAAACATCTTCTTTTTAGTCCGTAAATCCCACTATGATTTCATAGTCATCTCCAGAAACTCTAAATATGATCTTCTTCCATCTTATTTTTATTCTGTACCACTAAATTAATTAATAAAACTCAATATTTAAACCTGTTATTTCTAGAATTTCATAGCATCTCTATACTATTTCAATAGTGATGCAAGTCAAAGGATATACAATGTATTCTCCTACTTTTATAGGCATTCCAAAATGGTTTAAGTGGGTTTATGAAAATTTTATCCATCTTCACCAAATTTACTGAATCATTAATCTTCCTTAAATATAAGATCTCTCTGTGACTTCTTCAAAAACATTCAAATCTTAAAATATCCTTGATTTTTTAGAACATTCTTTGACTTCTTCAACACTTCATACATTCTAATAAATCTTCTGTTTGATTCTAATTTAGATTCTGATTTCCAAATACAATTTCTTCACTATGATAAAGGAATTTCATCAATTAAATTTTTTTATAGCACTTTAAGATGAATAAAAACTAAAGATATTTCATTACATTTCTCCTAAACACCTAAAAGACTATCTTCATATTCTGATTTCCACATTAGTATGAAAGAATACATTCAAAAATAGTTTCTTCAATATATTTCTCTAAAAAAAATGGTATAACTAAAACTTATGTCTTCTCATTATGATTCCTGGAACTAGTTCTCATTTCAATTTCTTCAATATGATGAAGACATTAGATTCTTTAAACTTATTCATCATCTTCTAATTATTCTTTTCTGAATATGATACAAAAGACCATTCATTACTCAACTTCTTTATCTTTTATAATTATGATACTTTTCAACTTCATTCTATGAATATTTAAATCTTTTGGATTTTGGCTTGGCCAAAAACCAGCACCTTCAGTTTCTCCCATTACGATCAAGAAAACCTCTCAGCCTTTAACAAATATATATTTGGTAGACTCAATCTGATGGTTTGAGACCAGAAATGTTTGTTTACAAAAAAAATTCTTCTTCTAATATAATTTTCTTATAATCATGATTTCCTTTAGTATTTTTATTACATTGAAGATCATATTTTGCTTTATCTTACTTATAATGGAATGTTTTGTATCTTCTCATCCTTTCTAGAATATTATTTCTTTATAATCTAAACTTGAATGTGATTAGCCTGAATAAAATTGGATGCACCTTTTCTATAATTTATATAATCATTATTGAATCAAAAGTATTACAACTTATTTATTATTTGTGATAAATACCATATAACAAAGCATCGTCATATTTAAATCCATACTGAATCTAGTTCACATCCATATTATGATATTCTTTTCATTCCAGACCTGAGTTATGTTTGATAAACCATTTATACCAAAAAATATCATTCCAATATAAAGGAATTCCATATAAATTTTAAGTAATAATTCATAAAAATGATGGTCAGTCTAATTTTTACCAACAACAAAATGAGTTGATTTATTCAACTTTGATAATTCCTTGACAACAATAGTTAATACACGAATATATTAATCTTCATTATAAACTTAGTCCTTAAAATATCCCTGTGTATGTTGTTGTCAACAAAGATTCATAAAACCTTGAACTTTGTAACCTCAATCTATATATTACATATCAACAATTCTACTCCTACACGAGAAAAATCATTTTTGAAAACAAGAATAAATTACATCAAAACTATGTTGTCCAAAAGTAGTGACTATGAAAAAACATCCTATATTTTCTTCCTAATAGTTTCATCCTCATATTTTTCTTTCTCACCTTTCTTATTCACCATTCTTCCTCAAATTTCTTCCTCAACCTTCTTCCTTAGCATTCTTCCTCAGATTTCTTCCTCACCTTTCTTTCGCTACTTACTTTTGTAGCCTTTATTCCATAGATTTTCTCCACTTCTTCAACTTACCTAGTATAAAAAAATGTTTCTTTTGATAACCATTCCAACAAAATATTATAATAGTTCACACACTTACATGCTAGATTCATGATTTACCAACAAATCCCTTATTATTAATTCTTCTATAATGATAGATTTATGAAACAATAATCAACTTTTACAACACTATATAAAGATAAGATAAGAGAGGGTACAAGAAAATATTCCTCAACACTGATGATAAAGTGGTTGGATTCCCATGTTCAACCTCAATTTATAAAATGGTTCATTTGGAAAACTTTTTGTGAATATTTCAGCTACTTGTTCTGATGTAGGAACATACTCCGTATTCAAATCATTTTTATCCACATGATATTTGATGAAGTGGTACATTATGTCAATATGTTTTGAATCAGAATGCTGGACTGTATTTCTTGTTAGGATGGTTTCACTTTAATTACAACATCCCATGATGGAGGGTAACATTAATTCAATAAGTATGTCTTCCCAATAAGTTTTTGTCTTCATAGGATGGGTAGTAGATTGAGTAGAAAAAAAATACTCATCTTTAGTCGTGCTAATAGTTACTAAATTTTGTTTCTTTGAATAGAAACTAACAAAATTCTTTCTAGAAATAATACTCAAACATATATGGATCTTAAATCATAAACATTTCCTTCCTAATCAATATATGAATACCAAAAAAAATATATACATTTTTTTATATCGTAACTAATTCTTAAATATATTGTTCCTTTGATATATCTACGAATTCTTCTTCCAGAAAGTAAATTTGATTCTTTAAAATAACTTTGAAATATCACATACAAGGTAACCACATAAACAATGTCGTGTCTTCAGGTGGTCAAATATAAAAAACATCTAATCATCTTTTGAAATAATTTCAGATCAACATTCTTGCCTTCTCCATCTTTAGACAACTTGGATCCCACTAAAATTGGTGTGTAAAATAATTTCAAATTTTACTTGTTGAACTTGTTTAGAATATCCTTAGCATAATTTCAAAGAGAAAGAAAAATGTATTTCTTATTTTTTAAAACATTCAACCCAAGAATGTATTCATTTATCCATGCATGGAAATCTTAAACAACTGTTTCATTTCATTATAAAATTTTTCACAAGATCATTCATCATTCACAATAAAGATAATATAATCAACATAATAAATTATAATGTGGGAAAACACATGATTTTCCATGATGTAATGATTTCTATGAACAATTCCACTCTTAAATTCCATTTTCCCCAAAAATTATCCAATTTGTAATACCATGATCTCATATATTATTTTATCCCTTAATTGAATTTCATCATCTTACGCACATAACATTCATCTTTCCTAAAAATAAATCCACAAGGTTTCTCAATGTAAAATTCTTCATCAAAATCCCCATTCATAAATTAAAACTTCTCATCCATTGGAGAAAATTAGTATCTTTGTTGTGGATCAATTGCAAGAAAGATTCTTATTGTTTATATCATTTGTCCTAGAGAAAAATTCTAATCAGAATCAATACCTTCAATTTTTTAGTAACCTTTTCACACTAATCTTTCCTTTCTTCTCATCACTTCACTTTCTATATTTAGCTTATTCCGAAAAAACTCATTTTGTACCAATAATATTTTTTATCCTTATTGGGTTTGTGTTACCAAGTATCAGTCATCTCTATCTGATATATCTCCTCATTCATAAACTTTACCTATTTCAAATCCCCAAAATATTCATTCAAATCTTTCAGATTTACATTTTGAGACAAATAATTATGTCTAATAATTTTTTAAGTTCTTCTTATTTGAACTTTTTGATGTTGATCACCAAAATGTTCCAATCCTCCACTATATTACTTAGCAAATGATGTTTTATTTGACATTTATCATTATTACTTGAAATAGATCAGTCAAGTTCTTCATATTGAGTAGGAATACCTCTATTGGAATCATTATCAAAAAATTTATGAAAACATTACTTATCCTAATAACTTCCTTATCAATATAATTATATCATTCTTCTTCATCCTTTAAACAACATTCAGATTAGTATAATCAAATAAATTTTTGGTATATTTGCTGAAACATCTATATTCTCTTCTTTAAGAACCATAACAAAGAAAAAAATCCATATTCACATATCTTCTCAAACATTCCATGGTTTCCACCTTTCGTATTTATGATGCAAGGACTCCTAAAATCACATGATTGTTTCAATCATGGAGTTTTTCCATAAAACATTTCATATGGAGTCATATTTGAACATGGAATATAGAAACATCATATTTTTATATGAAAAATAGTACTCCTTGATTGCATCCAAATGTGATGAGAAAGACATTGTTTAATTCATATTGTTATCCCCAATTCCACCAAACTTCATTTTTTCCTTTCAGAACCCATTTTTATTTAGGATTATATGGTGAACTCAACTCATTATTAATTCCATGAATCTAAATATAAGTTTTAAAATTCTCATTATTTATACACCACCATTATCTATTCTTAACTTACTCACTGAATACTCGCCTTATTTATCATCTTTCATCGTGAAACATTCAAGAATTTTTAGAGCATCTAACTTATGTTTGATATACATTAGACAAGTAATGTGATTAAAGTCATCAATGGAAGTGAGGTATTACTTTTATCTATTAGTTTATTGTTTTATCATTGGAAAATGTATTTCACAATGAATAAGATCAAGGGGTTGTTTGGAAAAAATCTCAACTTTCTTAAGAATTAATTTTGTAATTTTTTACTTTTGAGAAATAGCGTAGAACCAACCACTTATGCTTGAATTATCAGGAATATCTCAGACACACTCTATCTTTGAAATCTTACTCATGTTTATATGAAACATGTTTCTCATCCTTTTATTACGTAACTCATTTTCTTCTTCCATCTCCAAGTTATTTGAGTTTTCTATTTCATGACCATGAAATAAGTCTCCTTTTTTACATTGTCCCCTTGCAACTTTCTTTCCATCATCCTCAATTTTCACCAAAACCAATATTTTCTAAGGATAATTTTTTTACCCTCATAAAAATATTTTGAAACACTCAGTAGGTTGTTTTCAATACCATAAACATATAAATCTTTCTTAGATTTCATCATTTCTTTCCCAATGATGGATGCTCCAAAACACTTGATTCTAAGAGATTCATCACTTCCCAATGTGAAAATTCCTTCTTTAAAGCCATTAATATTCTTCAAAAAAATTGAGTCTCATTCCATATAAAAAAAACACCCATTATCAAGAATACAAGGTTGTTCTCCTTTTATATCATTCAAATTAGTTTCAACAACCAGAGGCTTTTCTTTTCATTTTTCTTTCATCACCTCCATCTTCTATGAATTAGTAAGAAACTATTGTTTTGTAGGTAAAAAACAATAAAAACCTTAAAAATATTTCCATGTTGTTCACATATTGTACAAATAGTTTATAGTGGTTGGAATCTATCTTCAACTTTTACACCAAACTTCTCTGGTTTCTTCTGAACATCCTTTTCAGACTTATTCTTTTGATAGGATTGACCCTCCCACCCCCTCTAATTTTAACCATAATATTAGTTTTCAGATTGGTTTTCTTTTCATCCTTATTATAAATATTTGTAATAGAATCATTTTTGAACTATGGATATTAAGAATTTATTTTAGACTCAGATTTTTTAAAAACATCAGAATTCTCCACTTTGTTAATCTTGTCTACATACATAACTTTCCTATAATTCTTCTTCTTGGGAACCATTCTAGCTTTGTTCTAAACATTTGAAGGTATCATTGGTTGAACCTCCCTAGGTTTATCTTTATGATAAATTTCACCATCTTTAGATATATATATATATATATATATTAAATTTATATCCGCTTATTTACCTTTGTAAAGTTTTTTTGACAAGCTCCAACTCTTCCAATTTTAAAATTAGTTTTAATAAAATATACTCATTAAATTTTTTTTCTTTCTCAATAAATTTCTTCAAAATGATAATCTATTTCCTCATCTTTAATTTATCATCTGTAAAACCTTCGTAGATATTTTTTGATGAGTTTTCGTAATTATGTTTCTTGATTTCATTTCTTTCCATATAATCTATCTCAGAAACCATTTCAGCTTTTCTTTAGGATTAAATTCTAATTGAGTTTCTACATCTTCTTTAGAACTACTACTTCCAGACATTTCATTATTCACATTTTAAATAAAAGTATTATATCTAGACTTTTCAAAAGATTTTTTAGATTCATATTCAACTTCTTCTTCATAACCATCTTTAGATAAGAAAATTATTCTTTGGATTTGAATAATTTTATATCTTTTATCTGGAAAAATATTTATCCTTATCACCTTGTTTCATCCATGATCTTATTTTCCTTGTTTCTTCTTCATTATTAACCTCCTCTTTACTTCTTGGAGGAAAATTAACCACAATTTTCCCTGTAGATCCAAATAAAAAACACATCAATGGGAATTTCCCTTAATATTTACCAGTGTCCCTACTCAAATTTTTAGAAAATAAGGAAAAAATTTCATTAATATTTTTACATAATTGACTTTTGGAGTCGAAGACTGCAACTTCATCTTCTAAAGAGCCTTATTAAACATTTCATTCATGGTAGAATGGAAATAATTTTTTATATTTGTCTCCTCAATTAATATCATTATCCCTTATCATTTTATAAATAATTAGAGTACTATAAATAGCATCTAAATATATATTTTCATGATCTAAATATTTAAATGAGGAATCATGGGAATAAGACTTTTTTTTGGAAAGGATTCGTAAGATATTTTCAACAACTATAGAATATAACAACTTTTCACCAAGACATTTTATAGTGTTGACTATGTCATTTACATCAGTAAAGTAGTCACCAATAGATTCATATTCACCAACATTGAGATCTTTAATCTTCCATATCTAAATTTTCATCATTTCCATCTTTATATTTGTGTAGTATTTGTAAAAAAATCACCTTATCCTAGATACCATTGGCAGTGACAACACATTTTACTCTTAGAAACTCACTTTCAAAAAGTAATGATAGTAAAAAAATTTCTCTACCAACATTCTCATGATTCTTCTTATCAAATGGTGTAAGAAGAACCTTATCATCAATAGGATGAAATCCATATGTTGTATCTTTAGGAACATCATACCCAAGATAAATAATATAGAAAATCATTATATATTTCTAGATATGATAGTTCTTTCTATAAAATATTTGAATATGATTACTTTTCAAAAAATTCAGATTCTCCATCACAACATCTCATCAAAACATCAGTAAAGAATAAATCAAGGGAAACTTTAGCTCTAATACCAATTTTGATTACCTAGAAAGGATTCAAGTATCACTGAGATGGGGATGGAAGAATTAGTGATATATTTAACTTTTAAATTTTCTTAAATCAGAAATAAACTTTTCCTCCTATTAATGATTTATTTATCTTCTAAAAACAAATCAAACACATAACCATCAGAACATAAGAATTTAAAGTGATAACTATACAACAAGAGCAACTAGTCCTTGTTATGGTTTTGAAATAATACAATACCACACAATCCACTAGAAATAAAATTTTTTTGTGTGGAATAAAATTAGTAGGATATTAACTTACACACATGAAGCACTACATTCAATACAATAGTGTATGTGCTTCAAGTATAATGAAATGATGTTATAAAATTTTTTGTAGCAGACATGTTATGGTAATTATTAATAGAATTTTACAAATATGATCCTTAAAAAAATTCATAACATTATTATGCAGAAGAAGGTAAGAACATCCTCAAATTTGTAGTCATACTGAGTATGATTTCCAAGTTTGATTACCATGTGAGATTACTTAATAAAGAAATAATACTATGTCAGAATACCACAGAAACAATCCCGAACATTCTCTTATTTGGTTTTCAAATCCCAGTCTGGTTTGAAAACTCAAAATACTATCTTCCTCCTATTCTTCTATAAATTTAACAGCTTCAATAATACCAAATCTAGAAACCTATTATTTTTAGAATTATGGATCTTATCATTCCTCATTCGTGATTGATGAAAGTATTAAAATACACATTGTCTCTTTATCATTTTATAGAAATTTAAAAATGGTTTAAGTGGTATTTATAAAAGGTTTTCCCGCTTTTCCAAATTTCATAAATCTTTAATCATGCTTAAATACGATATCACTCTTTGAATTCTTGAACATATTTTCGAATATTCATATCTCTATGATTTTTGGATCTCTCATTGAATTCAAAAATTCTTCAAACATTCCAAAAAATCATCAATCTGATTCTGATTTTGATTTTGATTTTGAAATATGATTTATTTGTTAAGATAAAGGCATTTGGTCACTCTAATTTTTATAAACCAATTGAAAATAAATCAAAACTGATGATATTTTATTACATTTTGCTCCATCGCCCGAAATACAATCTTCCCATTTTGATTTAATCATCTAGATGGAAGCACATGTTCTCCAAAAGTTTTTCATTATGTTTTAATGAACAAAATGTAAGAAGGAAAAAATATGCCTTCTTAATACAATTTTTGGAATGATTTATAATTTATATTTCTTCATTATGATCTAGACAAGAGATTCTTTTAATCTTCTTTATCCTCTTCTACTTATTCTTTTGTAAATACAAAACCAAATATAATTTAACACTTGACTTATTTTTCATTTTTAATTTTGATACATATCAACTTAATTATCTAAAGATTTAAATATTTTGGATTTTGGTTTGACCTAAAACCAGTACCTTCGGTTTCTTCATTATGGTCAAGAAAACCTTCTCATCCTTTAACAAATTTATGTTCGATAATCTCATACCGATGGATTGAGATCGAAATGGATTGTTTATATAAACATTCTTCTTCCATAAACTTTTTCTTGTAAGCATGACTTAATTCATTACTTGATTACATTCAATACCATTCTTAGTATCATCTAACCTATAATGGAAAGATTTGTAACTTCCCATCATGTCCAACAAAATCATTATTTCAAATCAAAACCTAGATGGGATTTGCCTGAATATGATTGAAATCACCTTTCCCCTTTCTTTCATCATGCTTTAATCACACGTTTTACAAATTAATTATTATTTTTGAGAAATATAAAATAGCAATGCATCATCACATTTAAATTCAGATCCATACTGAATCCAATTATATTTATCATTATGATCTTCCTTATATTCCAGACCTGAGGTGAGTGCAATGAAACATTTCTTCTAGAAAAAATCTTCTCAATCTAATAGAATTTTTAATAATTGTGAGTCCAATTTTCTGAATATGAAGATTAGTCTGATTTTCACAAAAAACAACATGTAGTGATTTATCCTTCCTTGATAATTCCTTGGTGATAAGAGGCAATACCTGAATATGAAAATGTTCCTTATCATCTTGTTCCAAAAAACCCAAAAACTTCTCTGAAATCCATAAAAACCAAAAAACAATTAAAACCCCTAAAAATCCTAAAAAATGTTATAAGCTCTAAAAACCCTAAAAACACTAAATGTTTCAAAAAATACTACAAAACCTGAAAATCCTAAAATAGCCCTAAAATCCTCATAAACAAAAAAACCTTAAAACCCGAAAAAACAATAAAAAATAGAAAAAACCTAAAATCCATTAAAACCAATATAAAACCTAAAAACCCTAAATGACCAAAAATCTCAAGAACCCTAAAACACTAAAGTCCCCAAAAAACTACAAAAACCATAAAAATTTAAAAACTCCTAAAAATCCATAAAAACGTTAAAACCCCACTAAACAATAAAAACCATTTAAAAAACTAAAAATGTTAAAAAATTCTATAAAATTGTTGAAACATAAAAAATTTAAAAAAACCATGAAATCCCTAGAAACCCAAAATCCCTCAAAATATCAAAAAAAATTAAAAACCTGAAAAAAAAACAGAAAAAAATTACTTAGTATATAAAAATATAAAAGACCCCAAAAACATTGTAAAACCCTATTAATAACTTAAAAACCCAAAAAAACACTTAAATCCCATATAATAATAAAAACACTAAAAACCACAAGAATCCCAAAACCCTAAAAATCGTTAAAACCACTAAAAATCCCTAAAAACACTAAAACAATAAATTTTTAAAAAAATACGAAAAATTCCATAACAAAATAAAAACCCCCAAAAGCCTAAAAAAATATAAGAAATCATTAAAAACCTATAAACATTTAAGACACCTAAAAACCTAAAAAATTCATAAAACCTAAAAAAACACAAAACCCATAAAAACCTTGAAAACTCTTAACAATCCTAAAAATACATTAAACCCTAAAAACAACAAAAAACTCTAAAAACACTTTAAACCCTTAAAAATATGGGAAAAAATATTAAAAACCATAAAAATCCAAAAATCCCCAAAAATCCCAAAAAACTAAAAACACCCATCAAAATCCATAAAAAACCTCATAAAGCATAAAAACTATTCAAAGCCCAATAAAATCCAAAAAATAATAAAAGACCCTAAAACCCTAAAAACCACAAGGAAAACCATAAAAACATAAAAAAAAATTAATACCCATAAAACACATAAACAAGGATAAATTCCCAAAAAACACTAAGAAGAACCTAAAAACCTTAAAAACCCATAAAAACCATAAAACCCCAAAACATAAAAAAACCATAAAACCCACTCAAAAACTAAAAACCATTTAAAACCATAATTTTTTTTAAAAAAATCTAAAACCCTTAAATACTACAAAAATACCCTACAAACCCAAAAACCATAAATACCTTAAAAACCTAAATACCAAAAAACCCTATATGTACCTAAAAATTCATACAAAACAAAATAAACTATAAAAAATCCATAAAAATCCCTAAAAATAGGAAACACTTTATATCCCTGAAAAATACAAACAAAACTATAAAAACTTAAAAATACTTAAAACCCCTAAAAACCTAAAAATACTAAAAACCCTTAAAACCCTAAAATCATAAAAAACCACATAATTATAAAAATCCTCGAAAACCCTAATAAAAATAAAAATTCGAGAAATCTGTAAAAATACCTAAATACATAAAAAACTATAAAACCCTAAAAACCCTAAGAAAATCATATAAACCTAAAAACACATAAACACAAAAAAAAAACAAAATGATAAAACCCTTTAATGTTCATAAACACTTAAAATCAATAAAAACATTATAACTACCAAAAACCTTAAAAACCCCTAAAACCCTAAAAAACGTAAAAACTCTTAAAACCCTTAAAATCCTACATACCATAACAAACTCTCAAAACCATTAACACCCCTTAAAACAAAAAAAAAAACAAAAAAAAAACACCAAACCCCTAAAAACCCATAAAACCCTCTAAAATCCCTAATAACTCAGAAAAACCTAAAAAATCTAAAAAATCATTAAAAATCCCTGAGAATCCTTAAAAACCTAATAAATCCTAAAACCATGAAAACCCATATGGTAACATTAAAAACCTAAAAACACTTAAAACCCCTAAAAACCTAAAAATCCCTAAAAAATCCTAAAAACCCTAAAAACCCTAAAAACCCCAAAACCCTTAAAATCCATAAATACCCAAAAACTATAAAAATCCTAAAAAATTCGTAAAATCCATCAAAAAAATTAAAAACCTTAAAAATGTTAAAAAATATATGAAAACGTTAAAAATCTAAAAATAGTTAAAACCCCTAAAAATTTTAAAAAACAATGAAAACTCTAAAAACACTAAAACTCGTCAAAATCATTAAAAACCATAAAAATCATAAAAATATTTAAAATTTCCTACAAAGATAAATTCCATAAAACCCTTGAAAATCCATTATAAAACCAGAAATTCCAAAAAAAAACTTGAAACCCCTAAAACCTAAAGAACCCTCAAAATCCATAAAAACCCTAAAATTACTCGAAAACCCTCAAAATCCGTAAAAACCCTAAAATCCATAAATATACAAAAAACGATGAATCCCTAAAAACATTAAAAATACTAAGAAACCTAAAAACTGTTTGAAACCCATTAAAACATAAAAATTCTTAGGCCCCTAAGAACCTTAAAACACTAAAAACCCAAAAGTACATAAAAACCCTAAACCACTAAAAACTATTAAAACCCCTAAAAATAATAAAAACCTTAAAACCAATAAAAACCCCAAAATCACTAAAAATTCAAAAAAATCCTTTAAAATCGATTTTTAAAAAAAACCTCTAAAAAACCATAATAACCAAAAAAATCCCAAAATTCCCTAAGAACCAAAAAAACCAAAAAAACCCTAAAAACACTAAACCAGCAAAAACATAATAAATCATAAAAACCATAAAAATAAAAATCCTTAAAATACCTAAATATCCCAAAAAATGTAAAAACCCTTAAATACATGAAAAACCCGAAGAAAACCTGAAAACAAAAAAACACTTTAATCACCTGAAAACATAAAAAATTCTAAAAACCCTTAAAGACACAAAAAATAAAAAAACCATCAAAATACCTAAAAATCCTTATGAATAAAAAACCTAAAAATCCTGAAAAATACCATAAAAAATACCAATAAAACTGAGAAACCCCTTAAAAAACCTTCAAAAACATTAATCTCTTTAAATCTATAAAAAACATAAAATATTCAAAAAAACATTAATGACCCATAAATACCAATAAAACCATAGGAATCCACTAAAAACAATAAAATCCCTATAAACCCATAAAATATTAAAAAACTCAAAAACCCATAAAACTCTAAATAACACAATAATTATCCTAAAAACAAAAAAAAACATTAAAAACCCTAAAAAACATTAATACCATAGAAGTCCATAAAAACACAAAAAATCATTAAAATCCTTAAAATTCACTGAAAACATAAATACCCATAAAACCCTATGAAACACTTAATAAACTAAAAATATATAAAACCCCTAAAATCATAAAAAATAAAAAAAACCATAAAAATAACTAATACAACCATAAAAAGCCAAAAACTCTTAACTTATTTAAAAACCATAAAAACCATAATGAATCCAAATAATTCACTAAAAATCACTAAAAAATCAGTAAAACACAAAAATATCCCTAAAAACTAAAAAAACATTCAAACCCTACAAATCCTAAAAAATTCTAAAAACCATAAAAGACCATAAAAACCATAAAAACCATAAAAACACATAAAACCATTAAAACCCTAAAAAACATAAATACCCAAACCACCAATAACACCCAAAAATACTAATAAATCTAAAAACCTCATAACCCATTTTTTTTAAAAACTCTATAAAAAATTTAAACCCATAAAAAAAATAAGAAACCCATAAAACCCCAAAATACAATAAAAACAAAAAAACACCTAATATACTCCAAAACCCCTCAAAATCCATAAAAATCCTAAAAACTATAGAAATAAAAAAAACAAAAATTCCAAAAAATTTAAACATCGCTAAAACCCTAACAACCCCAAGAAAACCTTAAAAACATAAAAACATATAAAACCCCAAAAAACGTAAAATCGCTAAAAATCATAAAAACACAAAAATACCTTAAAACCCTAAAAATCACTAAAAACCCAAAAAACCATAAAAATACTAAAAATCCCTAATATCCCTAAAACCCCTGAAACCCCCAAGAAAACCTAAAAAACAAAAAATACCAAAATATCCTAAAAACATAGAAAACACTTAAAGACCCTAAACCCCCAAAACCCCCTAAACATAAAACCCCCCCTAAAAACCTAAAAATCCCTAGAAACACATAAACACCCAAAAAACTCACTTAAAAAAATAAACATAATTTAAACCCATAAAATTTAAAAAACTATAAAACACCTGAAAAATTACTTAATACCAAAAAACCCCAAAAAACCAAAAAGAACCCTAAAATCCATGAAAACCACAAAAACACACCAAATCTCTAAAAATTGTAAAAACCCATAAAAACCATAAAATCCTAAAAAAGCCCCTAAAATCGCTAAAAACCTAAAAAACACTAAAAACCCTAAAAACCGGTTAAAATTTTAAAAACCTAAAGACACATTAAACACCTAAAAACAACAAGAACCAATAAAAAGCATAAAAAACACCCTTAACATACTAAAACCATAAAAAATCCCTAGACACCCTAATAAAATAAAAAACAAAAAATATGCCTAAAAATCCATAAAAACATAAAAAATCAAAAAACCCTGAAAACTCATAAGAAACCCATGAAAAACAACAAAATGTAAACCCCCTAAAAACCTAAACAAACTAAATACCCCAAAACCCTAATAACACTAAAACCCCTCAAAGACTTAAAACACATAAAATCCTCTAAAATATAAAAAATATAGAAACCCCTAAAACCATAGAAACTACTAAATCTATGAAACCCCTTTCAAAAACTAAAATTTTTTAAAGACCTATAGAAAACCAAAAATCCCAAAAAACCCTAAAAACCCTAAAAACCCAAAAAATACTGAAAATCCATAAAAATATAAAAATCCAAAATACCCCTCAAAAAACCCAAATAAAACCTTAAAAAACGAGGAAATCATAAACCCCCTAAAAACCTAAAAAATGCTAAAAAACCTAAAAAGACACTGAAAACCATAAAAACCCTCAAAATCCCTAAAAAAAAACCTTAAAATACTAAAAAAATACCTAAAATTTTTTATAGACAAAGAAATATCTAAAATCCCTAAAAATACCTATGAAAATATTAAAAAACTCAAACTATTATAACCCATAAAACCCCCAAACAACTATAAACTCCACTAAAACCCCTAAAAACCATAAAACCCCTAAAACCCACTAAATACACTAAAAAACCATAAAACTAAAAATGTGTTAATAACTAAATAAAACCATATAAACCCAAAAAACTCTATAAACCACCCAAAATCCATAAAAACCATAAAAACAGAAAATCCCCTAAAAATTCTAAAATCCCTAAAAATCTATAATACCCATAAAGACCATAAAAATCCCCCAAACCCCCAAAACCTTAAAAATCCACCACAAAACCTTAAAACCAAAAAACACATAAAACCCCTAGCAAACCAAAAAATAATAAAACCCCAAAAAACCATAGAGAGCCTAAAAACACTAAAACACTCAAAATCACTAAAACCCCTAAAAACCAAAAAGATCCTAAACAATCCAAAGAAACATAAAAATGTAAAAAACACTATAAACAAAAAATTGATAAAGAAAAATATAAAAATATAAAAACAATCTTAAATTCTGAAAACACTAAAAACCCTAAAACCTCTTTAAAACTCTAAAAACTATAAATCCCTTAATTTTCATTAAAGGACACTAAAAACCATTAAAACCCCAAAAAACCCACTAAAAAACTATAAAATATTTATACCCCAAAAAACGTTAAAATATCGAAAACACCATTATAAATCCCTAAAAACTCAAAATCCCTCCCTAAACCCCAAAAAATTAAAAAAAACCCAAAAGCCCCCAAAATACGTAAAAATACCTAAATACCTAAAAACAATTTAAAATTCAAAAAAAGATCTAAAATCCTTTAAAAATTAAAAATATTGAAATCCTTGAAAACACCTTAGAACACCTAAAAACATGAAAACAATTAAAACAATTATAACCCCTAAAAACATAAAAAATATTAAATCCACAAAAAAACACAAAAAATACCCTAAAACCCCTAAAACCTCTCAAAATCATTGAAACTGTAAAACCCCCTAAAATAATAAAAATGTATTAAAATTCCTAAAACAAAAAAACACATAAAACACTGAAAACCATAAAAACATAAAATCAATTAAAAACCCTAAAATAATAAGAGATGGCGGAAACCCATAAAAACCCAAAAAACAAAAAAGCACGTAAAACCCCAAATATAACATAAAACCCTTAACATCCAAAAAAACCCAAAAAACTCTAAAATATTTCAACTCCCAACAAAACCTAAAACTATAATAACACTAAATATTCAGTAAAAATACCAAATAAAATAAAAAATAATAAAACCATTAAAAAACCCTAAGAAAGCCTTTAAAAACTAAAAAACATAAAACCCCTAAAACCAACCAAATAATAAAAACCCAAAATCCCCATAAGATCCTAAAATGAAAAACACTAAAAATACCTAAAATCCCACCAAAATCCAAAAAAATCACAAAAAAACCCAAAATCCCAAATAAAACAAAAAACCCTTAAAGCCACCAAGAAAACCTTTAAAATAAAAAATCTCTTAAAACCCCTAAAACATAAAAAACTAAAAACCCAAAAAATTCTAAAAACACTAAAAATCCGAAAAACCATCAAACCCATAAAAACCCTATATGAGCCATGAAAGCCCACCCAAGCACTGAAAACTTTTAAAATCATATAAACCCCAATTTTTTTAAGAACTCTAAAACACCGAAAAACCCCATGAGATTACCCTGTAAGGATTCAAGTATCACTAAGAGGGGGAGGGAGTGTATCAATAATATCATTTTCTTTTATGTTTCCTTAAATTAGAAACAAAAATTCCTTTTTGTTAAATATTTCTTTCTCAATTTAAAATAGATAAAAAACAATACCACTAGAACACAAGAATTTACATGGTTTACTAGTGAACAATATTAGCTAGTCCTTGTTATGGTTCATACATAATCCAATACCACACATTCCACTAGTAAAAAAATCTTGTTAGTTGGAATACAATTATTAAAATATGAATTTAAAATCTTGTAGATTTATATTCAATACAATAGTGCATTTTATTCATATAGAATGAATTCATGTAATAAAATGTTGATAAAAACACTTTACGGTTCTTCTTGATCAACTTCCATAAATATGATCTTTCAAAATAGTTCATAAATTTCTTACGCATAAGTTGATACTAACTTCATGGACATCATAATGATATTCAATAAGATTTTCCAGTCTAATTCCCATGTACAATTTCTCAATAGGGAAATATGATTCTATCAGAATACCGATGAAAAAATCCTAAACATCTTATTTTTTACCCAGAAATCAGAATATGATTTCATACTCCAGTCCAAAACTCTGAATATGATCTTATTCCTTATCATTTTTTTGTCCAGATAAATTCTTTAAGAAAACTCAATATAGAATCCTCTTCTTTCTATAATTTCATAGTATCTCTATTCTATTTCAATAGTGATGCAAGTCTTACAATATACCATCTATCCTCCTCCTTTTATAGACATTGAAAATGGTTTAAGTGGGATTATGTAATGGTTTTCCCTCTTCACCAAAGTTCCTAAATCTTTAGTCTTCCTTAAATATAATATCTCTCTTTAATTTCATATAAACCTTTTCAAATATTCAAATATCCTTGTTTTTCATATTGTTCTATAACTTTTTCAAAACATCAGAAAATTTATCACAACTTTGGTTTGATTCTAATTTGGATTCTGATTTCTGAATACAGTTTCTTCACTTTGATAAAAGAATTTGATTAATCAGATTTTCTTAAAAAACTTGAAAACAAATCAAAACTGAAGATATTTCATTACATTTTTTTTCACCACCTAGAATACTATCTTCCTATTCTGATTTAATCATTACGATGGAAGAATACATTCCACAATGGTTTCTTCATTATGTTTCTCTACACCAAATGTTAGAATTAAAACTTAGGTCTTCTCAACATGATTCTCATAACCAATTATCAGTCTAATTTATTCAATATGAAGGAGAAATCATATTATGTCAAACTTTTTCAACCTCTTCAACCTTTTATATTCTAAATATGATAACAAATTTCATTCAGTACTAAACATCGTTCTCTTTTCTAATTATGATACTTGTCAACTTCATTATATGAATATTTGAATCTTTTGGATTTTTTTGACTAAAATCCATCACCTTTAGTTTCTATCATTACAATCATGAAAACCTTATCATACTTTAAAAAATATATATTTGGAAAACTCGTATCGATAGACTAAGACTGGAAATCTTATTTTACCAAAAAAATATTCTTCCAAAAACATTTTCTTATAAGCATGATTTTCTTTATGATTTTTATTATGTTGATGACTATATTTAGTATCGTATGATTTAAAATGTAATATTTTGTAAATTCCCATCCTTTATAGAAATTTTTTCATTCCAATCTGAACATGAATGTGATTAGCCGGAATAAACTTAGAAGCACCTTTTCTCGTATTTATTTAATCAATCTTAAATCAAAAGTTTTACAACTAACTTATGGTCTTTGATAAATAAAAAATAGAAAAGCATACTCATATTTAAATTATGATCCATGTGGAATCTGGTTCTCTTCCTTATTATACTATTCCTTTAATTCCAGACCTGAAGTATATCCAATGGACCTTTTCTTCTTAAAATGAATACCCAATCTGATGGACTTTCTTAAGAATTGTGAGTACTATTTAACAAAAACAATGGTTAGTCTTATTTTCACCAAAAAGAATTGAGATGATATATCCAAATTTTATAATCACTTGGAAACCTGTGTTAATACATGAATACGTTAATCTTACTTATCAACATGGTCCTAAAAATCTCTACCTATGGATTTTATTTTAAACAAAGATTCATAATACCCTGAACTTTGTAACATAAAGATATGGATTACATATCAACAATTCTAATACTATGTGAGCTAAGACATTTTTGAAAAAAATGTTGAATTTAATAAAAACCATGTTTTCCAAAAGTAGCGACTCATAAAAATACTTCCTAAGTTTTCTTCTTTGTCTTTTTATCCTCATATTTTCTTTCTCACCTTTCTTCCTCATCTTTATTCCTCTAATTTATTCCTCAAAATTCTTATTTTGCATTACTCCTCTGATATCTTCCCCATATTTCTTTTGTAGCTTAATTTTATAGATTTTCTTCCAAATATTTTCTCCACTTCATTAACTTACCTGTGATTCAAAAATGAGGTTTTTGATAACCACAACAAATAACTATTAGAATAGTTCCCACACTTACATGATAGATTGAATACATTCCCAAAAATACCCTATTATACATTCTTCCATTAGTATAGATTAATTAAATGATTCTCCCCCTTCACAAAACGATCCAATGATAAGATATAATAGGGGAAAAAATCAGATACCTTAACCTTGAGGATAAAGTGGTTGGATTCCCATGTTCAACCTCAACTTATAAAATGGTTCATTTGGTAATGATTTTGTTAAAATTTCAGCAAGTTGTTCAAATGTAGAAACATACTTTGGATTTAAATCATTCTTCTCCACATGATATTTTCTGAAGTGGTACATTATTTCAATATTTTTCGAATAAGAATGTGGTACT